>OX493408.1:5000000-6250000 GCA_950371165.1 Lacanobia oleracea
GATAATCTGGGCGGTCAGTCGAACCCTGCAGGTCTGGTACGCGAGCAAAAACTTCGTTACAGAACAAATGATTAAAGTTGGCCCCGATTTTGACAAGTAAGTTGATACGTAAGTTAAAACTTTCCTTACATGCTCACATAAAAATATGACAATTTCTTCCTGGCTAGCAAAATAAAAGAGGAGTTTGTAGCAAGATAATAACAGCCGCACGGGTCGATCTTCAAGGTTAAGCGACGCTTGCCAAGGTTGGTCTGTGGATGGGTGACCATCTTAACATACCGAGTTTTCTCCGTGCCTCGAAAAGCAGGTTAAGCCGTTGGTAACGGCTGTCATTTGTAGATCTTTGGCAGTCGTTACGGATTGTCAGAAGCCAGACTCCAGACTTGCCATGAAGTACCATGTTACCCAGTTAATGGGTTGTGGAGGTCTAGAAGGCAGCCGCAGCTAAGTATGTTTATCAGTTGTCTAGTACCCATAACACAAGCTCTGCTTAGCTTGGGACTAGATGGCGTTGTGTGTTAGTTGTGTGGAATGTATATATATATATTCCACACAACGCCATATATATATATATATATATATATAAAATCCGGCTTGACTGGAAGCTGACCCCGATGTAGTTGGAAAAAGGCTAGGCGGATGATGATTTTCCTGGCTAGTAAAATATAAAATAGAGCGCGTCGCCTGAGACTTCGTTCGCGCGGGTTTAGTAGGTACTCCACGAACTTCATCTCCTATGGTGTGATTCTAAAAGTTAAGGTTTATGTTACGGAGCCCTTCGTGTGAGAGTCTAATTCGCACTTGGCTGGTTTTTTTTGTTTATTCGAAATAAATCAGCCAGTCAATTATATTTAAACATGTCAAAGTGAAGGCTTAGGTGAAGTGATCACAAAGTCATTCTATCTTGATTACATGGATTAAACTGAAAATTAAAAAAATAATAATAATAAACATGTCGAAGTTAACGACAAGTGAGTTGTCGAACCATACAAACAAGATGGAATGACAGCTCACTGTCTTATCGTTAACCTGTGCGCGGCAACAGAATAGGCCAGCTGGACCTAGTTTTGCAGAAAGTAGCCATCTGGTACTTAAAAAAATGGGTTATTATTAAAAACAAAATAATCAGAAACTCAAAAAACAAGCGATAGATATACCCATTGTCAGAAATCGACAGAAAAATGGTCATATTTTTGTTTGTACTTTTCTTCTCAATCAATTCAAAAGGCAGGTTCAACTTTACATTTGGCCCAAAAATTAATAGCCTGTGAACGATCTCCTGTACTGATTACAAGCTTTTTATAATCATTCCAACATTAATTTGTCTTCATCAACAGATTCCATTCAAACGATTTGTCACACGCTCGTGGCTATATGGCACTTATCCAAGGGTCAGCCACTCACATGGGTTGCGGCATATCCGCATACACTGATCACACTTTCAAAGAAAAAGTTACCAATGTAAGTTTTACTGCGTTTAATCTTCTATGAGCCGTTTAATCGATTTCGACGAATGATTGTATGAACCTGAAAAAATCCGTTCAAGGTAGGTACAAAACCTTCGTTAGACGAATCCCAATTTTTTGTTTTGGCTTCTGCAGAATATTCAAATAGTGTGCAACTTGTCTGGTGGACTTCGTAAGGGGCTCGAATCCTACGAGATGTTCCCTCCGATGCCTGACCAGGATTATAGCCCTAAGTGTGGCTGTCCTCCTGGCTCCACGGAGGATGCTGATTGTCTATGCAATGAGGTGAAACCCACACCACGTGAGTTAATTTTTTCACTACACTTTGGTGATTTTGTGTATACTTGTACTTCACCAACGTATCGCCAGTCTTGTTTGAGTTTCGTGAAATACGGGGCGATCACGATAAAAAAACCAAACCCTTATAGGATCACTCGGGTGTCCTGTCTGTCTGTGCGTCTGTCACAGCCAGTTTTCTCCGGATTGACTGTACCGATTCTGTTCAAAGTTGGTGAACATAGTAATTTTTTTGACCCAAACAGAAGCGTTACGTAAATTATTAAATTTTGAATTATGGGGGTCACTTTTGGGAGCAAAACTAGAAAAAAAAAAAATTTAACTATATTTTATGATATATTAAATAAAAGGGCATGTTGGGCTGCGAAAAAGACGGATGAAAATAGATTGCATGTAGCGGAGATGAGAATGTTGAGATGGATGTGTGGAGTAACGAGAGTGGATAAATTAAGAAATGAGTACATTAGAGGCACTTTAAAAGTGGCGCCAGTGACGGAAAAGTTAAAAGGGAATCGCTTGTCTTGGTATGGTCATGTGAAGAGGAGGGATGAAACGCATATAACTAGAAGAGTTATGAACATAAATGTGGATGGATGGAGAGGGAGAGGAAGGCCAAAGAAAAGATGGATGGATTGTGTGAGGAGCGGTATGAAAGAAAAGGGAGTTAGTGATAGAGTGACGACTGATAGAACAGAATGGAAGAATAAAACGTATTGCGTCGACCCCAAGTAACATGGGATAAAGGCAGGAAAATGATGATTAAATAAAAGGGCTTACTATGACGGTTGAAGTTGTATTTTTTTCATAATAATATAATAAACAGTTTTTAAGTTATTCTAGAAATGAAACCAAAAATGACCTTTCCGCCTTTATCTCCAAAACTGCTGAACCCAAAATTTTGAAAAGAAAAAAATGCAGATAACAGTTATATACCTAAAGATTACAGAAAAACCTATAAGAAGTCTGTAGTGTTAAAATAACATGTTCTTCTACTTCTTATCGTTTGGGCAGTAAGTTCTAACGATCCCACACAGCCTAGTGTCAGAGTTTCTAAACCACCTCAAAGGCCTCTGACATGGTTTATTTGACGACCGCCATTTGGCGGCTGGGACCACCGGCTTATACGTGCCTTCCTAAGCACGGAATCATCTTTTTATCAGAGAATCAGGTGATTCAAACCTGCAATGTCCTAGCCAAACTGGAAATTAATTCGGAACCCTTTGCACGCGAGTCCGACTCGCACTTGGCCAGTTTTTGGAGGTCAAGTAGGCAGTCGCTCCGTATAAAAAAGCAAGTATTCAGCTGTATCCCGTTAAAATGCACATAGCTCAGTAAAGACTAAAGAGGATGTCAACGTATCATGATGTTTGTGTTTCCTAGTGAGATATTCAGAGATGTACCACATAAATACACCATCAACAGCGCATGATGATCTCTAGGCCACGCAAAATACACCAGTAACGGTAATAATAGTAGATGTGTACAATTATATGTATTTTGTATGTATGTAGGTATATTAATGTATATTATTTGTACACTGGATTTTATTTTTTTGCGACCGCGTATCGTCCTCCCACAAGGTGGACCGATGACTTGGTGAGGGTCGCGAGTAGCCGATGGATGCGAGACGCACAAGACCGGTTGTTGTGGTGACACTTGGGGAGGCCTATGTCCAGCAGTGGACGTCTTTCGATGACGATGATGGCTGGATCCTACCCTTTATGCTGATCTTTCAACATCGCTCAAAGTTTTGCTGGGAGAAAACTCAACTTTGAGTTAAGCTCGCCTTTATACATGGAGTTTTGTATGTCTGTAACTTATATTAGTATAATTATTTTTTGGCGTACAATAAAGAATTAAGAACGATTCGAGACCAAATCCAAGTCCGAAATTCATCAGCCACACTTGCGATTAATATACCAACAATGCTAAACAAATTATTTGATGCTTTTTTTGACAATTCCAGCTCCAGAACCTACGTGCCCTTACGGCGAAAATTCTGGACATGATTGCGATTCTACTTTAGTCTTACTGCCTATATTTACAATGGAAGACGCACCAACAGAAAAATTATATCAAGTCGATGAAAAAATTAAAAAAGATCCTTTAAAGAATTACATTTTGCAACGGTAAGGGCAACTTCATTCTGTCTAGGTTACTGTTAGACTATCAGGGGTAAAATGCGAGCCTATCAAAACTCAACCAAGGTCATCGGTGATAAGACTGTATATCCCGCGGATGTATGGAAGCCGAGACTTATAAAATCGTCCAGGAGAATCAATCTATCAAATTGTCTCAAGTTCTTTTTGTCAGTTAACAAAGAGTACTTGCATAAACACAGTCTTGTTGCCAGGATTTTCAGTTTAGCATTTGCCTCTGAAATGTATTCTTGGATCGGAAGTGCTGTACTACACGAGTGTGCCCGACCCAGTCTTCGATAGTGGGCAATACATTTCAACGAAGATGGGTCCATCATCAGTTATAAAAACATTGAGGCCAACCAGCCTGATACAGTAATGGTAGAGGAATGACGGTAACCTCGTGAAAGCATAGACATATAAGCAAACTAAGTATCAAGATTTGGCTCGCAACACAGCGATAGTCGTGGCTTAGATGGTTCTCAATAGAATGCTAGATCAAGGGTTTCGAAGCAGATCGAAGTCTTAGGAGATTCCTCTCCAGAACTCTGACTCCTAGTAGATTGTTCCCCGATCCCGACACTGGTGGCTAGTTCAACAATATTTTTAAATTATTCACAATGTATTTTAGGTATCCGAACGTCCGCCTATAACAAAACCCTTATCCCCTTATCGCTTACTCTTACCTTACCTCTCGGTGGTCTGGCTGTCTGTCTATCCGTCTGTCACAGCCAATTTTCTCCGAATCTAATGAATCGATTCTGTTGAAATATAAACATCTGTGACCCGAACATCGATGCATTATGTAAATAAATAAATTTTCAGTATGGTCATCACTTTTGGGGTAAAACTAGAAAGTTCATTAAAAAAATGTTTTCAAACTGTACAAACTGAAAGAAAAATTAGTGTCGAAAATATTGAAAAAAAAAATGGAGATAGCAGGTCTTTAAATGCTGTAGATGACAGAAAAGTATATAAAAGTAACATGTCATAGAAATGAAGTTCATTCGGAACCCATTGCACGCGAGTCTGACTCTCCTTGGCCAGTTTTTTATTCCAGAATGGAATCAAGTTTGGAAAAAAGACGAATAATCTTTACAACCTTCTTCTCTTTCCAGAGTAGACAATACGGGTAATTCCATCGCAAGACAAGGCAATGTGAGAAATACGCCTTCATCGTTGGAGATATTTGATTTATTTCATCAAAATAAAGAAGCGGTATGTGCTTTCAAATATAATAAGTAGCATTTCTGTATATATAACTTGTTGAACTAAGTTCACCATCATAAAAAAAACCATCAATCAATCATTTATTTTTTAAAATAATATAGGCTTGTACGTTGTTTTATAGAAAAAAGTTTAACACAATATCGTTTCACATAAAATTATACTCTTATTATCATTTCATAGAATATTGGTCCCGGTTGTCATTTAGGTGTACCCTTGTTTAGTAGACGTGCTAAAATTTTACGTGAAATATTATTGTTTCAAAGACCATTTACTTGAATGAAACCTATTTCACAGAAACACAATTCAATGAATTTCATGATCACATTTTTTTAATTAACAAAGTTGCCAAACAGTAGAATTATTTTTAACGAATATTGTTTGTCCGGTGTATTTTTCCAGTTTTTTTTTTTATGTGCCAGTGAAAATGTAATTATAATTAAATATTATTGTTCGCATACTTTTAAGATGCCAGAATTTTATTTGGAATTATTTTACTACGCATATTTTCAATTCTATATAACAGCATTTTAACCTTAAAGTATTATAAAATATGATCTTAAAAAATAAAATGTGTGCTAAAAAAAATTGTGACAGAAACGAATCGCTGTATAACCGACCCCACGTAGTCTTGTCTGCCCTACCCTTAGAGTGTAATTTAAGCCCGCGTAGGTGCGGAGGGGCGAGGGGGCCCGCGAGCTGAGAAGCAGGTGTTATAACGCCCGCCACCGCGGCTGAGGATGCCGAAACTGCGGAGGTGAGCGTCAAAACTATCTGCGAAAATAAGTTCGCGTGGCAGCGCCGGAGCCCCGCAGCGCCGGAACCATGACAGACACCATGCCCGCTGCATGTTGCGTGCTCGCCTGCATAGTGTGTGCGTGCTTGCATTCTGCATGTTGACTGCTCGTTTGCATGCTGCTTGCTTGCTCGCTTGCATGCTGCTTGCTGTATGCTTGCTGCATGCTTGCTGCATGCTTGCTGCATGCTTGCTGCATGCTTGCTGCATACTTGTTGCATCCTTGCTGCATTCATGTTACCTGCTTGCCTGCATACTACATGCTTGCTTGCATTCTGCATATAGCATGCTCGCCTGCATACTGTATGCTTGCTTACATTATGCATGTTGCATGCTTGCCTGCATATTGCATGTTTGCTTGCATTATGCATGCTCGTTTATGTGCTGAAAGCTTACTTGCTTGCATGCTGCATGTTGCATGCCGCTTGCTTAATACATGTTGCATGCTGTATGGTTGCTGTATGTTTTCTGCATGCTAGCTGTATGTTTACTATATTCATGATGTATGCTTGCTGCTTGAGGAGCTCGTGGCTAAATAATAACAGCCGCACGGGTCGATCTTCAAGGTTAAGCAACGCTTGCCAAGGTTGGTCTGTGGATGGGTGACCATCTTAACATAACGAGTTTCCTCCGTGCCTCGGAAAGCACGTTAAGCCGTTGGTCCCGGCTGTCATTTGTAGATCTTTAGCAGTCGTTACGGGTGGTCAGAAGCCAGTGAATCTCGACTTCAGTCTTGCCATGAAGTACCGTGTTACCCAGTTACTGGGTTGTGGAGGTCTGGTAGGCAGCCGCTCCACGTAAAACACTGGTTTTCAGCTAAATCTGGTTTGACTGGAAGCCGACCCCAATGTAGTTGGGAAAAGGCTAGGCAGATGATGATGCTTGCTGCATTCATGGTGTATGGTTGTTTGCATAGTGTTGTTGTCTTTTATTCCCATCGCCATTTACCACCATTGCAGCTTCGCGGGGTTCCGTCAAGCGGACCAGAAAAAAGTTTTGCTTGAGTAGAATTTACCCGCTTTGTGTTGGTTGTTTGGTAAGTAGGTACATGATACTCACACATTTACAAATATTGTAATCACTAATTAACAGTGTGTGCGTAAGCAAAAAAATACAAACACAAAAAGAAACAGAACATCTATAAAGTTAAGACATAAAGCAACCAGTTTGATTTTGTTCACAACATTGATTGTCCTATGGAGCAGGAAGAGCATGCTTCCAAGCATTCTTATCCTGAATGTAATCTTCTAATTTGAAACAAGCTTGTTTATAAAGTGTGCTTTTGATATACGCTTTAAATTGTCTTTCATTTAGTTCTAATATGTCACAAGGTATTTAATTGTAACATTTAACACAGTACCCCATGAAAAAGAAAGAAAGATTAGAAGAGTACTTTAGCTAATCTATGAAATGGTTGGTCTGATTTATCTTTATTTCTAGTATTTAAATTACGACTATCACTAATTCTACTTAAAAGATGGCTATTTTTCCGTACATACACTATATTTTCATATATGAATTGGCAAGGGACTGTCATTATATTAAAATTTTTATAAAGTTCCCTTAGAGAATCGCGGCGACGCAGATTATAAAGAAACATCTCTCTTTTGTAAAATAAATATGGATTCAATGTCTGCAGCCCGACCCCACAACAAAATACTCTATTTTAGCTACTTTTACACATATAATGCTGTAAAAGTAGCTAAAATAGACCAAACGTGCGGTATCTACGTCTGTTAACTGTCTTATCTTCCTAACAGAATAAGCAGCGGAGCTTAGCCACCCATGTTATATAAGGTCCTCATTGTAATTTCTCGTCTACGGTGATTCCCAAGAAAACTGTCTGATCGATAAACTCCAGTTTTTCTCCATTCAATATGTTGTAACATTCGCTACTTTTAACATTTAGCAAAGTAAATCCAATTTATTTGTTTTTTTTTTTTCATTTCATACGCCGTAAACCAATTTTGGACTTGAAGAATAGAATTATTGATAACGGCAAGATTTCGTGACCGGCGTTCTATTTTTTATATCAATGATGTGTCATCCGCAAATAACATCATTTTTCGGTGATTTTGAAATAATTAGGGCAAATCATTTAGAGTCTTGAGGAACTCCCATTGTCATTTCAGAACCTAGTGAGTTTACACCATTTACCTGAACTTTTACCTGTCCGTCCATAAGTAATTCAAGGGTTGTATTTCCGATCCCATAGTGCTCAAGTTTCAACAAAAGTGTCTCCTGATCAACGCACAGAATATTCCAATGGCGTCTTGCGACTCTTCCCAGGCGTTAAAGATGTTCTTTATGAGGGTGACACCGGTGTCAATTGTTCAACGCCATTTGGTGAAACCGTACTGTTGTTCATAAAAAATGGATTTTTTACAAAAGTGAAGTAACATCTGATGAAGCATTAGCTTATTACGAATTGACACAGGTCTACAATTATTGGGTTCCTGATTATCACCCAATTTTAACAAAGGAACTACTTTATTGTATTTCATAAGATCGCGAAGTATTCCTTGGTCTACACTAGTATTAAATATGACAGCTAAGTAGGGGGCAATAGTTTCAATGACAGATTTACAGACTTTTCTTATCTATTTATCCCAGAAAATTCACTGTGCAGATCAGGATCAACGATAAACTCCCTAATAATTTTAAATATTACTGTCATCTGATCCCGCGACCGTCTTACTTCTGGAGCCCATTGTGTCACCCTATGTAATGTTTTCTTCATCTATCTTTTCTGTAACTTATATGGTGTACATAATAAAGAGTAATATTTTCTATTATTTTCTGTTCCCAACAGAAATTTAGTGGGATACATGAAGGGATAAACCCGTACATGTGCTTGTAAAGATATCTGAGGAATGCTTTTTGTACTTTCTCTAAAGCCAACACATATTGCTTCTCAAAAGGATTCCACACGTATGCACTAGACTCAAGTTTGCTTCGGACCAAAGCCCCAAAAGCAAGCTTGATAACGTGGGGGTTGTGAAATCATAACAGTTCCTTAAAACAAAGCCAAGGCGCCTAAAAGACTCCTTAGCAGTGGATGTGATGTGATCGTAAAAAGTGAGCTTACGGTCGAATATGACTCCCAAGTCTTTCATAGACTCAGTTCTTGTAATTGTATCTCCATTCAGTTTGTATGGAAAGCTGACTTAGTGCCGCATTCGACCAAAAGACATCACGTAGTATTTTGACTTATTAAATTCCATTTTATTTTCTAAACTCCACTTAAATACTGCACCAATGTCTGATTGCAGAGCTTGGCAATCGCGCTCAGATTTGATTTCATAAAATAGTTTTAAATCATCAGCATATAAGAGGGATCTGACACTTGCAACCACATCAGGGAGATCATTAACCATCAAAATGAAAAGGAGTGTGGTATGGGTAAAGGAGGCGAGTGTGGTATAAACTAAACCTATTCGTAAAAACCTAATCTGACAAATTGTTGCCGGTCCCTCAGATAATCTGCAAGAAGCCGTAGAAGTCCCGGGGCAACACCTATCGCACTAAGCTTTGACAGCAATACGTCATCGTTGACTTTGTCGAACGCCTTTTCCAAATCAAAGTAAAGAACGCCTTTCGAAATCAAAGTAGATAAACAATATGTACAGTATAACCATTTTCTTAATGGGCAAACTTTAGCAACTTGGAATCGCCATACCTGGTTATCAATAAAGAAGCCCAGAAGTTTTGTCAATTTCAGAGATTACTACGTAACCATATTTTATTTTCAATTTTGGTTTACTTGTTCTTTGGTTAAATGTCATTATTTGAGTTTTGTTAAGATTTACTTTTAGGTATTACTAACGGCTTCTTGACTTACAGCTAACAAATTAATTATATTTTAACTATTTTATAATTTAACTTAAACTGTTATCCTTACTATGAATAATTCCAATAGTTTTTTCTTATTGTATCTTTTATTGCATATACACTTCGTTCTTGTGTTTACTTGCCAAAACTTTGTGCTGACACTAGCTTGAATGGTTTTGTTTTTTTTAGTATTCTCACTATGTCCGTATGATCGATAAACTGCGTCGTCTCGACATTCACATGCGTGATAAAATTATACAAAATCGTTTCTGTTCGTGACCTTCTGCAGTTTTCTCTATTTTGTTTTCGCTAAACCTAACTTTTAGGTCCCGATGGAGGTCATCATTTCGTATGTACCAGGGTGCATTTACAATTTCCCGTAGTATTTTTTTCTGAAATTGTTGGATGATTAATTCATTGGTCATTTTGGTGCAGCCCCAAGGACTTGTCTGGATAACAACAATTTGTTCACACGGACCGCTCGGAGTTTTTTCCAAGCAGCCAAATTCTTTTGAACCGTAGGTCGAGTTCATCTTTTTTCTTCTTGACGTGGGCTTTCTAGCGTAGTTTTGCAACAAAGGTCATACCAAGATACTTTATGTGGAATTTGTCTATCATTAATGGATGCTTCGCGTAGTTCATGCAAATTCTAAACAATCCTAAATATGAAATTTACTGTCGAATAAAGTTGTTTTTTTTTTAACTAATATCGTTAATATATGTGTAATATTTGAACATTTCGTTGTTTCTCCTTTATTTTTATTAATAAATTTGAAATTATTACCATTTTTAAATTCGAACTGAGACGGTAATGAGAACCATAAGAAAGGAAATGATATTGAGGCTAATATTGAGCTGTATATACAATAAAATAAAAGTTTATTTTTGTTATCCTACGTATTAAAGGTAAAAAATTTAAAGGAAAACTCAACTACGGATAAAACCCACGGTCAAAAGTTATGAAAACGTCATAAATAAACAAAGAAACATACACAACGACAAACAAATTCTAATTACCATCACGTTGACTTCATCACCGTCGCTAAAAGAAACGACGATGGTAAACAAACGGAATGAGGAAGATAAATAAGGTTTAAATCCTTTATTCTGGTTTTATTAAAAATAATAACCTAATACCTCTTCTAAACTTCGAAGGAAATCAATGAAATTGATAATAAACTAAGTAATATACGAAACCATATACAGCGTTACTTTTTGATCGTTTTAATCCCGTAAAGGATTGATCCGGTCCATGAAACACTATCGATTTGTAAAGATAAAATAAAAAAATAAAGTACTTTTTTTAAATAAACTTACTTTATTTTTTAATTAATTCTCGCCGAAGTGAAAAGCAATGCAACCCATTAGTAGTCACCATTCGCTACTAACAACAATGACGCGTAAGCGCAATCAACGTGGACTCACAAAAATTTGCCAATCCTAACCAAACCCCGCCCCCAAACCTCATTTGATTGGCAGTGCAAAAAGGCGCGCGCCCCGCGCACCCTTCGAGCCCCTCGCTCCCGCTCAATGCAGCGCATGACCTTGACCAAGTCATGTAAACAATTCAGTTCTCCTAAGACGTCATCGGTGTTTTGTTGTTACGAGTGTCCTTGTCGCGCGAATGTAATGGCGTCTCGTAACTACGTGTACTCCAATCTGGAGTTCGTTGCCATGGTGCAATTGTACGCGATCGCGGGTTATGATGCGCAAGCGGCTCGTCGTCTCTACAGTGAACCAAACCACTTGCAATCTTTGCGTCTGCGTGGTAATCCCAACCCCCAAGTTCCGTCAGTGTACACACCTGAACTAGACGAAGAAATCCTGGAGTACTTTGAACGAGATCCCAGGCGTTTCTACACGCCAAGTACGACGTGAAGGCTAGAGTCGCATTTTGTCAGTGGCTATTAAACAATCGCGAAGCTAATATTCTGTGGGGACCAGTTGCTTGGCCAGCAAGAAGCCCGGACCTAACACAGGTGGATTTTAATTGTGGAGTGAGGTTAAGCGATTTGTGTACAAAAATGAGCATCAACCTCGTGAACAAATGAAAAGTGCGATAGTGAACGCGTGTGATGTTTTAAGAAGTGACAGAGACACATTACTAAAATTAATAGACAATTTAATTAAACGTGTAAGATTATGTATCGAAAATTACGCTATCGTGAACTGTAGCCCTAAGTGATAAATAATTCAGAGGTTACAAATTATTAGATTTGTTACAAAACTCTTTTTTCAATCGTAAATAATTTTGATTAAATATTTTATGAACAATTATCACGTATCGCCGAGTGTCCGAAAGTGTCAAATAAATCGGAGTTGATTTAGGTAAGTAACATAACTTTTTTTAAATCGTGTAATGAGCACTTTTTGTCTTTTGTAATCATTTTTAAATATGCCATAACTAGCAGGCCTGTTGGGGCTTATTTTTTCATCTTACAGCGTTCAGCATAAATCTTTTAATTTGATTGTATGGTATGTCCCGAAACCTAAGCACAGAGCAATTATGACGGTCCTGAACCTTGAATTTGGAATTATTTAATACGTGAACATTAGCTGACTAGCAGAGTCAATAACCTTAGTTGATCGGGCGGAGTGTAGGTAGTTAGGTACGCACCGACGACAACGCGTCGAAAGCACGCGTAGGTAACTAACTCGAGGCGCTACTACTGGTTTCATGCATTTTGCGAATATTACGTTATCACTTCCTGTTTTTTTATTTTAAGAGATACCATGCTAGGCAAACTTTTAATGAATGGTATTTTGTGAGTAAAACTACCCCTCCAAGGGATTAAAACGATTAAAAAGTAACGTTGTATAGTCACCTTATTATACGGACGATAGGAAAGAGAACGAATCCAGAATTATCACCTCCTGTGTGTGACACTTAAAACGAATTTACTTTTTTCACAAGCTAGCGTGCACCTGCTAAAACGTTTACTGGCAGACTAAGACGTGCACGGGGCTCGACATCGCAGTAAAGTAGCATTTAAGGTCAAGCGCAAACTATAATGTGGATTTCTTTTCATACCGAGGGTAATCAGAAAAAATAAACATTTATCAAATCATATTTTAATCTTAATTTTAATATATTAAGAAGATAGCATTATTTAATTTAGTTGTAATGGTTGCGTTTTTTAATATACTTAATTAATATGATAATTCTGTTTCTTTTATTTGACTAAAAATAAATTTATATAGGATAGTACTCGTAGTAAATGGACACTGAAGGAAACGAGAATAAGTTTTTTTTAAATTGTATATAATTAATTATGCTAATTAGTACTGTTAATCTTAGATGCATGCAAGCATAACTTTATTACATTTGGTATCCTTTGGAAATAAAATAGATATTTATTGAATAAATCAATGCTTTTTACTGGATGTAAAATATGCAATGGAAGACATATTCAATTTATGCGTTAGAAATCAAAATAGAAAAAAAATCATATTCTTGCTCTTCTTTAGATAACAAACCAACTACGATAGGCCTTAACTCTGTCGGCTTCTGCGTCAGAAATTACCATTCATCTTTATATGATTTATGAAAAAATATATTTTATCAATTTTGGATGCACTCTATCTCCTAAAGTATTGATCGTACAGTTAATTGTTCAAGACATAATGTATAGAAAATTTAATGTCGATAATTAACGTAGAAGTGAGCAAGGAGTTATTTTTAATGATTTTGGAGATACAAGCAAAAAACTGAAATAAGGTACCTTTCCCCCCTCCCCTATCGCCAGCTCACCTCCCACCCTCGGGGTTTTTAGTATGTTCATCTGAACACCTTAAAGAATAACTGTACCAATTTTCAAAACTGTATGAATTATTCGCTCTGATCGACGTTACTTGAGCTAATTTTCCTGCACTACTATTATAAACTGGGTAATGTTGTTGCTTTCTGTTAAAAAAAGTTGGGTGCGTCTCATTTCATATAAAGCTATTTGGTATATTTTCATTACAATAACGTTCAAAAGATATAATAAATGTGAGATATATCAACTGTTGATATAATTTCTTAACATATAACATGCATGTAACTATAAAACTTATTTTCGTATAACGTAATTGGATATAATGTTTATTTAAGGGGATAAGCAAATAATAAGGCCGACTCGAGAATTGTTTTTTCTCGTAAAGTACCTGTAATAATGATTTGATATTATGGTTTATGTTTCTTGACTAAACGATTTACCTAAATTCTAAAGGAATACACGATGCAAATAAATTTTCTCTTTAGAAAAAAATTACAAAGTTCGATCTGTCTTTTTGCCATTTTCATTCCCATGTCGTAATGCATTATATTGATGTTATGAAAACTGCTTTTAAACATATAAAATTACCTTATTCACAACTGGTTTTGATTTCATAATACTTTTATGTTATAAAATCCGAAATCGCCCACATTCTATCGCCATCTCCTCTTTTGCATCAATTCAGATGGTCCGTGGGCTTTATCGAGGTAATACCTATGTCACTTTTTTTGCAGATGAGAGCTAACAAACTAGAGATTTTCGAAACAAAATATTTTTAATCAATATTTTACATAGATCAGCAGTTTAAAGTTGTTATTTGTTAAAATTAGTGATTTAAAATAATTTCCACCGTGTGAGAGTGCATGTTTGTGACCTTGGACAGTATATAATCGTATTTATTTTATGTTCGTACCAACATTGAAATTATTTATAAAAAAAATATGAAATAAAAGACTTAAAGTGCCTAAATGTGCAGGTATATTTCCAAATGTTGTGTACATTTGGAAACATACCTGAATGCAACAAAGGGTTTATATTACAGAAAATTAATAGTGGCTAATAACACTGATCATCACTTTCACAGTTGTATATGGAACATCCAAAAACATTATTTTCCCTCACGTTAAGTAATATAGCAAAAGATTTTTTTATCTAGACTGGAGTGTCTGTTTTCTATAGCTTTTATCACACATTTTATCTCACGAAACAGTCTAAAATAAATGTATTTATTTTATGCTTTCGAATCAATATGTCAAGTAATCAAACTTGCTAGCTAACGAAAAAAATTGGGTTTAGAAACTGTTTTCTGTCCACGACTTCATCTGCGTGGATTTTAGAACTGGGTAGAGGGAAGTGAGAATAATTAAAAAAAATAAACCCATAGTCATAAAGAGGGAAATGACGTCAGTGGCTTCAAAACCTACTTAAAAAGAAATGAAGAGTAAATGTATTTGTTCCGAAAATTCCCCAAACATACTTATACGTGATTCTATTAGACAATGACGCATTTCTTTAGGTGGTTTGATGTACATTCAGTCAAAAAAGTATCGGGAATAGATGATTTGTTTATGGTTCCAAATTCAAATTTTTGTTTTTTTGTAGTTGTTAGATTGGCACAACTGTTTTCCATTTTGGCGCGGAGTTTGAGTTGCATCTGTTATTTATATTAAATACAGTGCTGGTTTCAGTAATATCATATATAGTGTGTATTGCGAATTTCATAATGGACAAAAATATCGAACAAAGAGTTTGTCTTAAATTTTGCATCCCCAATGGAATTTCGTGTTCGGAGTCACTGAAAATGTTACAGAAGGCTTACGGTGAATCGACTTTATCAAAAACTCGTGCTTATGAGTGGTTCAAAGCGTTCAAAAGCGGTCGAGATGTGATGGAAGATTTGCCTCGCTCTGGTAGGCCGTCAACGTCTGCAACTGAAGTTAACATCGCAAAAGTGAAGGAAATAGTGACTGAAAATCCCCATTCAACTCTGAGAGAGATAGCCGCCGAACTTTCTGTATCTCACGAGTCGATCCGTACCATTTTAACTAATCATTTGGGTATGAAACATGTTGCTGCTCGGCTAGTCCCAAAAGATCTGAATTTTCTCCAAAAACTCAATCGCATGAAAGTCGCTGAGGACATGCTAGAACGAGTCAGTTCGGACCCATCATTCATGAAACGCATCTTTACTGGTGACGAAACGTGGGTTTACGAGTTTGACATGCAAACTAGTCAACAAGCTTCGGAGTGGCGCCTTCCAACTGAACCGAAACCGAAAAAACCACGCCAAAGTCGAAGTCAAAAGTCAAAGTCATGTTGACTGTTTTCTTTGACTAATGCGGTGTTGTGCACTCTGAATTCTTACGGTAAATAAAGAATATTATTTGAGCGTTATGCGGCGTTTAAGAGAGCAAATTCGACGAAAAAGGCCAGATTTGTGGAAAGAAAATTCTTGGATTTTGCACCACGACAATGCGCCTTCGCACAAGGCTATCATTGTGAACGAATTTTTAACCAAACACTCAACAAATACCATCCATCAACCACCATATTCACTAGATATGGCTCCTGCTGACTTTTTTCTTTTTCCTAAACTCAAATTACCACTTCGTGGCACCCGTTTTCAATCGATAGAAGACATAAAGGAGAATTCGCGGCGAGAACTGAACTCAATTCCGGAAGCAGCGTTTAAAAAATGTTTTGATGAATGGATTATTCGTTGGCGCAAGTGTATCGTTTCTAAAGGAGCATACTTTGAAGGTGATAAAATAAATTTGGATGAATAACAGACATTTTGTTTATTATTGATCTTTTCCCGGTACTTTCTTGACAGAGTAGTATACCTATTATTTGATAAAATGTTATTGCGGTACAGAATTAAAATATTAATTATCAATATGTAAAAGGAGTCCGGTCAAATTGGACCAAAAAATAGGAGTGAAGTTACAATAATTCGCACCTAGGTAAAAATTGGTAGTGGATTGTTCAAAACAATATCATAAATTAAATCTTAAAAGTCCTCATCAATCCGATATCTGAAAAAAAAAATTGCTGTGGTCAAAGGTCAAAAAAATGTGTATTTCGCGATTTTCAGCAAAACGGTTTCCATCTATCTATAAGGATTTGGTTTCCGCACTTAGTCCTGATGTTGGACCATTCTGTGTGAGCCATGTCGGCCGTTACTCCAACCAGCCAACCTCCCCCTAGAAACAGATTAGTGTTCCCGGTGTTTTCAAAACATTTGCAAAGCGAGTTCTGTGATAAAACACTGTCCGCATTACCTATCGTGTGTAAGTGTTTGTTCAATGAGCAGTGCCCGCTGATGGTCCCCGTCACCATCCGCAGGCTGCCCCTATCCAGTCGCTAAAGGCACCTGGTCAGTTTCCTGTTTAGGGATGGCATAGCCTCTCAGAACTGCCTGCAGCCTGGTGCCAAGGCCCACCAGCGCTCCGCTTGTTTGTGGGTGTGTTCTTGTAGCCATGTCCGCAGCTGGACGAAGGGGAGTTGACTATGGGTTCGGGTTTAACAGCCACAGTATCAGGTCCCCTCATGACCAGCTCATCGGCAACGTCATTTCCTAGTGACCTTTTATCCACTGCAGCGTCAGTGTTGCGGTTGGTCACCGTGATGCGTTCTAGTGTATTGTGGCATTGTATCATTCGAGGTAGTGTGATACTTCCTCAGGAATTGAAGGACTGAGGTGCAGCTGTCGGAGAGTACGCCAATGTATCCTGGCTTCTATGGCAGGATAAAGCCCACGCATTCCGTGTGGTAGACGGTGTTGAGTTTACCTAGTGGTATAGATATTCTAATGTTAAGGTCATTGGAGTAAACTTCAACTCCGGTTCGGGTGCATGTTTTTAATCCGGCAGTGTAGATGCTTAGCTCTTTGAGATAAGAGTGATTGTTCAAGGTAGCGTGGAAACGTGTGCATATTATGACGATTACAATAGAGTATTTTACTAAAAAAATCTAATTAGCCGTCTGATAGATTTTCAAAAAATTTTCGACACGTATTTTTTTTTTTCTCGTAAACAAAAAAAAAGAGGAAACAGCGAGTTGAAGATACGCGTGACGTCATAGGCTTGGTAAAAATGTACCAAATTTACCAAGCGAGATGATTTTTTGAACATATAACAGACGGACTAATTAGATTTTTTTAGTAAAATACCCCATTCTTCCAACTTTTTAATCGATATATCTCAGAAACGGTGGCTCTTAGGAAAATAGTATCTAGCCATTTACTATAATACGTGACTATCTGGTCTACAATTTTGGTTAAACTAATTTTATAATAAAACTTATAGCGCCGTAAGCCCGCGTTCGCAAAACGTGGGTCGTCGGCGCGGTAAAAATACGCCGTGTATCTCTTACATTATTACATAGCATCAGCGATGAATATTATGATTTGGAAGTCCTTCAATTTGATTAGCCTTTGGTCCCGACTGTCATTTGCAGATCTTTGGTAGTCAGAAGCCAAAAAACTTGACTCCTGGCTTGCCAAGACGTTCCGTGTTACCCAGTAAATGAGTTGTGGACGTGGAGGTCTGGTAGGCAACCGCTCTACGTAAAATACGTAGTCAGCTTAATTGGGTTCGACTGGAAGCATATCAAAATGTAATTGGGATAATGTTAGGGAGATGATGATGTAACACGAATAACTTTATTATTTGTCTACTTTGAATATTTATTTTATTCTATCTTTAAAAAGGTTTTTAATAACAGTATGTTAATATAATTTGATTGTGAGCAACCCTGAATCATTTGGCGGTTTGAATTAGTTGACTAGGTGTCGCTATATTCGATTTTTTGAACTTTCGATGCGGGAGTATGAGGAGAGTGTGCGATACGCTCGGGGAGAGAGATGCTAAATCACGCCTTTCGAGCTGTTAGAAATGATTAACCTATGCTCTTAATCAAAAATCATTAGGTCTGTCGTTTAAAATCTGTAAATATTGTCTTAAAAACTCAATAATTATGTCGTGCTATAAAAGTGAGTGACAGAAACGAGTCGCTGCTAAACTAATTCCACGTAGTCTTGTCTGCCCTACCGCTACAATGTAATTTGAGCCCGTGTAGGCGCGGAGGGGCTAGGTGGTCCGCGAGTTGAGGAGCCTGCTCCTCAGCTCACGGCGGCGGGCGTTAAAACAACCTGCGGCTGAGGTGGTGAGCGATTAAACCATCTGCGACGATAAGCTCGTGCGCAGCGCCAATGCAGCATAATGCATGCTCTCTTGCATGGTGCATGTGTGCTCGCATGCTGCATACTTGCTTGCATGCTGCATGCTTGCTTGCATGCTGAGTGCTTGCTTGCATGCTTGTTTGCTTGCATGCTTGCTAGCTTGCATGCTTGCTTGCTTGCATACTAGCTAACTACTGCATACTAGCCAAGCATGCACGTCCTGCAGTACATGCATTCTTGGCAGGTGAAAATCAGTTACTAAAACTAGGTATATCAACTCATGCAACTTTAATGATTATTGTTAAGTTACCACTTATTAATATAATAAGACCAGACTAAGTTATTATTTGTATATAATAAGCAAAACCTGCTTTTTGTTTTTAACAAAACTCTTTCGTCATATTAAAATAAATGGGTTTTTATGTTATTTGAGTGGTATATCTAACGATTTTATATTCAATGTATTTTATGCTTGTAAAAAATTGATATTTGAAAATTATATCTATCGTTTATTATATTAATTGATCATTATATCAAAGTTCAGGGTCAGTTGTTATACGAGTATCTTGGTATTAGAGATTTTGTAATTATATCATATACTAGTTAACCCGCGCAACTTCGTCTGCTCCGCTCCTATTAGTCTCAGCGTGATGATATATAATAGCCTATAGCCTTTCTCGATAAATGGGCTATCTAACAATGAAATAATTTTTCAAATCGGACCAGTGTTCTTGAGATAAGCGTGTTCAAGCAAACAAACAAACTCTTCAGCTTTGTATAATAAAGTATAGATTACTTACCCAAAAAAGTCTATGTGTACTGATTTGGATTAATTTAATTTAATCCTCCATTTTTGGTCCAGTCATAAACTTGATTAAAAGACATTTGAACCTTTTATATTGGTGACCATGGTCACCAATAGAAAACGTGGCCAATAACATTATACTCTGGTTCAGAAATATCGCAATTATATTCATTTTGGTTTGGTTCAGGACCGGACCAAACACACCACCTTTACTTTCAGATCTGAATAGGCGTCTTCTTGTCTTATTCTTAAAAAACGCTGTATTACATAAACTGTTAAACCTATAATAAATAAATCTGTTTAGAATCTAGGATTCCAAGGCATTTGCAAACTGTTTCGGTAGCAGACTCTTCAGTTTATATATAAAGCCTTCATGCACACTTTATCAAATGCTTGCGTGACGTCTTAATACACAGTCACACTAACTTTTTGTTTTCTCAGGCATTTTCTATTACGTTTGTAATCCTGTACACTTGATTGATAGTTGAGTGTTCCTCTGTGAAATTTATACTGATGCTATGGTATTAATCTTACTCTCTATTATTGGCTTAAGCCAATAAGTTAAGTTACAGTTTTTCAAACAGCTTTGACATTAATGGTAGTTAGGAAATCGGAGTATGTAATATGTTTCGTTAGCCAGTTTCCCAGGCTTTGCTATTATCATTACTTCAGCAACTTTACATAAGTTTAGTGGATATTTAAGCTACATTGCGGTTTTAATTTTGGGGTGGTTTGGGATATACCTCCACTCGACCCCGGGCAACGGCACCACGGTAGTACGGCAGAACGATCCCACTTAAAGCGGTGGTAGGCTCCGCAAAGAGGCTGGCTAGCGACCACCATCCCGCATCATCAGCAGCTTGCTGTGTTCCGTCGGTGTGCGGGAGTGCCAGTGCCTTTGAGGGAGAAGGAGATTGTTAGTCGCTCTGCTCAGAACCGGTCTTGGTCGCTGGGCTGGGCTTTCCGAGTAACTCATATTGGAGGTTAGCGGGATCCGACACGGTGCCAGCCGTTGGCCGACTGCAGTTAGTAGGGGGCCCAAGTAGCACGCCAGCCACGTGTGAAAGGCTCCCCCGCCAACTAGCGAAAAATCCCGGTATGCTCCATCGTGTCAGCCAGCGACTAGATGGGAGGTCCCGGTATCCATATCCGGGGGGGTTCGGGCGTTCCCGCAGTCTCCAAATGCTAGTTCCCCATAGGTTGGTTTAGCTCTAGTGTTCCACTTGGATCGCTGAGCAGTCGGACGTGCTGTCCCTCAACTACCCGGGCTACTCTCTGGAACACAAGTTCAAGAAGCAGGCTGGAGTCTGTGTGTACGTCCGCGATGACATTTGTTGCCGTCGTCTCCCTTACTTTGGGAAATCGGGTTTTTCTGATATATGGCTACTTGTGGGCACTGGCGTGAAAAAACTTATCTACATCGGCGTATACCCATCGCAAAGCGGTGACCAGGAGACAACAGCGCTGTTTAATTCCCTCGTGGAGTCGACCGACGTAGCCCAGCAACGGTACCCAACAGAGAAGCTAATTTTTCTGGGGGACTTTAACGCCTACCCTAAAGAGTGGTGTTTGGGCGCCTCCGACCACTGGACAACTTCGGCTGCAGTCGTTAGACAGCGGAAGGCGGCGGTCAGTCAGTATTGGTCTCAGCCCTGCTGGGAACGTCTGACGCCACGGTTTCAATAAGAGAAGGGTCATCTGCTAATCTTGGCGAGGTCATGTCTGCAGTGAGACAGCGAATTTGTTTAGCTGAATTCGGCATTGACACTGTCGACCAGAGGAGGGCTGCTGATGGTGGGATGGTGCTTACTGTTGCTGGTGCCGAATCTTCCACCAAAGCAGACAATCTCGCAAGCCGTATGCGGAAGGGAGGTCCTCGCCGAGTTTGATGTGAACATTTCTCGGACAACTAAGCGAGCGGAGGCAAGGATTATGGACCTTGATGATGCCGTTACGTCTCAAGAAGTGGCAACAGCTATCGCCGAGGTAGGAGGCTGTCACCCTGATGAATCCGATCTAATTCTTCGAAAAATCTTTCGATCCGGAAGCGAAAGCGGCTTGGTTCCGGGATGTAATGACGTCGATTTGCGACGCTTCCATTCCCCCCCCGGGTCAGGTGCGCCCAGCGCCCGGTTGTGGTTTACTAGTGGTCAGCAGACATAGCACAGTTGCGCGTTTTATGTCTTAGGTCCCGACACCTGTACCAACGCACCCGACGAAAAAGACAGCCAAGAGCCACGGATGAGGAAATAGTCGAAACCTATAGAGCGTACAGGGAGGCGACTATGGAGCTTCAACACGCCATCGCTGATGCCAGGTCAAGGTCCTGGAGAGAGCTCACTGAAGGGCTGGACAGGGATCCATGGGGGAGACCTTACAAGTTGGTAATGACCAAATTGTACCCTTGGGTTCCCCCTTCACACAAACCATGGGTCCAGGCCTACTGGAGAGAGTTATAAACACGCTCTTCCCATTGCTACTTTCACCTTCGGACTAGTCTGACGAGCTGGAAGTGACTGAAGGCGAACTGGACCGGGCTGTTAGACGTATGGCGGCTCGAAACAATGCGCCAGGCCCAGATGGTATCCCTGGCCGCGCCTGGTTTCTGGCTCTGGCTTCTCAGGGAGACCGCCTAAGACGGTTGTTTCAACAGCTGCCTCCGTACGGACGTGTTCCTTTCCGACTCGAAGGAGGCTGGATTGGTTTTGTTGAGGAAGAAAAGCAGACTCGGAGTCTCCCTCTGCATACCGTCCCATTTGTCTGCTCGACGAGGTTTCCAAGCTATTCGAAAGAATATTGTCTAAAAACTCGTCGGGCATCTGTCGCGTCAATCCCGGTCTTGCTAATTGCCAGTACGGCTTCCAACAGCAGCGTTCTACAGTAAAAGCGAACTTACGCGTCCGCTCGCTTTCGGAACAAGCAGTGTCCCAGGGTGGTGTTGGCGGGAAGTTTAGATATCATCAATGCTTTTAACTCTTTGCCCTGGGATGCGATTAGGGCGGCACTTGTACATCACAGAGTCCCCCCTTACCTGCAGTGCATCGTCGGAGCTTGTCTACGAGACCGGCACATTCGCTATGTGGGCCGGGATGGTAGTGTTCATCGGAGGCAGATTACGTGTGGGGCTCCGCAGGGGTCAGCTTTAGGTCCTTTCTTATGGGATCTATAATACGATTTGGTTTTGCGTGTCGACCTTCCCATTGGCGACAACATCGTTTGTTACGCACACGATATTTTAGTGTTGGCTGCCAGAAACACCTTCCACGAGACCATCCAAGCTTTCTGAGGCTTCGATCCGCGAGTTCGGCTTAGAGATAGCGCCTCATAAAACTGAGGTACTGTGGTTTCATAAACTGCCGAGGAGCACAGTTGGAGACGCGCAAGTCCAGGTGAGTCGGCACATCAAGTATCTTGGCCTAACCCTGGACGGTCGGTGAGGTTTTGAAGAGCATTTTGAGCGCCTGGTCCCCCGTGTTGGAAGGGCGGGCAGTGGGTGCTTTGCACAGATTACTGCCCAATTTTGGGGGGCCACGAGAAGAAGTCGCTGCCTCTACGCAAGTGTTGTACGATCAATGGTTCGCTATGGTGCGCCTGTTTGGTCAAATAGACTGTCAGGCGTCCGACGCTGCAGGACTAAGATCAACAGCTTGCAGCGGAAAATGGCCATTCGCATCGCACGAGGATACCGAACAGTGTCTTTTGAGGCGGCAACGCTCCTGGCACGCTTTCCACCGTTAGACATTCTGGCGGATATGCATGCAAAGGTTTATAACCGGATCCGGGCCATACGCCAAAGTGGCAATAGCGTGCCAGGAATTGTTTTTGTAAGGCTAAGGCGGCAGGAACGGTGACACGCGCTCGAACGGTGGTGCGAGCGGCTACAGCAACCGCAATTTTCGCGCAAGCGTGCTGTCAAAGCCGTCTTGCCCCACTTCGAAGCCTGGCTTAAAAGAGAGGAGCGCATCTCCTACAGGCTCACTCAAAGTACTGACCGGGCATGGTTGCTTTGGTGAGTACCTAAATAAGATTGGGCGAGAGGCCACGACAAATTGCCACTATTGCGGAGACGACCTGGACTCTGCGCAACACACGCTCGAGGAGTGTCCTGCGTGGTCCTCTGAGCGGCGGGTTTTGGTCGCCAGGATTGGTCAAGACTGACTCTACCAGCCGTAGTGAGTACTATGCTGGCAGATAATGAAAACTGGAGGGAAATGGCTGCTTTCTGTGAGGCCATGATGGTCCAAAAGGAGGCCACCGAGCGGGATCGTGAGAGGGCTGATCCTGCTCGGAGAAGAAGGCGTCAGGGAGGCAACCACCTTGACGCCTTAAAGCCGAAACCCCGCCTGCGTTATTTCAGGCAGGTGGTCTCCAGGGTCGCTAATGCTCCGCGGGCCTACGGATGGCGAGCTTTGGGTGGCTTGCCGTCTGATCAGAACCAGGCCCGGATCGACGGCGCGCTGTGTTCCACGCCTCAAAGAGCTGTCAGCACAAAAGACGGGGCCCGCTAAGGCCAGTGCTTGCTAGGGCTGCGGATTTCGTTCAAAAGAGGCACCGGTCCCTGGAACGCAAAGGGCACTAGGAGGAACACGGATGGGTTTTAGTCAGTAAGAGTCTGCTTTACCCAAAGCAGGAGGAGTCATTTGATGATTTCCAATCCTTAAAAAAATAGTGGGGTCTCTGTCCGCCAACTCAGTGATCCTAGAAAAGGCGGTGGCACAGTGATCACGTGCTGCCGTGCATAGCGAGGCTAAGAGGAGACCACTTTACAGTCTCCCCAGGGATGTGCTCTAACAGGCGTTGCACCGAGAGGGTTCCGGAGTGGTCTTTTAAGAGGTAACGGGGCTCCTTCTATGTGCTGATGGTAAGCAGCGGTGTGGTTTTAGTGAGGTAAAAACCCCACACACTCCCTGGTACTTACCCCAAAAGTCTCGGCACCTTTTGAAGGATTCCCGCCGAAAAAAGAAAAAAAAAGGTATTACTAGTTTTATGGCATCTACATTTTCTAGCATATCTATACTAATCAAGGTGCGGTCTTCAATGAATTTTCCCTTGTTTGGTTTTCTAGGTGCTCTGTAAGCCTCACAGACTTTTGGTCATTATAAGCTTAATAGAAGGGATTTGGACTAGTAGCCTTCCAAAGGCCTGTCCGGTCTGTCCTTTGGTCGTTACTTAGATTCTGTAGATAGGTTTTGGTTGAATCGTCATTATGGCCCGCTCAGCTTAGATTTGCTTTTATTTTTTGTAGGCTGGAATCTGGCAACGCGCTCGTCAGCCGAAACCACCTGCGCCTTCGTATAATAAGTAAGTGTTTTACGATATAAAAACATTTACTTTTAAATTCCTAGCCCCTAATAATTTGCAATTAATAGAGCTTCTGAAGGTAACTAAAACAAAAAGTAGCGATATTAGGTTGGAATTTGGTATACACAGGGAAAAAATTGGTATATAAGGAAACCATGTATAATTGTGAATTTTGTTGTATATATACACATACAGCAAAATTCACCAGGTTGTGGCCCAATTAAATGCATGGATTAATTGTATTTTTATATACTGCACAGGGAACTGCAAGCATCGCATATATTACGTGCTGGTCCTGATTTCGAACCACCGCCTCCACCAACGCGGTGGGTTCCAGCTGTTAGGCTTTCGACCTCTGCACGTGCTCAATTCACGCCACCGCTGCCGCCACCACCACCCCCACCGCCACGAAAACCACCACCACCACCTCCAGGAACAAACCTATACAGTATATCACAAAAAACTCATGAAAGTAGACCAGCCGCTTCTCATGGCAAAAACAATCGACAGCTACCGAAACCGCCATCTAAACGTCGAGGATTTACAAAGGTAAAACTAGATTTTTGCCCTTTTTCTCAGGAACACGTGGACGTACTACGATGAAATAAATTAAAATTATTTAGTCCTACCGTTAGAGCTGTAAAAAATCATGCTTCCTATGCGTTCTTACCCAACCCAAACAATAAATTTGACCTTTAATGCCGAATACTTGCATGTAAAACAAAATTATAAAACTGTTATTGTGTTTAGTGGAGTTTAATATGAAATATGAATAAATAATGGAACATGAATTATGCAAAATGCATTAGTTCTCGAACAAGTTATTTGGTTGATAAAATCGAAATTCTAAAAATAAAAATTGAAATCACCTATTGCGTTTTATAAATGTATTACTACATATCTTTCAGAAAGCCAGCATATTCACCAGGGTAGCCCAATTCCAATTGCCGGAAAGAAGAAGTACGGCTTCGTCACTAAAAGTTATTAGGAAAGATGTTGCACCAAGAAAAGATTTCTCTAACTTAGATAAAGTGGTTAATGATTATCTGAAACGTCGTCCAGGATACAAAATAATAGAAAATAGTAATGAAAAACACAATTTTACAGCAAAAGCAAAACTACGCGCGGAAGAAAAAACACAAACAAAAGCAGTAGTAATTGATACGGGTTTAAACAACGCGGAAGAAACCGTTATAAATTTTAACCATTACTTAAGTAAAAAAAATAACAGCAACTATAATGACAGAGACGACGATATTAAAGATGACAATGACAACAAACTACTGTCTCTTCTTGATACATTGGAGCGGGAAGTAAAGCTCATTGCACTCGATGGAAGTGAAAAAGAATTATTTGATGCTAAACTAAGAAAAATTTATGGTTCTATAATAGGAAAAACTGCTTTGCTAAAGTTTCCAAAACCAATTCTTTTAAGTACTACTGACCAAGAAACTCCTGAAATTGATTTTGGTGAAACAAAAAGCAGTGATAAGCTTGAACCTGACCAAGAAGAAAATAATCACCTCAACGACCCAAAAGAACTCAGACTACCAATACGTTACCAGGTTGACAAAACATTTGGACGAATGAAAAATTCTATTCCATCAATCCAAGGTCATAAATGGAAGACTAAATTTATTGACAGTTTTGACCAAAAAACGTATAAAGAAAACACAGATGGTTTTAACAATGGGGAAAAGACACCTGGCGACACTTTCAATCACAAATACGATGAGAATTTAGGTCATACTTATGGTGACATAGATCACAAACACATGAATGATTTAGATCGTACATATAATGAAAATATAAATAAAAAGTATAGTGAAAATCATTTAGATCACGAATATAATAATGATCAGGTCAAATTAAATGATAATTTTCATCATCAATATCACTACAATGTAGATAAAAAATATAACGAACTTGCTGCCAGAAATAGCAAAAAATATGTAGCTGATAAACATGCCTTAAAGGAATTAAAACATAATGTACGAAGCTCTCAAGAATATACCGAACCTAGTACGGACTTTAGTTATAAAAATTTAAAAGCTATTAATCAAGGCAATTCTGACGCTTTGATAACCAATGATAGAGAGAAAAGAAAAAAGAATGAAAGAAAACATAGAAATAGAGTCAAAAGTCTAAATTCTCCCAAAGATCCCATTGACTCGTTAAGCCTTGAAAGAAGAAAATATTATCAAGAAAAACTTGACAATATAAAAAGAAAGCTCCAAATTCGAAGAAACAGGGGTAATTATGATGTAAGTTTTACTACTTCTTAAGGTGAATGTTACGGGTTGCTCATTGCCATTTTCCCGCGAATGGCGCTGAAGTCAACATTTTCAGTTTTATTTTGTTTCGAGTGTAATTGGAAAAATATTAAGTCGCAGAAATAATGGTGCGACAATCGGATATTCCACTTTATCGAAATTAGTCAAAATACGGCATAAAAACCCTTCTGATTCGCCATACTTCAAATCATACTTTCAATCATGTCTATGTGTGTGTAAACGGTACTATAATCGAGTTAGATATTATTTTCGTGAAGTATTTTGACTAATTTCGATAAAGTGGAATGTACCGGATAAAGTAACCTTCCTGAATAAATTTTCTAAATTATTGTATACCCATTGCCCTAGTCATTGTGAATCATATTTACTAAACAACCGCAATGAAATAGCTGTAATGGTTGTTTTCTTGCCGTTCAACTATACCATTTTAGTCTTTGAAGATTTCTGTGCTACTCTGTGAATAATTTAAAACGTTTTAAACTGCTAAATCAATGCATGATCACCATCGAAAAATGACCGTCTTAAAAAACAGATATCATTTATACATATTACAATCCTAGGTTTGATTTTATTTCTAAATATTTCACCATAATGTACTAATAATCTTGCAGAGGAGCTCGGCTATATAAAAACAGCCGCACAGGTCAATCTTCAAGGTTAAGCAACTCGTGCCGAGGTTTGTTTGTGGATGAGTGGCCATCTTAACATACAGAGTTGCCTCCGTGCCTTGGAAAACACGTTAAGCTATTGGTCTCGACTGTCAATTGGAAATTTTTGGCCGTCGTTACGGATAGTCAGAAGTCAGAAAATGTGACACCAGTCTTGCCAAGCAGTACCGTGTTACCCAGTTAATAGGTTGTGAAAGTCTGATAGGCAGCCGCTCTACGTAAAATACTGGTATTTGGCTGAATCCGGTTTGACTGGAAGCCGACCCCAATAAAGTTGGGAAAAGGCTAGGCAGATGATGCACTAATAATCATTTTGCCCTTCGTCATCATCATCATATCAGCCGAAAGACGTCCACTACTGGACATAGCCTCCCCCAAGTGTCGCCACAACAACAGGTCCTAGACGTCTCGGATCCATCGGATACCCGCAACCCTTACCAGGTCATCGGTCCACATTGCGTGAGGCCTTCTAACGTTGCACGTTCAGGTACGCGGTCGCCACTCTAGCACTTTTCAGCCCCATCGACCATGTATTCTGCAAGCAATGTGTGTGTGCCCACTGCCACTTTAGTTTGGCGATCCTTCGGGCTATGTCGGTAACCTTAGTTCTCTTGCGGATATCATCATTCCTGATTCAATCACGCAAGAAAAATACAAGCAATGCCCTCTCCATCGCCCTTTGAGTGACTTTAAGCTTACGTTTTAGTTCCAAAAGTCATCACTAGCAACACGCACTGGTCATAAACTTTCATCTTGAGACTCTGTGGTATGTGGGATAAGAAGATACCACGCAACTTTCCGAACGCTGCCCAGCCGAGTTGGATTAGATGATTGAGCTCTTTGTCAAAGTTAACCCTGCCTAACTGGACCGTTTGTCCCAAGTAGACGTACTCGTCTATAACAGCTTAGAGTGTAGAGTCTCCGATCTCGACAGGAGTGAGTGTTGAATGGGTTTTTACCATGATTTTAGTTTTGTCCATGTGCATTTTAAAACCCACTCTTTTGGAAGCTCTAATGAGGTCATCGAGCATTGTACTGAAGTCCTCCGTAGTCTCAGCCATGACAACTGTATCGTCGGAAAATGGAATTTGAGTGATGTACTCGCCATTGATATTAGTGCCTAGACTTCTCCAGTCCAAAACCTTGAAGACATCCTCTATTGGGGCTGTGAACAGTTTTGGAGATATGATGTCTCGATGCCAAAGGATAGGTTTCGAGGTCCGTTCCTGAAGTCGGCATGGTGGCGTTTTCGTTCAAACATTTAAGCACCACGATGTTCCAATGGTAGATCTACACCATAAAAAAGACTGCAGCACAGACCAAGTCTCGATCGAATCAAAGGATTTCTCGTAGTTCATATACGCTAAGCAGTGGAGCAGATAATACTCTTTGCTCTTCTGTACAAATTTTTCTCTTTAAGAACTAGGCCCATCTAAATGGACCAATTAGTAACTTCAATTAACATTTTAGCCCAGGAACGAGCGGCCAATGCGTCAAATGCACACAACAAACCAAAAAACTGGAAGAACAAGAACGAAATCGCAAGCTGACAATTTTTATATGCCAGAGAGAGCAAGATTTTTGCATGGATTCTGATAATACTAACAGATATTAGCAGACTTGGTACCATATTCTATCAAATATAAAAAAAATACTTAGTGCAGTATCACGGTACCAATTTAGTCGTCTTACGCTTTATCTATCCTATGACTACAGACTACACACTCATTTTACTCACTTATTTTATTTATATATATATATATATATATGAACAATTTTAAATTATTAATATATACCTACTACTGAACCAAATGTACATTTTTTGTGAACTTATTATTTCAATAAATTTGTTTATTATTATAAAAATGAATATATAATGCATTGTCGTGAATTCGTGACGCATGACGTAGTTTGATGAAACATCCTGTAGCGAGCGCAGTTCAAGCCTTCTGTTCCAAGGACGGCGTGAAATTAAACGACGACTTGGTTTTGATAAGTAAACATTATTAACATGGTGTTAAATAATTCTTATGCATTATTTATTTTTTGTAGGTACCTATTATCTTAAAGAATTAGTTTTTTTTTAATATTTTATCTAGAGGTAGTTACTGTGTGGTACATTAAGTAGGTGACCTTGTTGAAATTTAAAATTGTTCATATATATATATATATATATATATATATATATATGAACAATTTTAAATTATTAATATATACCTACTACTAAACCAAATGTACATTTTTTGTGAACTTATTATTTCAATAAATTTGTTTATTATTATAAAAATGAATATATAATGCATTGTCGTGAATTCGTGACGCATGACGTAGTTTGATGAAATATCCTGTAGCGAGCGCAGTTCAAGCCTTCTGTTCCAAGGACGGCGTGAAATTAAACGACGACTTGGTTTTGATAAGTAAACATTATTAACATGGTGTTAAATAATTCTTATGCATTATTTATTTTTTGTAGGTACCTATTATCTTAAAGAATTAGTTTTTTTTTAATATTTTATCTAGAGGTAGTTACTGTGTGGTACATTAAGTAGGTGACCTTGGTAAGAAAATTAAAATGGCACTGTGTATAGTAGGATTTTTGGAGTAAGAGATATAAATTTAGGCTAATATAATCAGCATTAGATAAGCTCTAGAAGTAGAAAGTGCTATATTTTAAGTTATAATATAAAAATGGTTTGCAGATTGGTTCACCCAATAAATTAATTTCACCACCTTTATCGTTTTTCTTTGAGTTTCCTATTATGAAGTTAAATTAAAACACCTGTATCGCAACACAAACTATTAAAATGTTTTTAATTTTTTATTATAAGCAACATAAAGAAATATTGTCTCCCTATATACAACTCACTAGCCCGCGACTTCGTACGCGTATATTCCGTTTTTATCGTTCCCGTAATAATTTCGGGAAATCCTCGCTTAGCGCTGCCCTACACTCGCCAGGAAACTTACTCGTACATAAAAAAATCAGTGTCCTAAGATCACTCACTCAGTAACGGAAGAATTTTACATTTAGGATTTTTAAATTAGATGGCAAAATTTCACACGTAGTTTATCGTTTTTTTATACTTTTTTTGTGGGATGAGCGCGCCACACATTCGCAACTATTGAAACCACACATTGCAACTCCTGAAAGCCAGAATCAACAATGGCAACCACCAGAAAACGCCGAGTCAATGAATGCCCGACGAGTCCCAGAAAAACGATTCAACTGTAAAATAGAGCTAAGCCAATAGGCAGTAAGCGACATATACAACTGGGTTAAGCCCAAGCACCACGCGCCACGTTGCCAAGCACCACGGATTATATCTTACCACTAAAACTAATGGGTCCTAAATTGTAAGCTACTTTTAATTCCAGTAATAGGTATAGCAAAAAAAACAACGTACAGCCGAACATAGAACCTCCTCCTTTTTGAAAAAGTCGGATAAAAATCGCTTGAACGCATGGAAATTTGTTCTAGTTTCAGCAAAGTCTGAATAGTAAACTTCTCCAGATGTAACCTGAATACTATCTAAAATAATATTGCGTTCAGTTTGCCAAAGAACACAAGGTCAGCTATAGAACATTGACATAAAGGCGAGGCCACAAGCCTAAAGGAAAATAATTTACTCTTAAAGTTGCCATGACCTGTGAGAAACTGACAACACAGTCTACCTCCAGCCATGTCCTATCCAGCCACTTACGAACAGATGGAAAAAACTGGTGGAGGTGACGGCCTTTGATGGAATTTTCCCACCTACATTGCAATTCAGATATTGAGATTCAGATTTGTCTAGAGATCATAGCACGGTCGCATTGCGGTAAAAACTCTGGGTCCGTGATCTTTCGAGCGCAGTAGTACATTGCAGCATGACACTGCACCTAGATCGACTGGGAGAATACCTGCTAGTAACGGTAGGGTTTCAGTACTAACCGTCCTATACGCCTTGCATAAGGATATCAAAGCTAAACGCTGAATTTGAAGCAAATTACGCCACACCACACACGCACTTATGCTTAGATGGTGCTAGCATGTCATTCTGTTTGATTCTGTTCTATTCCATTCTGTTTGTTTCTGATGCATACAATGGTTAATAGATTGTAAATCCGTAATTGGCTGTAAGATCGGTTTGTTTATTTTAAGTTAATTTTGTTAAAGAGCTGTGGATTTTGTGAATAAATAAATAAATAAATAAATTACGTCGTACCACCCATGTTGGGTTACCCTATCGGCCCAAACAGGTGCACTGTAGCACATTTTTTTTTTTTTTTTTTTTTTTTTTCTTTATTTATCAATTAAACAAAACACATTACAGAATTATTTCTATCAAATAGCAACCAAAAACCACTAAGGTTTAAACCCGTGCTATTAAGAGTCTTATCTGTAAATTACACAAAACGCTAAATAATACTTAAATAATATTCTTTAAGCTTAAATTTTATATTCTTGTCTGTTATACAATTATTAATTTCTGAGGGTAGACTGTTAATAAGTCTCGGTACAATATAACCAGTAGTTCGCTCGCCATACGTATTGTTGGCGCGCTGCGTACGAAGCCTATTCTCAGAAATTGCCCGCGTGCGTACAGGATGCTCGATTGTGTTTCTTAAAGATAAATTGAAAAATTGTTCTTTTAATAATAAAAAATTTACTTGTGTATGAACTGGTAAGACTTTACAGTGTTTAAATAGGCCATTTATATCGTCGTAAAATTGATTTTTAATTTTGGGTGAAACTATAGTTTTTAAAATTTTAACTTGTATTTTGTAAATCTTATCAAGATAGGTTTTATAGGTACGACCATAACTACTAAGGGCATACTGGATGTAGGATTCAGCCAGTGCGTAATATAGCATAATCTTCACTTTGAAGGGCAAACGGTTCTTTAATATTGTAATATTGGCAAGAAATTGCCTTAGTTTATCGCAAACACGTTCTACATGATAACTCCAGTTAAACTTATTATCTATAACTACTCCAAGATATGTTTGCTTATTGACAACATCTATTTGAGGGCAGTTACAATGGATCACATTGACCGCATGCAAGCAGTCATGGTCATGGGCTATTAAGTTCCGTAAGGGCAATTTTTTAATGTGGGAAGATTGAACAACCATAAGCCTAGTTTTGCTTGCATTAAGCTTTAGGCCAGCATCGTGACACCACCTTGTTAGAGCATCCAAGTCGAGTTGTAAGCGCTCACAAGCTATTTGAGGATTTTTGTCGGCAATAACAAGACAAGTGTCATCCGCAAATTGATAGCATTTACTGTGTGTTATGCAGTTACTCATGTCATTAACATACGACAAAAAATGCAAGGGGCCTAATACCGAGCCTACAACAACGTAGCTATACAACCCAAGTAAGTAGCCCCATAAATAGTTTTTAAAGTTTGAAATGATAGACCCCAAATAGGTTTGGATATTCTCGTTAAGGCGTAGAAGTTCTTTATTTTTATTTTTTACCTACTGTTTTTATAAGATCCATTAGTGAAAAGTTCCTTTCTAGTCTCATTGTCCGTTTTATTCCCTGAATTATTAAAAAAAAAATGAGAAAATATAATTGACACCCACAAGGTAAACTCTTTCAATTGATATGTTAATCTTCTAGTTATTTTCTCAAAAGTGACCCCATACTCAAAATTTATCCATCTGTGTATGAGTCACAGGAGATCATTTATGTCAAAATAGATGTCCAGATAGACAGCCAGACAGACACCTAAGTGATCCTTTATGGTTCCATTTCTTACGGATGTTTAGAAAAAATTAAATAAAATATTCTATGTAAATAAAACAACACACGATATAAAGATTAAAATTAGCTAGAGATAACCAGTCTCAACAGAAAAAGTGGCGCCCATTCACGATCATGACGCGTGTTTCGGCACTATACAGCTCAACCATTTTGAAGGGAACTAAATGATCCAACACACGCTCCACCATCAGCGATTTTTCGACAGCCGGCTGTATCATTTATGGACCGTAATATTTATGTAGACAAACATTGAGAGCATTTTCATTGCCGCCACAACAAAAACTAACAGCCAGGGGTTGTGAAATTGTTTGAAAGAGTCACCGCGGCCCGGAAAAACAAAGATTGTACATCGGTGAGTGTGCCCAAGAACTCCACGACCTTATCCCACCGGCCCCCTTCTACCATCGGACATCCAGACGCACTGCATCTTACCATCCCTACCTTGTAGCTATTCCACCAATTCGCAATAAGCGTTTTCAAACGTTTTTATAATGCGCACAGCAAAGGAGTGGAACTCTCTGCCTGCGTCTGTGTTTCCAAAAGCTTACAACCCTTATCTCTTCAAAGTTAGAGTGAACAGGCTCCTTCTGGGTAGGCTCGCTCCATCGTAGACTGGTCTCTGACATCTCTGACATAGACTTGAGTCAAGAGCAAACCCATTACAAATAAAAAAGGCACTAGGAGGAAAGAGGATGGGTTGTAGTCAGAAAGAGTCTGACACTGCCTTCTGCTCCGCCCAGAGCGGGAGAAGTCATTTGATGATATTCCATCCTAAAAAAACAACAGAAACTAACAAAAAATACTTGATAGGTTTTTACCCGCAACAAGACAAGGCAACGATCTACCTTGTTCAAGTCAAAGAAGTAACAGAAGATTTATCTGAATATTTTTTCAAAAATCACTTAGTGAGAACACGTATTATCTTTATTTAACATTACAAAGGAAAACTAACAATTCATAAAATCCTTACAGAAGCCAACAAATAAGTATACAAAACTCATGTCCTAGTTACTAAAGTAAAAAATAGGAACAAAATGGTTTCCGCAAGGTAAACAAAAGATTGCACGATTGTTTTGAACCAAGATTGAAGCGATAAAACAAAATAATAATAACGGAGCACACAAAGGAACTGTAATTGAGGCAAATCAGAAACGAAACGTTTTCGGGCATAAGAAACACAGTTATAATTAAATTATAAAAAATAGAAATAGAACTATCGAGTTTACTATAAATAAAATACCATTGAAACACAAATATTTGAATAATTATTTACTGTATTGATGACAGAAATTGAAATAAAAATAATAAAGTTGATAGACATAGAGACATAATAAAAGATAAAATATTTTAAGTGGGTCAAAGTGAACGGCATTGAAATTTGGACCAAGAAAAATAAAGACAATGCCATGATCTGAGTGGTAATCAGGAAATCAATCAACTGTGTACTTTGGGATTATCGAAGATGATTTTAAATGTAAGTGTTATTTTAATATCTTATTACAAACTAAGTGTAAGAATATCAAGGCAATTTTGAACATTTAGGTACTCTGATCATGTATAGCAGTTAAAAATAAAGGTGATCGCAGAACTTAGATTGTTTATGGTTAGAAATATACTGCTAGAAGTAATGGTCCTCTTGACCGAATATGGCCGTGCCACCACGGCCGTTATTGGTCAGGAGGACTATCCATCTCTCAACGAAGACAAGCCATCGGCGCGGGACATACATAGTGCACAAACATAGATGCACTTCCGCTTCCATCACTCTCATATACCTATGGAATAGCACTACCGCACAGAGATCTAGCCCGGACCAACCACATATCGTTATTTCCAAGGCACGGTAATGTAACACCATCAATTACCAAACTCCAGGATGTGGCAAAAGAATTCCTAATGATAAAAACCTACTGTTAGGAGCTGCTAACAAGCAGCTGCTGCAAGTACGTATACGAACTCGAAGGTAAGGAGCAAGAACACGATATGACATAATCCTGCCAAAACAATGCTTTTCAAAATAATCCAATCAGCTACGATTCTAACACGCAGCCTGTCGACTTGTAGAACTATTTATGGTAGACGCCAAACAAACTTGCAATAAGTACATTGACTTTTCGATGATGATATTCCTTCATGTACCGATGATATTCCTTCTAATATGAGCCGTTTTTTCAATACAAGAGAACGCAAAGGATCACGAATCACGATAGAAATCGATTTAAGACTGTTTTATGTCTTCATTTCTGTTTTTCAGGTATCGAACAAATAACCAAGCCTTTATAGGATCACTAGGGTGTCTGTCTGTCTGTCCGTCTGTCACAGCCAGTTTTCGCTGGATCCACTTGACCGATTTTGTTGAAATTTGGTACTCACATGGATCCACGCCATGGAACCCAAACATTAACATGTCACGTAAATTATGAATTTTTTAGTATGTTAAAAAAAAAAGTTTCAGAACGCTTTTGCACGCGAGACGACTCGCACTTGGCCAGTTTTTTAATATTAAGAAAGTTAATAAGTTATTATAGTTCAAAATTTATAAAACGCAATTTTAAACATTTTCCAGGTTATCCTGATTGTCATCACACTAAAGCTGTCAAGTTGTTCACTGGTTCTCGACTCCATGTCTCATAACACTCTGTATGTATCCAACTATTGTCCAGCAATGCAAAATTGCATAGAAGGAAGCCATGTTATTTGTCAGTACTATAATCATGTAAGTAATGTTGTTCTTCTGGCTTATTAAGACTTAATAGTCCAGTCAATTTAGGGTGTTAAACCCTAATTTGACTGGACTATTAAGTCTTCGTCTCGGATTGAGAGATTATAAGCTAGAAACTTTCAAACATCTTTCTTTTGGCGTGCTAAATGTTGAAAGTTGTTGCAAATTTGACGCTTAATCGAAGTCATAGCGATTTTTGTGACCTTCAATAACTTACGACGCAAGCGCGAGATTGTATGAGACTAGTGGGGTATGAAGATAAAGGGCTCAAAGAGACAATTCCAAGAATGTAACTCACTAAAACGTTGGAAAAAAAAAAAAACTTTGTTAAAAAAGCAGTCTGATGCAGTTCAATCACTGATCTGATGCCGCCAACTGCATCAGACTGCTTGAAAAGCGACTTGTTTCGAACTTTTTAGTTGTTATTTTAGTGTACCCAATTTACTGTAGTCAAAAAAGATGTTTTGGATTTTGCCAACTTTGGCACAAAGGTAAAGTTATTAACTATTAAGGAGGTTTTATTAGGTACAAGAAGTATTAAAATAATATAGTCGTTCCTTGGTGCTGTTTAATATTGAGTACTGTACCATATTTGATGAGGAGCTCGTGGCTAAATAAAAACAGCCGCACGGGTCGATCTTTAAGGTTAAGCAACGCTTGCCAAGGTTGGTCTGTGGATGGGTGACCATCTTAACATGCCGAATTTCCTCCGTGCCTCGGAAAGCACGTTAAGTTGTTGGTCCCGGCTGTCATTTGTAGATCTTTGGCAGTCGTTACGGATTGTCAGAAGCCAGTAAATCTGACTCCAGTCTTGCCAAGAAGTACCTTATTACCCAGTTAATGGGTTGTGGAGGTCTGGTAGGCAGCCGCTCCACGTAAAACACTGGTATTCAGCTGAATCCGGTTTGACTGGAAGCCGACCCCAATATAGTTGGGAAAAGGCTAGGCAGATGATGACTGTACCATATTTGATAATACATTTTGTTTCGCTTGCAGCATCGACCTGTAGGAGGACAGTGCAATTACAATGTTAAGATATCAATTACTCCTCAAATGGTGCAACAGATACTTGAAGGAGTTAATAAGTAAGTAGCCGTTAGAAACAATCAAGGTTGTTGAAACAATTGGACAATAGGGGGTATGATAAAATAATCATCATCATCATATAACTCGAAAGACTTCCACTTCTGGACATAAGATACAATAATAATGCATGAAACATTTTTTTTAAACCATTCACGTCGACGATGAAGAAGATAATTTAAAAATACATTCGTAAATTGTTTACCAGACCTAATACGTGATTTAATTAGCAAAATATTAAATGTTTATTTGTATTGTGATTATGAACAAACTTGGGATGGCTGCATGAGTCTCCATGCAGCAAAATCCATTTCCTGAATTTTAAAGTGTTAAATGTTTTCAGAATAAGAATGAAATTAGCTACAGGTGAGGAAACAGGAAAAGATAACCAACCGTTACCAAGAGCATATGGAATGATGAGAATGGTAATAAATTTCTTAATTTAATGAAATCATATTATTAAATAATAAGTAAAATGCCTATTAAAAAATGATGTACAATGCTCGATTAATTATGTCTTATATTTTATGAAATTGCGTAGTGGAAGCGTGCTGGGTCCATAACCCATTAAAACTAATTAATAGTTCGCAATTCTTCTTTGTTCTGCCCTTTTCCATTATTTGGGGTTGGATCTCTTCATTCTTCTGCGCCAGGATACTCTATCTTGGATTGTCTTTTCAGCTGGGCTCAAAATCAAATGCGCTTCTTTGAGGTCTTTTTGTATTTTAGACCACCAGGTTAATGGCGGGCGGCCTCTACTTTTCTTTTGTTCAGGCAGATCTAGTGCAATATGTACCACATGGTCCTCACATCTTCTTTTGACATATCCGTACCATCTGAGACGGTTTTCACTGAGTTTCTAGGTGACTGGTGCGACTTTAAATCTGCTTCTTATACATATATTAGTTGCTCGCTTTAACATGTCGAGTCACACCTCCTGCTCATCTCAACATCTTCATCTCGTTGATATGTTTTTTTCATGATTTCTTTTGCTCAAGAGTTCTCTTCACTGTCCAGCATTCGGATCCGTACAGCGCTGGGTGAACTGCAGTCTTGTATACTATTCCTACGCAATACTAAACGCTAACGACTACTTTAACCTCAAAAACCTTCTTGAACCTGCTACACTTCGAACTCTTTTGATAACACCATAGTTCATATCCTGAATAATCTGGACTACTATTATTCAGCTACTTTTTGGGCTCGAACTGCTTGCCATATAAGTTTACGTGGCACGCGATCAAATGCCTTTTCGAGGTCGATGAATGCCAGGTGTTTGTTTACAGTGCCATGTATAACATGTAGGGGTGCTGGTTTTTCATGTGGGTATTTCTCATTAAGCAGTTGTTCATAGTATTCCAGCCACCTGTCACTGATCTATTCATTGTTTGTGATTAGTTTTTAGTTTTTGCTTTTCATGTATTTATTTATTTTAATATCCATTGTCAATATATATCTAGGTTTCGCATTAAAAATAAAATAAAATATGAAAAATAAAAGTCATTTACGTGTATTTCAGCATTGGGATAGTGAACTAGCTACTTTAGCGCAGGTATTAGCCGATCAATGTCTCGGTCTGAAAGAAGACAATTGCAGAGCTACTGGTAAGTTATCAATACCCAAAAAGAGGCCAAAAAACGATATTACTGTAACTGATGAGACAAATTAATTACAGACTGATTTATGGGGTTGAGCATAGGTATTTCACTACTATGAAAAATATATATAATCACCCTAAGTTGGCTCTATGTTTCATGTACAATTGTTTTTCATCTGCTATAACTGTTCCTGTGATTAAATAAATAAATTATAATGATTTTTTTAAGATAAATTCTCTAATCCCAGCCAGATAATAACTTTAATAAACTTCAAAGCCCCCCATTGGGAATACTTAACTGGGAATAGTACAAAGCGTGGCTTAAATAAAGAAAAGGTCAACTCGTCAATAGACAAAGCACTCAGATCTTTGCACGGAATCAAAAGGTTGATCTCCCCGAATGATATCAACAATTGCCCTATGTTAGAAGCGTAAGTGCATTATTTTTATTACTTCTTCTTCTTCTTTTTATGTCGATGGATTTGATTATATAATGTCTATATAGAGCATCAAGTGCCCACAAACGTGTCAGAAAATATCAGGGAACTGTTGGCTTATAAGTAGTTTCCCGCCGTTTAGTACCGATCGTGCCATCTTGGTGTCACTGCGTTTTACGCGCACTAAGAAATAACAGCGATACAATGACGGTATGTGCAATTAAACTGTGCTGAAATTATAAAGGAAGGGTAAAAAATACCGAACACATCACCTATCATCGGTAAGTAACCAGAAAACGTATTTTTTGCGGCTTGCATGAGACACATTATGTAGGACTTCGTATGGCTACTGGAGTTCCTTCAGGCGACTACGATGAACAATTTTAGATTTCATAGTAAGGTAAATTTAAGTGTTTCTTAAAAGGCATAAAACATAATGTCTAATGCGCCAAATAAATGTGAAATAGTGGTCATTGACCCACATACATTTATTGACTTTCTTAATATCAAAACCAGAAATAACGACAAAAATCTATCCTGATTCGACTTCGGTAGCGAATTTTTACGGTTTCTACGTATGAAAAATGGTTCATTACGTATTTTTTGGGTCTCTATAAAGGGATATTAGAGAAAGGTCAAAGTTTATCCGGCGCCTACAATTCCTAATTTTATAAGGCGAGAAGTGAAGTCATGAAAATTTGAACGATATGTCGATAATTTAGACAGTCGCATCATCGAAAGGTTCAAAGACATGTCCGCCACACATTTCTAACCACTGCAACTCCTGAAAGTCCAAATCAATAGTGGTGACCACCAGAAGAATGCTGAGCTAACAGCTGGCATTCGTTTGACATACAAAAGGTACACGCCTGCTAACATTTTGGCTCGTAATGTTTTGTTGCAAGTGTAATCGAATAAAACGATTGACTATTATTTATCACAAACGTCCACCGCCACTGCTTTGCTATCTTTTCTGATATTCCGTTATACATTAACACTAATACTTATGAACTCATCGAACAGTTCATACAAAAAACCCTAAAAAATAAAATAAATAAATTTTAAATAACCTTCACATTTTCAGGCTTTCAGACAAAGGATCAAGAAGTTATCTGAAATTAATCCGTGGGAAAGCAACTCACATTGGATGCGGAATTTCAGCGTACACAAGAACTCAAATGCTGAGTAGTGGATTACAGCATACTTATAACGTAAGAAACCCTGCCCTTTATTCCAAACTAGCTTCTTGTCTCCGTGGATTTCAGATTGGGAAACAAAGTATTCCATGCTCATCCAGGATATTAAAATATCAGAGTGCCTTTAATACATAATATTAGTTCTGCCGTTTTTACGTGCAAGAGTTATCACCATCCACCCATCTTCACTTCTGGAGTGTGCCTCGATGCCCAGATCCAAAACTATGAGGAATGTCATAAAACACTGAAAGGAGTCTCGAGCCTGAGTTTGGTGAAAACTAAAATTGCATTATTGTTTTTTTTTAATGGTATTTCTTGCTAGGAATCGAACCAGTTGATTTTGGAAACAAAAAACACGCTACTAAGGATCAAATTCTAGGCAGTGATAATAAGCAAACCAAAGGAAGGCGTTCTTTTTTAACAAATTTTTAATTGCTCAATTGAAATGTATAATTTGACTTGCAATCCAGGCGAAGGCGGAAGTGGATTGGGGGTTGATTTTCATCAAATTCATATTTATGTTTTCAGAGCATCCAACTGGTGTGCAACGTATCCGACGGGCCACAGAGATCAAAGCCGGTATACACAACAGACCCACCGATACCTGACACAGGTTTTACTGAACTATGTGGCTGTCCTGAAGGATACAGGGATTCCATGGGATGTCTCTGTGAAAGAGATACCCACGGCAATATTGAAAGTTAGTTAACTCAGAGCGCGTTCCGTCAATTTTTGTTAGAGCCGCCTCGCTCCCCCCGAATCCACTTTAGTCCAGGGGGTAACTCTCTAAACTCAAAGTCCGTAGTTTTGGGCTGTTTTTTGGCGAATTCTACTCTGTATCACCAACGGACTTACGATTAGTCCCGAAACCGAACTAAGAATGAATGACAAAACGTTGTGACAGTAACTGTTAAATCGTGTTTTCATTAGTTTTAGTGGTTTGGTGATACAGAGTAGAAAACGCCCGCAACTAAGCCCGGAACTAAGGACTTCGGGCTGAGAAAGTAGCCCTCTGCTGTAGCCGTCGGACGTTGCACATTTGCGCCTACGTGCTTTTTTCGCTTGCGTTTACACACACACACATTCGGACCGCAAGGTTCCGGTAAACTTCTGAGATCCATTTAATCGCTAACGCTTCAAGTAATACAAGTCCATAGTGTATGATTTTCAACTAAAATATTTTTTGGATTTCAGATACAGAAATTCGGCATATCAATTTTGATAAATATGGTATGTTTGAATTATATATTTTTTACAAAATGTTCAATGTTTTTGGTCAACAACAAAATATGATCTGCAAGCACTACTATCTATTCAACCCTGAGAATGCGTTATAAATAAATAAGAGGGAGAAAGTACTCATGAGTATTAATACCTTCACTATGGAGTCAACTCTGAAACACACCTCCCACTTACTACCTTCTGATCACACTCTTCTGTCGCAAAAAATCTATTGAAATAAGTAGTATCTTTGTGTTCTTTTCTCTGTATGGAATTATCTTTTTAAGGGTTCCGTACCCAAACGGTAACCAACGGAACCCTATTACTAAGCCTCCGTCCGTCCGTCTGTCTGTCAGCGGGCGGTGTTTCAAGAACCGTTTCAAGGCAGTTGAAATTTTCATAAATTGTGTATTTCTATTGCCGCTGGTTGCTTGAATAAAAGCTGAAAAGTTTAAACAGGATTAGGACACGTCGGCCGAGAATGAATGCTGTGCAAAAGTCTGTGCCAAAAGATAGACGGAGTCGCCAAGACCAGCCCAGAAAACGGTAGTGACATAACATTATTGCTCACCAGAAGGCTTTTTTTAGGAAGTGTAAGGCAAAAAAGGGAGCATATTATTCCGTTTTTCCCGTTTCCGTTTGCGTACAAAATCACGGGAAAGCTAGTGTAGTATAATTGAAAAATACTCTAATTTAGTCTGATTAGACAAAAATTATGCCTTTTTCATTACAGACGGGGGAGATCAAAGCCAACCACATGAAGTAGAGCCATGTGCCAACCCTAACGAGGTCTGTGATGGTGAACCAAATTTAGTTGTCCTGCCAATATTTGACATACAAGACGCGCCCAACGGCTTCTATGAACCAGAAAATGACATTGAAATGGAATTTCATCAAGCGTAAGATTTCGTTGTTACTTCTTAAGCTGTTACTTAAAAAAATATTTTACACAAGGTTATTCTAACAAAAGTAAAACATATACACAAAGAAAAAGTAGAACGGTGATTTAATTTTTTTTTCTAATAAAACATTCACAGATTCGGCAACACAAGTTTCATCCAGACATCAGTAGAGGGAAATGAAAATAAAATTCAAGATGATGAAATTTATCCTGAGACAGAAAATGTATTTTCAAGAATGCACAAAAATGATATCAGAAATCCAGAATATCGCAGAGTGATTTCAGATGAGCAGCGTGAAAGAGAATTTGTAAGTCTCGAAAAAGTTGGAATAAGTGTTGAAAGTTCTGCAGAAAATTATGACAACGCATACAATATGCATAAAACCATTGTTGAACACAATCCAAGACAAATCAGCAATTATGGTGATAAAATGGCTACAAACGATGACCATGAAGATCAAGAAGAAAAGTCATTTCTGACTATACTTGACCATTTAGAAAGAGCAGTTAAAAAAATTAAACTTGAAGACGAAGAAAAGAATATATTTGATTTAAAAATGAAAAGAATTTATAAAGCGGCGCTAAAATTAAAAGCACAGCATGAATCAGATCAACTAGAAGATGAGTTTAAAAAATTGACGGATTACTTGAAACATAAATCTGATGCCGAATTGGTAGATGAAAGTGTACATAGTGACAAAGAAGATGAGGACGATTACTTTAATCGAAGAGAAAATGATAGCGATGAATTCGGAAATGGTATAGATGAAAAATTAATTCAAATCTTGAGCAAAAAGCATCATCACAGAGAAAACAATTTCAGTAAGAATGGTGATAGGGATAGTTACCATGATGGAAATGACGCATACAACAATCTTCCCTTTACTAGAAAACAAGAAAAGATTGACAAGTATGATAAGGATATAATAGAATCAAAAGAAAGAAAAAGTGGTTTTGAAATAAGAAGCCTTAAAAAATTGCGTTCACCCGCTACTAAATCACATTACGGTGATTATTATAAGATAAATGACAACATAAAAAAAAATAAGTTTAATGAAATGAGAAAAATACACACAAATAATAAAAAAGAACAATCTATCAAAACTTTTGGCAGAAGAAAGTCTCCGTATCAAAAGCACAAAGTGAGGAAAACACCCAAGTCTCCTGGTTATAGACGAATATTTGAAGTAAGTACTAAAGAGTCCGTCAGGTTTAAGTATTCAACTAGTACTCTGAGTACGAACAATGTAGTTTTCTTAAGCATTTGAGCACATTCGTTGTAGACAGTCAGGCCGCGGACACGAAATCGAAAGGCGTGGCGGTGGCGGCGGCGGCGCGGGTAGCGACACGGCAATGTAAACCCGTTTACGAAGCCAGCAGGCAGATCGTGCGGCGCCAGAGCGGCGTGCGTAGTGTTGTGTTATGAGAAGTTGCCTATCTATGACTACGTCACTGCAGACGCGCGGGCACCGCTCGTAAAGCGCGCGCCGCTCGTACGCCACGCCGCTCCCGCGGCGCTGCCTTCGTGAACAGTTCCATATCTATGCATTTGAACGCGCCACCGCCGGCCGCCGCCGCCACCGTTGAGTTTGAGTCCACGGCCTCAGGGATAACGCTGTATATTTACACTTCAATGGTTTGGATAACTTTATAATTATGAAAAAAATTATGACATAAACGTCCACCATTACTGATGCACTGGCGGACCCTTATTTCATTATTTGTCACTACTGTCATGCATTAGCATGACAATAGTTTTTCGAAAATTATATCAATAAACGCATTGGGACATATTTTTACGGTCCCGAACACGAACATCCGCACGAAAAAACGGAACCCTTATAGGATCACTCGTGTTTCCGTCTGTTCCAACCCAGTTACTCCTCAATCAACTCAACCGATTCAGTTGAATTTTACCCAAACACAGTCATGTCATGGCATTGGAAGGAATGGAAGGAGGCCTTTACCCTGCAGTGGGACAGTACGGGCTAGTCATCTGCCTAGCCTTTTCCCAACTATATATTGGGTCGGCTTCCAGTCAAACCGGGTTCAGCTGAATACCAGTACAAATAATAGTAATAAAAATAAATAAATAATAACAGTCATGTAGTAAATAAATAAAATTTAAACATGGGGCACTTTTCGAAGGATTACAATTGACTTTTAAAAGCGGCATATAATGTCGGTCTAAAATATTTTTTTAAAAGGTTAAAATAAATAATTTTAATTTTAGTAAAAAAATGGATCATTCCCTTTATTCAGAAACTAATGAACCTAAAATTTAAAATAATTTAAATTGTTTTTGTCTGGAACCCATTGCGCACAAATGCGCGCAATTGCCTGGTTTTCAATTTCTCACATACGTCTCATTCTTACGTCTACTTAAAGTCAATATAGAACTGACTGCTTTATTACTTGTCAGCCCATACCCATCTACCTGCCAAGCATTTTGTTAAGGGGGGGGGGTTTGTCAGCATTCAGTTTAACCGGAAACTGCTGAACAGTATTTTATATGAAATAACTGCATACCTGACCAATTGCTCCATTTAATATGGATTGGAATGTTGGGCTGTGAAAAAGACAGATGAAAATAGATTGCATGTAGTGGAGATGAGAGTATTAAGATGGATGTGTGGAGTGACGAGAATGGAGAATGAAAGTGAGAAATGAGTATATTAGAGGTAGTTTGAAATTGGCGCCAGTGACGGAAAAGTTAAAAGGGAATCGCTTGTCTTGGTTTGGTCATGTGAAGGACGAGAGATGAAACACATGTAACTAAAAGAGTATTGAATATAAATGTGGTGGATGGAAAAGGAGAGGAAGGTCAAAGAAAAAATGGATGTGTTGTGTGAGGAGCGATATGTAAGAAAAGGAACTTAGTGATAGTTTGATGGCAAATAGGGCAGAGTGGAAGAAAAAAACGTATTGCGCCGACCCGAAGTAACATGAAACAAGGGCAAGAAGATGATAAACTGCTTATCTGACCACCACAACCCACTTACCAGCTCATACCACTATTCAATAAAGAAATATTCAGTAATTACAGACCGAGAACGAACGACCTACGCTCCCGACGACGCAAACCTATGACAAAATAAAAGTCGAAATACACGGAAACAAATACCTAAAGAAAAATAGAGCAGTAATGTAAAGAAGAACAAAGCAACAGTACTTAGTGACGAAGGAAGAAGATGAGATGTGAAACTCTTGTACCTAAATTCTCATAGAGTACGAAGTGTTACTGCTGAGAAGATCTAGACCAGGTGCCATTTTATCAGCGATGCTACTGTCAACTAACCTTGGATTATCGTGGATTTTTGACGGCGTTCGTCAATCACACACTTGAAGTTTTGATGATCGCCTCCGCCATGCTACCGCTGACAGAATCACTTCCGTAGAGCCTCTGGATATACTCTAGTCAACGTTAGCTGTTTAGAAAGTCCGCTTCAAAGAGAAGACTATCGCATTCGTAATAATAAGCGCCATCTGGTGATCATGACGGAAAACTTTTTGTTTTCTATACAAATTGACCTAAGGTTGCGTTTACCGTCAAAGAAAGCTATTTCAAGTTTTGTTCCCGGTTTATTTTTCTATTCTTATTTTATAATTGCCTTGTGCTAAAATATTTATAAGTTATACCAAAAACTAGTTTCGTCTATAAAATTTTCGGTAACAATATTTCTTTTAATTATTTTGTTACAATTGCTTACTATACTTACAGTCTTCACCAAAGCGTATAGTAAGCCAACTACATAAAATGTATCATATAAACTAAAAAAATAAATACATGCTTTGATCATCGAACTGTGAGACCAAGTAAATACATCAATCTCCGGTTCCTGAGCAATCAGGGCGTTTATCAAACTAATCGCTTGGGCCGTTGGTGCAAATCGAGTTGTAAGGGTTTGTGACGGTGGAGCCGCGAACAAACACCGCGAGGCATCGGCGTGCGACACCCGCTGTCGGTCTGGAGCGAACAGTGCACAGCGAGCTACCGTCATCGCGTCATCGATCTTACTGTTAAGTAATAAGTAGTAGTGCATCAACAGCGCACTTTTACGTCGCAGTTCTAATGTGATGATGCCCACCATTCCCGCGACAAACAGAGACGGATACAAATAGGGATAGTACCCATATATTTTTTTATACAGAAAGCGAGCAAATTTGCGTTGAACCCGTTCTATCATCAACTTATACTTTTGCTCGTGTGGAACCCACACCAGCGAATTGTATTCCAGCTTGCTGCGCACAAAGGAGTAATACAAGACCACGATTGCATTCCTGTCCGTAAACCTACTTGCCTACTGCCTCATGACAAAACCGAGTGATTGGAAGGCCTTGGCACAAATATTAGTAATATGTTGATTAAAAGTCAAGCTCACGTCCAATTTAGGTGGTCAATGGGCGCTCGAGAACGTGTTATGAAAATAAAAAGTTATGGTCTTACCCTTAGAGATGTTAAATTCTAAGTAATTAACCTCACTCAATCTCACCACCATATCGATATCCCTCTGAAGCACAGTCTTGTACGCTACTTATCTCCAAGAATAACTTCAGGTCATCAGCGAACTCCGTGCCGTCCTGACAACCTTAGGCAGATCATTTGTCGGCCCAAGGGTACTACCCTGGAAATAGCACGCGAAAAGTTGAAGCAGCTTCGGGGTAAATCCTATCGCAAATAATTTTTTAAGTAAGACGTCATTTTGGACCCGGTCAAACGCCTTTTTAACTGACTTCTTCAAAAAGGAGGAGGTTCTATGTTCGGCTGTATGTATCTTTTTTGTTCGAAAGCCTATACTCTTGAGGTGGTCCCATTGTCACCAAGTCAGAATCTGATGATGGGATCCCATAAAAATCGAGGGAAACCCTTAAATTGTATAAGCACATACACTGTTTTTCATAAACTTTCTAACGCAATTCAGATATTTATGCCTGGTAATCATCATCTCATGTTGTTGAGCTGATGATGGAAGGTATAAGTCAGGATCTGATGAAAAATTTTTGTTCAGCGATATTTTCGCCAATTGTTAAACGATTTGGATGATTCTTTTTTGTTTGGAAGAGTATTTTCTCGGACTGGTTCCATCTAAATTTGGTGAAGATCTGATAAAGAACTTCGGAGGTAGGCAACGGAACTCTTCAATAAATGATAGCAAATTAATCGGGATTTCCGAAATCACATGTCTGTTGATTGTTTACGTTTGACGTAATTTGATACTCACCTCGGATTCCGCTGTCGAGATACAAAAATGTTATTACAGAATAGGGGTACAGATCATAACGTAATATCACGCCGGCACGCTGTGTTTGGGGTACTTTTTAGTGGTAAGCAGGTACCACTAAAAAGTGAAAAATAAAATAAAATATACCTTGCGAGTTGGGGTGGTTATATATTTGAAAGTAAATCTTTGTTAGTGTTTTTAGCATAAGTTAGTAATTAATTAATTAATAGTAATTTTTATTTTATTGTTTTATATTTGTATTATTATTTTATATATATTTATTTATAATATGAACGATGTAGCTGATCTTAACGACAGTTTTTTCTCGTGCTCTTCTTCTGATAGTTTTGCTAGTGCGGACAGTGACCCTTCCGCTCTGCTCACTTTACAAGATAAAATTTCTTCTTTTTTCTCTATTAATCCTAAAAATCTGCATATAGCGCACATAAACGCCCAGAGTGTTCCTGGCCACTATTCTGATCTTCTGGCATCCTTTAGCAGTGTTCACCTTGATGCCCTATTGATATCGGAAACTTTTCTGAAGCCTTCTCTACTCTCTACTCAATATTCACTCCCTGGCTTTGTCTTGATTCGCAACGATAGGACCGGCAAGGGTGGAGGAGGTGTAGCTATGTACCTACGCGCTGACCTTCCCTATAAGGTTGTCAGCTCATCTCCCTCTTCATATTCTGAGTCGGCTGAATTTTTGTTTGTCGAAATTTCTGTTCATCACACTAAAGTCTTGCTTGCAGTGCTTTACAGCCCTAACCTTCGCATTGACTACTTCGACTCCCTTGACTGCACTCTCAGCAATCTTTGCCCCATGTATGAGCACGTTATTTTAATGGGTGATTTTAACACTTGCTTGATTAAAAATGACTCGCGCTCGCAAAAGCTCCTTTCACTCCTGTCTTCTTTCAATCTTCAAGTCTTGCCTCTTTCTGCAACTCACTTTTCTCCTAATTGTACGCCCTCTTTATTGGATCTTATGATTGTTTCCTCTCCCACTAATGTATGTAACCATGGTCAACTTACTGCTACTTTTTCTTACCACGATCTCATTTATCTTTCGTATCGTATCCGTGTTCCCAAGCGTAAGCCCCAACTTTTATACCTCCGTAATTACAAGGGCATGGACCTGGAGGCATTGCAGCGTGCTGCCGGCGATCTTGACTGGACCCCTCTGATTGAGATCGGGGACATCGATGGTAAAGTGAAGTTCTTTAACACGACTGTCCTCGATTTGTATGACAAGCATGCCCCAATCCGACGCATCAAAGTAAAACATAACCCTGCACCATGGATTACGCCTCAAATAAGAGAGCTTATGGCTCGTAGGGATAAAGCTAAGAGCAGATATAAGCGCAGACCTTCAGAGCTGAACCTCTTTTATTTTAAATCTCTACGTAATCGCTGCAGGCATCTGTGTCAAGATGCTAAAAGACGCTTTTTTCATGAACAACTCGACAACCGCAGTTCTTCCGATGTATGGAAATTTCTGAAGTCTGTTGGCATAGGCAAATCTTCTATCAGCCAGTGTAAGGATGTTAATCTCAATGAGCTGAATAAGCATTTCTCTCACCTTCCCTTTTCTCTTGATCCTTGTGTTAAAGCTGCGACACTGGAAAGTATTTCTGGTTTGCCATTGCCACAATGTCCTCACTTTGAATTTAGCGATGTTACCGAGGATGACGTTAAGAAATCTATTCTTGCTATTACTTCTTCTGCAGTTGGTAATGATAAATTATGCTCCAGAATGATTTTTCTTATCCTTCCTTCATTACTTCCTGTTCTCACTCACATTTTCAATCACTCGTTTACCGCTTGCTCCTTTCCGTCGGTCTGGAAACAGGCTCACATTATACCTTTACCCAAAACTAATAATCCATCTTTATTAACTCATTTTAGACCTATTTCTATTCTTCCATTTCTTTCTAAAGTGTTTGAGCACTTGGTTCATAGACAGCTATCTTTTTTCTTAACGTCGAACTCGATAATATCCCCCTTTCAATCCGGTTTTAGAGCGGGTCACAGTACAGTTTCTGCACTTATTAAAGTGACTGACGATATCCGCTGGGCTATGGAGAATAAATCGCTGACTGTCCTTGTATTGCTTGACTTTAGTAGCGCCTTCAACTCAGTGGATTTCGACATCTTGCTGGGTTTACTCAAATCTATTAATCTCTCTTCTTCCGCTATAGCCTGGTTTAATTCATATCTTCGGGATCGCTCTCAGTGTGTCCGCCTTGATGAGTCCTTCTCTGATTGGTGTAGCCTCACTGAGGGTGTTCCTCAGGGTAGCGTTCTCTCTCCTCTTCTTTTTTCGATTTTCATTAACTTCGTTACCAGAGTTATCTCTTCCAGTTTCCATCTTTATGCAGATGACCTGCAGCTTTACCGACACTTTACTGTAGCTGACATGGATTCGGCCATTGCTGCTATGAATCATGATTTGTCTTCTATCAGCAGTTGGGCCAGGTCATTTGGCTTGCAGATCAACCCAACGAAATCTCAGGCCATGATCATAGGTAGCAGATACGTTCGCACTGCTGCTGTTGTTTCATCGATTCCGCCTTTATATCTCGATGGCGTCCGTATTGATTACACTGACACTGCTAAAGATCTGGGTGTTATTATTAACTCCAATCTTTCCTGGCGTGCGCAGGTCAATGAGGTTAGCCGTAAGGTGTATTTTTCATTTCATTCGCTGAAATGCCTTCAGTCTGTCTTACCTTTAAAGACGAAAATATCTTTGGCCCAAACTCTAATTCAGCCGATTATAGATTATGCCGACGCCTGCTACCTGGATGCTACTGAGGAGCTATTAAACAAGCTTGAGCGACTGCAAAATTTATGTATTCGATTTGTGTTTGGTCTACGCAAGTATGATCATGTTTCTCACCTTCGCAAGGAACTCAAGTGGCTCCCTATCCGTCTTCGCAGGAACACTCGGATTCTTTGTCTCCTTTTCAACATCCTTCATAACCCTTCTTATCCCTCTTACCTGCGTGAGCGTATTTCTTACGCTCGGCCTAGTGACGCTCCGTGCAGATCACACCTCAGATCTATCCTTAACACCCATCCTCATAAAACCAGCTACTATTCTTACTCTTTCTCTGTCCATGCAGTTAGGTTGTGGAACTCACTTCCGCCTAGCATTAGAGATTTAAAATCTATTTCTCTTTTTAAGAATCGTCTTAAAGAGCACTATCTTTCCTCTCAACTATGATAGTTATATATGTATATATATATATATATGTATATATTTATTTTATAATATTGTGTTCGGTATAGGTATATATTTTATGTATATTTTATTTTTATCTGTTAATTTAATTTTAAGGCTTTACACACTCTTCTTGTCTTGTTCTTACACACTTTTGTCTACATTTCTTTTTCATTTCTCCTGTCGCAGGTCTGCTGGAGGAAATTTCATTAGAAATAAGCAGTACCTTTGTACTAATATTTATAATGTTAAATTACACTATTGTTCTGTGTGTACATAAATAATAAAATAAATAAATAAATAAAACTTTTCTTCAAAAAAATAAAACCGACTTCCAAAAACAAAACACAACAAAGTAAAAAATAACTTTTTTTCGGAAGTCGGTGTTCAAAACCGAAAAAAGGAACAAAAAAAAAAATTGTAAAAATAGGGCACGTCGATTTGCTTATTATCCATCTCTGTAACAGCAAAATTCACAAAGTTAATGTGTTTTGTAACTGAAGATTTTTCCGATTCTAAAACCATGCTGATATTTGGATAGTTGGGTTTTGACTTGCCTAGTGATATACCGATTCAATATCGACTCAAAGACCTTACCGAAGGCTGACAGGACCGCAATAGGCCTGTAGTCGTCAACTTTTGACCTGTCGCCACCCTTAGGTATAGGGGTAACCCGTGAAACTGTATACGTTTTTAAGACTAAATTGTAAATAAACAAAAGTGGCTCTCTAAATACTTCTGATCAGTCCCTAAGAACAAATGGCGAAATTCCATCAGGACCTGCAGATGAATGGGCTTTTAGGCGACGAATAGCTACTGATAAGTTGGCAGAGTCAACTACATCCACGGCGATCCGCGCGGAGCACAACGAGTCTGCTGCTTCCCGCTCGGCCTCTGCTGCAGATAGAATGGGATCACACGGAAGAAACACTGAGCTAAAATATTGAGCGTATGCATTTGCTGCGTCTACTCCTGTCACAATTCGTCCATCATACTCAAACTCATTACAGTTTTGCCTAGAAGTCTGCTGACCCTTAACAAACTTCCAAAAACTTCTGGGATGCCTATTTATATCCATCTCCGTTCGTCGGATGTACTTGTATGCCTGATCAATAAGTTCATTTGCTCGCTGCCTACAGAATTTATATAATGCCTGATTAAACTCGGAGTGAAACTGCTTCTAGTTTTTTAAATGAAAATATCATTTAATGTCTTAATTATGACGGGTGTAAACTATGGAGGGCACTGGTATTTCGAAATTTATATTTTCTTGGAACAAATTTTTCAAAAATATTATGTAACTGATCATAAAATAAATTAACAGCTTTTTTGACTAAGTACAAATATCTCGTCCCATTTTAATAAATATAGCTCTGCGTATAAAGATTGGAAATCAACTTTACGAAAATTCCAATCCGTCGGCATAGTGTCGTCATTGCAGACCGAATAACTAGGAATACGCGCCGTGCGAGCCCGCGACGGTACCGCGCGCACACTTCGCACACTCACTGATACTGGCGGGTGGTAGGCAGCGACACGGGACCATTAAAATAATAAATGTCCTCTAAAACTTACATTTTCGTACAAAATCAGTCTGTCATTAAGTATCTAATCAGGTTAATTGAGATCCATAAGACAAAATCGTAATTTTATAATCAGTAACAATCAAATCGTAAAACATAAATTCTCCTTTTGGTTTATTAAAATTGAACTTGAACAATCATCTACACAGATAAAATTTAAAAAATACTAATTTCTTTTAAAAATTTCTCTATCAATAATTAAAATATAATCAGTCTTTCATTAATTAATCACAGTATAAAGAAAATATCTTGGATAGTTTAGGTTACTATAAGATTATAATTAACACACTAGAGTGGACGCTTTTAAAATTATTTATTTTTACAAGATAAGCTGGAATGGCATTTAGAATTGCACAAAATTTTAAATTATAACAAATACACCTTGTTGTGTTACAATTCTTCTTACAGAGGCACTTTTTGAATCCTTGTCCGGTTCCAGTTGACTGTATATTTACAACTGAGCGCAGTGAAATTTCCGTATTCGGTACATTATTGATATGCAGAATATTTTTTGGACAAACAGTAAATTGAGATCTAGCATATCTTTGTTTAATGATTCCATTCTTCGTACCAATTTGATATAACTCATCATCAGTCTTATCCAAGTTACACCTATAATATCCGTGCATCACCACGTCCCCTATCAACCTCTGGTACAGAAATCCTCACCGATGTGCCGACAGATACTGGAGGAAACTTCGTATCACTCGTTTTTAATTTTTTTTTTGTTGTTGTTGTAAGTTTTTCCTTGCGCTTTGACGATTTTTAACAGCTTCAATTTTTTTGAGCACAATGGACACAGTACTTTTGACCCACATCCTCCTTCTGCCGTTTTTTCAGCAGCAGCGCAAATTGCATGGATTGCACATCCGCATTCTCTACAAGCATGAGCTCTAGTAGTTTCTTGTAAACAAACGCTGCATTTATTTTGAGCAGAGGCTGGACGTTGCGTGTTTGCTCCACATTGTTCCGAATTATCGTTATGGATTTGGTTTGGCTTCGCATATACTTCAGGAACATCAATATTAGAGACTTTTGGATCCAGTTCATTTTGTTTAAGGTCCTTTGGATCTTCTTCAGTTTCAACGCTTTTGTGAAATCGTTCGGTAACAATAGGCCTACTTTTACTTTACATCCAAACAGAGCTTCATATGGAGATTGTTTGATACCAGCATGAAAAGCCCTATGCTTCATGAGTTGCACAAATCTTATACCCTCACTCCAATGTGAATTATCGTTGTCTTGCATCCAAGTGGTCAACATATTCTCCACGTCTTGATTAGCCCTTTCTACACTCCCCTGACTTTGTGAATGCCTAGGCTTTTCATGGACAATTTTTAAAGTAGGCCAGTATGTTTTTAAATTCTCAATGATTCTGTTAGAAAACTCTCTGCCATTGTCGGACTGTAAAATCCGACAATGGCAGAGATCCATCGAGATTAGAGTAAATATGTCTAATAAAGTATAAGCCACTTCTTCAGCTAGTTTTATTTGAGTGGTCTTAAAACAACAAATTTTGTCAAGTGGTCTTGATAAACAAGTATGAATTTGTTATCGCCGTCAGGTTGCGACTGAAAATCTATTAAATCTACTTGGCATCTAGAGTTAAACTCAGACGATATGATAGGCTTTACAACAATACCCTTCTTAATGCCTTTTTGCTTTTGTTGACATGGTTCACAGTATTGAAGATAGCTTTCAATATCTTTATGCGTAATATTTTTGAATTGACTCCATACCTCTTTCATCATACGGTCTCTTCCATCGTGGCCAATCCTTGTATGTGCGTCGTGTAATATGTCAAACAACTCGCTATCACATGCGTAGTAAAGAATATTGCTTACAGTATCTTTAACTAGAAAAATGAGCTTACTTTTTTGGTCAATAGTAAGCACATTATATCGCCGTAACAACCAATAATCGCGAGAAGTCTTTTTTTGCAGTTGTTTTCGCCTTAGAAACCTCTTCCAAAAACACTTTATAACGTTCGTCTTCAATATAAACAGTATTCTTAGCACTGGTTAACTTCCTCGCGGTTGCTAGATCTTTATAAGGCGATCTTTCATAAGTGAGATGCGCGGCTCGGACGCCATAATGAACAATAGAAACGTGGATACGCAACGAATGTATGTGCGGAACTACTAATTTAAACGTCGTTGCCACGAATTACGCAATAACAACACCTTCCCCCACTCCGATCTCTGCCACCCGCGCCTGCGCCGCGCGTCGCTCACTCCATGCACGTAGGTATGAAGTCAACATACCGATCGGCGCAGCGATGACTACTGAAATACATTTCCTATCACGGTTTAAGAAATGTATAGATTTCAAAGTCAAAGTCAAAAAGTCAAAAACGTTTATTTCAATTAGGCCCTTAAACGGCACTTTTGAACGTCATCATTACATTTAAAATAACATAGTGACTCTACTGTCCATTCGGAAAGGTAGATTCTTATGGAGAAGAACGGACAAGAAACTCCATAGTTACTCTTTTCAAATCAATTTTTTACATGTGCTGTGGTATACAAAACTTCTGGTAATATATGTGAGGACCATGAACCTAGAGTGTGCAGAGGTAGACTTATTTTTTTTTTTAAATAAGTACATGGTACTCACATTTCTACATAAGTACATGGTACTCACATATTTACAAATATTGGAACCAATATTTAGCAGAGTGAACAGAAAAATAAAAACCCAAAAATGAAAAAGTTGGTACAAAAGTAAATACATAAACCAACCAGTTTGATCTTGTCTCCACCATTGATTGTCCTATGGAGCAGGACCAGCATGTTTCCAAGCATTCTTATCCTGAATGTAATCTTCTAATTTGTAATATGCTTGTTTACAAAGTGTGCGTTTAATGTAGGATTTAAATTTTCTTTCATTTAGTTCTAATATGTTACAAGGTATTTTATTGTAACATTTAACACAGTACCCCATGAAATATGTGTTTACTTTAGCTAATCTATAAAATGGATGATCTAATTTATCTTTATTTCTAGTATTAATATTATGTCTATCACTAACTTTACTAAAAAGATGACGATTTATCCGTACATACATAATATTTTCATATATGAATTGGCAAGGGACTGTCATAATATTAATCTTTTTAAAAAGTTCCCTTAGAGAATCGCGACGACGCAGATTATAAAGGGCTCTGACAGCTCTCTTTTGTAAAATAAACATGGATTCAATGTCAGCAACCCGACCCCACAGCAAAATACCGTACGACATAATGCTGTGGAAGTAGCTAAAATAGACCAAACGTGCGGTTTCTACGACTGTTAGCTGTCTTATCTTCCTAACAGCATAAGCGGATGAGCTTAAACGCCCCGCTAGAGATGTTATATGAGGTCCCCATTGTAATTTCTCATTTAAAGTGATTCCCAGGAAAACCGTGTGATTAATAAACTCCAGTTTTTCTTCATTCAATATGATGCCACATTCGCTACTTCTAACATTTGGTAAAGTAAATCTAATGAAAATGAAATTTCCTAGGAAAAGTGTTAATTAAAAAATATTTCATACAAATCCTATGGATTTTAGGAATTATACACATTTCCTAGGAATTTTATACAATGACGGATTTCATACATTTCCATTAACATATACAACACAACAGATGATTTTGGTTAAGGCTAGGCAGATGATGATCCGTCTATATCGACAACCTGCTAGACTTTGTACTGATCACGGACCGCAAGCAGTACGCCACCCCAACCTATATTGCCGGCCCGGTCCTGTCGCAAAACTGTATATCCCGGGGGAAGCAGTTCGGCATCATACACACTACTAGTCAAAAATGTCTCGGTAAACGCAAATATGTCAGCTGATTCAACTAATATAGCCTTCTTACAAATGTCAAGCTTTGAACGTAAACCACGGACATTCTTATAAAAGAATACATAATATGTTTTACACGATTTGTTTACCTTCTCACTACTGTCACTTACGATATCCACTTCTCCATGGTTTGATATGGACATCTTCAGCCTCAGTGCTCGGGTTTTATATAATTGTCCACGTTTTTTGTTGGCACTATTAACTTAAAAGAAGCGAAATCACCCCGCAATTTTAGTACCAGCGGAACATTTGTCATCGACACAAATATTTCTTAAGTGAGTAATCACTTGTTTGCCTGTGGTACCAGTTTGGACGTAGTAAAGGTGAAGATATGACTTCCTCTCCACCGCAGCTAATGCACATATAGCCGACCCGAGAACGGCGTGTTTTTCGCTTGACTTCAACCCAGTCGGAATCATTGTTGCTATCGTTAAGTTGCGTATGATTTATCGACGTCGCTGTTGCGTTTATGGAGTCAAGTTGTAGCGGGAGAGTAACTTAAGCAAAGTGTCATTTGCAAACAATATAACCGGACCGGAAATAAACACATAACGGCAGCAGTTCCCTACAAATTATTTTCTCACAAGAGTTATTCCGATTGGATACCCCATTTATCTAGGGGACTACTTTCTAAGCCCGAAGTCCGTATTTTTGGCCTTAGTTTTTTTTTATTTGTTATTGGTTTGCTCTTCTTCGGTTACTCAGTCGTGAGCGTTTTCTACTCCGTATCATCTACGGACTTACCATGGTAGAGGAGTCGCAAAAACAGTTGAATTAGCTGGGTTAACTTAACATCGTTATGATTTACGTTCCTGGATGGAAATTCTCGACATACTTACCGATCGCCTATCGACCGAATGTCACCTGTACACAGTCAATCTTGAACGCGTTTCACAGTCAAAACCAATGGTATGATCCATTGATCGCGTTCGAAATTTACTGTGTACGGGCGGCCTTAGGACTTAACGACCAATTTCGGTCGCTACGCGATCGTTATCTATATCGAGACTGCAGGCCTTGGTTCGAAATAAATAAAGTAGTTTCTTAACTTCGTGGTTTGAAAAAAGCACCATTCATATCGCTGTTTATTTGTTTATTTGTTATGGGTTTGCTCTTGACTCTAGTCTATGTCAGAGATGACAGAGACAAAGTCTACGATGGAGCGAGCCTACCCAAAAGGAGCCTGTTCACTCGCGCAATATAATATCAATAAGTTATGGCAAGCAAGCATTGGTCTTCTTTATGGACCTCACCTTCTTTATACACCACAAAGTAGGCTGTTGGAAGTAGCATTACAGAGCAATCCACACTGCAGAAGACTAAATGGCTTGGAGACGCAACGTATGTGGTCGCGATCCTCAGTAGGGAGGAAACGACGAAAAAGAAGAAGGCCACTCAAATGCGCATAATTATATAAATACTGTTAAAAATTGGTGACGACACACACAACAATCAAGAAGGTGGTTAGGTTGTCTCAGAAGATAGCATAGCCTGTGTTGTACCGTTGCTTCAGCATTAATTCATTTCTTCTGTGTACGGAAAATCCACCGACCAAGCAGCAACCATCAATATGCATAATACTGACAAATGTTTGTGGGAAATTGAGGAAAATATTTCCATGAAATCGGCCATGGAAGAAAAGGTACACATCATCCGATTAAGTTTAATGGTTTTTATTTACCTACATATTTAATTTCGATTCCCGCCTGCCAAGAGTGGCGATTATGGCAAACCTCCCCTTTGGGGGAGGTCTATGTCCAGCAGTGGAAGTCTTCCGCCTGTTATGATGATGATGAAATTTTGCAATGGCACTCGGCTGAAAGTCACACATATGCATCAAACTGTTATAAATTAAAGTAAATAAAACTTTATTTCAGACGTAGTCCATACATTTAGTTAGTATTGGTGTTAGTAACAATGGGGCTTACTTACGTGAGTTAGTATTGTTAGTTTATATAAAACATTTATTTATTTAAGTAAACCTATGACTGTCCCCACCCAGTGTGACATAAGATTTCGGCTAATTGCTCCGGCGTCTTGCCCCGGTGTCAACTAAACTTCATGAGAACCAATAGTCACGAGATACAAATAGGCAGTCAAGCCTATGCATGCGACTAACTGAACGACTTATCAGCCTAATTTTCTGCTTAAAACTCGAGCATTATACCATCCAACTAATAATAGATATGTATATATGTAAATCGGGCTGGTTTCCGCAAAACCACGACTAAGCGCGGATCTAATAATAGGTATAATCACGGGGCCCTTTAAAAACATTTCAAGTCAGTTCAATTTATGTAGAGGTTGCTTCGACGCCGAGAAATCAGTCGCCCACTTCCACTCCCAACGTGAACAAATCCTCGGAACGTTGAGGTCGCGAAACCTGTGGAGAACCCAGGAAGCTTTTGTGCATTTAGGCGGAGCTAGGCTGGCAAACTTAGCCAGAATACTTACGGGCAATGGACCGAATGGGAGTCTAAGTGCGAAAAATGAAGTATCTACTCTACTCTATCCGTTGCGGGGGTAGACTTCTTCTCTGGTTGGTGAAATCATAGCCAACTTTATGTAGCTCTATCGCGTGTTAACAACCCTATCAACTTTCTTAAACATCGCAAACAGAAGTTTCTCATTAAGAAAAATTACTAGAGCTGGACGGCATTTTGAAATAATAACAGTCTTCCAAATTCTAAGAGAGATCAAGTAATGTAAGATATTGACTGTATGTGTATGTCGCGAACGAAGTCGCGAGCAGCAGCTAGTGTACAATAATTACATAATAGATAAATACATATCAATCTAAGGAGATATACACCCGAAATAATAGAAAACTGACCTGATGATTATACGTAGTAGTTGGATTAAAGTCTGTGATTTCTGTAAAACTAAGCTTACAATAATTCTTAATGTCCTCGGAACCCATGTAGACGCTTAGTATACGTTAAACCATTGCTGTTGTATATTTGAGTTCTACGTTGTACAAAAGGAAAATATAGACAAAAGAAGGAATCAAATGAAGGCATTGGAACAATGAACATTGAATGGTATGTTTTGAACTGAGCAAATGGCGATAAAACAAGATAAGGTTTAGAGAAATAACAAAAACATAAGGCATAGTAACTCAGTGTGAATCAGAAGTGCTGAATTATTTAGGAAATAAATCTTACCAAATAAAACAGAAAAAAGCTAACCTTCGTTAAATAAATACGGGAATAAAAATACGTAGAAACATTACACAAAAAGCAGTATAATAATAACGATACAATTCTGCAACATTAAATTAATTAATTATTTTAATAGATTATTAATTGTTCGAATATTATTTGACTTAAACAAGAATAATTTTATCAAGTGACTGCTTCCCCAAAATGTCATGAAATACATTACATTTTGCTATAAGGAGATTTCAAATATATTCATCGAAAAAAATCTTGATTGATTTCGGTAGTATGTCTGGTTTATACTTGGAAAAATAAAAATGATTATAAAATATGTAAGTATTCTTTCCCTATATTTTTGTATTTCTATCTGTTTTCCTGACTTTGAGATGTGTCTGTGTGTTCATCACAAAGATAGATTAAATTCATATCATCTCCCAGGCAATGCTTGTACAGTCCCTAATTTTTCCCATGATTGACTATGGCGATATGTGCTGCTACGACCTGAATACAGATCTCCACAATAAACTTGACCGCCTTCTAAAAAACTGCAATCGATTCGTCTTCAACCTCCGTAAGCATGACCATGTGTCCGCGCATCGTTCATTATTAAAATGGTTACCCATTCGTCAGCACAGAGCGCTGAGAGTCTTGACTAGTCTGTTTTCTTTTCATAATTCTTCTTCTCCCTCTTATCTAACTTCACAAATTCAATTCATCTGCTCTGCGCACAGTAAAAAATCTCCTTCTACGCTGTCCCACACACCGCTCTGGGTTTATTCACTCCTCTTTTTTATCCAAGCAATCTTCCTTTGGAATGCGCTCCCTCTAAACATCAGGACGGCAACCAGTCGGTTGTTCTTTAAGGTGAAGGCATGTGAGCACATTCGCAAGAAGTTGGTAGAATCAACACAGTTTTAATTCGTTGAATTTGTTTTTTTCCAAACGTTGTTTTTTTTTTTTTTTGTTATTTAAGTATGTATCTATTGTATTTTTTTTCCTCTCTGTTTGCCTTTCCTGTTGCACCTGCCATGTTGTCACTGCACCCTCCTAAGGCCGAAAATGCCTAAGGCATTAAATCCACCTTTGTACAGTATTTTTACTAGTTCATCAAGTTTTGATAAATAAATAAATATATTCATATTTATATCATCAGACCTATACAACAGCTGCCTACCAGATATAACACCTGTCCAGTTGTAGGATCCTTCCTTTTCAAATGGAGGTTTGGGGGACTAACTCCTATCAAAAACGGAAACTCTACACTTAAAGTTGTAGACGAGGTCGTCTACTTAGGACAAAAGGTCTAGTTAGGTAGGGCTAGCTTCGAGCAAGAGGTCAACCGTCGAATCCAACTCGGCTGGGTGGCGTTCGGGAAGCTGCGTGGTGTCTTCTCGACCCGCATACCACAGTTTCTCAACGAAAGTCTATGACCAGTGCGTGTTGCCAGTGATGACATACGGAACTGAAACGTGGTCGCTCAGTGGTTAAAAGACGAAGGTATTAGAAAAGAATAGGATTAATATTAACTGTCCCAAACAACTGATTTGGTTTTTAATGTAGGCAAAAAACAGCGTTGCCAACAACAATTTATCAAATTCCCCGATATGCATGTCAAATTTCCCAATTTGGGGACAAAAAATTTACTAATTTCCAATAAAACTGGAAGGAAAAAAAATAAGGGGACCCTCAATTTTTTGTAAAGAAATTTATTTATTTGTTTTTAGGGATAACAACAGCTTGGCAAGTTAGCAAGTTTTGTAAAACTTAACTAGGTACTTATCTAGGATTACATGACTAGCCAACAATTATCCACGGCAGATACACAGAGTGGATGGATATGCTATTTAGATATATTAACCTATCAACATTAAATATGATTGGGCAACTTTGAAGGGATAAGTATGTTTAGAATATAAAATATGTCGTATAATAAATATAAATATAATTAAGTACAGAATAACAATGTATAAATAGAAACGAAATTATATAAAAAAATATGAATAAAAACGAAAATATATACTAATTATACCAATTAAATAACCAGCCAATTAATATAATTTTGATGAGATAAATAGATAGCCTATTTTGATCAAATTTAACAAGTTTCAATTGATTTTTAAGAATTTTTTTTTTTCCACACCTTATGTTAGAACCGTGGATGGCACTCGATGGAGTAAACTTGACATTGAAAAAACTACAGCATTGTATTTAAATAATAGACACAAAAACGTGCGAACGTTATAATGAAATACAAAAAAAAACTTATAATAGTAAAATTAATAGGCATGGTATTTTATTAAAATTAACTCTAAAAATGCACAACATTTTTAGAGTTAATTTTAATAAAAATACACACACTGATACACAAAATTATCTTAACGTTGATGAAAAAAGATCTGAAATAAATCCGAAAATTTAATATGCAAAGAAGATCACTGAAAAACGGGATTCATTCGATATCCATGTAACTTATCAAAAATGTTAAAACACGCATTAATATTTCCAAAAAGGTGCTATGTGCAGGTCGTCCCGCCATCTCCTCCGCGGTCTGCCGCGGCCTCGTCTCGCTGTTTAAGGGTTCTAATCCGGAGGCTATCACATTTATTACTAGAAAAATTAAGTATCCTTAAGAACATTGTAGCGTGGACGAAGTCGCGGGCAACGTGCTAGTTGTTTATTTTTATATTTTAACACTGCTTATATTAGTTTACGCAAATCTTTAGTCTTGGTTTAATAATTGTTAGTATTTTTCGTCGAACATACTTGATTGTAATAGACCGTCTACTATGTTAGTAACAATTTTTCTCGCTAGACTTGCCGCCACCGAAATATTATTTTCTAATTAGTTTCGACATTTCAGTGGCGACAAAACTAACACAAAAACGCAAAATATTATAAGCATCCTTTCAACTGTGGTAAAAATTGAACTAAGGTTTTGTTTTTGTTTGAAGTATTTTGACAACAACAAAAACTTAACCATAAACAAACGAGGTTAAAATGAACGAGGTGCTGAGGACGTAATTATGACAGCCATCACTTGACAGCTCCGGTATCTGATGAATGCATTGATCCAAAGCCTGACGAAGTGGTTTCGAGGATCATAACATTTATGTTATCAATAACACCTAATGGTCGACGCCGAATTGAGCCAAGCCTCCTGAAGTTAAGGCTCAAATCGATACGAAGTCACCCGAACTGTTAGTAATGTGCTAATCCAACCGTAATTATGCAGTTTCAGAAAGTAGATCGTTTTGTTAAATTTAATAAAAATCGACATAAGTGCAGTTTCAATTTGACTTTCTGGAAATGCGATATGACCCCTTTCTAGCTTGCAGTACTATTTTATTCCCCTTGATCTTGTCATGTCAAACAGAAAATGGTTAAAAACAAGTAAGATACTTTTTTATGTTAAACAGTTCACGAACGTTCTACGAAATTATGAAACACTAAATATTTCATGAATGAATATTTAAATATAATGGGTAAAACGGACTCACCTAAATGCACGGGGATGTTCATCATGTTTTGCTCGAATGTGTCCGGAATGAGGCTCAGCGGCGACAGGCACTTGGAGACACGCGATACAACATAGGGTTATGTAGCAGTTTCTTAGCCTTGCCTTTTTCGGAAGGGGCCGGGAACTTGTATACATTATGTGCATTTATGAAGTGGGAACACCGCCCAGCGACAGCCGGGTTCTGCTTCCATTTCATAGTTTAATATAGATAATACTTTAGAGAATTAAGATGTATCTAGCCATAAGAGTACTCTTAAATAAAAATATAAGTTTTTAAATATTCCGAGTTAATGTGAGATTCTTATACATGCTTGGGGCAGTCATTTAGTCATCTCCTTTGTAACCTTTCTGCTTTACTAAGAATTTTTATTTTTTCAGATCATAACACTGGTTTTGTTAGTTATTATGAAACCAACTAAATGTTCTATTGTCCATGAAGCGTTAAACCAGGAATCGACTTTCGTTTCCCAGTACTGTCCCAAACAAAGATATTGTAGAGAAGGCACCCATGTCGTGTGCATGTACTATGATCACGTAAGTACTAACATATTTTTTATTGACAATAACTTCTAAAATAATTATGGGTACTGAGTCTCTGACGTCCAGAAAATACTGAGATGGTAACACTTTCGATATGGACACGCTCAGCGCAATTCAGTACCTGCTCTACTTTCTATTACTTTGCCTTTGTTCCTAATACGTTTGTGTCTTTGTGTCAAATAAATGTTTTCTATTAGATTCTTCTTATCAATGTATAGATTACTGACGTAGCTATTGAGTTTTATATATTATTTTTTCGTATATCGACAAAGTGTTGGTTTAATAAGTTCGTAAAATTTCGTTGAGAAAACCTTGGGGTGTGACACGACGTGATACCTCGTATTGTCTTATGTGACCCTGGACAAGAAAATCTTAATGATTCATATTGTGATTAGTGATGGAGCCTTACACCACTATTTGTGTGAAAAAAAATCTGATAATGGATATCTCTAGACGCAAGGTGCTGGTTTAAAATAGTGGAATGTACGGATGGGGTTAGAAAAAGTATGTAGGTATGATGTGCTTGACCGAGGTCAAGGCAAATTAGGACGACAAAAGTTTCACCATCATCATCATATCAGCCAAAAAACGGCTAATGCTGCACATAGGCCTCCCCCATGTGTTGCCACAATAACCGGTTCTGTGCATCTCGTATCCATCAGCTTCCCGCGGCGCTCATCAAGTCTTCGATCCACCTTGTGGGAGGCCTTTCAATAATTATATGGCACTAGACAAAGTAAGTAGTTAGTAAACATGCATCACTAAGCTTTCGGTTCTCTGTCACTGTTACCTTCAAAGTCGGCAGAAGGTTCGAGTCCAGCTGATTATTACAGGCGGCGCGCAATGGAATACACTGACGCTTCACGCCACCCGTACATATACTTTTCTTTTGTGTTTTAGACGATAAACCGCTGTCGAGCAGTCTTACAGAATACCGTTCGTTTTATTTGTTCGCAACGAAGGCCACGTTCCAGTCACGCATACTTTTTACAATAAACAACACACTTCATAGGCGCACCGTCGACAATGATAAGGACGGCTATGGGACTACTCACATTTATTCAGCCTTTCGCGTTTTGCTGAACGATTCGGGTCACACTTATACAGTTCTGCTTCTATCAGCCGCGTACAGCGTCGTAAGAATAAGAAAGGCGCTGAATACGCGGCAAATTCGGTAAGATGGCTGTGACTACCGCAGGACTACCGACGCCGCGGTCACCTCCTTCTGCGAAGCAGTAATGCAAGCAAAAGAGGAAGCCAAACGCGTGAGAGAGGCAAACCTCACGCCCCAGCCGCCGCAACAGAAGAAGACACTCCGGGCGTCGGGAGTCGCAGGGCCATTCTCAGCCACCGTAGGTGCGGGCTTGCGGACAGCGAGCATTGGGTGGCTCGCCGTCTGATCAGAACCAGGCCCGAGTCGACAGCGCGCTGTGTTCCATGCGCGCCTCAAAGAGCTGTCAGCAAAGAAGACGGGGCCCGCTAGGGCCAATGCCTGCTAGTGCTGCGGACTTTGTTCGAAAGAGGTACCGTAGCCCTAGAACGCAAAGGGCTCTAGGAGGAACACGGATGGGTTTTAGTTAGTTAGAGTCTGACACTCCCTTCTGCTTCACCCAGAGCGGGAGGAATCATTTAATGATTTCCCATCCTTAAAAAAAAAGAACCACCGACGCCAATCGCTTCTATATTTTGGTAAATAATTAATACTAAATTGGTACTAATTATTAGTACTCGAACAAAAAAATTTGAACCTTCGTAGTTTTCGAGAAAATCGAATTTAAAGGTGGTCTGGCGGTAGTCACGCTCTTTACTCATTAGTATTGTACTCTTTAAATAGATTCCATGTGCGATATTTTTATCATTTGGCTTTTTGCAGAAGAAATAGATAAAATTAGAAGTAAAAAATTAAAATGCAAACGACATTTGCTCAAACTTCATCTAAACTTCCCATCCCATAAAACTAATTCTTACTCCCACTCCTTTTCATTTCTTGCAGTACGACTGTGGAACTCACTCTTATCTTAAATAAGAGAAAGTATTTATATCTTCAAAAAAGCCCTCAAAGAGGACTAACTCTTTTCTAAACTGTAATATATAATATTATAGGTACCTATGTATTTTCATTATAATTATGTTTATGGGTACGAGTAAATTTATTTGTGTTTGTATATTTATTGTATTTGGATTTTTATTTATTAATAGGTAATATTATGTTTAAGCTAAGTAGGTTTAGTCTTTTTTGAGTTTCCTTCTTTGTCTCTTTACACGCTGTGTCTACGTATCTTATGCCACACTCCTCAATAAATAAATAAGACAGTGAGGCGGCCCTGTACAGGTCCAGTCCAAGAGCTAGATCGAAGGATTGAGAATTTATCTCGGTCTGACAATTCTACCGACTTTACACTGATAAAACTAGAAGTTATTTCACATATTAATATAAATATTGTTTCTTGACAATTTGTTTGAAGACTAATCTCTTTTCAATCTTGCTCTTGGACTTTACTTATCTTAAAAATCGAACTCATTATATCTTCTAAACTAAGACCCGACTAAATCTGTGACTTAGCGAAAACTTGCGACTAATTAGCGACTGAGAGAGAAAACAGATCTTCGCTAGGTGTCTGATAGCTTTTGAGATTCAAATTGACTAAGTTAGGATAGGCGCACCAAAAATTGGCCACCTATAAACCCTTATAACTTTTGAACCAGTGACCATTAAATCTGATATTTGGCGATTAGCGATATTTTTATTTATTTTCAAAATTTAAATCTCTGATGGTGATCATGACAGTGTCAGTCACTCAAGGAATCGAAAACCATCCATGTACAGTCGTGTATGATGCTGAATGCGGCGGAAAAGCGCTGAACACGGCGGAATAGCGCTAAACTACTCGTATATACAAAGCACTCGCATGATAATAACACATTTGTCCTCATTTCATACTTGTTTGCTAAAAAGCTGAAAAGACTCGGAAAGCAGAATGGTTGCGTACGCATCTCTATACAAAATCGTTGTTTTCAATAATATATAATAAGCATAAGCTGAATAGAACTGAAAAAGTGTGAGTACTACCTATAGTGTAAACGCTCGTGTAATAGAAGATGAAAGAAATGAAAGCATTTGCTTACTTCTACCCTACAATATTACATTTTATAAAGAATACGAAATTCGAGAATTAGTTTACATAATTCATTTTATTTACCAGAATCTTGTGTTTGGTCCCCGCTGTGGGAACCCAGTGGAAGTTGAAGTCACCCCCAAGATGATACAGAACATACTAGCGAATGTTAATGAGTGAGTAGATTTACTATTATTATTTATTTCACAATGTATGTACAGACCTTTAGTAAAACAAAAGTAGAAGGAAGCAAAAAAATGTATTAAGATGATGCTTATTTCTATAGAAATCCTTTCCAGCATACCTAAAAAGGAGAGTCGAATTAAAAGAGATGTAGACATCAACATAGACCGTGTGTAAAAGGTATAGGTAGGTGAAATTAAAGCAAAACATTATAAATATAACATACAATTAATATAATTATGTCATACTGATATATTTACGTCTACGATAATACAGAGAAGAAGAGAGAAGAGAGAAGGCTAGTTTCCACCATCAATAAATTGCAAGTCTATTTAGGCTGTCAGTTAGAGCATTAAAAAATAATGGAAAGATGTTTTTTGTTTTTTGTAAATCAATGAATATTGACAAAGATAAAACGCATCAAAGTTCGGGAGTGGGACGGACAGCGGAGGCTTAGTAATAAGGTACAGTTTCGGGTAAGGAACCCTAAAAATGAGGGTTTTTTGACATATTACGACTGACATTCAAACACGAACGTGGCTTGAAATTATCACTCAGATCTTAGACATTCCGTGTTGCTTTACTATTCCAAGAGGTTTCAAAGCACTGTATAGTGAACATTTTTGTTTTTTGTAACGTGTCAAAAGAAAAATGCATGTCGGATATTTTTTGGAAATATATCTGACGCAATAATTAGATTTTTTAGTCATCTACTTTATTGAGTAAACAAAACGCCAGCGCCACCTAGTGGCGACACAGTCTAGGAGGTGGATTTTTCAACTTTCAACCGGGCGAGGGCCCTGAGTTTAATATTAAAAGACGATGACATACGAGTAAATGCCAACAAACTTGAGAGAACAAAATGCACTCTCATTTCACATACGCTCGACCAAAATATCAGTAGTTTCTGTACTTTCCTTATTATTTTAATACCGTAAATAATATATGTGTGTAACGTTTTAAGGCTTGTATACCTACATGCCAATGACCTTGTGCATAGAAACGGAGCTAACTACACCTTTACGCGCCACTCCGCTACCCGTGTTTTTATTTTTTAATATTAAAATAGTACATATTTCAAAAAAGAAACAAACCAAATTATTTTCGTTTATCATCATCTTCCTGCCCTTATCCCATGTTACTTGGAGTCGGCGCAACACGTTTTATTCTTCCATTCTGTTCTATCAGTCGTCACTCTATCACTAACTCCCTTTTCTTTCATATCGCTCCTCACACAATCCATCCATCTTTTCTTTGGCCTTCCTCTCCCTCTCCATCCATCCATATTTATGTTCATAACTCTTCTAGTTATATGCGTTTCATCCCTCCTCTTCACATGACCATACCAAGACAAGCGATTCCCTTTTAAGTTTTCCGTCACTGGCGCCACTTTTAAAGTGCCTCTAATGTACTCATTTCTCACTTTATCCACTCTCGTTACTCCCACATCCATCTCAACATTTTCATCTCCGCTACATGCAATCTGTTTTCATCCGTCTTTTTCGCAGCCTAACATTCTGATCCATACATTACGGCAGGTCTTATCACGGACTTATATATTTTCCCTTTTAATTTGAGGGGCATCCGAGGGTCACAAGTTGTTCCAGTGACCTGTCGCCATTTCATTCATCCTGAGTTGATCCGGTGCGTTACGTCTCGGTCTATATCGCCATCTCCCTGGACAAGCGACCCGAGATACCGAAAGTCGGAGCAAATCGGTATAGGCATTCCGGTGAGAGCTATAGGTATCGGACTGGAGAGACCGCCGAAATCGCAGAACAGGTACTCTGTTTTGGTTCTGCTCAATTTTAGGCCAACACTCTCCAGTCTTTGCCACCACGTCTCCAATTTGCTCTGGACCTCTAGGCCGCTTTCTGCAACCAGCACAATGTCATCAGCAAACAGCATGCACCAGGGAGCCTCTTCCTGGATGTCCGACGTCAGAGCGTCCATTGTCATCAGGAAGAGATAAGGGCTGAGGGCCGAGCCCTGGTGTAAACCGACTGTTACACTGAAGCTGTCAGTGGTGCCCACTGTAGACCGGACTTGAGTACTGCTTCGACTGTACATCGCTCGAATCAACTTCGAATCTACTTCCCAGGCACACCTTTCTCCTTAAGGGCCCACCACAAAACCTCACGAGGCACCCGGTCATATGCCTTTTCGAGGTCAACAAATACCATTTGTAGGTTTTTATGCACAGCTCTATATTTCTCGCACAGCTGGCGGATAGCGAAAATGGCATCCGTTGTACCCCGACCAGGCATAAAACCGAACTGGTTCTGTGAGATTTCACTCTCTTCTCTCAACCGCCTTTCAATAACTTTTTCCCAGGCTTTCATACTATGTGAGATAAGCTTTATTCCCCTATAGTTGTTGCACTCCAGCACATCACCTTTGTTCTTGAAGATGGGCACCAACGAACTGTTGCACCATTCATCAGGTATGGCTTCTTCCAGCAACAACTTATTGAAGAATAAAGCTAACCACGTCCATCCATCTACTCTTAATAACTGCCACACTTCAATTGGAATTCCGTCTGGACCAATTGCCTTACCATTCTTCATTTCATTCACTGCTATTCTCACTTCATCCACACTGATCATTCTCACTAACCCCTCATTCACTTGTTTATTTTTTAAAACACCACTCCAGATATTTTCCTCATTCATCAGTCTTTCAAAATAGCCCTTCCATCTATCCTTAATCTTTTCATCCTCCGATAGTAGCATTCCAGCTTCATCCCTTACACATCTTATCTGACTAACATCCTTCGCCTTCCTCTCTCTGGCTCTAGCAAGCCGGTATAGGTCTTTTTGGCCAGCTGGACTGTCCAGTGTGTCGTACAATTGGTCCTGAGCTTTTGCTCTTGCTATTGCTACGGCTTTCTTAGCTTTTTTCTTTAAAGCATCATACTCACTCTTTTTTTCAGCTTTTAAACTAACGCTTTCCAATCCCACATTCTGCCATTCCTTGAATATCTTCTTTTTTTCTTTCAACACTTTCTGTATTTCTGTCGACCACCACCATGTATCCCTCTCTATTGTGCCTCTTCCTTTTGTCTCTCCCAAAATATCCTTCGCTGCTTGCCTTATACATCCAGCTATCTCATTCCAGCTTTCATTCACACTTCGATCTTTCATGTCTGCCATTTGTATCATTTTTTCTACCACTCGCTCTCTAAATTCTTTCGTGCAATCATTCTTCTCTAGCATATGCCATTTTATTTTTGGGGGAGGACGCTCTTTGCTTTTCTTAAATTGTGTTTTTATCGCCAAAACCATAACCAGGAGTCTGTGTTGTGAGACCAAGTCTTCTCCTGGCAGCACTTTGCAGTCTTTGACTTGATTTATCTTATTGCGCCTAACAAGAAAATAATCTATTTGGGTCTTGTGGTTACCACTTTTGTATGTGACAAGGTGTGAAATTATTTTCGTTTATATGGCAAGAAAAAAAATTATCAAACCTTTATTTCAGACTATACAGTCCAAAACAAAAAAGCAAAAAAAATAAGTAAGCAATAAATGTATTTCTTATATTCTTTTGATCAAAAATGAAGGAGTAATATGGTTTCACCTTAACGATTTGGAGGTGAATCGGTGAATTTTTTTCTTATTATGTGATACCAATACATAAATTCTGGTTAAACCAAGTTGCGTATCATATCATGTAGATTACTATTTATTTTTTCAAATTTAATTTTTCCGACGAAAAACTGCTTCATCTACACGCTATTTTTAAGCATTTTTCGAGAGAGCAGCCTTAAAATCAGCTACTTACTGAGGGGTATCTGCGCCATAATTGGCGAGTAGTAAACACGTTTGGAAACTGACGTACATACAATGCAAAAACATTATTAGTGTTATTATTATTCATGTCATATCTTGCATCAACAATGCTTATTTTGAAACTTCATTAGGGTTCCTTTACCCGAAGGGTAACCAACAGATCTCCATTACTAAGCCTCCGCTGTCCGTCCGTCTGCCCGTCTGTCAGTCAGCGAACTGTATTTCAAGAACCATAACAGATTGACAGATGAAATTTTCATAGAATGTGTATTTCAATTGCTGCTTTAATAAAATGAAAAAAAAATTAAAGGGCCTAAATAATGATATCGACTCGCACTTGACTGTTTTTTTCCGTACCCGAAGGGTAACCAACGATACCCTATTACTAAGCCTCCACTGTCCGTCAGTCCGTCCGTTCGTCCGTCTGTCCGTCCGTCTGTCAGCGGGCTGTACCTCAAGAACCGTAATAGGTAGAGTTGAAATTTTTACAGATTGTGTATTTCTATTGCCGCTATAAAAACAAATAATAAAAATTAAGGTTTATGGTACGGAACCCTTCGTGCGAGTCCGACTCGCACTTAACCGGTTTTATTAACGTTCTAAAACTTGATATTTTAACTTCTCAGTATAAGAGGCGAAGTAGCCACTGGCAAGGAAAAAGGCAAAGACAATGAAGCTCTACCGAGAGCATACGGACTTCTGAAACTGGTAAGTTTGATGAACACTGTTATAAAAAATATACACAAATGCACAATTTACCTGCTCGGTTTTCTAGTAAAACTGCACTGCTTGTGCTGGTAAAATAGACTACTTTTTAGGTTCCGTATCCAAAGCGTAACCCCCAAAACCCTATGTCTAAGCTTCCACTGTCCGTCCGTCCGTCCGTCCGTCCATCCGTCCATCTGTCTGTCCATCGGGCTGTATCTCAAGTACCGCAATAGGCGGACAGTTAAGATTTAAACAGTGTATGTATTTCTATTGAAGCAATAGCAAAAAAAAAAACTAAACAAAATTAAAAAATGAAGGGTTTGTGGTACGGAGCCCTTCGTGTGAGAGTCCGACTGTTTTTAGGGTTCCGTCTTGTCTGTCTGCTTGTCTGTTTGTATGAGACAGCCACTTTTTTTCGAAACTATAAGAACTATACTGTTGAAACTGGGGAAATAGATGTATTCTGTGAAGCGCATTAAGATTTTCACACAAAAATAGAAAAACAATTTGGGGGTTCTCCATACTTAGAACTGAAACTCAAAATTTTCATCAAACCCATACGTGTCGGGTAAATATGGATAGGTGTTCAGAAATGATAGATGATGAAGGTTTCTAATATTTTTTTTTCCTGATTGAATAGTTTGCGCGAGAGACTCTTCCAAAGTGGTGAAATGTGTCCCCCCTGTAACTTCTTACATAAGAGAATGATAAAACTAAAAAAAAATATATGATGTACATTACTATGCAAACTTCCACCGAAAATTGGTTTGAACGAGATTTAGTAAGCAGTTTTTTTTTAATACGTCATAAATCGTTAACCGCAATTTACCTTTCATTCCATCAACTCAAATATAAAAAATAAGGTTTATGGTACGAAACCCTTGGTGTGCGAGTCTGACTCGTACTTGGCCGGTTTTTTTTTTCTAAATCTTAGGATGCCACGTAATCGACGGAGTACTAGAAAATAGAAAAAAACAAAACGAAAATATTTCCGTCTGTCCTTTCTTACTTCTCAAGTTTTACGAGGAAATTCGGGTGGATAGACTTTGTATGTAAAAATTCATAATTTTAGGTTTGGCTCTTGCCTGTTTCCTCCTCCAATATTGGACCGACTAAAAGATATTTCATAAACTGAATAAAAAGGATGTATACTGTGTCCCTATATTTTCCTTTTTCATTAATTATAGTGTAGATAAGAAGAGCTCGTGGCTAAATAATAACAGCCGCACGGGTTGATCTTTAAGGTTAAGCAACGCTTGCCAAGGTTGGTCTGTGGATGGGTGACCATCTTAACATACTTATTTATTTATTTATTCATTTGGTTAGCCAACAATTGTATACACAAGACTTACATTTAGTTTAATTGTATGGATACATTATTAAGTGTTACAATTACTTACAGGCTAACAGTACACAATTTTTGATTAAGCGATTAAAATAATTCATAACATTAATTTACGGTAAAAAAACATTAAACTATAAATAAATTAATTACAACGATTACAAATTAATAATAATAACAGGTTCATAAAAATAATATGAAATTGGTTTAACAAAAAAAATATATAAAATTAAAAGCATTCAAAGAAATTAAAATCAAAATCATTAAAAATAAATAAACTAAAACGGATTAAAACATAAAATTAATAAGTTAAATTAAATCTGTCATCATTAAAACATCCAAATAAATTCATTCGGATAAAATAAATTAAATTGTAAAATTTTACATTCTTACATCTCCAAAGAAATTACCTATTGGAATAGCGCTGGATAATTACTTTGTGAAATCTGCTCAGTTTGTCGACAAGATCACTGCAATCGTTAAGCATTCTACACAGGCGTGGAATCGGGGAGTTTGCACCCAGCACAGTTCTGCGAAGAGGTGGGTGTAGCGGAGTAATGGGGTTCCGCGGACATCGGGAAGGGGCACGAAACTTTAGGAGACTCAATATATTAGGGCAGTCGATTTTGTTTCTTAGAGTTTAAAAAGAAACAAACCAACTATAATATCTCTTCGTGTTGATAAAGAGTCCATCTTGAAGTACTTTAAACGTGTGTTGTAGGAGGGTAGCTTTTTGCTTTTTCCTTTTGAAAAAGCAAGGTGTCACATAAACCGTTTTTGGACTCTTTCTAAGAGTAACTTATGTGTAGCGTAGTGTGGTCTCCATACAACACTGCAATACTCCAAGATACTTCTTACGAGACTATTGTACAGCATTATTTTAGTGCCAACGAGTTTGAATTCCCTAGTGCTTCTTTGTACGAAACCCAACATTTTGGAAGCTTTTTTAATAATACTCTCTAGGTGAGGGACTACTATAGTGAGTTTCCTCCGTGCCTCGGAAAGAACGTCAAGCCGTTGGTCCCGGCTGTCATTTGTAGATCTTTGGCAGTCGTTACGGATAGTCAGAAGCCAGTCTGATTCCAGTCTTGCCAAGAAATACCGTGTTACCCATTGTGGAGGTCTGGTAGGCAGCCGCTCCACATAAAACACTGGTATTCAGCTGAATCCGGTTTGACTGGAAGCCGACCCCAATATAGTTGGGAAAAGGCTAGGCAGATGAGATGATTAATAGTAGATAAGCTTTGTAGACTAGGACTCTGTTGACAGCGGTTTATTAGACAATTTTGAGCTTTTTTGAGGGTTCCAGTGCTTATACGGTTAATATATCAATAAAAAGAAAACGTAGGAACACATATATATCTTTTTATTCAGCTTATGAAATATCTTGTAGGTTGGTTCAATATTGGAGGAGAAGACAGGCGAGAGCCAAACCTCGAATTATGACTTCTTTAAAACAAAGTCTCTTCGCTCGCGTTTTCTCATAACAGATGAAAGGATTTGGATGAATTAAAGAGACCATGTCTTAAAATAGGACACAAGTTTTTTGAATCCCAGGAGAATGTTCTTCCCTAGGGATAATTTTTGACTTTCACGAAGGCAAAGCCGCTGGTGGGAGACAGTTAATATATTATTATGCAATTACAGGAATGGGACAAAGAATTAGCATTTTTAGCACAAGTATTGGCTAACCAATGTCTTGGAGGAAGAAGAGACTTCTGCAGAGCCACTGGTAAGACAAGGACTTTTTCTATCAAAGTTAAAAAGAGATAGTGGTCAACGTGTGCTTATCAATAATAAAAAAAAAAGTTCGGATTACCACATCATCAAACATCAGTCTATACAGGTTGTAATTTAAACAATTTAAAACATGATAAAGTGATAAGTAATTTATTTATTTATTCACTTACTCGACTGAGTGGCTGAAATCATTGTCATATGATGAAACTGAAAGAATTGAGGAAACTTAACTAGCAGAAACACTGTCACACACCCAAACTCTCAGTCACATACACCCTCTCACTCCATACACGCACACACAAACACTCGCTAACACACCCCTCACACACACACACTCCCCCACACACCCCCTCTTTTCCACTTTAATTTTACGTATTATAATGATGATATAGTACAAATAGTTTAAGTCTGGAACAACCGTATTCTTATTTAGATGGGCATTGATAGCTGCGACACAGTTGTAAACTTTGTGTAGCTATCATCGTTTTACTTGTATTGTGCCAAAAGTTTATGTTCCAAATAAATAACTTTTTATTTTTTTTTACGTTATTGTACTTACATAAATGTACTTACCTACATTTTTAAATATTTAAAAAAAAATAAAAAAAAACATTCAAAAATATACAAAAAAAATCTAGCCCGCGGCGTATTGGGAACAGGGTCCAAGCTACCGGTGGTCAAGGCTTCAGAGAGAGTAACCTCCTAACAATGCTAAATAGTCATTATTATTAATAATAATGACTTTCTAAGCATCAAAAACCGAAATAAAGACATAAAGCTGCCCTGAAGCAACTTCAATCGTGATCATTACGTTCATTAGTAATGAAAAACGTTTTATAATTAATAGTTCTGGTATATCATCATCTGCCTAGCCTTTTCCCAACTATATTGGGGTCGGCTTCCAGTCAAACCGGATTCAGCAAAATACGAATATTTTACGTGAAGCGGCTGCCTACCAGACCTCCAGAACCCATTAAATGGGTACCGTAATACGGTATTTCCTGGCAAGACTGGAGTCTGATTTACTGGGTTCTGACAATACGTAACGACTGCCAAAGTTCTACAAATGACAGCTGGGACCAACAGCTTAACGTGCTTTCCGAGGCACGGAGGAAACTCGTTATGTTAAGATGGTCACCCATCCACAGACCAACCTTGGCAAGCGTTGCTTAACCTTGACAATTGATCTGTACGGCTGTTATTCTTTAGCCACGAGCTCCTCAATAGTTCGCGTATATATGAAGGGACTAGTTATCCCGCGCAACTTCGTCTGCGTCACAATTTTCATTACTGCTCCGCACCTAACCTTGGTCTTAGCGTGATGATTTATAGCCTTGCTCGATAAATGGGTTATCTAACACTGAAATAATTTTTCAAATCGGACTAGTAGTTCCTGAGATTAACGCGTTCAAGTAAACAAACAAACTCTTCAGCTTTATAAAGTAGTACTAGTTGACCCGCGCAACTTCGTCTGCGTCACAATTTTCATAACAGCTCTGCTCCTATTGGTCTTAGCGTGATGATAAATAGCCTATAGCCATCCTCGATAAATGGGCTATCTAACACTGAAATAATTTTTCCAATCAGACCAGTACTTCCTGAGATTAGCGCGTTTAAGTAAACAAACAAACTCTTCAGCTTTATATATTAGTATAGATATATAGATATTAGAGAAAGGTCAATGTACTTTATTGCAAGATTATCTGGTGCCTATCATAGTACATTTTTCTTTCTATTTTTCACGATTTCATGGTTATTACCCTTTCTGAATTTTGAACGCTTGAAAACGGTAGTCTGAGACTAAATGTGGCGAAGACTGAGTACATGTCTTGTGGCAGCACGGATTCAAACACCATCCGAATAGGTTCGGACCTGATCAGAAAGTCCGATACGTTGGATCCGTGCTGCACGAGTCTGGCATCGTGGACGACGATGTCCAAGCACGTATTGGCGCGGCTTGGGCGAAGTGGCGCGAGGTAACGGGCGTTGTATGCGCCCGCAAAATGCCTCCGAAGCTCAAGGGGCAGATATACAAATGCATCATTCGGCCTGTCCTACTGTACGGGGGCGAGTGTTGGCCAGCACTAAGCAGACACACCCAAAAGCTTCGCGTCACGGAGATGAAGATGCTGAGGTGGATGAGTGGCGTAACGCGATCCGATCGCATACGCAACTCTTACATCCAAGGTAGTCTTGGTGTCCGTGACGTGGGGGAAAAACTGCAAGAGTGTCGTCTGCGATGGTATAGCCAAATCATGCGCCGCCTTATGGAGTACGTTGGTCGGAGATGCATGAATATGGCTGTTCTTGGGGCTAGGCCCCGTGGTCGCCCCCGCAAGCGCTGGCTGGACGTCGTCAAGTCCGACATGAGAGCCAATGGCCTGACTGAGAAGGATGTTCAAGATCGGGCAAAGTAGAGGAAGCTAAGTAGGAAGGCGGACATTGGCAATAGCCGGGATTAACGCCAGGTGGAAGAAGAAGAAGACCCTTTCTGAATTTTGTTACTAACAATAAGTAAACCATTAGGTTCAGGTGTTGTGTCATCTGTGTTACACCTCGTATACGCTAACTGGCTTCTCCGATTGTCCACATTTCCTCTCGAACTTGAGCTACATTCATCCACATGCCACTTTATTAAGAGTGGTACATCACTTTTGGGACAGAGATTTGCCGCAAAACTGCGTAGCAAAGATTAGTTTGTTAAAAAATATTATCGTTTGATTTCCTAAGTGTACTATGGCTTAGTTTTTGTGGAAAGAATTTCAATGGAGCAAAATCAGATGCGTCCTCAAAGCACATAGCTGACTTCGCTTCGATGGAAGTGAAACAGCGTATTGATTTGCCACTTTCACTCATCAGCATCCGTCCATTATCCCAATTTTTTTAGGGTTCCATACCCAAAGGTTACCATTTGGAACGGAACTCTAAAAATATTGACGATTGACCAACGGAACCCTATGGCGCAGCGATATTATTATCGTCGTGCCTAACTCTATGAACATGTCTGCTCACGGCGATATTATCGCGACGATTCGACGAGTGAAAAAACGTCAACTCATTGCGATTCTCTCGCTCGTGGAGACGGCCCCTATTATTAAACCTCCGTTGTCCGTCCGTTCAACTGTCCATCCTTCCTTCCGTGCATCGTCTGTCTGTCAGCGGGCTGTATCTCAAAAATTGTAAACGGAACACAGTTGTAATTTTCATAGTGTGTATTACTATTGCTGCTATAACAACACATAATAAAAAAATAATCAAATTAAAAATGAACGGGGGCTCCCACACACGAAAGGTGGTTTTTGGTTTATTGTACGTAACCTTCGTGTGAGAGTCCAACTCACACTTGACCGGTTTTATCATGCAAATCTTAGACGCCATCTCCACGAGTGAGTGTTTTGCGGCGACAGTATGATCGTGCCTCTTCACGACCTACCCACGCGGCGATTCACTCCGTGGTTTCTTCACTTTCTGGTTGAAAATCCTAAACTCATGACACTGTATAATAAACCATTAACACAGAACAATCATTTTCAGATAGTTTCCCAAACCCCAGCCAAACCATTGCAGTTGTCCGTTACAAATATCCGGACTGGGAATACGTGAAAGCAAACAATTCTGAAAAGGGCTTAAATGAAGAAAAACTAATATTTGCAGTGGATAAATTTTTCAAGTCCGCACATGCATTAAAAAAAACAGCGACGAAAGAAATCATTATTAACTGCCCACCATTGAAAGAGTAAGTATTATTATGTATTGGCGCACATTTATTTGTAGTGCAGCGTAGCGCAGAGCATGCCCGCAATTTTTTATAAACGCGTGACACATTAAGCTGGGTACTTACTAGCGAGCCGTAACCAAAACTGTAGCATGAACTTTTACTAAATAAAAAACTTTTTTACAAAAAATACAACCGACTTCCAAAAACCAAACACTACGTGTTTTTGGTTATTTCTTAGTTTTTTGACACCGACTTCAGAAATTAAAGTTCTTTTCTATCTTCCGAAGTAATTTTGTACCTTGTAGTGTTTTGTTTTTGGAAGTAGGTTGTATTTTTTGTAAAAAAGTTTTTTATTTTTCACTTTTTAGTGGTACCTAGGTACCTGCGTACCATTAACAGCGTACCGGCGCAATGTTATGTTAAGAACTGGTGTAAACACTAAAAAAACATGAGTTTTCAGCAATCCCGATCCCTTTGCTATCATTTATTGAACAGTTCCGTAGCCTACCTCCGAAGTTATTCGTCAGATCTTCACCAAATCGAAATGGGACCAGTCCCGGAAAATAATTTTTCAAACAAAAAAAGAATCATCCAAATCGGCTGACAATTGGTGAAAGTATCGTTGAACAAACATTTTTCATGGGATCCCATCATCAGATCCTGACTTATACCTTCCATCATCAGCTCAGCAACATGAGATGATGATTACCAGGCACAAATATCTGAATTGCGTTAGAAAGTTCATGAAAAACATTGTATATGCCTATAAAATTTGAGGGTTGCCCTCGATTTTCGTAGGATCCCATCATCAGATTCTAACATGGTGACAATGGAACCAATCGAGAAGTATACCCTTTCAAATAAAACAATTTTTTTTTCTAATCAGTTCATAAATGACGGAGTTATGAGGTAACAGACATAAAAAAAATAAAAAATACAATCGAATTGAGAACCTCCTCCTTTTTTTGAAGTTGGTTAAAAATAGAGTGTAAGTGGTTCGCGACCCTGCTGCCGCGTGCGGCTCACAGTAAGGCTCACGGCTAATAGTCTATCCAGCATGTCGACAGATCCTTTCGGGAACACCGAACCTGTTGGCTAATCTCCATATCTATGAGGAGCAGCTCCTAAGTACCGCGGGACCCATCCCTACATCCATTCTGAGAGCCAGACATAATCGAGTTGCTGTCTACATGTGTGTTAATTTTGGCTCTCAAAATGGATGTAAGAACCTTTTAGACCGTCGGTAGGCACGTGATCGGTCTTATGAATCAGGTAGGTAACTCCTGTTGTAAAAAACTCGGGTAGTGGGCTGGCACGGCTTGTTTTGGCCGTTCAGCCCTGTGATCAGAAAATTTGACGTGGGCTACACAAGCCGCCACAGCTGCGCAGTACATGATCGAATGTGTATCGGTGAGTTTGTCACAGTTATCAAAATAGCTTGAAAACTGCGAATCCAGAGCAGCCACCAGCGCCCTATTCTTGTTATGCATGGACAAACGAGGTAAGCATGGCCTAAGTTCAAGCAGCATGTAACGATACTCCCGAATAGCACACTCCAAAGCACTCCTCAATTCGTCACTGCACTTACATTTGTAACCCTGTCACTACTCTCCTCGTCAACGTGGCTGGGAATTTGGTGAGACTGTGGTAGTACCACAGTCTGCGACGAGGGGGCACGGCTACTCAGTTCAGCTCGGAGGCAATCAAGTGAAGTTCATCCTACATATGGTTACGCAGGATGACTCGCACCTGATCCGATAGACGTTGGGCGATACGTTGACTGCTGGCTCAAGCACCTGAAACAAAGAGAGTATCCGAACACGGTACGCGGTCAGGTTGTTTCCTCCCACTGTAGCCCCAAAGTATGCGCGTATCACATTTTCGTTTATGGATCGTGTCCATCGCATACGCTGCACACTTCCGCCGGGAGCTGGGACCCTGTCAGAGGCCGGTGGGCCTCGAGGTCCTAAGCCATCTGGCGGCCGGCGTCCTCTTCTCCTTCAACGATTGTTTCATATCAACAGCATTGACGCCTATTGCTTCTTATTGACATACCCAAATACTTGTAAGTTTCGGTTGAGGAGAGGGACCTAAGGTGTATGGAATCCGAGAGTTGTGTTCCCACGGATTCCATAATCTTCCCTCGCTTTACATGCATGACCGCACATTTGTCCAAACCAAATTCCATCCTGATGGCGCCACTGAAGGTTTCTGTTACCTTCAGTAGCTTCATCAGTTGCAAGTTGTTAGGAGCAAAGAGTTTCAAGTCATCCATGTAAAGAAGGTGCGATATGACCTGATCACCTCTTCTCAACCGGTAGCCTTGGCTCGAACCCTCCAACAATGTACTGAGAGGGTTGAGGGCCAGACAAAACTACAGTGGACTCAGACTGTCACCCTGAAATATGCCACGCTCGATCCTTATCGGTTCGCTGTTCGCCTGGGTCTGTCGACACCCTGGATAGTGAATAACCGTCCTCCACTGCCCCATACACGACATCAGAATGGTGCGTAAAATTGCATCAACTTTGTATAGCTCCAGCACCCTCATGAGCCATGTATATGGCACCGAGTCATAGGCCTTATAATCTATCCAACATGTCGACAGATCTCTTCGGGAACGTCGAACCTATTGGATAATGGCTATGTCGATGAGGAGCAGCGCCTTAGTACCGCGGGGCCCGTTCCTACATCCCTTCTGAGAAGCAGACATTATTGATTTACGAGTACTATCAATATGATGGTTAATCTTTCCTCTTAAAATGGATGTAAGAACTTTATAGACCGTCGGCGTCGGTTAACATTTGATCGGTCTATAATTTTTAGGCTCCGCGGTACTACCTGATTTATGGAGCAGGTCGGTAAAGCCAGTTGTTAGAAACTGTGGTAGCGACCCAGACTCTAAGGATGACTGGAATTGAGATGCCAGGCGCGTGTGCGAGCTGCTATAACATTTGAGCCAGAAGTTATGCAAACCGTCCGGTCCCGGAGATTTCCAGTTCGGTAACGGACGAACTGCTTTGGCTACATCAATTGGGGTGATATTTATTTTTATCCATTTCTGGTATAGCTTCACACACGCGCTCAAAATCGCGCATCCAGCCATTTTCGGTATGACAGACGGGCACCGAACAGATGCTTCGCCAGAATGTACTCGTGGCGATATCATCCAGGCGGCACACGTCAGTCACACTCTGTTCAGGTCGCTCCCAAGCTTTATATACGGTAAAGTTGACTGGTAGAAAATGCCTCAGGCATTAAGTCCGCCTCTGTACATCTGTGTGCGTAAAGTGTTAAATAAATAAATAAATAAATAAATAAATAAATAAATAAATAAATAAATAAATAAATAAATAAATAAATAAATAAATAAATAAATAAATAAATAAATAAATAAATAAATAAATAAATAAATAAATAAATAAATAAATAAATATACCCACCTCTCATCGCTCTGGAACATGCGATTCTGCGAGTATCGGTCAACCCGCCGCTTATACCGCCGAATACGGTTTGCCCATGCACAAACTTTCTGCTTCAGGAGGTCGATGCGCTTCGTGACACGGGACGTGTAATCTCGAGGGCTGATATCGGTCCACGAAAACGACCGTCTCACAAAGCGCATCACGCGTGGCCGTGTGTTGCCCTCCCTGAAGCAGTATAGTTTGCCGATGAGTGCCCTAGCCTCATCGATACGCCGCTCAATCCTGCACTGCCAGGCTGGTGCAACAGGTTTTGGTCGAATAGCTTCGTCACAACTATGAAACTTGACATTTACCAAACGACATGCCGCAACAGCCCCGCAATACAGGATTGAGTGCGTATCAACGTGGCTCTCGCTGCTTTCAAACATGCTCTGCAGCAGCGAGTCCAAGGCACACACGAGTGCCCTATTTTTTTTTGTGCATGGGTAACCGTGGTAAACGGGGTCTAAGTTCAGTCGGAATTGATCTATACTCGCGGCCTGTGTCACAGTTGAGATAACTCGCACCTGATCCGACAATCGTTGGGCCAAGACGTTCACGGCTGGTTCCAGGTCCTGAAACAGAGACAGCATCCTGACACGGTACGCAGTAAGGTTAGGTCCCCCCTCTGTAGACCTATAGTATGCGCGCATAACGTTCTCATTCATGGACTGACTCCATCTTATGCGCTGCTGCGCTGGGTCACTTAAAAATTTGTATGTCATAATTATGACAAAACATAGCGCAACCTCTATTTATGTAAACACCTATGTAAACACCTATGTTTAACAAATAAATGGATTGATTGATTGATTGATTGACACAACCACCGGCAGCGGGGACCCGGCTCGGGGCCGGTTGGCCCTTAGGTCCCAAGCCCCTCGGTGGTCGGCCTCTCCCCTGCCGACGTTCAGGTGTTGGCGACGTCGGCGGAGAGAAGTCCGAAGGTGGTGGGCGTGCGCGTCTCGAAGCTGCTCGTGTTAGCATACTCATAGTTTAATTTTCGTCGTTGTAGTCATGTTACGTAGTCATAAAATTTTTCATAGTGACATATGTCATCCTTCAGCATTTTGTATTTTCTTCCATTATATAAACGTTTTATGAGCTTTATGATTTGCGAAAGTTCTTATTATCACTATTTAGTTGCTTTTGGAGGTTTCGGGAGAAAGAAATGTTCAAAAACTGTTATTTTAAATTTAAATGTGCTAGCACGAAAATAAAACTTGTGTTGACATTGAGAGTTGCCAGTTTTTTATTATTATTATTCCATTTATTCATATTTAAACATATTATTTACATTTTTAAATATTTCTAAAAAAAATATAAAAAACATTTAAAAATATAAAAAATTGTAGTCCATCGGTATCGGGAACAGGGTCCAAGCTACCGGTGGTCAGGGCTTCTGAGAGAGGAACCTCCTAATGATGCGCGCCGTGTCCAGGAGTACTGCTTTCTGGATCAAGCCCTTGATCCAGCTGCCCAACGAGAGCTTCTTGAGATGTTGGTCGAGGCTCTTGGCAATAATGCCATTGGCCGTCACGACTATCGGTACAATGACTGCTGTGTTCACATCCCACATGTCGACAACCTCGCGAGCCAAGTCAAGATACTTCGTTTGTTTATCTTTCTCTGACTTCACGAGGTTCTCGTCATGAGGGACTGCTATATCAACAATCATTGCGCGACGCTCTAGTCGGTCTATCACCACTATATCAGGCTTATTGGCAACAATAGTCCTGTCAGTGATGATAGACTGATCCCAATACAATGTGCAACTACCACTTTCGAGAACTGGGTCGGGCACATACCTATAGTACGGTACTTCCGATTCCACAAGATTGTATTTCATGCATCATTGTGGCGGATGGATTCCCCGGGTCGGTGACATGCCCGACATATGTCAGCCGTACCGTCCTTCACAATGTATATCCGGTAGTTATTAGTCATCATAACTTCGTCCATAATTGCACAGACAAAACCTTCGGTTTCCCCGAAGAGGTCACCAAAACGAACCCAGGCTACGGACGCCATGTAGGACCCGATAAAAGCGTCCGTGAAGCTCCTTGCTCTGCCATACCTCCCTACGGTCGTTAGTATCTAATACCACAGGTTCGCGCCAGTTCTCGTTAGCCAAGGAGAGCGCGGTAAGGCCTTTGTGCACCGCTTCCACATCACAATGCATACCCACGTCGGCCTCTAGGAAGTATTCCCTAAGGCTGCATACCTCGCGGTTGTGCAGGGTCTAAGCGTTTAAGAAGCCACGACCCCCGCACTTCCTCACACACACAGCCTCATCACCAATGACCGTGGGTGATGCATCCGATTTGCGGTAAGCAGTGAACGTACCCTCCTATCCAGGGCGTCAAGTTCCGTCTGAGTCCATTTGAGTATGCCGAAAGAGTACATCAAAACCGGCATGACCCAACCGTTAAAGGCGCGCACCTTGTTTCCGTCTGATAAAAGACTATTAAGTACTTTGTTCAGGCGGCCAAAGAAGCGCTCTTTCAACGATTGTTTCATGTCAGCAGCACTGATGCCTAACGCTTCAGACACACCCAAATACTTATAAGTTTCGGTTGAGGAGAGGGACCTAAGGTGTATGGAATCCGAGAGTTGGGTTCCCACGGATTCCATAATCTCCCCTCGCTTTACATGCATGACCGCACATTTGTCCAATCCAAATTCCATCCTGATGGCGCTACTGAAGGTTTCTGTTACCTTTAGTAGCTTCATCAGTTGAAGTTGTTAGGAGCAAAGAGTTTCAAGTCATCCATGTAAAGGAGGTGCGATATGACCTGACCACCTCTTCTCAACCGGTAGCCTTGGCCCGAACCCTCCAGCAATGTACTGAGAGGGTTGAGAGCCAGACAAAACCACAGTGGACTCAGACTGTCACCCTGAAGTACGCCACGCTCGATCCTTATCGGTTCGCAGTTCGCCTGGATCTGTTGACATCCTGGATAGTGAAGAACCGTCCTCCACTGCCCCATACACGACTTCAGGAAGGTGCGTAATTATTATATTATTATTTGTTGATATACATTTTTGTATCTCGTCAATGATCACCGGGTTTAAAGGGTAACACGGGCCAAAGCCAAGTGCTACCCTTGAGAGTACTGGCCTATGTCAGAGTATTTTGTGCGTCATTGTCGGTGTGCAAGAATTTCCGGACAATTCTGCAAATGTTCAATATAACATCTGTAGGGTTTGGTAGGTGGAGGAAGCTATCTCAAGCGATTTCAGTGATTGATGTAGTTGTTTAGGTACGACTCCCGTAGTTGAAAGTACTACCGGGATTATTGCAACACTGTTTAATCGCCACATTCGGCTAATTTCTATTTTTAAGTCTGTATATTTTGAAAGTTTTTCAGCTATTGTGTTTTGTAGATTGTGTGTGTTTGGTACTGCTATATCAATAATCTGCGCTGTTTTATTAATTTTGTCTAGTAAAGTTATGTCTGGTCTATTGTAATGTGTGGTAATATTAATATGTAATCTGTAAGGATGGCACGATGAAAGTAAAGCTTGTGTGTTGCGTTTTCAAGAACCGTTTCTGTCAGTATTCGGTCGTTATAAACTATTGCTTTGTGTAGGGTAAAGCTTGTGCTTATCGAGTTAAAATATCTTCTAAGAGTACTAATTTGTTTATTATGTAGGTTTGATATATCTATTATTCCTCGTCCTCCTTCTATTCTTGGTAGTATTAATCGCTGCACACAGGATCGCTGGTGGTGTTTTCGATGCTGGTTCAAAGTGCTATTAATAACGCGTTGTAGGTTTTTAAGCTCTGTTTTGTCCAGTTTATTATATCAAAAGAATAAATGAGGACGGGACTTGCAAAGATGTATGTTTAGAGTTTAATTGAGTGTTTAAAATGGATTTTAGTCTATGCTTAAATTGTTGTGTGTTTATTTTTTATTGCTTAATTTGCTGCGCTTGAATTTAACCTAAATATTTGTATGTTCCTTGTTCATCTCAATCACCTGAGTGTGTGGTATATGAATGATAATATGTTTTGCCTGCTCTGACTGAATTAATTTTACATTTGTCAATGCCAAATTACATTCCTATGTTACTCAAAAATTGATCAGTGGCGTTTGCGAGTTCATTCAAGTCCTCTGGCGAAGACGCGTACAATTTTATATCGTTCATGTAAAATAGGTGGTTAATTTTACAGTCTCTCTGGTCAGTCCGTATGCCAAATGTTGTGTCATTATAATGGAGATCATAGCCTAGCATTAGTGAATTTAATTTGTTTGATAAGGGGTTTAAGGTAAGACAGAACCATAAGCGCTAAGCAAGTCACCTTAGAATATGCCGCGTTGGATCTGAATGGGATCTGTCTCAACAATCCTTGTCGATGTTGTGAGATGCAAGCTTGTTGTCCAGTGACCAGTGAGTAAAAGTGCTATGTAAAAAAGCAATGATTTGAGGGTTTATCTTATATATTTTTTAAATTTCAAGTAGCCAAGTGCGCGGGACGGAATCATACGCTTTTTTGTAGTCGATATACATAGTGTACAGATCTTTCTTCCTCGCCTGGACCTGCTTGAGTATTACTGAGTCTATTGTTAGTTGTTCTTTGATTCCCTGACTAAATTTTCGACAGCGTTTTTGTTCTTCTGATAATATTAAGTTTGAATCAAGACATATTTAAATGTTTTGTGTTTTACAAGATGTAATTATTTTATAAATTGTTTGAAGGCAAGTTATCGATCTATACTTTGCTGGGTTGGCGCTGTCATTGTTGTCTTTTAGTAATATATATGTTATCCCTTCTGCTATGTATGTAAGCAAAGTTGTTGGATTTTTAATAAAATTGTTGATGAAATTGTATAGATGTGGATGAATAATTGTAATTTTTTTGTACCAAAAGTTGTGAATGTAATCAAATCCGGGTGCCTTCCAGTTGTTTAATTTCTGCAGGGCGTCATGAAATATTTCCATCAGGACGTGTTTGAACTCCATTTCTTCGGTATGTTTATGGTTTTTTGTCTCCGTCTTAATCCACTCAGCAGTGTTATGAAATATTGGCCTCTCCCATATTCTTGACCAAAATTGTTGCAGTTCGTCTACTGACGGTAAACTACGGTTTGTGTTTGTACTGTTGTGTTTCTGGTCGATGTTTTTAATGATCTATAAAACTGCTTTTTATTGTTCGTAAACTTATTATTTTGAGTTTTGCGAAAAGCGTTCGTGCGATGTCGTGAGCCTAAACTGTTACTCTAGAACCTCGTTACTGTATCACGCAGGTTACAATTACAGCTCGCTAGTGAGAACCCGGATTTAGCCAAATTTTTAGGGTCCGTGGCTTAGGCCCCCAGTGGTCGACGCACCTGTGGCTGACGCCCCCGATTCGATTACTTTAATTCAAAGTAATTTTTGATCAAATGTACTGTCAGGCACAAAAATTGTTTTACAAAAATATTAAAAGTACTTATATTGATTGTAAGTATATGCATAACATTAAATCGTAATTATATTTATAACATAGAAGTGATTTTATATTAGAGGTATGTTTTGAAAAATTAAAGTCTTAGTTATTTTTCATTATTTATTTATATATCTCGATAAGAAATCTAGTATTTTTTTTATGTAAATCACAGTTTTCATCACCTATAATTAAGAGAATCATTTAACTTAATTATAATAATCAGTCTCAAATGTAATAAAATAAGATAGTAATTTTAAATAATCAGTCTTAAAAATTACTGCAGAGCAACTAACTTTTTACATAGTGAAATGTTCTTTTATCTTCGTAACAATAATAATTATACATATTTAACTGTGAAACAAATGAGAATAATTTTACCTAATTATATCAGTCAGTTTCAATAGCAATAACACAACAAAATAATCAGGCTTAAAAAACAAACGTACTCGTAGAGTAACAAATTTTTTACATGTGAAATGTTATGAAATTTTGCGAGCATAGAAATAATCAACTCTAAAAACTTAAACAAATATAAAAATTAAAATTCCAAAATTTAAAACTTAAAAATAGTATACAATCAAAATCATCTCTTTTCATTATGTAAGTTAAATTATTACTTTTTAGGACGAACTGCCACATATGGGCGGATTTGTTCTAAAACATGATTGTGCTAATTTTTTTTTGTTTTCATACTGTTCAGTTAATTGGCAATCATTTTTTTATTCTTTCTTGTGTTGTTCTTTCTTCTGCTCACAGGAATGTTTTTGTTTTTCAGTCTGAAAGAAAAAACTAGGTAAATATCTTAATTTTTTTTTTTTAAACTAATTTTTTTTGTAATATTTTAAATTGTTTTATATATAAGTAAAATAAAAAAAATTACCTCGCTTGTGCCGTGCCGTAGGTAGAAATATCAATCCTAACCATTTCTAAAAACGACAATAAAGACGGGTTCGTTCCCAGGTGGTTTTTTAAACGGTGATTCCAGACCTCTACTAAATTAGTAGTTCTATGGTTTTCCTTATAACAACACCACTTTGCGATCATATCCGCAGGCTCAAGCCATTGTTCAACAAAATAATCATTGAACTTAGTTATTTGGTCGTCTGGAATACTGAAAAGAAAATAATCGATCGAATGATTGTGCAAAAGTAAAAATATAAGGAATAGATAAGCTTTAATAAAGTGTAAAAAATACTTAACAACCTGTTTTCCATTATGGCAAGCCAGCCGTCTTCAATTTCTTCTTTCGTAAGTGGCGATTTATTATCTCTGCTATTTGATAGATAACTTTTGTTTAGCAAGGAAAAATACTTTATTAATAGGGTGAAACACTTTTCTCATTTACTGTATTAAGTGAAAAAGCACAAAAAAATAATAATATTAAATTAATCGTATCGGGGGCGTCGGCCACAGGTGCGTCTACCACTGGGGGCCTAAGCCACGGACCCAATTTTTAGCCGAGTAGTTGACCATGCGCATGGATGCGCGAGAACGCGCTAGACTGTGAAAACTCGACAAACCGTCGTCATTAATTGTTGAGTTAATTGACTTTAAACATTATTTCAATGAGGGCAATGTCGATAATACGTTGACAGTGAAAAATGCTCTGCGCTGCGCTCCGCCATAATGTGCACCGGCCCTCAGTCGCAAGGGTAGGGTATATCTGATAAACCGTTGACCCATGTCCAAATAAAACAGTAATTGGTTCTTACGCTTTCGTTAAATGCGTTTAAAAACTTATACCCCCCAGGGTAAAATTTTGTAGAAGTCACTAAGTAGCTACACAATAAGGATGCCTGTCCATTGCAAGCGGTGCAGAGAAACGGAGATATATTTAACCAATCATGTTAGTCAAAGTGTCAGTGACTCAAGTGGTACGGAGATTTTATGCAATTCGATTGGATAAAATCTTTCCGTTTCTCTGCTCCGCTGCCTTGCTCGCTTGCAATGGACAGCCTACTACTACTACTACTATCCGTAACGACTGTACTGTAACTGTAGCCTTCTTTGACAGTCCAAAATTTTCTATCAGAGACCTATCTGAGCTAGAGGCTAACCGAGCTTTTCAAAGCACGGAAAAGTCTCGGTAATGGATAGTCTCCCATACCAATCTCTGCAACTATAATTTAACCACAAAAATCGAACCTTTTTGCTGCTTTTATTTAGCCATGAGCTCTTTCTTTTCGTTTTGGCAACTACATTTATTTAAATTATCAATATTTTTTACCAGACTTCCAGATTTAAACCTGAGATTTTACTTGAATTTAATACGTGGCGGAGCGACACATATCGGTTGCGGTGTTTCAGCTTACTCAAAATACACGATGAATAGTGAAGGTGATTCTATGCAGAATGTAAGTCGGATTTCTTGCTTACATTATATACTATGTCAGAAATGATTCAATTTAAGCTAAATACTAATCCTAGTACTAATACTTATCCTAAAATTCTGGGAAGTAATAACATATACGTCAAGCTCAAAGAAAGAGCTAACTTTAACAAAATACTTCTTTAGTTAAAAAAAATGATTTTTTTTTATTTTGAAATTACTTTTAAACATTTTTGAAAAAAATATCAGTTTCAGTTTAGGTAAGAAATTTTTATTATTAAAAAAATTAGATCTTTCCTTTAGTTTGACATGAGTTATTACTTATCAGAATTTGATCCTTATTAGCTACACTTTGGGTGGTGTAATAATACAGGGTGTATTTTTTTCCAAAATCAACCGGTTCGATTCTTGGGTAACTAACAATTTTTCAAATATCCAATGATGCAGTTTCGGTTCTCATCAAAATCGAGCTCAAGACTCCTTTCAGTGTTTTTCGACATTCCTTAGAGTTTCGGATTTGGCCATGAAGGCACACTTTTAAAATTCACCCTGTATAAAATTCTTCCGTTACTGACTGATTGAGTGACTGAGTGAGAGAACACGTTTACTGTATGAGCCCCTTGAATTTTCAATTTAGTTATATTTTTAATAGAAAAAATACAAATTATGAAAATTTCAACTGTCTACCTAATACGGTTCTTGAGATACAGCCCGCTGACGGATAGACGAACGTACGAATATAGAAGCTAGCTATAAAAAAAAAAAATGATCTGACATGAAACCCTTTTTTTCAGAATGTTCAAATTGTTTGCAACATATCAGATTCACCGAAATTAAAGCAGTCCGTGTATAAAACAGTCCCTCCAATACCAGGACAAGGCCACACTAAACGTTGTGGCTGCCCAAGAGGGTACAAAGAAACCCGCAGCTGTCTCTGCGAAAGAGACTCATCATTTCATTGGAAAGGTTGGTCAGAATATCACAAACAGCCAAGCGATTCTGTAAACGGGTCACCGTGTACGCTTAGAAGAAGTGAATTCATGAGCTGTGGATCCATACAAACAAGATGGAATAGCCGGTCTTTTTTATAAACATGCCGAAATGAAGGCTATGGTGAAGTGATCAGGAAGTGAGCTGTCATTCTATGATTACTTGTATTGAGTAGTAGTAGTATGGCACTTCTGCTATAGATTGCCATTAACTCTTTTTTTTCTTTTTAATGTTTGTCCTTTTTAGGCTTCCGTACCCAAAGAGTAACCAATGGAACCCTATTCATCCGTCCATCCGTCCGTCCGTCCGTCCTTCTGTCTGTCAGCGGGCTATATCTCAAGAACCGTAATAGGTAGACATTTGAAATTTTCACAGAATATGCATTTCTATTGCCGCTATAACAATAAAATTTAAATTTAATTGAAATTAAAGGGGGCTCCCATACACGAAACGTGTTCAAAGTCCTTCGCTTATGGTTACACTAATTGACGGCACGAACTATTTGCGGGCGAAGTTTAATTATATATTTTTTTTTATATAAAATAATGTTTTATTATTATTATTCCATTTATTCATTTATATATACTTACTAATTACATTTTTAAATATTTCTATAAAAATTCAAAAAAAAAACATTTAAAAATATAAAAAATAGTAGCCCACCGGTATCGGGAACAGGGTCCAAGCTACCGGTGGTCAGGGCTTCTGAGAGAGGAACCTCCTAACGATGCGCGCCGTGTCCAGGAGTACTGCTTTCTGGATCAAGCCCTTAATCCAGCTGCCCAGCGAGAGCCTCTTGAGATGTTGGTCGAGGCTCTTGGCAATAATGCCATTGGCCGTCACGACTATCGGTACAATGTCTGTTGTGTTCACATCCCACATGTCGACCACCTCGCGAGCCAAGTCAAGATACTTCGTTTGTTTATCTTTCTCTGACTTCACGAGGTTCTCGTCATGAGGGACTGCTATATCAACAATCATTGCGCGACGCTCTAGTCGGTCTATCACCACTATATCAGGCTTATTGGCAACAATAGTCCTGTCAGTGATGATAGACCGATCCCAATACAATGTGCAACTACCATTTTCGAGAACTGGGTCGGGCACATACCTATAGTACGGTACTTCCGATTCCACAAGATTGTATTTAAGAGCAAGTTGCTGGTGGATAATCCTGGCTACAAGGTTGTGCCTGTGCAAATAGTCTCCGTTAGCCAGACTAGAACAACCGGAAATAATGTGGCGGATGGATTTCCCGGGCCGGTGACATGCCCGACATTTGTCAACCGTAACGTCCTTCACAATGTATTTCCAGTAGTTATTAGTCATCATAACTTCGTCCATAATTGCACAGACAAAACCTTCGGTTTCCCCGAAGAGGTCACCAGAACGAAGCCAGGCTACGGACGCTAAGAAGTCTACATCGGGCCCATGTAGGACCCGATAAAAGCGTCCGTGAAGCTCCTTGCTCTGCCATACCTCCCTGCGGTCGTTAGTATCTAATACCACAGGTTTGCGCCAGTTCTCGTTAGTCAAGGAGAGCGCGCTAAGGCCTTTGTCCACCGCTACCACATCTCGATGCATACCCACGTTGGCCTCTAGGAAGTTTTCCCTAAGGCTGCATACCTCGCGGTTGTGCAGGGTCTTAGCATTTAAGAAGCCACGACCCCCGCACTTCCGCGGGATATACAGCCTCATCACCGATGACCGTGGGTGATGCATCCGATTTGCGGTAAGCAGTGAACGTACCCTCCTATCCAGGGCGTCAAGTTCCGTCTGAGTCCATTTGAGTATGCCGAAAGAATACATCAAAACCGGCATGACCCAACCGTTGAAGGTGCGCACCTTGTTTCCGCCTGATAAAAGACAGTTAAGTACTTTGTTCAGGCGGCCAAAGAAGCGCTCCTTTAACGATTGTTTCATGTCAGCAGCACTGATGCCTAACGCTTCCGACATACCCAAATACTTATAAGTTTCGGTTGAGGAGAGGGACCTAAGGTGTATCGGAATCCGAGAGTTGGGTTCCCACGGATTCCATAATCTCCCCTCGCTTTACATGCATGACCGCACATTTGTCCAATCCAAATTCCATCCTGATGGCGCTACTGAAGGTTTCTGTTACCTTTAGTAGCTTCATCAGTTGCAAGTTGTTAGGAGCAAAGAGTTTCAAGTCATCCATGTAAAGGAGGTGGGATATGACCTGACCACCTCTTCTCAACCGGTAGCCTTGGCCCGAACCCTCCAGCAATGTACTGAGAGGGTTGAGAGCCAGACAAAACCACAGTGGACTCAGACTGTCACCCTGAAATATGCCACGCTCGATCCTTATCGGTTCGCTGTTCGCCTGGATCTGTCGACATCCTGGATAGTGAAGAACCGTCCTCCACTGCCCCATACACGACTTCAGGAAGGTGCGTAGGACTGCATCAACTTTGTACAGCTCCAGCACCCTCATGAGCCATGTATGTGGTACTGAGTCATATGCCTTCTTATAATCTATCCAGCATGTCGACAGATCCCTTCGGGAACGACGAACCTGTTGGCTAATGGCAATGTCGATGAGGAGCAGCTCCTTAGTACCGCGGGACCCGTTCCTACATCCATTCTGAGAGGCAGACATAATTGAATTACTATCAACATGATGGTTAATCTTTCCTCTCAAAATGGATGTAAAAACTTTATAAACCATCGGTAAACACGTGATCGGCCTATAATTTTTAGGTTCCGCAGTACTTCCTGATTTATGGAGCAGGTGGGTTAATCCAGTAGTTAGGAACTGGGGCAGCGACCCTGACTCTAAGGCAGACTGGAATTGAGATGCCAAGCGAGCATGCGATCTTTGAAACCATTTAATCCAAAAGTTGTGCAGCCCGTCCAGTCCTGGAGATTTCCAATTAGGCAACGGGCGAACTGCACGAGCTACATCTTGGGGGCTGATGGTAATTGCCCCCATTTCTGGTATCGGATCGCACGCACGTTCGACCTCCCGAGTCCAATCACCCTCGGTGTGACTGACAGGCACCGACCAGATGCTGCGCCAGAATGAACTCAAGGCTTCATCATCCGGTAGGCACGTATCAGTCACGCCTTGGTCCGGTCGCTCCCAAGCCCTATAAACCCACCTTTCCTTCCTTTGGAATGTGCGATTCTGAGTATATCGCTCCACTCGCCGCTTGTACCGACGTATACGGTTTGCCCATGCATAGATTTTCTGCTTCAGGAAGTCAATACGCTCTGTGACGCGGGTGAGATAATCCCGAGGATGGATGTCAGTCCCCGAGAACGCCCGCCTCACAAAGCGCATCACTCTGCGGCGAGTGTTGCCCTTCCTGAAACAGATAAGTTTGCCGATGAGTGCTCTAGCCTCACCGATACGACGCTCGATCCTGCTCTGCCAAGCTGGTACAGCTGGTCGTGTAACTCTGTCACTGCTAGGAAATTTGACATGAGCTACACGACATGCCGCTGCAGCCGCATATTACAAGATCGAGTGGGTATCGGCAAGGTCTTCGCTGCTATCAAAATAACTTGCTAGTTGCGAATCTAGAGCACACACCAGCGCCCTATTTTTATTATGCATGGCCAAACGAGGTAGCCGAGGCCTAAGCTCTGGCGGTGTGGAGCGATACTCTCGGAAAGCATCCTCCAATCCTCAATCGCTCATTGCATTGGGTACTCACGGATATAGCCCCGTTGTCATCATCCTCACCAACAAGGTCGGGTCGCGGTGAAACACTGAGTTGTATTTGCACCGCGGCCGGTGGCGACGCAGGTGAGTCGCGGCCGCTCTGTGATTCCAGACGCAGTCTATCAAGTACGGCGTCATCCAACATACGGTTACGCTGGATGACCCGCACCTGATCCGACAATCGTTGGGCTGAAACGTTGACAGCTGGCTCAAGTACCTGAAACAGAGACAGCATCCGACCACGGTACGCAGTCAGGTTAGTTCCCCCCTCTGTAGCCCCAAAGTATGAGAGTATCACATTCTCGTTTATCGATTGCGACCATTTCATACGCTGCACACTTCCACCGGTAGCGGGGACCCTGTCAGAGGCCGGTGGGCCTCGAAGTCCTAAGCTGGCCGGTGGTCGGCCTCGTCTGCGCCGACGCGCAGGTGGCGGTGTCGTCGGCGGCGAGAAGTATTCGTCGCTCGAACTTGACGCAACTGCAGCTACCGAAATCTCAGGATTCAAGGCTGGCGCTGGTCCCGGCGGCTGTGAGGCGGAGCTGAGCGACGAACCCGAAGATGATGTTGGTGCGGCTTGTGTTCTTGTCCGGCTTCTTGTCAGCATTGATTGTTGTGATATTTGTTACTGTTTTCGTACAAATTCAACTAGTTTACATGTATTTTTTTTTTCTTTTTCTTGAAGTTTCTAGGATTTTGTTCATTTTGAGAATCAGTTTTTATTTAAACAATATAAAAAATCGGGATGAAAATTTTTCTTGTCAGTCAAGTTGACAGCCGGACCACAGATTTTATTATTATTATTTATTATTATTAAATGCATGCTATCTCATCCGACAACACGCGCGTAAGGGATAGAAGCTGTGATGAGCAGTAACAAGATAGTTCGCGTACGAATACACACTCATAACGCTGTGTGACGCATACATGCGCAACTTCATTGAAGCGTGCCAAAAGCGGCGTCTGTGTGGTGGCGACGTCATCGCTGGTGGCGTGTATGCACATGCAATTCATTCTGTTGACGACAATAAACTAAACACGTTTTTGTTCCAAGCTCAAACAGATTGGTAATAGAACTTAGGATTATCACTGTGTGTAATATAATTAGTAGGCTGGCACCCAATTTACTGTGACTGCGGCCACGTGACAATAAGTTGTCTTGCAAAAATATAAATTTACGTAAATATTATTATCAACAAATAAATTATTATTGATTTGACTTTTACCTTATTAAAAATATTTTTGGCTCCTGTGCGAGCCACTAGCGCGCTTAAATATTATGCTCTTAGTTATATGATTAAAAAGTCTTAGAGCGCAAAGTCAGTAGATTTTACATTGGGAGAGCAGGCGTCAGGGCTTCGCTGTCTGGAGATACCTACTTATAAATATGCATGTGCACCAACTTGCGGAAAGCTAGGCTGTGCGTTATGTATACGCTCGGGTGCAAGTATTGTATTTTATTGTTGGTTAGTTGTACCTTACATAGTTAGCTATAACTATTACCTACAGGCGACTCCAACACAAGTAGGATTTCATTTTTCACATTTACGAAAAGGATAACTGCTGTTTCGACAACGCCACTTTGATGTGTGATAAAATAATAAAATATTCAATATCCATACTAATATTACAAAATAATGCGAAAGTAACTCCGTCTGTCAGCTTGTCTATCGCGCTTTCACGCCAAAACTACTGAACTGATTTAAATAAAATTTGGTACAGTGATAGTCTAGACTTTGAGAAAGGATATAAGCTATATTTTATCCCGGGAGTAAATTCTCTAGGGACTACGTGGGCCAAGCCACTGGAAAAAACTAGTTTACCTACTTTTTAAATTGTGTATTGATTTTTAGGGTTCCGTACCCAAAGGGTAACCAACGGAACTCAATTACTAAGCCTCCGCTGACCGTCCGTCTGTCTATCAGCGGGCTGTATCCGAAGAGCGGTGATAGGTAGACAGTTGTCGCAGATTGTGTTTTTCTATTGCTGCTATAACAAAAAATAAGGTACGAAACCCTTCACGTGAGAGTCCGACTCGCACTTGGCCGGTTTTTGTTTACAATAGTGGTTTGAAATATTTAATATTTCAGTTATAGGATCACTCGGGTGTCTGTCTGGCCGCCTGTCACAGACAGTTTTCTCGGCCACGCTGTCTTTCCAGCTGACGCAGGTGTTTTCTGGACCCCACCGAGTGTTTCCAAGTTGCCGTCGTGGTGGGGCTTGTGAGTCTCAGTGATCTTGGAGCTTTGCCGGTAGAGCTACTCATGCCGGAAAGGTCCAAGTGAGAGATCAGACAAAGAAGGACACACACACGTGAGGAGCACACCGTTCGGAAACTGGAACGGTTTCTGGTTTTCGGACGGTGTGCGCTTCAAAGGATGGAATCTTGCTCACTGCTTTCTGGTACGCGTCTGCTCATCAGACGTGACTGTGAGGGCAGTGAGCAAGAAAAGGATGAGAGGGACCCTGTGAAAGGGCGCACTCTTAAAAGGAACATTATGGAAAAGACAGTCGGAAAAAAACTACCCCAGGGGGGTACCAGCTGCTCAGCAGCTGGAGAATCCGCCACGTGTCCTCTGGAGGCGTCATGCCCCTCGTATTTTATGTCTAGCTTCTCAACCACTTGCCAGTGGCAACAAGAGCCGAGGAGGCTTCCGATCTAAGGCGGCCTTTGAGGAATTGATCGGTTATAATTTTAATACGCCCGACAAGGGGTCGGGCGCATGTAGCGCGGAGGCTCCCTCCAAATTATGGAGGAAGGGCTCGCTTGAGCGTCAAGGAGATCCCGGGTCAGACTCGGACTCTGCGTCAGGCTAGGTTTGTTGAGGTCGTGAAGGCCGCGATCCGCGATGTAGCCTTGAAGAGGTCGCAGTCCTCTAAAAACAAGGTTATAGGTGCGGCCTCGGCCTTCATTTTGGCGGCAGTAGAGGCCAACTGCTGCTGCGGGCCTCCGTCGGACGAATTGTCCAGGCTGTGGACGGAGATCGCCCGCTTGGCAGCAGCCACTGAGCTTCTCCAAAAGGAGAATAAGAAGCTCCAAGCAGACCTGGCCGGGCTTCGAAGAGCCGGCTCAAACGAGGCGCTTCAAGGGGGAAGCAAAGGCGGGCAAAGCCGCGGTATGCTGGCGGAGGACAAGCTCTTGAAACTGGTGCGCCAAGAGCTGGCTACCTTCCAGGAGTGGTTCCAGACACGGTTCTCCAATTTGTAGGTTATCGTATTGCGCCCCCTCACTAGCGGCGAGTCAGACGGGCTCGGGCCAGCAAAAGGCGGCCTCGTATACGGCCACCATAGCTGCCAAACCGGGGTCATCTGGTCAGGCCAACCGAAGAGCTGGACTGGCAAAGGCCAAGCTGACGAAAGGTGGGATGGCTGCACAGGCAGCGCGAGCTCCAGCTCCAGCTGTGCAACAGGCGCCTCCGTCTTCAAACTCTCCTGCGGCCGAAGCTGGATGGCAAATAGCTGGAGAGTTGAAGAAGGCGAGAAAGGCAACCAGGGTGGCAAAGAAACGCGAGAGGAGGCGGCGACAAAAAGAGCGAAGCGTCGCAGCCAGGCTCCGTGCCCCAAAAACCGCAGCTGTAGTGATCACACTACAGCCGGACGCGGAGAAGAGGGGCGTGACGTACAGCCAAGTGCTCGTAAAGGCAAAGGAGGCGGTGAACCTTCAGGAGCTCGGCATTACTGGGGGCCTCCGACACAGGGTGACCATGACTGGGGCCCGGATGTTGGAAATCCCCGGTGCAGCCAGTGGCCCGACCGCTGACGCTCTGGCTGAAAGACTTAGAGCGTCCTTAAATGCGTACGAGGTCCGAGTGTCCAGGACCACCAAGTGCGTTGATATACGCATTATAGGCCTGGACGACTCCGTCACAAAAGAGGAAGTGGTGGCCGCCGTCGTCAGGACTGGGGGGTGCTCTGCCGAGCAGGTGAAGGCTCCATACCAGGACCATACGTCCTGACCACACGGACATGCGAACCGTCGTGGTGAGCTGCCCCGTGACGGTGGGCAAGAAAATATCAGAGGGCCGAAGACTCCTGGTAGGCTGGGTATCTGCGCAGGTCAAACTGCTGGAACCCAGACCTCTGAGGTGTTTCCGCTGCCAAGTGGGTAACCATGTAAAAGTCCAGTGCACCTCGGAGGTGGACCGCAGCGATCTTTGTTTTCGCTGTGGTCAGCCCGGACACAAGGCCAAGGCGCAAGGTGTAACGCCAAGCCGCACTGCGTTGTATGTGCGGCAGCTGGCAAGCCGGCCGATCACTGGGTTGGAGGCATAGCCTGCGTCCCACCCGCCAAAGCCGGGGGCAAAAAGAAGCCCTCCACCACCGCCGTCCCTGCCGCCGCCACCACCACTGCTGTCGCCGCTGCCGCGACCACCACCGCCGTCACTGCCACCGAAGTCGCTTCGGTTGTCGCGAGTGAGTCACAAGGGACTCAGGAGGAGGCAGAAATGGAGTGGCAATAATGGCTCCATTACGCTTCTTTCAGGCGAACATCAACCACTGCGACGCCGCTCAGGACCTGTTGGTCCAGAGCATGGCACAGTGGTTGATTAACATCGCTGTGGTCGCTGAGCCCTACTTTGTCCCGCCCAGGGATGACTGGGTGGAGGACCTGAACGGCTCAGTGGTCCTAATTTCGTCGGCCGCTGCCGGTACCCCATCCCTCGAGAGCGTCAGGAGTGGACAGGGGTGCGTAGCAGCACAGTTCGGGGAATTTGTCGTTTGACTTCAATGCCAAGCACTTGGCTTGGGGTTCCTGTTATAAGGATACGCGGGGCAGAATGGTGGAGGACTGTGCTCTGGAGACAGGCCTGGTCGTCCTAAACCGGGGTTCTGTCCCCACGTGTGTGCGAATGCAGGGGGAGTCTGGAGAACCGCGCCAGTCCGGCAGGCCTCAAGTGGTCCGCGGTGGGCGCTGAAGCAGCTGGACCGGGAGCTCCTCCTGGAAGCGATCGTGCAGGCCTGGGTGTCACCTCCGGACAGGCCTGCTGACATCAACGACGAAGTGGAGTGGTTCCGGGAGGCTATGTCCGATATTTGTGATGTGGCAATGCCCCCGGTTAAGCAAGGACGCGCCCGCCGCCAGGTGTACTGGTGGTCGCAAGAGCTGGCGACGCTGCGACAGGCATGCGTTGCCGCACGGCGCCGGTACACCAGGCACCGCAGGCTCCGCATCCGCCCTCCAGATGCGCAGGTCAGAGGCGGAGCTATACGAGGACTACAAAGTGGCGAAGGCCGCCCTCAAAGCAGGGATCCTGCAGGCCAAGGATCTGGCTCGCAAGGAGATGCTGGAGTCTCTGAACGGGGGCCCGTGGGGTAGACCCTACAAAATGGTGCGGAATAAGCTCCGCACCTGGGCCCCCCCCTTGACGCAGAGTCTCCAGCCCCAGCTGGTAGAGGATGTAGTGAGCGCTCTATTCCCCTCGCGAGGGGAGCATACTCCCCCACCTATGGCTCCGCCACCTGTTGTGCCCGATGCGGACTGCATTGATGACGACGATGACGATACCCCTGAGGTGACTGAGGTAGACTAAGAGGGTTCTTAAGCGCATGCTTGGAGAGGGGCCAGTTCCCACTTCGTAATCTAGGGGATCCAAATGCCTTCTGCCGGAAGCTTTTCGCGGGGGTCGTGCGGTCCATGGCCCTTTACTTTACTTTGAGGAAGCGACCTGCCCGTTACCTCAACGCGTCTCAGAGGGTCATGGCCATCCGGCTGGCCAGGGGATACCGCACGGTCTCTGGCGAGGCGGCGAGCCTCCTTGCCGGACTGCCGCCGATCTGGAAGTGAGAGCCCTCGCGCTCATTTACGAGTGGCGCGTGGAGGCGCAACGCCGGGGCGAGACTTCTCTGCCGCGGCAAATCGCAGCAAGGCGGACGGAGTTCCGGCCGGATCTCATGGCGGTATGGAGACAGCGACTGTCGCAACCCAGCGCTGGGCACGCAACAATCCAGGCGATAAGTCCCCTCTTTGAGGAGTGGCTGGAGCGGCGCCATGGCGTCCTCACCTTCCGCCTGATACAGGTACTCACCGGACACGGTTGTTTCGGGAGATACCTGTTTCCGATTCGGCGGGAGGACGCGCCCGGGTGTCATCACTGCGAGGATCGCCCGGAGGACACGGTGGAGCATACGGTGGAGGTCTGCCCTGCTTGGGCGGAGCACCGCCGGGTCCTCGTCGAGGCGATCGGCGGCGGCGACCTCTCGCGACCGGCCTTGGTTCAATCTTTGGTCCGGAGCGAGAAGGCATGGGAAGCGATCACCTCCTTCTGCGAAGCAGTAATGCTAGCAAAGGAGGAGGCCGAACGTGTGAGAGAGAGGAAAACCTCACGTCCCAGTCGCCGCAACAGAAGAAGTCGCCCCGGGCGTCGGGAGTTGCAGGACGATTCCCGGCCGCCGTAGGCGCGGGCCTGCGGACGGCGAGCAGTGGGTGGCTCGCCGTCTAATCAGAACTAGGCCCGGGTCGGCGGCGGGGCGCCCAGCGCGCCTCAAAGAGATGTCAGCGTGGAAGACGGGGCCCGCTAGGCACCTGCCCTAGCGGGCCTGCTGGGGATGCGGAATCTGTTCGAAAGAGATGCCGTAGCCTTGGAGCGCAAAGGGCACCAGGAGGAACACGGATGGGTTTTAGTCAGTAAGAGTCTGACACTCCCTTTTGCTTCACCCAGTGCAGGAGGAGTCATTTGATGATTTCCCATCCTTAAAAAAATAAAAAAGGTGTTTTCTGGAATGTTCATGAAATAATGTTTCAGAAAGTTTCTGTGGCGCATAGGCTGGGAGCCGACACCCGGTTGCCACATTGTGGTAGCTGCCTCGATGATACGGCGCAGCACACGTTAGAGGAGTGCCCAGCATGGGTAGTGCAGCGTCATGATCTCGTTGCGACGGTCAGTGCTGTAGATAACCTTTCGTTTTCGATCGTGGTTCAAGCTATGGTTAGTAAAACTTTCTGAAATATGAACATTCCAGAAAACACAGAGGCATAGTAATAGGGTTCCGTTGGTTACCTTTTGGGTACGGAACCCTAAAAATTGATACACCATTTAAAAAGTAGGTAAACTAGCTTCTTTCAGTGGCTTGGCCCACGTGGTCCATAGGGAACTTACTTCCGGAATAAAACATTTTTTAACCCCCAAAAGTGGCCGCGCGGTACTTTGCGACAAATGTGTACCAAATATGAACAGACAGGCGGAGAGACAGACAAACTTCCGAGTGATCCTATAAGGCCTTCAAAATTGTCGCAAAGTGCCGCGCGGCTGCAGCGCTGCTTTGTTAATCCATATAAATAATGAACAAGCGGCCGCAGCGCGGCTGCAACGTGGCTGCCACCGCGCGACGCTTTCCTTTTATTATTTGTATGGATTAAAAAAGCAGCGCGACAGCAGTTCTGCAGCCGCGCAAATAGTAAAAATGAGGCCGCAGCGCTGCAGTCGCGCTGTTTTGTTAATCCATACAAATGATAAACTTAGTTAAAACTTTGAACGACTGTACAGGTACATATGATAACCAATGCACATCGATCTTTATGACGAGGTATGCTAATTTCAGCTTCGTAGAGAGTTATCTTTATCGCACGAAGCCCTAACCAACTACAGTGAACGACGGACCAGCAAAAAACTTCACAAAGTTAGGTAAAATTTGAGAGAAATTCTAAATCAACATTAATTATTTGGAACCCAAGATACAGGCTTACCTAGTTTGGGGCCAATGTAAAAACTGTAATGTTTATTGGTAAATAAACGTTTCTATTCTATTCTATTCTTTCTTAACACAAACTATCAATAAAAGAATATCGAAATCAAAAGTTCAAACCAGAGGTCAATGTTATAAAATATTATAAGACACAAATAAGATATCAGTTCATACACAGCACGCGCGCAATTACGGTGACGTTTGCAGCATATTATATTGTAGTCTGTGAGCCGAACTGACTGAGCTCTAGCTAGCTAAACCAGTAAGCATGTGTGTGTAAGGTGTGTACTCGCCGCGCGCGCCTCCCCTCTGCCCGGGAAGGAAATGTGTGGCGGAACGAAAGATGATTTAGAACAAAAACGAGCACGCGAATTTGTATAAACAGACGTTTGGGAGTATGGATATCATGAAAAAAGTAATGAATGTATCTGTTCATAATAAAATTATTTGCATTTTTTAACTACTATTCTATCCCTGTATGGTGACTGTTTTGCAATTTTCCTTCTTCTTATAGTATTTATTTCCGCCCAAAGATGCGTTAAAATAAGTGTTAAAATGTAGAACTTTCGACGCTCATAACTTTCAAATGCACGTTTTTTTTTACTTTTTTGTTTCCATACAAGACTAGATAATGATAAAACAAATTGATATATATTTTTATTTTGAACGTACATCGTCAAAAACTAGAGTAATCGCAATACTACGTTTGTATGGAAGAATGATTGGCTAGGGCGCTCTCGCAAAAACTATAGGTGTTCAGCTCCGTATTAATTTTATGTATAATTAATCCAAACTTCAATGTTAAACTACACATATTAGTCCAATAACGAAGTGTGAGTGTTATCTTTAATAGAAAATGAAGAATCAGTAAAAATCTTAAAACTAATCATAACAGAAAAGTGTTAAAAAAAAACCATGAACTTGAATTGTGATTAAAAGTGAAATAAAGTGTGGCAATGATGTGTGACTGACACTGCCATGGCCACCATCAGGTATTTTAGTTTTGCTAACATAAAAAATAGTCGCTATTTATTCGAAATTTCTCGCCAAATATCTGAATTAGTCGGTCACTGGTTCAAAAAATATACCTAAGGGTTTAGAGGTGGCCGGTTTGCGGAGCATATCCCACCTTGACCCATTGTTATTTATTTATTATATACTTTATTGTACAAGCACAGTAAAAACGCTTATAAAAACTAGTGTACAATGAGCAGTCTTATCGCAAAGGGCAATCTCTTACAGACAACCTTTGGATAGACTGAACTAACGAATTTAGATTTAGGGCGGTCAGTGTACAAACATCATAAATAATAATAATAGAGAGAGAGAGACATACGTAAAAATATAAAACAAATACATACAATATTAAGTAATATAGTAATAAATATCAAATATACAACAGGGAAAGGAGACAAAAAGTTATAGTGAGAGGTAATGTTCCTTCACCATTTTTTAAACGTTGATAGCGTTTGAGCGCGCCTCACATCTGTTGGTAATGCATTCCACAAACGAGCTGCTTGAATAGTGAAAGATTTGTCAAAGAAAGATGTAGAATACATACGAATACCTACTTAATTTAGGATTTTCCGATGATCTCAAGGACCTAGAATACGTGTCACAGAGAAACTGAAAGTTATTTAAGATAAAAAGGAGTAGAAGGATTAAAGAGCACATTATAAAGTAGAGAAAGTATGTGGGCATTCCGGCGAAGGCAAATAGGAAGCCATTTGAGCTTGGTACGAAAATCAGAAACGTGGTCATACTTGCGCAAGCCAAATATGAACCTGGTGCAGAGATTTTGAAGTCGCTCAAGCTTGTCCAATTGGTCTTGGGTGAGATCAAGATAGCTGGCGTCAGCATAGTCCAAGATAGGGAGAAGAGATTGTGCTAAGGCAATTTTAGTGGTGATGGGAAGAAAATTACGATGGCGTCTCAGAAAGCCCGCCGAAGCGAACAGTTTACGACTGACCTCCTGCAGTGGTTTAGCCCAGGAAAGAGAGCTGTTGATATAAATTCCCAAGTTCTTCTCAGTGTGAGTTATAGGAATAGTAGTGCTATTGAAAGAAACCTGGGGAAGTATCGACCAATCAATCCTTGAAACTGTTCGGGAACTACCAACAATAATCACTTGCGTCTTTGCTGGATTGATCTTCAGCCCAAACTCAGTGCTCCATTCACCTATTCGAACCAGGTCTGTATTAATTGTCTCAATCGCAGTCCGAGAGTCCGAGAGGGGCTTGGGATTAAATTTGTAGATCATCAGCATACAGTTGATAGAAAGAATATAGTCTTTGAGTGATAGCATTAATAAAAAGTGCGAAAAGTAGAGGAGATAATACGCCACCCTATGGTACACCGGCAGAGGTATCACATCAACAAAAGAAAGATTTTTCAATGCAAATACGCTGCCGGCAACGAAACAGGTAACTATGAAATCAGTCAATTACCGAAGGAGATATGTTAAAAGAGCACAGAATTCCAAGCAAAATGTCGAAGTCAACCAAATTAAAAGCATTGCTAAAGTCAAGCAGAGTGAGTGCCGTTAACTTCCCCATTTCCATGCCTGACCTGATATCATCCGTAATATGCACAAGTGCCAGATTGTGCTTGGAAAGAATTGAGCTAAGCTGCTGATGGACGAGTTTTTCAAAGACTTTGGTTAGGAATGGGAGAATGGAAATGGGACGATAGTCAGAGAATGAATCAGGATGTGATTTTTTAGGTAAAAGGATAACCTGGGCATGTTTCCAGGCTTGTGAGAATACCCTACTGGACACAGAGAAGTTGAGGATATAAAGGATGACCGGAAGAATGTTATCAAGGATGGGAATGATCATCTAACGGCTGACACAGTCACTACCCACAGCGTTTATTTATTTATTTAATACTTTCACCACACAAATGTACAGAGGTGGACTTCATGCCATAGGCATTTTCTACCAGTCAACCTTTGAGTAATGCAGAGAATAGTCGTAGGTGCAATAAAGAAAATTTAAAGTAATTGATAATTATTCAAATACAATAATGAACAATATACAAATATAAACCATACATACAATATAAATAAATAATAAATATACAAATCAACAAGATACTAAAACAATTATGGCGTATAGGTTAATGGGAAACATTAGCGCTGTGATGATACAACAGTCAACTTCTTACGAATGTGTTCACAAACTGTAAACTTTGAAGGATAATCGGTTTGTGGCCATCCTAATCTCATGGGGGAGCGCATTTCACAGATAAATAGACTGAACGAAGAAAGAAGAGTGAATAAAGTCAGTACGGTGAGTTGGACATTGAAGGAGACGGTTGTTTGATGAGCGTAGATTTAGATTGTGGCTGGCGCAAATTATTGAAAGTGAGGGGTTAGATAACTGTGAGAGTTGGGAGAGACAAGAAACAAAAACAAGGTAGTTAGAGCCCTTAGCTTTCTACCTTCGCGTGTAGGCAACCAAGGTTTTAGTCACCGAGATTCACGGTTGATCTTATATAACAGTACGGCTGAGCGCTGCGTGCTCTCGCATGAAAAAATGTCCGTTTCAAAAATTTTTGCAAATTTTACGCTCTAAAGTTTTGATCATCATCATTGGCACAATAGAAACCAAGATAATCGCAATTTTTGTGACATAATATGTGCAGACACTAGATTTTATGAGACTTTTGAAACAATATTTAAAAGGCCCAATTGAAGGTGTATACGAGTTTCCAGCTTATACATACCTTTCTGATCTCCATCAGCAGGTGTCATCAAGTGCGAGTCCGACTCGCACTTGACCGGTTTTTTTTATGATGAGTTTTGTGTTTATTTTTGTATCGGATAAATTTTATCTATCTATAAATTTTAACTACAATTTTTTGTTTAATATGTAGCAGGTCAACACCTAAATAATCGTAATAGTAGAGGCATTCATTAGAATCTTGCTTTAAACCATAGTTTAAAGCAAGATTCTAATAAAAACATTGTAAACCGTCTAATTAAAGATCAAGATAAGGACAACGCTACGCCAAAAGTACAACAAGGGTCTTCAGAAAAGAAAGATGAACAGAACAATGGAATTGAATCACCGCATACTACCTCAGAGTGAGTTTAATATTCATTAATAATGCTTTATTTTTTTAATTCAATGAAACATCTACATCGTCTTAAGTATATTGTTGACATTAAATTATATAATCAAAGACCACCAGTAACAGCCACCTTACCCAGTGTACCCTTTTTTAAGGATGGGAAATCATCAAATGGCTCCTCTTGCTCTGGGTTAAGCAGGAGGATGTGTCACTCTTACTGACTAAAACCTATCCGTGTTCCTCCTAGTGCCCTTTGCGTTCCAAGGCTACGGTGCCTCTTTCGAACAAAGTCCGCAGCCCCAGCAGGCACTGGCCCTAGCGGGTTACCCTATGTGCTAGTTGCTACTGCATTACTGACAGTGGAGTATTACAGGGTTATTTTCTAATCACCTGTATGAAACAGCAGATTTTTTTTTTGAGTTTTCAGGGTTGGTCTCAAAGTAAAAGTTATTTATAATCATGAGTACTTTCACTGTCTAAGAGGTTATTGGTGTTTTACAAATAACTATACATTAAAAATATAAAATGAAATGCAAAAAATATCATAATGCGCGAACTAAACATTATTTTATTTTGTTTTTAAAATGGGTAATAAATTAAAACTTATTTTTTTTTGTTGTGATTTTTTTTATCAGATCTCCCAATATTGTAATACACAAAAAAAATCTTACTGAAAAAAATCATCTAGAGGTAAAATATGGTGAAAATATTGAAACTACCGACGAATTTTCTAAGGTATTAATAGTCTTTTTTTGTACTGTTATTCGAGTAAAAGTTTAAAATAATAATACTTTATATACTCATTGCAGATAACGAGCGCAATAACGCCTAAAAAGAAACACGTCAATTCAAAATTTACCCAGGTAGCAAATGGTCCAGTCATGAAATCATCAAAATCTCAGAAACGCAAACGAGTACTCAAACCCGCACATACGGCAAATGTTTTTGAAGATATTATATTTAAAGTGCGTACACACCAAGAGAAAAATGATAAAACTGAGAGCACATTAGACGTAGAAGAAAAAAATCTTGTTGGCAACGTTAATGAAAAAACCGATAAATTTAAAGTACAAAATGATCAATATAATTTTGCACACGAAAGACTGCTGTCAATATTAGACTCGTTAGAACAAGAAGTAAAGAATCATGAATTTGATAATGATTTGAAACAAATATTTGATTATAAAATGAAAAAAATATATAAATACGGTGTAAATAGAGGCCAAGAAAATCCACTACTTACCCCACTAAGTAAAAAACTGAACAAAAAAAAATTGCACGAACGTAGAGCTTATTTAGAAACTGAATCCAATATAAATATTAAAGATGAGATAGATTCACTGAAGAAATTGATTCAGCGTTGGTCAAAAGGAGAAAAAAAGGATCACAAAATTAATTACGCTGAAAATGAAAACGATCTAAACCAGAATCATAATAATGTAGCTCAACAATTGGATGCATATCATGGAACAAAATACGTTAACCATATGGATTATTCGTATGAAGATATTCCAAGGAGAACAGCGTTTGCAGAACATCAGGACTATCGCATTATATTTAATGATATTTTGAATGGAGAGCACAACAAAGATCGTCAGCATGGACATACTCGTAATTTCCAAGACTATCCTGAAACTAAGGATGAAGAAACATTTGCCAATAAAAATGCACGGCAAACCATTTTATCAAAAGCAATTGGTTACGACTTAGATAATGAAGACGAAAAAATTGTGTTAGATCGAAGTGATATTAATAAAATAATTGAGTTACAAGAACAAGTCGAAACAATCAATAAAAAGAACATCGATACTGAAGACAGATACTTAGACAAAAATAAAAATGTTATCAACCCAGGCCAAAGATCTAGGACTCTTTCCAATAGAAGACTGCAAATGAATTACCCCTATAGTCGAAAGAGCAAAGTAAGTCCCAGTAATATTGTGCATTTATTATTAGAAGGGAACATAATCTAAATAAATTAACAAATACTTAATTATCATACACTAATTAACACGAAATTATGTACAAACGCGTATAAAAACAAAATTAATCATTGGGCATCAAAAAAATAATCCACATCGCTGTCAATTGCAAAAGTTCCCAGAACACTGGCAGCATTGCCGCGTTGAATCGCAATGCTGATTCTTTGGCCGAAAAAAAGCCCAGCCCTCTGGTCACGTGAACAGTCGACAAGTTGTTTGCTAATGTCCCGAAAGACTTGATGCGCACTCGGACCCCATGGGCCTAGTGTTTCAACGCCAAACGGCTCAAATATGTAACTTCCAATTAAGTTGTTATATTTGCGCCGTTTGAGGTTTTCTGCACCTGCAGCAGCCGCCCCAGCACAGCCCGCCGTGCTAAGAAGATGGGATGGCGCAAGGGTGTCGACACATGTTGCATCCCACACCAAAGGCCTACCCACCTTCCAAGGCATTATGGTCATCCCATCTGGCCTTTTCCCATCGTCGCGTGCTAAGCCGTTGGGTTCTAAAACAGCTGGCACCACGCATGTGACAAGAGCCCGACGGATGATGTCATTAATGTTGGCGTGCCGTGCTAACCGACCAGCGCTCCTACTGCAGGACAGGCCATGGTGTCCGAGGCGGTCGACTGCTTCACCGCATTGACACCGATGTGGAGCTCCGCTAGGAGCACCCAAACGCAGACACGTAGCGATCCGGAAAGTACTGTCACTCAGCAAAGTACCTATGTTGGGTGACGGTAGTGCCTGTAGCCAAAGACCCGACTCCCATTCACCCACAGCCAGCAGGCGGGCACGCTCCGCAGTATTGGTGGTCGTATTTATGAGGTTATTCCGTACCAATCTGCAGAGCGGCTCGTCCCATTGTCTTTGGGAGAACGGGTTATCGGGCAATGCCGTATTCGGGCAAGCCACTTTCCAGGCGTTCACTGCATCGGTCAAACAAGGCACTTCACAGTTAACCAATGATGGAGTTAATATCCTTTTGGTTAACTTTTCAGTGCTGTTGACCGATGACAGGAACGCCGGTAGGCTTACACTAGAAATTTTACGGATGCCGAGCCCACCAAAGCGAATGGGTAGTGTGGCTTGCAGCCACGCTCGGTCATCTAGAGCCACATTTAAGATAGATGTCAGTGTGTCTTGAATGATTTGATCGATTTTGTCCAAAAGATGTGATTGCTTCCATAAAGGTGAAGAGCGGAGAAAATACATAAAATTTGGCCCAAAACAACAATATCTAATGAGGGTGAAAGCCGAATGTAAAAAATTTTGCTAAGTCTTTCCGAAATATCGTTAAAAAGATTAATTTTGTCGTCAATGAATGAATAAAAACTGTCTTCCAATATAGGTGAACCTAGGAGGTGAAGTGAACTCTTGTCTAAAATTTTGATATCTGGGGCTATTGAGTTGAATTTCTGTAGAGTCATTTGTCTGTCGGTATTGTCATTAAGGAAAATTTCACATTTGGAGTGGTTGAGGTCAAGGCCGATGGATTGGAACTGTTTCTTCAGGAATTGGAAATCTTTCAAAACTGTGTCCACGTCACCCCCTAAAGTTCCATCATCTAAATACCAGACCTTAAATTTTGAATTTAGTTTTTGGATAATGGGATGAATAGCCAAGCTGAAAATGACTGGCCCGAGAGGGTCACCTTGTTGGCAGCCAACTGCAGATTCCAAAACATTGTCCTTGTATAATAATTTTGAAGGGTACCTGTAGCATTGCCACAAAAAGCCGTAAATTTCCGGTAATTCTTTTTTAGCTTCCGCCAACAAAGTATCCCTGTTAATGGAATTAAAGGCGTTTTTAACGTCAACCTTGAGGATGACCTCACTCTTATCTGAATTAAAAAACGTTGAAAAAGCATGTACGGCAGCCTCGCAGCCCCCTCTAGATCCAAAGCCAAGCTGTAGGGGCTGAAATTTCTGTATTAGTGATTCACTATATAATTTACAGCAAATTTTGGCTGCCATACGCCTGTAGGTGCATCCGACGGCAATGGGACGAATGCCGCCATCCTTATTGCGCAGGGCACATAGGTTAGCCCCGTACAAGATATTGACGACAGCAACGTTCACACCGCCGGACAGCATTAAAGTGACGAGAGCCGACAGCTCCTTCAAATGCGACTCACCAGCTTCCCCGGCGCCTGGACTTAAGAGGTCCTTTAAATGCTGAAGAGTAAGGCCGTCGAGGCCGCCGGCGGAACCACTTCTGAAGGAGCTCACGGCTGCCATCAATTGGGGAGCTGAAATTTGGAAGAAAGAAGAATCCGGATTGGGGGTATCGGGGGGATCAGGGAAAGTGAGGTCATCCGCAGGCGCTGGGTGTTTACTCTCCAAAACTGAAATAGTATCTGGAGAGTAAGGCGCCACCACATCACTACTAAACAACAGCCTGGCCGCTCCCCTAATGTCACCTTCACTTAATTTTGATTCCACAAGTGAACACACATCTTTCTGGGGAACAATGTTGAAAGCTGGTAATTTTGAATCTAAAACGAAGGCCGAACTGTTACAATTGTCTTTAATTTGGGACGTTAATGTTTTTTTTGAAGCCAAATATTTTTGGACATGCAGAATCCTATAAGGGAAGGTGAGTAGTTCCTCCCAGGCACTTAGTGTGTTTTCCTGGGTCGCAAGACGTACGCATCGCGCTAAACTCAGTGCAAAAGACCGTCTTGCACCCCGAGGAACTCTCTTCACTAAAGGTGTTGAATTTTTAAATTTAGATAGAATTGTCCAAAGTGGTTCTAAATCTGTAGTTATTTGGGAATTGGCTGGGCTTTGGGGGCACAAAGGTACACTACGTGGCTTGTGAACTTTGCCATAGTGGATCCTTAAACCCCGTTCGCCTTTAAAAAAACGTGCCTGAGAGCAATGGGGGCATCTCACCAGCTGGGTTTCAAGCGATGTAGCAGGTTGACTGCTACAGGTTCCGACATCGCTACAGCCGGCATTAAACATAAAAATTTGATTAAACTTACCAAATAAACAAAGACATCATGAAATAAAGTATTACAAAAACAACACAATACAAGAAATAACTAAAACTACACTTATAATAACAAATAGCACTTTTTCACAATAAAATATAAGATGACACTGGCAAAATCTGACGGCTTTGACGCAGTCGCCCTCGGAGCCTGGGGCGCTGCGCGCATGCAGAACAGCCAAAGAGTAAGTAAAATGCTGGGAAGTCTTCCCAGCCGGTGTTATGGTTGGGCTGCAGACGTCGCTCCGCCAGTCAGAGATCTAAGGGCCACCTCAGATGGACAATATAAGTTGACGTCCAATAACAACGGGGTGTATCTGCTTTCATCTGATCTTTTGCACCATTTTTTTCTCATCCATATTTTATAGAAGATCTTCTAATATATAAAAATCTCGTGTCACAGTTTTTGTTATCAAACTCCTTCGAAACGGCTTCACCGATTTTTTAAGTATATACTTACTTAGTACCGAGTCGGACGGTTCAAGATAAAGTTTCTACAAACCGGTGGCGGTGCTACGATTGAAAAGTCATTAAATTTGGTTAATGTTTTCCATACGGACATATTTCTTTGTGACGTGTAAGGTCTTATGTCAGTAATATTTAAATTAGTGGTATATAGAATTATGAAATTAGGGAGCTCGTGGCTAAAAAATAACAGCCGCACAGGTCGATCTTCAATGTTAAGCAACGCTTGCCAAGGTTGGTCTGTGGATGGGTGACCATCTTAACATATCAAGTTTCCTCCGTGCCTCGAAAAGCACGTTAAGCCGTTGGTCTTGGCTCTCATTTGTAGAACTTTGACAATCGTTACGGATTGTCGGAAGAATAGAATAGAATAGAATAGAATAGAATACTCTTTATTATGTACACCATAATTAAGTTACAGAAAAGATAGATGAAGAAAACATTACATAGGGTGACACAATGGGCGGCCTTATCGCTAAAAGCGATCTTTTCAAGACAACCTTTGGATGGATTTCAACAATAACGGAAATACAGTACTGCAGGTAGTCTTAGGTGTACGAATTATATAAATAAATACATAATAGATAAATATATACAATTATAATTATGTTACAAATAAATAAAAAGCATAGGAATCGAGTGAAAACGATCAAACAGAAAGGTAGTGATTTTTGACCATTGTTTTGAAAATGGACAAAGATTGAGCACGTCTTACTGATACGGGCAAAGCATTCCATAACCGCACCGCTAGAACCGTAAAAGATTTGTCGTAGAAGCTGGTGGAGCTGGTGAGTAAATCTGACTCCAGTCTTGCCAAGAAATACCGTGTTACCCATTTAATGGGTTGTGGAGGTCTGGTAACCATTTAATGGGTTGTGAGCCGCTTCACATAAAATACTGGTATTCAGCTGAAGCTGGTTTGTGCCGACGGTCGAGCTAAATATAGTTGGGAAAAGGCTAGGCAAATGATTGTAAGAGATTATACCGCACTGCCAACTTCTTTCATCAGGGTTTAAAAGAACCTGACACATTGGGGATTCCTTCACATGACCTATCCCTCTCTAACCTAACCTGTCCGCCTTGGAGTGCCCTACGTTTCAGAGCTTGCTTCGCTCGCTCTCGGATAAATTAATTCATTACTTGTGGGATCACCCACTCAGTCTCAACGCACATCATCATCAACACACGCATAACTTCGTAACCACTAACCCAAATTGTATAGGTATTTTTTTCATAGCGGTGTTCGTAATTGTCAGGGCGAGGTTTGTATGAAAGAAAATTTTGAAAAAGGAAAATCTAGGGTGATGTCGGGGTGGGCCACAAGTATTTTACTAACTTACGTACTTTACTGTGGTCTATGAATACAATTTGAAGTGTGTTTTTGTGTTACGACTAAAGTACCATTGTAGTGTAATGTACTACTACGCTAGAAAGATTACGGACCCAGAGTTCTTACCGCAACGCGGCCGTGCTAAGATCTCTAGATTACTAAAACCCCAGACTGATGTCTGGGAGGAACTTTTATCCGAGTGGCAATGTAGGTGGGAAAATTCCATCAAAGGCCGTCACCTCCACCAGTTTTTCCATCTGTTCGTGAGAAGCTGGACAGGACATGGCTGGAGGTGGATCACTGTGTTGCCCAATTTCTCACAGGTCATGGCAATTTTAAGAGTAAATTATTTTCCTTTAAGCTTGTGGCCTCGAGCTTATATCAATGTTCTACATAACAGCTGACCATGAATACGAACAATCCGCACATCACATCTTATGGGAGTGTAGTCTTTGGCAAACTGAACGCAATATCATGTTAGATAGTATTAAGGTTACATCTGGGGTAGTTTACTATACGGACCTTGTTGAAACCAGAACAAATTTCCGTGCGTTCAAGCGATTTTGCCATACCTATTACTGGAATCAAAAGTAGCTCACAATTTAGAACCCATTAGTTTAAGTGGTAAGATACTACATAATCCGTGGTGCTTGGCAACTGGGCTTAACCCAGTTGTATTTGTCCCTTGGTGCCTATTGGCCTAGTTCTATTCTGTCTCCTGCTTGATACGGAGGGAAGTGGAAATTATATGTATATTTTTTCCTACTCCTTCGCTGTACTTCTCTGATTAATTTCGTTGCAGGATCCAAGACAGTTGAATCGTTTCTCCGGGACTCGTCGGGTTTCATTGGCTCGGCGTTTTTCTGGTGGTCGCCACTGTTGATTCTGGCTTTCAGGAGTTGCAGTGGTTGGGAATGTGTGGCGGGCTTGTCCCAAAAAAAAAAAAAAGTACCATTGTTGTTTTAGGATTTCATTTTTATGTACAACATTTTGGTTTTTAGGTCCTAAGTTTCTAAATAATTTTTGGCGGTTATTATATTTATCCTGAGAAACACGCACATTTTTTAAACCTGTATTTTTTTTAATTTCAGAAAGGTGAATTGCATCAAATTCTGGTTCGGCGACCAAGCCAAATAGACGCGCTTAGAATATCAGTACATCAGCCGAGGCAATCGATCTATTCAAGTGAAAGCGAAACAATTATCTTTTAACGAATATACTAGTTGACACTAAAATCATGATACATTGTATTTCTTTCACAAGCTGGGTCCTGTTTAATATAACTGACAATGTGACAAATGGACTCAAAATGAATATGACGAAAACAAAGTTAATGACAAATAGCACGGAACGCAAAGTAGACATTGGGGGTGTGGAGGTTGAATATGTCCATGAGAAAACGCCTGGTAGAACTACTGGTCGATGAAACACTTCCACTATAATTCCTCAAAAGGAAACTCATGGATATGTGCGTCCTCCCCACCCTCACCTACGGAGCGCAAACGTGGTAGTTAACGAAACGTCAAAAGTCTGCACTCGGGGTCTGCCAGCGAGCAATGGAACAAAGTTTTCTTGGAGTCAAACTCAAAGACCGTATTAAAAACAGTACACTTCGTTCCAAAACACAAATCGTAGACGTAGGCAACACAGCCGCCAATCTAAAAGTAACTACCGATTGGATTCCGACCAACAGGAACCGGCGGCGCGGTAGGCCCAGGAGGAGATGGCGGGATGAATTAGACTCCTATCTTAAAGATTGACCGAGTGTGGCAACGGACAGAGAGAAACGGAAAGAAGGAAGGGAGGCCTTTGCCCTGCAGTAGGACGCAACAGGCACATGATAATAATAACAATGCGACAAATATGTCAGAAAACGGCAATATTGGCACATTTTCATTATGAAGTGCATTTAATAAAGCCAACAAATATGTAAACCTCACTTGTAAACAAAGATGTAACAGGAATGGAAATACCATATGAGAGATTTGTGAGCTCAATCTTATCATGACGGTTGAGGGCTATTTTGGTGGTCATTGTAGATTTAAATTACCAGATGCACCCCTTTTTGATTAAAGTAACCAGACAGTGATTTATCGGACAATTTAGAGCATTTTGTAAGGGTTTTAGTGCTTATAGGTTAATAAATCATCAATCACAGTAAAGTAGTTCCTTTGTTCAAATCGGGTGATAATCAGGAACCCAATAATTATAGATCTGTGTCAATTTTGTCAGTCCTCAGTAAAGTGTTTGAAAAGTTAATGCTTAATCAGATGTTACTTCACTTTAATAAAAATTCCATCTTTCATGAACAACAGTACGGTTTCACCAACACATTAAAAAAGTAATTGTATTTTAGTTTCCGCACATTATTTGAGAAAAGTACTATGCAAGCCTTGACCACATCTAGGCATTGATGTGTACTATTAAATCGGTCCAATATTGGAAAAGAAAACAGTCGAGAGCCAAACCTCGAATAATTACTGTTTTACATACAAAGTCTCTTCGAAAGTTCTCTTCTTCCATGGTGTTGACGGAATAGAAACCGATTGTTGCGCGAATATGTGACCGTTGTATTCATTTTTACGGCAAACCTTAACGCACTGTCAGAGAGCGTCTTACCTTACAAATGAGTGCAAAATCCCACATTCGCGCGATTATCGATGTCTTGGAACGACGCCTTAATGTAAATTATTCTGTGAGTGTATAACGTATGTGATGACATATCTAGTAGTTTAAATCTTTTGCTGTCAAAATTAAAATGGATCCAATCCCTACATAATTTAACAAAAATCTTTGAATGATTGTAGGTTTCCAAGAAATCTATGATCCGTCTAATTTTAAGGCTTTTTATATGTACGTAACTCGTAACATTTAGTGATACAAATCTGAGTGGAAGTTAAATGTGGAGTTAAAAGTGAAGTCTCTGTCGGCGTGATTCCCTAAGAGAACTGTTTAAGGATATCAACATCATGACGGTACCTTTACGAAAATATTATGTATGTTCGGAAAAATCTTCCATCTTTTTAGCAAAATTAGTGGCAGGTATAATTTTAATAATAGAAATAGGAACAAATTAGATCAACCCCGATTCAGATTGGCTAAAGTACACACTTCTTTTGGGGTACTTTGTTAAATTTTATAATAAAATACCAGTTGATATTCTCGAACTGATTGAAAGAAAATTTAAAGCATGCATAAAACGTACACTATGTAGTCAAGCGTAACTGGAAGATTATATCCTCTATAAAAACGCTTGGCTAAATGCTGGTCCTACTCCACAGTCACAGCTTTTTGGATCCACTTGTTAGGTTTTTAAATTTGGAAGAGATGCTGACTCTTTTTTTTTTAATTTTATAGGTACTCAGATAATTAATATAATCATTTATTTATTCTTTTTGGTGTAAGAACTTAATCGTTGTTTTTATTAATTTATTTTTCATTATTTGGTCATTGACAACCATAGTTTTGTGTAAAGTAGAAGCATATTTTTCAAATTTTGTAAATGTGAGTACCATAAAGCCATTTTTTTTTTATTTAGGAATGGGTTGCTCTTGACCACAATCACGCCTGATGGAAAGCGATAGATGAGGTCTATGATGGAGCGAGCGTGCCCAGAAGATACCTGCATTAACATTTTATGTGATTAGATATAGTTATACTTGTAAACGTGTTGGACATGAACGAGCATGGTAGTTGAGAGCATGTCATGCTCACTCAAATGTCTTGCTCATGGCGGCGCGTGGATTGGATCATTCGGTATCCTTTTTTTTTTTTTAAGGATGGGAAATCATCAAATGAGTCCTCCCACTCTGGGTAAAGCAAGAGGGAGTGTCAGACTCTTACTGACTAAAACCCATCCATGTTCCTCCTGGTGTCCTTTATGTTCCAAGGCTACGGCACCCCTTTCGAACAGATTCCGCAGCCCCAGCAGGCACCTGCCCTAGCGGGCCCCGTCTTCCACGCTGACATCTCTTTGAGGCACGCTGGGATCGCAGCGCGCCGCCGACCCGGGCCTAGTTCTGATCAGACGGCGAGCCACCCACTGCTCGCCGACCGCAGGCCCGCGCCTACGGCGGCCGGGAATCGTCCTGCGACTCCCGACGCCTGGGGCGTCTCCTTCTGTTGCGGCGACTGGAACGTGAGGATTCCCTCTCTCTCACACGTTCGGCCTCCTCCTTTGCTAGCATTACTGCTTCGCAGAAGGAGGTGACAGCTTCCCATGCCTCCTCGCTCCGGACCATAGATTGAACCAAGGCCGGTCGCGAGAGGTCGCCGCCGCCGATCGCCTCGACGAGGACCCGGCGGTGCTCCGCCCAAGCAGGACAGACCTCCACCGTATGCTCCACCGTGTCCTTCGGGTGACCCTCACAGTGTTGACACCCGGGCGCGTCCTCCCGCCGAATCCGAAACAGGTATCTCCCAAAACAACCGTGTCCGGTGAGTAGCTGCGTCAGGCGGAAGGTGAGGACGCCGTGGCGCCGCTCCAGCCACTCTTCAAAGAGGGTACATATTGCCTGGATTGTGGCGTGCCCAGCGCTGGGTTGCGACAGTCGCTCTCTCCATACCGCATCATTCGGTACCCTTTGAAATGGTTGAGCTGAATGGTGCCGATACACGCGTCATGTTCGTGAACGGGCGCCGTCGGTTGAGACTGGTCATCTCTTAACTGCCATTGACTAGTTTAAAAATCTTTATATTTTATATTCTTATAAAATGCTTTTTTTTTCTTTGCATTGTCCTCACATGCAGAAGCAACAAGTATATGTAACTTAGAATTTTGTAAAACAGAACATGATTTAAAAGAGTGTCCGTGGAGTTTCTTGTACGTTCTTCTCCGTAGAGATCTACGCTTTGAAACGTGCAAATAGCTTCCATGTTTTTTGACTGTCCGACCTTGACGTTTCAAGAGTGCCTCTAAATGTTTTATTTGAAATAAAATGCTTTGAATCTTGAAATGCAAATTGTTCATTATTGCAAACTTATCAAGTAAAAATAAACAATAAAGTGATTTTAAGGAAGTATTCATTTTATTAGATTACAATGATAAGGCACTTGACTTACCGCCGGCGAGGAAGCGAGTAGCTATCAACCATTTGCTCGCTGAAAGAAGGGACAAAAGATATAGATCTCGTGCGAGTAAAAGAGACATTCATTTATAGTCGATAGCTGGCTGTTCACACTGCTGGCGAGCGGCTCTTACCTCTAGTTGATCGCCAGACAAGAGCTATCAAAGATTGTACTAGCTCAGCGACACTCGCTCGGCGATGCTTGCTTGGCGATCATAACAACCAAACTCTGGAAATTTCTACCTATAGCGCCAGCCGGAGCGAGTATTACGAGTAAAAGCCCGTCGCACTAAAGCACTCGCTGAAAGCCGAGCGTCAAAACTATCGAAACTTTTCACTCGCTACTCGCTGATTGCCAATTGGTTCAAGTTTGAAGCTTTACTCGCTACTCGCTAATCGCCGGCGAGGAAGCGATTAGCTGTCGACTTTTTACTCACTGAGGAAAGAGACAAATTATATAGGTCTCGTGTAAGTATAAGAGTCGACTCTTACTCGTAGCGACAAGAGCTATCAAAGATTGTACTCGCTCAGCATCACACGCTCAGTCCCTGAGCGAGTGACGCCGAGTGAATACAATTTTGGGTCGCTTGGCGGTCAGAACTAGAGTAACCACCTTTTTTTTTGCAAATACAGTACATTGGTTATTTATATTTATATTTATTCACAAGGCAATTATAGCTGGTTACAATCATGAAAAAAAAATAGTAACTAAATACACATCATAGGTCTTGACCTGATTATGACCCAAAGCGTAATCGCACAACATGGTAAACAACAACAAAAAAAAATAGTAATAAGAAAATAAGTACAAGAAATGGAAAGTACACCATTAAAATATTTACCATTAACCAGAACGCAGCGCGTCTGCCCTCCGACACAGTCCCAGCTTATATGCAAGAAACCACACACGACTGACATAATTAATATTACCAGCAAATCGTTACTTACAGAAGCAATGTTTAACGCTAACAGAGAGAAAGAGCACAAACAATGCTCTTAAAAGCAACGGCACGAGCGTTGATGTCTTTTGGTATTTCATTGTAAAGGCGACACATTCTAACGATAGGGTTGTAATATGAGGTGTTATTTGTATAGACTAGAAGTGAAAAAGTCCTTGGCTTTCTGGAGTTATACCGAGTATTGATATTAATTGAGGACAGCAGAGCAGATGAGTCCAGGGTGGAGTGTAGGATTTGATTAAGGTTTAATACCGGTACGAGACCCATTTTGAACACTTCCTTTGTACACTCTCGATTCTGTCTGAGTGTACTGTGACACAAGATAGTAAATAAAAATTATGAAAAGTAAAGGCTTTAAATGCGATCCTTGATGCCCGATGTAACGTTAACTGGCAATAGAATAGATTTTTTTTTATTTCAAACCGGAGTCCATAGGGGTTAGTTACAATTTAACTTAAATTCTAGTGTTAGTAGGTTTACAGACACATAAAAACATAAAACTAAAGTTCGCGTGGAGCCTCATCCATCTAAGCAAAATCGGGGAATCCTACCGATCCGCGAATACACTGAGAATACTGTTGGTGCTGCCGCGAACACGAGTTATCAGGGATGCACATCTTTTCCTAATAATGGCGGCAAAACCATCAATATTATTGTCTGCAAACATCCCTGACGTACTACCCCGCCACGGCAGCCGCAGCAGCACTCTCAGTGCATTATTATATTGAACGCGTAGGTCGCTGTATGTCCGCTGAGTGAAGCTGACCCACAGGCTGCACGTGTAGAAAGACTGACAGTAAGCTTTGAAAAGCGTTGCTTTAACTGGCTTCGTACAGCGTGCAAACCTGCGGGCCAGCATGTTACAACGGACAGCTAGCGACCTACGTTCCCTTTCAATGTCATAATTATCCTTCAGATCTTCAGTGACCCAGTGGCCCAGATACTTAAACTTTTCCACTCTTCGGAGTGGTTCTTAACAGAGTGCTACATTGGGAATACAAGAATATGTCACACTGCCAGCTTTAAAAACCATCACTTCGCTCTTAGTGACATTATATTTGAGCCCATGAATCGCCGCATAGTTTTCGCATATAGCGATCAGTCGCCTCAGTGCACCGATCGATGGACTCTGCAACACCATATCGTCAGCATAGCTAATATTGTTAAAGGCGCATTATTATAGGTCGATAATATCGCATGCGTTATTGCGATATCTGTTTTCAGTACATTTTGTATTAGGATGGTCATGTAGTTACACACTGCTGCGATAATAACGCCGCAATGGAAGTAGGACGTTGCGTTTCTCCGTCCTGCGATATTCCGATATGAGTTCTAGAATGTTTTGTATCAGGACGCAAACGACCGTACACACACCTGCGATAATAACGTTAGAACTTGTAGGACGTTTGGTTTTAACGACAGTTTGAGAGTGGTTACATGACTGTATGAGTGTCCTCAAAACTTTTCTATAATATGGATATCATATCATTAGATGAAGAATGCTTATTACTAACAGTAGCAATGGAAGATGACCGAAAAAGACGCCAGAAACGAAGGTAAGTAATACAGCGTGGAGTTACCGCAATCGACATTAGCAAAACCCAAGACTTGGAATGTCATTCTAAACAAGTTTCCCATAGTAACCATTGTTGAAATATTATACTGGCGCATACTTCAGTATTAGGGGAGATCAAGAGGTGTCATCATAGACCGAACTATAGAACTTTGGGAATAATTCGCTGTGTCCTGACTATCTGATGAACCACTCCATGAAACTGCATCATTTGAGGTAAGCCATTCGTACTTTTCCTGCTATTGACAAATTTCCAAAACGACTTGATATTGTTAGACAAGCTGTACTCAGGGGAATCTATACAGGAACTATAGCATTATTTTGTAAGAGTTTTGCACCTGCTAAGTAACATTGAGAATGTGTCATAATCGTGAGGGTTTCTATACTTTTTGAAGCGCCTGTGATATTTATTTTTCTCATTGAGACATTTTTAAGCGATGGCGAGTACCTACCATACCTAGTACCTGTGCAGGCTCACTCAACTTAGTCGTAGGAGTATGCTTGCTAATTATAGAGTTGGGGGCCTTGTAAAATTCTTCCAGTTCCTGATTGATATCAGTTAAACAAATTAGTCAAGATCAATCAGCCTCTGCGAGGCAGGAAACGTTAAAATTTCCGCCCTTAGCTTCCCATAGTCGCACTTGCGGAAATTTAAAGGTTTCATTTGGGGTTAGGCCGCGCGTTGTCCAGAGCACAATACAACCGACGGCGACGCCCAAACAAAATTTCACCTGGGTTCTTACCGGTGGCACTACGAGGTGTACGGTATCGGGGCGAAGCCCCCTGACCGCAGTGGCCACACCTCGGCCCGTTAATACGGGCCGGTCATTTGCTTGGCTACTAAATGCCATAAAATGTTGGCGTGCGCCTGCCACTATTTTCATAGCAACAGTCGCACGCCTGTAATTGGGTCGCTGAAGTGTTTTACTACAGGCGCGTCGCGACTGTTTGTCGCTTCTTCACGACACCTTCGGCGGTCAGTCCCCGCCGAGTGAGACCCCCAGTGACCTGGGGGAGGTCCAGCGAGGAAGGTGTCGACTTTGGTGACGCACCTGCAGCAAGGAGTGAGTGACTCTCGTCCGCACCGGTTCTCAGATCTAGCCGATTGCGGCCCGGACTGCAGAGCCGAGTGTGTGTGTGGGCGGCCATGTATTGTGAGTACTGCCGCCCAGTGCGTATGCACCGAATAAGCCTATATTAACCTAGGAAACATATTCGGTGCGTGAGTTCTAGCGCTTGTCTAGTGTGGGTGTGTGAATTTCGGAACGCAACCTGCCTATATTAACTAAGCACAGGTCGCGCGCCGGGATGCGAGTTGACTCCAGTCGCCGGATGTCCGCCCTTTATATACCGGCGACAGTTATTTCTAGAAGCTTCTAGTATGAAAACTTCTGGAGTATTTAGATGAACCTTTTATTATAGAAGTGGTAAGTAACACCGAAACCGAAAGCGATGGTGATAATGATGATAGTGGTACGAAAATAACCGGAGTATGGCCTCACAACCAGGATGAAGTTGTGTATGCAGGTTCATCTAACGATCACAATTACTGTGAACCTGGTTTTCAATAAATAATTGTAAAGTAATTTGTTTTTTTTTTTTACACTACATTACCACTAGATACCACTGCTAATTATAATTAGTCAAATCTGGTGTTAGGTGTTAAGTACGGTCATAACTAAATGCTAGACATCCAGTACCTCTTGCAGGGTAGGTACCTACTTAACTTCGCATTAAATGAAAGTTGTATCCCCCGTGGAACATTTTGTTTGCTGAATTTCCACTTTATTGGATTACTTTTTAGATAAATCCATTGTTTATTCCTGAGAGACTAAACTGTAAGCGTATCTACGTAACCTACGTTACTGTGAATTATCAAATTCTTTTTATTTATTTTATTATTTTTATATAGGTAACATTATTTTTAAGTAAAAACTATAATTCTTATTAAATGATTATGTCTAATGTGAAATTTCCTTATTGAAAAGTTACTCAATTTTGGGCAAATTATATTAATTAGCAACACTAAATCGACGGTGCCGTCTTCTTTCAGTTCACAGATAAGTTGGTAGGACCATAGATATAGAATCCCTAGATAACTGTATTAAACCGAAACTAAAAATATTAGATTGTAGGCAGATGGTTATTTATTTCTTTATAAAAGCGTTCCTCTCCCTGGAGCCCTGACCACCTAGCGTAGCTTGGACCCTGTTCCCGATACCGGTGGGCTAATATTTTTTTTTTAATATTTAAAAATGTACCTGCTAATAAGTACAGAAAATGAATAAACGAAACAATATCTATACCAATATTATAAAGATAAATGTTTGTGAGGTTGTAGGGGGTAATCTCTGGATCTACTGAACCGATTTTAAAAAATCTTTTACCAATAGAAAGCCTCGATATTTGTAAGTCATGCTAATATATAAAAGTCAACCGTTACTGAGTGACTGACAGACAACGCACTCCCGAAACCACTGGTCATAGAAAGCTAAAATTTGGCATATGGGTTCCTTGGCAGGATTTCCTAAAATTCGTACGGGTATGGTAAAAAACGGGATACGCGCGTACGAAGTCGCGGGTAAAAGCTAGTCCTTATCCTTACTTTCTTACTAATATTTTAAATGCGAAAGTAACTGTCTGTCTGTCCCTCTGTCATCTTTCTCTTCCACGCCGCAGCTACTGAACCGATTTAAATGAAATTTGGTACACAGAGAGTCTGACAGGTAGCATGAGAAATGACAAAGGCTCCTTTTTATCCCAGGAGTATGCTCTCCAGGGACCACGCGGTAGGGACTACCGGGGCAGCTAGTTTCTAATGAACAGTTGACAACTCGTAAGTTTTACAGAATCTGACATTGTTTAGTGTTTAATTTTTTTTTAAAGAATCCTTGTTGCATAAGTGAATTCAGCAAGGCAGAGTATGAACAATCGACTGATCTCATGCGAGATGAAAGACGCGATTTAGATTTCCGAATATGTGATTGTTTGATTGTTCATACTATTTGCATTTTACCTTGCTGAATCAACCTGTGGTGATCTTTTAAAAGGCCGGTCGTAATGTGGGGTTCGCATACATGTATGTCGGACTTATTCGTAGTAAAGACACAAAGTACTATAGAATTAGTATTTAATCGGATTAGATAATATATAAAACATAATTACGGTTAATACAAACACATACACATACGCTCGTTATTGAGTTTACTATGATTTGCCATAACACAGTTCTTAGGGTGTAAATGAAATTTACTTTTGACAAATAGAAAAGTTTTTCACTTTGCAAACAGCGCACTATATTGAACCAAGAGGTCAACCTCATCATATCGAAATGATTTTCGATGAGACCTAGGTGTGGGACAGGGTCCTCTCTTATCGCTCTTTTTGTAGGTTTCGAGCAAACTCTTCGCCAATGATCTGCGAAACTGCTTTTCTCCATTTATAAGCTTCCTCTTTATCGGTAATTTCTGAAATAAAGCAAAATGGATGTCAGGTTGGTTTATGAAGATCCTATACAACTTTAGCATTTCCTTAACATAAAAAGATTAAAAGGATCTTTTACCACTACTATTTATAAAACATCTTAAACGAAAAATTAAAAAAAAGAGATTGATCGATTGATTATTTTGGGTTAATATACTTACTGGTTGGCAGGATGCTGGCTGCTTTGGAAATATTATTGGCACTGCGTGCGAATGTTATACTCTACGTCCATGTTCTTCACGAAAGCAAGATTCTCCAAAGTGTTCAGAACATATCCTTTTTTACTGTGTAGGCCTCCAATAGAGAACATGCGATATTTCTATTTTTGCTGTCATTTTAAAGAACTCCGTCTAGAATAGACAGCCACATCAATAAAAATTGAAAACGCTTTAATTTATTGCTAAAATTGCGTTTTTAAACAGACAATTTAAATTTTCGCACCAAAACGGACGATATCGTCACTCTTGTCTGTCACTGGTCAAGAACTGTCATAATTCCAAGTCATAGAGCAAGATCCCAGTGCTTCCAGAACTTACTTATTTGCTCAGTAACAAAATGTGTGGAATAGAATAGAATAGTTAGAATAGAATAGTTTATTGTTAGAAAATTACATTCAAATGCGTTGATTCCTGGAACTCACACTAGGATTCCCTGTGTCGTGTGTTCCAGGCTCCTTCGTTCCGTTTACATTTGTTGTTTTATATGTTATTGGTATAAATATATAATTATGTTACAATGAACTTATTAATTTGATCTTATCTACTCGTAATCTTTTACAATACAAATTCAAATTCAAATTCAAAGCATTTTATTTCAAATAAACCATTCACAGGCACTTTTGAAACGTCAAGGTCGGTCAGTCAAAAACATGGAAGCTATTTGCACGTTCCAAAGCGTAGATCTCTATGGAGAAGAACGTGCAAGAAACTCCACGGACACTCTTTTAAATCATGTTCTGTTTTACAAAATTCCAAGTTACACATACTTGTTGCTTCTGCATGTGAGGACAATGCAAAGGAAAAAAAAAAAAAGGGCCTATTATAAGAATTTTAAATATAAAGATTAAAATAAGCCAATGGCAGTTAAGAGATGACCAGTCTCAACCGACGGCGCCTGTTCACGAACATGACGCGTGTATCGGCACCCTTCAGCTCAACAATTTCGAAGGGAACCGAATGATCAAACCCACGCGCCGCCATCAGCGAGACATTTGAGTGAGCATGACATGCTCTCAACCACCATGCTCGTTCATGTCCAACAAGTAAAACTATAACTACTCACATAAAATGTAAATGGTTTCATGGTACTCACATTTACAAAATTTGAAAAATATGCTTCTACTTTACACAAAACTATGGTTGTCAATGACCAAATAATGAAAAATAAATTAATAAAGAGAACGATTAAGTTCTTACATCAAAAAGAATAAATAAGTAATTAATATAATAATATAATTTGTATGTATATAAAAATAAATAAACGAAATAATGTAAGAACCTCTAAAAGGAGCAAGCATCTCTTCCAAATATAAAAACCTAAAAAGTGGACCTAAGCAGCTGTGACTGTGGAGCAGGACCAGCATTTAACCAAGCGTTTTTATCGAGGACATAATCTTCCAGTTTATAATACGCTTGTCTACATAGTGTGCGTTTTATGCATGCTTTAAATTTTCTCTCATTCAGTTCGAGAATATCAACTGGTATTTTATTATAAAATTTAATACAGTACCCCATAAAAGAAGTGTTTACTTTGGCCAATCTGAATCGGGGTTGATCTAATTTGTACCTATTTCTAGTATTAAAATTATGCCTGTCACTAATCTTGCTAAAGAGATGAAGATTTTTCCGAACATACATAATATTTTCGTAAATGTATTGACAAGGTACCGTCATGATGTTGATATCCTTAAACTTCAAGTTTCAACTTCAAGTTTCTACTTGTTCAATACTATGTCGCAATCATTTCTTTTATCGTTCGGTAAGGCAAATCTGATGCATTTAGTTTTTTTCCCATTTAATACTAAATTATTAGCAGTTAACCAATTTTGGACCTGCTGTAGGGCGTTATTTACGTCGTCAAGATTTACGGAACGTCTATCTATCTTAAAAATTAAGGACGTATCGTCAGCAAATAATACCATATGAGGTTGATTTTTTAAAAGATGGGGTAGATCATTAATATATACTAGAAAGAGGAAAGGACCCAAAATAGAGCCTTGTGGTACCCCCATTTTGACTTTTAAACCCCGTGAATTGACACCATTTATTTGAACTTGCTGCTGTCTATCATTTAAGTAAGATTTTATTAGACTGAGTGCAAGTTTACCTAGTCCGTAATGTCCTAGCTTTAGGAGCAAGGTTTCGTGATTTACACAATCAAATGCCTTGGAGAGGTCACAAAAGATTCCTATGGCATCTTGTGCCTCTTCCCACGCTGAGTATATGTGTTTTAACAACGTGGCACCAGCGTCAGTCGTACAACGACCCCTGGTAAAACCATACTGTTGATCGTGTAAAATTTTATTGATGTTAAAATGATTGAGCATCACTCATACTTTTTCAAACACTTTGCTAAAAACCGGCAAAACAGATACAGGTCTATAATTATTTGTGTCTTTGCTGTCGCCCGATTTAAATAGTGGTATAACCTTACTATATTTCATTATATCCGGAAAGACTCCTTGGTCCACACATAAATTAAATATTAAAGCCAAGTATGGTGCTATAGTTTCAATTATGGACGTGCACACTTTAATAGACATTCCCCATATGTCTTCGGTCAATTTGATTTTGATTTGCCGGAAAGCTTTTATGACTGTCACAGGGTTGATATGTTTGAACTGGAATTCAACCGTACAACCTGGAACGTTAGCTTTTAATAAATTATATGAGACCTCAGGTGAAGAATTTAAATATTCCGTAGTTTTAGTTGGTATATTGGTGAAAAAATTTACAAATTCTTGAGCTACTTCTAAATTAGAGCTTTTGGCACCATGTGTAGTCTCCAGTAAATAATCAGTGTTTCGTTCTTTATTTCTATTAGTTTCATTATTAATAACTTTCCAAACTGTCTTTATTTTATTTTCTGACGATTTGATCTTGTTGCTAATATATAGGGCTTTAGCTATCTTGCAAGTATTTCTGAACACTTTAGAATATTTGTTTACAAACTTATTAAAAGAATCAGTGTTTATGACAGGCTTAAGGCCATATAGCTCATATAGTCTTTCCCTACTTATCTTAATGCCTTTAGTCGCCCAGTCACTAAATACATACTTAGGGAAAGTATCCTTAGACTTCTTTTCAAAAGTTGCATTGAATTCCTTTAGAACCACTGAAAAGAAATTATCATAAAATTTATTAGCATCTTCAATGTTATGGCCTAGAAAATTTAACTTATTTTGTAAGGTACCATTGAATTTAGCTAGTTTGCCAGTTGTAATTGGCCTATATTGTATATGAATTTTTTCCAAGGCTGCTTTAAACTGAAATGTTACCAATTGACCACTATGATCAGAGGGAAGGTAATTAACTATGGCTTTATCTAAATATTCACAATCGCAGAATACATTATCGATACAGGTTGAAGAAGTTGGTGTTACCCTAGTCGGTTCTGTAAACACATTAGACAAATTAAACGATTTAAAAAGGCTTATAAATCTGCTGCTATTTGAATTAATTTCTAAAATATTAATATTAAAATCCCCACAAATAATCGCGGGCTTATTACCTGCTGCAAGTTTCAAGGATATCTTCCATTGTTGACTCAAATAAAGTAAAGTTTTGAGGGTTTGGGGGTCTGTACACGCACACTATGATATGCTTATCTAGCTCAACACAGGACAGTTCGATGCAATGTTCCACTGATAAGTTAACGATGTCATTACGTTGCTTAAATTTTAAGTTTTTTTTTAATAAGATGAGGGAACCACCACGTAACATAGATTTGCGGTTAAAACAACTGCCCACATTATAATTTTCATAACTAATTAGCATCTGGTAATCCTTCAACCAGTGCTCACTAAAACATACAATGTCAAACATTGTTTTTTCTAAAAACATTTCAATTTCTAATAATTTGGAAGAGACACCTTGAATATTTTGATGAAATAATTTCAAGGCATGCTGCTGACTCCCTTTTTGACAACTATTTACTAAAGAGCAAGAAGATACCTTGTTAATGGTAGGCATAACTATTCTGTCGCTGGTATCCTCTGTTGTCTTATGTACTAGTTTAAATGAGTATCCATAGAGATACATGGAAACTCCGTACAATTTTTATAAGTATTTGTAGCACTAGAGCTACCGTTACTAAGGCTCTCCACCTGATTCTTAGTAAAATTACTAAACATTGTGGATTTAATTATACAAGACTGCGACATACTACTTATGTCTGAGTTAATAAAATAAGCTAATAGCCTTGCTATTGTGTGTCTAAAACTAATTGGCAAATACACTGTATCCCTAGTCGATTTTAAATTTTCCACAAAAATGTTTGTGTCAAAAAACATAAACTTGTCACTATAGTGACTTACTAAAAAGTGCATGTGTTTATTTAAACTATGAATATAATTATTTTGTCTACTTGACAATTGTTCAAAATAAGGAAATGCACACAATATAATTTTATTACAATTTAACTTTAACATCTCAGTTAGATTGTCCGTGATATCTGCTTTTTTTACATTTAAACTATTCCCTATAAACACTGTAATATTGGTATTAGAACTAAAATTATTGTTTCTTAATGACGCCATAATATGCTTGTATGATGAACTTGGCATACAGTAATTTTGTATAGGATAACAAAAAAGAAAAAGTAATACACAAAGAAACCAAGTACTTATAGGTATGCATGTATGGTGTATTTGTAAGTGTTTGCATGGGTGTATACATTAAGATAGTTGTGTTGGTTTTGAGTTGTACCTGAGGATGTATATAAATATATAGATGTTTGTGATAAATAGTAATAAATATATAAATAGAGGTGTATATCAGTTAGTACCTAACAAAACGTTTTTTTTTTTTTTTTTCAGGTTAATAAATTTTCAGTCAAGTCATAGTCCAGAGTCAGTAGCCATTTTGTTACCGTAATTTTACATTTAATTTGATTTAGTTGTAGAATTTTGAGTCGGTTATTGAGTTTTGTGTAAATGTGCGGTCCCATAAAACCATACGACCTTCTCCCGATTGTTTTACGGCATCGAGCCCTTTCCCATTGAACCCTTCTACTTGATATAACACAAGTGCTCAGGCAGGTTTTGTGAAATCTTAGAGTGACAGATAGGATGTAAAGCTGTCTGACTCTAAGAACTCCCACTTCGGAGTATAGTGAGTTAGTGGGGTACCGGAACGGGCGACCATAGGCAACTTTAAGAAGAGCTCGTTGAGCTCTTTCTACCACTATCAATGAGGTTTTGCCAGCCGCGCCCCATGCTATTATGCAGTAGTTCAGGACTGATTGACAGAGAGAGAAGTAAAACATCTTTAGAACTGATTCATCTGCAATCTTACCAAGTTGCTTAAAGATACGTAGCATCTTTCGAACCCTACCCCGTAAAGCACTCAAATGAGTGGACCATGACATCGAACAAACAGACTCAATTAAATATCTTGGTGTCTTCGTAGATAGCCGACTATCTACGAAGACACCAAGATATTTAATTGAGTCTGTTTGTTCGATGTATGGACAAGTACAATTATCTGGGCTGGAACAGGAGTGTAGCTGCAGACAAGCAAAACTGTTAGGGAACGTGCGTTTCGAGATGGCGAAGTTTATTGCCTTCGTTTTTTCTACATTTAGCGTTAGGAGATTATGTTGCAGCCAGTTCGAAACAGCCCTAATTCCGCCTTCAACTGAGGACTGAACTTCATCCCAACTTTTCCCATAAAAAACGATTGCGGTGTCGTCTGCGTATGTGAAAATTTTGGCTTGAGGAATTTTCATGGCGCAGAGTCCATTTATATATATAATAAATAGAGTAGGTCCCAGCACGCTTCCCTGGGGCACACCAAAATGCACCGAGGTTGAGTCACTAATATACTCCCCTAAGATGACCTTTTGAGTCCTGTCATTGAGGTATGAGGTAAACCAATCCAAAGCAACGCCACGAATTCCCAGAAGTGACATTTTTTTAATCAGGAGTTTCCTAGAAATCGTATCAAATGCCTTGGCGAGGTCCAAGAAGATGCCAGTACATGCCTGTCCTTGACCAAGATTGAGGGATATGAAATCGGCTAAGTTGGTTACTGCATCCTCCGTGGACCTGCCAACCCTAAAATCGTATTGATTGTCCGACAATAATTCGTTTTTTTCTAAGTATGCGAGTAGTCGCTTGTTTACAACTTATTCAAGGATTTTTGCGAGAGATGTCAGTAGAGAAATCGGGCGATAATTTGAAGGAACTTTGGGATCTCCATTTTTAAATATCGGACATATATTTGCAATATTTACGCAATCAGGTACAATACCCGTAGTTAGGCTTAAATTGCATAGGTAGGCAATTGGACCGACTAAAGTTTTTGAACATTGTTTTAAAAATGTGTTACTTACGCCATCATAACCCGTTGCAGACGCCGTTTTAAGGTGGGAAATAATTGCAAATATTTCATTTTCATCAGTTGGAGCAAAGAAAAAACAGTTGGTGCCAGGATTAACAGTGCTGTATTGCTCATTGTTACATGCCAGTTCAGCTTCAGTTAAGCTCAATAAACTGAGTGTTTTTGCTGCAAGGTTTTGGCCAACAGATGAGAAATAGTCGTTCACATTATTTAAAGTGGACACAGGGTTTTCGCTGTCGGTCAATAGTTCAATCGTACCAGTTTTTTTATTTTTAATATTGCAAATTTTCTTAATTTCATGCTATAGCTTTTTGCAGTCGCCCTTTGTTTCCACAAGAAGTTTGCGGTCATGGTCATGTTTCAAATTTTTTAATATATTGTTACAACAATTTCGATACTTCTTGTATTCTTGTTGGATGACTAGATTATTACGATTTTCTTTTTTATTTGCGTTAATGTGCATTAAGTCACGTCGTCTTATGCACTTCAACAAGTTTTTAGTAATCCATGGCTTGATAATGTCTTTTAAGCCACGACACACATGGTTGGTGGTATGTTGTTTAATTTTGGCTGAGAGAGTATCGACAAATTTTTGAAATGCAGTCGTAACATTGGTCTCTTCAAAAAGCCAATCCCAAGCTTCGTTTTCAACATCCATTTTTAATTTTAGGTAGTCAATTCGTGCGTTTCGTTTTCTAAACTTGGCCCCAGCCAACTCCCTGTGAATGCCCAAGATAACCGTCTCGTGATCTGTTATTCCAGTATCACACACAATACCCGTTGCCGACTTCTGAGTCTTAAGCATAGCATGATCTAAACAGTTATCCCCACGCGTAGGCAAAGTGTGACCTGAAAAAAATCCATAGTGGCCAGTCAAATCCAGGTACTCCGTGGCGCGCCTATCAGTGCAATCCGGCTTGATATCAATGATCAGATCCCCAACAATAGCACATGTGGCAGCCCTACACGACTCCATCAGTTTTGACAAGGATTCGCAAAAGTTACTTATATTATAAAATGATGGGGATCTATATATGGCAATCAGTGATATATCGTCCCCGACATTAACAACTAAACAGTTCGAGTCACTGCAGGATGGTTCCACAACAGAGACCTGAAGAGATGATTTGGTATATATGACTATACCGTCGTTTTAATTTAAGTAGTTTTTGGAACAGTGATGATCGTAGTTTTCAATTACTGAACAGGTATACATGTCGTCAAGCCAACATTCTGTTACAATAATTATATCAGGCGAAAAAAGCAGCTGGCTTAAGAGAACAAAGAAATTATCGAAATTCTTTTTAATACTGCGTATATTTTGGATCACAATCGAGTACTGACTTCCTATGTCGCCCAAGTGCTGCCTACAGCCATTTATACTATGAAGTTTCAGGCTAGTTGTAAAGGTGGTGTTGTCGATGTCATTAATAACTTGTTCAACATTATTAGCCATTAGAAAACTTAGTGTGGTGTATAAGTATATGACTCAATGAGGTGCGCCAGACGCAATTATAAGAAACTCAGTGTATCAGGTACTGACAAGGAACCATAACTATAGCAAATGTTGAAAAATACGTGTGTAGAGTTTTAGAGCAATAAGTTGAATAATATGGGTGTGAATAAGTTAAATAATGGGTGTATAAATAAGTTGAAGAATAATTGTGTAAGTAAGTTGTGTAATAGATGAGAAAATATATTAGGTACTGTGGTTTATTATGTGTTAAAAAATGCGAGTATAATTTATAGGGCAGAGTTTCTAGATGAATAACATTGTATATACTAGGATTTTGTAATTTGTTTGAGAACGTAACCAAAAGATAATTATTTACACAATTTATAGACAGTTTTAAACACTTACGTTCTGATGTGTGAGTTTTATTTTCATGCAAATGATGATATACATTCAGTCAAAAAAGTATCGGGAATGGATGATTTGTTTATGGTTCCAAATTCAAATTTTTGTTTTTTTGTAGTTGTTAGATTGGCACAACTGTTTTCCATTTTGGCGCGGAGTTTGAGTTGCATCTGTTATTTATATTAAATACAGTGCTGGTTTTAGTAATATCATATATAGTGTGTATTGCGAATTTCATAATGGACAAAAATATCGAACAAAGAGTTTGTCTTAAATTTTGCATCGCCAATGGAATTTCGTGTTCGGAGTCACTGAAAATGTTACAGAAGGCTTACGGTGAATCGACTTTATCAAAAACTCGTGCTTATGAGTGATTCAAAGCGTTCAAAAGCGGTCGAGATGTGATGGAAGATTTGCCTCGCTCTGGTAGGCCGTCAACGTCTGCAACTGAAGTTAACATCGCAAAAGTGAAGGAAATAGTGACTGAAAATCCCCATTCAACTCTGAGAGAGATAGCCGCCGAACTTTCTGTGTCTCACGAGTCGATCCGTACCATTTTAACTAATCATTTGGGTATGAAACATGTTGCTGCTCGGCTAGTCCCAAAAGATCTGAATTTTCTCCAAAAACTCAATCGCATGAAAGTCGCTGAGGACATGCTAGAACGAGTCAGTTCGGACCCAACATTCATGAAACGCATTGTTACTGGTGACGAGACGTGGGTTTACGAGTTTGACATGCAAACTAGTCAACAAGCTTCGGAGTGGCGCCTTCCAACTGAACCGAAACCGAAAAAAGGAGAATTCGCGGCGAGAACTGAACTCAATTCCGGAAGCAGCGCTTAAAAAATGTTTTGATGAATGGATTATTCGTTGGCGCAAGTGTATCGTTTCTAAAGGAGCATACTTTGAAGGTGATAAAATAAATTTGGATGAATAACAGACATTTTGTGTATTATTTATCTTTTCCCGGTACTTTCTTGACAGAGTAGTATGTAATTAGCGGATAAGTATATAATTCTAGTATACAGTCATTGGTTTATATCCATCTGTAAAATGCGCAGAGTTTGCTCTGAGCTGATAAGAACTTGTTTCGCGCCTTCGATTTTCCGCAAGAAAATGTTTCCATTTGCCGTCCAGCAGAACTTGTAATCGTTTTGTTTCGCAAATTCTCTAGCAACATAAAACAGTTTTCTGGAGCTAGCGGGGAGATATTCTGCAACATATACTGGACGTCGATCGCCGGGAAAACCAATGCATTTGGTGTTAAATTGACCCTCGTTGGGGTGGGTTTTATTGAAGTCACGCACGCTTGAGATGAGTTTGTTTTTAAGCTGAACATTTGTAAACTCCACAATGATAGGTCTGACGGTCCCTGGTTTTCCGGGTAAACGGTATGCATCGCGTAGTTCGGCGTTTTTGAAAGTCACATCGACTGCTGAACCCACTTTGCTGATAATACTGGTTAGATCTGACGCTGACTCATTTTCCATAGCAGGCACGTTGCGGATCTCGACGCACGATGACCGGGAAAGCTGTTGGATGTCCTGAATCTTAATTTCCAAATTAGTTATGTTGCCTTTGAGTAGTTGGTTTTCTTTTTGCAAAACATCATTTTTTTTAATCATATCATCGTACTGCTCGGTGATAAATGTTAAAGATTTCTCTATCTCGCCGTTTGACTTTTGTATCTCAAGATTTTGTAGTTTAAGCTCAGTTATTTCGGAAACCAGCTTAGAGAGGCAGGTATTTTGTTCGTGTGAGAATTTTGCAAGGCGTTCCTCTTGTTCCTTCTTCCAGGTCGACAGCATCTGCAATATTTCACGTTTAACGTCCTTGAGTTCATTACCAGGCGAGAATTCTGGGCAAGGACGTTTGGACCGCGACGCGGTGCTGACATTACCGACTGGGCTATTCAACACCGCTGCGGGTATATCCGAGTCTGACTTTACTTGCAGTACACTGGAGTTCACCGATAGTGAAGCCGTAGGCGAGCGTTGAACGCGCGGCATTGTACGCAGTCCAATGTCGATCACACACACGTTGATGGGCTCGTAGAAATTCGGTACGTATACGTAGTACACAGCACTTTGACGCGCGCGCGAGCAGGAGAGCAATTATGGTGACTGTCCTGCACCTGCGTGTAGGCGGGGCCACTCGGACGGCTTAGATCTGGTGCATAAGCACTACGGCGACCGGTCAACAAATTAATATTTTTAATATTATCTATAAGCAAAACTGGTCACTTTCGCTTTGCGGTTATGGGCTAAACTCTTATATGCAATCTTGTGAATTTATTCGCAAACCGAACACACGTTCACTCTCAAGTAAGGTAACGGACGAAGAGGAATAAAATAGTGTTAGTATGTAGGTACTTTGAACATTCGCTTACCTGCTAGTTTGAGTTGACGCAACCGCCAGTTTGTAAGTATCATCATCAGATGCTAGCTATAAAGCGACTAGATAATTTTCACGATTTTTACAAAATATATATTATTCTTAAATAATTATTAATTGAGTAAAAATTTAAAGACTAAGTAGTCATTGTAATTGTGTGAGAATTGATCGGTATCTTTACTGACAATTGATATCCTATTTACAAGTATCTTTTGGACATAGTTTATTTACAAATTATAAAATGAAAACTGCAAAGCTACCTCCTATAGACTTATGAAATATGTCATACCTACATACATCACTAAAAAATATTGCCCATTGGATGGAGGTAGCAGATACTTATTATGCGTAAGTTTAAATTACACTGACCACCACTCTATTCAAATATTTTGATACTGCAATATAAGTAACGTCTGGGAAGCCTGGGATCTTGGACTATAAACTAACACGAGTGACGTCACCAGACACTGATTGGTGTATTAAAACACGTTCCGTTTCACGTTACTTTAAATTTGTAATTATTGTTAAAAATCAATATTAACTGGAATAAAAACGTTGCACTGGCCCTTCTCTTATGCTTTTTTTACATTTTAGTCACAAAATATTGATAAATATTAAATCTGCGTCTTCCCTATTATCGTCTTTTCTCAAATTTTTATCCATTTACTTTTAAACTCATTATCTGCAGGACACCTGTAAAAATAACAAAAAATACATCATTATAACAATTTAATAATAGTAGTACTTAAGTGGGTACATGGGGTCTGTTACGGGGTGCATGGGGTCTGTTTGGGGTGCATGGGGTCTGTTACCATCTTAAGACCCAAGCCAACCTCACCTGCTAGCGGTCCACCCTGCTGTCCAACGGACGAGGCTCTGGCGAACCTGGTTTCCCTCTCGTAGGGTTGTGGGGGTCAGACGGCTGGTCGCCCCACGTAAAACCAACTTCAGTCAAATATTAAAATGGACAAGAAGTTGAAAACGGGTACTCGGGCTAGGGCGTCGCCGCATAACGACGCGCAGGCACATCGCCCTAAACCTGCGATAAGTGGGCTAGGGCTACCGTGTCGAGTACGGGCACGGCTAAAGAGGATAGTACCCAAGAAGAAGTTCCGCTTTGCCACCTAGAACATTGGCTCCCTAACCGGACTTTGCCGAGAACTGCCAGTGCGCCTTCCTTCAGGAGACGCGCTGGAAGGGAAATAAGTCACGTGACATCGGGCAGGGGTACCGGCTAGTGTACACCGGATCACCAACGGGCAGGGGCGGAGTGGCCGTGGTGCTGTCTAAGGACCTTCAGGATGGACTCCTTGAAGTAGACCGATGCAGCGACCGGATGATGCGAGTTAGGGTGCTGATCAAAGGGTCGGTAACGAACCTAATCAGCGCCTATGCTCCTCAAACTGGTTGCTGTGAGTCTGAAAAGGAGGCCTTCTGGGATGAGTTCGAGGACGTACTACGTGCTATTCCGAATTCCGAAGGTGTTTTGGTTGGGGGGGATCTCAACGGTCACGTAGGTTAGTTTGCTGGAGAGTACGGACGTGTTCACGGTGGTTTTGGATATGGCCAGCTAAATGCAGAGGGAGTCAGTATACTCAGCACCTGCGCTTTGTCTGACCTAGCCATCGCGAACACGTTCTTTCAGAAGAAGCCCCAGCATCTCATTACGTACCGTGCCTACTCAACCCAAATAGATTACCTGCTGGTGCAACGGTGCCACATTGGCAAGGTTACCAACTGCAAAGTCATCCCAGGTGAAAGCCTAACGGCTCAACACCGCCTCCTTGTCCTGGACTTTGCGGTTGTACCGAAAAAGAAAGTGACCGAAAAACGCAAACCCCGCACAAAGTGGTGGTTGCTTGATGGTCCTTGGCAGTCGGACTTCATCGCGGAGGTCGAGCATCTCGAGGTCAGTGCTTCGCATGAGTCCGCTCAAGAGATCTGGAGTAGGATCCATTCAGCAATCACCGATGCGGGTAAGCGCGTCCTTGGCACTTCTCGTGGTGGCCGCACCATAGAAAAGGAGACGTGGTGGTGGGATGACGGGGTGCAGGAGGCGACTCGGAAGAAGAAGGTTTTATTTAAACAGTGGCAAGGGTCCAACTCTCCGGATGACAGGGAGGCATATGGAGCGGCTAAGCGCGCTTGCAAAAAAGCTGTAGCCAGAGCCCGCAGCAAAAGTCTGGCTCCCTTGTACGACAAGCTGGAAACTGCGGAGGGGCAAAAGCTTATTTTTAAGCTGGCGCGTGCCCGGGAGAAAGCTACACGGGACATTAGTAAATGTCTCTGTGTAAGGGACGCCCAGGATAAGCTGCTCTACGATGCCCCCTCTGTTAAGGAGAGATGGTGTACATACTTCGCGGCGCTGTCTAACAAACAGCATCCCCATAACCTTCCTCCCGAACCGCCTCCTAACCTTGGACTTATTTCCCCTATTTCCCCCGACGAAACCCGCATTGCTCTTCGCCACAATGAAGAACCGGAAAGCGGTCGGGCCTGACAATGTGCCAATTGAAGTGTGGAAGGCGATGGGCCCACATGGCGTGGACCTACTGACGGATCTTTTTAACCGCATCCTGATCACCAAGGAAATGCCGAACCAGTGGCGATTTAGCCTGATTATCCATGTATACAAAGGCAAAGGTAGCGTACAGGATTGTAGTAGCTACCGCGGTATCAAGATCATGTGCCACACAATGAAGCTCTTCGAGCGCATCATTGACACACGGCTCCGTAGCGAGTGTACTGTCTCTGAGTGTCAATATGGCTTCCGGGCGGGTAACAGCACCATGGACGCAGTGTTCGCCTTACGGAATCTGGCTGAGGCTTACAGAGAGAGAAGGAGAGCTTTGCATATGGCCTTTTTAGACCTGCAGAAGGCCTTCGACTGTATACCTCGGCAGTCCATCTGGTGGGCACTGCGCTTCAAGGGCGTTCCCGAGGCCTATATTGACATTATCAGAGACATGTACCGCGATTCCGTGTCCTCTGTCCAGACCGCTGTTGGCGAATCGAATGGCTTCCCAATATCTGTTGGCGTTCACCAAGGCTCGGCTCTTAGCCCGTTCTTGTTTAACGTAGTGCTTGATGTAGTTACGGCAAACATCCAAGATAAGCCTCCATGGCTAATGATGTATGCCGATGACATCGCCCTCGCTAATCAGAACAAAGCCCATCTTGAGCGCAAAGTCAACATTTGGAAGGACACGCTTGGAAACGGTGGTCTGAGACTAAATGTGGCGAAGACTGAGGCGTGGCCTGTCCTGTGGCGGCACGGATTCAAATAGGTTCATCCGAATAGGTTCGGACCTGATCAGAAAGTCCGATACGTTCAGGTACCTTGGATCCGTGCTGCACGAGTCTGGCAACGTGGACGACGATGTCCACGCACGTATTGGCGCGGCTTGGGCGAAGTGGCGCGAGGTAACGGGCGTTGTATGCGACCGCAAAATGCCTCCGAAGCTCAAGGGGCAGAGATATAAATGCATCATACGGCCTGTCCTACTGTACGGCGGTGAATGTTGGCCAGCACTAAGCAGACACACCCAGGAGCTTCGCGTCACGGAGATGAAGATGCTGAGGTGGATGAGTGGCGTACCACGATCCGATCGCATACGCAACTCTTTCATCAGAGGTAGTCTTGGTGTCCGTGACGTGGGGAAAAAACTGCAAGAGTGTCGTCTCCGATGGTATGGCCACATCATGCGCCGCCCTATGGAGTACGTTGGTCGGGGATGCATGAATATGGCTGTTCTTGGGGCTAGGTCCCGTGGTCGCCCTCGCAAGCGCTGGTTGGACGTCGTTAAGTCCGACATGAGAGCCAATGGCCTAACTGAGAAGGATGTTCAAGATCGGGCAAAGTGGAGGAAGCTAAGTAGGAAGGCGGACCCTGGCAATAGCCGGGATTAATTAACGCCAGGTAGAAGAAGAAGAAGAATAATAGTAGTACTTAAATAAAAGGTTATGGACAAATATAATGCAATATTGATTTTGGAAAAGTAGGATATTTCGTTAATTCCTTCTTTTGGCATGCTATAATATTCTGTAATCTTTTATTACTGAGACCAAAGCTGAGTCCAATTACTAGGTTCAGCATGGCACAATCAGAACGAAAAATTAAGTTTGAATTCTTCTTTTCTAAAATTAAATATTCTTCTTAGATAAAACATCTAAGAAGCCACATCCTTATGAAGTACATGATTGTCAAAACGGTTCAATATCTTTTTGTTTTTATTTTTATTTCTAAATTGGAAACTGATAATAATTCAATTCAATTCAATTCAATTCAATTCAATAATGTAGAAGCAGTTGTGTCTTTATGTTCATATAATGGAGATCTGATTTTAGTGACTTTTCTGCTCAAAATGTGTTTTAAAAATAAGTTATGATTAGATTTACTTACCGGTGTAAATATACTTTTGAAATATTTTCTTTCAAAACACAATTTCTATTCGAACAACCGGGCACAGTACATGCCATTGTTCAAGGCAAAACAAAAACCGCACTCAAACCACAATATTTTTCATAATGTGACACTATTTTTGATAAAATTGGTAGACTAATGTGTTAACCAGCTGATTAACAAATAAAATAGCGATTCTCGGCTGGTAGCGCGTGGCATTTGATGACGGTCGGGAATGCTATTGCTATCTCTTTTTGCCACATGAAATGTTTCCATTAAAATGTTGAGTACAAGATAGGCTACTATGTTCAACTTAATAGAAGCTATCTAGGTATTCTAAATCTATGGGTAGAACTGTAATTTAGGCAATAAAATGCACTTTTGCGGCAAAAAAGGGCATAAGAAATGGTATTGTTCCAAAAAGCCTAAAGATACCAATTCGGTTCAGGATCTCAGTACCTCTAACTCGGTTCCACCGACATTGAGCGATAAAACCAATAACCATTCAACGCTATTGTTTTACCAAGTCAGATAAATTCAGAATACCGTGCAGCTTGTGAACACTGTGGATGATGAGTCTATCAAAACTCCTTTTGTGGGTGCCGATAGAGAACGGTTACTGGAAATTATCAGAGACTAATCTGGTTTATTTATTACCGTTACGGCTACAGTTGAATTCGATTAATGTTGTTTTTTTTTATTCGGATGTCTAACTGTGTTCCAAACACGTTTCAATTTGCGTTCCTGATTTGAAATAAATTAAGAATCAGCTTGATTCATCAAGTAGTTTCTCAACTTTGTAGTTTAAAGAACAGCGCAATATAATATCAACAAATTAACCTTCAATATGCGAACATGGTCTTCTTTGTGGCATGACGCAATACAGAAGGCTGTTAGAAGTAGCATGCACAGAGCGGTCCACGAAGCAGAAAATCACATGAATACGCGTCGTACTCGTATGCTTTCGCGATCCTCAGCCGTACAGAAACGACGGAGAAGAAGAAAAATGTGAACATATAGATACTGAGACTGATACCAATGCTGATAGCTGCTGGGTCTGATGCTGTTAAAAATTGCTGACTGCATACACCACAATTATTAAAAACATGGTTAGGTTATTTTAGAAGATAGCTTTTGTTGTTCCGTCGCTTCAGCATTAATTCATTACGTCAACCTCAGGTCGACTATAGAGTCGTAAAAACTTCCTTCGATACACAGATGCAACCCAAAATAGGCGATTTTATGAAACCCAAAGAGCAGTGGCTTTCAGGTAGGAAAATGCGATGGCAATTAACGTAGCCACCTATTGAGCTCAAACGATCTAGGGAGTTGTACATCAATTCGAAAAGAAGAAGAGGATTTTTTTTTCTGTGTACCTACGCGGAACCCATCGACCAAGCAGACCATCCATACGGATAATATTGACAAATGTTTTTGGAATAATAAGGGAAATATTTCCATGAAAGGCCATGTAAGAAAATAATAAATATCTTCCGATTAAGTTTGATTATTTATATTTACACATTTAATTTGTATAGAACTTTGCAAAGTCACAAATATCCAACAATCTGTCATAGTAGCTGAAATAAGATTACGGCTGATTGCTCCAACATGTTGTTCCAGTAACATTATTTTCATTTATTATCTGTTTAGTTTCATTACTGTCTAATTCCCAGTGAGCGTCATGGCCAGCTTAGGGCCAGAAATTATGCGTTGCGGGCTTAACCCTCCAGTGGATCATGGGGAACTGTAGATCCCCAGGCAATGGGAAATTAATTAATTTATTTTCATGAAGTTCAGTACTTCATGAAAACAAATTAATTAATTAATTTATTAATTTATTAAAACTTCATGTACAATAGTGGTACACAGGCGGACTTAATGCAATAAGGCATTCTCTACCAGTCAACCTTTGGGTTAAAAGAAACACACTGTGGTAGGTGGTGGTGGTAACAAATTGCAGGCAGTCAAAAATTACAATATCAAGCCTATGCACGCGACTAATAAACGACTTCTAAGTCCAAGTAGAAATACCCTCCGAATAATAATAGGTATAATTACGGGTCATTGCCCTTTACTAAATCTCTTTACAACATAGGCGCAAATGCGCCGTAGACAGACCAATGTGCAGAGGTTGCTTCGACGCCGAAAAATCAGTCGCCGACTACATCCTGGAAATGAAACCTTTGCGCCCCGACGTGAACAAATCCTCGGCACGGTAAGGTCGCTCCCAAAGACAACCAACCTCTTTGAAGAACCAGGAAGCTTCTGTGTATTTGAGTGGAGCTAGGCTGGCTAACCTCGCCAGGACTCCTACGCACAATGGAAAGAATGGGACCCTTAGTGCAGATTACGGAGTCTCAACACTACTCTATCCATAGCGGGAGTAGACATCTCTTCTGGTTGGTTTTCACATGGCCAATTTTTGTTTTTTTTATTTTTTTATTCTTTGTTATGAGTTTGGGGATTTTTATCCTTACGAACAAACGCCCAATTTTATGTAGCTCTCTCTATCGCGTGTTGACAACCCGAGCAACTTTCTTTAACATCATGTTTAAAAAAACGAAAAATTGCTGGGGCTGATATTAAAATTAGATGAGGTGATACAACCAATACCTTGCATAACAGTTTTCGAAATTCCTAATTCTAAGAAGGGTCAAGTAATGCTAGATGTTGACTATTCGTATAACTTATCTTAGCGATCTTACCTAGCGATATCATTTAACCATGCGACATACACGCGAACGAAGTCACGGGCAACAGCTGGTACTTAATATTAAGAAGTTGAAGAGTTTAAAGAAAGAAAATTGTGTTTATTGGCATTGTACAAATAAAAACACCTTAACATGAAACAAAATAAATATTTAATACATAACGCCATTTGGCAAGACAACATACCACCTGACGCTGATTTTCAGCTGCAGCCTACGAGTGGCATACGCTCGAAAACATAAGCACACATTTATAATTTTCTTGGTAGAACGCACTAATAACAAAAACTACTGGTTCGAATTGAAATTTTTTCTAAACATTGGATAGCCCATTTGTCGACGTTTATATTTATCATCACGCTACGACCAATAGGAGCGGAACATTAATGAAAAATGTGACGCAGACGAAGTTGCGCGGGTCATAGTTGACCCGCGCAACTTCGTTCAATACCTATAATATAGCTCCTCCCCTGGCTTGAACACATGCAGAGGTCCTCCTGGGCATGCTGAGGATCAAGTTATCCAGCATTTCTTGGGGTAACCTGTCACATTATTGAATAGCGGCTTCCTTAAGCTCAGGGGACGTGGCTGACGGTTCCAAATAACTCGCTTAAGAGAAGATTAATAGATGGTTTTACTCAATAACTTAATCCTCAGCATGCCCAGGAGGATCTCTGCATGTGTTCTAGCCAAGGAAGGAGTTATTTTATATTGAATATAAACCTTTTATTAATTAATTGATGTTTAAGTTTGGTTAAACAGTCTCTTTCTTTCTATCAAATTCCTTTTACAATATATTGGGATTAATTACTAAATTTTTGTTAATAATAAATAAAAAATTGTTGTATTTTTTTTAATTTAAAACTGGGTTTTTTTATTAAAAGAAAATATTAATTTTTGATAAAGTTAAAGGAGGAAATTAGGGGGGGGGTTTTGGGGTTAATTAGTCATATTTATAATCTAAGAACATGAAAAAAAACACCTCAATTCTCAAACTGGAAGCGTAGAAATATGAGAAAGATTGTCTTCGTGAGATAATCGATTCTGAGGAATCGATTACACTAATTAAAAAACAACCTTTTCACTAGGTAACTAATCAAACGTATATCGTTATGTGCAATATAATGCATTTAATTAAAGACATTAGTAAAATATCAATAAGTTACAGAAAAAACCATATTTTAAGCATAGATTTTAAATCGATTTAAATCAGTATTTTATTTTTAGACATTGACACTAAATTGCCGACTATTTTCAAATTCAACGACCAGTATTTTGTTTTTACGGATTCTGACTCTGCCTTCCTTTTACGACCCTTACTTTCACCGAAGATCGCTCACACGTTTGACTTGAAATTGTTATTTTGATTGTGGATACGATATTGTTGCAAATATGGATCCCTGTGTGAATTGTGTGGTAGCAACTAGTCACTGCAATACACTAGGCCGACGATTCTTACACGACAAAACAATTCTGTCAGTTATTCGACAATGGCTTGCACCTCAATCTGTAGGTATAACCTAATCTAACCATAGCAGGTTAATTCATATGACTAAAAACGTTTTCCACTAAATAGGTATAATAATCATTAGTAAGCATCTTTTGCACTTCAGGAATCGGCTGTTAGTTAAAGATTGTACCATACCTTACTTACCTCTTATAACTCTTCTCTCAAATTGCAACTCAGATCAAAACTTACAGAATTTTTAATGAGGGACTGAAGTCCAAATCTATTAATTCACATCATTTTCATCTCGTTATATTTGGGTCCATGATTCTATTTAATGGTTCGATCTCCTTTAAAAAGTATAACAGTGTATGCCAGTATTCGCAAACTTTTTTTGTCTAGCAGTGCTTTTTTTGTCAAACAAACTATGTCTAGCAGTGGTCGTCTGTCGGCTGTGAGGCCCGATGAGGCTAGTTTTAAAATAACAAAACAGATTTTGTGATGTAAAAATAAACCTTTTATAATTTTGACCCAACTTTAACCAAAACAATTAAATTTATTAATAAATGAACTGAGTCTGCGCTTCAATGTTGGAAGAAAACCTCCTCTTCGGCGACTTCTTCCATACATCTTCTTCATCAGATTCGCCAAAATATCCGCTTCCAATACCACTGTGATATCTTCCCCTACCCCTCTCATATCTTCCCCAGTGATTTCTTCCCCTAGCCCAGTTGTTTCCTCTGAAAAATCCTCCCCAACTCCCGCTATAGTGTCCTCCCCTACTCCCGCCATATTTTCCTCCTCCCCTACTCCCGCCATAGTTTCCTCCCCCACGCGCGGCTTTCTGCTCATGTTGTATTGGGATTATTTGTGTTTTCGTTATCTGCAATAAACATATAAGCAATATATTCTCTACAGTATTATTAAAATGTCGTGATTTTATTTATTTCAAACTGAAATTCTCTCACGGACTCTGTGTTTCCAGATAAAAAAGAAGTAAAATAAAAATAAAAAAACTGTTTGTTCACACAAAAAGAGACGCACAGAAATGGTTGTATAAAAAGCCTGAATACAGAAACAGGTAGTTACGTCATGTCAATACACAATCTTAAACAGATCGACTGTGAAATATCAAAATCTAGCATCTGCATTAAACTAAATACAGGAGAGCCGAAAACTATTTCTTACTGTAACAGCGTGCCGTTTCAATAATATTAGTCGTATCATCATGGGATTGACTTCATAATTTGATTTACATCACAGGCTATATTAAAAAGTTGGTTTAATGAGTCTGTGACAAGTGGTAGCACAGGCAATCAAAATAATTTGCGATAAATTTTTGGAAAAGAGTTCCTGAGATAATCATAAGAGCAACACGACTACAGGCAACATACCATAATAAATTCTTTAAACCCTTATTTATATCACTTAAAGGCCTAATAAGAGTAAACTACCTAACTGTAATGAAAAAGAACTCCGCCGTCGGCCTCTAAATCCTCCCTTGTTCATGGGCAATCTCTCTTAGAGTCTGATCTAACGTCCACCTCTACCCCATTCGTAGACATGTCTATTATTGTTGTACGGAACAAGCGACAACGAACTGAGTATCCATCACCCATGAGTAAAGAAGAGGACTATGTCTCATCGATCGCATGAGAGAGCTTCAAAGTGGATCTTCTAGATATGCTGACCAAATGGAAAAATAAACACGACTGAAAGCTGTTAACTACATGGAAAACCAGTCAACACGCAATTTTATCCAGATTATCTGATGATGTGTCAGACCTCAAAAAGCAGTTCCTGTCCATAAAAACAACAAACTCTGAGGTTGAACGCGGCACGAACCTTCGAAATAGAAAAAGCCGAATATGCTGAAATTAATTCTCATCTTCAGACACAAATTCAAGATCTCCACTTTCAATCTCGACACACAAATTCAAGATCTCCACTTTCAATCTCGACAGGCTACTATCGAAATTCGTAATATTCTGCCGAAAGAAAAAAAAGTGCCTGAAGATCTTGTATCCCTGGTTTCATCGGTGGGTAAAGTAGTCAACATGGAAATACAGGCCTCTGCTCTCCGAGACATATACCACGTGGCTGGGATGCCAGGGTTGATTAGACCGATTGTCGCTGAATTTCATAGTGTACACGCAAGAAATGACCTACTAGCAAATGTTAGAAAATTCAATAAAGAGCGATCGCTAAATGAGAAGCTTAACACAAAAACAATAGGTGTTGCTGGTGATATGAAGACCTATTTATGTTGATGGTCACTTACCTCCTTCTATGAGAAAGTTAATGTATGATAGATGTCAGTTTACCAGAACCAATAACTTCTGCTGGTAGTCGAATGGTAAAGTACTCATGCGCAGGGATGCCGCTGATAAACCAATAGAAATTAAATCTGAAAAGTGTCTCACGTGGCTGACTGCTCCAAAATGACTATGCCCACTGTTATGTATACCACTGTTTTTCTATTGTGCATGCTATAATTTTATGTTTTTATTAGTCTATTTTCTTAATACTTATTTTACCATGCATCTAAATAAAAATAACCACACATCACGATCACCACATTTACGTAAACTTTGCCTCTTACGATTCGATGAGTTCGACCTTTTCGGCTAGTTTCCCAAATTGTAGATATCCCCACTCGCGTTCCACTTTCTTACGTCGTTACATGTTGCTGGTCCTTGTCCAGAAACATTCTTGATGCTTTGTGTAAACATTTATCCTATTACACATGGCTAATTCCGACAAACAACTACTAATGAAATTGACGACTTTTCCACGGCTCGCTCATTTCTGTCCCCCCGATCGATGCTGTGCTCATATCAAACAACAAAACCTTTTTTTTTCTTTTTTAAGGATGGGAAATCATCAAATGACTCCTTCCGCTCTGGGCGGAGCGGAAGGGAGTGACAGACTCTTACTGACTAAAACCCATCCGTGTTCCTCCCAGTGCCCTTTGCGTTCCAGGGCCACGGCGACTCTTTCAAACGGATTCCGCACCCTGGTAGGCACTGGCCCTAGCGGGCCCCGTCTCCCTTGCTGACAGCTCCATAAGGCGCGCGTGGAACACAGCGCGCCGCCAACCCACACAGCGCGCCACCAACCCAAACAATCAAACCTACACTTAAAATTAGTCCACATTAACATCAGGAGTTTTAGTAAGAATATTGACCAATTCGACACTATCCTTTCAACAATTAGGACTAATTTTGATGTCATCATCCTCACCGAATGTTTTCTTGGGTTACTGGATCCTTACCAAATCTTTATGGTTACTCTTGTCACTCAACAACAAATAACCCTCTCCAAAATGACGGTGTGGTAATCTATTTCAGGAGTACGTTGATCTGTACTTTTACGGAGCCACCTATACGTGATGCTAACTGCTTGGCGTGCTACGTATGTAGCAAGATGGTGCGACGAATATGATCTGTCGGTAAACCCCACGAAAACTGAATTAGTCATGTTCACTCAAAAGCGAGCACTAGGCCACTACCGGCTACCTATGCTCTTCAACACAGAGCTCCAGCTGTCTAACGAGGTAAAGTATCTCGGCGTCATCCTAGACAGTAAGTTAAGCTCGAGTAATCACCTAGACTACAAACTAAACAGGGCCTGCAATCCTGCATTACCTTCTGGCAATGCAGGAAAATGATAGGGAAGAAGTGGGGCCTATCTACCAAAATAATACTATGTCTGTACAGCGCAGTAATTCGGCCCATGCTAACCTACGGGGCCGTGGTGTGGTGGCCACGGACAAAGCTAGCTACAGCCGTAAACAATTTACAACACATGCAAAGGCTGGCCTGCATGGCAACGACGGGCTGCATGAGGACTACTCCAACTGCGGCGCTGGAAGCCATGCTGGGGCTCCCTCCGCTACACTTGTTTATACAACAGGAAGCGACGATGGCAGCAGTACGCCTTAAAACATTAGGTCTCTGGAGTAAGAGAGATACACGACACACCGCTCTGCTCGAGGAGCTCAACAATTAACTCCCCATAACAAAAGCAATCAATGACCGGGTACCCAAGCAATTTATCTTCGATAAAAAATACAAAATCCAATTGCATGAGAATCATCGCTGCGAGGGGCTCTGCCCCGCCGAGCTGCGGATCTTCACCCATGGATTAAAAACAGGTACAGGTACTGGTGCGGGAATCTTCTCAGAGGATCTCAATATCCACATAGCCACACCATTGGGGGTCCACAACACAGTGTTCCAGGCTGAATGCATGGGCATTTCTCTGGCGGCATCAGCCATCCTAACCAGGGAAGTTAAGGACCACTCAATACGCATACTCTCGGACAGCATGGCCGTCCTGCAAGCTCTGAACAGCCACACAGTGAACTCTGGGTTGATTCTCGAGTGTCACCAACGTCTCAACCAGGTTGGTAGACACGACAAAGTAACCTTTCAATGGACCAAGGGACACAGTGAATCTCGAGGCAACGACGCTGCGGATGAACTCGCCCGAAGGGGGTCGAGTTTGTCAGCGATGGGACCTGAGCCCATCGTGCCGCTGCCTTTCGGGTACTTACGCAATCTGGTAAGGAAACGCACCGGAGATAAACATCACAAGCTATGGGTTGACCATAGTGAGTGTAGGCAGGCCAAAGTCATATACTTCCCTCTATAAATGGCCGATTCACAAAACAAGCCCTAAGACTGACTAAACACTAGTTGCGTTCAGTCACAGCCGTAACAACTGGCCACGGGTCTTTTAATAAACACCTCTATGCTATAGGAGTCACTGACAGCCCGCTATGCAGAGCCTGCTTGGAGGAGAACGAGACAGCAGCACACCTGCTTCTAAGCTGCCCGGTAGTTGCGGATTACAGGGCAAAGTACTTCGGAAACCCAGGTACCCTCTGCGAGATAGTTAGTAACACCAAGGCGTTGCTGGCCTTCCTTGGGGAGCTAGGGTGGATCGAATGACGCATTTGTCCCACCTGCACGCAAAATACGCGCTTGGTCGTGGAGTTGCGGAAACCAGCCCGATTTACATAAATACATACATACATACGTATGTAGCATAGCTTTAATTTGTATTTATCGATCATACACTGAACTTGACAACTTTTATAAATCTCTTGAAGACCTAGTCCACTCTCCAAAAAATACTACTACAATAGCACTTTTTTTTTTTTGGGATGGGAAATCATCAAATGACTCCTCCCGCTCTGGGTACAGCAGGAGGGAGTGTCAGACTCTTACTGACTAAAACCCATCCGTGTTTCTCGTAGTGAACTTTGCGTTCCAGGGTACGGTACCTCTTTCGAACGAAGTCCACAGCCCCAGCAGGCACTGGCCCTAGTGGGCCCCGTCTTCCGTACTGACATGTCCTTGAGGCGCGTTGGGATCGCAGCGCGCCACCAACCCGGGCCTGGTTCTGATCAGACGGCGAGCCACCCAATGCTCGCCGTCCGCAGTCCCACGTCTAAGGTGCCCGAGAATCGTCCTGCGACTCCCGACGCCCGGGGCGTCTTCTTCTGTTTCGGCGGCTGGGGCGTGAGGTTTCCCTCTCTCTCACGCATTCGGCTTCCTCCTTTGTTAGCATTACTGCTTCGCAGAAGGAGGTGACCGCTTCCCATGTCTCGTCGCTCCGAGCCATGGCTTGAACCAGGGTGCTTACTCCTGATGAACTTCGAACGGCTAAACGATGTACCCGTCCCTGTCACACACACACATCACTTCCGCCATGTTAGACGTGACAGGTACATCGTTTGTAACTAAGTGCATAAGGAGTAGGCACTCAGGGCCGGATGCGAGAGATCCCCGCCGCCGACTACAATAGCCCTGATTGGTGATATTAACATTGACATTAAAAACATAAATATTGACCGCCATTCAAATACCTACCTTACCCTTTGCGCTTCTTTAGGTCAACTACCTGCACACACACCTACAAGATTTAGCAGATATTACACCATGTACTTCTGAAAAATGGAGAGCCCGCTACTGTTATTGTTGTTGACATTTAATTACTGACCACCTTCCTATAATCATCTGTTTAAAAACAAGACATAAAAATATATAAATAAACAGTCAGCAACCACACTACGCTATAACTACCCTAAAATTAAAAGCGAATCGGATAGTTTCGATTTTACTCCAGTTCTAAACGAATACGACTGTAATAAAGCCACAGATTTGTTAATTTCCATTATTCAAGATGTCATTAGTAAACATAGCCAAGTCGTAAAAGTATCTAGAAAGACCAGGATTCTTAAGCCGTGGATGACGTCAGGACTAGTTCGTTGCATCCGAAACAGGGACAGACTCAACAATAAAATCAAACTCATCTCCTGACAATGATATTCTAAAACTAACCTACACCCGATATCGTAATTTCTTAAACAACCTAATAAAAAAACTCAAAAGTATATACGAAAAGAACCTACTGCTTAATTCAAAAACAAATGTGAAAGCTACTTGGAAGGCTATTAAGGAAATAACTAGCTCCAACTCGCCCCATCAGTCCTCTAGTCCACTCATTTCTAACTGCGTAGACCCTACAGCCGCCTTAAATCAAATCAATTCCTTCTTTGTCAATGTGGGTACAACCCTGACATCGGCGATTAACCCCTCCCCCGAGAGTCGTGTTTGGTCCTATCCCCAATCGTCATCAACACCAAACGATTTCCTAGCTATTTTACCCGTTGATGAGGTGGAGGTAAAAGAGCTTATCGACAACTTACGCGGTGACTGCGCTACAGGCTTCAACAAATACCCGCTAAAGTACTTAAAACTATCCAGCTCCACTTTAGCTGTCAAAATCACGCATATCTGCAACCGAGCTATTGACACAGGTACCTTCCCTAATGCATTCAAGACAGCTGTCGTGCATCCAATCTACAAGAATGGAGACAGACCCAACGTTAACAACTACAGGCCCATCTTTGTACTGAGTTCTCTTTCTAAGATATTGGAATGAATTCTCAATAACTGTTCACCACATACCTGGAAAAACATAGGCTCATTACAACTAATCAGTTAGTTTTAGACGAAGTGTTTCTACAGAAGACGCACTACTTGCCTTTGCAGAAACAGTCGTAAGGAAACTGGATAGGAAACTCAAATGTTACGGAGTCTTTCTTGATTTATCCAAAGCATTAGATTCTGTCTCCATTCCCAGATTGATTGCTAAGCTGGAAAGCATGGAGATCCGTGGTATTACGCTAAAAATCTTCTCAGACAATGTATTGAACCGAACACCGTGTGTCAAATTTGACTCTTTTTATAGTGACGCGATCACAATCAGCTTTGGGGTCCCGCAGGATAGCATACTGGGGCCTACCCAGTTCTTGATTTTTATAAATGACCTGTGCCTCTTACCCGCTCCCAACTGCAAAATTTTCACCAACGCGGACGACACGGCCCTGATTACTTACGACGACAATTAGACAAATGATCGACTCAAAACGAAGGAGGCCCTTTGCCGAGTGAAGGCTTGGCTATCGGAGAACATACTGACCTTAAATATCGAAAAGACCAAAATCATCCGATTCTCTCTTCCACACTGCCCCCCTGCCCCTGGGGAGTGTAGTATAGTAAAAGCTCAAACAAGCACTAACCATAACAATTCTGATCCCAAACTGTGTAACTGCCTCACTATCTCCTTTGTCCACACCGTTAAATACCTGGGTGTTTTCACTGATGAGCACCTAACCTGGCGAAATCATACCAAAACACTGACCAGTTGTATCAGAAAACTAATTTATATTTTTAGTCAGTTCCAATATTCGGCTGATCTTGAGACCTTGTTCCTTGTTTTCCTCTGTGTTAGTGTTCTCACTTATTGCATTCCTGTCTGGGGAGGAACCCACAAAACTTTATTACTTCAGGGTGAACGGGTGCAAAGGGCTATACTAAGGGTTATGCGGTTTAAACGCAGAGACTACCCTACTGCTTTACTCTATTCTGAGTCCCATGTTCTCACAGTTTGCCAACTATTCGTTCTGCGAGCTACATTGCGTCGGCATTCCTCTCCTCCGCTTGAAAAAGATGTTCAGTTTAGACGCAAAGTGCTCCCAGTCTGTGACCCTGTACAATGCCGGACGAAATTTGCAAGCCGTCATTACACTGCTCTAAGTAGACGTATCTAGAATAAAGTAAACAGCCAAATTGACATATACGCCCTACTCAAGCATAAATTAAAACACAAACTCACTAGTTGGCTGCAAAACCTATCATACGAGGACTCTGAAGACATTCTTGGCATTCTATCTTAACACGTTGATTTTTACACCTCACCTCACTTAAATTTATCAGCATATATTTAACATTAATTAATTTGACACAAAAAGATAATATACAAACTTACACTCTGTACTTACAAACTCACACAACACATCACAAACAAAACTCTCTTCATAATTTTTACACCCATCCACATCACAGTATTTCTTGTTGTCTCTTGTCACTAGTACGTAAGCAATTAGACATAGTAAAACGGAGTGGAGACCTGGTGACCTGAAACACAGGCCATTGGCCGAGCTTAGGCACCAGTCCTCACAATATTTTCAGTGTTGTACTTACTACTTGGCAATTAATACATGTAACTGTTTCTGTTTATATTGTGGTGAAACTAAACGTATTATTCAATTCTAGCACAAAAATATACTTCGACATGCTTACAGTTGTGGTTTTTAGTGCTCGCATTCGCAGCCTGAAAAATACTTCGACATGATTCTGCTCTTCTGGTACTCGTGAATCTATAGCGTTTACAATTCCAGCCCGAAAAAACGTTTACATGTTGTAAATACGAGTTGTTTTGAATCCTAACCGCTTCCATTTAAAGCCCCGGAAATACTTCCAAATATTTCTGTTCTCATGGTACTTTTGAATCTGAAGTACCGGCAGCAGAGGCTCTGGATTTTCACTTCCTCCTCAGTCTTCACGAACCTATGAAAGTTACCAAGGCAAAAAGTAGCCTATGAGTTATTCCAGGATGTGAACTACATGACTGTGTACTTCTTTTTTTTTTAAGGATGGGAAATCATCAAATGACTCCTTCCGCTCTGGGCGGAGCGGAAGGGAGTGTCAGACTCTTACTGACTAAAACCCATCCGTGTTCCTCCTACTGCCCTTTGCGTTCCAGGGTATGGTGCCTCTTTCGAACGGATTCCGCACCCCGGCAGGCACTGGCCCTGGCGGGCCCCGTCTCCCTTGCTGACAGCTCTTTGAGGCGCGCGTGGAATACAGCGCGCCGCCGACACGGGCCTAGTTTTGATCGGATGGCGAGGCGCCCAATGCTCTCCGTCTGCAGGCCCGCGCCTAAGGTGGTCGGAAATCGCCCTGCGACTCCCGACGCCCGGGCCGTCTTCTTCTATTGCGGCGGCCGGGTCGTGAGGCCTCCCTCTCTCTCACACGTTAGGCCTCCGCCTTCGCTAGCATTACTGCTTCGCAGAAGGAGGCGACCGCTTCCCATGCCTCCTCGCTCCGGACCATAGACTGAACCAGGGCCGGTCGCGAGAGGTTGCCGCCGCCGCGCCGATCGAATCGACGAGAACTCGGCGGTGCTCCACCCAAGCAGGGCAGACCTCTACCGTATGCTCCACCGTGTCCTCCGGGCGATCCTCGCAATTTTGACACCCAGGCGTGTCCTCCCGCCGAATCCGAAACAGGTATCTCCCGAAACAACCGTGTCCGGTGAGTACCTGTGTCAGACGGAAGGTGAGGACGCCGTGGCGCCACTCCAGCCACTCCTCAAAGAGCAGCACGATGGGCCGGTATGCAGACGGAAAATCCGCAGGGCGCCCCGGCTTCTTAATGAGGACCAGTTTCCCCGTCTTTCAACGAAGTGGGAACTGGCCCCTCTCCAAGCATGCGCTTAGGAACCCTCTTAGTCGAGGCCCGAGAGCCTACAAGGCCAGGACTCAAGCTTTTCCAGGTAAGCCGTCGGGACCTGGGGCGGTATTTTTGGCCTTCAGCCTATTAATCGCCACTCTCAGGTCTACCTCTGTCACCTCAGAGGCATCGTTATCGTCGTCATCGGTGTAGTCCGCATCGAGCACCACAGGTGGCGGAGCCATAGGCGAGGGAGTATGCTCCCCTCGCGAGGGGAACAGAGCGCTCACCACGTCCTCCACCAGCTGGGGCTGGAGACTCTGCGTCAACGGGGGGGCCCAGGTGCGGAGCTTATTCCGCACCATTTTGTAGGGTCTTCCTCACGGGTCCCCGTTCAAAGATTCCAGCATCTCCTTGCGAGCCAGATCCTTTGCCTGCAGGATCCCCGCTCAGAGGGCGGCCTTCGCCACTCTGTACTTCTCGTACAGCTCCGCCTCTCTGACCTGCGCATCCGGAGGGCGGATGCGGAGCCTGCGGTGCCTGGTGTACCGGCGCCGTGAAGAAACGCATGCCTGACGTAGTGTCGCCAGCTCTTGCGACCACCAGTACACCTGACGACGGGCGCATCCTGGCTTAACCCGAGGCATTGCCACGTCACAAACATCGGACATGGCCTCCCGGAACCACTCCGCCTCGTCGTTGATATCAGCAGGCCTTTCCGGTGGTGACACCCAGGCCTGCACGATCGAGGCTTCCAGGAGGAGCTCCCGGTCCAGCTGCTTCAGCGCGCACTGCCGGACTGGCGTGGTTGAGGTCTGGGCGGAAACATCAAACCGGATGTACCTGTGATCGGAATATGTCTCCACCTCCTCTATGACGCGCCAGGCGACGACACATGGTGACAGAGCAGGGCTGGCGAACGAAATGTCCACCACGGACTCGCCCTGCATCCGCACACACGTGGGGACAGAACCCCGGTTAAGGACGACCAGACTTGTCTCCAGAGCCCATTCCTCGACCATCCTACCCCGCGTGTCCGTATAACGGGAACCCCAAGCCAAGTGCTTGGCGTTGAAGTCCCCGAGAACGAGTACGAGACAGGAACAATACCCGGCGACGACGACGCCCAACTCCATTAGGGAGTTTTGGAACTCGACGAAAGTTCGGTTCGAAGAGAAGTATACCCCTACCACGACAATCTGCCCGAACCGTGCAGCTACGCACCCCTGTCCTCGCTTGACGTTCTCAAGGGACGGGATACCGGCGGTGGCCAATGAAACCAGGGCCACTGAGCCGTTTAGTTCTGGAGGAGGCGTAAAGGAGCCGTTATTGGTACTCCATTTCTGCCTCCTCCTGAGTCCTCTGTGAGGGCTCTCTTACGGCAACCACAGTGGCGGCGGCGGTGACGGCGGAGGAGGCCTTCTTTTTGCCTCTGGTGGGTGGAGCGCAGGCTTTGCCTCCAGCCCAGTGATCGACCGGCTTGCCAGCTGCCGCACATACAACACAGTGCGGCGTAGCGGCGTTACACGAGCCGGCTTTGTGACCGGGCTGACCACAGCGGAAGCAAAGACCGCTGCGGTCCACCTCCGAGGTGCACTAAACTCCCACGTGGTTGCCCACTTGGCAGCGGAAGCACCCCAGAGGTCTGGGTTCCAGCAATTTGACCTGCGCAGATACCCAGCCCACCAGGAGTCTTCGGCCCTCTGATATGTTCTTGGCCGCGGTCACTGGGCAGCTCACCACGACGGTTCGCATGCCCGTGCGGTCAGAACGTATGGTGCCTGCCTTCACCTGCTCGGCAGAGCACCCCCCAGTCCTGACGACGGCGGCCACTACCTCCTCTTCCGAGATGGAGTCGTCCAGGCCCAGGATGCGCATGTCCTCGCACTTAGTCGGCCTGGACACTCGGAGCTCGTCCACATTTAAGGACGCTCTGAGCTTTTCGGCCAGAGCCTCAGCGGTCGGGCCACTGGCTGCACCAGGGATCTCCAGCATCCGGGCCCCAGTCATGGTGAATCTGACCCGGAGGCTCCCCGTGATACCGAGCTCCTGGAGGTCCACCGCCTCCTTAGCCTTAGTGATAACATCGCGGTAAGTCACGCCCCTCTTTTCCGCGTCCGGCTGTAGCGTGATCTATACAGCAGCGGTCTTCGGGGCGCGTAGCATATCCGCGACGCTTCGCGCTTTACGCTGCCGTCTCCTCTGCCTTTTTTTGGCCGCCTTAGCTGCCTTGCTCACCCTTCTTTTTTTCCCCGACCACCTGCCATCCGGCTTCAGCCGCAGGAGAGTTAGGTGAGGGTTGCATCGACGGCGCTTGAGCCCTCGCCGCCTGTGCAGCCACCCCACCTCTTTTCTTTGGCTTGGCATGCTTCGCTGGTGCCGCCCCGGCCCCTCGCCGCCTGTGCAGCCACCCCACCTCTTTTCTTTGGCTTGGCATGCTTCGCTGGTGCCGCCCCGGCTCCTCGGTTGGCCTGACCGGACGACCCTGGTTTGGCAGTAACGGCGGCCGCGTATGATGCCGCTTTCTGCGGTCCGGTTGCCTTTTGGCTCGCCGCTAGCAGGGGGCGCAGGACGATGCCCTCCAGGACCGAGAACCTGTGCGCAAATGCAGCCATCTCCTGCCGCACCAGGTTCAGGACCTGCTCCTCTGCCAGCACGGGCTGCCCGTGCTTGCGGCTCCCTTGAGGCGCCTCCTTTGAGCCGGCTCCTCGGAGCCCGGCCAAGTCTGCTCGGAGCTTCTCGTTCTCCTTTTGGAGAAGCTCCGTGGCGGCCGCCAAGCGAGCGACCTCCGCCCGCAGCTTGAATATTTTGTCCGACGGAGGCCCGCCACCATTGGCTTCCGCTGCCGCCAAAATGGAGGCCGAGGCCGCACTTATGGCCTTGTTTTTGGACGATTGCGACCTTTTCAAGGCCACATCGCGAATTGCAGCCTTCACAATCTCCGCAAACCTAGCCTTACGCTCCAGAACGGAGCCACCGCCGGTGTCCGGCTCACCGCCAGAAGACGCCAAGGGGAGAGTCCTCCGACCGGTCGCTCCAGGGTTGCGCACCTCTTCAGCGAGTTTTGTCACTCGCTGGACAACCTCCTGGGAGGCGAGCCCCCTCCCTCTGCTTTCTTCTCGACCCTTACCTCGCCTACTGGTGGGGATTTTTTGGGCCGAGGCCATCTCTCCGTTGGAAGACGACCCCCGGTCGTCTTCTGGTCTGGACCGCTTGCGGAAGAACTTTGTGTTCCTCGCAATAGCCCCCACTCCCTCGTGTCCAGAGCTCGCCGAGCTGACACCAGACGCAGAGTCAGAGTCTGATCCCGCATCTCCCTGACGCTCAAGCGAACCCTTCCTCCACAATTTGGAGGGAACCTCCGCGCTACTCTTTCCGGACACCTTTTCGGGCACATTAGTTAAAATTGATCAAGTCCTCAAAGGACGCTTCTGATCGGGAGCCTCCTCGGCTCTTGTTGCCACTGGCAAGCGGAAGACAAGGGTTGCCCCCCCAGAATACGAGGGGCATGACGCCTCCAGAGGAGACGTGGCGGATTCTCCAGCTGCTGAGCCTGAGACGCGTACCAGAGACCAGTGAGCAAGATTCCGTCCTTTGAAACGCACACCGTTCGAAAACCCGAAAACTGTTCAAGTCTCCGAACGGTGTGCCTCTCGCGTGTGTGTGTGTCCCTCTTTGTCTGGTCTCTCACTTGGTCCTTTCCGGCATGAGCAACTCTACCGGCAGAGTTCCAAGATCACTAAGACACACAAGCCCCACCACGACGGCAACGTGGGAACACACGGTGGGGATGACTGTGTACTTGTGAATCTTTTTACAGTTAAAAGAAAAAAAAAAAGCCCTTTTTGATCTTTGCGTTCACAGTTCGTGTAGAAAAAATACTTTGAATTTTTTCTGGTCTTCTGGTACCCAATTAAGTATTGTGTGTGAGTGAGTGAGTGTACAGACACTGCACTCTGGTTAACTGCCGGTGACTGAGTTTTAGGAGAAGGCTGGATTACATTCGACTAGCTGTTTAGTATTGCACCGTCAGATGGGCCTTTGACGGGCGTAGCCGAGTTGTCTTTTCTTGGAATCTTCACCTTAAAATCAGGGCACAACCAGTCAAGCGAGACCTTTGTTGATGTAACGCCAATGCAGGTGGAATGATACGACCCCGGACACTTAGTGCAGCGAATACACTCAGCCCTGGCTACAAATTGACCGCAGCAACCACACTTCGCCATAATCGTGGACTATCTTTTTGCAGTTTACGATCTATTAAGATTCACTATTAATGTAAACAAAGCAGGTACAGATAAGTACCACCAGCGAGTCACAGATGGCGTTAATAACCAGTATTGTTGTATGGCAAACTGTAAACTTTTAGGTCCTGTTTCTTTCAGTGGGTTTGTTTATCAACACAACTCAACCTGCACTTTACACTGTTGTACTTTTTCATTGATGTTTTTATTGTTTTTAGCATTAGGTTTTTATTTTTATATCTAGTTCATTACTGCTCCGCTCCTATTGATAGCCTATAGCCTTCCTCAATAAATGGGCTATCTAACACTGAAAGAATTTTTCAAATTGAACCAGTAGTAGTTCCTGAGATTAGCGCGTTCAAGTAAACTAACAAACTCTTCAGCTGTATATATTAGTGTAAGATAGATAATGTTTCGGGTAGGCGGTTTGCACTTTTGGTTTGATTTTCTAGATTTTCATAATGTTTTAAAATTCACTGTCACTCCACTACAATATATGTGAATGATAGTATCTAGTTCAATATTGTTATTAATAAATATTTATAAAAGAACGTTGTGTTTATTTTTAAAATTCAAAAGAATAGAAAGCTAGTCAGCTGTTACCGACGTCCATGTCGTCAATTCTGAGAACTACTCGATATCGATTAACTAATAGACGACATTTCGGAGAAACTGGTCTCGTCGGGCCTTTAAATCGAAGAACCGTCAAAACGCCGCCCCAGCATAGCAATAATTGGTGTTCCCGTAACTCTCAGTGAAAAGGAGGTGTTGAATTGCATTTATGAGCAAAACCTGACTGAAAAATTGCCAAAAACTACTCGAGAAGCCTTTTTAGAACCCAAGTTGTAGCTATCGGGAAACACAGACTCCGGCAGGGAATTCCACTCCTTAGCTGTACGCATTATGAATGTGTTACCAAAACGTTTTGTGCGTATGGGTGGGATATCCACCGTGTACCGGTGGCGCATCGCCGTTCGTCTTGTGGTCCGATGATGGAACGGGCTTGGCGGAATTAAATTATGCAATTCCGTCGCACATTCCCCAAAATGCAACCGGTAAAAAACCGACAGGCTAGCAACTCGTCGTCGATGTTCATGACTTTGGAGCTTCGTCGCGACAAGCCTCTCATTGCCGATGATCCTCTTGGCTCGTTTCTCAATTGTCTCAAGGGCATCAAGTTGGTATCTGGCAGATCCATCCCAAAGATGAGAGCAGTACTCCATACTTGCGCTTGATAGAGTTTGAGCAGCTGTTCCGGCGTGAAGTATCGTCTCACCTTTGCCAGAATCCCCAACTTCTTTGCAGCCACTTGAGCCTTAGCCTCTATGTAAGGGCCAAAATTGAGAGTAGATGTTAATGTAACCCCAAGAAGCTCAAGTTGGTCGGTTATCGGCACGGTTAAACCTCGGAAAGATGGAGCTGGGTGGAATTGGCTCCTTTTGGCGGAAAATAGACACGCTTGGGTCTTAGCAGCATTGAACTTGACCAGATTGGCATCGCCCCATTCAGAGACTGCCTGTAAGGACACGTTCAAGCGCTCAACCATTGCCTCCCGGAGAGACCGGATCTGCGACCCACCAGCTCGTGCGTCGGATACGTATCTTTCAGCAACAGTGCTGTCGTCTGCATACCCAAAGGTACCGGGTTTAAGCAGATCATTAATATGCAGCAAGAACAGTGTTGCCGAAAGCACCGAACCCTGAGGAACCCCGGCATTAATATCCAGCAGTCCAGACGAGCAGCCATCTATGACCACTCGGATAGACCGATCCCTCAGGAAGTCTGCGATCCAATCACACAAACCGGCGGGCAGACCGAAGGAAGGAAGCTTACTAATAAGGCTATCGTGCCAGTCCCTGTCGAAGGCCTTCGAGATGTCAAGGAAGACCGCTAGTGCCTCCCCGTGCTTCTCTATGGCTTCACTCCAGATGTGAATGGCATACGCTAGAAGATCCCCAGTTGACCGATTTCGGCGGAACCCATATTGACGGTCACTAAGAATATCATTCGCTTCTAGGTACGCCAGGAGCTTATGATTCAGCACGCGTTCCATAGTCTTACAAAGTATGGACGTTACCGAGATGGGTCTATAATTCGACGGGTCAGCTCGACTACCCTTCTTGGGCACGGGCTGCACGTTAGCTTGCTTCCAAGCCTTCGGCACTTTTCCAGTCTCAAACGAAAGGCGAAATAGGCGTGTCAAGATCGGAGACAACTCAGGCGCACAAGTCTTCAGAACAATTGCCGGTATCCCGTCGGGACCACCAGCCTTGTTCACATCTAGGTTACGCAGTACCCTACGGACGTCCTTCTGATGAATGCGAATGCTAGACATACTCGACTCGCATCCACCAGGAGAAGCAGGGGGCGTCGCGCCACCAGGATCCAGACGTGAAGATTCCGCAAACAAAGAAGCAAACAAGTTCGCTTTCTCCTCAGCGGAGTGGGCCAGCGTCCCGTCGGGTCTCAGCAGTGGTGGTAGTGAGGGGCGGCAGAAGTTCGATTCGACCGACTTAGCCAGGGACCAAAAAGCCTTACTACCTGCTGGGTATGAAGCAAGTTTGTTCCCTATTCGGCTAATGTGGTCAAACCGAGCCCTCCGCAACACTTTTTTGTAGGACTTGGCAGCCCTGTTGAAGGCTCTCTTCATCCGACTCACGTCATTTGCTTTGCGCTTACGAGCGTCGACCCATGCCAGGTACGCCGCGTGCTTAAGCGCATTAGCGCGATTGCACTCGGCACCAAACCAAGGCCGAGCTTCGCCAGATTTCGCTATGTCAGAGAACGGAATGTAGTACTCCATTCCCCTCCGCAACACATCCGACACGGCGTCCGCGCACGACGAAGCATCAGTGGAAGAAAAGCAAGTAGGCTGCCAAGGGTAACATGCGAAAAAAGATCGCATGCCATCCCAATCTGCTGACCTGTATCGCCATACCCGCCGGGTGCCTCTTGGGCTAGGATCGGGCGGGGAGTAGACGGATACAGACTTCACCAGACAGTGGTCGGAACTACCCAGTGGTGAAGAAATCGACACCGAATAGCGGTCTGGATCTGTTGTCAGCAAAAGGTCCAAGCAATTGGCAGCGTGCGAATCAACATCGGGCACCCTCGTTGCTCCCTGGACCAGCTGGGTAAGATTTAACGCAAGCGCTAGCTTTCGCGTCTCTCGTCCAGCATGGTCTGTGCACTGGTATGGGAAGAGCCACTCCTGATGGTGGGCATTGAAGTCCCCCAGTAACACCAATTGGGCAGAAGGGTACCGCTGCTGAGCCGCATCCGCCGCCTCACTCAGGTGTTGTGTAAGCTCAGTTGCCTCCAAATCACCGCTGTGCGAACGGTAGACGCAGGCGTAGACAATTTTGTCTAAGCCTGTGTCCACTATAGCCCACAGCGTCGAGAACCTGGAGTCTTCAAGGTAACGGAGACGCCGATAGCAGATGTCGTCCCGGGCGTACATGCATACGCCCGCGCGTGGTCTGAAGTGGTGCTCCAGGGTAAACCCTGGGTAAGACAGGTATGACACGTCCGACGGACATCTGATCTGCGTCTCCGACAGGAACAAGAGCGCTGGTTTCTCGGTCTCAAGGTGGTGATGGACTGCAGCGAGATTTGAGTGCAGACCTCGTATGTTAGAGAGGTGCACTTTATGCGAAAGGGCGTGCTGCCGCTGTACAGCTTTTCTCTTTTTGCCTCTGTTCATAATAAATGTGAGTGAGGTTGAGGAGAAGGAAGTGAAATGAGGTTCCATGCTGCTAACCCTCAGGCACGCCCTGACTGGACGACATCTTTGGGGGACTAGTCTGGAGACTGCGGGGACGCCCGAGCCCCCCCTGGAATGACCATCGGGCCCTTTCATCTGGTCGCCAACCAGCACGATGATGCATTCCGGGATTTTTCGCCAGTTGGCGGGGCAGCCTTTCATGTGTGGCTAGCACATTACTTGAGCCCCCAACTACCTGGCGGTCGGCCAGCGGCGCACCGTCCTTCGGATCCCGCTACCCTCCGCGACTAGTCTCCCGATACGCCCACGCCAGGGCAAGCCTGGTTGGTCTGCCTGCATTGGAACAACTATTTCGACCCAACTCCTCTGAATTGGCTACACTGAGCATCGCACCGGAACGCAGCTAAGCCGCTTGGCGGTACGTCTTTGCCCAGTGGGTGGTCACAAGCCATCGGCCGAAGCCTACCACCAGTTAGTGTCACCTGATTAGCACCACCCGGGGACCACGTGTAGGGTCTAAAATTTGGGTATTCTCCTACGGACGCGGGTGACTCGGCCCCCAAAACACTTCCGACACACCCAAATACTTGTAAGTTTTGGTTGAGGAGAGGTACCTAAGGTTTATGGAATCCGAGAGTTAGGCAGTAAGGCGTTTTGGTCGCTTGGAGTCGCGATACTAGGTTCGATAATGTTATCGATTCATTGATAATAAATTTGCAAGACACTGATTCAAGTTCCGGTGGCGAAGTGGAAGATGAAGATGATGACGAAATGGAAGATGAAGTTGAAACAGACTCTTTGTCAGAATAACGTTCGTTAGAATATATAATTGTATGTAAATTTAAAAAAATGTTCAATAAAACAAGTCCTGCTTTGAATTATTATTAGTTTAGTTCTTATTTATCACCTGCATATTTTTAATAAAATATGAGTTTATTTGGGTTACATTTTAATCAACTAAGTACGTATAATATATTACAGATAGATAGCCTCCGACCATCGTCCCGCCACAAGTCTTGCTATAGAAATACAAACTGATATCGTAAGATCTGTCCGACATGCATCGATCTCATGTGAACTCATGCACTTTTTTCTTCGCCTCCCACCTCGCCGCCCATACCTCAGGGAGTGCACAGCACTAATGGCCACACTAAGTATTAGTAGCTTTCATCATTCGGTCTGCCCGCCGGATTGTGTGATTGGTTTGCAGATTTTTTGAGGGATCGGTCTATCCGAGTGGTTATAGATAGCTGCTCGTCTGGACTGCTGGATATAAATTCCAGGGATCCTCAGGGGTCGGTGCTTTCGGCGAAACTGTTCTTGCTGCATATTAATGATCTGCTTAAACCCGGTACCTTTGGGTATGCAGACGACAGCACTGTTGCTGAGAGATACGTGTCCTATGCACGAGCTGGTGGGTCGCAGATCCGGTCTCTCTGGGAGGCTATGATTGAGCGCTTTAATGTGTCCTTACAGGCTGTCTCGAATGGGCGATGCCAGTCCGGTCAAGTTCAATGCTGCTGTGGGAGTTCATACATTTTGCATCAAGCGCACACGACCGACCCGCGCCGCGCGTGGATCGACACTGAGCGCGGTCAGCCCGTGCGGCCGTATTAATACTACGCAGGAGCCACCGAGGACAGCGGCGCTAGTGAATTGGACGTGCGCTCACGACAATCGACTTGGTATCACTGGCAGCGCACTGACCGCAAGTTTTTATATAGCGAGGTAAACACGGATTGGCTGGTCATTTTCTACGGCAGGTGTTTCGCCAATTAGAATTAAGTAGGCTTAAGTAAAATTGTATATATTCAGGTGTCAAAATAAATTCTGAGTGATTCTCAAAATTGGTCTTTCACTAAATAGTCCAAATAGTACCCATATTGGTGACCCCGACTAAAATTATGGAGCAGTTTGACGACGCTTTGGCTGTGTCAGCAAATAGCGACAAGCAAATATCTGCTATTGCTCTGCAAGCGAAGATTCCTCCGTTCTGGCGTGCACAATCAAGACTTTGGTTTTTTCAATTTGAAACCGTGATAGCACCATACAAGACCAGCGACGAACAAAAATTCAACTTGGTGATTCCAGTTTTGGAGAGACAAGACATCGAACAAGTCAGCGACATCATCTGTAAACCCCCAGAAGAAGGAAAATACAACGCGTTGAAGAATCGTTTGCTGTCGGTGTACGAAGAGTCTGAGTCAAGACAATTCCAGAAGCTTGTGACTGGATTAGAGCTCGGAGATCAGAAGCCAACTCAACTGCTGAGGGTGATGCGCGATCTGGCTGCAGAAAAAGTACCTGACAGCGCGCTCAAAATATTATGGATGGGTCATTTACCGTCCCAAGTACGAGCAGTATTGTCAATCAACCCGGAATCTTCTCTCGACACTCAAGCAATGATGGCGGATAAGATGATGGAGCATACAGACCACACAATCGCGGAAGTCAGCAAGGAAACCTCTACTCCTAGCACTAGCAGCAGTCAAGATCAGCAGTTTCAACTACTCACCAAACAACTCGAAAAACTTACCCTGGAAATATGTGCCCTAAGGAAGGAGAAGAGTGGTTATCATCGTCCAGCTCGTCGGAATAATTACCGTTCCAGATCACGGTCCCGCTCAAGATCAAGGCCCGGCAAGAAACCCAGAGATCCAGACTGGCAGTGTAACTACCATCATCGATTCGGAAATAAGGCAAAAAGGTGTGAATCACCATGCTCAAGAAAAACATCGGAAAACTGAAGACAACATCGACTGTGGCGGACGACGGTGTAGCGAATATCAATAACCGCCTATGTATAACTGATCTTAACACAAGACAGAGATTTTTAGTCGACACTGGTGCAGATCTATCGGTGCTAGCCGTTAAAAATAAGCGAACACCGATAGAAACATCATATAAATTATTCGCTGCCAACAACACACCGATCAAGACTTATGGAGAAAAAACCTTAAACCTAAACCTTGGACTACGACGCAACTTCAAGTGGACATTCATCATAGCGGATGTGAAGACGTCAATTCTCGGAGCCGACTTCCTAAGACATCACAGATTGCTGGTGGACCTACACAGCAAGAAGCTTATAGACAGTGTGACTGAGCTCTCAGTGAACACACTGGCGATACACACCACTCAAGATACCACGCTTTACGTAGTCGAACCACGTCATCGCTACCATACACTGCTGCAGGAATTCGCTGACGTGTTGAAGCCAATGACACCCACGAAGGAAATCAAGCATAAAGTGAAGCACTATATCGAGACCACTGGACCCCCACTCTTCGCAAGACCTCGCCCCCTGTCGCCGAATAAATACAAAGCGGCAAAAGCGGAGTTTGAAGCAATGATAGCAATGGGCATATGTCAGCCATCAAAGAGTCCGTAGGCCAGCCCGATGCATGTGGTGACAAAGAAAGATGGAAGACTTCGCATTTGTGGTGATTATCGTCGCTTGAACACAGTAACGCTTCCCGATCGTTATCCGATTCCTAGAATACAAGACTTCACCTATCAATTAAACGGCATGAAGATTTTCACGAAAATAGACCTGAAAAAGGCATTTTTCTGGATTCCAATCGCTGAAAACGACATTGAAAAAACGGCAATTACGACTCCTTTTGGCTTGTTTGAGTTCCGCTGCATGCCATTCGGATTGCGAAATGCACCACAAACATTTCAACGATTTATGCATGAAGTACTACGAAACCTGGATTACTGCTGTTACTGTTTCATCGATGATGTGCTTGTATATTCAGAAACGCCAGAGAAGCATGAAGATCACCTGCGACTTGTTTTGAAACGTTTGTCGGATTATGGAATAGGAATATACTTGGAGAAATGCCAATTCGGTGAAAAGAAGCTAAATTTCCTAGGCTACGAAGTTACAGAAAGCGGTATCACACCCACTGCAGAACGCGTCGAAACAATATTAAACTACCCGAAACCAACGACGGTGCAAGATCTTCGACGCTTCCTCGGAATGGTTAACTTTCACCATGACTGTTTACCCAAGCAAGCAGAAATCCAAATTGAACTGAATAAACAGCTTCATAATAGAAAGAAGAACGACAAGACGCCTATTATTTGGAACCCGACGTTGGATGAAGCCTTTTATAAATGCCGCCAAAGCATATCGGAGGCAGTTCAACTAACACATCCAGTTCAAAACGCCCCGTTATGTATCATGACAGATGCATCAAAAGTCAGTGTTGGCGCAGCCCTAGAACAGAAGATAGACAACGTTTGGAAACCACTTTCTTTCTTCTCCAAGAAGCTGAGCGACACCCAGTCAAGATACAGCGCATACGATCGCGAGTTACTAGCAATCTATATGGCTGTCAAACACTTTAGAAGACTGATAGAAGGAAGTGATGTTGTGGTGTATACTGACCACAAGCCCCTTACTTACGCTTTGACCAAATCCGCAAGCTCAAGCGACACTCAAAAACGGGAACGACAACTCCATTTTATAAGCCAATTCTGCAGCAAGATCGAGTACATCAAAGGAAGCGAAAACACAGTTGCCGACGCATTATCACGTATCTCTGCCATTGCTTGTCCGTCCGTTATCAACTTCAGTCGCCTGGCAGAGGAACAAAGTCGAGACGAAGATTTGCGCAGTCTGTTGAAACAACAGAATCTCCACTTCATCAAGATAACGCTATCTGGAACGAAGAAGCAGATCTACTGCGAAAACACAACCAAGACTCCACGGCCGTATCTACCGAAATCATTTCGTGAGACTGCCTTCAAAGCACTTCACGAACTAAGCCACCCCGGTATCCGCACGACGAGAAAAATGGTCACTGAGAAATACTTTTGGCCTGGAATGAACAAGGACATCTCTTCATGGACGCGATGCTGCATTTCATGTCAAAGTGCCAAAGTGCATCGCCATACGATTACGCCACTGGCACAGTTTCCAGAATCAGGCAGATTTGAACAAATTCATTTGGACATTGTTGGACCATTAACACCATCAGAAGGCTACCGGTACCTAGTCACAATGATCGACCGATGCTCCAGATGGCCTGAGGCGGTACCAGTCAGCGATATAAGCGCGGAAACCGTAGCTCGAACATTATACAACACGTGGATTTCTCGCTTCGGTTGTCCATTGCGCATAACTACAAACCAAGGACGGCAGTTCGAGTCATTATTATTCCAAAAACTAATGGACAAACTTGGAATATCAAGAATACGCACTACTGCCTACCACCCACAAGCTAATGGACTTGTAGAAAGATTTCATCGAACGCTCAAAACGGCACTAATCGCAAGAGGCAAACGTCAACAATGGGTACAAGAAATATCAACTGTATTACTTGGATTACGCGACCCAACTGTGTCTGTTTTCCGACAATAGGAGCCAATTCCACCCAGCTCCATCTTTCCGGGGTGCAACTGTGCCGATAACCGACCAACTTGAGCTCCTTGGGGTTACATTAACATCTACACTCAATTTTGGCCCGTTCATAGAGGCAAATTCGGGTAGGTGTAAAAAAACAATAGACATATCTCCAAAATAAAGTTTATATTTAAAATAGAAATAAATTCAAAATTATAATAGTTTCTTTAAATAATCAGTCTAAAACCTCCAAAAAACGGTTACTCACATTTGCAGCACATTTATGTGACTCTGGATAAATTTTACACCACCTGCCAGCTCATCATCTGAACTGACACTTTTAACACATTACTGAGCACTAGTGGATCACTATGTCGCAGCTAGACGAGATTGTGTCAGCACAGAAAAGCCTTGAAGACAGCTTCATCAGGAAGATGGGAGAACTAGAGGCTCAAATTCAGAGTGCGGGACCTGCCAAGGATACTGTGGCAAGGATTGCTGATGAGTTCCGTACCTTCAGGGAGCTAATCTTTAGCATGCTTAGCTTGCTCCGGAGACAGATTGGCGAATGTGCTAAACAAATCGACGGGTTAGAGTCCAGACATCGGCGGAAGGCACTAATCTTCCAGGGCATTGCAGAGGTTGATGGTGAGGTTAGCAGCGCAGTCGTTCTAGACTTAATAAACAAAAAGCTGGCTACTCAACCTTTGGCTGCATCTTCCATAAAAGCCTGCCACAGACTCGGTGTGGGCAATAAGGATCATCACAGGCCCATATTGGTGAGATTTTCTTCTTACAACGACAAAGCTGCGGTCTGGAGAGCTAAGGCGGGCTTAAAGGGTTCCTCTATATCAGTCAAGGAGTTCTTGACAAGGACCCGGCAGACCATCTTCGGGAAGGCGCGGCTTCACTTCGGGATGAGATCTTGTTGGACTCAGGACGGTGTTATTGTGGTCAAGGCGCCGGATGGGAGTAAGCAGAAGATAACTTCGCTCGATGAACTCAGTCCACTACTGGCGAAGTATCCGAAAGTCCAAGGAAGCCTGCAAAACAAGACGCGTTGATTTGTGGTATTTATTTGCAATATTTGCTAATCAACAATCTCAACACAATAGTCTGGTTTTTACTTACCGTTGCAGTATTCAGTAGGTACATGCATACACCCCAAATCGGTCATTATATGGAAGTGTCCTACCCCTGCGTCAATTCTTAGTTTTTATTTCTTTTACTGTCAATGTCAATGTCAAATCAACTTACCTATAAGTCATCTGACGTTTAGAGTAATTTCGGATATGTTTTCGTTGGGTTCCAAAGTGCGTTCTGAATTCTGCTTGAATATTTATATCGGTATTTTGCAAATCAACCTTCGAACACATTCATGTTTAGTTTCTTTTTTCGGGCATGCCCTGTGATGTTAACCTCTCGGCGAGTTTAACACGTTGCTGTTGATTTTTATTTTTTTTATTCTAATTTTAATTAGTGTCTCTTGTTTTTGTTTAGGGTTATTTTGATGATGATGTTAGCTGGCGGGTGGTGCAAAAATGCAAACGCCTTACAACCCTTCGTATAGTATTTTGATATTTATCTTATTTATTGATATTTAATAGTATGTCTTCTGATAATGAAGCATTTTTTTCTGCCAACGATTCTAGTGCCTCTTCTTGTGGTAGTAGTTTCGAGTCTTTAACGGACAACCTTAGCGATTTGTTGCATCAAAAATTCCACTCAAATCCTGGCAAACTGTTTAACGTTTGCCACATAAATGCTCAAAGCATTCCCAGCCACCATACCGAACTCTACGACACGTTCCACAACAACGACGTTCATGCCGTCCTGGTTTCCGAGACTTGGCTCAAACCAGAACTCTTATCCACCACCTACTCTCTCCCTGGGTTCATCTTCTTCGAAACGATCGGATCGGTAGGAGAGGGGGTGGTGTAGCTATATATCTTCGCGGTGATTTTCCTTTTAAAGTTCTCGCTACTACTTCTTCTAATCATTCTGCTGAGTTTCTTTTCCTAGAGGTTTGTGTCAAGGGAGCTAAAGCTGTTCTAGGTGTCGTCTATTGCCCTCCTACCCTCGATTATTTCACCGAATTCGAATCGGTACTTGAATCTTTAGGTTCGGAGTATGAACACCATATCATCATGGGGGATTTTAACACCAACCTCGTTGTCCAGAGCTCTCTTAGATCCCGTACACTCCTGCATCTTGTTGAGTCAGCCGGTCTTCACGTACTGCCTCTCCTACCCACTCATCATAATAAAGTAGGTGATGATACTTGGCTTGACTTGATCTTCGTTTCTAATCCTTCCCTTGTTTCCTCACACGGCCAACTTGATGCTGCTGGTTTTTCCCGTCATGACCTTATTTACTTGTCCTATGTCCTCAAACCTCCTAAACCCAAACCCACGTTCCAGTACAGGCGTGCCTTTGCACGTATGAATAGTGAGAAGCTCCAAAAAGATGCAACCAGTATTGACTGGACACCCTTGCAGGAAGCTGCTACAGTTGATGACAAAGTTTGCGTCTTCAACAATATTGTCACCAGTCTGTATGATGTACATGCTCCTGTCAGGAAAGTCAAGTTGAAGCGTCCACCTGCACCATGGATGAATAGGGGAATTCGCATGGCAATGAGCCGGAGGGACCGCGCGTTTCGGAAATTTAAAAAGGACCGTTCTGAGGAAAACTGGAACTTATTCAAGACTGCCAGGAATCGGTGTAACCAGATGATACGCAACGCTAAACGCCGCCATATTCTTAGTAACATCACTTCTTCTTCTTCTGCCGATATCTGGAAATTCCTTAAAACTCTAGGCATTGGCAAATCGCGGCATTCAGACCTTCCTAACACAATAATTGGCTTGGACGATCTAAACCGCTATTTCTCCACTGTCCCTATGTTGGATAGTCTAACCCAAGGTCAAGCTATTGACTACCTTGCTGGTCTGACGCGTCCCAATATTGCCCCCTTTGTTTTCACCCCAGTTGATCCGGGAGAGATCAAAAGGATCATCCTATCCATTAAATCCAAAGCCGTGGGGTGCGATAACATCAGTCGTCATATGATCGTTTCGGCTTTGGATCAACTTCTTCCTGCCATTTCTCACATTGTTAACTTTTCTCTTTACTCTGCTACGTTTCCTTCCCTGCGGCGTAAAGCTCATGTCAGGCCCCTGCCTAAGATTCCCAATCCCACTCTTCCCAATCACTTTCGTCCTATTTCCATCCTGCCCTTTCTGTCCAAAGTGCTCGAGGCCTGTGTTCATAAACAGTTTACAAGTCATATTTACTGTAACTCCCTCATAAGCCCATTTCAATCTGGTTTCAGGCCTGGGCACAGTACCGTGACAGCTCTCCTTAAAGTGACTGACGATATTAGGCGGGGAATGGAAGACACTAAAGTTACTGTTTTAGTGTTGATTGACTTCTCCAACGCGTTTAATACCGTCAGTCACGAAGTCCTCTTATCTATCCTGACATATCTAATGGTCTCTCCCGAGGTACTGAAATGGTTTTCCTCTTATCTTCGGGGGCGTCAGCAGTCAGTTCTTGCTGGAGACTCTTCGTCAGGGTGGTGTGACCTTGCAGCTGGCGTCCCTCAAGGCGGTATTTTATCTCCTCTTTTGTTCTCAATTTTTATTAATCTTATAACTACTCTGCTTCAGTGTGCGTATCATCTCTATGCTGACGACTTACAGCTATATTGCCAGGTGGGTGTTGACAACTTATCGAATGCGATCGAGGAGCTCAACCAGGATTTGGGTGTGATTAAGAACTGGTCAGACCGATTCGGGGTGGCAGTTAACCCTTTAAAATGTCAGGCTATAATAGTTGGGAGTCCTCATAGCTTGAGAAAACTGACTGGCTTAACTGTACCGCCCGTAATCTTTGACAATACAGTCATTCCGTTTGGCTCCGAGGTTAAAGATCTTGGTTTGCTTGTCGACACCGGTCTTGACTGGCGTAAGCAAGTCTCGAGTGTCAGTCGAAAAGTTACCGGAACGTTGCGGTCACTGTATCGACTGAAAAATCTTCTCCCAGCTCACATAAAGGCAATGCTTGTACAGTCCCTAATTTTCCCAATAATTGACTATGGTGATGTGTGCTACTACGACCTGAATGCAGATCTCCTCAATAAACTTGACCGTCTTCTAAATAACTGCATTCGATTCGTCTTCAATCTTCGTAAGTATGATCACATATCCGCGCATCGATCACTATTAAAATGGTTACCCATTCGCCAGCGCAGAGCGCTGAGGGCCTTGACTAGTCTGTTTTCTTTTCTTAACAATCCTTCTTGTCCCTCTTATCTAACTTCTCAAATTCAATTCCTTTGCTCCGCCCACACTAAAAATCTTCGTTCTACCAATAATCTCCTTCTACGATGCCCTTCACACCGCTCTGGGTTTATCCACTCCTCTTTCTTTGTCCAGGCGATCTTCCTTTGGAATGCGCTCCCTCTGAACATCAGGACGGCAAAAAGTCGGTTGTCGTTTAAGGTGAAGGCTCGTGAGCATATTCACAAGATGTTGGAAGAATCACTACATCGCTAATTCGTTGGTTTCGTGTTTTCTTAATAACGTTGTTAGTTTTGTTTATTAGTATGTATGTATCTATGTATTTATTATAGATTGTATTTATTTTTCTTCTCTCTATTTGTCTTTTCTTTATGTTGCACCTGCCATGCTGTCTCTGCACCACCCTAAGGTCGACTGGTAGAAAATGCCTACGGCATTAAGTCCGCCTTTGTACAGTGTTTCACTTGTGCATAAAGTTTTAATAAATAAATAAATAAAATAAAAGCTCAAGTGGCTGCAAAGAAGTTAGGGATCGTAGCAAAAGTGAGACGGTACTTCACGATCGTGTACAGAGTACTGCTCTCATCTTTGAGACGGATCTGCCAGGTAGGGTACCTGGTAGATCCATCTCAAAGATGAGAGCAGTACTCTGTCAATTGAGAAACGAGTCAAGAGGATCATCGGCAATGAAAGGCTCGTCGCGACGATACTCCAAAGTTTTGAGCATCGACGTCGAGTTGCTGGCCTGTCAGTTTTCTACCGGTTGCATTTTGGGGAATGTGCTCTGGAGTTGCATAATTTAATTCCGCTAAGCCCGTTCCATCATCGGACCACAAGACGAACGGCAATGCGCCACTGGACATCCCACCAACACGCGCAAAACGTTTTGGGAACACATTCAGAGTGCGTACAGCTAAGAAGTGGAATTCCCTGCCGGATTCTGTGTTTCCTGATAGCTACAACCTGGGAGTCTTTAAGTCAACAATGAATTGGTTACTTCTAGGCAGGCGTGCTACATCTTCGACCACATCATTGCTTACCAACAGCAGTTCCGTGTGCGCGCGCGTGTGGTCAGATGGAATACGGGTGCAAGACATTATGTATTTATGTAAACAAATAAGTCCTGTTCTAGCGTTCAACACTTTAGACCATGAGATCTTATTACAGGCAATGGACGAATGCGGAATACGCGGTCCTACAAATAATTGGTTTAAAAACTACCTCACTAATAGAAAAATAGGCACAATTATCTCTCGTGTGGTTGGGAAAGAGGTCGATGTCGAGTTGGGCGTGCCGACTGGATCGGTTTACGGTCCAGTAGGATATATAATGCATGTGAACAGTGTGGCAAATGTCATACGTAAGTGTAAGGTTTTCATGTACTCTGATGACATGTGTCTTGTTTACGCCTCCAAAGATAAAGCTGAGGCACAAAAGTGTATTCAAGATGATTTCGAAAATATTAGCAAGTAGGCACACGACAATGGTATCATATTAAACTTTTCGAAAACTAAATGTATGTATCTACACTCGCCATATAACCGAAATGCTAAATCTGTAAATCATAAATATCTCACAGTGATAGGACATACATACGAATGTTTGAATACACATAAATGTGATTGTAACTGTGCAAAATTGGATTATGTAGATACATTTAAATATTTAGGTCTGACAATAGATTTCACGTAAACGAAATTTGCAATAGGTTAAGATCGGTGCTAAGTAAGTTTTATCACTTAAAAAATGTATTGAACAAAAAGGCTTTAAGAATGGTTTATTTCGCACTAGCCGACTCGTTAATAAGTTATGGTCTCCTTGTGTACGGGCGAACCTTTATTACATATTTAAGAGAAATACAAATAAGACTGATAAAGTTCCTAGTTAGTAAAAATATTAAAGATAAGTGCAACAAAGAGTATGATAAGTTACTTATTTCCAATTTGTAAAATAATGCCGATTGATAAAAAAGTAGATTATTTGGTAGGTCTAGAATATTATGTAAATGATCAATATAAAATTAATGTTAAAAACAAGTACAACACACGTAGGGTCAGAGAGAACAAACTGGTTCAACCACAGATAACAAACTATTATGGTAATAGAACATCTAAGTATCTGGTACCTAAAGTGTTTAATAAAACAGATTTATTAAGAGAAAACGTAAAAATTAGTAAAGGATCACTAAAGTAAAAATTAAAAAACATTATACAGGATTGCAAACAAAACTAAATATAATTAAATAAGTTAAAATTTGAACAATGTAATATTTAGTAGTAAGTATGTACAGTAAGGTGGTTTACTGTTATGTAAAAGAGCGCTTCTCGCCATCAAACGTAAAAGTTTGGCGAGTTTAGATTTAAGTGACACCTCTATATTATTTTTCATTAAATAAAATAGCTGAGATAGTGGTCAAATGCGTGCCTATAAAAAAAAAGAGTTATGTTCCCACGAATTTTATCATCATCTGCCTAGCTTTTTCCCAACTGTATTGGGGTCGGCTTCTAGTCAAACCGGATTCAGCTGAATACCAGTGTTTTACGTGGAGCGGCTGCCTACCAGACTTCACAACCCATTAACTGAGCAACACGGTACTTCTTGGCAAGACTGGAGTCAGATTTACTGGCTTCTGACAATCCGTAACGACTGCCAAAGATCTACAAATGACAGCCGGACCAACGGTTTAACGTGCTTTCCGAAGCGCGGAGGAAACTCGGTATGTTAAGATGGTCACCCATCCACAGACCAACCTTGGCATGCGTTGCTGAACCGTGAAGATCGACCTGTGCGGCTGTTATTATTTAGCCACGAGCTCCCACGGATTTTATAATTCTTGGGAAGTCCCCTTGCTTTACATGCATGACCGCACATTTTTCCAAACCAAATTCCATCCGGATGGCGCCACTGTAAAGGAGATGCAATATGACCTGACCACCTCTTCTCAACCGGTAGCCTTGGCCCGAACCCTCCAGCAATGTACTGAGGGGTTTGAGGGTCAGAAAAACCACAGTGGACTTAGACTGTCACTCTGAAATATGCCACGCTCGATCCTTAATCGGGTCGCTATTCCCTTGGGTCTATCGACATCCTGGATAGTGAAAGACCATCCTCCACTGTCCCATACATGACATCAGGAAGGTGCGTAGAACTGCATCAACTTTGTACAGCTCCAGCACACACATGAGCTATGTATGTGGCAATGAGTCATAGGCCTTCATAATCTATCCAGCATGTCGACAGATCTCTTCGGGAACGACGAACCTGTTGACGAATGGCAATGTCTACGAGAAGCAGATCCTAAGTACCTCGGGACCCGTCCATCGATCCATTCTGAGAAGCAGACATTATTATTATAACTTGCCAAAGGGGTTCAAAATTTTTTGTATGGTAGCTGACATAGCCCCCGTCGTAATTTTGTCATTAATTTTAGGCTTCCGTATCCAAAGGGTAACCAACGGAACCCTATTACTAAGCCTGCGCTGTCCGTCTATCCGTCCGTCTGTCTGTCAGAGAGCTGTATCTCAAGAACCGTAATAGGTAGACATGGTTGAAATTTTCACAGATTATGTATTTCTATTGCCGCTATAACAACAAATAATAAAATTACGGTTCATGGTACGGAACCTTTCGTGTGTGAGTCTGACTCGTACTTGGCCGGTTTTTAAAATTGCGGCGCACAATGCACATGCATTTACGGGTAGACGACATTTAAACCAACAAAAAATGTTAGCAACATAGTGCCCTAAATTGCCACGTTGCCGAGATATTTGAAGGTAAATTCACCATAATATGAGCACAATGAAAATCATTAAAAATTAAAATATCACGCACTTATATGCAGTTTTTATATTCTAATAATATCTCTAGGCTTGATATAACCATTTCTATAAATTAAACACTATTCTTTTGAAGTGGTATACACGTGTTTTTATTTTTTCTTTCTTCCAAAAAATTATTAAATTAGGCTGGGAACTATTATTTCCATTTAATCTTATGCAAATAAGCACATAATTAAGTAATTTTTAATGACAGTCATGATGTCACATGATGACTTAACTTTAACGGAAACGTGACACTTTAGGCCACCATGATCCTAACACTTTTTGTTTGTTGAAGTTTCCTCTACCCATATTTGCATGTTAGATTGTGCGCCGCAAATTTGAAAAATAATTGACCTATGCCACAATGGTTCTATGCCCTTTCAGAGTTCTAGGTCAACAAAAAATATCCCTTTATATATTTTTTTTACGGCATAAACGGCCGTATCTTTTTATTACGTTAACATAGAAGTTTGATTTTTTAACAGCTTGAAAGGACCGCAGACAAGAATGAAACCCTTAAAATAATCACTAACGTAACGTTTTCGAGCCAATTTCATTTTTAGGGTTCCGTACCCAAAGGGTAGCCAACGGAACCCTAAAAATGAACCCTGTGTTTTTCTATTGCAATCCTTTCCCATTGCGAAATAAAAAATTGAATATTTTTACACCACTTATTCATTAAACTAAATTTTTTAACTCCAAGGCGAGACATAAAAATACATTTTGACTGGCAACATGTAGATACAATTAAGTATGCGCAACATTAGGTCATAATATTAGCATTTGTAACTGTAATTATTGAACTTTTGAAACGTGGTAACTTTTTTTTGGTTGATTAGAGAATTGCTATTCATTTTAAGGTAGGTAGGAAAATGCTATAACGCTGGGCCCACAATCCATATAAAGTTGCCCATTGTTCTTTATTTTGTACTCTCTCCAGCATGAGACTATATTAAGCTTCATGCGGAGACAGATGACTGCGATAAATTCTAGCTGGCTCCTAACTAGTTCGTTATATGGTGCTATGATAGCTTTCATGTTCGTGAACCCTCGGACCGTACGAAGCACGAAACCTAAATTTCTAAAGGCCTTCCTGCCGCAACGCATCAAGTGATCACGAAAAGTCAAACTGGTGTTAAAAGTTACCCCCAAGTCTTTGACTTCTGTGACCTGTACCACAGGCAACCCATTAATATAGAAGCTACTTACGATGGGATTGTGTGCACAAGAAAAAGTGATTGTCAAATACTTTGAGCTATTGTAGTGCATTAGATTCGTTCGGAAACTTTTGTACGCGAGTCGACTCGCACTGCCTCAACCATATTTTTTTAATAAATAAGTAGAATTGGCAATCTAGTCTCTTTCCACCGTGGCGTGTCTAGCTACTAGACTCTAGACAAGAGTCCAACAGATGATGCAATGGACATTGGCGTGCCGTGCTATCTGACCAGCGCTCTTGCTGCGGGAAAGGCTTTTTCTCACCATAATTTACTATTCGTTTTTTAATAAACTAACTTTGATATGACATGTTGCAGTAGCTGACCATTGGTCTTTCTGTCTTTTTTTTCTGAAGTTATGTGTTTTCTCGTTTCTTGCTTTGAAACTGTCTCTACTTCACTCTTGAGCTGTAAACCTGAAATCAACAATTTAATTACGTATAAGAAAATTTTAATCATTGTCAACATCCGTCCAGCCGTTGCTTAACTATGTTGGGTAATGTTTCCAGTAATAGTTGTTTTTGAATATTAATGTATTTAATAAGTTTCACTTTGCCTGGCACGGGGATCAAACTCAGGACGTCAGGAGGCCCCATGTTTTGCAATGTTCAAACCTACCTCTCCGAAGACTTTTCGCCTCTCTTTCGCAAAGACAAGTACTGGTTTCTTTGAAGCCTCCTGGGCAGCCACAAGATTCAGTGTAACCTTGTCCTCGTATTGGAGGGACTACATTATACACCGGCTGATTTCGTTTCGGTGCGTCAGAGAAATTGCAGATAATTTGAACAATCTGAAATTATGTTTATTTTTTAACACGAGTTTATAATAATACGATAGGTTGAAGAAATAAAATGGCCCTAGTCCTCATATTTATCAATTCAGTCAACGCGATTTAAAAAAGAAATTTATTAATAAACTGAACATCCTTAAAATACACTCGCAAGCGATTTTAAACAATTTCTATGCAATGAACTATCATACAGATTGTGGTATATCATTTGTAAAGTAATTTTGATAGCTTTCAAATGATACTAAAGAGATTCCTGATAGAATTATGTGGAATTTCCTGCCACTTTTCGACTAAAGCAGTTTTTAGGTCTTCTATCGAGCCGGAGCTGGACGTCTTCCACGTAACCACCTTTTCAGATCGTCCCACATACGTTCAATTGGAGACAAGTCAAGACTGATGGCTGGCCAGTCTAGTGGGGGGATTCCCGACTTCTTCCTGATACCTGCTGTCCAGCCACTGCAGCAGTATGGCAGCGGGTATAGCAGAAAATCTTCGCTGATAAACCCAGTAAACAGAACCAGGCCCGGGTCGACAGCGTGTTGTGTTCCACGCGCGCCTCAAAGATATGTCAGCATAATAGACGTGGCCCGTTAGGGCCCCGCCTACCAGGGTTGCGGAATGTGATCAAAAGGGTCACCGCGGGCTGGGAACGCAATAGGTATTAAGAGGGATACGGATAGGTTTTAGTCAGCAAGAATCCGACACTCCCTTTGGCTCCGCCTGAGATGTTGATGATTTCTTTTTTCTTTTTTTTTTTTTTTAGGACCAAAAACAATTACACTGACGGCTTACTTATTAGCTTAAAATATTATAAAAAAATTCTTACAGTGTAACCAGCAACGTAGTCCACAAATTGATATATAAAGGATGTTTACCTACAAATTACCCTTTACAATAACAATTTTAGTCTATTTTACAATATTTTTGAGCAAGAAGTTAAGGAGATAATAGCAATTTATTAATTTGGATCCTAAAAATTGATCGTGAACATGTGAATATATCTATATTATGGACATGAGTATTAAAGGAATACATTATTCTACGCAAGGGGGCGCGTTTGCCTGCATTTGTTTTACAATTCCTAGGTGCAAACAAACAGTGTTTTCTAGTGGATCGTATTGAGGTTGAACGATAGGGTATACAGATATATATTTGGTTTATATTACAGTTAAATTTGTTGCGTACAATATTATATAAGAGCATTATGTCTAAAAGCGTTCTTCTCAGTTTTAATTTTGGTAAAGAGAATTTTTGTAAAAGATTGTCGTAAGAGGACCTAGAGCGGTAACACCGATAGTTCGTAGTACGTAAGAACTTTCGCTGTACTGACTCGATTTGCTCTATGTATTTAGAGTAATGAGGGTTCCAAATGCATGTGGCATATTCCAACTGTGACCAAATTAAGGACTTGTACAGTAGAAGGTAAGACGCATGACGCTTAAAAACTTTACAAGTCCGCATCACAAATCCGTATAGTTGGTACGCTTTATTAACTATATGGTTAATAGTAACGTCAAAATGGAGTTTGCTATCTAGATATACACCCAAATCTTTAATAACGGATTTTTTTCTAATTCGTTGCATTGTAAGACATAGCAATATTTAAAAGTGTTAATTTTTTTGGTAAATGTTATAACTTTACATTTTTGAGTACTTAATTGAAGTTTGTTATCTAAACAGTAAGTAGATAAGCGATTCAAATCATCCTGAAGTTTCCTACAATCATGTAAGCAAGTGATTTCTCGATAGACTTTAAGGTCATCAGCATATAATAAAAAGTGTGTATGTTTGAAACATTTCTTTATGTCATTAATAAATAGCACAAAAAGTAAAGGTCCCAAGATTGAACCCTGAGCTAACCCAGAAGTTACGTTTATAATGTTGTCAGATACGAAACCATTTAATATAATTCGCTGGGTTCGATTTTTTATGTAAGATGTAAATCATCGAAGTAGGTTGCCACGGATACCATTGAATGCAAGTTTCTGTAATAATAATTCATGATCCACCCTATCGAAAGCCTTGGAAAAGTCAGTGTAAATAGAGTCTATTTGTACCCTCTTGTCCATGTTTTCAAATAAGAAGATGACATACAAAACTAAGTTGGTAAATGTTGAACGCTGTTTTACAAATCCGTGCTGTTCCTCTATTATTATTTTTTGTAAATGGGGATAAATGTAATTATGTACTAAACGTTCCAGGACTTTCGACAGAGTGGACAGAAGTGAGATTGGGCGATAATTGGTGACGTCATTCTTGCTACCACTTTTAAATACAGGAGTGACATTGGCCAACTTCCATATATCAGGAAGTGTACCCTCACGCAGGCTATTATTATACAGAATATGAAGTGGAATTGCAATTGTATTAGCGGTATATTTTAGAAAAAGTGGTGTTAGGCCATCAGGACCTGGACCTTTAGTAATATCCAAAGTTTTCAGTTCTTTTATAATAAGGTCTTTGGATATATTCATATCTGACAAAATAAAATCACAGCTGTCACTGAAAGGAGAAGACTCAGGGTCTACTGCCAACCCACAGGGTTCATTATACTGATTCAAAAAGCGAGAAAAGAATCCCATAATTTGTTCTGGTTGATCAGATACATGATCATCGTATGACATAGAAGATGGAATGAAAGTTTTTATAAATGTCCAAAATTTTTTAACATCGTCCTTTATACCATCCTCAACAGACTCTATGTATTTATCAAAACATTGTTTACTTAGAGACTTAAACCTGGCACGAAACATAGAAAATTCTTCGTAGTACATTTTAGAGTTAAACTTCTTCCATTTAGTCCACGCTCTTTCTTTGTCTTTAAAAATATGTTTTAAAGAGGAATTAAACCAAACGGGAAAGTCATTAGATTTTATCTGACGTAACGGTATGTACTTTTTAATTATCTCATAAATATTTTCATAGAATATGTTCACTGCAAGTTGGACAGGCAGGTCTTTCAAAATGTTGTACCAGTCAATGTTTAGAATACATTCATTAATTAGTTTATAATTACCTTCTAAATAGCAATACTTAGGCGCTGAGTTAGACCTTAAAGACTTAGTTGGAACATTACATGAAACAAAAACGTAAAATGGTGGGTGGAGTAAGTCTATGGGAACTAATGTATTCTGGGGTGTTTGAAAATCACAGTTATTATCGTTGGTAACAAATAAATCTAATATTCGATTCATATTGTTCTTCATGGTATTACGTTGCGAGCTCAGAGTACAGTTAAAAAAAGTAGCTAGACGGTCACATATTATGCTATCGATATCTGGGGTACAGGTAGAAGTAGAAGAAGTCTGCCAATTTATGTGAGGTAGGTTAAAGTCACCAACAATGTAGAATGTATCTAAATTGATGTCACAGTGTAACTCAAGTTCTAGAGCATTTAAGAAATTTAAATATAACTCATCTTTCTGATTGGGCGGTATGTATGCACCACATAATGAAAAATGGTTTCCCAGTACATTTAACTTCAAAAAAACATATTCAATACACGGTAATAAATTCGTATCAGTAATATAAGTGTCCGAGTAATATTTAAAGAAGCAACGTTCTACTACAATACCTTTGCGTACCGCCACCAACACACCGCCACCGTCACGTTTACCCGTTGCAGTCCTGTCCCGATCACAGCGATACACCACATAACGATAATCTATTATCTCACTATCCGAAATTGTAGGTATTAACCACGTTTCCGACAGCACAATTATGTCATAACTTTCGGCTAAGATATTCATGAAAAGCACATTGAGTTTTGTTCTAAGTCCCCGACAATTTTGGTAATAAATCGTAATTTTACTCGACATCGTAACAGCAAATTTTATATAGGTAGTCTTACTATGGATGAATAACAACTGATATCAAACTGAGAAGAAACGCGTGAATTTACACTGGTAACATTACCAACACTTTCACTGAAAATGTTAAAAGGAATTATATTTAACACTAAGTTACAATATTTTATCAAAGTAAACGGTCCAATCGTAAGAAACAAAGACAATAAATTACACATGAGGGTAGACAAAAAAGTATTTTCGCTTAAACGGTATGCAAGTAAACACATAGAGTAGTTTTTAACACAGAGACTGAACCAAACAAAAACAAGAACAATCATATTATTATTACAAAGCCATAAAACGAATACACTCAGCTCAGAAATAGAATATTGTTGTTGAGATATTAGGTTAGGCGCAAATTTTAATTTTGGACAGATCTTGTTCCGAACGTATGGCGATGACAGGCGACGTTTCGTTGGCTCTTGTAAGTATGGTTCCATGTTTGACCCACACGAATCTATAATTGTTCTGCTTTGCTTTCTCCCGCGTTTCACGAAATAAAAGCTTGTTTTTCAATGTAAGGTGTTCATTTACATTCAGTCAAAAAAGTATCGGGAATGGATGATTTGTTTATGGTTCCAAATTCAAATTTTTGTTTTTTTGTAGTTGTTAGATTGGCACAACTGTTTTCCATTTTGGCGCGGAGTTTGAGTTGCATCTGTTATTTATATTAAATACAGTGCTGGTTTTAGTAATATCATATATAGTGTGTATTGCGAATTTCATAATGGACAAAAATATCGAACAAAGAGTTTGTCTTAAATTTTGCATCGCCAATGGAATTTCGTGTTCGGAGTCACTGAAAATGTTACAGAAGGCTTACGGTGAATCGACTTTATCAAAAACTCGTGCTTATGAGTGGTTCAAAGCGTTCAAAAGCGGTCGAGATGTGATGGAAGATTTGCCTCGCTCTGGTAGGCCGTCAACGTCTGCAACTGAAGTTAACATCGCAAAAGTGAAGGAAATAGTGACTGAAAATCCCCATTCAACTCTGAGAGAGATAGCCGCCGAACTTTCTGTATCTCACGAGTCGATCCGTACCATTTTAACTAATTATTTGGGTATGAAACATGTTGCTGCTCGGCTAGTCCCAAAAGATCTGAATTTTCTCCAAAAACTCAATCGCATGAAAGTCGCTGAGGACATGCTAGAACGAGTCAGTTCGGACCCAACATTCATGAAACGCATTGTTACTGGTGACGAGACGTGGGTTTACGAGTTTGACATGCAAACTAGTCAACAAGCTTCGGAGTGGCGCCTTCCAACTGAACCGAAACCGAAAAAACCACGCCAAAGTCGATCAAAAGTCAAAGTCATGTTGACTGTTTTCTTTGACTATCGCGGTGTTGTGCACTCTGAATTCTTACCGGAAGGTCTAACGGTAAATAAAGAATATTATTTGAGCGTTATGCGGCGTGTAAGAGAGCAAATTCGACGAAAAAGGCCAGATTTGTGGAAAGAAAATTCTTGGATTTTGCACCACGACAATGCGCCTTCGCACAAGGCTATCATTGTGAACGAATTTTTAACCAAACACTCAACAAATACCATCCAGCAACCACCATATTCACCAGATATGGCTCCTGCTAACTTTTTTCTTTTTCCTAAACTCAAATTACCACTTCGTGGCACCCGTTTTCAATCGATAGAAGACATAAAGGAGAATTCGCGGCGAGAACTGAACTCAATTCCGGAAGCAGCGTTTAAAAAATGTTTTGATGAATGGATTATTCGTTGGCGCAAGTGTATCGTTTCTAAAGGAGCATACTTTGAAGGAGATAAAATAAATTTGGATGAATAACAGACATTTTGTGTATTATTGATCTTTTCCCGGTACTTTCTTGACAGAGTAGTATGTAAATTCTATGAGAAGATCCTGAAATGCTCTATTCTTCCGAGGTAACGCCCTTTTTGAGACGAAAAGCTGAGATGAAATCGTCACGCAACACGCGGTTTGAAAATTTTACAATGATATTTTTTGGCCGTGCATTGTTACTGGCAGCTGATTCTCGATGAATGGATATAATATCATTCAATGGATGATTAATTACATTCGCAATATTCTGGAAAATACTGGTGAGATTCTCCCCACGTTTCTCAGGTAAATTATGAATTTCAGCGTTACACACGCGCGCATGTTGCTCCATATCATCAATTTTTGGCAATTATATATGCTTGGAAGGATTGAAAATCATCTCGTAATGATTGAACATCAGAATTAGACGTACCTCTCCGATATGTAATCTGGGGGGGAGGCGATTCTTGTTCTATAAGAGAGTTATCGATGCTCATTTCTCCAAGCTTCGCCTCATCATCACTACCATCATGTTGGTTATAGGTACTGTTTAGTTTATCCATCTTGAAGTTGAGGTCTCTGACTCACGTATTACTCTGTGTAGATTAGAAACGGTAACAAGTAGGTACTTTGTAAACTCGCACTACGGCGCGCGGCGCGATGAAGTATTATTGGATATGCTAAGCGGACACTTGTGCACGACCACAGCGACCCGCAGAACGAGACGGAATGAAATTAAAAAAAATGAAATTTCTCACCCTAAAAAAGAGGGGGAGCAGAATATCGATGCTGTATCATTCTGCGGTTAGCTCTTATTCCCGATCTCCATCAGGTACGAATATCAGCTTCATTTATGCTTCAATAAAAATCCCCCACTCACATCTTACAGGACCCACACACGTATGCCACTGTTTCCGCAAAACAGCATTGTGCGAATCGCTTCCCTAGTTTCCTATAGACATGGTAGCGACCGTTGACGCATGCAGGCACATCCTTGTTTCTTCCGAGAACACGATTCGGCTTCATTGATCTGTATTCCAATCTTAGTGATCGCGAGCAACTAGATCTAGCCTTATCGCCGGGCTAGAGACAATTTGGGTCCCGTGGTTGGCATTTTTGGAGCCAATTTCGCTTTTTAAGTCTTCACTGTCCACTCACTGACAGCCCTCCTGCGAGCTGATGGTGCTGGTGGTAAGTCCATGCTGGTTGGGTGTTGATTTTGAAGAGAAGAGATGACAATTAATCGGTCATCTCTCACCAAAGTGCATCACTGTCGTCCATATCCTGGTCACCGGGCTAAATTACCAATCTCCCTGAACCTCTTGTATACCTTCGAGACAAAAGACTGGCTCAGATAAAACTATCGAGCGATAGTGCTGGGTTAGAATGACGACTGGAGTGGCTTTTTATGTGGTTCCCATTTTCTTAGCTTCATTGTTCCCGGTGATATTGGACGTATGACGTATTTTCTTGAATTCCCACTTTTTGTAGGATTAGAATAGTAGGAGGGGAAGGGAGTGTTAGACTCTTACTGACTAGTGTTCCTCCTAATGCCCTATACATTCTAGGGCCGCGGTAACTCTTTCGAACAAATTCCGCATCCGTAGCAGGCACTGGCTCTAGTGGGCTCCATCTATTATGCAGACATCTCTTCGAGGCGCGCGTGGAATAAAACGCACCGTGCGTCTTCACGGGACTTGCGCTTATCGGCGAGCCAACCATTGCTCGCCGTCCGCAGGTTTGCGCCTAAGGTGGCTGGGAATCATCCTGCGATGCCCACCTCCCGGGGCGATTTCTTCTGGTGGCTGGGGCGTGAGTAGTTTACATACTTAAATAATAACGTTTACAACCTGTAGCAGAATAAACCCATTACCTTTTAAGGGGTCTTTAAACTGATCGTTATGAACAACTTTCACTATGGGACCAACACCGAAATCACGAAAAAATAATCAACGCCCCATACATTTCTGTGAGCATAACTCGACAAAATGTACAGAACAGCTGATTTTTTTTTGTGATATCGCGGTTGGTTTTATAGATAAAAGTTGTTTATAGTCATCATTATGAACAACTTTCATCCGATCGAAGGAATTAGTGTACTCATGTTTACTGATTCCTTATTGCATTCCGTATTGCGTTTTTATCTGTAACACGTTGTATTGTGATAAAAAGATGAGTCGACCAAAAAAAAAAAATAAATAAAAAAAAAACTTGTTACCGACTCGATAGGGATCGCCCTATCATCGGATGACAGATTGTAGAATAATAATGGAAAACAATTTATCTTACTCTAAAATATTAGATACAAAAGAATAGTGCTGGAGCTGGGTTGATTATGAGTAATGTTCTTACAACAACGTCACTAGAAAGTCTTAAGGAAAATGGCAGAAAATTCAACCTATAAACATATGAAAAGGACTTACATTCTTTATTGTTTCTTTATGACCATTTATTTTGTTGACATAAGCAGAAACACCGCATCCAATGTGTGTAACTCCTCCATAAATGAGATTTAGGTAATGTTTCAGGTTTACATCTGCAAGTCTATAAAGAAAATTATATAACTAACAATGTCAAATAACCGGCCAAATACGAGTTGTATACTCACACACGAAAGGTTCCGATCCAATAAATGAAAAAAACACGATTATATAAAACGTGATTTTTTTAGTTATTGGTCATTAAAACAACCCTTGTTTTAATGACCAATAACTAAAAAAATCACGTTTTATATAATCAATGTCAAATAACCGGCCAAATACGAGTTGTATACTCACACACGAAAGGTTCCGATCCAATAAATGAAAAAAACACGATTATATAAAACGTGATTTTTTTAGTTATTGGTCATTAAAACAAGGGTCATTTTATTTTGAACTTGTCATTGTGTTAGGGGCTTTGTAAAAATTAAAACCTATTTCAGTTCATTAGACAGACGGGTTCCGTTCGTTACTCTTCGTACACAGAATCTTAAAAACCGCCCAAATCGTCCTGTTGAAGGAAACCAAAGATGAGAAAGTAAAGAATTTTGTGAATTATTTAAATGCATAGTATTGATGGATGGATGGTTGGAGAGTGAGGAAGGCCAAAGAAAAGATGGATGCATTGAGAATCATACGACAGAATGGAAAAGAAAACGTGTTGTGCAGACCCCAAGTGACATGGGGCAAGGGCAGGAAAATGATGTTTAAACATAGTATTGATTTTATCGGCTGCAAAAAATAACTGTGTAACTTTTAAAGTATTTAAAAAACAAACTGTAGTGGCATCAACGCCGCCACAAGATAAACCAACGGAGCATATCTACATCGGAACAAAAAGAACCTTAATGCCATAAATCCGACTACAAACGAGCTATTAACAACGTAGAAATCCTGCTTTGCGCAATCAGAGTTCACCGTGCAATTGGAACATAATAATTATCAGCCTGAATATCAACTATCGGGCAGTTGCACACACTGGACACAACAACCGTCTAGTCGGAGGAGCCTCCCTTTTGAATGGAGGTTTTCGGAACTTTACTCTCTGTACCGCATCCCTCTAAACTGGTGACCCTCGACAAACAACGTCAGCGCAGCCTTCGTGCAACTACTTCAGCGTGACATTATCATCACTTTTCCTCATGGGGACCTCAAGTTCCCGAGCAGCGAGTCATACAGCCAACCAGTACCCACGGCTTCTACGGGTATCCAGACCACCAGCATGCAGCGACCGCGAATTCCTGCACTAAGCATCCTCAGCCTTTATCATCACCCTCAACAGCATCAGTGACCTTGGCGATTCTATTCTATTCCTTAAGCCAGTCACATGAAGAGCCATGAAGAACCGGTCCTGATCGACCACAGCAGTCACGTCACTACGCCACACAGCATTGCTCCGACTCACTGGAGCCAGCAGCAGCACCACTCCGACTCACTGGATTTTGCAGCATTATCCTGATTTACTGAGATCGAATCACCCCGACTCACTGGGGCACCGCAGACAGTTCCTACTCACCATGAACTCTGCGACTTCCGGTTCCAACTCATTGAAACCAACCGTCCATTAGCCTGGCAAGCATCTCAAGATGTATGGGCGACTCATCCACTATCGACCATCAGTCTCCAGAGGGGAGTGATGTAGCGGCATCAAATCTCGAATCTCAAATTTTTTATAAACATTATGGATTGCACATAATGTTCGCATACAGGTGGACAAAAGGAATAAACAGAAACAGTTATGGACCCTGTCGGGCACAGCAAGTTTTTTTTAAATATTTATGAGAGAGAAGGAGCGTTTTGTAACTTTTCTTGTAAAACTTGTTTTTAAATTATTTCCTATCCAACTTGTACCTATTATAAAATATTTTATACATAATATTACATGTTTTTTTATTTTCTCGGGTCCTTGGAGACCCGGTCCTATGATAGACGTATGAGGGGCCGAAACCAACTCGCAGAGGCCCCGTAAGACATTTCTAATGGGATGGGGCACCAACCGACGATTATCCTTGTGTGCACTGTGAAAGTATACCCAAGGACAATCCCCGGTTGGAAAAGGACTATTGTAAAATATGGAAACAAAAGATGAAACGCTATGGGTTTGGCTGGTTTAGTGGACTGATAATCGTTTACTATGGAAGAACTATTGGCCCCTGCCTGACCACTGACAATAAAAACGGCTTTAAAATGGCAGGGGGTGACTTGCATACTCAACAAATGGGCCCCCCAAAAAGGGTTGCTAGCAGAAAGTGACGTAGCGCCAAGGGGGCAACATATCTTGATCTGTTAGAGGAGTGGAGAGGTATACCACGGCTATCAGGACAATCCTGGAAGTACGGTAAAGATCCACTCAGACCGGCCAAATAAGGCAAGAAAGAGGTGGGAGCTCTGTTCCTCGTCAGTGTTCACGCCGGCCAGCCAATAAAGGCAAGCCGGAAATGAGGAACAAGACTTTTCCCTGAAGATTAGGTCCGTGGGGTTGCTACTGCTCAACAGTTCGCCACAAAACTGCCTTGCATATGTATTTTCTTTATTTATTTTCTTCACTTATTTAAAATATTGTATACAATACATATATAAAAAATAATATTTAAAAATATAAAAATAGTAGCCCACCGATATCGGGAACAGGGTCCAAGCTACCGGCGGTCAGGGCTCCAGAGAAAGGAACCTCCTGACAATGTGAGCTGTGTCCAGAAGTACCGCTATCTGAATCAAGCTCTTGATCCAGCTGCCCAACGATAGCCTCCTAAGTTGTTGATCGAGGCTCGTGGCTATTAAGCCATTGGCCGACCCAACTATCTGTACAATGATTGCGGAGTCCACTTCCTAAATGTCGACAACCTCGCGAGCCAAGTCAATATACTTGATTTGTTTATTTGAACTTACCAAAGGCCACCACTAAACTTAAATATACTAACTCAACACCTAAATTTAGAAGAAGTAAATGAATTCACACTTTTAGGATTAACGTTAGACTCAAATTTAAATTGGAAGAAACATATAGAATGTACTAGTGCTAAACTGTCTCAATTTATATATGCGCTGAGCGTATTGAAACGTAACACCGATTATAAAACGGCCCTGTCGGCCTATTATGCGTATGCCTACTCTTGGCTGAACTATGGCATTATTTTGTGGGGAGAAAGTACCGACTTTCCTGACCTCTTCATTCAACAAAAGAAATCTTAAGAATACTAATGAACATAGATCAGCGAGAAAGTTGTAGACCGCATTTTATAAAGCAGCGGATCCTTACATTGCCAGCTATAATATACTATACTGCAGGGTTGCATATTTGTCCAGGTAAATCGGCACCTCTTTAAATCAAATGACGAAGTATACGCAAACTATAACCGACGGAATAAGAATAGACTGGTATTACCACTCACGACGTTAAAACTGATCGGGAAAAGCCCTTATTCACGGCTAGTAAACATTAACAATAAGTTACCGGAAAATTTTAAATCCCTAACAAAAGCTATTTTGTAAGCAGTTGAAATCTCTGTTAATTAAGAAGGCCTACTATACTGTTGACGAATTTAAGGCGGACAAACTGTGATCTGATTGACATTGTAACATAATGACATAAATGAAACAAATAATGACTATTATTTATGTATTTGTACTATTATTTTATTGAGTAAAATTAATGAAAATTGACCAATAATCATCAAAATAATTTAAATAACATGTTTAATGTAAATTGTAAATTGATATAGTATTGAATTTGAATTAAGATATGGAATTGAATTGATAGTATTGAGAATGAGCATTACCTATACAATTTATTTAATAATTTGACATACTTAAATTTGCAGTGCCCTTACGGGGTGCATTTACCAGTACTATGACATGAAATTTTAATGCATGCCTACTAATTACAGTATTGTGTATTACAAATACACAATACTGTAATTAGTAGGCATGCATAAATAAAGCAAGAAATAAATAAATAAATAAATCTTTTTCGGCTTTCACGAGGTTCTCGTCATGTGGGACGGTTATGTCTACGATCATTGCACGCCTCACAATTCGGTCCACCACCACTATATCAGGCTTATTGGCAATAATAGTCCTGTCAGTGATGATGGACCGATCCTAGTACAATGTGATATTGCCATTATCGAGAACTGGGTCGGGCGCATAATTATATTATGGAACCTCCAACTCCACAAGAGAGTATGCGATCGTTAGTGTCAATCACCGGACAAGGAGAGTGGGGTGAGTCCCTTGTCCACCGCCACTACATCCCGAAGCATACCCACGTCGACAGCTTGGAAATATTCCCTAAAACTGCATGTCTCGCGATTGTGGAGAGTCTTAGCATTTAAAAAGCCTCGACCTCCACACTTTCGCGGATATACAGTCTCATTACCGACGATCGTTGGTGGTGCATTCGATATGCAGTACGCAGAGAGCGGACTCGCCTATCCAGGGCGTCAAGTTCCGTTTGAGTCCATTTGAGTACGCCGAAAGAGTACATCAATACGGCATGACCCAACCGTTGAAGGCACGCACATTGTTTCCGCCTGATAGAAGGCTATTAAATACCTTCTTCAGGCGGCCTAAGAAGCGCTCCTTTAACGATTGCTTCGTGACAGTAACATTGATACCTAGCGCTTCCGACACACTCAAATACTTGTAAGTTTCAGTTGGAAAGAGGGATCTCAGCTTTATGGAATCCGAGAGTTGAGTTCCCACGGATTCCATAATCTCTCCACGCTTTACATGTATGATCGCACATTTGTCCACACCAAACTCCATCCTGATGGTGTTACTGAAGGTTTCAGATACCTTCAGTAGCTCCATCAATTACAGGTTGGTGGGGGCAAAGAGTTTCATATCATCCATGTAAAGGAGGTGAGATATAAGCCTGACCACCTCTCTTCAACCGATAGCTTAGCCCTGAATTCTTCAGCAGTGTGCTAAGAGGAATCAAGGCTAGACAAAACCAAAGCGGACTCAAACTATCGCCCTGAAATATACCCCGCTCGATCCTTACCGGTTCGCTATTCCTCTGGATATTTCGCCATCCTGGATAGCGAAGGACTGTCCCCCATTGCCCCATACACGACATCAAGAAGGTGCGTAGCGTTGCATCAACTTTATACAATTCTAGCACCCTCATGAGCCATGTATGAGGTACCGAGTCATAGGCCTTCTTCTTATAGTCTATCCAGCATGTCGACAGATCCTTTCGGGAACGCCAAACTTGTTGGTTAATGGATGGCCATTAGCTAACAGGTTCGGCGTACTAAGGAGCTACTCCTTATTGATATGGATCAATAAGAAGTAACTCCTTAGTACCGCGGGACCCATTCCTACATCCATTTTGAGAGGCAGACATGATGTTGTTGTTAATATGATTAATCTTTGCCCTCAAAATGGATGTAAGAACTTTATAGACCGTCGATAAACACGTGATCGGTCTATAATTTTTAGGTTTCGCAGTACTACCTGATTTATGGAGCAGGTGGGTTATTCCTGTAGTTAAGATCTGGGGTAGCGACCCAAACTCTAAGGCAGACTGGAATTGGGACGTCAAGCAAGCGTGCGATCCTGTGAACCATTTAATCCAGAAATTGTGCAGCCCGTCCGGCCCTGGAGATTTTGAGTTAGGCACCGGACGGTATTATTATTATTTTTTACATATTTCGTCGGCAATAATAGGCCCGTCGTGACGAGGCTTCTAAGTCTTGAGCATCAGTTGCTAGCCAGTTTTCTACCGGTTGCATTTTAGGGAATCTATCAAACAAATAAAATATAAAATTTTATTTATATTTTATTTGTTTGGTATTATTATTTTTTTGTTATTATTTGAATAGTATATTATTTATTTATAATTATAAAAAGAATAAGATATCATTTAATTATTATTTTTGTGAGTTTTAAACATAATTTATTTATTAATATCACTAGAATATAATGTCATTTATTTATTATTATTAAATTTACATTTCTATCTTTTTACTATTAAATTTATCCGTAAGGTATTCCTCCACAGTGTAATAACTTATTAACTAATTTAAAAATTTACTGTTTTTTTTTTCTTGCTTTTGTAATGGAATAAAAGCATGCAAGTTAAGGCGAGACGGAGGAAAATTTAGCCTGTTTTTATGGCGTAGTGAATGGCTCGTTTGTACGCTGCCACAAGGAAAACTGGACCACATGGACGTGTCCTCCCGCCGAATCCGAAATAGGTAGTAATCCCGAAACGGTGAGTACCTGCGTCAGGCGGAAGGTTAGTACGCCGTGACATTTATGAATAGCTACGGTTATAACCTAAGAATTATATGTAAAATCAACTTACGTTATCCCATTCCTGGGCAAATATCACTTTCCTTTGCTTTCCAAGCTTCCTAGTGTTTTGCATTCTCTGGCCAAATTATTTTATCCCTAACAATTATTAAGAGAGTGAAATCTCACAGAACCAGTTCGGTTTTATGCCTGGTCGGGGTACAACGGATGCCATTTTCGTTATCCGCCAGCTGTGAGAGAAATATATAGCTGTGCATAAAAACCTGCATTATGTTATTTGTTGACTTCGAAAAGGCATGTGAATGGGTTCCTCGTGAGGTTTTGTGACGGGCCTTTAAGGAGAAAGGTTCACTACACAAAAAATAGTTTGGGTCGTGTGCTAGACTTGATAATTTCTAACGCTGACCCTCAAAATATCATACCATGCAATATCCTGGTGAATCCCGATAACCTTCACCCCCCTTTTTCTATATTAACTCACCTAGATTTGCGTTTCAAACCGATGAAATGCCATCCGGTTCGCAGGTATAACTTTTACAAAGCAAACTACGATGGCATTAAACACGACTTAGACAATATAGATTGGGAAGAGTCACTCTCTCATCGTTCTACTGAGATGGCTGTTGATTTTGTTTTATGAAACTATATATATAGAGTTATCAGGTCACATATTCCATTAACTTATGCTAAAAACTCTAAATTTCCGATCTGGTTTTCACCTTCTCTAATAAAAATATTTAAAAATAAAGAACATGCTTGGATTCAGTGGACGAAATATGGTAATCGCTCTGATTATGTGTATTTTTCAAATTATCGCAAATTGTTTCAAAGTGAAACCGCTAAATGTTATACGAGATATATGACATCAGTTGAAGACAGTATTCCCAAATCTATTAAGTATTTCTGGTCGTATGTCTCTTCCAAGAAAGGCAAAGCTAAGTACCCTGCTAATATGTTTTACAAAAATGTTTCTTCTGACGACCCCAAGGAAATATGCAATTTGTTTTCAACTTTCTTTTGTTTACCTTTGACCCAGACTTATGGCAACCGTATAATTGTTATGAAGACAATTCGCCATGTATATCTGACATTTAATTAACAAAGGAATCAATACGTACAGAATTGAAGTCGCTGGATTCTTCTAAAGGAGCTGGAACCGATGGCATACCACCTTCCTTCTTCATAAGTACAGCTGACCACTTGTCTTCCGCATTACATATAATTTTTAACAAATGTTTGAAGGATGGGGTTTTTCCTACGGTTTGGAAACGAGCCTCTATTACCCCTGTGTACAAGAGTGGCGATAATAATAATGTAGAGAATTATCGGCCCATTTCCATTCTTTCCACTTTGTCAAAAGTTTTTGAGCGACTTGTGCACAGTGCGCTATATCCTCATATCCGTCTCATCTTATCATACCCGAACAACATGGTTTTGTCAAACGTCGCTCTACCACCACTAACCTCATGACCTTTGTGAACTATCTCTTTGAAAATATGGACTGACGGGTGCAGGTTGACGCTGTTTACACGGATTTTCAGAAGGCTTTTGACAAGGTGGATCATACCCTGCTTATGGAAAAAATTGCCTTTAATGGTATACGTGGCAATTTACTCAGATGGTTTGCTTCATATGTTTTCAATAGGACTCAAAAGATCGTTATTAATGGGCATGAATCTGATTCTATAATTGCTACATCCGGGGTTCCTCAGGGATCAGTATTGGGTCATTTTCTATTTGTATTGTTCATTAATGACATTAAACATTGTTTTGCTAACTCATATTTCTTGATGTATGCAGATGACATGAAAATTTATATCACCTGTAAAAATATTCGTAACTGTTGTCATTTACAACAGGACCTTGATAGATTTTATGAATACTGCCTCAAAAACCTGCCTTATATATGTCATCGTCTTAAAGTCTCCTATGAACAATTAATGAAACGGTATAATATTCTTAGTTTGGAATCTAGACGATTTCTGCTTGGTTTAATGATGCTGCATGGTATATGTAATAATAGATTCGACTGCATTCCTTTATCAAATAGTCTACACTATATAGTACCTAGATCTGTCATGCTTCGTGGGGTACGTGTTCCTCGGCTATTCCACACAAACTCGTGCAGGACTAACGCAGGGGTGCGAGTGCCTCTTCGTCGACTTGTTGATGCGTACAACACTCACTTTATGGAGATTGACATATTTACCCTCTCAAAACAAAGATTTAAGGCAAAAGCAATAGAGTTAATAGTATTTTATGGTGTATACTGTATGTCTGTTTTCTTTTAATTTAAGTTTTTTCGTGTGGGTTACATGTGTAGTAACATAAACATGGAATAGGTTATGCATAATTTTATTTATAAGGCTAATTTAAGACTCTTTTGTTATTCCTGGCATATAACTGTTTTTTGTCCCCAAACAAATAAAATAAAAAGGTATGCCTGGGAAGTATATGCAGTTGATCCGAGCGGTGTACAGTCGAAGCAGTACTTAAGTCCGGTCTGCAGTGGGCACCATTGATAGCTTCAGTGTAGCAGTTGGTTTACATCAGGACTCGGCTCTCAGCCCTTATCTCTTCCTGATGATAATGGACGCTCTGACGTTGGACATCCAGAAAAAGGCTCACTGTTTGCTGATGACATTGTGCTGGTTGCAGAAAGTGGATCCAGAGCAAATTGAAGACTGGAGAGTGTTGGCCTGAAATTGAGCAGAACCAAAACAGAGTAGGTACCTGTTCTGCGATTTTGGCGGGCTCTCCAGTCCGATACCTATTGCTCTCACCGGAACGCCTATACCAATTTGCTCCGACTTTCGGTATATCGGGTCGCTTGTTCAGGGATATGAAATTATAGACCGAGACGTAACGCACCGGATCAACTCAAGAAGGATGAAATGGCGACAGGTTACTGGAACAACTTGTAACCTTCGGATGCCCCTCAAATTGAAAGGGAAAATTTATAAGTCCGTGATAAGACCTGTCGTAATGTATGGATCAGAATGTTGGGCTGCAAAAAAGATGGATGAAAACAGATTGCATGTAGTAGAGATGATAATGTTGAGATGGATGTGTGGAGTAACGAGAGTGGATAAAGTGAGAAATGAGACCATTAGAGGCACTTTAAAAGTGGCGCCAGTGACGGAAAAGTTAAAAGGGAATCACTTGTCTTGGTATGGTCATGTAAAGAGGAGGGATGAAACGCATATAACTAGAAGAGTTATGAACATAAATGTGGATGGATGGAGAGGAAGAGGAAGGCCAAAGAAAAGATGGATGGATTGTGTGAGGAGCGATATGAAAGAAAAGGGAGTTAGTGATAGAGTGACGACCGATAGAACAGAATGGAAGAATAAAACGTGTTGCACCGACCCCAAATAACATGGGATAAAGGCAGGAGGATGATGATGATGAATTATAGAGGTTTATTTATTTGAACTTTTTGAACATCATCAATATATATTTTTTTTTCCTGTACTGACTGATTCAGTGACTGACAGACAACGCACAGCCAAAACTGCTGGTCGTAGAAAGCTGACTGGTATTCCGCGTCTTACCTAAACTAATTATGTTATAACGCAAGAAAGGAATGTTGAGTAATGTCCTACTGAATTTATGATGAAAGAATAGTCTATGATTAAGTGGGAGACTGAAAAAGACAAGTAAATATTCGTTAGGAAACCGATAACAGAGTTTGAAGTTATTATGAAAATTAAATACTGGTATTCGTATATTAGTCGAAGATGAGCCAATACCGAGTCCAAATTGCATAACATTTCTTGTATTGATTATACAAATTATCGGGCAAAAACAATACTTACTCATCCAAAGATGGGTAATCCATAAAAATATTTTTTGAAACGTTTCTTTTTGACATTAGTGCGGACCTTAAAAAATTATCTATCGCAAATATAAGTTTCATTTCGTCCAAGCCCTTTTCACTGTCGCTTGATTGTAAGTATCCCCAGTTTGGATACTTGTATCGAATAATAGCAATAGTCTGGCCAGGGCGCGGGAACCTTTCTGAAAAATAGGATAGTGGCCAACTTAGGTCAAGTGACAATATTGTCACACGTTGCTTGGAAGCAGCCGGCTAAGAGTTGCCGACAATGGAAATAAATGACGAAGGATTGGAGTAGCCCATAACTACAGACCTTACAATAGATACCTTTTTTGGTGGAATCCATTAATAAGCGCTTGAACTTTGTCGAAAGAGCAAGGAAAAAGATGAGATTTTAAAGAGCATGCTCTTAACTTACCAGTGGCTCTGCATTCGTCTTCTTTATCTCCAAGACATTGATTAGCCAATACTTGTGCTGAAAATGCCAACTCTTCGTCCCATTCCTGTAAGAGCATTATTATTTCCTGTTATAATAAAACGTATAAGCAATGGCAGCACACGTCAATACCGGTCAACAGGACCTTATCAAAATCCTTTATAAGTGGCTAAAATACCTCGATTACTACCTCCGTTAGCTCTATCTCGCATGCCAGTTGTGTTACATTGTGGGCTACGGAGGTACAATTCGAAGCATTGTTCGATCGTGCCCCGCAATATTATCAAAGTTTCGTGCATGTTGCTTGCAGGCGGAAATGTGGGTAAGTGCTGATTCGTCTCGTTCTTTTTTCTCCCCGAAAGTTAAACGGATATTGTATGACTACATTAATTAATTCTCGATTGCCCCCGAAGTATAAAAAATAGTACAGTCCAGCACAACTTACTAATATGCTCGAAAAACATATTTATCATAATACTGACAGTTATTTTTTTTATATATAATACTGACAGTCAAAACAAATATATTATTATCTATCCCTCTCGCGAAAACGCTGTTTTCTATTGCAGCTGTATAGGCGTCATAGACGATAACGTCAATGTTTACAGCGGACTTCTCTTTCTAATTGTAATCTTCCTTTATAACTTCGTCGCTGATGAAGGTATTTAAATGATATTGAATGATTGTTTACTAGAATTGATAAGTATTTAATTTAGAAAATAAAAAATCGCATGCGTATTCCCTTTTTTAAATAGTTTTATATTTTTTTGACAGCTTTAACTAATAATGTTTAGGATTTCGTACAAACTTTTTGCACTCGTTCTATTCGATTGATATTTCCATACGGGATTCCATGCGGGAGAATCATAGTCCAAAACGCTCCTAACGAGTGTGCTGTAGAGCACTTTCAGAGTACGGGGGGATTGAAAAATTTGGCAGACACGTTTCATAAATTCCAGCATTTTGGCTGCCTAGAAGGAAAGCTTTTTGTCTAGGTGCACTCTTAGGTCACAAATAGTGACGACTTTCTGAAGTGCGATGCCATTTAGAGAGTATGATGAGGGTAAAATTATATGCTTTCTAGAGAAAGTAATAATATAGCATTTTTCGACATTAAGTGACATCCTATTCATATTGCACCAATCAAGTCACTTTGAGACTCGATTAGCTTGTAAAGTTTTAGGTCATCCGCAAAAAGTGTTGTTTTGTTTTATTTAGTCTACTATATCATTTACAAAAATAGTCCACAATATCGAACCCAAATAAGTGCCCTGTGGGACTCCGGGAGAAGGAGAGTATGAATAAAAATGATGCTTTTTAATGATGATTCAAAAGTACCGGGAGACCAGACACATGTCAAAGTATTGCCGACATTGGAATTATGAGCGCGATTAACAAGTAGAAACCAAGAGACCAGAAACATGTTAAACTCTTTTTTTGGCAGGAATCGTAAGCGCTAAAGATTCACAAATACCAGGAGACCACAAACATGTTGAAGCGATTCCGGGCTGAAATTAAAGCTCCTGGTAGTTTCTGAGTCATTTGCTGGTGCGCAGAGACTCACAAACGATCACGAATATGTATATCCGAGGATAAGAATACGAGATAAAAAAGTTGCGCACCAGTTCTAAAGTCTACGCAGACGAAGCCACAGCCAGCAGCTATAAACATATAAAAACAGACGCATTTACTTCAAAGTTGTTACTATAAAACCCATTCGTGCTCCTCCTTATGCCCTTTGCGTTCCAGGGCTGCGGCGTCTCTTTCAAACGGATTTCGCACCCAGGCACTGGCCCTAGCGGGCTCCGTCTCCCATGCTGACAGCTCCTTGAGGCGCGCGTGGAACACAGCGCGCCGCCGACCCGACCCTGGTTCTGATCGGACGGCAAGCCACTCAATGTTCGCCGTCCGCAGGCCCGCGCCTACGGTGGCCGGAAATCACCCTGTGACTCCCGACGCCTGGGGTGTCTTCTTCTGTTGCGGCGGCTGGGTCGTGAGGTTTCCCTCAGTTCTCCGCCCAGGCAGAGCAAACCTCCACCGTATGCTCCACCGTGTCCTCCGGGCGGTCCTCGCAAAGTTGACACCCGGGCGTATCCTCCCGCCGAATCTGAAACAGGTTTCTCCCGAAATAACCGTGTTCAGTGAATACCTGCGTCAGGCGGAAGGTGAGGACGCCGTGGCGCCACTCCAGCCACTCCTCAAACAGGGGACTAAATGCCTGGATTGTGGCATGCCCAGCGCTGGGTTGCGACAGTCGCTGTCTCCATACCGCCATGAGATCCTGCCGGAGCTCCGTCCACCTCGCCCTGGCGTTGCGCCTCCACGCGCCACTCGTAAATGAACGCGGGGGCTCTCGCCTCCAGATCCTTTGGCGGCAGTCCAGCAAGGAGGTTCGCCGCCTCGCCAGAGACCATACGGTATCCCCGGGACAACCGGATGGCCATAACCCTATGGGACGCATTGAGGTTACGGGCAGGTCGCTTCCTCAAAGTAGGCGCCCAAACAGGTGCCCCATAAAGGGCCATGGACCGCACAACCTTCGCGTAAATTCTCCGGCAGGAGGCGTTTGGTACCCTTAGATTGGGCAGAAGCCGCTTGGAGGCAGCCCCAGCCCGCCCCAGTCTGGGAGCCAAACGTCGGAAATGCTCGACGAAGTTCCACCGGCTATCGAGGACGAGACCCAGGTATGTCATCGACGACCCGACATCGATGTGAACTCCTCCTACCGTTATTTGGGATCCCGATGGTGACCTGTTCCGAGAACCATGGAAGCACATGGCTTCGGACTTGTGTAGGGCCACTTCGAGAACCGAACCCTGTGGAACACCGCACGACATCTCTCGCCGGTTCCACTCTCCCAGGTGACCGGGGTAGATGACGGTTCTGTCCGTCAAGTAAGCCTCGACTACGCGACAGAGGTAGGTCGGCACCTGGTGATACCAAAGTGCCTCTCTGATGCAACTCCAGGGCAGGGTATTGAAGGCATTAGCGATGTCTAGAGACACTGCCAAGACGACCCCGCCCCAGGAAACCGCCGTTCCCCATCGAGAGGGCTCTCACGCGCATGATGGCATCCACCATCGAGCGGCCCATGCGGAAATCGAACTGGTTCTCTGCCAGATTCGGCCCCACCCTCACTAGCTGCTCGACGAGGCGGTTTGCAACTTATCTTTCAAAGAGTTTGCCCACCTCATCGAGCAGCACGATGGGCCGGTATGCTGACGGAGAGTCCGCAGGGCGCCCCGGCTTCTTAATGAGGACCAGTTTCCAACGAAGTGGGAACTGGCCCCTCTCCAAACATGCACTTAGGAACCCTCTTAGCAGAATCTGACTCTGTTAAGTTTCTTGGAATAAATTTAGATAAATTTTGCTCATGGAAAATCATATCAATGACATTTGTGCTAAAATAAATAATTTTATATAACCTTTGAGACGTATTAGCTGCGAGGTATCTAGAAATGCCACAATAACGGCTTTCCATGGTTATGTAACCTCCACAGACTCTAAGGTATGGTATTGTTCTGTGGGGTCGTTGTGTGGAGATTGATCAAGCATTCGTAATACAAAAAAAGTGTCTAAGAGCTATATTTGGGTTGAAGCAAATAGAGTCATGTCGTCCATTCTTTAGAAAAATAAAATATTGACTATACCATGTATTTATATATTAGAATCCTGTTTATTTGTTTTTAAACACAAGAGACTTTTTCAGCAAGCGACAAGCTACTATGCCCCACGGTCTATGTATGATAAATTATTTCAACCGAGGTCGAACCTCACATTCACAGCTAACAACAGCTACATTATGTGCATAAAATTGTATAACAAGATACCTAATTCCTTGAAGACACTACCTTTCTCTAGATTTAAGAATAATTTGACGAGGTTTTTAATTGAAAAATGCTTTTATAGTGTACATGAGTTTTTAGATTATAAATTGTAAATTGCACGGTCATTAACAGACTATATTTACATAACTTACTAATTAACAAGAAATTATGTACAAACGCGTATAAAAAAATAAAAATAATCATTGGGCATCAAAAAAATAATCCATATCGCTGTCAATGGCAAAAGTGCCCAGAACACTGGCAGCATTGCCGCGTTGAATCGCAATGCTGATTCTTTGTCCGAAGAAAAGTCCAGCCCTCTGGTCACGTGAACAGTCGACAAGTTGTTTACTGATATTCCGAAAGACTCGATGCGCACTTGGACCCCATGGCCCTAATGTTTCAACCCCAAACGGCTCAAATATGTAACTCCCCATTAAGTTGTTATATTTGCGCCGTTTGAGGTTTTCTGCGCCTGCAGCGGCCGCCCCAGCGCAGCCCGCCGTGCTAAAAAGATGGGATGGCGCAAGGGTGTCGACACATGTTGCATCCCACACCAAAGGCCTACCCAACTTCCAAGGCATTATGGTCATCCCATCTGGCCTCTTCCCATCGTCGCGTGCCAAGCCGTTGGGTTCTAAAACAGCTGGCACCCCGGCGGTGACAAGAGCCCGACGGATGATGTCATTAATGCTGGCGTGCCGTGCTAACCGACCAGCGCTCCTACTGCAAGACAGGCCATGGTGTCCGAGGCGGTCGACTGCTTCACCGCATTGACACCGATGTGGAGCTCCGCTAGGAGCACCCAAACGCATTTGTATTATTATCTCCTTTATTCCGTTAACTATACATATAAATTATATTTTTAAATATTTGATTAAAATAAATAAAAAAACATTTAAAAATATAAAAATAGTAGCCCACCGATATCGGGAACAGGGTCCAAGCTACCGGTGGTCAGGGCTCCAGAGAAAGGAACCTCCTGACAATGCGAGCCGTTTCCAGAAGTACCGCTTTCTGAATCAAGCCCTTGATCGAGCTGCCCAACGAGCGCCTCCTAAGGTGTTGGTCGAGGCTCGTGGCTATTAAGCCATTGGCCGACACGACTATCGGTACAATGATTGCGGAGTCCACTTCCCACATGTCGACAAACTCGTGAGCCAAGTCAATATACTTGATTTGTTTGTCTTTCTCGGCTTTCACGAGGTTCTCGTCATGCGGGACGGTTATTTCTACAATCATTGCACGCCTCACAATTCGGTCCACCACCACTATATCAGGCTTATTGGCAACAATAGTCCTGTCAGTGATGATGGACCAATCCCAGTACAATGTGATATTGCTATTATCGAGAACTGGGTCGGGCGCATACCTATAGTATGGCACCTCCGACTCCACAAGAGAGTATTTCAGAGCAAGTTGCTGATGGATAATCCTGGCTACAAGGTTGTGCCTATGCAAGTATTCTCCGTTAGCTAGACGAGAACAACCAGAGACAATGTGGTGAATTGATTCTCCCGGACGGTGACATGCCCGACATATGTCGACCGTGCCGTCTTTCACAATAAATCTCCGGTAGTTATTCGTCATGATAACTTCGTCCATAATTACAAACAAAACCTTCGGTTTCTCCAAAAAGATCACCGAAACGCAGCCAGGCTACGGACGCTAGTTGGTCTACGTCGGGCCCATGTAGGGCCCGGAAAAAGCGTCCGTGAAGCTCCTTACTCTGCCATACCGCCCTGCGATCGTTAGTGTCAAGCACCGCAGGTTTGCGCCAGTTCTCATTTGCCAAGGAGAGCGGGGTGAGTCCCTTGTACACCGCCACTACATCTCGATAAAACAAAACCTTCGGTTTCTCCAAAAAGATCACCGAAACGCAGCCAGGCTACGGACGCTAGTTGGTCTACGTCGGGCCCAGGTAAGGCCCGGAAAAAGCGTCCGTGAAGCTCCTTACTCTGCCATACCGCCCTGCGATCGTTAGTGTCAAGCACCGCAGGTTTGCGCCAGTTCTCATTTGCCAAGGAGAGCGGGGTGAGTCCCTTGTACACCGCCACTACATCTCGATGTATACCCACGTCGACAGCTAGGAAATATTCCCTAAGACTGCATATCTCGCGATTGTGGAGAGTCTTAGCATTTAAAAAGCCTCGACCTCCACACTTTTGCGGGATATACAGTCTCATTACCGACGACTGTGGATGATGCATTCGATATGCAGTGAGCAGAGTGCGGACCCGCCTATCCAGGGCGTCAAGTTCCGTTTGAGTCCATTTGAGTACGCCGAAAGAGTACATCAATACCGGCATGACCCAACCGTTGAAGGCGCGCACCTTGTTTCCGCGTGATAGAAGGCTATTAAAAACCTTCTTCAGGCGGCCAAAGAAGCGGTCCTTCAACGATTGCTTCATGTCAGTAATATTGATACCTAACGCTTCCGACATACCCAAATACTTGTAAGTTTCAGTTGGAGAGAGGGATCTCAGGTTTATGGAATCCGAGAGTTGAGTTCCCACGGATTCCATAATCTTTCCACGCTTTACATGCATGACCGCACATTTGTCCACACCAAACTCCATCCTGATGGCGTTACTGAATGATGTATGTAATGTATTATTATTATATTGACATGCTATTATTGACATGATATTATTGACATTTTACTATTTTAATTATTTTTCATTATCATATTGACATTTACCTAATTCAATAATACAATTTCAATGGGATTATCTGATTAGATGACTGCATGACTGATCATTAATTCACTCAAATACAATATTTATGTAACTGTATTTATATTTGCACGCCGAGGAGCTCGTGGCTAAAGAATAACAGCCGCACAGGTCGATCTTCAAGGTTAAGCAACGCTTGCCAAGGTTGGTCTGTGGATGGGTGACCATCTCAACATACCGAGTTTCCTCCGTGCCTCGGAAAGCACGTTAAGCCGTTGGTCCCGGCTGTCATTTGTAGATCTTTGGCAGTCGTTACGGATAGTCAGAAGCCAGTAAATCTGACTTCAGTCTTGCCAAGAAAGTACCGTGTTACCCAGTTAATGGGTTGTGGGGGTCTGGTAGGCAGCCGCTCCACGTAAAACACTGGTATTCAGCTGAATCCGGTTTGACTGGAAGCCGACCCCAATATAGTTGGGAAAAGGCTAGGCAGATGATTTATATTTGCACGCCGAAATTAAAGGCAGAATAAGAGATCAATTTTTATGCATTTTACCAACCTTCTGTACCTTATTCATGCAAATAAATGATTTTTGATTTTTTTATTTTTTATTTTTTTAGTCGAGGCCCGAGAGCCTCCAAGGCCAGGACCCAGGCTTTCCCAGGTAAGCCGTCAGGTCCTGGGGCGGTATTTTTGGCCTTCAGCCTATTAACCGCCACTCTCAGGTCTACCTCAGTCACCTCAGGGGCATCGTCTTCGTCATTTTCGGTGTAGTCCGCATCGGGGACCGAAGGTGGCGGAGCCATGGACGGGGGAGTATGCTCCCCTCGCGAGGGGAACAGAGCGCTCACCACGTCCTCCACCAGCTGGGGCATGCACTCTGCGTCAACGGGGGGGCCCAGGTGCGGAGCTTATTCCGCACCATTTTGTAGGGTCTTCCCCAAGGATTCCCGTTCAGAGACTCCAGCATCTCCTTGCGAGCCAGATACTTGGCCTGCAGGATCCCCGCTCGGAGCTTTGCTACTTTGTACCCCTCGTACAGCTTTGCCTCTCTGACCTGCGCATCCGGAGGGCAGATGCGGAGCCTGCGATGCCTGGTATACCGGCGCCGTGCAGCAACGCATACCTGACGCAGCGTCGTCAGCTCTTGCGACCACCAGTACACTTGGCGGCGGGCGCGTCCTGGCTTAACCCGGGGCATAGCCATGTCACAAACATCGGACATGGCCTCCCGGAACCACTTCGCTTCTTCATTGATGTCAGCAAGCCTGTCCGGAGGTGATACCCAGGCCTGCACGATCGAAGCTTCCAGGAGGAGCTCCCGGTCAAGCTGCTTTAACACCCACCGCGGACCATTTTATGACCTTTAAGGACCACTGTTTCCCCCCTGCATCCGCACACACGTTGGGACAGAACCCCGGTTTAAGACGATCAGGCCTGTCTCCAGAGCTCAGTCCTCCACCATCCTGCCCCGCGTGTCCGTATAACGGGAACCCCAAACCAAGTGCTTTGCATTGAAGTCCCCGAGAACGAGCACGGGGAGGGAACGATACCCAGCGAAGACGACGTCCAACTCCGTAAGGGAGTTTTAGAACTCGGCGAGAGTTCGGTTCGAAGAGAAGTACACTCCTACCTCGACAATCCCCCCGAACCGTGCTGCTACGCACCCTTGTCCTCTCCTGACGCTTTCGAGAGATGAGGTACAGGCAGCGGCCGACGAAATTAGGGCCACCGTCGTTCAGGTCCTCCACCCAGTCATCCCTGGGCGGGACAAAGTAGGGTAGACTGGGTACGGTTGAAACATTTTAGCATTTATCATGCATAGCATCGGGATTTGTTAAGCGAGCGATATCGGAAACATACTAAATAAAAGACTTTATAACTGTCTATTACAGGGCAATGTTATTTAAGATCACTGTATAGTAATTTCTGAGCAAAATCAAATAAAAAAAAACAGTAACAGGGAACAGTGGTTCAGTCCATTTTTTTCTGCCGCTGTTCTCAACGAAGATCCCGCTTTCACATCTTCATAGGCTCGTTGGTATGTTGATAAGTCGGTTTGACCTTTTATAGTCTTTCTTTGGCGTACCCTCGGCATCTAAAAAACAAGAAAGTTTAATAAATAAACTGTTTCAACCGTACCCACAAACAATGTTTCAACTGTCCCCACCCCCCATCTTGGTATAAAACACAGTATAGTATAGAACGTTCACAGTAAGAATGACAGTAAATTTAAATAAAAACTAATCATACTACGATATTGTACAACCTTCAATTTAACTGTAACGAAACTCTCAATACTCTAACGATAAATTAAATCTTAATAATTGCAAAAATGTAGATATCGAAATACTTACTTTTCCATTAAAAAACACAATGGGGACTCCTACAAGCACAGCGCCTGAAGAGCGACGCAATACTAAAATTCATGTTTCGACCTGTCGCCCGCTTCCTACTCCCCTTGTACCCCTCACCTCATCGCGCACTATTCACAAGATATTCACTTTGTTTCAACCGTCCACCGTTTCAACCGTACCCAGTCTACCCTACGGCTCAGCGACCACGGTGATGTTAATCAACCTTTGCGCCATGCTCTGGACCAACAGGTCCTGAGCGGCGGCGCAGTGGTTGATATTCGCCTGGCGGAAGCATAATGGAGCCGTTATTGACACTCCATTTCAGCCTCCTCCTGAGTCCCCTGTGAGGGCTCTCTCGCAGCAACCGAAGCGGCGGCGGCGGCAGTGACGGCGGTGGTGGAGGGCTTCTTTTTGCCCCTGGTCTTGGTGGGTGGAGCGCAGGCTTTACCCCCAGCCCAGTGATCGGCCAGCTTGCCAGCTGCCGCACATACAACGCTGTTTGGCGTGGCGTTACACGAGCCTGCCCTGTGATCGGGCTGACCACAGCGGAAACAAAGACCGCTGCGATCCACCTCCGAGGTACACTGAACTCCCACATGGCCGGTATTAATATCTTATAGCCTTCCTTGCTACATCTACATCAAAATAAATTTTCCATTCAAACTAGTAGTTCTTGAGATTAGCGCATTCAAACAAACACTCTTCAGCTTTATGTAAATCAAAACTTACCAATTTCATCAGACCGTACGCTCTTGGAAGAACTTCGTCATCTTTCGTTTTCTCCTTGCCCATGGCTATTTTACCTCTTAAACTAGATGCGGAAATACCAGACATTAGTAATTTTAAAGTCAACCGTCAACCGGACCACTGTATAGTGCTCTAATTAGAATTTTTTATTATTTTGTTTTTTTTTTATTTGGTAATAGGTTTGCTCTTGACCACAATCACGCCTGATGGAAAGCAATAGATGAGGTCTATGATGGAGCTGACCCCAAAAATTGATGAGAAAAAGTTAGGCTAGGATTAACTTTAACTGTTTTTAACCGGCTTTAAAAAACAAAGGAGGCAATTCGGATGTTTTTATGGTGCCGACTGAGGTACAGCTGAAAAATATTTTATTCCTCACAAACAGACGCACATTTTGTAATTATACAAATAAACAAAATGGGAGACAAAAAATAATAAATAAAAGTAACAAACACTACACATATAATAATACACATTTTTCAAAAAACGAGTGTAAAGTTTTGAAAAATCACTTTTACTTGGTGGCATCAAATCTGTGATAAATACCACCAACTGCACGAAACAGCTTGATAAGTGCAGTTTTGAATTTTTTTGTATTTTTTGCAGTTAAATTTTTAGAGGAAGTCGATTTTTTTTTTGTCATTGCAGACTCTATAATATTATAGTCAATATTTAATAGATTATAATTACTCGACATAAAACTGTCGTTTTTTAAACAATAAATCGTATACTCTCTGTTACTCCAGCTGGAAAGTGGCTCCTAGAGTGATATGAGTGGAACGTATAAATAGTGCGTAAATGTGCACCACATAAAAAATATTTGCGTGTTGTCGTTTTGGAAAAAAAACCTGCCAAGTGTGAGTCGGACTCGCCTACCGAAGGTTTTGTACAATATTTATACATAAAGACTATATTTTTTATGTATTATTTAAAACAGTTTCCGATTTTTTCTATACTTGTAGTATAAGACGGTACTACTTGCCAAATTCCATAGTTCTAGGTCAACGGAAAATACCCTATACATTTTGATTCCCTTGAGAGTGTTGAAATACACGTTTTTTTGCGGCATAAACGACCGTATCTTCTTTTTACGTTAACTTAGAAGTTTGTGTTTTTAACAGCTGCAAGGGGCCACAGACTTGAGTATATGGTTTTTCAACTCGATACCTCCACGCGTTCTCGAGATAAACGGTCTTGACAGACAGACAGACGGACAGCAAAGTGGTCCTATAAGGGTTCCGTATTTTCCTTCTGAAGTTAAAATGTTTCAGCAGGAAAATTCTAAACGAGTGAGAAATATTGTGCATGGGCAAAGAGCTTACATTTGTGCAAAAATGTGCCCCGAAAATATAATTTGTGTGTCTTAAGATTTTCTAGATATTGCATTTCCCGCTGGAGTGACGTTTTTCAGAATCGTGTATCTACAAAACCATTGTATGTGCGCCTGTAGAATAAACAAATAGCTCTTTATTTGTGCGTATTTGTGACAGAATTAGATGTAAGATAATATATTTTAAAATTTTCAAGTAATCGCGCTTTTTTTAAAATCCAAAAAAGTATCGCAGCGGCTTAATGTGAAATTGTTTTCAGCCAGCCTGTCGATCAAAACTGTATTCGGTCCGCCTTGACGCTTTTAAATAACCACAAAAAAATTTAAAATGTACATGCATGCGTCTTTGAATAATATTGCTAAAATTCAAAACTACAGTACAGCTACAGCTAAATACAAGAAACCGACTCAACTCAAGATGTGTAAACTGTGTGAACCAAAAATTTGTGCGTTTAGTCAAAAGTCTATAGGGAAAATGTTTAGCTTGGAATAATTCAATCATCATCTGCCTAGCCTTTTCCCAACTATATTGGGGTCGGCTTCCAGTCAAACTGGATTTAGCTGAATATCTGTATTTTACGTGGAGCGCCTGCCTTCCAGACCTCCACAACCCATTAACTGGGTAACACGGTACTTCATGGCAAGACTGAAGTCAGATTTATTGGCTTCTACTATCCGTAAAGACTACCAAAGATCTTCAAATGATAGCCGGTTCTCTAACGGTTTAACGTGCTTTCGGAAGACGGAGGAAACTCGGTATGTTAAGATGGTCACCCATCCACAGACAAACCTTTGTAAACGTCGCTTAACCTTGTAGATTGTCCCGTCCGGCTGTTATTATCTAGGCACGAGCTCATCGCATTTACTAACTAAAAATCAAACATGTAAACAACGGTTGGTTATCCGAACCGATTCGAATGCTTAAAAACAAGCGACGGATTTGTACATACGAGGCATGCCTTTTAAGATTTGTCGTTTGAAGAAAAATACACAATAGAACCTTATAGTACTTTTTATTGTTTTTCAAAGTATTTACCTCGTAGCTAATATTATTAGCTTCTAACAATTATTCCACTCTAGGAAATGTAAAGAGATCGTTAGGGCTTAGGTCAGGACTGTCAAATTCAAAGCATTTTATTTCAAATTAACCATTCACAGGCATTTTTGAAACGTCAAGGTCGGTCGATCAAAAACATGGAAACTATTTGCACGTTCCAAAGCGTAGATCTCTATGGAGAAGAACGTGCAAGAAACTCCACGGACACTTTTAAATCATGTTCTGTTTTACAAAATTCTAAGTTACATATACTTGTTGCTTCTGCATGTGAGGACAATGCAAAGGAAAAATAAAAAAAGCTTATTATAAGAATTTAAAATATAAAGATTAAAATGAGCCAATGGCAGTTAAAAGATGACCAGTCTCAACCGACGGCGCCCGTTCACGAACATGACGCGTGAATCGGCACCTTTCAGCTCAACCATTTCAAAGGAAACCGAATGATCTAACCCACGCGCCGCCATCAGCGAGATATTGAGTGAGCATGACATGCTCTCAACCACCATGCTCGTTCATGTCCAACAAGTAAAACTATAACTAATCACATAAAATGTAAATGGCTTCATGGTACCCACATTTACAAAATTTGAAGAATATGCTTCTACTTTACACAAAACTATGGTTGTCAATGACCGAATAATAAAAAATAAATTAATATAACAACGATTAAGTTCTTACATCAAAAAGAATAAGAATCTATATGGAGGATGTTTAAGAATTTCTACTTTTTCCTGCTTCAAATACTCAATCGTTTGACGAGCGCTGTTTGAGCTTGCGTTGTCGTGGTGCTGGGTGACGGTCGCTTTGAGTTAGATTTTCGAAGTTCGGCGATGACTTGTGGTATACCACTCTGCGTTAACCGTTCTATGATCTTCAAGTGCAGTAGTCGCAACATGGCTGGTTTTTCCAATGACCATGGTCACCATCTTCAATTCGACCCCCGCTCACCGTGCGCTAGCGATTGAACGTGTTTCGTGTGTACTCCGTGATTTTAAATTATTTAAAATAACTTAACGTACCTACACCGAAAGTTTTTTGATAATCTTGCATAAACTTCTACAATATAGTGATAACAATAGTATTACAGACGTAAAAACAATAAAGTGAGCGTAAACAATACTGTTTTGGTGATATAAGTTTAAAAAAAAAAAAATTGGTTGCCTGTAAAGTCGGTATACGGGCGAAAGTTTTACGTGACAACGACTTTGAGTGGTAAAATAATTTTAATGTGAATATTCATTCGTATAGTAGGAAGAAGGATGAAATAATAGTCTCTCTCACTCTCTCTCTCTCGCTCTGTCTCTCTCGCTCTTAGGCGGGCTAACTATGCTCGAGTGGAAGGGACGCGTGCCTTTCACTTTTTATGTCTGTCTCTCTCGCTCTTAGGCGGGCTAACCATGCCCGAGTGGAAGGGACGCGTGCCTCTCACTCGCTCTCATTGTGAGCGCATAACGTGAGCGGAGCGTAACGCAGTTTCTTGAAGTGTCACCCGGCAAACCAATTTATAAGACGTTGTCACGTCAAAAACTTCGTTAAAGCTAATGTGATAATCGTGCAGTGACATACCTGCTTGACCTCGACTGTCGTCACCGTGTCTCCCACTTATCGTCCTTTCACCTATTGCCGCAGGGGCAATACCAGTTTGGCTATTTTATCGACTTAATTAACTGCTCGCTTGGCGCGTTGGTTAAGAGCCCCGGACGATTCTGCAGTGTGTCTCAGGTCGGAAGTTCGAATCTTGGGCGGACCCAGCTCTTTTTGTAATTTATAGAATATTGTTTGTGCTGTTTCTAACCAACGAAGCTAGTAAATGCAAAATATGTGAACGCAGAGAACACCACCGAATAAACCATCACGTTCCGAATCAGATATTACTAAGCTGTTCGATACCGTCGAGTCGTCAACCAACAGTACATTTAAAAGTAATGTTACCCAAAAAACTAATAAACGTCGCTGTCCGTCAGGTGACAACAATGTTAGCGACTACTTGGTGAACTTCAAGAACGAAATACGAGATATGATTCAAAACATGTCTATTACACAAAATACCCGCATGGAGAAACTGGAGAGTTACTTTTTTGAAATAAAAACTTCTAACTCCAAAATAGAGGAAACATTTACGGACATGGAAAAATCATTGAGTTCTGTATCTGACCAGTTAACCTCACTCGAAACAAAAATTATTAGCTTAGAAAAAGAACGCAGCTCCATGGCGTCAAAGTTAACGGCCCTAGAATAAAAGGTCTAGTCATTCGATCGGGCCTTAGTTAAAACGTACCAAAGGGACCCAAAGAGACTAAAAAGATGCTATATGATGCCCTACTGGAATTATCAAAACAATTGGGAATAAAGCTGCAAGTATCTGATATACGCGACGTTTCACGACAGCCTTCAAAGAAAGAAAGTACGAATTCTACTTTAACAGTTGAATTCACAAATACCCTAACCAAAACCACCTTTCTGTCAGCTATTAAAGACCACAATAAACGGAATCATAACAACAAGTTAAACTCAACTCACCTGGGTTTACTTGCTCCAAAAACTCCAACATACGCTGCAGAACAATAACAACAATATTTCTTTCCGATCATTTGTTTATAAATTTCCTGCTGGAACAACGTTACTCAACAGTAATCGTTCTTTCCGTTTTCTCCGTTTTTTTCCAAATCGACAACACGTATTTTTTTTTTATATGGTGCACATTTACAGCAGATTACGCATTAATTATACGTTCCACTCATGTCACTCTAGGGGCCACTTTCACGCCGGAGTAACGTACACCAATAAATCCCACCCAAATTCAATTGTTTCCAAAAATCCGTGTCTCATTCACAACGGATCTTATGTTGTCCAGAATAAAGAATTTATTATTATTAAGAATAAATTGTAAAAAAAATTATGCGATATTTTACAAGCTTGTGGCGTTTGCCATTTTCCGGTGACAGATACACAACTCTTAAAATATGACCACGCCCTTCTGACACAGCCTGTTGACGGATTTGGGAAATATTTTTGTTCGACGAAAAAAAAAAACAGAATTAGAATGTATCCTACATTCTAATTCTGTTTTTTTTTTTTATCTTATGAAGAATTTCGGAGATATTTATTTGATATTGACTGGTTGGAATTTTTTCCGACTTCCAAAATTAAATATATTTTGTACCTTTTAGTGGTTTTGGCAGTAAGCTGCTTTTTTATTGATTTTGTAAAATGTGTTATTTTATTTTATTTGAGAAAAGGGGAGGCCTATGCCCAGAAGTGGGACACAAAAGCAGACTAACAAAAAAAAATGAGATCAATGGAATTGTCTTGAAAACTACTTACTAATTAACATTCGCTAGTATATGATGTTCGATATTTGGAGTGACCTCAATTCTAACTGGTCTCTTACAGCGATGTCCAAGTACTTTGTCCTGGAAAACCAAAATCATTTTATTTACAGACACACAGCACAGGCAGAATGTTTCGATTAACAGCTTCTATATCCCGCTATCAAAGATTTTGTTGCGATTTAAACATATAGGAAAGTTCGACACCAATTATGGGGCACTTGATCACCAGACGTATAACCGCTTTTTAAATAATGGAGGTTGTAGAACCTGGCATTTTTTTTTTATGATTGGACTTTTGCAGTTCAAACTAGGAGGTTGTCGTATGTGGCGAATTTAATATAAAAAAATCTCCAGCCAGAGGTGATTACAAAAAATCATGGAAACTGAACGGCTACAAATTAATCGCTACGTACCGTGCGGCAGCAGCGCGAAAGTCAATCGATACAAATTTAGAAGGTATGCGGTACAGAGAGTAAAGTCCCGCATACCTCATTTGAAAAGGAGGATCCTCCAACCAGGCGGCTGTTGTGCCTGGCGGGCTACTGCCCGATAGTTGATATTCGGGCTGATGTATATGTTCAAATCGCACGGTAAACTCTGCTTGCGCGATGCAGGATTTCAACGTTGTAGTTCGCTGCTAGTCGGATAGATGGCGTCGCGGTTCTTTTTGTTGCGATGTAGTTTTGCACCGTAGGTTTTTCTTGTGGCGGTCTTGATGCCGCTACATCACTCCCCTCCGGAGACCGGAGGTCGATAGTGGATGAGTCGTCCATCTTGAGATGCTTGCCAAGCCAGTTGAAGGTTGATTCCAGTGAGTCGAAATCGGAAGTCGCAGAGTTCTCGGTGAGTCGGAACTATATGCGGTGCCCCAGTGAGTCAGGGTGATGAGATATCCCAGTGAGTCGGGATGATGCTGCAGGCTCCAGTGAGTCGGAACCGGATGTCGCAGAGTTCACGGTGAGTCGGAACTATATGCGATGACCCAGTGAGTCGGGGTGATGGGATCCCAGTGAGTCGGGATGATGCTGCAGGCTCCAGTGAGTCGGAGTGGTGCTGTTGCTGGCTCCAGTGAGTCGGAACCGGTAGTCGCAGAGTTCACAGTGAGTCGGAACTGTATGCGATGCCCCAGTGGGTCGGGGTGATGATTGAGGCTGAGGATGCTGAACAGGAATGCGCGGCTGCTGCTTGCTGGTGGTCAGGATATCCGTAGAAGCCGTGGGTACTGGCTGGCTGTATGACTCGCTGCTCGAGAGCTTGAGGTCACGATGAGGAGAAGTGATGATGACGTCACGCTGAAGTAGTTGCACGAAGGCTGCGCTGACGTTCAATGTCGAGGGTCACCAGTTTGGGGATATGCGGAACAGAGAGCAAAGTCCCGCATATCTCATTTGAAAAGGAGGATCCTCCGACCAGGCGGCTGTTGTGCCTGGCGGGCTACTGCCCGATAGTTGATATTCGGGCTGATGTATATGTTCAAATCGCACGGTAAACTCTGCTTGCGCGATGCAGGATTTCAACGTTCGCGTCGCGGTTCTTTTTGTTGCGATGTAGTTTTGCACCGTAGGTTTTTTTTGTGGCAGTCTTGATGCCGCTACACAAATATCAAACGCGCGGCAGCCGCACTGCTGTTGCGCTGCAGTCGCGCAGCACTTTGCGTTTATTGATTGTATGTCGCGCTGCTGCCGCGCGGCACTTACCGACTAATTTGAAGGCGCCCTAAGGGTATCACTTGTGGGATACGAACCTCGGCTAAGTACGTCGCTGTTGGAAGACGGCTAGGGACGGGCCAAATTGAACAGGCTTGACTTTGCAACCTGTTCGCTGGCCTTTATAGTACTGATACATAAGTGGCGAAACAAAGGTATGACTATACAGGATGGATTTTTCAAGTGGATGTGCAATTGTGCAAGCGCAATTCCAAATCAAAAAATGCTCAATGGAGTCTCGAGCATAATTTTGACAAAAGAAACTTCAAAATATAATTTCTAATCTGAAATCGAAGCTATTGATTTTTAACTAAAAACAGCCAACTACACAAGGATTTAAGCCCTGGAATTAATGGCACATGGTAAACTTGCAAAGAATATTGAATTTAAATAGCTAAATAATATTTCCAGTAAGAAGTGTATTTGATTCACGAATATATTAATGTCACAAAAATCCAATTACCCATGCTGATTTAGTTTTCATCAAAATCGGAGCCGAGACTTGTTTGATTATTTTTCGATATTCTTCAATAGTTCTGATTTGGCCACCCACGCCAGCATGAAAATGTCGTCTTGTATACTATTGCCCACTTCATATCACATATAAACTTAAAATAGATAACTTACTGGATCATAGTACATGCATACAACATGGGTGCCTTTCCTGCAGTATTTCTGTTTAGAACAGTTCTGGGACATTTGACTCGATTCCTCATTTAACGAGTCATTTGCGATAGAAAACCTCGTTAATTTTGTAATAATGAAGACAATTGGGACTATCTGGAATAAAAAAGTACTCATTGTTGTTAACCGAATACCCAAGATACGGATGTATGTCGAAGTTTCGCGTGAAGGGTTCCTATAGAATTGCCTGTAATCTATAGGTTACCTATTATACAGGGAAATTGAAAAAATACCCAAAACCTCTCAATCCTGACTTTGTATCATGACCCTGAACAACATTTGTTCTACGACTTTGACCTCAACCAATCAATGTAGCCAAAAACAATTTGTTTTAATTTATTTGAAGTCTGTTTATTTCGCGTATACTACGCGCGCGCGCGCACTCAGTCACTCGCCGCCAACCTGGCGGCGGCCTTTCGTGGGCCGCCTCATAAAGAATATGCAAAATTTAGACTATGTTTATATTTTTTTGTATGGAATAAAAATGTTTCGAATTTTGAAAAGTCGTAGAACAAATGTTGTTCAGCGTCATGATACGAAGTCAAGATTAAGAGGTTTCGGGTATTTTTTAAATTACCCTGTATATATACATTTCAAAATTTTAGGTTCAGTAGTTTCCGAGATAAGAGGGGAGGGAGAAGGTCGATTTTCATTTACTTTCTTTCGTATCTTCGAATTATTTATTTTTATTTGTATTATTATAAATTACTTTTGAGACCCTTATGATGAGCCCTTTGATTTGTCACAAGGTTTAGTTTTTTTTTCTAAATGTTCCTCAAAACGTGACTCCATTAATTATCAATACGCGTCCGTGTTTGGATTACAGAAGGTTTAAGTGAATTAAATCGGCTTAGTAGATTCAGAGAAAATCAGCTGTGGCAAACGGTCCGACAGACAGACAAACAACCAAGTGATTCTATAATCCTATTTTTTATGGTTTAAGAACTTTGTCTCAAAAATAATTACATTCACTTCTATGAGCAAAAACTTATTTCTAAAGTGACAGGTACGCAAAAAATTTTTTTTATGAAGATTATTATAGGTACATTAAAATTTTTAATTTGTAAAATTTTAAATGTGCCTTTATAGTTTATGAGTTTACATTTTTTTATTTATAAAATTTCTAGGCATTTTGTTGTAAAGCTGTACTCCTTCATACATAATAGTAGTGCCGTAGTTAGTTCTAGGCACCCGCAGCAATATGTATGTCAATAACTTATCTAGTGCTGCATCTATTTTATACGCATTCATTTGCTTCATACGTATTTTTGTAAGTAACGGAAATTTTGAACATGATTTTGACCCCTTTCAAAACGTCGGATTAACTATAAATTTGGTATACTTATCAAGAACCAATGGCAATTCAATATTTCAAACAGTTTTACTTAAAAATACGCTTTTATAGAAAATTCAACCAAAAATTAAAAATAAATAACTGTTTAAAAAACTAAGAAAGACGCTTTAATAGACAATTCAACTAAAAATAGAAAATAAATTTTAATAAATGTGAATTAAAAATTATTTTCTATTTTTTAGTTGGATTGTCTATAAAATCGTGTTTCTTGTTTTTTTTTTATTTGAAACTATTATTTATTTGCTTGTGGCTGTTTTGTTTTTCATTTTGACTTCATGCATAAAGGCTTAGTACATACAAGCCTGAAAAGGCGGACACAAAGCCACTAAAATTTTATCTACAAGTCATCGTAACTCTTTGTTTGCGAGTCCGTCGACTCGCACTTGGCCACGTTTTTTACCCGACTATGAAAGAAGGAGGGTTATGTTTTTCGAATGTATGTATATTTCTTTGGCACGCCCTAGAGCCTAAACGGCTTTGTCGTATTTTTATGTGAGTGGTGTCAATAGATTCGTCTAAGTTGTGAGAGAGACACTGGGTACATCGAAATAAAAAAGAAAACAAAATGGCTAATTTTTGGCGCCATATTATGCCTTCAATTTTTTTTTAATTTTCGAAACCTATCGAGTGGGCTATCAAAATAAAGGGCAACTCACTATAATATAGGAAATAAAAAATTGACTTCGTCAAAAAACTCGACCGCTAAAAACGACAACTTGAAAAGCGACTGTTTCGAGTTTTTTGTCGTTTTTAGCGGTCGGTTTTCTTTAAAAAGTATTTGTTTTTTCATCTTGTATCTATATAATCTATCATAATTATATGTTTTTATAACACAGTCAACACTAGTTTTGGTACCAAGCAACTGTTTTTTATTTTAAGTTAGGACCAGATACAGGGGTACTCTCTACATCTTAACATACCGAGTTTCCTCCGTGCCTTGACAAGCACGTTAAGCCGGTGGTCCCAGCTGTCATTTTTTGATCTTTGGCAGTCGTTACGGATATCTCACCCATACGCACAAAACGTTTTGGTAACACAATGCATACATTCATAATGCGTACAGCAGGAATTCCCTGCCGGAGTCTGTGTTTCCTGATAGCTACAACCTGGCTTTATGTCAAGAGTGAATAGGTTATTTCTAGGCAAGCGTGCTCCATCTTTGACCACATCATCGCTTACCATCAGGTGAGATAGTGGTCAAACGCGTGCCTATACCAAATGAAAGGCCTTACTGTAAGAGTTTTAATTATATGTTTTTCAGAATTTTATAGTATATAATTATGAAGTCATTTAAGAAATTAGACGAAAAATTACCATTCCCCCCTTATCTACGAAACTACAGACACTAAAATTTTGAAAAAAATGGAGACAATATCTCTTAACCTATAGATTACAGGAAAATCTATAAGAATTCTATAGTGTTAAAAAACATGTTAGAAAAAAAAAACGTTTAGAACCCTTTTCACGCGAGTCCGACTCGCACTTGGCCAGCTTTATTGTTACTTGACCATCTTCTTCCTCCATATCTCATCTAATATTGAGAAAAACAGAACGAAAGAGACAGATCACTCATGTTTCTGAACGAAGAATTATTTACGAAAAACTAAAAAAGAGACTTTTACACACATAATTTAGCTTTACCCTCATCCTCATCAGTAATTTTAGCATGTTATTTATTAAGGCTACTTACAACTATATTCAAATTCGCTTATACACGGATTACTTCCCCTATTTTTCCTTCCTTGGGTGGACCACATACTGACGAAAGGGTTCCCATTCTCAGCGTTGACATGTCGCTAGACACCCAGTGCTGGTTTACGAATAGACACAGATACTCAGGGCAAGAAACATTTAAGTAGTAGGTACTTACTTTTACAATCATTGCTATGTTTCAAAGATCCAGGTGATATTGTAGAAATTAGCGTTTCAGGACACGTCCAGGGAATCTGAAATGTTGTGATCTCGTAGTATTAAGTCGACAATCAGGTAAACCTGTGAACTTGAAATCACATAAACTTGCTTTGTTAGATGGATTAGATTTAAATAAATGATTATTATTAATTTATTCTGTGACACGTTGTATCACAACGTTGTAATTGTTACAATGTCAAATGTTACAAAAAAATAAAAGAAATCATTAGTAAATTTTGACATTTCATTCATAATAAATGTAAATATTTGTGCTTATAAAACTTCTCATTGTATAATAATCACATATTTTCATCTGAACTAAATTTATAAATTATTATATTAATAGGGATATTATCTTCTAATTATGGTTTCGATGACAAACTGTACCTACATTATAGTCCGCGAGCCAGCAACAGATTTCCATGACCAAGTTCCTCCCGGACGATAACTTGTATAATGGTTTAAAGAGCTTCATCATTGAGCTCTGTAAGAGTTCTATGAACGTCAGCTGCGATACGGTGGGTGGGTTTAGCAGCAGCAGCCTCCGAAACACGTAAACATTTTTTTCTTTTCATTAATTTCCTCCCGAATGAAAATTTATTTATTAAAACTTTATGCACAAGCAAAAAAACACTGTACAAAGGCGGATTCTACCAGTCAACCTTAGGAAGGTCGTCAGCTGGTCACACGAACACGTTTTTTCAGTCATTTCTTTACGATCGAAAATTATATCAGATTTGAGCTAAACCAATATCTTGCAGAAAACCAAACGTCAGCCGGCTGTATTTCGGTGGGAAAGCTGAAGAGGGCAACTATCGCTAACTTAAATTCACCAGCTGACGAGTTTTCCCTCGGCATATTGCCAGCTGACTTATTTTATTACTTAAAAGGCCATAATTATGAACTACCAGCTGACAAACTTTTACCCGGGAGGAAATGGCGTGTCTAAAGATATTCGACTGTATGCTTCGTGCTCCGACTGAAAGATTAATCTTTGGAGTGTTTAATAATAATAATAATGTAATAATGACTTTATCATCTCAACTCCGACACAGGCCACGGTTCAGGCGCCAGCTAGTGGCGCAATCACACCGCGGCCCAACAACGTCAGTGATGAGGTAGATGATAGGGTTGTCACGGTAAGTAGCCAGTGCAACGATAGACTGAGGAGCGCACTGGAGGATGCGCTTCGCGAGTATAGATACATTCCGACCGAACTTAGGCCCCGTTTACCACGGTTACCCATGCACAAAAAAAATAGGGCGCTGGTGTGTGCTCTGGACTCGCTGCTGCAGAACATCTTTGAAAGCAGCAAAAGCCTCCTTGATACGCACTCAATCCTGTATTGCGGGGCTGTTGCGGCATGTCGTTTAGCAAATGTCAATTTTAAAACTACTGATGAAGCTATTAAAATAAATAAAAAATAAATAAATAAAAATAAAAAATAAAAATTGTTTATTGCATCAACTAAAATAGTTATTCTATTTACATTATTGCTATTCGACCAAAACCTGCTGTACCAGCCTGGCAGTGCAGGATTGAGCGGCGGATCGATGAGGCTAGGGCACTCATCGGCAAACTATACTGCTTCAGGGAGGGTAACACACGACCACGCGTGATGAGTTTTGTGAGACGGGAGTTTTCGGGGACTGGTATCAGCCCTCGAGATTACACGTCCCGTGTCACGGAGCGCATCGACTTCCTGAAGCAGAAAGTTTATGCATGGGCGAACCGTATTCGGCGGTATAAGCGGCGGGTTGATCGATACTCGCAGAATCGCATGTTCCAAAGCGATAAGGGTGTATAGAGCTTGGGAGTGACCTGAACAAAGTGTGACGGATGTGTGCCGCCCGGATGATATCGCCACGAATACATTCTGGCGAAGCATCTCGTCGGTGCCCGTCTGTCATACCGAGGATGGCTGGATGCGCGATATCGAGCGCGTGTGTGAAGCTATGCCACAAATGGAAAAAATTAACATCTCCCCATTAGATGTAGCCAAAGCAGTCCGTCCGTTACCGAACTGGAAATCTCCAGGACCGGACGGACTGCATAACTTCTGGCTCAAATGGTATAGCAGCTCACACGCGCTCCTGGAAACTCAATTCCAGTCATTCTTAGAGTCTGGGTCGCTACCACAGTTTCTAACAACTGGCGTTACCCACCTGCTCCATAAGACCGGTAGTCCCGCGGAACCCAAGAACTATAGACCAATTACTTGTTTGTCGACGGTCTATAAACTTCTTACATCCATTCTGAGAGTGAAGATCAATGAACACATTGAGACTAATTCAATTATGTCCATCTCTCAGAATGGATGTAGGAAGGGGTCCCGCGGTACTAAGGAGCTCATAGACACGGCTATAAGCCAACAGGTTCGTCAATCCCGCAAGGATCTGTCGACATGTTGGATAGACTACAAGAAGGCCTACGACTCTGTGCCACATACATGGCTCATGAGGGTGTTGGAATTGTACAAAATAGATGCAACTCTACGCACCTTTCTTGAGTCATGTATGAGGCAATGGAAAACAGTCCTTCGCTATCCAGGATGTCGACCAATTTAGGGGGACGATCAGCCTGTGTGGATTAAACGGGGAATATTTCAGGGCGACAGTTTGAGTCCGCTTTGGTTTTGCTTAGCTCTGAATCCTCTAAGCACATTGCTGGAGGGTTCAGGTCTAGGCTATCGGTTGAGAAGAGGTAGTCAGGCCATATCTCACCTTCTTTACATGGATGATCTGGAACTCTTTGCCCCCAACAATTCGCGACTGATGGAGCTACTGAAATTGACTGAAACCTTCAGTAGTGCCATCAGGATGGAATTTGGTGTGGACAAATGTGCAGTGCATGTAAAGAAAGGGGAGATTATGGAATCTGAGATAATTCAACTCTCGGATTCCATACAGGTTAGATCACTCAGCTCGACCGAAACCTATAAGTATTTGGGTATTTCGGAAGCGTTGGGCATTGATGTTACTGACATGAAGCAATCGTTGAAGGAACGCTTCTTTGGCCGCCTGAAAAAGGTTTTGAATAGCCTTTTGTCGGGCGGAAATAAGGTGCGCGCCTTCAACGGTTGGGTCATGCCGGTATTAATGTACTCTTTCGGCATACTCAAATGGACTCAAACTGAACTTGACGCCCTGGATAGGAGGGTCCGTACACTGCTGACCGCAAACCGGATGCATCACCCACGATCGTCGGTGATGAGATTGTACATCCCGTGAAAGTGTGGAGGTCGAGGCTTTTTAAACGTCAAGACTCTCCACAACCGCGAGATGTGCAATCTCAGAGAATATTTTCTCAAAGCTGATGTGGGTATGCACCGAGATGTTGTCGCAGTAGACAAGTGTCTCACCCCGTTATCCATGGCTAAGGAGAACTGGCGCAAACCTGTGATACTTACCACAGATGACCGCAAGGAAGTATGGAAAAGCAAGGAGCTTCACGGGCGCTTCTATCGGGCTCTTCATAGGTCCGATGTAGATTTTTCTGCGTCCGTGGCCTGGCTACGATTCAGTGATCTCTTCGGGGAAACTGAAGGTTTTGTCTGTGCGATTATGGACGAAGTTATCTTGACGAATAACTACCGGAGGCATATTATGAAGGATGGGACGGTGGACGTGTGTCGGGCATGCCACCGACCGGGTGAGTCCATCAGACATATTATCTCTGGTTGTTCTCGTCTGGCTAACAGCGAATACTTGCACAGGCACAACCAAGTGGCCAGGCTTATCCATCAGCAACTAGCTTTGAAATACAAACTTGTGGATTCTGAGGTACCGTATTATAAGTATGTATGTGCCCGACCCAGTTCTCGAAAATGACCATGTCACGTTATACTGGGATCGAGCTACGAGTATCATCACTGATAGGACTATTGTTGCCAATAAGCCTGATATAGTGGTGATAGACCGATTAGCGCGCCGCACAATGATAATTGATGTTACCATCCCGCATGACGAGAACCTCGTGAAGGCCGAGAAAGAGAAACAAATCAAGTATCTCGACTTAGCGCACGAGGTTGTCGACATGTGGAATGTGGACTCAACTGTCATTGTGCCGATAGTCATTACGGCCAATGGCCTGATGGCCAAAAGCTTCGACGAACATCTGCCGAAGCTGGCGTTACGCGGCCGTTGGGTAAAGGGCCTGATACAGAAGGCAGTACTCCTCGATACGGCTCGTATTGTGAGGAGGTTCCTTTCTCTGAAGCCCTAACCACCGGTAGCTTGGACCCTGCTCCCGACACCGGCGGACTACTACTTTTATATTTTTAAATATATTTTTTTTATGGTTTTTTAGAGATATATTTAAAAATATACTTTGTATGTAAATAAGAGTGAATAAACGAAATAATAATGTGGATTTTGCGATCATTGTACCAATAGTTGTATCAGCCAATGGCTTAATAACTACGAGCCTCGACCTGCACCTCAGGAGGCTCTCTTTAGGCAGCTGGATCAAGGGCTTGATTCAGAAAGCGATACTTCTGGAGGGCTACTCTCTAAGCCCGAAGTCCGTGGTTTCGGGCTTAGTAGTGGGCGTATTCTACTCCGTATCACCTACGGACTTGGGATTAGTCCCGAACCCGAAGTAGGATAAACGAATTGACAGTAAATGTCTCATCATGTTGTCATTCATTCTTAGTGGTTAAGTTATACGGACTACGAACTACGGACTAAACTACGGACTCTCTAAGTCCGACTTAGAGAGTAGCCACCCTGGACACGGCTTGTATTGTTAGGAAGTTCTTCTCTCTGGAGCCGCGCCGGTAGCTTGGACCCTGTTCCCGATACCGGTGCGCTAAGTACTAATTTTATAATTTTAAATGTTATTTTTTTATGTTTGTTATTGAAATATTTAAAAATGTACATCAGTATAGTTTATGATTAACGAAAATAATAATGATTTATTTCGTATCAAGAACGATACATATAAACTACCATTTAATAATTATATTCTGGGAGACTGGTGCCTAAACTAGACGTTGAACCTGTATTTCAGGACACCAGGACTCCGTCCATTCGGAGATAGTCACATTTTGTTGGTTATTTATTCACACATTATCAAATGCGATAAGGTTAAATATTTTCGTTTAGCTTAACCCAACCACCAAATTGCAGCTGATGAGCTGGCGTTCAAAGAGGTCCACAATAAAGCTTTCTTAACCAATTTACAAGTTGTCGTACGGGAGGAAATGTATGACAAAATTTAAGCCTGGCTCGCGGTCTAAGCTGCTGCGGTATCGATCTTGGTCACTTTGACTTGTAACTTAATCTGGGGTCACGGCAGTGCCCCCGCCAAGTCGAGCAAAAAAGCGGTCCGGCTAATATTTCTACACCGGCACCGGTAGTATATGTGAAATGGTCCAATATTAAGAGCTTAATGTACCATATACTCAGAAATAAACTATCATTATTATTATTATGAAAAAAAATGTTCGTCAGTCTCGCTAAAACTCAAAAACGGAGTGACCGATATAAGTAATTGTTTTTTTGTTTGTTTTGTTCGCTCTAATATACGTGGAGTTTAGGATCAAAGAAAGTTGTTATCAAAGCAAGTTTATGTGATATGAAGTTCACAGGTTTACCTAATTGTTGATAAAATACAATGAGATCACAACGTTTCTGTTTCCCTGGACGTGTCGTGAAACGCCGAGTTGGTTAATTTCTATAATATCACCTGGAACTTTGGAACATAGCAATGATTTTAAAAGTAAGTACCTAACGGTTAAATACTTCCTTGCCCTGTGTATCTGTCTTTATAAACCAGCACTGGGTGTCGAACGCCATGCCACCGCTGAGAATGGGAACCTTTTTGTCGGTATGTAGTCCACCCAAGGAAAGAAAAATAGGGAAAATTATCTGTGTTTAAGCGAGAGTTGGTATAGTTGTCGGCATGGTGCCTTAAATAACATTAGTACTGATGAATGGGGGTGAAGCTAACTTGTAAAAGACCTTTTTTTGTTTTTCTTGAATGTCTCGTAAACGGTGGCTCATAGCAAAAATGTTCGGAAATATAAATAATCTATCTCAAATTTTAAAAGATTTTGTACTATTTTTTGGTAGGACCAATATTTAATGAGATACGTAGGGAAGAAGATGGTCAATTACAAAATTTCCCTTTCTATAATAAGAACTAGCTGTTGCCCGCGATTTCATTCGCGCATATGTAGCTATGTTATGATGTCGCTAGGTAAGATCGCTTATATATATTATATAAGATATACGAACAGTCAATATATAGCATTGCTTGACCCCCTATTAGAACTAGGAATTATGAAGAGTTTTATGTAAGGCACTGGCTGTATCACCTCTTTTGTTCAAAATGCCAACCAGCTTTAGTATTTTTTTGTAATGAAGAACGTTTTAATGATAACGCTTTTCTATACACGATGTTGAAGACAGCTGCTAGGGTTGTTAACACAAATAGAGCTAATTAAAGTCGGCCATGGGAAAACCAACCAGAAGAAAAGTGTACCACCGCAACGGATAGAGAAGAGACTCCGTTCGCACTTAGACTCTCATTCGATCTGTTGTGTCTTGGTTAACCACCAATATGCGCAAAAGCTCCTGAGTGCTTCACAGGTTTTGCGGAGCGACCTCACCATTCCTAGGATTTGTTCACATTGGAAAGGCACGGCCTCATTTTCAAGGTGAAGTGGGCGACTGATTACTCGGCGTCGAATCAACCTCTGCAAATAGGCCGTCTATGGCGCCAATGTTGAAGGGATGTTTTTTTAGGAGACAAGAAGACTCGTAAATATACCTATTATTATAACTAACTAAACAACTTTTCAGCCTGAGAAGTTGTTGGTTAAGTAGTGTGTATAGGCTTGACATTAACATTTTTTACTGCCTGCAATTTGTAACCTGTGATCATTTGTCGTGATGAAGTTCAGTTGGTATCTGGCGAATTCATGAATGAAACTGTGAAAAAGTAGGAGGAAGAGTCGGTACGAGTCCAGCACTACCATCTCGGTACCTTTCTTCGCAAGTTTGTCTATGGCGACATTGCCTAGGCATCTACAGTTCCCCATGATCCACTGGAGAGTGAAACCTGCACCGAATAATTCCCTGAGTCGTGACGTAACATAGGCTCACTGGGAAATAATTATAATAAGGGATGAGGGATCTTGGGAATGAATACAACATTACCGGAGTAACATACCAAGAGCAATCAGCCGAAATCTTATTTCAACTACTATGAAACAATGTTGGATATGTGTGACTATGAGCCGAGTGCTTTTGCAAAGTTCTATAGAAATAAAATATTTACATAGCAATCATAAAACTTAATCAGATGATGTCTATCATTTTCTTCCATGGCCGTTTACATGAAAACCTTTTCCTTATTTACCCAAAAACATCTGTCAATACTATGCGTGTTGATGGTTACTGCTTCGTTGATGAGTTTATTGTAAAGTCAACAAAGCTATTCGTTATGCAGGCAGCTAACTTGCAACTATTTTTTAACAATTTTGTGAGTGTGCTGAGTAGACTATTATCGTACAACATACTCGTAAGTATGTCAAAAGCTTAAAAAATTAAAATGCACACATTAGAAATAAACATTTTCAGTGCTGTGCAAAAAAATAATATTTTTGTCAGTATACCGAATAGGCTTGTTGACTGTACATAGAAGAAATAAATTAATGCTGTGAAGCAACGGGACAATACAAGCTATCTATATAATATAAATAAAACAACCTAACCATCTTCTTGATTGAGGTGTGTGCCATCAGCAATTTTTAACAGTATTTGAAATATTATGCGCATTTGAGTGGCCTCTTTATATTGTACTCGCATTCTTCTTTCTCGCCGTTCCCTCCCTGCTGATAAACGCAACCACATACGACGTCTCACCAAGCCATTCGGTCTTCTGCAGTGTAGACCGCTCTGTGCATGCTGCCTCCAACAGCCTTCTTTATGGTGTCGGACCATTAACAAGACTATATGTTTTCATGTTTGAACTTTAATGGGTCGATAAATTATCTTGCGCTATAAGAATGGTGTTATTCAAATTTGTAAAATGGTGTAATCTAAACTTTATAGTTAAGACTCTACTTGATGAATCAAGTTGATTCTTAATTGATTTCGAGCCAGGAATGCAAATCGAAACAATTTAAAGTTTTTAGAACACAGTTAGACATCCGATTAACCGAGCTTATTATACTCTCGCTCGCCGTTCATGTGAGCGCACGTCTGTTGATAAACATTCTAATCTTCAAATCGCGATTCAAAAAATGAGAGCAAATGCATAACGCCATCTATGGAGTATGCCGCAACGTTACCTACTTATCGGTCTTCTACAGATTGCATTTCGCGGTGAGTGTGCCCAAGAACTCCACGACCTCATCCCACCTGCCCCTTTCTACCATCAGACATCCAGACCCATCCATCAGTACTTTTAGTTAGTTATTTAAGCCCCCTTACTTAAAACTATGTTTACCAAAATTCGCTTTCACACGCATGTCCCCTATTTTTCTACCTTAGGTGGACTGCATACCAACGAAAGGGTCCCATTCTCAGCGTTGGCATAGCGTAGCGTTAGACACCCAGTGCTGGTTTCAGAGACGCGAATAGACACAGATACTCAAGACAAGAAGCATTTAAGTAGTAGGTACTTACTTTTAAAGTCATTGCTATGTTCCAAAGTTCCAAGTAATATTATTGAAATTAATCAACTCGGCGTTTCACGACACGTCCAGGGAAACAGAAATGTTGTGATCTCATTGTATTTTATCAACAATTAGGTAAACCTGTGAACTTCATATCACATAAACTTGCTATGATAACAACTTTTTTTGATCCTAAACTCCACGTATGTTAGAACGAACAAACCAAACAAAAAAACAATTACTTATATCGGTCACTCCGTTTTTGAGTTTTAGCGAGACTGACGAACATTTTTTTTTTCATAAAAATAATAATGATAATTTATTTCTGAGTATATGGTACATTAAGCTCTTAATATTAAAACGTTTCACATACACTACCGCTGCCGGTGTAAAAAATATTAAATGCCATCAAAAACATAATTTGTAAAAAAAAACAACATAATTTTTTTAATGAATGTGTAGTAGTTATAAGGTAAATGAAGTGGGCTGCCGTTGTAAGACTAAAAGTTATAAAACTTAATCGAATGATGTGTATCATTTCCTTCCATGGCCGTTTTCATGGACCTGTTTGTCTTATTTTCCCTAAACATTTGTCAATATTATGCGTATTGATGGTTGCTGCTTGGTCGGTGGGCTTTCCGCACATAGAAGAAATGAATTTATGATGTCAAGCAACGGGTCAATAGAGGCTGTTTTCCAAACTTATCTAACCATCTTTATTCATCATTTGTTGATATTGTAGTGCGTTATATAGAAAATATTGATTAGGACAGGACCCGCTGGCGCCTATTTAATCGTATTTTGAACTTTGGATGCACCGCGATCCAAAAAACCGGTCAAGAGCGAGTCTGACTCGCGCAACGAGGGTTTGTACCATCATATATAAAACGTGAAATGTTTTTAAATTTTCATCGGCAGGGCCTATATCCATCAGAGATTTAATTTCATTTTAACACTGTGGTGTATTTATGTTAATAAAATTGGTGTATATTGCAGTTTTAGAACAGCGCCATCTCTTGACTGATAGTGGAACTAATGCAATTTTTGTTGATAATTTCTAAAAAAGTGTGCTATTTAGAAACATATTTTTTTCTGTAATCATTACATAAACTTCTATGACATCTTTGCATACTTCGGAGATAAGGGGGGAGAATGGTCAAAATTTTTAATTCAAAAAAAATAAAAATTTTGCCCTAAGAAAAAGAAAAAAGGTTTGAGAATGTGCAAATAGCGTTCTTTCATATAATGCCCTAGTAGCCTCAGTTCGATTTAGTAAGAATCCCTTTCAGTTGCTATTGCAAAAACTTTTTTTCTTTCTTATTTGCAAAATGGATGATCAATATTCATCTTCAACTATTCCAAATTTGAAATGTACTATATGCAGTAGTAGATTTTGAGATATCCAATAGTGACAGACAGAGAGACTTAGTCACACCACATTCCTTTTTACCATGTTGGTACGGAACCCAAAAAAATGAGAGTCAATTGATTTTTCTATGCAAATTATATAGTTGAACTGTCAAAATATTATATACCCCCAAAAACTCATCCCCTTCCGACCTCAAGTTCCCCGTAAATTATTTTTCCTTCCTTTAGCTTCCTTTTCCAATGGGTTTTATCCTACTATTACTATTTATGGTTTCAAACATTATCGACCCTGGTCTTAATGTAGAATAATAAGTTGATTTTTTCTAGATTCTGGAACATTGCCACAAATCCTATTAGGTTTATGTTTAAAACTAATCTACATTTGTTTTGTACTTTTTTACGTGATGCGAACTAACAGGATACAAATAATTTAAACAGAAAATAGGTTCTGTTAATTTTCCATTAACATACTTTTCAGAGACTCTTACTTACTACATGATAACCCATCCGTGTTCCTCAAGATGCCCTTTGCGTTCCAGGGCCGCGGTGACTCTTTCGAACAATTTTCGCAACCCTGGTAGGCACTGGCCCTATCCTTCAACACCCTTTTTTTTAAGAGTGGGAAATCATCAAATGACTCTTCCCGCTTTGGGTGAAGCAGGAAGGAGTGTCAGACTCTTACTGACTAAAACCCATCCGCATTCCTCCTAGTGCCCTTTGCGTTCCAGGGTACGGTGCCTCTTTCGAACGAAGTCTGCAGACCCAGCAGGCACTGGCCCTGGCGGGCCTCGTCTTTTACGGTGACAGCTCTTTGAGGCGCGCGTGGAATACAGCGCACCGTCGACCCGGGCCTGGTTCTGATCAGACGGCGAGCCACCCAATACTCGCCGTTCGCAGGCTCGCGCCTACGGTGGCTGAGAATCGCCCTGCGACTCCCGACGACCGGGGCGTCTTCTTCTGTTGCGGCGGCTGGGGCGTGAGATTTCCCTCTCTCTCACACGTTCGGCTTCCTCCTTTGACATTACTGCTTCACAGTTGGAGATAACCGCTTCCCATGTCTCCTCGCTCCGGACCATGGCTTGAACCAGGGCCGGATGCGAGAGATCGCCGCCACCGATCGCCTCGACGAGGACACGGCGGTGCTTCGCCCAAGCAGGGCAGACCTCAACCGTATGCTCCACCGCGTCCTCCGGACAATCCTCGCAGTGTATCCTCATGTGTGGGTATGTGTGTGAATAAATTAAAAAACATAGTTTAAAAAAATTACAACTGATGGGATTCGATCCCACACCAAGTCTTTTGAAAGGCAGTCTTCAAACCGATGGTCAATGACCGCTGACGGCAAATCGATAAAAATAGCCGATATTAATTATGTCATTGTTTTTCGCTGCTTACCTCCCCAAAAGTATAGCGTGATGATAATCATTGCTAAGGTTAGACCCATAAGCATGTTGCGCAATATTGTATTATGTTGCGGCTTCTTATAAAAATTCCTTGCTACACTGTTTCAAAAAATGTCGAATGAAAATGTAAATGTTATTTTAAGTACGCAAAAACTGTATTATGTATATATTTTTTTTACTATATTGTGGTGTAAAAATACAGTTCAGAAGATAAAACAGATACAAAAATAATAATAACTGTAACTACCACAATACACAAACCATGCACCAATTATTGCCGTTCAAAACATATATATTTGAATATTGTTTATCCTCCAAAGCACATAGCTTAATAATTTATAACCTATAAAATCTGACCGTACCTTGTAGGATTATTATGAAAAATTTTAACAAAATTGGTTCAATATTTTTCTTGCCAATTGGAAACATACACCCTACACGGTTTACTATTTTATTATATGAATAAATTTATGAATGAAATGTCAAAATTTACTAATTACATAAATAAAAAAATAACAGCTGTTCAGTACATTTTGCGCACGTAAATGTATGGGGGAGTCATTTATTTTATTTCGGTGTGGTTCCCATATTAAAAGTTGTTCATAATTATGAATACCTATTTCACGTTGTATATATATAACCAGAAAATGGCTAACTTCTTAAGATTATAAAATAAATTGAGAGATTGTAAACTTGATATATTGACAACAGAACATTTGTAATAATTTTTTCCGCATCAAAATTTGAAAGTCTATAATCTCTCGAAGTCATACCGAGAAATTGTGGAATGTCATAAATGGCAACTAATCAGAGCACAAGAAACGAAGCTGTGATTGGTCTGTTCAGATGTGACGTCACATGTACGCCATAGAGCTAAAAATTAAATGGACCTCCTGCTGTCTGGTGTTGGTTGGGTTTACTTTAGGTTTGTAACATAAGGTTTAATTTTGAATAAAACAAAGAACAATTAAATTGTTCATATTGTTTAAGATTTTTTTCTATGTAACCGTCAGCATGACATGCACGGCATTATTAAAAATGCGGACTAATGACCATATTGCCGTCTCGAATATGTGGCATGGAAACGCCATAGATCTAATGATCACTAATTTTATCGAATGTACTAGTATACTCGGCTTAAATTACGGTTCTGCAGGGCTTTGAGGAACCTAACATTAATGGAATCACGGGAGCTTAGCTACCTAATTTATGCGTGTAGGGGTCGACCTTTGTTCAGCGGTTAGATCAAAATTTCAATTAAACACGATGATAGTAAGGGGACAACGATGTTAGTAATGTAACGAACTTAAACGAACAAAAAAACTCGAAGCTTTTTGTCATGGATCTCTTTCGTAACTCTGTGGCATATACGCGAGTTCACACCAACAAAGACCAATGAAGGGCCAGTGTGAATGTCGCCAAAGTAAGTCCACAATTTCTCGGAATGGCACGTAGATGATATAGAATGCATGATTTTGATTCGTATAATTTGTAGAACAAATTTTCATTTGACAATTTACCAAGAGTTTACAAATTCTCAACATATTATGTTGTAATCTTACGTATTTACAATTATCTGGTGACATACTCGTATATAAATATTGATCGATTGTATTTAACTTGAAATTTTATTGGAATTATGTTGATTTATTATTTCAAAATAGTCATTTACCTGTTTTGTGCTTGTTTGACTAGTTGTCTTCACAAATGCAAGAGGTTTACTGGCAAAATGTTTTCACTTAAATGCTCTGATTTCCACAGTCACCGCTTCTTTGTGTTTCCAAAGTTTTTGTTTTTTTTTATTTCTCTACTTCTTATCGAGGCTTATCACATTCAGTCGCTTATGGTTTTACTGCTTTCGTTTAACTCCTTTTTTAGGGTTTCGTTCCCAAAGTGTAACCAACGGACCCTTATTGCTAAGCCTCCGTTATCCATCTGTTTGTCAGCGGGCTGTATCTCAAGAATCGTAATAGGTAGACAGTTAAAATTTCAGTGTATATGTTACGGGCAATTTGTATAATCTGGTATTCTATAGAATACCGGATATATAGGCTTGTATAGCCTTCTGCAACTGGGGTGGTAGTGCGTTCGATAATGCTCCATTCCTTTAAAAGATGCAACCAGTGTCCCAGTTGTGGGTAGGATGTAGATTGCTTCGGGTGCGTTTCCACCAGACCTATTGTGGAAGCCTAGCTACAGGCTAAATAAATGAAGCTATTCTATTGGTTCTTAACAAACACATCCCTCGCTACGCATCCCTGTTGGAAACGCACCCTAGTCTATCGGACACCACCAAATACAAAAGTCGTTGACAGATCGTAACATGGCGTGATGCAGCTCGGTCTCGCTTAGTGCCTTCCTGTAATGGCTCGCGCCAACAGTTAGTGAGGCGCGGGCGGCCCAGCGCGGCAGCGATGTGTACGTTTGGAGTTTTCGACTGCCGGTGTCCCACAGACGTAAATACAGCAATAAATGTTGATTCTTATAGACGTCACCTCACCAATATCTTCTTAGATTCATAGTGTCTGTTAGTCGTTTTATCAGTAACATATAAATACTACCATAGTGTCTCTCAGACATAACCTCACATTTAATTGGTTACACTTATAATATTCATAATTTTATAGATAACAACTCAAAGTATCAAAACAATACGGCAGTGGAAGATATTCAAATGATGATGAGCAGATTAAGGAATGGCTTGAAGAATTAGAAGTAGAAAACTAGTTTAGCGATTTTGATGATTCGGTAGAAGATCCTAATAATGTGGAAGGAAATGCGAGAGGAAAACGACGGCCTTGAGGAACAGAATGCCCAATCGAGTGAAAGGTTTTAACTCTGAAGACGAAGAGCCCCTTAGCTCTTTAGCTTGTGGTGACCAAGATGGTCCAAACTACATTGGAAAAAAACGATTTTTATGTCATCTTATACCAATCCTGTCCAGGTGCCAAGCTGCGAAGACTTTTTACTATCTTTAGCAAAATAATTAATTATTTCTAGCTTAAAAGAACGCGTTTATAATGATGAACTCCGTTTTACTATAACACGAGGTTTAGGCAATGATTTGCATCCCCCTCCACCCGTGGCCAATCTTCCAGGTCCTGCTGGAAGGAAGGTACGCAGCATATGCCCCAGTAAATTGAAGAGACATCAAGGTACCACTGTTGCGAATGCAAAAAGCCAATTTGTCTACAATGTTCTTCTCCATTATGTCAAGACTGTAAACTTAAGTTTTAGATTTAGAGTTAACTTTAAGACTAATTTGTGCATAATTGAACCGTGACAATCTCGTTATGTTTTTTTGTTTTAGAACTATAAGATAGGTACCGCTTAAAGGATTAATATTTACAGTTTTGTAGATTTTTTTTTATTGTATTTTTTTTTTCATATTTTTGTAAGTTAAGCGTAAAAATAATGAAAATACCGATCTCAATAAATGATTCCATAATATGCTCGTTTTTTGTTTTGAGAATACTTATTCATTTTTATTTCATTATACACAAACCTATTAATCATAAAATAAAACTAGAGCTCTATATTTCTAAAAGTTATAAACAAATCATGCTGTACAGAAGTGACGCCTGACAGACTACACCTCAGTTGAATGTTGATGAATACCGGCAGATATCGCTTGCGACTGTCTGTGCTAAGGTATTGGACAGTCTGCTTGATAAAATTCTAGGTAAACATATCGTTCTCGAGGATGGTCATTTTGGTTTTAGACCGAGCTTATCAATAGATAGTGCAATTCTAGGCCTTAAGCAGACTGTTCAATATTTTACGGAAAGACTCCTGTAATAGTATGTTTTTTGGATTTATCTAAGGCTTTCGACCTAGTCAGTTATGACCTGTTCTGGCATAAGCTCACTCACGACACTACTTTCCCGGCTGATGTGATATCACTGTTTAGATATTGGTACAGTAACCAAAGGAATACTGTTAAGTGGGCAGGCTCGTTTACTGATATGTATGGGTTGGATTGTGGGGTTAGCTCCCCCCGTCTTTTCAACCTACATACACTAACAGATAGGTGGGCTCGGTAGCACTAAACTCGGTTGTCACGTGAACGGTGTTTGCGTGAAATATTAGCTACGCGGATGATATGGTGCTGCTGAGCCCATCTATCGGTACAATGATCTCATTGCTCAAATGTGAGCATCGGTACAATGATCTCATTGCTCAAATGTGAGCATTGGTACAATGATCTCATTGCTCAAATGTGAGCATCGGTACAATGATCTCATTGCTCAAATGTGAGCATCGGTACAATGATCTCATTGCTCAAATGTGAGCATCGGTACAATGATCTCATTGCTCAAATGTGAGCATCGGTACAATGATCTCATTGCTCAAATGTGAGCATTGGTACAATGATCTCATTGCTCAAATGTGAGCATCGGTACAATGATCTCATTGCTCAAATGTGAGCATTGGTACAATGATCTCATTGCTCAAATGTGAGCATCGGTACAATGATCTCATTGCTCAAATGTGAGCATTGGTACAATGATCTCATTGCTCAAATGTGAGCATTGGTACAATGATCTCATTGCTCAAATGTGAGCATCGGTGCAATGATCTCATTGCTCAAATGTGAGCATCGGTACAATGATCTCATTGCTCAAATGTGAGCATCGGTACAATGATCTCATTGCTCAAATGTGAGCATCGGTACAATGATCTCATTGCTCAAATGTGAGCATCGGTGCAATGATCTCATTGCTCAAATGTGAGCATCGGTGCAATGATCTCATTGCTCAAATGTGAGCATCGGTACAATGATCTCATTGCTCAAATGTGAGCATCGGTACAATGATCTCATTGCTCAAATGTGAGCATCGGTACAATGATCTCATTGCTCAAATATGAGCATCGGTACAATGATCTGAATGCTCATGGGCTCAAATACAATACCGATAAGAGTGAATAGTTGGTTTTTAAATCGGGTACTTTAACCTACAATCAACTGCCTGATCTCTCACTCTGTAGGTCTCCTTTAGGTCGGCTTTCGAAATTTAAGTATTTGAGTCACTGGGTTTGACTGATGACTTATAAGAAAATGTAGACATAGACAGGGAAGGCAAGTCACTGTGGGTCAGTCGCAAAATGACCACTTCTCAAAATGACTACAGGTAGGAAAATGTAATTCTGTGAAAGGGACATTTTGCGAAAAGGACATTTTGCTACCTGAAGTCATTTTGAGAAGTGGTAATTTTGTGATTGAGCCATCGCTGGCTTTCCGTTGCAACATGCTGGATGTTTTGTGAAAATTTGAACTGTCTACCTATCTTGGTCTGTATATATGTGGGTCGCTGTTGTGGAATCACGCATGGTTTGTCGCAGCAGTGATCCATCATTATTTGTTGTGTTGTGTTGTTTTGTTTTTATCGGTGTTTACTAACATAGTCTTAAGTTTTACTAACAGTTGAGTTGCCCGATAACAGCCCGCTGATAGGCAGATGGAAGAACAGACAGATGAATGGTCGGACAGCGGAGGCTTTGTAATAGAGTTCCGATGGTTACCCTTCAGATCAACCAAATAAGAAATGAAACTAAATTAAACATTAAAAGACGCCCCTATGTAATAAACGTGTTTTTTTTTCGGTTTATGGTACGGAACGCTTCGTGTGACAGTAAGACTCGCACTAAGTCGTATTTTTTTTCATGATTCCTAAACAATAATTTTTTTTACAACTTTCATCAGACACAATAGATATAGTACCATGCAGGGGCCTGCTACTAACACTGGACTGTCGACGTGTATGGAGAGTCGTGTGTTAGGTTTTCTTAGAAACTATTAATTTTTGGAGTTAATATGTTGTTTAAAAAAAACAGTTTAATAGAATTTCGTTTCAATTTTACTCGTATTATCATTTCCGAGAATTATCAATACGCTGAATACTTACTTGGAATAAAATTAAATCATTGATTTTTGTTTAAAATCAAATTTAATGTTTTGATATTCAAATCATAGAGTAACAAATCAAATATTCTTTATCCTCATATTGTTTATTTAAAATAAAACTTATTATCATTACATTCTATCGAATGACAGTTTCTAAACGTTTCGATTCCTTCCTTTGACAAAATGCATACCCCTCCTACACCGCGTAAACAAAAACAATGTGGGGAAAATTCTAGTCGAGAAAAACTTTTCATTCAGACTTTTTTTTTTTTTTTTGTAACCTTAACATAAAATTTATTTAACTATATTTTACATTTTTAATTTTTTGTGATCTTCATTTGTACAGTTATATTTTTATTTATTTGATTTTAATTTGGCATAGCACTCATCGGCAATGAGAGTCACGTTGCGACGAAATTCCAAAGACTTGAGAATCGACGACGAGTTGCTAACCTGTCTGTTTTCTACCGGTTGCATTTTGGAAAATGTGGGACCGAATCATAATGATTTAATAACGAACAGCGATGCGCCACCGGTACATGGTGGACATCTCACCCACACGCACAAATGTTTTGGGAACACATTCATAGTGCGTACAGCTAAGAAGTGGAATTCTCTGCCAGAGTCAGTGTTTTCTGATATCATCATCTTTCTCCCATGTTATTTGGGGTCGGCGCAACACGTTTTATTCTTCCATTCTGTTCTATCAGTCGTCACTCTATCACTAATTCCCTTTTCTTTCATATCGCTCCTCACACAATCCATCCATCTTTTCTTTGGCCTTCCTCTCCCTCTCCATCCATCCTCATGTATGTTAATAATTTTTCTAGTTATATGCGTTTCATCCCTCCTCTTCACATGACCATACCAAGACAAGCGATTCCCTTTTAACTTTTCCGTCACTGGCGCCACTTTTAAAGTGCCTCTAATGTACTCATTTCTCACTTTATCCACTCTCTTTACTCCACACATCCATCTCAACATTCTCATCTCCGCTACATGCAATCTATTTTCATCTGTCTTTTTCGCAGTCCAACATTCTGATCCATACATTACGACAGGTCTTATCATCAGTGTTTCCTGATAGCTACAACATAAACCCGGGAGTCTTTATGTCAAGAGTGAATAGGTTACTACAAGGCAAGCGTGCCAATCATTATTTAAACAAAAGAACAATATTATCTGCATGCCCTTGCGACACGAACATCTATGTACCGATACCCAAGTTTGCAAATAAATTAATGACTGATTGATTGGACCCTGTCGACATGGCGATGGCGATGGGGATAAAAGACAAAACTATGCAAACAAGCTAGCAGCAAGCATACAGCAAGCATGCAGTAAGCATGCAGCATACAGCATGCATCATGCAAGCGAGCATACAACATGCAGCAGGCATTATTTCTGTCAGCAATGCGGGGCTCCTGCGATACTATGCGAGCAGATGGCTTCAGCCGCGGCGGCGGCGGGCGTTATAATACCTGCTCGTCATCAGCTCGCGGGCTGCCTCGCCCGTCCGCTCCTAGGCGGGCATAAATAACACTCTAGGGGTAGGGCAAAACAAACTACGTGGAGTTGGTTTAAAAGCGATTCGTATTACTCCACCATTTATAAATTTAACTATTAAAATGCTATTATATAGAAATGGGAATATGCCTAGTAAAATCATCGCAAATAAAATTCTGCTTCTTCAAAGTATGCTTTTGTAAGTTGGGACATGTAAAACAATAATATTAAATAATGATGATATTTTCATTGAAATACAATACAATGAACAAAAATACACCGACCAAAAAATCGTCGTTAAAAAATAATTGTAATGTTTGAAAAAGTAGTTAAATAAAGATGTGATTATAAAATTAATTGAATTGTTTTTCTGTGACATATGATTTATCCAAGTAAATAGTCGTCAAAGCAATAATACGTAAAATTATAAACATTTTCTGGGAAACGAAATTCTGTGATAAAAAGAATGGTGATTTCTTTGAATTCTGTCGGACTCTGGGGTCCGACAGAATTCAAACCTATCGTATTTTTTTTTGTCATCTGGAGTAGAGCAAGAATTTTTTTATTTTTTCGATTTCGATGGCTTTTTTTTAAGGATGGCACAGGCACTTGCCCTAGGGGCTCCGTCTTCTATGCTGACAGCTCTTTGAGGCGCGCTGTCGATCCGGGCCTGGTTCTGACAACGCACACATTTTGATGTAAATTTACCTGGGTAGCCGTGCCTCACCACAAATATGAACGTCCACACATTGCGAAGCATGCGATGAGCGCCCGTGCGCTGCGCATGCCTCGCAATAATAAATAATAATAATAATGTTTTATTGTCAGGCAACTAAGACCCATACAAAAAATACACAATATAATATTTCATAAAAATAAACAATGCAATGTCTCTACAAGTATGATAATCGTGTTTGAGCTCATTTGAATGGTCTGGATGGGTATTATGCATAGTTGATAACGAGGGTCGGATGATGAAGAGCATAATGGTGGAAAACGGCAAAACATGTTCGGCGCTATTTCTGAACCAGATTCCGACAGATTTTGAAATAAAGCAAGACTATGTTTTTTTTTTCGATGGCTAACTCAGATATTACCATACGAACTTGAGTATTTCTTTAGAGATAGTACATAAAGATAATTTTTATTCACTCTTAAAAGTATGCCTGTGATGTCTGCACTCATTTCAATCGTACTGTTGGGTACCTTTCAATGTAGCTGGTAACAACGATCTGATGATGGAAGTCATAAAGGTGAGAAGTGGCTGTCTTAGTTGACTACTCCTACTGAAAGACAATGGGTCTTTTGACTCATTTGAATCCTTCTGATGAGCACTATCCAATGCAGTAAGTTACAACAATCTGATGCTGGAAATGATAAAGGTAAGTAGTGGCTCATTTTGCTGACTACTCCTATACCCGTCGTGTTTGGGCTTATTTGAATTCTCCTGATGAGCACTATCCATTGCAGCTGGTAACAACAATCTTACGATAGAAACCATAAATGTGAGCACTGGCTCTTTTAGTTACTTAATCTTGTACCCGTCGTGTTGGGCTCATATGAATCGCGCGAGTTAGTACTATTCATTGTAGCTGGTAAAAAAGATTTGATGATGGAACCCATAAAGATTCTCTTAGTTGACTGCTCTTAAAAACTTCGAGTTTGAGTTCATTTGAATTTTCGTAACAAAAACTATGTACAAGTATGTTAGCTGAGAACAAGGCTCTTTATTGGGGAGACCAGGAACACATAGTGAATAGTGCTCATCAGAAAGATTTAAACGAGCTCAAACAGGATGAATTTGAAAAAAAAACGTAATTTCTCATATTTCAGACGACAAGCAAGCCAGGTTATGTGTGATTTCTATCGGAGGTGGGTTAATTTTGTGTGAGCCGTGACCATTCTTCTTTCTGTCTGCGAGACAAGTTATCACCATTTTTGGAACACCTTGTTCTAGGAATTTTTATTATTTTCATACATTATTTTCTATATGTAAAAGTAATAATAATAATACGAGTAATAATTTGTTTATTTTCTCCACAATATTACTCTTAATTGCTAGCCTTATTTCTATAGTAACATATAGGTGGGGCATTATATTGTGGGAGACTGGTGCCTAAACTAGGCTCAAGGCCTGTATTTCGGGTCACCAGAACTCCTCCATTTAAATTTAATAAATTATGTTAAGTACTCGTACAAACAATTGGTATGCAATTAGGAAATATTAATGTTTAGGCATAAAGATTATGTTAAGTTATTTTTTTTTTTCCTTTTTTTTTTTTTTATTATTGTTAGTATCCAGGATGGGAGTACGGTAGAGTGTGTACTGCGTGAGTGTGTGTAGTTAGAGAAGTGTGTGCAGTGATTGTGTGTTTGGGGGGTCGTGTGTGTGGGGAGGTTGTGTTTTTTTTTTTTGTACGTAGTATATTTGCATCTTCTAGTGATGTTTATGTTAAAACGGTTAACAAGTTCTCAGTGTCATCGTAATTGAGTTCCTGAAGCCAACTATATAGTTTCATTTTGCACTTTGTCTTATTGAGTTTTGCAAAAAAAGTTGAAGGCGAAATATGGTAATTGACAACAGGATTAAATCTTCTCTTAGCTCGAGGGAGTGATGGATTGTAGGTTAGTAGTCCATGTTGTTTCAGAATGGTTAGTTGAATAAACAGTTGACGCACCGTCAAGACTTTCGCTTTTTGGTTTAGTAGTGTTGTAGGGTGGCGATAAGGTAAGGACAAGAACTCCTTGAGAATGGCTCTCTGTGCTCTTTCCAGTTTCAGGAGGGTACTTTTTGGAGCACCACCCCAAGAGGTGATGCAGTATGTTATTAAAGACTGAGCAAGAGCATAGTATACCATTTTTTTTATTTTGTCGTCAGTCACATTTCTTAGGGTCTTAAAAACATATATCAGTTTTCTCAGTCGGTTACTTAAGGTGTTGATATGTTCCTGGAATTTGAGTGTGCTGTCTATAGTTAAACCAAGGTATTTAATGCAATCGGCCTTGTTAATTTGCATACAAGTGCATGTAGTGGAGTGAGGAAATGCACACGTGTGGGCTAGGATAGTGTTCGGCGTCATGGCTGGAGACGGTGTATGCTGTTTTATAGAAAAGGTGACGTAATTTGTTTTTTCCGCATTTATAGTGAGAACGTTGTCACGCAGCCAGTTTGATACAATATTGAATCCAGACTGGGCGCATACAAAGACCTCACTCCAGGTGTCTGCAGTGAACAAGAGGGCTGTATCATCCGCGAAAGTTATGACTTTGCCTTTCGGGAGAGTGAGCATACCCAGTTCGTTTATATATATATGACAAAGAGTGTCGGACCGAGCACACTGCCTTGTGGCACACCGTAATTTACTTGGCAATCGTCACTGACACTCTCTCCTACTTTGACGCTCTGGGTACGCTCACTCAGGTAAACCTCAAAAAGTGCAAGTTGGATTCCTCTTATTCCGAGCCGTTCCATCTTCCTTATTAAGATGGGAACAGAGACCGTGTCAAACGCTTTCGCAAGATCTAAAAAGATCCCCAAGACTTTTTTGCCACCATCCAAGTTAGTGATGATGTGATTGGTAAGGTCATGAACCGCATCTGAGGTTGATTTGCCGGCCCTAAATCCATACTGAGTTGGGGAGAGAAGATTATATTTTTCCAAGTAATCCACGAGGCGTTTATTCAATATGCGTTCAAGAATCTTGGAGATGGCTGGTAGCACAGCTATGGGTCTATAATTATTGACACGGTTTCTGTCCCCACCCTTGAAGATCGGGTGGATGATGGACTTTTGGAAGACCTTTGGAAATTTACCAGTACTGATGGCTAGGTTGCAAAACGCTGTCCTTGTAGTGGCGATATGCACGAAGGCCGGTCGTTGACCCCGGCCCGTCGCTCTGCTGACTCGTTGATGCGATGACTCACACTCCACGCAGCAGTGATTTAAAAATTTTGCAACCGATTTATGTTTATACTGTGTTTATTTGGAAACCTCTTGATCTGGAGGATAACTGGTTCGCGCACTAGATAGCTTTTAGGCTTAGCTACAGTATCGTATATAGTTTAGGTCGGAGTAATTGCTTTAAGTTACTTTAAAATAATTATTTGTACGAGCACACAGTAAGTACGTGTTGACGCGCGCAAGCCCGCGGGTAGGAATCAAGTAATACAAAAAGTCCATCAAAAAATCTGGGTGACGCGCAGTTATTTGACGTATAATGCGGCAAGATACCGATATAATCGAAGCCCTGCCAGAGTCAGGCAAGTACACAGCATTAAGAAAGCGCTTCTTAGCGATTTATGAAGAAAGCATGCAAAAGCGATTCCAGAGACTAGTTGGAGAGACGGACCTTAGAACGCTGAAACCATCGCAGCTGTATAGGGCGATGGCGTCCCTAGCTAGGAATTACAACGTAGCACAAGAATCACTAAAAAGGAGAGGAGCTCGTGGCTAGATAATAACAGCCGCACGGGTCGATCTTCAAGGCTACGCTTGCCAAGGTTAGTCTGTGGATGGGTGACCATCGTAACATAGCAAGTTTCTTTCATGCCTCGGAAAGCACGTGAAGCAGTTGATCCCGCTGTCATTTTAAGATCTTTGGCAGTCGTTACGGATAGTCAAAAAGCCAGTAAATCTGACTCCAGTCTTGCCATGAAGTACCGTGTTACCCAGTTAATGGGTTGTGGAGGTCTGGTAGGCAGCCGCTCCTCGTAAAATACTGTTATTCAGCTAAATCCGGTTTGATTGGAAGCCGACCCCAATATAGTTGGGAAAAGGCTAGGCAGATGATCACAAGAGTCACTAAAAAGGTTGTGGCTGAATCGATTACCCCCGGGCATGCGGGTGGTCTTGGCTGTGACCAGAGACACGAAACTTGAGGACCTCGCCGAAACGGCGGACAGAGTGATGGAGAATATTGGTACCGGTGAAGTTGCGTCAATATCACCGAGCACATTGGGTCAGGCGACACAAACATGGATTTGGTAAAGCAGCTCAGCGAATTAACGGTGGAAATGAAGGAATTACGCGGGGAAATAAATTAAATCAGGAAACGAGAAGGGAACCCGGGATAAGACCAGAGAGGGTGACGTTGGCAGCAGGGTGCGGGATACTAGAGGCGGTGCAGTCATCATCGGTGGGAGATTGCCCTGGGGGAAACCACCGCCTTTGTGGGCGAGATTATAGAAGCAGGTTTTTGTATCTAGTGGACACAGGAGCTAACTTATCAGTGCTACTAGTGAGTAAAGTGAGAGACAACAAACTTAAACGTGAGTATGAGCTGTTCGCGGCGAATACGACAATAATAAAAACTTATGGTGTAACTAACATAGAGCTTAATATAGGATCAAGAAGAAATTTTAAATGATCATTTATTATTTGTAATATAAAACAGCTCATTTTAGGAGTAGATTTCCTAGAGGCACACCAATTTACAGTAGATTTGCATTAAAAGCGGTTGGTTGACGGTTATACTAATATTAGTAGGGAAGCATCTGTCGTTAAGTATATGGAACCATCAATTTCGAGCACACAATTAGATAACCCATACAAATAATTACTAAGGGAATAGGGTATTTTACTAAAAAAAAATCTAATTAGTCCGTTTGATAGATTTTCAAAAAATATTCGACACGTATTTTTTTCTTTTTTCACGTAAACAAATAATATAGAGGATACAGCGAGTTGAAGACACGTGTGACGTCATCTGGCTTGGTAAAAATGTACTAAATTTACCAATCCAGATGACGTCACGCGTGTCTTCAACTCGCTGCATCTCCTTTATTTCATGTTTAGGTGAAAAAAGAAAAAATACGTGTCGAATATTTTTTGAAAGTCTATCAGACGGACCAATTAGATTTTTTAGTAAAATACCCTATTTCCGAGCATAACTGAGTCTTTGTCGTACACAGATTAACCATCTAGTCACAATGTATTCCACCAAATAGAGACTACAGGCCCTCCAGTTTTCACGCGCGCTAGGCCATTGCCACCTTATAAGGTGGTGGTATAAATTGGTACAGGAGGAATTTAAAGTAATGCAAGAGTTAAGAATTTGCAGACCATCCAGCAGTCCTTGGCCGAACGCTCTGCACGTCGTGCCGAAGAAAGACAGACACATCAGACCCTGTGGTGCCTATCGTGCACTCAACGCGATCAAGAAGGCAGACATGTACGCTATTTCAAGACTGCAGGATTTCACGTATGGTTTAGCCGGTAAGACAATTTTCGGAAAAATATACATAAACCGGGCTCATCATAATATTCCTGTAGCACCTTAAGATATCGAGAAAACGGCAATAATGACTCCTTTTAAGCTATTCGAGTTTCCGCGAATTTCATTTGGTTTGCGAAATGCATCGCAAACGTTCCAAAGATTTATGAATAATACAGTGTTGCATATCTCAAGGACGCCAAGATATATTTATTATTTAAGATAAGAGATATTTATTATATTATATTGATGACCTCTTAATAGCCAGCACCAACGACCAGATTTTCATAAAATCACCTAAAACTTATCTTCAGTAAGTTTGAACAGTACGGTATAACAATCAATTTAGCAAAACGTGATTCAGGAAAATCGGAAATGGAATTTTTGGGTTACAGCGTAAGTAAGGACAGAATAAAGCCACTAGAGAGTAAGGTTGAGGCCACAAAATTATCCGCAGCAGGAAACAGTTGAACTGTTGCGACGATTTCTAGGAATGGTAAATTTTATAGATCACATTTTAAGAGCATAGGTTAATAATTTCTGACACTTCAAAAGACGTGATTTAGCATCCCTCTCCCCGAGCGCACCGTACACTCTCCCCGTTCTCCCTCCACGTCCACAACTCATTAACTTGGTAACACGGAACTTCTTCTTGGCAAAACAGGAGTCAAGTTTATTGGCTTCTGACTGCCAAAGATCTACAAATGACAACTGGGACTGTTATTCTTTAGCCACGAGCCCCTTCATTCGTGATATATAAGGTGGTCAACTCGGATGTTCAACTTTATTTTGCCACCAAGCTATGGTCAAGGATTGAGTTCAAAGGCCGCACTTTTGTTTTCGAGAGTTTTCAAAACATTGATCATTGCATTAACTTCATTCTAATACAATAAGTTCTAATACAATTGAAGAACTTCCAAATCACATTCATCGCTGATGTTATGTAATAATGTAAGAGCCTATGCACACGGCGTATTTTTACTGCGCCGACGACACACGTTTTGCGAACGCGGGCTCACGGTGCTATAGATAAAAAGACCAAAAAGCAGATTGTCGCATTTGAATCGATTCAAATGCGCGTACAAAGCGATACAAACACGTGCTTGTTTAATTGCAAAAACTTGTGCATTGTTTATTAATTATCGGAGAAAAGTGTGTGGACATTGCATGGTGCACTTGTCACTCACACGACATCCGATAGCAATTCGATTTTTTTTCCCATATTTTATGTATGCCAATGTTTTAAAAGTTGTATTAAAATGACCAGCACTCAATCTTATTTCGCTCGTGAATGAGTTTATCCAATAATGTCGCTTATTTTTTATACTATCAGTAATTAAGCCAGCGTAAGCAGTGCTGTCTCGTCAGACTCCATTTTACTACTTATGAGAGTCTGGTGAAAACACAGAGATTTCTCTATAAAATATATACGCGCTATCGCCGTATAAGCGCGTTTATATCGATACAAATAGGTCTACGATTATAGCACCACAAAATTTTTGTGCTTATGCAAAAATTAACTATCTGCGCCTGAACTTCGTTTAAAGCGCGTTGGCTTGCATCATCACGTCACATCATGCACGTCGTCGGCGCGTTAAAAACGCCGTGTGCAAAGGCCTTAGGCCGCGGACACGAATTCATTATACGCATACTGCATTTGAACGCGTCGCTGCAGCAGTGGTCGCATCAAATGTAGAGATGTATAATATTACTGCTCGCGCCACCTCGCGTCATGCAAAGGGAATAAAACAATATTCATATTTTTATACTTTAAATTAAAGTCCCTGATCAAAAATCAAATCCATGACGCGTAATGTCCTAAAATAATACCACATATATTGAAAAAAACAATAATAATTACGTACTGACTTCATTCACAATTCCTTTTTCATACAATCCATTTCTCTGTGGAATGCCCTTCCCCAGGAAATCAGGATGGCAACCAGCCGATTAACCTTCAAAGTCAAGGTTCGAGAGCACATCCGTAAGAAGTTGGCAGTAGTATCGTTACAGCGCTAGTTATAATTCATTGTTTGCTTGCATCACTCGTTCAAGTACAATTGTGTATTAGTTTATTAATTTGAGTATATATTATAGTATTTTATTGTATTTATAGTTTATATATATGTTTAAATATATATATATATCTTTGTATAAATTTAAATATTAATCGCGTTTCTGTTTTTTTTTTTCACAATTTGCACCTACTAGTATTATTCTCTGCATGAGGAGAGGAGCTCGTGGCTAAATAATAACAGCCGCACGGGTCGATCTTGAAGGTTAAGCAACGCTTGCCAAGGTTGGTATGTGGATGGGTGACCGTCTTAACATAACGAGTTTCCTCCGTGCCTCGGAAAGCACGTTAAGCCGTTGGTCCCGGCTGTCATTTGTAGATCTTTGGCAGTCGTTACGGATCATCAGAAGCCAGTAAATCTGACTCCAGTCTTGCCATGAAGTACTATGTTACCCAGTTAATGGGTTGTGGAGGTCTGGTAGGCAGCCGCTCCGTGTAAAACACTGGTATTCAGCTGAATCCGGTTTGACTGGAAGCCGACCCCAATGTAGTTGGGAAAAGGCTAGGCAGATGAGTATTATTCTCTGCATCACCCAAAGGTTGACTGGTAGAAAATGCCTCAGGCATTAAGTCCGCCTCTGTACATCTGTGTGCGTAAAGTGTTAAATAAATAATAAATAAATTAATCCACTTTTTAAAAAAGGAGAAAAAACTGACATGAATAATTACAGACCAGTGACGCTGATACCAATCATGTCAAAAATATTTGAGAAGGTTATGCTGAAAAGGCTTCAGGACTTTACAACAAGTCTTCAGATACTTAAAGATGAGCAATTTGGGTTTAGACAGAATAGTACTACTTCATTGAGATGTTTCAATTTGGTCAAAATTGTCACCCAGGCTATAAATGATGGCTTACCAATTGCTGCGATTTTCCTAGACATGAGCAAGGCATTCGATTTTGTAGACCACAAATTGCTCTTACACAAATTAGAAAAATATGGAATAAGAGGTAAAGCGAACGACTGGTTGAGGGACTACCTAAATGACAGAGAACAATGTGTGGAAATCTCTAAAATACATAATAACAAAAAGGTTATACATAGAAGTGACTATCGACGAAATAATTTTGGTGTGCCACAGGGCAGTGTATTGGGACCTTTCTTATTTCTTATATACATTAATGATCTCCCAAATACCACTTGTCATAACACAATCTTTTAAATTAATATGAAGAAAACAAATATGATACAATTCCAAACCCATAAAAGAAAGCCATTGACATTAAATGTTAAATATAATGATACTGTCATCGAACAAGTTGCAACTACCAAATTTCTGAGTATAATGTTAGACCAGTATTGTACAACAACATCCGGAATATTTTACAAAACAAAAAGATGTAAGAAAACGAATTGTAGCACCTAGAAATAAAAATAAATTTAAACATGAGCTCTGTTTACCGCAATGCAGGCTCGAATTGTATAAGAGGAACTCGTACATTAGTGCTGTAAAGGTATATAACAAATTACCGGACGCTTTTAAAGATCTACCTTTGATCATGTTTAAGAAAAAGTTAACGCAATGGTTAAAAGAAAAAAGTTTTTATAATATTAATGAATACATGTCATATCGCGGAGAAGAAAAAAACATGAATGAATAATATTGGTAAATACCTTTTAGTAATTGATTAGTGTTAAAATATTACGTTGAAATTCTTATAATAGCTATGACATCACAATTTAAAATTACAATTATTGATATCTCCTTTATCTGACACATTGAAATTATTACATTTAGTTATGACCTTACAATTATTTATATCTTCTTAATCTGACATGTATCTTGTGAACTGACGACATCTATGGTATAATTTTGACACTGAGAACTGTTGCTGTCTGTATTCTTTTTTTTTTGTATTATTTAAATGTAAATACCAGCATAAAATGTAATATTTGCACACCATATGTAATGGTAGAATGTAAGGGGCCATTATAGTTTTAAGATCGTTGTACTACATTCTAGCAAATAAAAAAAAGATTTGATTTGATTTGATTTGAAATATGAAAGTATATATTATAACTACAAATTATGATCTTGATGCATGAGACTTTTTGGTACCAGTTTTGGTCATTCTCCTTTGCGAGTTCGAATTTGCCTTAAGTAGGAGTATCACGCCAAAGTCACATGAGTATCACTGCACGCATTTTGGCCTGGTATGGGAATTGTATAATATGCTTTTGTAATTAAGAGTCACTGTGAACCTCTTAGTGTACCTATTTAATATCCATCACCATAATCTCAATAAAAGTCTGTGATACGCGCGTATTGTAGCAATAAGCTAATCCATTGCTTAATATATGTGTGAAATTCATCTGCCAAACAACATAAATAACGCAATGATAAATGTTGGACTGTCCAAATGAATGGCATTAGGATTGTGATTGTGTGATGTTATCACTCCTCTGAACAGCAAAGCCACCAACAAAAAATAATAACAGTTTGTAAAGTCTACTATTAAAAAACTAAAAATTCAATCGAACGAAAAAAGGAAAATCTGGTCCACGGAATTCGATTGAGCGTTATCGATGAAAAAGAAAACTGTAGGAAACTCTTATCAACATCCCTTACGTCCAATAAGACCAAATCAAAACCGCTGAATGGAACACGAACGAAAAACAAGTGACCGTTCGTCCATTCTATGTATGAACGTCAAAATGGCGGGGCCCTGGGAATTCGGAATACTTTTAAGTCTATGCGTTTCTGTGCTTGCCAAAGAATTGCATATAAAACAAGTAAGTGGCCAATTTGTATTAAAGTTCCTTTGTAAATCGATTCGAAAACGCTATGGTTTTTATGTTTTGGTTCACTTGGGAGCTAATTTGAAATATTTATTTTAACATTCCTGTAGAGCACCTCAAAAAAATGGTAGCGTAATGTTAGGTATAACTATTTTTACTATAACAACGACCACACAACATATGTGTTATGTGTGCTTTATTGTAAAGCAATTATTAAAAGTTATAATTATATTCATACTAGCTGACCCAGCAAACGTTGTTTTGCCATACAAATAAACACAAAAATTTCATAAAATTCGGTCAAGCTATTTCAGAGGAGTTCAATAATACTGTGATCCGAGATTTTTTTATATTAGAAGATTATAAAAAGATAGATAGCTGTTGCACGCGACTTCGTTTGCGTGTATGTCGTATAGTAAAATGATGTAAGATGAACGCTCCCCCAAGCGTCGTCACAACGACCGGTTCTGCGCATCTCGCATCCATCAGCTACCCGCGACCTTCATTGGTCCACCTTGTGGGAGGCTTTGCAACGTTGCGTCTTCCGGTACGTGGTCGCCACACTGAAACTTTTCAGCCCCATCGACCATGTTCTGCAAAAAATATGCCCTGCCCACTTTATTACAGCGATCCTTCGGGCTATGTCGGTAACCTTGGTTCTTTACAAATATCATCATTCTATATCAGAATTCTATCACGCAAGGAAACTCCAAGCATTGCCCTCTCCATTACTCTTTGAGTGACATTAAGCCTTGTGTAAGCATTGTGAGCGACCAGCAACCATTGTGAGAAAAGATATACAGACAGTCAAATTCTAGAATTGCTTGACCCCTTTAGAATGCAAGGCATTGACTGTATCACCTCTTCTATTCAGAATGCCGACCCACCTTAGTGATTTTTCGTAATGAGAAAGGTTTTAATGAGAACGCTTTTCTATACATGATGTTGAAGAATAGTATAGTATCGAAACAACCTCTGTACATTGGGCAGTCTATGGCGACTATCATCATAATTACTTCAGCCAATTGCCGTTCACTGCTGAATGTAAGTCTCCCAAAAAGCGCCAACCATCTGGGTCATGTGCGGTCCGCGTCCATCCACTGCCAGCCATCTATTTTAGATCATCGATCCATCGTGCCGCAGTGCCTATGATGAAAAGATATTTTTAGAGTAAAACATTTGTCAATATTATCCGTGCTTGGTCAGTAGGTTCCCCGTTCACAGAAGTTATGAATTAATACTGAAGCAATGAGACAACACAGGCTATCTTCTAAAATATCCTAACCATCTCTTGATTGTTGTGTATGCCATCGGCAATTTTTAACAATATTCGTAAAATTATGCGCATTTGAGTGACCTTTTTATATCATGTTCGCACTTTTCTTCTTGAACGTCGTTTTGCTGAGAATCGCGATCACACACGACGCGTATCCATGCGGTCTTATGCTGCGTGGACCGCTCTGTGCATGCTGCTTTTAACAGCCTTCATTATGTCGTTGGGCCATAAAAAAGGCCATATGTTTGCATATTTGATCTTAAGTACGATGATATTATTTTGCGCCATTTGAATGATGCTATTCTTCAAGCTACAAAGTTAAGAAACTACTTGATGAATCAAGTTAATTCTCAATTTATTTCGAATCAGGAACACAAATCGGAACCAATTTAAGTTTTTAGAACACAGTTAGACATCCGATTAACAAATCTAATTCAACTCTTTTAGCGACTCTTTTAGCTGGAACTTCGCCAGCTGTGTTCGCGGGTGATATAACGTGACCCCTGGCCCTAGGCCCGTAAAGATTCATTTTTGAGCAATTCAAGTTAAGCTTAGCAAATGTAAACGCAAGCGAGATCAAACGCATAACGCTATATAATATGGAATCTGAAGTTGAACTGTCTAAATCTGTCTGTCTGTTCCGGGATTTGTTTTAATTTAATTATTAGGAATTTATTCAGAATGACATTTTCAAGGTATTAAAAGAAAACTTTTTTTAAGACGTTTCAAAAGTACTACTAAAAACTAAAAAATATGTTATGATGTAATTCTCATGCTGTCTTGAGTATTATTTGAGTCAATAGATGGCATTACGTAATGTTGATTTCATGAACATTGCCACAATTCCTATCAGGTTTATGTGTAAAAGTTATCTACATCGGTTATGTACTTTTGAACGTGATGCTTTCTGTTAAATATACTTTAACATCCTGGCCATTATATTTTGGCATAGACGAATGCTAAAAAAATACAATAATAAAATGTTATCAATGTATACAAATATTGGAGGAGGAGCTCGTGGTTAAATAATAACAGCTGCACGGGACGATCTTCAAGGTTAAGCAACGCTTGCCAAGGTTGGTCTGTGGATGGGTGACCATCTTAACATAGCGAGTTTCCTCCGTGCCTCGGAAAGCACGTTAAGCCGTTGGTCCCAGCTGTCATTTGTAGATCATAGGCAGTCGTTACGGATAGTCGGAAGCCAGTAAATCTGACTCCAGTCTTGCCATGAAGCACTATGTTACCCAGTTACTGGGTTGTGGAGGTCTGGTAGGCAGCCGCTCCGCGTAAAATACTGGTATTCAGCTAAATCCGGTTTGACTGGAAGCCGACCCCAATATAGTTGGGAAAAGGCTAGGTAGATGAATGTATACAAATATCAGTAAAAATAAAAAAAAATACACGAAATGAAAATTTTTTAAATATTTACAAAATTTAAAAATATTCATGTTGTTTGGATTCGAACCCATACCAAGTCATTAGAAAGGCAGTCTCTAAACCGATGGTCTATGAGTACTGTTGACAGTTGATTGTAATAGCCGATTTTACTTATGTCATGGTTTTTCGCTGCTCAGCTCCTTGAAAATATAGCGTGATGATAAACATTGCTAAGGTTAGACGCATAAATATCTGCAATATGTTGTTGTATAATCCAAGATAAGGAGATTGTCTTTTCTTACTTTTAAAAATAAAAAAAAGTTTCTACTATTTTTACCCAACTACGGCAAAGCCAAAAGTAAGGGTTATGATTTTGGTAATCTATGTAAGTATGTTCCACTCTAGCGCCTAAACCACTGAACCGATTTTAATTGAGGTATCAATATATTCTCAAAAACGTTCCGGGTGACATAGGCTATATAAATTATTCCTAAATTACTTATGGCGGCCATGACACGTCAGTATAATGTCGACGAAAAAAATAAATTTCAAATAATTGTGACATGTTTAGTATCAAAAGATAGGTCTTGACGAGCAAATTACAAATATGTATGTATATCATATTGTCTAAGTAAACGTTTATGTTTAGCAGTGGTCGCATGCCATCGTTAGGTGATCCTGGCACCCACATGATTTACGACATGTAACCAAGGCTTTATCATGACCATTTTTACCTCTGTACTGTTTTTTATTTTCGAAAATATTTTCTTGTTTCGCACCTTTCAGATCCCTGTTATACCGTAGTCGGGTCACAGATTTATTTTGTGTCAATTTTGGGAAACCAAACAAGAAATGAATTCAATTGTTTTCTTTGTCAATAACATTATTATTAAACGTACTTTAGTGATATCCCGAAAACGGGACAATTTTCCCGAAAAAATATGTTGTCGTAAGGAAGTTTTCACTTTTGTCTTTGTCTTTGAAATTTAGGCAACTTAGCTTACCTTTTTCCGACTTATTTCCTGGTTATAAGTGTTATAAAATATCTTGTACTAAAATATCTTGTTTATATGTAAAATATCTTGCTTATTGTATCATACTGAACTTTATGGTAAATGAAAATTATGTACCTAAAGTGTTGTTAGATGAAGTAAACGTTTTGTCACTTTGAGCGTTACCTTAGTTTTTTAGCCTTTGAAAATTGATTAAATGTTTTCAAGCAGAATGAGCGGCACCCTAAAAAAACATTCCCAAATGTCACATTTCCAAAATATGTCACAGTATGCAGTGCGATTATATAAACGCCGATGTGAAGGCCTTGGGTCACGTGATCACGAATAGAATAGAATAGAATACTCTTTATTATGTACGCCATATAAGTTACAGAAAAGATAGATGAAGAAAACATTACATAGGGTGACACAATGGGCGGCCTTATCGCTAAAAGCGATTTTTTCAAGAAAACCTTTGGATGGATTTCAAAGATAATGAAAATAAAGTACCGCAGGTAGTCTTAGATGTATGATTTATATAAATAAATACATAACAGATATACAATTATGTAACAAACAAAAAAAAATTAAATAAAAAGCATAGGAACCAAGTGAAAACGATCAAACAGAAAGGTAGTGATTTTTGACCATTTGAAAATGACAATCGACGCGTGCTCTCTTGTGACGTGCTAACTGCGTGGTACCCGCAACGCATCTGACCGCTGACGAAAAGGTCCATAGTAAGTGCTCGTTCAGACACGCGGGGACCGCACGATTACAAATCGTGCGTTTCGAAACCGAAAACTTGCGTATGCGTTCAGACAGCGGCGATTATGAAGCGATTCGCGTACGTGGTTTTTTTAACTTTTAGCGCTCGTTCAGACACGGCGGGAACCGCGCGATTATAGAATCGCATGGAAATCGCGCGGGTCTTATTTATATGAGTTAGTTAGTAATCGTTCAGACATAACCGCGCGGTTAATCAAGCCGCGCGGTTACCGCAACCCAACCGCCAGAAAATAGAATCGCGCTGCTCCCGCGCGTTTCTATTACAATGGAGTCTTTACTTCGCGTTCAGTTGCGTTGCGGATACCGCGCGGTGAGCACGTCACTGTTCGTTTCAGAGCATGAAATATCTTGCCTGATCAGTTCAATTAGTTCATCAAAAGATTTTATTGACATTCTCAAAGAGTCAAAAAATTTGTTATCATACATTCTTAATTTGGGATATAATGTTACGAACTGACCATGTACTAGTCGGTCACGTAATATTGGATGCACCCAATACCGCCTTTTTCTTTTCTTTTTTTTAAGGAGCAACCACAGTAAACACACTTCTTCGTCGACCTCCATTTTGAAACTGACGCTAACCCGCACGAAATCGCATACTAACCGCGCGTTTCTGAATAGCTTCACAATTTTGCGGTTTGAAACCGCGCGATTCGTAAACGCACGATTCCCGCATGTCTGAACGCAGGCACGCCGCACGATTCTATTTTCTTGCGGTTGAGTGGCGGTAACCGCGCTGTTCTTTAAACCGCGCGATTCCGTCTGAACGATCCAATAAATATCTACAAAAATTAAGAATCGCGCGGTCCCCACGCGATTCTCGAACCGCGCGGTCCCCGTTGTGTCTGAACTAGCGCTAATAGAAGCGATTAGGCACCGCACGATTCTATTTTCGAGCGATTGAGTAGCGGTAACCGCGCGGTAACTCATACCACGCGATCACGTGTGAACGATCTAATAAATATCTACATAAAAGGAACCGCGCGGTTTCCACGCAATTCTGGAACCGCTCGGTTCCCGCCATGTCTGAACGAGCGCTTTCTTCGATATGTGTATAGAATCGACCAGCTGCTTAAGTGGTGGTTATAAGTGTAATTTTTTTGATGAATTGCATTTGAGAGCTTAGCTATTAAAGAGTTAGTACGTACCTATGGGATAACCAAATGCGAATTTAATTTTAATAATATACTCAAACTATTTTTATTCGTATTTATTTGCAGACATTGGAAGCGAAAAACAAGGAACTCAAAGGTTTTATGAACATATTCAACAACCAGGACATTTTGAAGAACGACAGGGTACAGTATACTCGTATTTATTTAAATGCGGCACTACAGTGACGTCATAACGTGCCTTAGAGCGGTGCCTTGCCATGACTGTGTGTTTCTGTTTCAACGTTAACAAAAATTCTATTGTGATACTTGTCTGATCCTACTGTTACTCATTTTGTAGAAATGAAAAATGGGACAAAAGTTAAAACGATAAGTGCCTGTCCTTCTCTTATTGATTGTATTTACATTTTTGTCTAAGCCCTACCCCTGGGCAAAAGCCTCCCCCAAATCCTTACAGGTATTCTTACACCGAGCCACCACGAACCATCCTTTGCGGTAGGCCTCTAGGTGGTCTCGCCACCTCTTCCTAGAAGCCTCGGCGGTTCGTCCATCAAAAATTCGTCCCCACTTTGTGGAGACTATTGTCCAGCATTCACTGTGCATACTGCTATCGAAACTCTACCAATAACATTTTGCGTGGCCGCCTTCTTCCTAGGTATACTTATGATTTCCGTTTTTGTGCGCAGCGTGGCATTTCTTGTTGTGAAAGCCTAAAAATATAATACCCAAAACGAAATACACTTTTTAAGCTTGGCTAGAAAAAAATATGATTGTTGCTTCGCGCAGCGCTTCGCTACTAGCACTTATTTGATGGAAAACTAACTTAATGCTCGTTCTTCTGTGTAAAAGTATATGTTATGTCTTTCATTTTTGCAGTTCGCCCGCCATGTAAAAGCAGTAACAGAAAGTGTTCTCGATCACCTAATAGACGAAATTAAGCATCAATACTTTCGTGGCAGCTACAATAAGAACAGCCCAATACCACGGTTGATAAGAAATCTAAACAAGGAACTGCAAAGAAATGAACGCACCAAGCTACAGAGAGAAAAAGATAAAAGGAAACTGGCGAATCAGAAAAAAAACAAGATTGTCAAAAAGAAACCGAAAATTACGACTATGAAGGCAACTTAGAATAAGCAAACAATAAAAAATAAATAATGTGTGTCAAGGGAAATTATAATTTTATCCATACAAATAATAAAATAGTAAATCTTGAGGTGTATGTTTCCAGTTGGCGCAAAAACTACTGAACAGATTTTGTTCAAATTTTGCAAAAATGATCCTTATAGGTACGTTAAGGGTACAGGCTATATTTTGTTACGCTATGTGCTATGGAGGATGAGCAATATTCAAAAATATCTGTTTTGAACGACAAGTAGCCCATGATTAGAACCTCACCAACACATTTTATTTTTATCCGACTGCAAAAAAAGGAAGAGGTTCTCAATTCGGCACATTTTTTTTTATGTTTGTTACCTCGTAACTCCGTCATTTATGAACCGATTTAAAAAAAAAATCTCATCTGAAAGGCTTCTCGATTGGTCCCATTGTCACCATGTCAGAATCTGATGATGGAATCCCACGAAAATCGAGGGAAACCCTCAAATTTTATAGGCACATACAATGTTTTTCATGAACTTTCTAACGCAATTCAGATGTTTGTGCCTGGAAATCATCATTTCATGTTGCTGAGCTGATGATGAAAGGTATAAATTAGGATCTGATGATGAGATCCCATGAAAAATTTTTGTTCAGCGATACTTTAACCAATTGTCAGCCGATTTGGATGATTCTTTTTTTTTTGAAAGAGAATTTTTCTGGACTGGTCCCGTTTCAATTTGGTGATGATCTGACGAAGAACTTCGGAGGTAGGCAACGGAACTCGTCAATAAATGATAGCAAAGGGATCGGGATTGCTGAAATCGCATGTTTTTTTAGTTCTTAACATAACATTGCGCCAGTACGCTGTTAATGGGTACGCAGGTACCTGGGTACTACTAAAAAGTGAAAAATAAAAAACTTTTTACGAAAAATACAACCGACTTCCAAAAACAAAACACTACAAGGTACAAAATAACTTCGGAAGATAGAAAAGAACTTTAATTTCGGAAATCGGTGTCAAAAAACGAAAGTAAGCAAAAACACCGACTTCAGAAATTAAAGTTCTTTTCTTTCTTCCGAAGTTATTTTGTACCTTGTACAGATACGTATAGGTCTAACCTTAGCAATGTTTATCATCACGCTATACTTTCATGGAGCTGAGCAGCGAAAATTCATGACATAAATAAGATCAGCTATTTCAATCAGCCGCCAACAGTAGTCATAGACCATCGGTTTAAAAACTGCCTGCCGTAAATGCTGCCTGCCTGTTGGTGTGGGTTCAAATCTCATAGTCGTAGTTTTTTTTTGGATGTTTTAGCTTATATATTTCCCTACTTTTATGGTTCCTATTTTTACCCGACTACGGCAAAGCCAAAAGAAAGGGTTATGATTTTGGCAGTCTATGTATGTATGTATGTATATAAGTATGTTCCACTCTACCCCTAAACCACTGAACCGATTTTAATTGAGGTGTCAATATATTCTCAAAAACGTTCCGGGTGACATAGGCTATACAAGTTATTCCTAAATGAATTATGGCGGCCATGACACGTCAGTACTCGTATAATGTCGACGAAAAAAATAAATTTCAGATAATTGTGACATGTTTAGTATCAAAAGTAAGGTCTTGACGAACACATTATAAATATGTATGTATATCATATTGTCTAAGTAAACGTATATGTTTAAATTGCTAACAAACAAGTAAACACGAGCCTGCAATTTGTACGGGCGTGGCTGTGTAATAAATAGTGAAAAACATGAATAAAATGATACCAACGCGAAGTTAATCAAAACCTTAAAATCTTTACGATTTGTTATGCTACTCATTAAAAGAAAAATATATAAAGCGAAATATTTATGTTTTGGATTTCTTGAAGCTTGATTGATGGTGTTGGCGTCGAAAAAAATCACGCCAAGCTTTCGTCTTCGATTTAGTTGCGTTCCCGTAATGGGACGTGGCGAAAGGTCACGACCCTGCCCTTGGCAACCCCTTGGTCTATAAAAACGGGCCACTCACTGTGTACCATGGCTAAAAATGCTAAAACTACAAACTACAACTGTTTACCACCTAATATAAAACGCACAATCTACAATTCAATAGTAAAATCTAATCTAGAATACCTGATTGAGATCTGGGGATCAGCATCCAACACTAACCTCAATTACCTACAGAGAACCCAAAACAAAATTATAAAACGATTATACTGTTATGACTTCTTAACACCTACCAAACAGCTATATGAAAAAACTAAACTTTTCAATCTTCGTCAACTATACAATTACTGTAGTTGTATATTAGTAAAAAAGATTTTAGATAACACTACAAAAACCAACATCAAACTTACAAAAAAGACATTCACACATAACCTAAGAAATAGAAACGAAATAGTTCTTCGTTTTCCGAGAACAGTAAAATATGGAAAAAAGAACTTTTTATATGAAGGGGTCCAATTATATAATAAATTGCCAAATGCAATCAAAGAGTGCAAAAGTATTAATATTTACAAAAGAAAACTAAAAGATTACATAATGCAAAAGTATAATTTCTACATAAAAAAAAAAAAAAAAAAAAAAACGCTAAATTAAAAACTACATTAAGAAAAATACAAAAATATAAATACGATAAATATAATAGACGTATGAATTTACTATAAATCTAAACGTACATAATACCTATATTAATTTATAAAATCCTACAGGTTTATATAAATAACTGAAATTAATAATAGCTAAATCAATGTTAGTACACTACACGTTAACACTATAAATTAAAAACAAATAAAACTAGAATAGGAACACAAATTAAACAAAAAATAAATAATTATATATTTATATTCATACATATGAATACATAAACATAAATCACATACTTAAATATACATACATTTATGCAATAACTAAACCTAAATTAATTACATACCTACGTAACAAAATCTGAATAAATCAAAAGTCAAATGGATAAATGATCCGCTGTCTCCGAGACTATAGGCATACACAAGCAAGCGTACATGTGCATACACCGTGCTAGCACACTAACACATTCTCACAGCAGTTCGTTTCTGAATCGTTGTTTGTGTTCCTCACAAGTTGAGTAATGAGTACTTATGAGGGTAGTTTGGTGTCAAATTGGCCAGTTGTAATCATGTTTTAGATGTAACTACCGACTTTATTTTTTTTTACTTTGTTATTGTTTTACTTTTTCAACGCCTGCATGCTTCGTCATTAGACGACGATTTTATTATTAAAATTTAAATCTCATTTAAGTGAACTGTACCTATGTTCTTATGAGAATAAAGATTCTTTAAACCTAAAAATCGTCGAGCGTGCGCCTGCCCAAAAAGTGATAGCAACTCATACGCAACGTATGCATAAATGCATGTTGTATACTGCAGGCTCAGACAAAATGTGCGTAGACTTTAATGCATTAAATCGCATTACTGTGAGAGATAGGTACCCTCTGCCTTTGACTGATGACCACATTGATCGGGTTGGGAGCTCGAAATTCGTCACTTCAAAATATGGCATCAGTTTTCCATCAAATTCCCATTGATGGTGACTCGATCCATAAAACAGGCTTTGTAACGACGGAAAGTCATTATGAGTATCTGAAAATGCCGTATGGCTTATTTATTTATTTATTTATTATTAGGGATAACAACAGCTTCCAAAACTTAACTAGGTACTTATCTAGGATTACATGACTAGCCAATAATAGTTATCCACGGCAGATACACAGGGTGGATGGATATGCTATTTAGACTAACTAAGATTAACCTAACAACATTAAAAATGATTGGGCAACTTTGAAGAGATACGAGTAAGTTTATTTAAGATATAATAAATAAATATAATTACAGAATAACATATGCAAATACATAAATATATATATATATATATATATATATATATATATATATATATGAAGAAAAATACAATATATATAGAAATTAAAATATACCAATTAAATAACCAGCCATTTAATCGTAGTATAATTTTGATGAGTTAAATAAATAGCCTATTTTGATAATAAATCAAGCAAAACCCGTTTTTTGAAATCATTCTTAGAGCCAATAAATAAGTCCACACTGTTAAAGTGTTTATTATAAGAGTCAAGTAAACGTGGTATTACGCTGTTTTTACCATAATTACTGGAGTGAAAAGGAGTGCAAAATAATGTAGTGTGCCTAGTGCGTTTTCTTGGAACGTTAAACTTGATATTCTTTAAAAGCATAGGGCAATCGGTCCGTCCCCGTAATATGTCATATAGCAACCCCATATCCATGAGAATACGCCTCTCTTGCAGAGTTAAAAGATTGTAAAACCGACAATTCTCTTTGTAATCAAGTGAGCAGTGATGAAATTTGAAATTAAGGTGATCAATTAACTTCTTCTGAATGCGTTCAAGACTATTTTTATGTATTGCATAGCAGGGAGACCATATCTGACAACCGTATTCCAATATACTACGGACGAAAGCAAAATAAACTACTCTTAAGCTTAACAAACTCTTGAAAGGTAGGCAAGATCTTATAACAAAACCTAGATTGCGAAATAACCTGATCGACAGCATATCGCATCGATGTGCTGTCGCATGGACATCTCCGAGTCTAATAGAATACCCAAGTCCCGCACCAACTTGACCCTCTCGATTGCAACGCCGTTGAAACTGTATTGATATATGATAGGATTTTTTTTACGAGTAAAGGATATATTTTGACATTTTTTTACGCTAACCTTGATATTGTTTTTAGTGTAGTAGTCAAATAAAGAGTTGAGATCTTCTTGAAGCAAGACACAGTCAGATAAAGAGTTGATGGATGTGTAAATCTTTTTGTCATCAGCGTAGAGAATGTGATGTGAGTGCTTAATGTGGTGAGTGATGTCAAAAATATAGGCGTTATAGAAGAGAGGGCCAAGGTGCGATCCCTGGGGCACACCAGAAGGGATGGATACGAAGTCAGATTTAAACCCGCCCAGTACAACAGCTTGAGATCGATTAGTTAGGTACGATTCAATCCACCTGAGCAAATCACCATGAATTCCTAACGCGTACAGCTTGCGTAACAGGATGACGTGATCCACACGGTCGAAAGCTTTTTCGAAATCAGTGTAGATCACGTCAACCTGACCACCATTTTCCATTTCACCCACCACATTGTCTGTAAAACAAGCCAAATTTGAAACCGTCGAACGTCTCTGCATGAATCCGTGCTGAGATTCCGGAATGCCGAGACTAACAACTGGGTAAATATTAGTAACGATAATTTGTTCAAAAATCTTGGCAATACAATTTAACATAGAGATAGGGCGGTAGTTATCAATTTTGGATTTGGAACCCTTCTTATGAATGGGTATGACGTACGCCTTTTTCCACAGAGAGGGAAACACACAATTCTTTAGTAAATGCTGAAACAGTAGGGCAATGGGGTGCGATAAACTCTCTGCGCAAGAGGACCAAAATATAGCAGGAATTCCGTCGCAACCAGCACCTTTATTTTTATCCAAACTTGAGAGGTGCTTGAATACCGTCTCTTGTGACACTGTAATGTTAGAAATAGTATCGCAGGCGGGGTAATTTTGCAGAGGACATTGAGGATCAGTATGTGACGAGGACTGATATATGTTAAAGACGCTATAAAAAAAGTCATTGAAAGCGGTGCATATTTCCTGACCATTATTATATTGTGTATTACCCAAAGTAAAATAACGCGGGTAAGCGGAACCAGCTTTTTTTGATTTAATGTAGTTCCAAAAGTACTATGTGTGAGCGACCAACCGTCCCTATTCCAACGTAAACAAGGTAGATTAAAATCACCCACAAGAAAATAATTCACGTCTTTGTAATTATCAAAAATAGTGTTAAAGTTAATTAAGTAATTATTCAAGTTAAAAGTCGGCAGATTAAAAGTGTCAGGTGGCATATATGATAAAACAACAATTAAATCTGCTAATGCACCAAGAGTCCGCGCCGAGATCTTCAGACAAACACATTCGTATAGTGAGTTACCCCGCCAGTCGCTGAGCAAGACAGCACAAAGCTCACGGCGGACACAACATACCACACTGCCGCCCGCTCGCTTACCTGTAACATCAAGATTTCGGTCGCATCGAAATATGTCATACCTACCATCACAGATTTCACCATCAAATATATCGCTCTGTAGCCAAGACTCGGTAATTAAGATAATGTCATATTCGTGTAAAAGAATGTTATTATACAACTCATGGCATTTTGTGCGCAAACCACGAACGTTTTGATAAAAAATATTAAGTCGGTTGCTATCCATTAGAGTGGCCATTTTTATTAGCTATCGTGACGTTATGTGCATAACTATTATAGGAGGGATAACATAAATGGCAGGAATAACAAGTATAGAAGTAATATATAAAAAACCCATCCCATTAAAAATACGAGAATGTAAAAATATTTCTCTGTTCAAAAAAGCCGTCAAAGAGCACTATCTCTCTTCTATACTGTAATATATCTTATAGGTATCTATTTATTATTTTATTATAATTATGTATTTAGGTAAATGTATTTGTGTATATTAGTTAGTATGTTTATTGTATTTTGATTTATATTTATTAATAGCTGTATGTTTAAGTTAAGTTAGCTTAGTCTATTTTAACCTTCTTCGTATTTTTACACACTGTGTCTACGTATCTTATCCCTCTCTCTTGTCGCAGGTCTGCTGGAAGAAATTTCTTATGAAATAAGCAGTACCTTTGTGCTCTTCTTACTGTATAAATTTTCGTGTTTTAAGTATATTGTGTGTACATAAATAGATAAATAAATAAATAAATAAATAAATAAACAATAATAAAATAAGTAAATATAGTAAGAAAATATATAAGTCATATGTAATAAAAAATATAGTAAATGACATGTGGGTATATTAAATAATAATAAGATTATAAGAATATTACATCGTTGTTTACCAATCATCACAACAGTGGGTTATAAGGTGAAAAAAAACTATTTATCCGTACAAAATTGAGGGCAAACTTACGTGTAGTAACTAGATTAAGATACATTATCAAACATTCCATAAACAAGTAAACAAGAATAAATAGTCACACAATTTTACGGAGGTCTACAGATGTTATGATACGAATTGTGGCTGAAGTGTCATTCTTCCTAACGAAAATTTTTCCATCTCGTATCCTAATAAATCGGTATTGCGCAGCAACTGCTTTTTGACGTGCATTCTTGTGCAACAGCTTGTTGGCAGGCGTAAGGTGTTCGTTGACGAATATTTTTCTCAGGTCACCTGTCATTCCAATATCGCTCGTGCTGAGGCCCTTCCTGCTTCTGACTGCAGATAGTATTGCATCACGTAGGAGGCGTGAGTTGAGTTTGATCACAATAGATTTCGGGCGACCTGGTACTGGATTTACTGGGCGTACTCTTGTAGCATGCACAACATCGGTCGCCGACGATTCTATATCCAAAATCTTCACCATGGCGCAATAATACTCAATCAGTTTTTCGTTTGATTTTTCCGGAATACCATTAATTTCAAGATTGAAAGCTCGGTCACGCTGCTGCTGGTTATTGAGTTCCACTTCTAATTTAGTTATGTGCTCCTGCATGCGAGTTATATCGGAGCTGTGGGTGGAGGTTGATTTGGAGACGTCATCGACTCGTTTAGACAAACACATTTGAAGACCATCCTGATGTTCAATCGCAGTCTTGACCGATTCCATATCCGTAAACAGCTGAGATTGATTGACATCAATAACTGCAAGCTTCGACTTTATATTGTCTAGGTCGCTTTTGATCACAGTGTTAATGTTCAATTGAATGTCAGAAACCTTGTTACGGAGATCTGTCATCATGGAAGATAGCTTGTCGGTCAGGTCCATTTCCAGGAAATTTTTTTTTAATAAGAAACGTCATGGATGTCTTATTTTTATTTCACTGACATTGAAAATGACTTAATTCGTTACTTGCATACACGTGAGCTGAAACCAACAAAGACTAATGAAGGGCCAAGTTTCCAATTTAACTATCACAAAATAAAACAAACAAATTGTAGACCAGAGTGCTCATTGGTCGATAGTGGGAATGTCACCAAAGTCAGTCCTCAATTTCTCGGAACGGCACATAGATGATATATTATAGAATACAAGATTTAGATTCATATAATTGTAGAACAAATTTTCATTTGACAATTTACCGAGTTTACGATTTCTCAAGATATTATGTTGATTATTATATCTTGCATACGTATTTTGCAATTATCTGGTGACATATATATCTAAGTATTGATCGATTGTACTTATTAATTAACTTGTTTTATTGTAATTATGTTGATTTATGATAATATCTAGTAATAGTAATTTACCTGTCTTGTGCTTGTTTTACTAGTTGACTTCACAAACGTACAGACGGTTACTGGCACAATATTTTTACTTAAATACTCTGATTTCTGCAGTCGCCTTTTGTTTGTGTTTTCACATTTTAAGTTAATTTTTATTTCTTTACTTCTTATCAAGGCTTGCATTCAGTTGCTTATGGTTTTACTGCTTTCGTTTGATTAATTTTTAGAGTTCCGTGCCTGAAGGGTTACCAACGGAACGCGCGATTATATACAACATAGATAGTGCCGCAGTGTTACGCAGACACATTTTGTTCGGAAAAAAGGACATAATAGTAAAATGGAGTCTGACGAGACAGCACTGCTTACGCTGGCTTTATTACCGATAGTATAAAATTAAGCGACATTATTGGATAAACCTATTCACGAGCGAAAGAAAAATGAGTGATGGTCATTTTAATACAACTTTTAAAACATTGCCCAAACATAAATGATGAGAGGAAAATTCGAACTGCTACGCGCTTGTCGCGTGTTTGTATCGGTTTGTACGCGCGTTTTAATCGATACAAATGCGACAATCTGCTTTTTGGTTCTTTCATATATAGCGCCGTGAGCATAGGCTCTTACATTTTTACATACCATCAGCGATGAATATGAGGAGCTCGAATACGATGATGTGAGGAGCTTGTGGCTAGATAATAATAATAATAATAGAAAATAATAAAAATAAAAATGTTTATTTCTTCACTTAAGGATATAAATATGTTAGGTTTGGAGTCACCTTTTAAGCAAAGATTTGCTTGTATTAGGTGGTTCCGCTCCTCCAGTTTACAATCATTCTACAGATGTGTGAGAAATAAGCAAAAAGATTAATTTAAGACTAATTAACATTTTATAATTATCAGTATGGGAGGGCACTGGGTGTAGAATATGTTTGTGAGTGTGTATATGTTTGTTTGTGTGTAAGTGTGTGTTTGTGTAGGTGTCGGGATATGTGGTATGTGTAGCAGGAGGGTGTGTGGGTGTGGTGTGTATATGTGTACAAATTATATGTGTTTCTTAGTTATGTGATCTTGTGTAAGATATCTTCGGTTTCTTCGTAACTTTTACTCTTGAGCCATTCAGTTAGTGTTTTTTTGCAGTCGTGGTATGTCATAGAGTAGATGGCACACTGTTCATTGAGAGCGTTATATATACGGGAAGGTTGTTTAATAAATTGCCTTGTAGCAAATGTAGTCTTCACTGGACAATCTTCAGCTACTTTATTTTTCCTCCTAGACTGGGTCTTGGAAGTAATGAAGGGAAGAGATTTGTGTTTTTTTAATGCAATCTGCAGGGCATAGAGTTTCCTAACTGACAAAAGGTTTGAGGTACAGTATAAACTTTCCGTGGGGAATCTTTTCGGTTTAAAGAACATGACTTTCAGTAATGCTCTCTGTGCCCTTTCTAGCTCCAAAAATTTTGTTTTAGATGCTCCGCCCCAAATTGGCAAACAGTACGTCAGTATTGACTGACCCAGGGAGACATAAATTTGCTGGATAAGATCCTTAGTGGTCACGTGGCGAAGAGATTTGAACGTCCAAATTAATTTCCTAACTCTGTTCATTAATAGCTCTAGGTGCAGATGCCACGATAGCCTTTGATCAAGTATAACACCAAGGTATTTAGTACTGGATACTTTATTGATTTTTAAACAAGAGCAGGTGGTGTTATTGGAGCTGGAGCAGGTATGAATTCTAATCTGAAGATCTTGTAATGGCTGGGTACGGTCAAATATGGAAAAGCAAATGTAATTTGTCTTTGAAATATTCAAAGTTAAAAGGTTCCGATCGAGCCAGGTAGCTATTGTAGATAGACCACGTTCGGCGATGCGACCAACGCTGTCCCATGTTTCTCCCGAGAAAACAATTGCTGTATCGTCAGCATAGGAAAATATGTGAGCACCTTCGATACTCATGTTACATAGGCTATTTATATAAATGAGAAACAGCGACAGATAATAACAGCCGCACGGGTCGATCTGCAAGGTTAAGCAACGCTTGCCAAGGTTGATCTGTGAATCAGTGACCATCTTAACATACCGAGTTTCCTCCGTGCCTCAGAAAGCACGTTAAGCTGTAGGTTCGGGCTGTCATTTGTAGATCTTAGACAGTCGTTACGGATAGTCAGAAGCCAGTAAATCTGACTCCAGTTTTGCCATGAAGTACCGTGTTACCCAGGTAATGGGTTGTGGAGGTCTGGTAGGCAGCCGCTCCTCGTAAAACACTGATATTCAGCTAAATCCGGCTTGACTGGAAGCCGACCCCAATATAGTTGGGAAAAGGCTAGGCAGCTCTTAAAGGAAGCTCCCGTACAAGAAACGTGTTTTTTTTTACACGAAGGGTTCCGTAACATAAACTGATTTATGGTACGGAACCCTTCGTGTGACAATAAAACTCGCATTAGGCCGTTTTTTTTGTTATTTCTATGCTGTCATTTTTTGTACAACGTTCATCAGACGCATTAGTATGTTTTAAAATTGAGGCACATACTATCTTAACATTATAAACTTTTGTAACAGTCATGGTTGGGTTCCAGATCTGTGGAAGATACAGATTATCATTCCTTTATTGAAACCTGGTAAACATGCAGATGATCCGAATGGCCTTAGGCCTATTGCTCTATCTTCAGTCCTTTCTAAACCACTAGAACATCTAATCAAGAATCGTCTGGATCGTAGAGTCGAGAGATTTGCTACCGAACTACCAATTTGGTTTTAGGAAAGGGCTTAGTACAATGGATAGTGTTGGTGTTCTAGTTACGGATATACATATAGTCTTCTCCAAAAACCAATCCGTTGTTGCAGCTTTCCTCGACATCTTCTCCGCATACGACAACGTACTTCTTCCCGTACTCAGGCAGAAGTTGCATCAGCTGAGTCTCCCGGCTAAGATAGTGGTCTCCTTTATTCCCGTTCTATGGTTCTAGGTGGTCTGGAACCGATCGCGGAATGCGATAAGACCGCCCATTGTATGTGTTTTATTTTTATGTATCCTTTTGTTTTACTTTTAGTTTATGTATAATAAAGCGTATAGTAAATAGAAAGAGAAAAGAAAGAAAGAAAATACGTTTATTTTGCCAGAAATAACAGACAAAAACACAAAATTAAAAATATGGTTCTGAGAGTCCAGGGAGAGGAATTTGATGAAAGGCGGTCGTGGAAGGGCCTCCCTTAAGGCTTTGTGTATAAACAACAATAACAATTGTGGTGGCTTAAATAACAATTGTCAGATTTTACAATACGCTGAAAATATTGCTCTATACGTGACAGATCCTTCCATTGTTGACTCTTCTCTTTGGATTCCTTGAACCAATGGCTTTTAAACCATGGCCTATCACTCTCTGCACCAAAAAGCTCGGCAGTAATTTTCACTCAGAAAAGACAGATTCCCTCAATCACAGTGAGCATTTCAGGTCATAATATTCCCATAGTAAGTAAAGCAAAATTTGTAGGCGTTCTTTTAGATTCGAAATTAACTGGCAAGTCTCACAAAAATTTTCTGGTCCAAAAATGTGAAAGAACTATTTCTATTCTGAAAGTTCTTACCCTCCCGCTCTGGGTACAGCAGGAGAGTGTCAGATCCGTGTTCCTCCTAGTGCCCTTTGCGTTCCAGGGTACGGTGCCTCTTTCGAACGAAGTCCACAGCCCCAGCAGGCACTGGCCCTAGTGGGCCCCGTCTTCCGTGCTGACATATCCTTGAGGCGCGTTGGGATCGCAGCGTGCCGCTGACCCGGGCCTGGTTCTGATCAGACGGCGAGCCACCCAATGTTCGCCGTCACAATAGGACGTTCTGCTAATAGGTCGTTCTGCTAATAGGACGTTCTGCTAATAGGACCATTTGCGAATAGGTCGTTCTGCTAATGGATCGTTTCGTTACGGAGGCTTTTTAAAATTTAACAGACAGATAATGTTGCTGGGGAGTTTGCTGCGCCACTTCTTCTTCCCAGCTAAAACACAAGGAAGTCGTAGGGTGGCAGTTTTTGGAGATAATCTTTTTATAGAACGTTGACGTTCAGAAAGTGCTGGTACCTACTCAGCCTATTTTAAATAAAGGTCTTTTATGAAGCCGATTTCAGGAGATTAATAAAACGTAATTTTAATTAAAGCTAGTCATTCATCTTAATGTGTACAATAATATCAACAGGCTTCCTTTTTTTCACTTCATCTGACTCGGAACTGTTTGATTCTTTTTCGGATGTCTTGACAAAAGTTCTCTGACTGAATCTTTCGTGATTTTCTCTTTTCTTATGATCTTTTCTTAAAACTTTTTTATCATACTCTTCCTTATCTTTTTCGACACTTGCGTCTAGTCTTTGTTCGTGTGGTGCATGTTCGTGTCGCTCATGCTGTACATGCTCCCGTTCATGTTGTTCATGTTTAGTTCTAATCTTTTTCTTGTGTTTCTTAATCGATTTTTTCTTTCTAATCGGAGCCTCTTGTTGTTCCATAATAACATGTGCCTCAGGTTCTGCATCGTTCTGAAAAAAAGGAAAATATTAATAGTTGATTTGATATCACCAGTTCGTTTGATTGTGATTTTGGTAAAATATTTCGAAATCCCGAAATTTATATTTTATTATTGTATTATAAATTTACGAATTAAGCATTTATTTTATTGTTTTTTAGTTTGTCAACAATCCACAATCATTCTGCCGCCGTTATCAAACTTACTCTATCTTCACTAGTTATATTATCAATTTCACTGTATCTCTCTCTCTCCCTCACTCTCTGTACTCTTTTCTTGATAACTTTGAAATAAATCATCAATTTTTAAACCTTCATTGTATTTTTTATTATCTGTGTTTTTATTAAATACACGAGTTCGGATGGCTTTACGTATTGAGCTTCTAGAGTATGCAAAAAAATTGTTGGCCTTCTCTTTTAATTATCGGTATGCTTCGTTCATCCTGGCCTAGGAAATAATGTAGATGTTTTATTGTTTGCTTCTGTGTGATTTAATTATATTTCAAGTTTTGATGTGATTTCAATCTAAACCTGGGTATATTTTATATAGAAGGCTTACTTAATTGTGTTGAAGTAAAAGCTTGACAGTTGTAAGAAACTGAAGATAGATTGGTGAATTCTCCATGTTTTGTTTTTAGAAACTCTCAATACTTACAAATTCATTTCTTACTTCACTTGCATTGTTTCAAATATTATTTTTTAGGGTTCCGTACCCAAATAGTAACCAACGAAACCCTGTTACTAAGCCTCCGCTGTCCGAGCTATTTTTTATTAATAATAATTATCTATACAGCAAATAAATCAGCATCAGCATCATCATTATCTATGCAGCTCATCATCTGCCTAGCCTTTTCCCAACTATATTGGGGTCGGCTTCCAGTCAAGCCAGATTTAGCTGAATATCAGTATTTTACGAGGAGCGGCTACCTACCAGACCTCCTCATCCCATGAACTGGGTAACACGGTACTTCATGGATTTACTGACTTTTGGCTATCCGTAACGATTTCCAGAGATCTACAAATGACAGCCGAGACCAACGGCTTAACGTGCTTTTTGAAGCGCGGAGGAAACTCGGTTTGTTAAAATGTCACACATACACAGACCAACCTTGGCAAGCGTTGCTAAACCTTGAAGATCGGCCCGTGCGGCTGTTATTATCTAGCCACGAGCTCCTCATTATCTATGCAGCTAATTATATATAAAGCTGAAGAGTTTGTTTGTTTGCTTGAACGCGCTAATCTCAGGAACTACTGGTCCGATTTGAAAATTTATTTTAGTGTTAGATAGCCCATTTATCAAGGAAGGCTATATTAGGCTATATCATCACGCTAAGACCAATAGGAGCGGAGCAGACGAACTTGCGAGGGTCAACTAGTTATTAACAAGAACTCAGTTACCTGAAGGATTTCGACTCTTTTTTCTACACTGTTAAACCAATTTCTATTCGGATACCTAGGATTATTTTCTGCTTCCACCTGCAAGTAAGCACAAAGTTAGTTTATTTGGCGTCTGGATTTTTCTTCAAATGTAAATCACTATAGAATTTCCTGTAAATTTTAATTCCTTGCACGCAGGTGTCCGCCAAGGTTGCCTCCTTTCCCCTCTTTATAATTGTCCCCGACGGAATCATGCTTCGCATTGACGACAAAAGGCGCCAAGGATAGAGTGGGGATTATCCAACGTCTTGGAAGACCTGGACTACACCGATGGCCTATGCCTGCTTCATACCCACGCCGACATGTAAGCAAAACCTGCGCCAGGAGGCGGCAAAAACTGGACTTAAAATCAACACCCGGATGACCCAGGAGATGCGTACAGGAGTGGAACGCGTCCACAAATTCACTTATCTCGGAAGCTTTGTGTCGGAGACTGGAGGGACTGAAAAAGATATCACTTCCCGGATTGCCAAAGCCCGAGCTACCTTCACGCAGCTAAGACCTGTTTGGCAATCACGGAAACTGACCCGAAGAGTTAAACTCAAAATCTTCATTTCTAATTTCAATTCCGTGCTGCTCTACGGGTGTGAAACGTGACAAACGAAATCTCACGCCCAATCCAGGTCTTTGTCAACCGATGTCTTCGCCGTATACTCAAAATTTACTGACTCAAGATCATCTCTAACGTAGAGCTGTCAGAGAAATGCTACGAGAGCCGATCAACCGCCAGATCAAGCGCCGTGAGTGGAGATGGATTGGTCACACGCTTCGGAGGGATCCCGATCACATTCCCAAACAGGCTATAGACTGAAATCCTCAAGAGAAAAGGAAACGTGGCCGTCCCCGTGAAACCTGGCGACGCACAGTGTTGGCAGAAGCGACGAGCATCGGATTAACGTGGAGCGAGGTGAAGCGTAAAAGCTCAAGACCGATCGCTATAGAAGTCTACTGTGGACGCCCTCTGCCCCAGCTAGGGGTCATAGGATCTTAAAGCCCACTAACCACTTCGCTTGGAACCTTGGTTCTGCAGTGCTATTTAGTAAGCATCTCACCGTGATGAAGTGAACATGAAGCAGTCTATCTATACAAACAAGATGGAACGAATGACAGTTCACTTCACACTCACTCCATATAAGCGTACTCAGTGAGGTGTTCACTATACTTCGGAACTCTTCTGTTGTTGCGATCACGCAGTGAAACTCCGAGCTTATGATAGAACAAAACAGATCTGTCACAATGTGAGCGACAATGTTAGCGCCATAGTATGTCATCAGCTCTTGTCTTAAAACACATGGATCAGTTCGAGGTATAACGATTGGCCGTTTCTCGAAGGTAGAATTTCCTTAGACAGGGATTCCTTATCGAATCTCCGGTCATAAGTAAGTGTGTGGCATTTAAAATGGCCAAAGACATACTGACATTAAAGAATTTATGGAAATTCATGATCTGGAGGGCTACTATCTAAGCCCGAAGTCCGTAGTTTTGGGCTTAGTTGCGGGCGTATTCTACTCCGTATCGTGCCTATGGATATACCATTAGTCCCGAACCCGAACAAAGAATGAGTGACAACACTATTTGATATTAAATGACAAATCCTGTTATTATTAATTCTTAGTGGTTAGGTGATACAGAGGAGAGTACGCCCGCAACTAAGCCCGAAACTACGGACATCGGGCGTAGAGAGTAGCCCCCTAGAATCAGAGACAGAATTTCACGTACCTCATTAATATGGTGATATTGTACAAGTAAAACAGCCAACAATACAGTTTGGAATGAAACTATGCACAAGTTCATTGTAGACTGTGCGTGTGTTTCACGTTGTATTTCTAACAGTAGTGACTTACCCATGTTTTGATTTGTTTACTTATCCCGTACTTGAACAATCGTTGTTTACGCAAAGCCGTCGATAAGACCCTTTTGGCTAAAATTGTTTTGTGAATGATTTCCCTGAAGTGCTCCAATTGATTTATTTGCTTTTTTTTCTATATTACGAGGCGTGCTTTGAAAATGCTTTATCACGTTCGATGAATCGTTGCTCGGTAATCAGCCAATCCTGTATTTAAGATAATTGTACACAGAAGCTGTTGATCTTTTTTTTTGTAGACCTTTTTTAGTAAATATATAAATAATCAGCCGAGGAGCTCGTGGCTAAATAATAACAGCCGCACGGGTCGATCTTGAAGGTTAAGCAACGCTTGCCAAGGTTGGTCTGTGGATGGGTGACCATTTTAATATACCGAGTTTCCTCCGTGCCTCGGAAAGCACGTTAAGCCGTTGGTCCTAGCTGTCATTTTTAGATCTTGGGCAGTCGTTACGGACAGTCATCATCATCATCATCATCTGCCTAGCCTTTTCCCAACTATATTGGGGTCGACTTCCAGTCAAACCAGATTTAGCTGAATACCAGTATTTTATGAGGAGCGGCTGCCTACCAGATCTCCACAACCCATTAAGTGGGTAACACGGTACTTCATGGCAAGACTGGAGTCAGATTTACTGGCTTCTGACTATCCGTAACGACTGCCAAAGATCTACAAATGACAGCCGGGACCAACTGCTTAACGTGCTTTCCGAAGCACGGAGGAAACTCGGTATGTTAAGATGGTCACCCATCCACAGACCAACCTAGGCAAGCGTTGCTTAACCTTGAAGATCGACCCGTGTGGCTGTTATTGTTTAGCCACGAGCTTCTCGTTACGGATAGTCAGAAACCAATAAATCTATCTCCAGTCTTGCCAAGATGTACTACCGTGTTACCCAGTCAGCCACTCCGCATAAAATACTGGTATTCAGCTAAATTCGGTTTGACTGGAAGCCGACCCTAATATAGTTGGGAAAAGGCTAGGCAGATGATGATGATGAGTTTCATTCCAAACTGTATTGTAATCAAATATAGTACGACAACAGTTTAGCCGGTGGTTTTGAAAAAAACACTTTTTTCAAGGTTTTCTTCAGTGCTATATTTAAAGTTCTGCATGAGGAGTGTTAGTGCAAGTCTGGCTTTTCTTTCGGCAAGATTCACAGATAATGATACTAGTCTACAGGGGACGCCGGGGTGCGGAATCCGTTCGAAAGAGACGCCGCAGCCCTGGAACGCAAAGGGCACTAGGAGGAACACGGATGGGTTTTAGTCAGTAAGAGTCTGACACTCCCTTCCGCCTCGCCCAGAGCGGGAGGAGTCATTTGATGATTTCCCATTGTTAAAAAAAAAAAAAAAAAAGTCTACAGGGGACAATTTCTGACTGTCTACTCAAACTGAATATATCTATGAGTTGATGAATAAAATTCATGTATTTATTTAAAATTTTACTATAACTAATACTCATTTCTCACTTCGCACATAATATTTATTCGAATTGGATACTAAGAGTATGAGTTTCAACAAATATTATTATTTATTTTTGTTTTAGTTTTATTTCATTTCTTTTGTCGTGGTGAGAACAATGTACTAAGATAGCTTTAATTGTTACTAACAACAATATAAATATTTTGTGTGCTATGTAAATAAATAATAATAATAAATATCTTTTTTTTACCTAATTTTGGTGGAAAATTTTGTTTCTGTTTTTTTTAACTATCTAATATGTTGATACGCTGGTAATGCGTGTTTAGGTGTATGAAATGGAAGACACCAAGATTGGTAAGACAACAAAATTGATATCTGACACCAAAATAAGAAATATTGGTTTTAATCTGGTGAACGTCACATAAATATACAATGGATGGCCTTACCGCATTCCGCGATCCCTTCCAGGCATAATGTATCTCTTTCTTTTCTTCAAAGTAGGCTATTTTAGTAGATAGGAAAACCGGCCAAGTGCGATTCTGACTCGCACACGAAAGGTTCCGTACAATAAACCTTGGTTTTTATTATTTGTTATTATAGCGGCAATAGATTACACTTAAAAAAAATAGATATAGGTACACAATCTGTGAAAATTTCAACTGTCTACCTATTACGGTTCTTGAGATACAGCGTGCTGACAGACAGACGGACGGATGCGGACAGCGGAGGCTTAGTAATAGAGTTCCGTTAAGTAAAGTAAGTTAAGGAACCCTAAAAATTATGGTTCTATTTAGTCCGTCCGTAAGATTTTCAAAAAATATTGGACACGTATTTTTTACCATATCAAATCGATAAAAAAAGATATAGCGCATCAAAGTTTTAGAGAGGGAGCTGGTGAGTGGTGACGTCGCATATTTATGCGGCCTGAAACATGTTTCTAATGTACCAAAATCAACCAAATACCTACTGTTTTTTTTTTTTTGTAAAATTGCGTTAATTCACAGTGTGTTACGCTTCATATTATGTATCACATAGATTTCGTTTATTTATTTATTCGACTGGCATAAAGGACCCATACATTCAGTGCCGTAAGTCATAGAATTGTAAAAGAAAATTAATAAAAATATAACATTAACGGCGTATTTACATTTTTGCCGGTTTCGTTTCTGCGGCCCTCCAATCTATAAAGTGACTTGTATTGGCATGCGATCGTAGATAATCTGGACAGCTCTGCTCTATTCTAAAGCAAAGTGGCGCAACATCTGCGTAGTTTCGAATCCACCTGTCAATCGCCCTGAGTACAGTACCCCTATTCTGTAACAACATTTTTGAGTCTCGACAGCGGAATCCGAGGTGAGTATGAAGATAAGACCTTTATGTTGTGTGTCATAAAGTTCACTTTGTGAGCTATCTCACTCAGGTGAAGCTCGATATCGAAATGGTTACTTACAGAATAGACTAGCAGACGCTAGCACGTCAAGCTACAACAACCTGTCAAAGGGTATAGAACCATTTTGGCACATAAACCTGGCCGCCTTTTTGATTTTTAGTTTTTTTTTTTATTCAAAGCTGCGGCTAGCGAACATATTTGGGTAGAAGATACTTCAACAAACAAAAACTGTTCGGAACAGGGTCCCCTAAAGTGTCATGTTGTTGTTGTTGTTGTTGTGGTGGTATGTTGTTGTTGTTGTTGTTGATATTTCGAGGTAAACTCACCATGTGACAATCATGACTATAATAAAATTGACTTGGGTAATAGGGAATATGCATGGGATTTTTTTATTTGTAAAATGAAATACTTATTAGCTCTAGTAAACAATCATGACATTATTTTTAAAATACCTTCATCATCGATGAAATTATAAAGCTTCAAAGATTACAATTAGAAAGAGAAGTCCGATGTAAACTTTGACGTCATCGTCTATGACGCCTATACAACTGCCATAGAAAACAGCGTTTTCGCGAGAGGGACAGATATATTTGATTAAAATAATTATATCTCCTTCGTTTTTCGAGTAATTTTGGTTCCATTTTCAGTTTTAGTATTATGTTCTTGTATATTTTTAGATAAACTGTATAGATGATAAATACGTTATTCATGCATATTCCCTATTATGCGCTTATCTGCATTATATTAAATTACAATAATAGTTTAAAGATTGATTTAATCATTTATTGGAAGAAAGTAAAAATAAGAACAAGTGAAAGCCAGGTCATTAAGATTTTCAAAAAATAGCAGTGTTTATTTGATGTAATTCAAGCCGAGCCTATTATCAGAATACAATCTACTGCATACGGAACGATGGATCTATGATTTAAATAAGGTGGCTGGCGGCGGATGGACAGCTCAGGACCGGGATGGTTGGCGCTATTTCGCCCAAAGAGGCTTACGTTCAGCAGTGGACAGATATTGTCTGAAATTATGAATGATAAATCTACTGCATAGAATCGCGTGACAAATTAAATTGTAATTATTTTAATTGTTCTCACATGGGACTTTTCATTCAAATATCTCGACAACGTGGCACTTTAGGGCACCATGTTGCTCATATTTTTGTTTGTTTAACTGTTCTCTACCCATTTTTGACTAAGTTAAAAAAAGAGGAGGTTCTCAATTCGTCGGAACCTTTTTTTTACGTTAGAGCGCCGCAAAAAATCAAAATGGCAGCAGGGGGCGATGCCAGCTCCCTTGGAAAAAATTCAAAACCCTTTCGGTTAGCAAGATGTGCTGTCGACTATACATAGGTACAACTACTGGTACGCTGTGATTGGCACGTATTATTTCGACAAACTCCTACTTACACGCATCTTTCCATACATTTAATATTTTTGGCACTTAATATGACATTAGAATATCATCGCTAATTATATTAGACAAGTATCAATGACCCGGATAGGAAAAGAAGAATATTAGACTAATTTCATATGAATTATGCTAAACTAGGTTTTTGCCTTGGGTTCACTCCTGTTGGTTTTCCTACAGGAGCAGAGATTTTTTTTTAGGAATTAACAGCAGCTATTGACACACAACTATAGACCTACACATAGATAGAATGGTACTTCACCAGCTAAACAATTTTGCGAACATCTCACGGTGGAAACTTATAGTCTACCAGGAAAAATAATATAAGCATAATCAGCCTATAATTTTCCCACTGCTAGAACACAGGCCTCCTCTCGGTGAGAGGGAGTGGGCCGTAATCCATCACGCGGACCCAGTGCGGGTTGGTAGATGTCACATGTCTTCTAATTTTTGTTTGCCGGTTTCCTCTCGATGTTTTCCGGAAAAATATTAGTAAATATTAATAGATTTGCCGTATAGTGTCGGCCGGTGCCGTATGGTGCCGTAAAAGGATAATACCATCCCATCACTTCCCGTGGGTGTCGTAGGAGGCGACTAAGGGACTCACCAGAGAATGGGCAGCAGCGTTTTCTATAAAACGCAACACCATACACTGCGATCGCCAACCCGCCTGCCAATTGTGGTGATTATGGCAAACCTTCCCTTTTGGGGGAGGCCTATGTCCAGCAGTGGACGTCTTTCGGCTGTTATGATGATGATGATGAAGCGAATTTTGGTAAATTTTAGGTGAAGGTGCCTTAGTTAACAACATACCTACTAAAAGTACAGATGGGTGGGGGTGAAGCTAACGGAGGGGGCGAGAGCGAGTGTAATGATTTTTGAAACTGTGCCGTGGGATATCAAATGTAGAGGCTTATTGTGAGGGTTTTCAGCTCGGAAGAGGACGCACCTATTTGGAGCGCACGTAGCTTAACACCCTCTGAGTAACTACAAATGTATTTTTTTTTCATAACTTTAAAATAAATAGTTTTGAAATTATTCAAGAAATAAGACAAAAAGTACCTATGTTGTTTAAGTACCTATGTTGTTTAAGTACCTATGTTGTTTAAGTACCTATGTTGTTTAAGTACCTATGTTGTTTAAGTACCTATGTTGTTTAAGTACCTATGTTGTTTAAGTACCTATGTTGTTTAAGTACCTATGTTGTTTAAGTACCTATGTTGTTTAAGTACCTATGTTGTTTAAGTACCTATGTTGTTTAAGTACCTATGTTGTTTAAGTACCTATGTTGTTTAAGTACCTATGTTGTTTAAGTACCTATGTTGTTTAAGTACCTATGTTGTTTAAGTACCTATGTTGTTTAAGTACCTATGTTGTTTAAGTACCTATATTGTTTAAGTACCTATGTTGTTTAAGTACCTATGTTGTTTAAGTACCTATGTTGTTTAAGCATATTTTTCGGCAGAAAACGAAAAGAAAAATGTTATCGAACAACAACAGTAGGTTTTACTACTATTATTATTAACTCTCACTAGTTTGTATACATATATTCTAGCTATATGTATAATAACAGCTGCAAAGGTTGATTTTCAAGGTTAAGCAACGCTTGCCAAAGTTGGTCTGTGGATGGGTTTCGGTCCAAAATTGGAGGAGAAAACAGTTGAGAGCCAGACCTCGAATTACGACTTTTTACATACAAAGTCTCGCCGCCAGCATTTCCTCTTCACATACCAAGTTTCCTCCGTGCCTCAGAAAGCACGTTAAGCCGTTGATCCCGGCTGTCATTTGTAGATCTTTGGCAGTTGCTACGGATTGTCAGAAGCCAGTAAATCTGACTCTAGTCTTGCCAAGAAGTACCATGTTACCCAGTTAATGGGTTGTGGAGGTCTGGTAGGCAGCCGCTCCACGTAAAACACTGGTATTTGGTATTCAACCAAAACCCGTTTGACTGGCAGCCAACCGCAATCTACTTGGGAAAAGGCGAGGCAGATGTATATATTAGAAGTTGGATTATTTGTTAAGAAGCACTCGAAGCTAAAGCAACAAAACAAATAAACAAAACAATAAAACTCTAGACCCCACTGCCCCCCCCCCCCCTGACTGGCAGTCACAAGATGTAGAAACAAATTATTTCTAAATTAGCTTTCGCCCGCGACTTCGTACGCGCATATCCCGATTCTGACCGCTCCCGCAGGAATTTCGGGAAATCCTCTCTAAATGCTCCCCTACACTTCTCATGGAAACTACATGCCAAATATCAGCTCACTATGACCAGCAGTTTCAGCTGTGCGCTGTCTGTCAGTCACTCAGTCACTTAATCTGTCAGTTACGGAAGAATTTTATACTATAATAGTACTAGTATTGACCCACGCAACTTCATCTGCGTCACAATTTTCATTACTGCTCCGCTCCTATTGGTCTTAGCGTGTGCGTCCTCGATAAATGGGCTATCTAACATTGAAATAATTTTTCAAATCGGACCAGTAGTTCCTGAGATTAGCGCGTTAAAGCAAACAAACAAGCAAACTCTTCAGCTTTATATATTAGTATAAGAAGTATAAGATAGGATAATTCATATTATTATGTCTGCCAAAATCTATAAACAAATTCCGGTGTACCCTTGTTTCATAGGCAGAAATTTCATAGAATATCGTTTTGCAGAAAATGTTTCACATACCTAATATTTGGTTGTAATTTTATGTCAAATATTATTGTTTCAAAGACCATTTACTCGAATGGAACCTATTTCACACAAATAGGAGAGCCAACTATTTTTTTCAAAAACAGAATTATGAAATGGCTCTACAACAATGTTATCTACTTACATTATAAGTGAATTTTGAAGTTACAAACAGGGTCGAAATATTTAGTACTTATTTGATAATTACTAAAATTTAATCAGTGTTAAAATAATAATTAATTATTATTTTACTACTAAAAAAAACAAAAAAAAATCGCAAAGCTGTTAACTGTTTAAATGTTCTTTGTTTTCTTTTGTTTTTGTCGCCATGCTCACAAAAACAAAAGAAAAAAATATGATTTTCGGAAAAATTTAATCGTGACATGCCTACATAGTTTTAAGATGATGTACCTATGTACCTAGTAATTGTTAGTTATAGGTACTCTAAAGTTGAGGTTACTTTTTTTGCATGCTAAAAATTAGTAAGCAGAATATCGTTGGTACGCTTGCCAAATCTGATATCTGCATTTTGTATGATATTTTTCTTGTTACTTAAGGTGGATGCTCCAGGGTAGCCCGCGAAATTAGCTCGAAATTAGTTCATGTAGCTCGACAGAATGATTATTTCTGAAATAATCATTCTGTCGAGCTACATGAACTTAGAGGGCTATATTGATGATTAAAATGGTTATAATTCTTTAGATAAATACTCGTTACGGTCGCGGATCGTATTTGGTCCACATACAGCTTCACACTGACCGGCAAATTGCAAAAAACATAAAAATATTTGAATTTCGCGGGCTACCCTGGAGCATTCACCTTAATATCCTTAAAATCAAGTACATTAACAGTACCTATATTTTATCATTTACACTTGTATCTCAGTTCATACGCCATTTTGAAATAGTCAATTAATCAACAATAAATCTTTAAATAAAACAGATTATTGTCTCCCTTGTCAACTTGATGAAAAACACAAATCAGATTTTGCAAGCGCACCGACGATAAGAGGAACCATTTTTACTTAAGACCATATTTTATGCAAATAACATATATATTTTATTCTATTCTACCAGTGTAAGTTTTTACTTATTCAATTCACATTTTTGTAATATTGATAGGCACGCGTTTGACCACTACCTCACCTGATGGTAAGCGATGATGTGGTCGAAGATGGAGCACGCCTGCTTATAAGTAACCTATTCACTCTTGACTTAAAGACCCCCAGTTTGTAGCTACAGTCCATGTTTATAAATTGGAATGTAAAACTGCAAGATACAGTACAGTTTCCATAATATTCAATTAAATGAACAGGCGAAAAATAGTTTTTATTTTGTAAATTACCTATGTGTTTAAAAACATTTATAAGGTGTAATGTGATAATGTTATAAACATGTACCTATCCTTATTTTAGCATAACTTAAAATAAATAATGCCTATTGATATTACCAGGCAGCTCACCACAGTCCATTTAAAATAATTTCTGAATCAGCAAGGTTTACTAAATCGTCATAACAAACCTTTCCAAAATATCACAGAACAAGCAAAACGTCATCCAAAAAGGTCAAAGGACCTGAAATAACAGTAAAAATATAACAGTCCTAAAATGTTTTCTTATTTTGATCCTTCCCGGTCATTGACAGCCAGATTTCACACCTAACTGGTAATTATATCTCCGGACCCTTCACACTCATACAACTTCTTATAAAACAGACAGAGAAAAGAAATAGAAACGGTACATCTTTCTTATGGTACTGGAGTTCAGAGTCAAGGACGAATGCACTCGGCCGCGCGAAAGAGATGGGCATATACAAATGATAAGGACAACGATGTGGTCTTGAGTTGGACGAAAAAAGATCGTTGAGTCGATGCGCGCACGCCGCACGCGGTACATATTATTTTCCATTTTTATTTCTTTTAAGTGTTATAGCGTAATAAAATATTTTTTTATATTTTCGCATATAGCAACATTTTGCTGTAGCTAACGTATACCTACGTGTTTTTACAGTAACCGGTGAATAGTCATGGACTGTCATATCATAGTGGGCAATCGTGACCTCCAATAGTATTTTATTAAAAGATAATTACTTATTTAAAATTGTAACACGTACCGTGATTGTGAGAGTTGGGTGCTTTTTACTCTTAGGATATTTTAACAAAGGTAAGTTTTTAATATTTACCCGAACCGAAAATAAATAAAGATAATTTAAAGGAAGTAATTGTAACATAGCTCAATCAACTTTATGATATTATTATTATATACCTACATCATCATCATCATCTGCCTAGCCTTTTCCCAACTACATTGGGGTCGGCTTCCAGTCATACCGGATTCAGCTGAATACCAGTGTTTTACGTGGAGCGGTTGCCTACCAGACCTCCACAGCCCATTAAACTGGGTAACACGGTACATCTTGGCAAGACTGGAGTCAGATTTACTGGCTTCTGACTATCCGTAACGACTGCCAGAGATCTACAAATGACAGCCGGGACCAACGGCTTAACGTACGTACGTTGCTTTCCGAGGCACGGAGGAAACTCGGTATGTTAAGATGGTCACCCATCCACAGACCAACCTTGGCAAGCGTTGCTTAACCTTCAAGATCGACCCGTGCGGCTGTTATTATTTAGCCACGAGCTCCTCAATATTATATACCGTTAGTTAAATATGTACTTATTTCCTACGCTTAAGGAAACAACGCTAAAATTGAAGTTTATTAATGGCGATAAAAATAAACAATTGATAACAGTTAGTACCTAGAATGTCACTCGACCATTTACCAGCGGGTCTAAAAATACCACTTTAGCAGAATCAAAAAGCACATCACGCTACCCGTCACTGTGAAACTTTCCCAATCAACCTTAAACCTAAAGCTTCAGCGATAAAGATTAAAATTAAATTTGACAGAATGTCGTGTGATTAATATTATGAATTTCCTAGTGGCCTTTTTAGCCCCCCTGAAAGCCGGCTGCTGAAACAATCGGCAACTCGCATTCGTAAAGACCGTCGCTTCGCTGTCCGTCCGTCCGGACGGACGGACAGCGAAGGCTTAGTAATAGGGTCCTTTGGGTACGGAACCCTAAACCCAGCCAAGTGCGAGTTGGACTCGCACACGAAGGGTTCCGTACCATAAACCTTATTTTTTTATGTTTATGTTGTGGCGGCAATAGAAACACACAATCTTTGAAAATTTTCTACCTATTACGGTTCTTGAGATACAGCCCACTGACGGATAGACGGACGGACGAAGGCTTAGTAATAGGGTTCCGTTGGTTACCCTTCGGGTACGGAACCCTAAAAAACGAGGTCCTTATCTCGTGGCTAAATAATAACAGGTACACGAGGCGATCTTTAAGGTTAGGCAACTCTTGCCGAAGTCGATCTGTGGATGGGTGAACATTTTGACACACCGAGAATCCTCCGCGCCTCAGCATTACTCAGAAATCCGTTGTTCCCGGGTGTCGTTTGTATATCTTTGGCAGTCGATACGAATTGTTAAAAGCCAGAAAATCTGACACCAGTTTTGCCAAAAAGTACCGTGTCACCCAGTAACTGGATTGAGGTCAGATAAGCAGCCGCTCTACGTAAAATACTGGTATTTAGCTGAATCCGGTTTGACTGGAAGCCGCCACAATATTGGAGAAAAGGCTAGGCAAATGATTATTATTAAAAAATATATATATATATATTTATCGATATACTTTCAACCAACAGTTTAAACTGAGTGCCAATTCAACAAATTTTTATTAATTTTTAAGAAAAAACGGTCGCTTTCGCATCTCAGTCAATCTGTCAAAATTGTATGGGAATTTAGGCTTCTTTGACAGATTTCTAATGCGAACGTTGCATTGGTCCTCTGATGTAACGATCTATAATGAGATAAATAATTAATCTGCCATCAAATTTTTAGGGTTCCGAAGTGACCGATTTTGTTGAAATTTGGTATACGTATGGACTTCTGTGACCTAAACACGGAGCTTTAATTAAAAAAAAAAATAGTATGGGGGTTACTTGGAGGTCCAACTAGAAAATTTAAAAAATAAGTTTTTCAGACTGTATCGCGTGACATATCAAATGAAAAGGCTTACTGTGATGAATTTTAAAATAAATAGTTGTAAAAGTTATTCAAGAAATAATACCAAAAGTGACCATTTCGTCCTCCTTATTTCCGAAACTACTAAGCCTAAAAGCCTTTTGCGTATGGGTCACTACCCAGTACACATACCTACTCAAAACTTATTTATTTAGGCGTCCGTGTTTGGGTCACAAAAGTCCATACGAGTACCAAATTTCAACAGAATCGGTCCAGTAGATCCGGAGGAAACTAGCTGTGTGCTAAACAGACGGACAGACAGACACCTGAATGATCCAATACGGGTTCCGTTTCTTACGGATATTCGGAACCCTAATAGCAATAGTTTATAATGAAGTAGATTACCACTTCTGCACACAGTCCCACTAAATAAGTAATTTAGCTCGTAATTTAGATTAAGCGAGAGACACACTGGTCCTACGTATGCAACGTATTATGTTATGTCTGGACTAACGTTTTTATATGAAAAACTATGCAATAGAAACACACTTATCGTATGTTGCGTTGCATACGATAAGTTTGTTTTTTCATATAAAATCAAGCAAGTACCCCTATTCTGTAACAACATTTTCGTATCTCGACAGCGTAATCCGAGGTGAGTATCAAATTAAGTCAAACTTTATGTTGTGTGCAATAAAGCTTACTTTGTGAGGTTTATCACTCAGGTGAAGCTCGATATTGAAATGGTTATTTACAGAATAGACTAGCAGTTTGTCTCACGCTTCAACCGATTACTCTACGGCTTAAACCTACCTACAATGCAAAGCCAAAGTAGATCGCAAGCAACAAATAAATTTTAACCACGGTAAAGTTGTTTAGATTTTCTTAGCTTAAATAGGTCAGATACGAGTATACAGTTAGAACCGCAAACCACAATAAGTTATGGGAACTTGCAAAAAGGTGAATGCTAATTTTATAGCTTCTATACTCATTTTATTACTAACTCTTCATACTCGGTCGGCTTTTATACAGACGTTATCTATACTAATATATGTATAAAGCTGAAGAGTTTGTTTGTTTGCTTGTACGCGCTAATCTCAGGAACTATTACTATTTGAAAAATTATTTCAGTGTTAGATAGCCCATTTATCGAGGAAGGCTATATATCATCACGCTAAGACCAATAGGAGCTGAACAGTAATGAAAATTGTGACGGAAACGAAGTTGCACGGGTCAACTAGTACGCAAATATGTCGACAGGATGTTTGTGCAGACTTTTCAACTGGTACCAAGATGTTGATGCATACTGCGACTTTTCTACCACACCGATATTTTGCCTACATTGCCTTTTAGGGAGTCATACCCGAAGGGTTACCAGTTACAGCGGGTTTGAAACCCAAAATACCAAAAAAGTTTAGAACCCAGTTTTATTATTCCACTAGTTAACACGCGCAACTTCGTCTGGCCCGCTCCTATTGGTCTTAGCGTGATGATATATAGCTTACTACAGCTTCTGCCAGCGGCTTCGCCCGCGTAGCCCCTAGGGCACATTTTCTTGGGATAAAAAATAGCCTTTGTCATTTCTCTGGTTCTGGACTATCACTGTACCAAAATTCATTTAAATCTGTTCAGTAGTTTTGGCGTGAATGCGCGACACACAGACAGACAGAGTTACTTTCGCATTTATAATATTAGTAAGGATAGCCTTTCTCGATATCGGAAATCCAACACTAAACGTATTTTCCAATACTGACCAGCAGTTCCTGAGATTAACGCGTTCAACTAAACAAACAAACTCTTTAGCTTTATAATACTAGAAAGTATAGATTTCTGACGTCAAAATCCTCGTATATTTTGGGAAAATTATATTTATAAACAGTAAATGTATTTTACACGTCAATTTAAACTACATACTTTAATTGGTCGATGTTTCCAAGCTATGTCAACGGAGAAGAAACATCGAAACGAACTCAGATCTCCGATGTATGTTTCTTTCAGTTCATGCAGTCCTTTAAACCGCATTATGACTAGGGCGGCCAATCTCAGCTGAAAATGGCCCGGGCGATATTATGGTGCTCAAGTGTGTTCATATCACCGGAAATTGCCAAACTCCGTAAAATTATAAAATAACTTGAGAGATTATAAACTCTCGAAAAATAATTGACAACTGAACATTTGAAATTCTTTTTTACGCATCATTTAAAAGGCTTATGAGGAGTCATTTCTTGGAATGACTTCGAGAGGGAATACGTATGAGGGGAACATAATTTATGGAATGCAATAAAATATTGAGTATTGAAATTGTAGACTGATAACAAAAATGGCGACCAATTAGAGCACAAGTCCGTAATTTATCTATTTTCGTATGATAGTAAACCTGGAAACAAGGCTCTTAATGATCTAGGTGCTTACTCTCGAATATAATTCCGATAGATCGACATTGGAATTGTCAGTCAAACGTCAGGAATTGGCTGGACTCACTGAGCCTAGCCAATCCCTGACGTTTAACTCAACCAACTGACGTTTGACCAATGTCGATCTATCGGAATTATATTCCAGAGTAAGCACCCTGTTCAGATGTGAGCTCAAATTCAAAAAACAAGTTCAAAAAGTGAGCTCAAAATCAAAAAATGCTCAAATTCAAAAAGCCCAATAAAAGCCGGTTAGGCCGGACACTGTTTAACCAAAAAGCCTGACTGTGTCCGACTTTATCCAGGTAGGACGCATAAAGTACCTAGGTACTCAAACTGCCAGACAATCATGAAATCTACCCGTAGTTACAAACTTCATATTCGTCAAATTAACAAATGTTGTATTTAAATGGAAAGATTGTATCAAATAGGTACAAAAAACAATGATTCCTAGCCTACTATTACTACCAAGCGTGAAATGTAGGTAGGCAATTGACACAATTACCTACTTATAAAATAGTATGTTGGCAAAACCGTGAATTGATTGTCGCGAAATTAAACAAGTTTGCAATCATAATAAACTTCAATAATATTATTGCTGATACGATCAAAATGTTAAGTCAGACTATTACGTGCTTTAATTTGAATTATTGTCTCTGTTGTGGATTTTGTTAGATTTGCGGAATTTGTTCGAAAAAGTCATCGCAGCCCTGAAACGCAAAGGGCATTTGGAGAAACGCGGATGGGTTTTGAGTCAGTAAGTCTGACACTCCGGAATCATTAGATGACTTCACATCATTAGAAAAAACTAAGCTATCTATTTACAGTAGAAAATAACCCGTAACTACGGCCGGAACTACGGACTTCGGGTTTTGATAATAGACCCCCAGATACGGATAAAGAAATAATTTAAACCCAGTTTCGGATGCGGTTACAGCTTCGGATTATCCGTTAGTTTCGGTTAGATATTAGATTTTTAAGAAATTGAAAGATTATGCATTTTTGTCATTGCACTATATTAAAATGGGCAAACAACAGGTTTTTAATTAAATGAACGACTAACAACGAAGTTATTAAACAAGGAAGTGCTTCCAGTTTATTGGGAGCAAAAAACCCCTGGAGAATATCCGGCAGTGCAATCGTCCCAATACCTTAACTAACGTGGGCCCAGTTGCCTATTATCAAATTAGAAAAGGTGGAATTGGTCCTTGGTCCCAGTTTCGGAGTGGGACGAGTTGCCCCCTAACCGTGATAAACATGTTTCAAGATTTTTTTCATAGGTATGAAAAAAATCTTGAAACATGTAAACATGGTAACTTGAAGCTTAATTTTCAAAGTACTTATCTAATGTTTTTTTATCCATTTTGTGATTTAAGGGATATATGCGTTCATGAGCTTTCAGAAAGAAACAGTCTATATATGTATATTAGCAGTTATTGATTAACTGCTAATTATGAGAAATCCACTAAACACACAGTTCATTTTGCATAAACATTGGTAAATGTTATGTGCTATTCATACTTTAAAAATGTTATACGTTTAACAATTACTTAATTACAATTACTTTTCGGTGACACATTCCTTATTGTGTAAAGTTATAAAATAGATGTTTTATAATCACCCGTTATAACCAACTCAAAATATTTGTATTATTTCCTGTTCATATAATTTCTACGTAGCCATACTACTAAGCCATAATACAGGGTGATTGGTGACAAAATACATACCAATTGAGAACCTGCTCCTTTTTTTGAAGTCGGTTAAAGATCAAAAACACCGACTTCCGAAATTAATGATATATCATTATCAAATAAGAAATAGTAGAATTGGTCCGTGGTCCCAGTTTTGGAGTGAAACGAGAAACACGAAAAAATACCATTTGAATTGAGAACCTATTCCTTTTTTGGAAGTCGGTTAAAATAATATAACAGTAGCGCATCATGACGTAAGATTTACATTAACACTAAATTTCCTGGCACAAAAGTTGTGGGCCTACGCGATTATAATACGGCAAGTATCAAGAGACAGGTGGGTCATTGACCCGCGCAGGTTATGTGACGTCAGAGGCTTACCGCTAGGCAAGGTACCGACACTCTCCGTGACACCTAGGAGGTTGTAGTTTTGGTCAATCAGACTTTTTCTAAACTCAATATTGAGTATACATTTGTACGTTTTCTTCTTTTTAACCGACTTTAAAAAAGGAGGAGGTTCTCAATTCAGTTATATTTCTTTTTTTATGTGTGTTACCTCATAACTCCGTAATTTATGAACCGATTTTAATAATTCTTGACACATACATCGATATGGACGGCAAACTTGATCATCATCCATGATTCATGATGAGATCTTCGCCCACTGGTGGACATAGGCGTCCCCCAACTGTCGCCACATCGACCGGTCCTGTGGGTCGAGGGGCTTCGGGACCGGGACCACGGATTTTTCTTGTGATCCCAAAGTACTACTCAAAAATAATATAGTCATTCCAGCGACCCTCACTAGCTCATCGGTCCACCTTGTGGGAGGCCTTCCAACGCTTTTGCATTTGATATCATACGAGGAAGTTTACACGATAAGATGTTAACAGAATCGCGCTGCAGTTCGTGCCGACAGTAGAAAAGAAAAAGCTTAGTAATGGAGTAAAAACAAGACGTCAGCATTCAGCAATGCTTGACTAAAAACAAAGTCACTAGATAAGCAAAAAAAAATCTGACAATCGTGCAATAATGTAGCGACATCGCAAGCGCGCCAATGCGTCACCGTTGTGGCATGTAAAGCGATGGACATGCCGCATTTTTTGAATAATTTGTCAAAATAGCAAGATTTCACTCTTCATAATATTTCATAAAACCGGCCAAGTGCGAGTTGGACACGAAGAGTTCCGTACCATAAATCGAAAAACAAACATCTTTCTTGTATGGAAGCCCCCTTTAATTTTTAAGTCGTCTTACAAAAGAATTTCTCAATTCGAACAAGGAGTTCCCGAGATTAGCGCGTTCAACTAAACAAACCAAACTCTTCAGCTTTATAATAATTAGTATAGATTTAGGCAAGAAATTGAGGAGCTCGTGGCTAAATAATAACAGCCGCACGGGTCGATCTACAAGGTTAAGCAATGCTTGCCAAGGTTGGTCTATGGATGGGTGACTATCTTTACATACCGAGTTTCCTCCGTGCATCGGAAAGCACGTTAAGCCGTTGGTCCCAGCTATCATTTGAAATGGTAGTCGTTACGAATAGTCTTGCCATGAAGTACCATGTAACCCAGAGAATGGGTTGACTGGAAGCCGACCCCAATATAGTTGGGAAAAGGCTAGGCAGATGAGATTTAGGCAAGAAATAAGACTAAACGTCTCAAGGGAACATAGGACGGACAAAGTCGCTGGCAATGTATAACATATTGTAAGTTGTAAGCATTGCAAAATGTTACATACCGTTATTCACGAACCATCGCTCGTCTACGACCAACGCGAAGCGTACATATTTGGAATACAACTCATTCTAGTGACGCATACTAAACTATTTCATTGAATTTTACGAGAATTCGATAAGCAAAAGAAAGTTGTTCTTAGAAAAACGGTAAAAGTGATTACAATGAATAGCCTGATTAACTTTTTCTGACTCATCTACCTGTGACTAGAACAGGAGGGCTAAAAAGGCCAGGCCACAACAATCTGTCAAATTTAATTTTCATCTTTATCGCTGACGCTTTAGGTTCAAGGTTGATTGGGACAATTTGACAGTGGCGGGTAGCGTGATGTGCTTTCTGATTCTGTTAAAGTGGCCTTTTTGAAGTCCCTAAACTTTAACAATGTACGCCCATCATTTCGACTAAAGTCATTACGCCCCTTTTTAGAGTTTTATACCCGAAGGGTTTCCAACGGAATCCTATTACTAAGCCTCCGCTGCCCGTGCGTCCGTCTGTCTGTCAGCGGGCTGTATCTCAAGAAACGTAATAGGTAGACAGTTGAAATTTTCACAGAGTGTGTATTTCTATTGCCACTATAACAACAAATACTAAAAATTATCATTGAAGGGGACTCCCATACAAGAAACGTGTTTTTTTTTCGTGTATGCTATGGCCGGTTTTTTTCTGTTATGTAGAATCCACACGATACAGACTTCCATAAATTCCGTAGAATTTTGTCTGTGCAACAAAGCAATGCAAAAATTAATGTCGGTGTGGTAGAGTTTTGTTTATTGCACTTTTAATATCAGATACCTACTAAAGTCTTGATGATCTCTTTCTTCATCTGCCTAGCCTTTTCCCAACTATATTGATCGGCTTCCAGTAAAACCGGATTTATCTGGATACCAGTATTTTACACGGAGCGGCTGCCTACCAGACGTCCACAACCGATTTACTGGGTTACACGGTACTTCATGGCAAGACTGGAGTCAGATTTACTGGCTTCTGACTATCCGTAACGATTGCCAAAGATTTAAAAATGACAGCCGGGACCAAAGGCTTAACGTGCTTTCTGAGAGACAGGGAGGAAACTCGGTATGCTAAGATGGTCACCCATCCACAGACCAACCTTGGCAAGCATTGCTTATCCTTAAACATCTCAAAGTTTACTGTAGAATAAATATTTGTTGATATGTTTAAGTTTATATATTTAACAACACACACAACCAGTACCATCTCAGAAGTACCGTTTGGTACCCGTTTTAATACACAAAGGTACCATTAAGTACTTTCTTCAAACCACTATACGGAATATTCAACTTCATTCTCGATGATTGTCCTGTAATTACAGCCCTCCAACTTAATACAAACCTTGGAATTTTGAGATAAGGTAGCTTTTCTATTGTGATTACAAAGTGGTTCAAGATGTATTGTGTTTTACAATAATGGATAAGACCAGGATTACTGACTAGCTTTCGTTTTTGGCTTCGCTTGCTTGGTGAGTGTAATCGCTTTTGTTCCATTCAGTCGCATTTCTATGTAAGAACTAGGTTGCAGGCTTATACATTATTGTTTTCTTGTCTAATTAGTACGTTATGAGCTAGTTTTTGTGTTTAAAAAATGTCATATTATTGTCGTACCAAAGGGAAGAGCATACATGATGGATGGATTGGGTTGAAAGGTGAAAAAAATTGTTGGTGGCCAATTTATGTCAGTCCACAATTTCTCGGAGTTTTGGTTTTATTTCTTCGTTTTTTGACTCCGACTTCCGAAATTGATGTTATTTAATACTTTGTACCTACTTATTGTTTTCATGTGGAAGTCGGTTGTTTTCTTTTTTGTTAATTAAAGATTTTTTATTTTTCACTTTTTATTACGTGGATGACTCGTCGTCATCGTCTACGCAGAAATCACATCATCCAAGTTAGCAACAATGCTCTTAAAATAAAAAAACCGAGCCAAACTGAATTAAGTATTTACGATACCAAATAAATGACAAGTTACAGAAATTGGATCAGAAACCTCGGAGTAATCGTACTCCGGCTTTTTTGGAAGTCGGTAAACAAAAGGATGCTAGAGGAAATTATTCTGCGAGTTCGCCGTTCCTTAAATAAATTGGCAGACGGGAAGGACGATAGTGACGATTTAAAGCTGTAGCAGTTAGGTCTGTACGAGTACGTATACGATCTTTTTTTTCTTCTTTCTTTTTTAAAAAGCTTTGCCCTGCACTAGGAATTTCTCCTGTATGGTGGGTGCGTTTACAAACATACTAAGTCACACACACAAACACCCAGACTCGAAACAAATATCTGTAGGCCATACAACTATTTATTCCGTGCGGGAATCGAACCCGCGACACGCAGTTCATCACTCAACCACTGCGCCAACCATGCCGACCAATTGCTTTGTCAGTATCTTACAGGCAATTTTCCGTTATACCTGATCTACCTAAAATTTTAAAAGATATAACAAATGCCCAGAAGGGACTACACACTATGTCATTGTTGACCCGCGCAACTTCGTCTGCTTCGCTCCTATTGGTCTTAGCGTGATGATATATAGCCTATAGCCTTCCTCAATAAATAGGCTATCTACCACTGAAAGAATTTTTAAATCGGACCAGCATTTCCTGAGATTAGCACGTTCAAGCAAGCAAACAAACTCTTCTTTATAATATTAGTATAAATTTAAATTGAGACAGAATTAATATAGCCAAACGGTAAGACCTTGGAATATATTAAATGTTGTATAAATACTTAAATGACAGATGTTTTTCACATTATCGTGCTGAAATATTGAAATATTTTTTTTTATACATTTATTAGTTTTATATTTCAAAGAAATTTTAAAAAGAATATTTATTTCATGTTATTTGTAAAAACTATTTTGCTAAAAATCAAAATCATAATTCTATCGTCAAAACCTACAGAAAACTGAATTAGGGTTGAAAATCGCTTGAAACGTCTAACGATGAATAAGACTTACAATTTCTACTTCTGTATCCAACATCTGATACAGATTTCCCTTTTAAATCACTCGCAGCAGGTATGTCGTAGAAACACGGATCTCTTGGCGCGAGACGCTCGCACTATCTTTTATTCATAAACACAAAGACACAATCTGCAGTGGACAGTTTTTTGGATGCCGATAATGGACAACGGTGCAAGCATTTGCGGAATTTGTTCAAAAAAGTCACCGCGGAGAAGGAACACGGATGGGTTTTAGTCAATAAGTGTCTGACACTCCCTTCCACTCCGCCCAAAGCGGAAGGAGTCATTTGCTGATTTCGCATCCTTTAAAAAAGGGTTACCATCGAATTCAGCATTTAAATTAAGGTGAATGTGCCAGGGTAGCCCGCGAAATTCAAATATTTTTATGTTTTTTGCAATTTGCCGGTCAGTGTGAAGCTGTATGTAGACCAAATACGATTCGCGACCGTAACGCGTATTTATCTAAAGAATTATAACCATTTTAATCATCAATATAGCCCTCTAAGTTCATGTAGCTCGACAGAATGATTATTTCTGAAATATTCATTCTGTCGAGCTACATGAACTTCGCGTCGCGTTCGGTCGCGGATCGTATTTGGTCCACATACAGCTTCACACTGACCGGCAAATTGCAAAAAACATAAAAATATTTGAATTTCGCGGGCTACCCTGGAGCATCCATCTTAAGTATTATTATATCAAAGACTAGTTGACCCGCGCAACTTCGTCTGCGTCACAATTTTCATTACTGCTCCGCTCCTATTAGTTTTAGCGTGATGATATACATTCAGTCAAAAAAGTATCGGGAATGGATGATTTGTTTATGGTTCCAAATTCAAATTTTTGTTTTTTTGTAGTTGTTAGATTGGCACAACTGTTTTCCATTTTGGCGCGGAGTTTGAGTTGCATCTGTTATTTATATTAAATACAGTGCTGGTTTTAGTAATATCATATATAGTGTGTATTGCGAATTTCATAATGGGCAAAAATATCGAACAAAGGGTTTGTCTTAAATTTTGCATCGCCAATGGAATTTCGTGTTCGGAGTCACTGAAAATGTTACAGAAGGCTTACGGTGAATCGACTTTATCAAAAACTCGTGCTTATGAGTGGTTCAAAGCGTTCAAAAGCGGTCGAGATGTGATGGAAGATTTGCCTCGCTCTGGTAGGCCGTCAACGTCTGCAACTGAAGTTAACATCGCAAAAGTGAAGGAAATAGTGTCTGAAAATCCCCATTCAACTCTGAGAGAGATAGCCGCCGAACTTTCTGTATCTCACGAGTCGATCCGTACCATTTTAACTAATCATTTGGGTATGAAACATGTCCATGGCCAGATTTGTGGAAAGAAAATTCTTGGATTTTGCACCACGACAATGCGCCTTCGCACAAGGCTATCATTGTGAACGAATTTTTAACCAAACACTCAACAAATACCATCCAGCAACCACCATATTCACCAGATATGGCTCCTGCTGACTTTTTTCTTTTTCCTAAACTCAAATTACCCTTCGTGGCACCCGTTTTCAATCGATAGAAGACATAAAGGAGAATTCGCGGCGAGAACTGAACTCAATTCCGGAAGCAGCGTTTAAAAAATGTTTTGATGAATGGATTATTCGTTGGCGCAAGTGTATCGTTTCTAAAGGAGCATACTTTGAAGGTGATAAAATAAATTTGGATGAATAACAGACATTTTGCGTATTATTGATCTTTTCCCGGTACTTTCTTGACAGAGTAGTATAACCTATAGCCTTCCTTGATAAATGGACTATCTAACACTGAAAGAATTTTTCAAATCGTACCAGTAGTTTCTGAGATTAGCGCGTTCAAGCAAACAAACTCTTAAGCTTTATATGTTAGTATAGACTAGCTCTTCATCCGCGACTTCGTCTGCGCAGTATCAGTACAAACGATTTCTTTATTCCCTTTAAAGATTGAATGTACAAAAACCCTTTAGCAAAATTTGGTTTTCCTACTCCCAGTGTTAGTCAGATAGTTTCCCTACCCTCACGAACAAAACGTTTTTGGGAACACATTGATAGTACACACAGCTAAGGACTCCCTGCCAGAATCTGTGTTCCCTTATAGCTACAAATTGGGAGTCTTCAAGTCAAGAGTGAATAGGTATTTTTTTTTTTTTTTACTATTGTTACGCACGTGATAGATTATTCAAAATAAATTGTCCAAATATTGCTTAAATACGTGTGTGTCTCATTTGAAAACACTTACTTACGCTGTCAAAAAATACCCACAGCAAATGTGTTATATGACTATAATTTTATCATTGTTATTTATAGGATAGAATTTTAGGTTAAGTTATGAAATTAATATGATTTTCGAACTATTTACATGTTTTTACATGTTTAAAACATAAAGAAAAATAAATTATGATTTACCAACGTAATTAGAAATAAAACTTAGTAGCTTTGTATTAACTTTTATCAAACACGTGTTCGCCCCACTTGTTTACTCCTTACTATAAAAGGACATGTAACGGCCGGAGCCGGTCACTTCTCGATCGGCCGCCGAACAGTACGGAGCTCCGAGTTTGTACAAAATAAAAGTTAAGTATATTTGAGATTGTTATTATGTTGTCAAATTAAGGTTTATGTAAATAATTAATTAATGTATAATTATGAAAAAAAAAAAAACAATGTATTTACTCCCGTCTTTTATTTCTTTTTTTATTATTATTCAGATTTTAAACAACATCATGAATATCTAATGAAAATATCAGTTCTACTAAGTACTACCTTTACTGTTAATATTGGGATCTTTTATTTGATCAACAAAAAAATAGATTAATACTATTTATAAACATATGTATCTTATGTATTTATTTGGGAACGGGTATATGAGCATAGTATATGTGTTGTAACAACCTACCAAATGGATATAACTTAAAATATATGTTTTAAACTATTATATGCGAATAAGTTATTGCTATTGTTTTGATTTTTTTTAATAAATTATAAAAATGTTTTTATCAGAAGTGGGATCGAACTAATGACTATTGTGTTTCCAGAATTTGTGAGCGTCGTTTCGCAATGGATCCTACGGTTATTGAAAGCCTACTGAAGACAATTCAAACTGCATTAACGGATAAACGCCGGGGCGATGATGTCATACTACCACCCTTCGATCCAGAAAAAAATGAAAATGGCGCTGAAAGCTGGTGCCGATCCATCAACTCCATTGCAGTGGACATGGGATGGAGTGATATTACAACAGTTGCTAAGGCAGGTAAAGCCCTAAAGGGTTCTGCATTACTATGGTATGAGACTTGGGACCCTGAAGAGGGTAGAACATGGGAAGTTTTTAAGACTACTTTGACTGACTTATACCCGGAAAAACGCAATCTTTCTGAAAAACTATCAAGAGCAGTGTTATTGACATCCGAAAACACAGACTCCTACTGCGAGTACGCTAGGGAAAAATTAAGACTATTCAAACAAACAAAAATAGCATTTACTGAAGTACAGCTAGTAGAACTTATTTGTGGGGGAATACACGATACTACTGTTAAAATGGCCGCACATAATAGTCGTGTTACTACTACTGCCGAATTAATCTCGTTATTCACCACCTACGCCAAAATACCCAAAAAGCGACCTTTAGATCACAAGGCTGACAAAACGGACTTGCACACTGCTAGTAGTCATAAACGACCCAAAATTGAAGAAAAACGTTGTTTCCTTTGCAACAAAATAGGCCACACTCGTGCTCAATGTTTCTATAACCCAAATCGGGAAACCAATCAACATAAAGCTTCTACATCTACTCATCCACCCATTCAATGTACCTATTGTAAAAAGATAGGGCATGCTGAAAATGTATGTTTTTTTAAGCAGCGAGCTAGTATCTCTAAAAATAATTCAACAGAAAATAATAAAAATGATGTAAACTGTTTTACTAAAACTGAGAATCTCAAATTAACGAAGATTGACATTAAGGACGTGACTTTAGAAGCTCTAATCGATACCGGTGCCACGTGTAGTATCATTAAAGACTCTATAGCCAAACAATTAGGATGTAAACTAGATCCCCATTTCACCACACTTTGTGGTATTGGAAATGGTACCTTGCACATTTTTGGTAAAATTACTGTACCCGTAAAAATTAATGAAATCTGTATTGAAATAGAATTTAAGATAGCTAGAGATAGTGAATTCCATTACGACTGTTTAATAGGCCGTGACATTGTACAATATTCCGATATTTCTGTTGTTATGGATTCCATGGGTTGTAGGGTAACTCGTAGAGCAACTCCATTACTGACTGACTTTGTTAACTATACGGAAACCAGAACTAATGAATTAGGATTACTGGACAACTTGATTAACCATTTAGACCTGGACCTGCAGACTAAAATAAAATTAGTTTTTGATAAATTTCCATCTGTCATACCCTCTGAAAACAACATTGGGACTGTCAAAACTGGTTCATTACAACTACGTCTAAAACGAGATGAGATTATACATTACAGACCTTATAGACTAGCACCCATTGAGAGAGAAAAAGTCAATGAAATTTGCAAAGATCTTTTAAATAAAAATATAATCAGAGAAAGCAATTCCCCCTATGCTAGCCCTGTTTTACTTGTCAAGAAGAAAGATGGTTCTGACCGTATGTGTGTAGATTTTAGAGCCCTCAATAAAATTATTGAAAAGGAAAGATATCCTCTCCCATTGATTGAGGACCAACTTGATAGATTAGGTAACTCTAAATTATATATTTCAATAGATATGAAAAGTGGGTTCCATCAGATTCCCATGTCTGAAGACTCCATCAAATATACTGCTTTTGTCACCCCAGATAACCATTACGAATTTATAAAAATGCCTTTTGGCATATGTAATGGTCCATCTGTATTTCAAAAAGCTATAAGCAAAGCTGTCCAGCACTTAAAATTTTTATTAGTATACATTGATGATTTGTTGATTCCCTTTAAAACCGAAACTGAAGGTTTAAAATATTTAGAACTTACTTTAAATGCTCTTAGTGAAGCTGGTTTTACAATAAATTTAAAGAAATGTAAAATTTTTGTTAATGAAATAGAGTATCTGGGTCGTCATGTTTCTGAAGAAGGAATAAGACCAAGTCAGAGCAAAATCACTGCCTTAACTAATTCTCCAACTCCTACATCTATCAAGGAAGTACGACAATTCATGGGATTAGCTAGTTATTTTCGTAGGTTTATACCAGAGTTTGCTTCAAAAACCGCCAGTATCACCAAATTAACAAAGAAAGACCAAAAGTGGGAATGGGGCGAGGATCAGGAAAGAGCTAAAGAATATGTGATAAAATGCTTAATATCAAAACCCCTTTTAACTGTATTTAATCCTAAATTACCAACCGAGTTACACACAGACGCCAGCTCTATAGGGTATGGAGCCATATTACTCCAAAAAATTAATGATCAAAACCGAGTGGTAGCGTACTTTAGCAAACGTACTACCCCTACTGAATCCAAATACTGTTCATACGATTTGGAAACATTAGCTATTTATAATGCCCTTAAACATTTTAGAGTATATTTGTTAGGAATAAACTTTACTATAGTGACAGACTGCAACTCTATCAAATCCACTATGTCAAAAAAAGATTTGTCTCCTCGTGTAGCTAGATGGTGGACCTTTATGCAAGACTTTCAGTTCCAAATTTCATATAAAAAGGGATCGTTTGTTCAACATGTTGATTACTTAAGTCGCAATCCGGTATCTGTAAAACATTCTGTTAATATCATTGAAAATTTAAATGATCCACCATCATGGTTAAAAATTGCCCAGCAAAATGATCATGAAACTCAAGACTTATTAAACAAAGTTCAAACCGGTGATATTGATGCCAATCAGTATGTAATTATTAACGACCTATTACATTATAGACCCGACCCTGACGATGTACCAAAATTATATGTTCCCAAGGGATATAGGCTGAGTATGCTACGACTCTATCATGACGAGAATTGTCACGTAGGTTATGATAAAACACTCAATAAACTTAAAGAACATTTTTGGTTCCCCAGCATAGCAGCTTTTACAAAAAAATATATTTCTCATTGTTTAATTTGCACTTCTCGGAAAGGTCATTCGGGACCTAAACAAGATCTGCTCCACCCCTTAGTAAAAAGTATACCCTTTCATACTTTGCATCTTGATTGTACTGGACCTTTTCGACAAACGGAGGATGGATATAAGCACATTTTATTAGTTGTAGATGGATTCACAAAGTTTTGTATCCTAAAACCCCTTAAAAATTTAGGAGGACAGGAATTAGTATTTATTTTACGTGAGACTATAACATTATTTGGCACTCCTTCTCTGGTAATCACAGACAGAGGAACAAACTTTTCTTCAAACAATGTACAATCTCTATTTAGAGAATTGCATGATATCTACCGGTACACCTCGCAGTAATGGCCAAGTCGAACGTTATGTGGCGACAGTTATAAACATGCTAACTACGACAATCAATGAACTTACAGAATGGCCAAACGCTCTTTGGAACGTACAGCAATCCCTTAATACCACCGTTCAAAAAACTACAGGATTTTCGCCGGTGAGGCTATTGATAGGTAGAGACGGAAATATACCTCCCATACAAGCTCGTTTAGATGACGTGACAGATGAATCTAATCAACCCCATATTGACGTAAATAGTGACCGTGACTTAGCGAGACAAAGACTTACTGAAAGCGCTGTTAAATTTAAAGACCGGTTTGACAATACTAGACGAAATAATAAAACTTTTTCTACTGGCGATACCGTTTACGTTAGCCAAGACCATAGACGCCATGACAAACTTGCCCCCAAATTTAAAGGTCCATATGAAATAATAGAAGTACTAGAAAATGACAGATTTAGGCTACGGGGTCAAAATAATATTAGGGCGATTACAGTAGCTAAAGAGAAACTACGAGCCTGGCCAGGCGAATGGCTAGAGCAAAATATCCCTTTTGAGGAATCTTTGTAGAACCGTGATAGATTACTATTTTAAGATATTATGATTGTTAATTTTGCATGTTTTTATATTTTAATATAAAATAAAGAAATAAAACTGTTGTATTGTATACAAATATTTTGTGTTGTGGTTATGATTGTATATTAAGATAAAATAAAGCATTTTGTAAAGACACACACATATTTAATTTACCGCTTTACCGCTGGTCGGCTTCTGACCAGATATTAACCTGAATATCATACTGCGGCGGGTGATAGGGTTAATATGTCATGGTTAGAAGTCACAAAAAAAAAAAAAAAAACCGCTGGTCGATCTTTGCCCTGATACTTCACTGAAATTCACACTGCAGCGGGTGATAGGTGCTTGTATGTCAAGGCCAAAGATCAAAAATAAAAACTGCTGGTTAAATACACGTTAATGCAGCAGGTGCTACATAAAATAAGTTATTATGTATACTCAGTAAAAATGGGTACTTCGAGAACGAAGTACTGGTCAGTCTGGCCGTGATAGATTATTCAAAATAAATTGTCCAAATATTGCTTAAATACGTGTGTGTCTCATTTGAAAACACTTACTTACGCTGTCAAAAAATACCCACAGCAAATGTGTTATATGACTATAATTTTATCATTGTTATTTATAGGATAGAATTTTAGGTTAAGTTATGAAATTAATATGATTTTCGAACTATTTACATGTTTTTACATGTTTAAAACATAAAGAAAAATAAATTATGATTTACCAACGTAATTAGAAATAAAACTTAGTAGCTTTGTATTAACTTTTATCAAACACGTGTTCGCCCCACTTGTTTACTCCTTACTATAAAAGGACATGTAACGGCCGGAGCCGGTCACTTCTCGATCGGCCGCCGAACAGTACGGAGCTCCGAGTTTGTACAAAATAAAAGTTAAGTATATTTGAGATTGTTATTATGTTGTCAAATTAAGGTTTATGTAAATAATTAATTAATGTATAATTATGAAAAAAAAAAAAAACAATGTATTTACTCCCGTCTTTTATTTCTTTTTTTATTATTATTCAGATTTTAAACAACATCATGAATATCTAATGAAAATATCAGTTCTACTAAGTACTACCTTTACTGTTAATATTGGGGTCTTTTATTTGATCAACAAAAAAATAGATTAATACTATTTATAAACATATGTATCTTATGTATTTATTTGGGAACGGGTATATGAGCATAGTATATGTGTTGTAACAACCTACCAAATGGATATAACTTAAAATATATGTTTTAAACTATTATATGCGAATAAGTTATTGCTATTGTTTTGATTTTTTTTAAATAAATTATAAAAATGTTTTTACACGCGTTTGACCACTATCTCACCTGATGGTAAGCGATGATTTGGTCGAAGATGGAGCACGCTTGCCTATAAGTTACTTTTAGGCAAGCGTGCTCCATCTTCGACCACGTCATCGCTTACCAGATACATAGATAGATAGTGGTCAAACGTGTGCCTATCAATTGTAAAAAAAAATGTATTGAAGAAAATGTATTTTATCAACTAAACTATTCGCTACGTGGCCTTTATTGAACCAATTGATTTGTTTTTTCCAGTAAATTCGTTTATCAATGTTGCCACGCTACAAGTTCTAAGTTTTAGTTGTAGCATGGCAACATCACGTTGCTTAGAACTATCAATTCACTGTATACGAATCGAAACGAATCTTAACAACTTTTACGGTTCCTACCTACAATATGACAAATGATATTAATTTCGAAAATTGGTTATAAGTAACACTTTTAAACGTCAATTTAAACTAGAAGGACACGGTTTTTCGTATCTCACTACCCTGAGAAAAATTACCGAAACAAACTCAAAGGTATCATGGAAATAAAAATGTAATAAGTACCTTGTCAAATCATATGAGGACCTAGCACAAATATTTTTTACCATAGCTACAATACTCGTTTTGCACATAATATTTATTTGAATTAGTTAGTATATTCATATCGTTTAATGATTAAAATGCTGTATGTCCCATAAAATTAAACCAAAATACTATGGGGTTGTAGTTTTTCACATCCAAAATTCACTTACGTTAACGTTACTATACGACGACTCGTTCGCGTCGTGATGAGTCTAGTCTACTTTCACGAATATTGTTATTTTATTTATTTGATAGGTACACCAACGGCCTATTCACTAGAGACATTAACATAATAAAAATAACATATGCTTTGAGTTTGAGTTATATCAGGTGAGATAGCGGTCAAACGCGTGCCTATCATTAGTAAAAAAAAAAAAAAAAAATAGTGAATTAGTCACTTATAGGCGTACACAGCACTTACGTAAAAAATAGCATTTTGACACATAGGAACGTTAACGTAAGTGAATTTTGAATGCGGAATCTCATTAGATCCCGTCACAGTCTTCAAGATTTTGTTATGGCGGTGTAAGATTTAATTTGTGTGACGTCAAGTCTATTTTTTAGTTCGCACGCGGCGGTATAGATGTCGCTATAGGCATGTCAATCCCACCAGGGACAGTCATCCATTTGGTATATCGTGCACAAACCTGATAAAATCATTCTAGTTTATGGCAACTATTAGTATTTATTGCAGTATCCCGCGAGTTTCATCTCTGTACATTTTAATGTTCTTATCTATTAATTCATTAACTTTCTGACTACCTATGCTGCACAATTATGCTTATTACATTGTTTAATTTGACACGCGAAGCCACGGGGCGTTGCGTGTATTGCTGCGAATGGCCTGTTATAAACCGTTTCGCTATAAGCAATCTTGTCACTTCCAACACAATTTATAAACCGTTTCAAATTGTGTTGGAAATGTCAAGATTGCTTTCAGATGGCCCAACGCAAATATCCGACAGTGGAGATTGTTTTTCTGGGGGATTTTAATACCCATCATCAGGAATGGCTTTTCCCATTCCAGAAAACTGACCATGCGTAAAGAGCACGCATACCGGGCATGGGCTTTGGCCCGCAGTGACGGGAGCGACGGGCAAAGTGTTCACGCGACGAAAACAACGTATAATTCTGCGGCTAAGGATTGCAAACGGGTGTTACGGAAGGCGCGTTTTGACCATGTTGGGCAGATCGGGGCCAAGTTGGCGACCTACCCTTCAGGTAGCAAGAAGTTCTGGTCCCTCGGTCGAGACGAACTTTCGCCGTCCTTGGCTGCCTCCTACGCTGAAGTCTGATGGAACGCTGGCTCATTCCGCGCAAGAAAATGCAAACCTATTTGCCTCGATCTTTGCCGAAAATTCTCGCCTTGATACGGCCTCTAATACACCATCTCACATACCTCATTGTGGCTCCACAATGCCGAAGATCTCAATTCACCCGAAAGAGGTTCGTAGGGTCCTTTGAAGTCTGGACATGAATAACGAAGCCATTGAAAAACACGGCGAAGCTCTTGCTGTGTCACTCGATATTTCAAAGGCCTTTAATAGAGTCTGGCATGCTAGTCTGTTGGGTAAGCTCCCCGCGTTTGGCATCCCTGCTGACTTTTGCACCTGGAATTCCGACTTCCTGAGCGAGCGTTCGATCAAAGTGGTCATAGATGGCTGTTCATCGGATCATATGGCTAGTGATGCCGGTGTTCCTCAGGGGTCTGTTCTTTCTGCGACTCTATTTCTGCTACATATCAACGACCTGCTGCAACTTGGTGCAATCGGTTACGCTGATGACAGCACAGTCTTAGAAAGATACTTGTCCAATGCAAGAGCCGGCAGGGAGGAAACAGTTACGCTTAGAGAGGCCATGGTGGAGCGAATGACTTATACCTTAAATCTCGTTTCCCAGAGGGGCGACGACAATCTGGTCAAATTTGATGCTCTGAAAACACAGGCATGTCTCTTCACTGTTAAAAGGAGTCCATTACAGCTATCTCCTACATTCCGAGGTACGCTTGTACCTGTTACCGACCGCTTGGAGCTTTTGGGCATGGAGTTGACGTCCAATCTCAACTTCGGCTCAACCATCGAGTAAAAAGCACAGACTGCAGCCAAGAAGCTGAGCATCCTAAATAGGGTAAGACGACACTTCACATCTGGACAGCTTCTGAGTCTGTACAGATGACACAAGACCGATCCTGTATGGAGTATTGCAGCCACTTATGGGATGGCTCAGCAAAATACCAGCTTGCTGCATTGGACTCGGTTGACCGCAGAGCAAAAAGGCTTATAGGTGACGAGACGTTGGTGGCTCAGCTTCACAGCCTCGGTCATCGGCGTAATGTTACCTGCCTGTCGGTCTTCTACAGACTGTTCTTTGGTGAATGTGCGCAGGAACTCCACGACCTGATCTCATCATCGCCCTTTTACTACCGGAATACCAAACGTACTGAAGGGTACCATCCGCACTTAGTCGATATCCCGACTAGTCATACTCAGCACTTCTCTTCCACATTTATTATACGCACAGCTAAAGTGTGGAACTCTCTGGCAGCGTCTGTGTTCCCGTCCACATATAACCCGCCTGCCTTCAAATCAAGAGTGAACAGGCATCTTCTGGACACGCTCGCTCCATCATAGACCTCATCTATCGCTTTCCATCAGGCGTGATTGTGGTCAAGAGCAAGCCCATTCCTAAATAAAAGTTGTCTGTTTTGGGTTTAGTGAAAATAGTTCGAGCATTGACTCCTTTTCAGGATTTGCGTTATATGACCTGAGAATGATAGCTGCCAGACCGGACTGTCCCTTTCAGGGCCACTGGGTGGGGACAGTCATAGGTTTACTTAAATAAATAAATGTTATAAACTAACAATACTAACCTACTTAAGTAAGCCCCATTGTTACTAACCAATACTAACTAAATGTATGGACTGTATAGTCTGAAATAAAGTTTTATTTAATTTAATTTAATATTTATATCTTTTACACCTGTAGACATGTTGCTTGGATCCGGCGCAGCACGTTTTATTCTTCCCTTCTCCTTTGTTAATCATAACGTTATTATTCACTCCTTTATCTTTTCAGTATATTAAATCTTTCTTTAAAATAAAAACCGACCAAGTGTGAGTCGGATTCGCACTCGAAGGGTTCCGTACCATAAAACGGATTTTTTATTATTTGTTGTTATAGCAGAAATAGAAATACACATTCTGAGAAAATTTCAAGTGTCTACCTATTGCGGTTCTTGAGATACAGCCCGCTGACAGACAGACGGACGGACGGACGGACGGACGAACAGCGGAGGCTTAGTAATAGGGTTCCGTTGGTTACCCTTCGAGTACCCTAAAAAGAGTGGAATTCTCTGCCTGAGTCTTTGTTTCCTGATATCTACAGCCTTGGGGTATGAATAACATGGCTATATTTATTACTAGGAAAAGTTGGGGGTCCTTAAGAAAATTGTAGCGCGGATGAAGTCGCGAGTAGAGTCACTATGTTATTTTAAATGTAATGATGACGTTCAAAAGTGCCGTTTAATGGCCTAATTGAAATAAACGTTTTTGACTTTGACTTTGAGCGAAGTGCTGGTCAGTCATATAAAAAAACATTTCGGACATCCATCTTTTTCTCAGAGGCTACAATTATTTAAATAAATAATTACGAAATTGAGAGTGCCCATTGAGTTTAGGTTTAGGTTTAAAGATATTTATTCTCAAAAAAGACACAAAATCACTTACATGAGAACAATGGTTGCCCTGACTGCTATGCCAGAGGTTGTGGGTTCGATTCCCACCCAGGACAAATGTTTGTGTGATGAGCATGATCATTTGTTCTGTGTCTGGGTGTAGTTTATCTATAATATGTATGTATTTAGAAATATATAAGTATGTTTATCAGTTGTCTAGTACCCATAACACAAGCTCTGCTTAGCTTGGGACTAGATGGCGTTGTGTGATAGTTGTGTGGAATATTATATTATTATTATTTATTATATTATGCTAGGTATATTGAGTTCGTCAATAAAATAAATATTGAGTTTGTCACTCATCCAATGCATTCCCTTATGTGTAATTATTTGCTGAAAGGTAATTCGTTATTATATTTGTACATTTTTATGCATGACGGTATATTGTTATACGACTGTGCTCCTTCAAATGTTAAATTTTTCTTACCGAACTTAGTTCTCATCTTTGGTAAGATAAGTAAACTAGCTCGACGTGTGCTACGTTGGGTTACTTGCTTGACTTTAGTAAACGATAAATTTGTCTGTATACTTTTGTTAAGAGCTTTCCGGATAAAAATACAAGTGTTGTAAATATATAGCTGCCTTATGTTCATTATTTTTGTTTCTTCATACACTGTGCTTGTTGATGTTAAATATGGGTAGTTAGTTAGAGTTTGTGATATCTATTATTTCCCTATCTAAGCAATTCTAGTTTTCACATTCATGAATATGTTATTACCCGTCGGTTTAGTCATTAAACTTGATAAGGCTTTTCGCTTCCTGTCGTGGTGTTGAAATAAACAATAGACTTATCGTCTTACTTTTATTGTTTTTACAATTACATCCAAATCCGTACAGGCGTTAATACGTTAAGAGGTAAAAAACTCTTTCGCATCTGTAATATTAATAGTTAGGGTTTAGGGACTCCAGACTTGGCTTCACGTCTCAGGGGGCACCATAAACAGATAAACGACAGGAATTAGAGGCCGTACTTATGTTGGTCAAGTAGGATGAAATTTCGCAAACCTTCCGAAAAGTCAGCAAGGTATTACGAGACCCAAAAGTCACTCTAGAGAAGAACACCAATCTTTCGAATCGCCCATCGACAATCTTTTTTACAAAAATATCGAGCCAACTTTGATTAGAAGTCTGCTCAAAAGAAAAGCTATCTGTGGATTTCAAAGACACCAGTAAAAAAATCCCGGTAAAAATGTTGAACTCGCTTAGTAGGTAGTTCAGTTTTAATTTTAAAGACCGTTACTAGTTGAGTAGCGTATTCATCCAGTACCTATGCTTAATCCGGCACTGACTCCAGAATACGAAAGCAACATTATATTTCCTCTGAAACTCTTCAGAACCATAGATTTCATACATTGTACCCGTACCTCGATTATGGTGACCATAACTCCTGAATTACGATAGACCGTCATAAACGCGATTCGAACGCAATAACCATAAAACTGCCATGAGAATATTATGTTGAGGAAGTATATTGTGTACTGAATGAGTTAAGTTATTATATGTTGACCGCCAGCATGACTATTTTCAGAGGAGTGCTACTTCAAAACCCTGCCTCAAATATGATAGGTTTTCTCTAGCCCAGGGGGGCTAAAAACGCCACTAGCAGAATCGTATTAGAATCATAATATTAATCACGCAACAATTTGTCGAGTTTCATTTTCATCTTTATCGCTAAGGAATTAGGTTCAAGGTTGATTGGGACTATTTGACAGTGACGGGTAGCGCGATTTACTTTCGGATTCTACAAAAGTGGCCTTTTAGACCCTCAGAACTAAAAACCCTCGCCTCGGAATAGATAGGTCTCTTTTAGACCCTCAGAACTAAAGACCCTCGCCTCGGAATAGATAGGTCTCTTTTAGACCCTCAGAACTAAAGACCCTCGCCTCGGAATAGATAGGTCTCTTTTAGACCCTCAGAACTAAAGACCCTCGCCTCGGAATAGATAGGTCTCTTTTAGACCCTCAGAACTAAAGACCCTCGCCTCGGAATAGATAGGTCTCTTTTAGACCCTCAGAACTAAAGACCCTCGCCTCGGAATAGATAGGTCTCTTTTAGACCCTCAGAACTAAAGACCCTCGCCTCGGAATAGATAGGTCTCTTTTACTACATACCTCTGGTCTAATTTTTTCTTTCATGTTTTTTGTATGTTTTATTGAAAGTCTAGGGGTGTAAGTGCACCCTCTTCTGGTGCCCATGTTTTGACCTATTTTGATAAAATCCTGACACCTGCCTTGCCAAGAGGTATCATGCTATCTATTTAATGGAAATTGCTGTCATAGACACTTGAATCAAGAGCAGTACGTACGTATTAAGTTTGCACGTATTCTTAAAAAAAATATTATTACTAAATGTGATACTCAAGTGATAGTTTGGAGAAGCAATAGTGCTAGCAAGGGGGAACCCAACGTGTGAGAGAGAGAGAGGGAAACCTCACGCCCCAGCCGCCGCAACAGAAGAAGACGCCCCGGGCGTCGCGAGTCGCAGGGCGATTCTCGGCCACCGTAGGCGCGGGCCTGCGGACGGCGAGCATTGGGTGGCTCGCCGTCAAATCAGAACCAGACCCGGGTCGACGGCACGCTGTGTTCCACGCGCGCCTCAAAGAGCTGTCAGCACAAAAGACGGGGCCCTCTAAGGCCAGTGCCTGCTGGGGCTACGGACTTCGTTCGAAAGAGGCACCGCACCCTGGAACGCAAAGGGCACTAGGAGGAACACGGACGCAGTTAGAGTCTGACACTCCCTTCTGCTTAACCCAAAGCAGGAGGAGTCATTTGATGATGGCCCATCCATAAAAAAAGTGACAGTTTGGAGAAAAAGAGGCCACTTATAGTTTTTAGGGTACACTTGTGAGCGATAATTTACTACAAAGACTGTATAATTGTTCACTGGTTACTTCTTATTACTGTCTTGTCTGTATGAAGAAGCACACGGAATCTTATATAGTACCGTTGATCCGCTATGAGACCACTTTGTTCTCTCTTAAACTGACATTAAAGTGCTACTATTCTGCTACTGTGTAGCTTTCGTGAACTTAAGGTGGATGCTCTAGGGTAGCCCGCGAAATTCAAATATTTTTATGTTTTTTGCAATTTGTTGGTCAGTGTGAAGCTGTATGTGGACCAAATACGATCCGCGACCGTAACGCGTATTTATCTAAAGAATTATAATATTTAATCATCAATATAGCCCTCTAAGTTCATGTAGCTCGACAGAATGAATATTTCAGAAATAATCATTCTGTCGAGCTACATGAACTTAGACCAACAAATTGCAAAAAACATAAAAATATTTGAATTTCGCGGGCTACCCTGGAGCATTCACCTTAAGGCTTAATAATTGCAGCCCAAACCGGGGGTATTAGGCTGTAGGTACAGCGTGCTATAACGCTCTTACTCTTAGACGACTTAGACAGTTTAAGAAAAAAGCTCGGAAAAATTAACTTAGGAAAAAGATGGATTGTTTTTAGGGTTCCGTACCCGAAGGGTAGCCAACGGAACCCTATTACTAAGCCTCCGCCGTCCGTCCGTCATTCTGTCAGCGGGCTCTATCCCAAGAACCGTAATAGGTAGAGTTTTCACAGTTCTTGCTTTTCTATTGCCGCTATAACAAAAATAATAAAAATGAAATCGAATGAATAATTAAACGGGCTCCCGTACAAGAAACGTGTTTTTTTTTCAGTTTATGATATGGAACCCCTCATGTGAGAATCCGACTTGTACTTGGCCGGTTTTTTCCCGATAGATCGTTCCCGTAGGATATTTATTGAGTATCACGCAAGCAAAAGAAGTTCTTGGCTAAACAATAACAGCCGCACGGGCCGATCTTTAAGGTTAAGCGACGCTTGCCAAGGTTGATCTGTGGATGGGTGACCGTCATAATATACCGAGTTTACTCCGTGCCTTGGAAAACACCGTAAGCCGTTAGTACCGGCTGTCATTTGTAGATCTTTGGCGTTCGTTACGAATTGTCAAAGGCCAAGAAGTTCCGTGTTAGGCAGTTAATGGGGTGTGGATGTCTGGTAGGCAGCCGCTCCACGTAAAATACTGGTATTCAGCTGAATTCGGTTTGACTGGAAATCGACCCCAATATAGTTGGGAAAACGCTAGGCAGATGATGACGCAGGCAAATCACCGGAAAAACCAAGCCTGTTATGAGATATTTTTGTTCTGTATCAGCTACTCTTAATAACCTACTCGAAACGAAATGAAGATAATTAATATTAAACATTTACACAACTGTGTTACGGATTCTGTTATTTATTTAATACATTCAAAAAGGTATCACTTGTTCTCCGCGGTTGTTCCAGAACATGATTATTATTATAATTAATATTTATTTGAATAACTTAAATTATTCAAAAGTTACCAAAAGCAACGAATATATTGAGTCACAATCTGCCGAAATGTAGATACTTAAATTAAAAATTGTACCTAGGTCCTAGGTGTTTTCGCCAAATAGCGACTGAGTTATCTATACTAATATATAAAGCTGAAGAGTTTGTTTGTTTACTTGAACGCACTAATCTCAGGAACTGCTGGTCCGATTTGAAAAATTATTTCAGTATTAGATAGCCCATTTATCGAGGACGGCTATATATCATCACGCTAAGACTTATAGGAGCGGAGCAGTAATGAAAATTGTGACGCAGACGAAGTTGCGCGGGTCAACTAGTGAAGAATACGAAAGTTGCTTAAAAATTGTAGAATTAATCCTTTAGTTTTCACTATTAATATCACATACTAAAAGTTTATTTAATTACCTACGTAACGCGTCCTTGTTTGGGTCACAGAAGTTCTTATGTGAGGTTGTCTTGAAAAGATCGCTTTTAGCGATACGGCCGTCCATTGTGTCACCCTGTGTTGTATTTTACTCGTTTATCTTTTCTGTAACTTATTTGGTGTTCATAATAAAGAGGTTTGGTGTTCATTCTATTCTATTCTATGTGTGTACCAAATTTTTACAGAATCGGTCCAGTAGTTCCGGAGAAAACTGGCTGTGACAGACGGACATACAGACAGACACCCGAGTGATAAGGGTTTCGTTTTTACAGATGTTCGGAACCCTAAAAAATTAAATGACAAAAATTCTCACGTTTCAGAAGCATGGCACGATTCAGCATACTCCTGGGCATAGCCTGCCTCATCTCCATCCCGTCCATCAGAACTGATGATGAAAACCCCTTCATGGACTTGGCATCCACCTTACTGCAAAACATGGGGGATGGGGGCAACAACAATATGAACGGCCTGGCAGCGATTGGGAACATCGTTGGGAACCTCATGCAAGGGGATAATGCCAAGAACTTGGGGGCCATGTTCGGACAAGCTGCAGGGAATGGAAATGCAGGTGACATGTTGTCAGGTAAGATCAATATCATTGTTGAATTCACCCACACCCCCTCTTTCACCCGAGTGTGGTAGCGATAGGAACTGTGAGGTTTTAGTCGGTAGGAATCCGACATAACACTTCGATCTGGAGAGTATCCATTAGGAAATACAATAGGTTACAGAATTAACCCAATAACTCTCAGGGGTCATTGAACTCATCGTTATGAAAAACTTTTACTATGGGGACCAACACTGAAATCGCCAAAAAAGTCGACTCCCCCATACATTTATCATCATCTGCCTAGCTTTTTCCCAACTACATTGGGGTCTTCCAGTCAAACCAGATTCAACTGAATACCAGTTTTTTACGTGGAGCGGCTGCCTACCAGACTTCCACAACCCATTAACTGGGTAACACGGTACATCTTGGCAAGACTGGAGTCAGATTTACTGGCTTCTTACAATCCGTAACGACTGCCAAAGATCTACAAATGACAGCCGGGACCAACGGCTTAACGTGCTTTCCGAGGCACGGAGGAAATTCGATATGTTAAGACGGTCACCCATCCACAAACCAACCATGGCAAGCGTTGCTTAACCTTTAAGATCGACCCGCGCGGCTGTTATTATTTAAATATTTAGCCACGAGCTCCTCACCCCCATACATTTATGTAGGTACGCATAAATCGACAAATGTAATGAAAAGCTGATTTTTTTTCGCGATTTCTGTTTTTAACATGAATATAAGGGTACAGGACACTTCAACAAATAAGAAAATGTCAGCAACAAGGTGCCCTAAAGTGTCATGTTGCCGAGATATTTCGAGGTAAAAGTCACCATGTGACAATCATGACTCATTAATTATGTGCTTATACATACGCATCAGATTTAATTCAAATGATAGTTCCCAGCTTGCTATGCCAGTTCCAATAGAAAAAAGACGAAACACTTTATGTTGCGCTCGAACCGAATGGCTGAGCATAAAGAATACCTTGAAAATCATACTGAGCGTCGATTAGTGGGTAATGAGTCGGTTACCTACATCTATGTGGATACAATAGAATCATTAGCAATTCTGAAGGAGTTCAATGATCACTTGATGACCATTTCTGCAGAGCTTCGCAAAGATCGCCAAAAAAGGCTTTGGGCTCGGTAGATGTTTGCGTTGATCAGTAGTAATTTTTTTGGGCTAAGCGCCTTCAAATTGTTAACTATTATTTATTGATTGTATGGATTAACAAAGCAGCGCAACAGCCGCGCTGCTGTCGCGCTACTGCCGCGCGGCACTTAGCGACTAATTTGAAGGCGCTTTAAGGCTTGCCTTATATCGCAATGTGACGTACTTTTCTTGTATGAGAACCTATTTAATTTTTGAATTGATTTATTTTTTAATATAATTGTTGTTACCTATAGAAATAGAAGAGCTCGTGGCTAAATAATAACAGCCGCACGGGTCGATCTTAAAGGTTAAGCAACACTTGCCAAGGTTGGTCTGTGGATGGGTGACTATCTTAACATACCGAGTTTCCTCCGTGCCTCGGAAAGCACGTTAAGCTGTTGGTCCCGGCTGTCATTTGTAGATCTTGGTTGCAGAGGTCTGGTAGGCGGCCGCTCCACGTAAAACACTGGTATTCAGCTGAATCCGGTTTGACTGGAAGCCGACCCCAATATAGTTGGGAAAAGGCTAGGCAGATTTCAACTCTATCTATCAGAATAGAAAATAATAGAATAGAAAACATTTATTCAGCACAGACCCAAACTCACAGCAACCAAAACAAAGTAAACAGAAATAATAATATTACGTTTCTTGAGAAATAGCCCGCTGACAAAGAGACGCACGGACAGACGGTCAGCGGAGGCTTAGTAAAAGGGTTCCGTTGGTTACCCTTCGGGTATGGAACCCTAAAAAAGCAGTGTCCCTACGCTTTTCCCAACTACATAATATGTTGGGGCCGGTTTGCAGGCTATCCGGATGCAGTTGTTTACCAGTATTTATTTTATATACTAATATTATAAAGCTGAAGAGTTTGTTTGTTTGATTGTTCGCGCTAATCTCAAGAACTATAGCAGGTCGATTCTGTAAACATATCGAAGTGACGGTTTGGGTGAAGTGTATATTACATTTTCCTTCACTTCGACATTTTTACAAAATCGACCGGCTGGTTTAAGTTGTAAAATTCTTTTAGTGTTGGATAGCCCATTTATTAAGGCTATAAGCTATATAACATCACGCTATGACCAATAGGAGCGGGCCATTAATGAAAAATGTGACGCAGACGAAGTTGCGCTGTTTATATTCGGAGCGACCGCCTCTCTGACCTTCACAACCCAGTAACTGGGTGACATAAACTGGGTGACATTTAACCCCTTAGCCCGTCATTTAAGGCTTCACAAAAGTTGATTTTCTAGAACGTGTTTACTCAGACGTCTAGTTCATTATTTCATTCAGAAACAACTGCTTGATTCTCTAATTAGCAAACAAAAACACTGAATATTCTCTCTTAGTTAGTAATTGCAAAAAATCTGTCTGACTTTCATGTGATATTCGTACGAGCAACAATTACCTACGACTATTTCAACATTTGTTTTGTTTAATGATAAACCTTTTTCCACGCTTTAATAAAAATAAAATAAACTTGAATGTTATTTTCCATTGTTTTGCTTATCAGTGAGTTAATTGTTCACTGAATCGAAAATAGCGTAGAGGAATAGCGTGTGATTTTTGAGGGTTCCGTACCCAAAGGGCATTACGGAACTCTATTACTAAGCTTCTGCAGGGTGTCCGTCCGCCCCCGTCCGTTTGTCTTTCAGCGGGCCGTATCTCAAGAATATGATATGTAAGAGGTAGGCTGTTGAAATTTTCACAGAGTGTTATTTCTATTTCTGCTATAACAAAAAATATTAAAATATTAAACGGTTTTTTTTCGGTTCATGGTACGGAACCCTTCGTGCCAGATTCCGACTCGCACTTAGCCGGTTTTTTAGGATCTACGTACTTATTATTCAAAAGATATTTTAAGTACCAAAAAATAAATGTCTCATACATACTGGCAGATTCATTTGTAACAACAAATGCTTAGGTAAAATCTTTGTACAATGAAACCACAGAAATGAGAAATTATGATTGTAAACTAAGCATTATTTCATTTTGTGACGGACACTAATGGATAGCGTATTGAATTATGAATATTATTGTTTGTGCGTTATAATTATTCTACTGTAAAGAGGAAAAGGCAAAGACAGAACGAATTGCTCAAGGTCCGGATCAAATGAAAAGAATGAGTGAAGAACTTTTGGAATAATCTGCAATCTCTAAAATAAATTATCCATAGGAAAGCATATATAAGAGGTTAATCAAATAACAACAACTAAACTCCTCTTTTTTCAGGTCTTGGCAGCTTACTAGGAGGTCAAGATGGCAAAATAGATCCAGCTTTAATAGGATCTATGGTATCCATGTTCGCCCAACAAATGGTCACCACAGAGGCCCCTAAACCAGCCAGAAAGAAACGGGAGAGCACAGAAGGAGAATTAAATCTAGAAAGCATGATGGGTCTTGCTTCTGGTCTGCTTGGCAACAAGGACGCCGGCGGATTCAATGCTGCAGCATTTATGCCCTTAATAATGAACGCTTTAGGGTCACTATCGGATACAGAAGCCCAGAAGCGCGCAGATGATCATAAAGACCATGCTTCGTTCCTTCCTCCGTTCTTGGAGAAGGCTCACTTGTATTGGGACATCTTCATCAACTCAGAGTTAGGAAAGAATATTTGGGAGAAGTCAGGATTGAAGAGGGCGGTCAAAGCTTTTACTGGGCCAGACGGTAAAATCAGCTTCCAACAGATGTTCAAGAACTTTGAGAATCACTCGTTCAGGAGGCACTGGATCAAGGTAGCAGCCAAGTACTTGACTGATATGGTTGTTCACATCTCTAAGCCGGAGGTTTACAAAAGGTAAATTAAATCTTTACTAATAACACAACGTATTGACATTCATTATGAACAACTTTCACTATTCTTTTTCTTATCGTGTAGGCAGTAAGATCTGACACTAGGGTGTGTGGGGACACCCTAGTGTCAGAGTTTCTAAACCACCTCAAGGGTCTCTGACATGGTTTATTTGACAACCGCCATTTGGTGGCCGGGACCACCGGCTTATACGTGCCTTCCGAAGCACGGAATCATTTTTTATCAGACAATCAGGTGATTCAAGCCTGCAATGTCCTAGCCAAACTGGAAACAACTTTACCAAGTATGCTTCCCATGGGAATTGAACCGACGAACACCGGGTCGACTTTCACAATAAGACCAACAATGAAATCGCGAAAAAATAACTGCTGTTCACACTCGATACAAGAAGGAATCTATCCGCTCACATTCGATATTAAAAGACATCTATCTGCGAAATGACTTACAAGTTTCCTAGACCCGGGTTTACCGTGTGCGATGCCTGTCAGTAGGCATGCCTGAACCAGCCGGTCGATTCAGAAGTCCTATTCTGTAAACATGTCGAAGCGAATACTTGGGTGAAGTAGACGACAAGTAAGCTGACAAACCATATAAACAAGATGAAATGGCAGCTCAGTTGTGGTTCACTCCACCTAAGTGTACCTACACGGTGAGATGTCGACAGAATAGACCGCCTGTAAACATGTCTTAGGGAACAAGCCCGCCACACATTCCCAACCACTGCAACTCCTTTTTTTTTTTTTTTTTTAAACTGGGAAAAAATGCATTACGCATACCCTCCCGTCGGGGGAACGGGAGGGGTATGTGGGACTCCCCGGGCTGACCCGGTATACCCACTAAAACGACCCAGCGGCATTCCCGCATCGTCCGAGTGGAAGAGGACTGGGAGATCGGCGCAGCCTTAGCGTCCAGTCCTCCTCCGACGACAACCCGCCTACAGCGGCGGGCCCCTCAAGTCCTCCCCGTGCAGGGGGAGGGCTGGGAATGACCGGCGAGGGTGGTGTGGAGTGCAATGCGGGCGGAGGCGCCCCCGCGCCTATCGCCCGCCCATCACCACCATGAGGAGGGAGAAGACGGCGTCTTCTCCGACCTCTTCTGCGCCTGCGGAGCGGCGCAGCGAGAGGGTCGTCCTCCCGCGCGCGCTCCGCCGCCTCCTTTTGCGAGATGACATCCTCGCAAAAAGAGGCGACAGCTGCCCAGGACCCCTCACTCTCCAGCATGGCGTTCACCACGCCGGGAAGCGAGAGGTCCTGTCCGATCTCCGCTGTTAGACTGCGACGCGGCTCAGACCAAGCCGGGCACACCTCGAGGGTGTGCTGAGCCGTGTCCTCCGCCGCGCCGCAGTCGTGGCACGCCGGGGTCTCCTCCCTCCCGATCCGGTGCAGGTGCTTGCCGAAACAGCCGTGGCCTGACAATACCTGCACCAGACGGAATGAGAGGAAACCGTGGGAGCGCTCGAGCCAGTCTCGTAGGACCGGACCGAGCGCGTCCAGGGTTCGGCGGCCAAAGGTGGCGGAGGCGAGGTCGTCCGTCCAATGGACGATGATGGCGTCCCTCGCCTCCCGCCGCACGGCCTCCCGCTCCTCCGCGACGGGGCGCTCGCCCAGGGCCTTTCGCCGCGCCGTCCACTCGTACACTCTGGCGAGCACCCACGCCTCCAACTCCCAAGGAGGGGTGCCCGCCAGAGCGCACGCCGCCGAAAAGCCCACTGAGCGGTAGGCCCTTGCCACCCGCAGTGCAATGGCCCTTTGGGGCCTACGCATCAAAGTAGCGTTCTCCCTCCTGTGGAGGGAGTCCGCCCAGATGGGGGCCCCGTACAGGGCCATGCTCCGCAGGAAACCACTGCAACTCCTGATAGCCAGAATCAACAGTGGCAACCACCAGAAAAACGCCGAGCCAATGAAACCCGACGAGTCCCGGAGAAACTATTCAACTGTCTTGGATCCTGTAAAGATAATAATCAGAAAAGTACAGCAGAAGAGTAGGAAAGCCTTGGGTGAAGTGATCACGGATTGAACTGTCAATTCATGTAGGTACCTAATCAAGATGGAATGACAGTCTTTGTGATCACATCATCCAAGCCACGACATATTTACTGAATCGACCGACAGATGCCTGTCAGTAGGCAAATGAATTTTATTAAATAGGACAACGAACTAATTTTAATTTTATAAACGTAACTAATTAATTGCAGGTTACTCCAAAAGTTTTGCGGTTCATGCTTTTACGCCAAACGGTTCCATTGACTTTCGCAATACTTTGCAAAACTGAAATTATAGAGAATAAAAGCTTTAAATGTTACTGACATTGGTAGTTCTACTTCAAAGTTGTGTTTTAAAACTAACAATTACGATAGAAATTATTATTTTGAGGAGCGTTTTTAGAAAGTTAACGGTAACCTAAATGCATATTGTTCAAGTTAGTTTTAACAAAAAGGTCCATTTGACCCTCACGCAGTACTCTAACTTTTGGGATAGTAATTCAATTTTGAACTAACAAGTTGAACCCTGTCACCAAAACTTGTTCTGCAAATTTAATGCACGTTTACTACATAGATCCTATTAGGAGTTAATTGATTTCAATGGAATGAGACACGTTTAATGCAATTGAAAACGTTTAAATTGACGTTGTTTGATTTGAATGTATTACCAGAGTAGGTAATACAAAACTAAACGTTTGAAAGTCACTAATTGAATGTTGATAGTTAATCGTTTCGACTGACACGCGTCGGCAGACATTTGCAAACCCAATTACGTAATACATAAAATCGCAATTTCTTCCGCAATAAGTTTCCCAGATCAATTAATTGTTACGATAAAAGTTTTCGTCTGCTCAAAAACGTAAAAGATGCAATGAATGAGGTTGAAATGACAGTAAAAACAATTAAAAAAATAAATAAAACACAAAGTATAAAATAGCTTTAACTTCGGATAACCCATTTCAATGTTTGACACAAACACATAATTTTCCTCTCCAGGTACCTGATCTCATTCGAGTTCCTCACGAACAGTTTCCTGGACTCCCAAGGTCTGCCGCAGAGCACACACTTCAACGTGAAGAACCCTGAAAAGTCGATCACCACGTTGGTGAACTATGTGCTGAAAAGGTACCTGGATATGGATACCGATGTCGCCGAGTATGTGGTGCCGGCTATTGAATATGTTAAGGTAATGTTTTCTTCTACTTTTCGATCTGATGGTAAATACAACGTGGAACAGAATAAATCGACGACACAGTTAGCGCAGTGGTAACAGTGCGCTGCGTGTCGCGGGTTCGATTTCCGCACGGAACAAAATATTTGTACGTGTGTGTATTTTTTGTGTGTATGTCAGTTTGTTTGTTTGTTAACGCACCCTTGATATTGATACAAGAGATTTTCCCAGTATGGGATTACTCCTGCATATTAAAAGTTGTTCATAATAATGAGTTCACTGACCCCTTTTCAGTTATAGCGTTTACTTATTACAAGAGGAACATAATGCAAGTAAGACGGACTGGGGCCCTATTATGACGTGCTAATGCCATCATGATTAAGTTGTGAAAAGGGGATAGTGTTATGCGTCTTGTATAAGTCCGTCTCCCTCCCACACCGTTATCATGGTGGTTTTAAGATGTCATAATACCCTGGTGTCCGCAACTCCACGCACAAGCGCGTATTTTGGACAAACAAAAGAATATTGGTTATTAAAGAAGCTCCTAACTTAATCTAACCTTCTCTTTAACAGCAAACTCTCAAGATGGCGGAAACCACAACCAAAACTATGGCTACCCGAGGAGACTATAACGCCATTGCGGACCGTCTGACCGACACCCTGAACCTGGAGGTGATCGAGCCAGTGCTGAGGGTGTACCGCGCCTACCAGCACTCTGTGAAGGCTCCTCACTGCCAGGAGCATCTCATGTGTCTGGTCAACAGGCACCATGATCACGATAAGAAGGGTACGTTATTTTTAAATGGAAAATCATCAGGTGACTGGGGTGCTACTCTCCAAGTCCGAAATCCGTAGTTTCAGTCTTACTTGCGTGCGTACCTACTCTACTCTGTATTAAGATTTATTACGATTAGTCCCGAACCCGAACTACGAATGAATGACAACACGATTTGACAGCTGTCAAATCGTGTTGTCAGTCATTCTTAGTGGTTGGGTGAGACTGAGTAGAAAACGCCCGCAAGTACCTAAGTCCGAAACTACGAACTTAGAGCTTAGAGTGTAGCCCGGCCCCTGCTCCCGCTCTTGGTGGAGCGGAAGGGAATGTGATGCCCGTTTTCACCAACATCTCCTATACTACCACTTAAGTATGGGGCCCTTTACTTAACAGTACCCCTAAACTAGTCCCTAAATTAAATTTCGTTTCACCATCGTTTTTATCACCTAACTAGGGAACACATAACTATGTGACGTTTTGTTTTCGATAATAGTGAATGATTCGTCTTTAAACTTATCGATACTTTGAAATAATATAGTTTTTTAACAAATTCTCTAAAGTATATACACAAATAGATACAGTTTATAATAAATTATATTTTAATAGCAATAATCAATATGAATTCCTTGATGTTTTTAATTAATTTCATATTTTCTTACAAATTTACTCTGTGGATACATTATGAAACTCACGTTTAATCTGTGGTCATATTTGAATTTGACACTTTTCGTGGATAGTTTGTTGTGATCGCTTGCTTGCATCTTATTTTGTTTCGTTAACGTTACGTATTTAGTTACGGTATAATAAAATGGCAGAAACAAGAAAGCGTTGCTGCAGACACTCTTTCTATTATTCGACTGCAAGTAGCCACACTGATCCCACCCATGTCTGCCACAGCCAACAAATGATTACCAGAAGCATGAAACCTCAATGCTATTAATAACAGTAACTGATTTATTGGAGATATAGAATTATTCCTGGAATAAAATAAAATTTATCATGCAAATCAAATATACACAAGGAAACATTGTCGTATCGTCAACTAAAAAAAAATACCATGCGCATAGTTTTTTGTTATTTTATTTTATGGGCTACATTACGTAGTATAAAAAAATGTGATTAGTTAATATGTACTCACCTATTATCAGGAAATTCTAAAGCGTGTTCAATCTTTTCCAATAAATACAACACTGAAGATTTACGTAACCTATATCTCCGAAAAAAGTCAGTTTCATCAAAAAATTCAAAGTAATTTGGTCGTTTTCGATATATTTTGGTCTACGGCTGTTATTTGCGTCGAATATAGTAGAAACAGTTTCAATATATTCAAAAAAATCATGTAAATCACTATCCATCTTCGTTGTTTAAACGATCACATACGTAGGTGCCGGTTTATGGGGCAAAATTTCGACCACCTAAATTTAGCAGACCTTTTAACGTTTAGTTGACCCCTAAACGTTGGTGAAACAGAAACCATCCTCCAACGGCCCCCTAAACATGTTTAGGGGATCCCGTAAACTTAGGGGATGTTGGTGAAAACGGGCATCAGACTCTTACTGACTAAAACCCACCCGTGTTTCTCCAAATATCCTTTGCGTGCCAGGGCCGCGATGATTATTTCGAACAATTCCGCTAGCCGGGCACAAAGAAGGGTACGAGAGTGAATGCAATTTTCAGGTTTTCTGCAGATCGAAGTAGGTACATATTTTATTTGAACTCCGAATACGAGATTATTTTAAAATACTGAACTACAATTCATATGTCAAACAATTCAAAGTCCAAATGTAATTGCAACGAATACTATTTTTTTAATACAAATGTTCACTAATAGGTCAGTCACCGCAGATAGATTAAACACGTTAGTACGCAATACATTGCATTATCCTGATATTTTTTGGGATGTTGTTAGGATAGATGCCAAAGCCAATATTGTACACCCAATGCGTTTAAAGTTAGCACAGCTCTTTCGGAGTTGAAAAATTCAAGACAGTGCCGTTTATCGCGACCTAAGTTTTAAATTACTGGCCTGGAAAGTCGATACTGGAATTGGTCACTCACTCGTCCTTTGTAAGGTTCATTTGAAAATCAGCGTCAGACAACATTAGTCAGTCTGACATATTGCTGAAATGGACCTTTTTAGTGCAGCCGTGAGACACACACTAGTTTTTTGGCTTACCTTTTTTATTTTCTTTGTTTGTTTTTGTACGCGTGTTTCATGAATGTGCTAAATAAAGGACATGTTATGGAATGGGCTTAAAATAATTTTGTTTCTGAACAACTATCATTTGCGGTTTTTCTGGTAGAAAAAATTATCCAATATAGCCTTACAAAATCAAAAATATTATTAGAGAGGCCATTTATTTAATAACTTAATATTCTATTATATTCTATCTCGAATTAATAATCATGTATGAAGTTAAGGACAAACAACTTTTACTGTAACGATTAATAAAGGTTTTTAAACCATCCCAATATTGGGCGAGAAAACCAAATAAAATAAATACCTACTCAGCATTATTTTTGATGCCGACTGTGCCTGCCTATTGAATAACTCGCCCTACTTTGTTCTCGCACAGTTGCATGTTGATTTTATCATACAACATAGTCAGAACAAAAAATTACAATACTAGAGAGAACATAATAATAAAGGAAATAGCGTGACAAATGTCACTTTAGGCTGCATATCATTTACATCTTAGTTAATTATAAACGGTTTTTTATTTTACTTTTTGCTTATTTCTTTTTCCTTATTTATTACTTGAAATGATTGTTCGCTCGTGTGCGACATCATTATTGTCATCATTAATGTATGTAGGTACGATTAACGAGGAAAGTCGTTACATTTTTCTTTATCAATTTTTACTTTTTACCCGACTGCGCGACGCAAGGAGTGGTAATGTGTTTATCAGCCTATGTATGTATGTTCCTTTGAAGCACTATACAGACCAAACGCCTGGGCCAATTTTTATGATTCACACGTTAATCGATTCCTCCTTATCCGGCGAGTGTCACTAAAGACATGACGTTAGTGAAAATTCAATATGGCGACTACTGGACGCCATATTGTAAAAATGTTTTTTTTTTTTCAAAACCTATCGAGTGGGGTATCTAAATAAAGGGCTCGAGGAGACGATTCTAAAAAAATTACTCACTAAAATGTACGAAATAAAAAGAATTGACTTTGCCAAAAAAAACCCGACCGCTAAAACCGACTAAAAAGTTCGAAACAAGTCGCTTTTCAAGCAGACTGATGCAGTTGGTGGCATCAGATCAGTGATTGACGCATCAGACTGCTTGAAAAGCGACTTGTTTCGAACAACAACAATAACAACATTTTTTTTTTTTCATAATGTTGTTTTATTTTGTAATGTTTAAAAAAATGGGTTCAGAAAGATGTCGATCAAAAACGACACCCCTTGACAAGACTGGTGATTTTCTGACTTCTGAGTATCCGTATCGACTTTCAAAGATTTTCAATTGACAGCCGGGATCAACGACTGACATGCTTTCAGAGGCACGGACGAGTCTCAGTAGTTATATTGTAATAGACGGACTACCACGAAACAACTCCGGCAAGCGTCACCCATTTATTTTAAGGATGGTAAATCTTCAAATGACTCCTTCCGCTCTGGGCGGAGCGGAAGGGAGAGTGTCAGACTCTTACCGACTGAAACCCACCAGTGTTCCTCAAAATGGCCTTTGCGTTCCAAACCGCGGTGACTGTTTCGAACAAATTCCGCAACGAGATTGACCCTTGGGACTGTTATTATTTCGCCACGAGCTCCTCGCGCTAGACCTTGTTTATTGAAACCAATTTATTTTTATCTAAATAAAAATAAGTACATACTTATTGTTTGCCTATTTCAGGTCTCCCGGGCTTCAAGGCAGGTCTCACGAAGCTCAGCAGTCTTGCAGCGTCAGCGGCACTCAGCTACCAGAACGGCAAAGGATTCTTCGACTTGTACAACGCTATTCAGAATGACGTCAATTGTGAAGTGAGTATCAATTATATTGACTTCATTTCGATGCTATGACCAGATTTTTTTATTACATTTCTCGAAACCCAAAGACAAGAAAAGACACACTAAAAAATCTAAAAAAATGACAGTTGTAGCTTTAAAATGTAGTTCTAATACCTATACTGAGACAGTGCTAGTTTCAAGTGACGTCAGTTGATAGTTACGCCATTGTGAATTAGCTCTACCACTCCTCTTGAGCCCCAAACAACTTACTTACCTTGTAATGTATTCAACTTTTCAGGCGGCCTACCCAGCTGACTGCTCAGCGTTCCACGAACACGAGATGAAGGTGACCACAGAAGTGTACCACAATGAATTATAAGCTCTTTGTACACACACACACTTAACTGTTAAAATTCGTTCTGTATGATTATGAGAGAAGAATATTTATTTGACCCCGAAACTTTAAACTAAGTTATGCTTAACACAGAGCACATTATTCCCGCTGAACTAATATTGTCCGTGCCCTTGCAATGAGAGTTGAGCCCAAGTTTGAGCCATCGTGACCATAGTCAATGAGTGCCGTGATCTTCTATGAGCAAACGGCAAACTAATTTTTTTTCTTTGTGAGATGGATCTCGCAGGCCATCCTATGTTATCTTCTGCTTAACCGGATTCGCCTGTGGTGGTTTTATTGAAAATTAAAGCCTCCAGAAATGATTAAAAAAAAATATAAGCGACTACACGCCAAGGGCACTCCCTATGGGAACCCCAAGCTAAGGGCGTATAACTGCGACACAGACTAGCTAGGTCTTTTTTATATCTATTGATAATGACATCTCTAGCAGTGAATTTTGGCGCTCTGCAGTTTAAAACATGAATAGGTAGGTCAATTTTTAATATAGACAGAAGGCTTTGTAGATCTGGAAATATATATTGTGTTTTTTTCCTTTATAACGCCTTATATATAATAGCACGGAATTTTTCAAATTCTGAAATATTTCATTTTAATGTTCTCCATTGATTTCATTTCATCGAGCATCACAATTTAACAAAAATATATTAATTCATCTGCATCTGATTATTATAATCCGGTCATCATCTTTAATATTTATTTTAATAATGTTAGCCAGAGCGAAAACCAGCATTTGTAATAAATTACACCTGCTTTAGCACTTGTCACGTTAAATAATTATATTCACTGATCATTCAAACACGTTCTCTCATTTTCACTTTTTTATTTTCACAATTATTTCACATATAGATTCATCATAATTCCGCATATAGATTCATCATAATTCCACATATAGATTCATCATAATTCCACCTAATCATGACACAAAATTCATCATAATTTGTATCATTGTTACTCAATATTATCACAAATTCATTCACATTTTTCAACTATTCATCAACTTCATGATATATTATTTTGTCATTTTCACAGATGCAAAATGCGTCCCTTTTTGTGTTTTCATCTACGTTATGTTACTTAATTATTTAAATAATAATAATATATCGTGATACACTGCTTTTATTAGAAAATGTATTTAACTATTATTTTAAAAGGTTGGGAATATTTTTATCCTGGAGAATTATTTCATTGTACCTATTTCAGTTTAGAATAATTTAACACAAAACTTTTTTGTGGCTTATTGAAATTTATTTTTAATTGGTGTAGTAAAAATTATACAAGTATTCCATTTTTTATGATGATAAAATCAATAAATAAGAAAAATATATTTTTTTTAGATGTCATTAAGAAAATAATGAATGAATCATTTAAAATGGAATGTTTAAAAATGTACTTATGTAAACATAGTTACTTTAAATTATAATTAAATAAATATAGTTTTAGTATTTTGCTGGACATTTTGGTGCTAAAAACTTACGTTGCATTTAATACCTTCCGTCAAACCCAAAATAGGGTTTTTAGGAGAGTATCTAGATAAATAATAATATATTAAAATCTCGAATCTTTATTAAATATTTTTTACTTAATTAATAAATAAATTATATTTAAAAATAAATTTGGTTATTTATATTTGGTTTCTAAATATTATTGTTACTTTTAGATTATTTTCACAAGTCTTTCATATCACTTTCAATTTAAAATGTAAATACATTCCACATTGATGTAAGATATCCAATAAAACATCTGACTGAAAACTCGCATTATTTATTTCAATGGAAGGTACCTAAAGTATGCAAATAACAATCGTAAAAAAACTAAATTCGCAAACAGTGAGAGTTTAAAAACATTACCATCCATCTAGCGTTCACCATAGTCGGGTAAATATGTGTACCTACTACTTTCAAAAGATAAACTATTATTAGTAATTGTTGTTTAATTCACACTTACCGGCAACATTTTAGCAAAATACAATCGCAGAATGAGTCTATTCACATTTTAACAGAATTGTAATTAAAACAATATTTTATTTAATTTTTTGGGACTTGTTGCTTACTGTACGCTTCTCTTTACAAAATTAGGAAATAACAACCGGTCAGTGTGGTGAAGTCTTTAGGTACAATACGATATAGACACCTCTAACTATGTGTACTAGAAATCATGGACGTACCTTATTATTTAAATCTCAATAAAAAAACTACTAAAAATTCTTACATTTCAAGAAATTAATGAAATGGCAGCATTATAATATAAATAATAACTACTAGCTAATTAAAATTAAAACAAACTTATCTTAAAAACATAATTAATAATGTAGATTTTTATTATAATAATAAATGATAAATATTAATTTTAAAATATATACATATTTTTTGTATGATCGGCATAGAAATGTAGGCGATTCCGTGAAATTGGTGAATTTTACCATCGACACGAAGAAGAAGAGAATCTTAAAGTAAACCTATTCATTAGACTGTCAATGCACACAAGAGGAGTCAATGTAACATTTTTAGATTGTCTGTCCACTGCAATTTTTATAATCTAAGTGACCGACTAAAATCTTAGATATTTTAGTCATCTACCTTATTATTCAAGAGAAACGAATGCCACAAAAAACACGCCTTTTGTATGTTTATAATAAGAATTTGAAGTGCAAAATCACATTGGTCCAAAAACCGTATACCTACGTATATTTTGTGTCTTTCTTAAAAATAAACTACAGGTTCAGTTCACTTCATAATCAGTTTCCCAGTTTTAGTCTACATATTATGACTGCAGTAGCTAGGCCTCACATTAAAACCACTGTGTGCCGAGGTACCTATGCGCATAGGACATTTGGTCTTGGTGCAGAAGAAAATTACCTACGTGACAAGAACTGTACCTACTACTTTTTAATAAATAATAGTTTTAAATGGAAAGACTTTTGTTGCTAACTGTACAATTCAATGTTGTTAATTCCGACAAAAATATAGTAGGTATGCCACAGAGTTAGCTAAGTAAATTAGATATACCTACTTAAATAAAAATTATGTATATCTTTGGACGGATTTCTTTAGACTAGAATAACTTCAAAATCAAACTAATATTTAAATTCTTGATTGATAGTGATAATGTTTCAACATTATTATTATTTTATGGATAGAACACCTAATAATGTTAAGCGTAAATAATAATTATTATAATAACATAAATAGTTATTTCTTAGTCGGGATGTTTTTGCAGACCCATTCCATGCCCTCCTGTAAACAGAAAATATAAAAAAAAAACATTAAATATTAGGTGTACAATAAAGTATATACCTACTTAGGTAATACATTAATATAGGATAAGATATAAAATAGCTACTATCAGCATGAACTAAATGATTATTCCCAAACATACCTACTTTCAAACATGCGTTCAATGTCCAGGAAATATAAAACCCCTTCTACACGGATGTAATCTAGCGTTCCATCCAATCCTATCCAAGGTGTATCCAAGATGTAATCCAAATTTTAGATTGACCTTCAACGCCCTTGGAGGACGGGCGCGCACTTCCATCCACGAATGGAGCGCGTCGATTGCATCTGTGTAGACCGTGGATTTAATCCAACCAAGGACAGTCGCGCTACGGCAGGCAGCGAGTGCGCACGTATGCGGGCTAAGTGTCAGTCACGTCTAATAAAAAATTAAATGTTATTATCGGTCTAAGTATCTATACGATTAAATATAATAAATAAATTATTCCAATAAACTAAATGATTGATATTCATTGTTCCTTTAACCAGCGCTTCATTCACTTTTTTCCTTATTGTTTAGGGTTCCCTTATGGTGTGTATAATACTGTCAACTTGAAATAGTTTTAGATGACGTTTGTTCAATTATTTTGCAAATACGAAAGAAATAAAAATGTATATTTTTTTTCTTGGAACAGCGACTGAGAGGGTTCTAAAAATTCGAAGTGGGGCTACTAGGGCATTTGGGGTATCACCGTATCATACGAAAGAGCGCTATTTGTACGTTCTCAAACATTTTTCTTTTTTTAGGGTTCCGTACCTAAAGGGTAACTAACGGAACCCTTTAACAAAGCCTCTGTTGTCCGTGTGACCGTCCACCTGCATTCATGATTTAATGATAATACGGAACCCTCGGTGCGCGAGTCCAACTCGCTCTTGACCGTTTTCGATAAATTAGGAGCCATTTCTACGTCTTATCGCTACGCGAGCGCGATTCACAATGAAGCTCGCCCGTGATGGAGCTTAGATTACATCCGTGTAGTCGAGACACAATCCGCGGATGCAATCGTTTCTCCCTCCAAGGTCACCTTGGATAGGATTAGATGGAACGCTAAATTACATCCGTGTAGAACACGTTTAAACATCGCTACCGCCCATAGATCAACAGACATCAATTGATTTACCTAAGAGCGTTTACCTACGCCGCACGGCATCTTTTGAAATAAATGGACCGATTTAATTAAAATCGGTCCATTTAAAAAACTTCCTACTCATAAGCAGGATACATAGGTCTAAAAAGTTAGTGGAGAACCTCGGCAAAGCCATCGTGTGCACACGAGCGACGTCTCACGAAGTTTGCCGAACGCATGGCGAACGAGACACTTATGAGCTAATTTTTTGCGTCAGTAAAACGTGCGGTCCGCCCAGAATTATAATATTTCCTATTATAATATTAGCTTACCAATCACCACATAAGCTGGTAGAGATTTTAAAACCAAGTAGGTAGGTACCTAACAGATTATGCACAAAAATTGTGTTCATATACATGTTTATCTTGTATAGTGGAACTGAAAAGTATCAAACCTTAACTCCTGTGCCGTCGGTGGCGACGCAGGCCTGTATCTGCCAAGTGCGGTCTCTGATGAGGTGCAGCCCTAGATGCTGGGCTATTTCACTGGCTGGTAAGGCTGAGAACAACAACATATAATTATTATAGGTAGGTACTATTATGGCTCATATACATTAGGTAATTTTGACCAATTCGGTTGTAGCCCATATTCGGTCACCGACTAAGGGTGAGGCCACAACACTGCGTTGCGGCCAACATAACGTAGTGTTGTGTCCTCGCCCTAAGAGTGCGGCCTCATTAGTGCGTTCCGTTGCATCGTCGCAGCAGATCAACGCATTGTATGCCATACCTGCGTTGCGACGACCCACGAGCACGACACTTTCCGTCGTCGCACCGGAGCTCCGACAACGCAGCGCATCACCCTCCCCCTGCTACGTCTCTCGTCGTCGACGCAACGCTATTGTGTGGCATGTCATTTAAAATATATGGAAATCGACGCAGCGTCACCGCTGCGACGACGCAACGCAACGCAACGCGGCCGCACTCTAATGTAAACGGGTTTTCGGTAAGCCGTATTCGGCCACAGCCCGTATTCGGCCACAGCCCGTATTCGGTCACCGACTAGGGTAAACAGCTTTTCGGTTTGACGTATTCGGCCGCAGACCGTTTTCCAAATCCGGTAAACCGACAACAAGGTGAAAGTGTAGCACCTTCCTGCGCCATGGTTATCCCCAGTAATAAAAAAACCATATGGCCAAGCGTGACAAGGCCAAGCGGCGGTACAGGAGGCGGCCCACTGAGGAAAACTGGGATCATTATAAGAAGTTGCGTAATCGCTGTGGTCGTTTGTGTAGGAATGCAAAAAGGCGCTACATTCACAACTCAATTGAAAACTTTAATTTAACACAAGTATGGCAATTTTTAAAGTCTCTTGGCATTGGTAAATCACCTAGCAAGAGTTCCCCAGATAAAATGGACCTCAATGCAATTAATGCGCACTTTTCTAAGTCACCTATTACACTCGATACCCTTGCTAAATCTTCCTCTCTCCATGATCTTTCTATTTTTACTTTGCCTACAAATACTTCGTTCTCGTTCCACCCAATTACTGAACTTGACATTAAGAAATGTATCCTATCCATCTCCACCAGTAGTGTATGATTCAGTGCCCATTTTATACTCAAAAAGCGCTAAAAATCTAGGCGTCCATATTGATACTATCCTCTCTTGGGAGGTTCATATTGCAGATTTTAGTAAGAAGGTATTCTACACTTTACAGTCTCTTAAACGTCTTCAAAAATTCTTAACATTTCACACAAAGGTCAGTCTTGCTCAATCGCCTCTTCTACCACTTATAGAATACGCGGATGTCTGTTTTCTAGATGCTACTGAGGTACTCCTGAACAAACTCGAGCGACTGCAGAACTTGTGCATTAGGTTTATTTTTGGTCACCGGAAATACGACCACGTGTCGGAGTTTCGGACCAAATTGAAGTGGCTGCCTATTCGGCGTCGGCGAGATACTCATATCCTATCCCTTCTCTATACTATCCTTCACAATCCCAATTCTCCTCAATACCTTCGTAAACGCTTTGAGTACCTCGTCCCGAGGGGTAAATCATGTCGAACTGCCACTTCTCTTCTCTTTCGTACCCCGCGTCACACTTCTAGTCGATATAGTGGCTCTTTCTCTGTTACTGCAGTTTGTCTTTGGAACTCGCTCCCACACTCCATACGCGACAGCCCTTCTCTTGATGTCTTCAAGAGGAAAGTTAAAGAGCATTTCCTTTCGTTTTAGACATAATATACGTATATACATATGTATATATATATATTTTTTTTTTTTTAATTAAAGAAGTAAAGAAGTAAAGAAGTAAAGAAGTAAAGAAGTAAAGAAGTAAAGAAGTAAAGAAGTAAAGAAGTAAAGAAGTAAAGAAGTAAAGAAGTAAAGAAGTAAAGAAGTAAAGAAGTAAAGAAGTAAAGAAGTAAAGAAGTAAAGAAGTAAAGAAGTAAAGAAGTAAAGAAGTAAAGAAGTAAAGAAGTAAAGAAGTAAAGAAGTAAAGAAGTAAAGAAGTAAAGAAGTAAAGAAGTAAAGAAGTAAAGAAGTAAAGAAGTAAAGAAGTAAAGAAGTAAAGAAGTAAAGAAGTAAAGAAGTAAAGAAGTAAAGAAGTAAAGAAGTAAAGAAGTAAAGAAGTAAAGAAGTAAAGAAGTAAAGAAGTAAAGAAGTAAAGAAGTAAAGAAGTAAAGAAGTAAAGAAGTAAAGAAGTAAAGAAGAAAAGAAGTAAAGAAGTAAAGAAGTAAAGAAGTAAAGAAGTAAAGAAGTAAAGAAGTAAAGAAGTAAAGAAGTAAAGAAGTAAAGAAGTAAAGAAGTAAAGAAGTAAAGAAGTAAAGAAGTAAAGAAGTAAAGAAGTAAAGAAGTAAAGAAGTAAAGAAGTAAAGAAGTAAAGAAGTAAAGAAGTAAAGAAGTAAAGAAGTAAAGAAGTAAAGAAGTAAAGAAGTAAAGAAGTAAAGAAGTAAAGAAGTAAAGAAGTAAAGAAGTAAAGAATTAAAGAATTAAAGAATTAAAGAATTAAAGAATTAAAGAATTAAAGAATTAAAGAATTAAAGAATTAAAGAATTAAAGAATTAAAGAATTAAAGAATTAAAGAATTAAAGAATTAAAGAATTAAAGAATTAAAGAATTAAAGAATTAAAGAATTAAAGAATTAAAGAATTAAAGAATTAAAGAATTAAAGAATTAAAGAATTAAAGAATTAAAGAATTAAAGAATTAAAGAATTAAAGAATTAAAGAATTAAAGAATTAAAGAATTAAAGAATTAAAGAATTAAAGAATTAAAGAATTAAAGAATTAAAGAATTAAAGAATTAAAGAATTAAAGAATTAAAGAATTAAAGAATTAAAGAATTAAAGAATTAAAGAATTAAAGAATTAAAGAATTAAAGAATTAAAGAATTAAAGAATTAAAGAATTAAAGAATTAAAGAATTAAAGAATTAAAGAATTAAAGAATTAAAGAATTAAAGAATTAAAGAATTAAAGAATTAAAGAATTAAAGAATTAAAGAATTAAAGAATTAAAGAATTAAAGAATTAAAGAATTAAAGAATTAAAGAATTAAAGAATTAAAGAATTAAAGAATTAAAGAATTAAAGAATTAAAGAATTAAAGAATTAAAGAATTAAAGAATTAAAGAATTAAAGAATTAAAGAATTAAAGAATTAAAGAATTAAAGAATTAAAGAATTAAAGAATTAAAGAATTAAAGAATTAAAGAATTAAAGAATTAAAGAATTAAAGAATTAAAGAATTAAAGAATTAAAGAATTAAAGAATTAAAGAATTAAAGAATTAAAGAATTAAAGAATTAAAGAATTAAAGAATTAAAGAATTAAAGAATTAAAGAATTAAAGAATTAAAGAATTAAAGAATTAAAGAATTAAAGAATTAAAGAATTAAAGAATTAAAGAATTAAAGAATTAAAGAATTAAAGAATTAAAGAATTAAAGAATTAAAGAATTAAAGAATTATAGAATTAGAGAATTAAAGAATTAGAGAATTACAGAATTAGAGAATTAAAGAATTAGAGAATTAGAGAATTAGAGAATTAGAGAATTAGAGAATTAGAGAATTAGAGAATTAGAGAATTAGAGAATTAGAGAATTAGAGAATTAGAGAATTAGAGAATTAGAGAATTAGAGAATTAGAGAATTAGAGAATTAGAGAATTAGAGAATTAGAGAATTAGAGAATTAGAGAATTACAGAATTAGAGAATTAGAGAATTAGAGAATTAGAGAAATAGAGAAATAGAGAATTAGAGAATTAAAGAATATTACGGTCGCCGTATTCGGTGACCAACTTAATGTAAAAAGCCGAATTCGGTGAACCAATGCGTTGGCCGCATTCGGTGACCGACTTAATGTAAAATGCCGAATTCGGTGAACCATTGCGGTCGCCGCGTTCGTTACCCGACTTAATATAAAAGCGCCATTATTCAATAACAGATGTGTGTCCCAAGATCCCACCAACCAGACCTTACTTATTTTCTCGGTACCAATATTAACGTTAAGTAAATGTTTCACATCTGCCAAAAACCTCACCTTACCCACTCTTATTTTTCGCACATGAAAAATCAAAACAAAAACAAAGATAGTTTTGTTTTAATCATGATGATTATCTGCCATCAAACAAAAAATATGGTAAAACCTTTTTTTGCCTTTTGTAAACTTTTTGAGTTAGATCTTGGCAGTTAACTGTTGACATTTTTCTTAGCCTCTACTGTCCCTATGCTGAGCAAAGGCCTCCCCCAACTCTTTCTGGATATTTTTGACCCGAGCCACCTCAAACTAAACCTGGCAGTAGGCGTCTAGGTCTTCTCAGCCCCATTTCCTATGACTGATGATGGTCGATAGACACCAAGGAAGTGCCTTGGAGTGGCCGACCATCATCAGGCGCCCACTTTGTAGAGATTCTTGACTTGCTCATTTAATGATGTACATACCTGTAGACAAGTCCTGTTTATTGGCATACACCAACAAAGCAACTCCTCGTAACTTCTCGTCTTCAAGCAGCTCTGCTAACTCCTGGCCTGTCTCTTCTAGTCTTTGATGATCAGAGCAGTCGACCACATAGATCTGGAAATATTTATCAGCATTGTAAACTCATCTGCCTAGCCTTTTCCCAACTATATTGGGGTCGGCTTCCAGTCAAACCAGATTTACGGCAAACAACTTGGTATTAAATGAAAAAAAAACTAAATGTATTAGATTTACTTTGCCTAATGTTAAAAGTACCGAATGTGACATAATATTGAATGGAGAAAAACTGGAGTTTATTGATCAGACAGTTTTCTTGGGAATCACAGTGGACGAGAAGTTGCAATGGGGACCTCATATTACATCTCTAGCGGGGCGGCTAAGCTCAGCTGCTTATGCTGTTAGGAAGATAAGACAGTTAACAGACGTAGAAACCGCACGTTTGGTCTATTTTAGCTACTTTCACAGCATTATGTCATACGGAATTTTGTTGTGGGGTCGGGCTGCTGACATTGAATCCATATTTATTTTACAAAAGAGAGCTGTCAGAGCCCTTTATAATCTGCGCCGCCGCGATTCTCTAAGATGACAGTCCCTTGCCAATTCATTTATGAAAATATAATGTATGTACGGAAAAATCGCCATCTTTTTAGTAAAATTAGTGATAGACATAATTTTAATACTAGAAATAAAGATAAGTTAGATCAACCATTTTATAGATTAGCTAAAGTACACACATCTTTCATGGGGTACTGTGTTAAATGTTACAATAAAATACCTTGTGACATATTAGAACTAAATGAAAGAAAATTTAAAGCATATATCAAAAGCACACTTTGTAAACAAGCTTATTACAAATTAGAAGATTACATTCAGGATAAGAATGCCTGGAAGCATGCTGGTCCTGCTCCATAGGACGGTCAATGTTGTGGACAAAATCAAACTGGTTGCTTTATGTAGGTATTAACTTTATAGATGTTCTGTCTCTTTTTGTGTCTGTATTTTTCTGTTAACTCACACACTGTTAATTAGTCATTCCAATATTTGTAAATGTGTGAGTATCATGTACCTACTTATTTAGAAAATTTATAAGTCTACCTCTGCATACCCTAGGTGCATGGTCCTCACATATAAAAAAAAAAAATTGTATGCTTACCAAATATTGTAAAAGATTAATTCAAAAGAGTAACTATGGAGTTTCTTGTCCATTCTTCTCCATAAGAATCTACCTTTCCGAATGGACAGTAGAGTCACTTCAGAACTTTTATATATTTGAAATGTGAATGATGTTCAAAAGTGCCGTTTAATGGCCTAATTGGAATAAACGTTTTGACTTTGACTTTGACTTTAGCTGAATACCAGTATTTTACGTGGAGCGGCTGCCTACCAGACCTCCACAAGCCATTAACTGGGTAACATGGTACTTCATGGCAAGACTGGAATCAGATTTATTGGCTTCTGACTATCCGTAATGACTACCATTCTTCAAATGATAGTCGGGACCAACAGCTTAACGTGCTTTCCGAGGCACGGAGGAAACTCGTAATATTAAGATGGTCACCCATCCACAGACCAACCTTGACAAGCATTGCTTAACCTTGTAGATTTTTTTTTTTTTTTTTTTTAACTAATAATAGGCACGCGCTTGACCACCATCTCACCTGATGGTAAGCGATGATGTGGTCGAAGATGGAGCACGCCTGCCTAGAAGCAACCTACAACAACTCTTGACTTAAAGACTCCCAGGTTGTAGCTATCGGGAAACACAGACTCCGGCAGGGAATTCCACTCCTTAGCTGTACGCATTATGAATGTGTTCCCAAAACGTTTTGTGCGTGTGGGTGGGATGTCCACCATGTACCGGTGGCGCATCGCCGTTCGTCTTGTGGTCCGATGATGGAACGGGCTTGGCGGAATTAAATTATGCAATTCCGTCGCACATTCCCCAAAATGCAACCGGTAGAAAACCGACAGGCTAGCAACTCGTCGTCGATGCTCAAGACTTTGGAGCTTCGTCGCGACGAGCCTCTCATTGCCAATTATCCTCTTGGCTCGTTTCTCAATTGACTCAAGGGCATCAAGCTGGTATCTCGCAGATCCGTCCCAAAGATGAGAGCAGTATTCCATACACGATCGAACTTGCGCTTGATAGAGTTTGAGCAGCTGTTCCGGCGTGAAGTACCGTCTCACCTTTGATAGGATCCCCAACTTCTTTGCAGCCACTTGAGCTTTTGCCTCTATGAAAGGGCCAAAATTGAGAGTAGATGTTAATGTAACCCCAAGAAGCTCAAGTTGGTCGGTTATCGGCACGGTTGCACCTCGGAAAGATGGAGCTGGGTGGAATTGGCTCCTTTTGGCGGAAAATAGACACGCTTGGGTCTTAGCAGCATTGAACTTGACCAGATTGGCATCGCCCCATTCAGAGACAGCCTGTAAGGACACATTCAAGCGCTCAACCATAGCCTCCCGAAGAGACCGGATCTGCGACCCACCAGCTCGTGCGTCGGACACGTATCTCTCAGCAACAGTGCTGTCGTCTGCATACCCAAAGGTAAGATCGACCCGTGCGGCTGTTATTATCTAGCCACGAGCTCCTCATTGTAAACTAATCATTTTAATATGATATTTGACTATGACTTTTAAGGTCAAACGTCTTGCAGGGCAGTGTTGGACTATCGAATTTGTCCCATTACAGTGCCATAGACCCCCTAAAGTCCAGATTTTTTTGTCAAATTGAACCTTGTAATCTGACAAATTACAAGTCAAAGTGATAATGATAAGACATGTATCTAGAATTTAGTAAATTAAACAGTATTGTGCCGTTGTTCTACTAAATTCGAAAGAGAGCTAATATTTTATTATACCTACATCATCAATGCTATAGAACAGGGATGGCTAACAGTCGATTGAAGGAGTGACCAGTGACTATTAGTCAAGTTGATCGCAGCAAGGTAAAAAATATAAATAGGAACTAATAACAGGCGCAGTCAACTATGTAAATACTAAATAGGTTATATTACTAAAATGAAAAATGCTACATAATTGTATACTGAACTTTACCTATTGTTACATTAGTAATTTTAAGAAGTAAGTATCTATGAAATTAATAGATTGCACAGGGTTTTGTCAGTAAAAAGTTGATCTTGGGTCTAACCAAGTTGGCCACCCCTGCTAACTTACTATAGAAATAATTAAATACAAACAAATGTACTTACTAAAAATGTAAGTGTTAGTGTAGTGATAGGCATGTTGTCAGATTACAAGGGGCGATTAGAAAGGGGCCGGATTACTGGGGGTCTGTATTTATTTTATCCAGAATTACAAAAGATAGTGAAAAAAAAAACTGATAAATGGAAGTTAAATAAATAAATATGGGCTTTAGTCACACTTCATGACTCAGCCTGGCCTGTAAGTTGTTAACAAGAATCTTGTTTTTTATGAAAAATACCTACTAAAGTTATGTAAGTAGGTACCAACCAAAATATCAGTGTTCTCGAAATAATTCCGCCAGTACGGTCTTATCTTCCTTTGCCCGCCGATATCCCAGACGTTTAGCTTAAAACCATTGGATAAAACAGATTTTATGTTGAACCCTGCAGTAGGAGTGACATGGTTCACGTCTTCTGATGCCAGCTGTTTCAGCAGCGTAGTTTTACCAGCGTTGTCTAGACCGAGAAGCAGTAGACGTAACTCCTTATCAGGATTGGACCGCAACTTTTTCAAAATATTCAGCAAGCCCTAGAAATTGTAACACGAATCAGCACAACAATAAACATTTATAACTACAAGAATTAGGATATTAAGCTCAAAATACCATCATGGAGAAAATCTTTGGAAGGATCTTTGGGTAAAACTGACTTATTGTTAGTATACAACAATATATTTCATCGTAATTAAATTATTTATTCGCTACTTGCGTGAATTGTAAGAGATTTGTTGACATGTCGCCGTTTCCATGGTAACACCGTAACAAGAACTACGTTCCCATTCCGTGCCTGATGTCCTTAAAATTAGGTGATCGATTTTTGTCTTAACCAAAAAATACATGAAATGATATTTAAAATACTGAATGTCAACCCTTGTTGTTTCTGAAAAAGAAATCACGATGAAATTATAAATGATCGTAGAAAATTCATCAATCATATTCGACACTGCGTGAACTAAAATGAAGCAAAACAATCGTTCAGAAAATTGTTTAGAGATATTTCTAAACTTGTGAAAATTATATTTCTTAACAAACTAAAGAAATAACATGTTATTTCTGGTAAAGAATAAATAATACAATTTTTTTAGTCTTCACGAACATTTTCATTATTTTTATTTTGGAAATGGTAACCATGTCAGTTTTGACCTCGAATAATTTCAGAACGTCAAGATAGTTGTCAATGTCAATCAAATACGCGTTTCGCGTTTGCTTGCCTGTTGTTGCGTGCGCACGTGTTGACGGCTAAATAATTAATTACCACAAAATACTTTTAAATTTATAATATTTTTTGAAAATGGGCAAGGTAAAACAAGAGCCCGCTGAACAAGAGGACCAGGGAGATGTCAGCGTTAAAGCCGAACCACAAAGTTATGATGAAAAAGTTGAGCACTGCAGTGTGATTGCCAAGCCGATGGCGCCGAAGAAATTAAGCAAAAAGATTTACAAACTCATAAAGAAGTCTACTTCTCACAAAAACTACATTCGAAACGGCCTTAAGATCGTACAGAAACAGTTGCGGCTTGGTGAAAAAGGGTAAGTAAACATGTTACTTTTTTTGAGGTTATAAATGTAAATACGCATTGTATTGTTACATTCAAAACCAGTGAGGCAATCCTGGCCTAATCACGAAGAATTAGTATTAATTACTGTCATTGTTTGGTAAAAGCAATATTTCTATGTGATGACATCAATATTGCTTTACAACTATTATGAACCACAAACAGATTAAACTAGTAATGTAACCTAATCACTATAAAAACCTACTTGCTTTCATAATACTTCTCAAAACGACTTCTTTATAGCCAAAATGCCTTAAATACTCAAGAACTGAGTATCTACATACTCTTAACACAATAACACATTTAATCTTAGACATTTTTAATATTTTTTCCAGACTAGTCTTCTTCGCTGGAGACATTTCACCCATAGAGATCATGTGCCACTTACCAGCAGTGTGTGAAGAGAAGGACATCCCATACTGCTACACACCAAGCCGGAAAGACATTGGAGCAGCCATGGGCACCATGCGAGGATGCGTTATGGTGCTCGTCAAAGAACATGATGATTATAAGGAATTGTACGATGAGGTTAGGGGAGAAATTAAGCTGCTCGGACATCCGATTTAGGTTAGGAATATGATATAATTGATGTTTTGTAGTTATGAAACATTGTCCTTAGTTGATATTTGGTTTTGAATTCATGTGTTCTTTCTTTTTCCATTGCATGTGCAATAGCAGTAGGTGTAATTTGAACCCTTTTTGCTGGGATTAGATATTTTTATCAATATCTGTAATTGGGAAATTTATGTTTATTTCCCAATTGATTCCCTAGTCATAATTCCACTAGGTATGTTTAATTAAGTAAATTAAAAATAATCATTGTATGTTTGCATAAACCTAAAATGCTCCAACTTTTGACTATGGCGGGTTTGCCAAAATCAATTATGAATGTTCAACAATAACTACAAAATATCCCAATAATAATCTACTGTTAGCTTATCAGGTAGTATCTTGTCAAATCATAAGTCACAATTTTCTACCAATCCTGTAACTTATAATGTTTTGTCTTTATAATACATGGTAAGCTACTTGAAAAAGTCTTGTAGATACAATTGTTTGGACTCAGTTGTATCAATTAGGTTAAATTACTTGTAAGTATAGGTTAAGTACAAAATATTGGTGTACAAGAAATGTTATTTATTTTAATTTTTTCTTGTGGACCAAGGTTTTTTTTAATATAGACAAATTATTACCTTGTTTTTTGTTTTATTTACACATCCAAGAATAAAACTCGGGAAAATGTCAAGCTTGTGAAGTCTCGACGTCAATATTATTACTTAGCAAGTAACACTGCTCAAGTCCTTTTCTGCCCGTGGTATACTTAATTGAAATGCCGCATCCACAGACCAACCTTGGCAAGCGTGGCTTAATCTTGTAGATCGAGCTCCTCAATTTCATGATACAGTATGAATATTTATTTAGTTACCAAATGAAAGAGCTTCCTGTGAGGGTTTTAATTCTACTTTTTGTCATAATTTTAAAATAAACATTTCCAAAGTTATTCAAGAAATTAGACCAAAAATCACCATACTATGCCCCTTATCTCCAAAACTACTGAGCCTAAAATTTGGAAAAAAATCTGATAATAATAGTTCTTTACCCACTGATTACTGGAAAATCTATAAGAAGTCCATAGTGCTATAGTTTTTTTTTTTTTCAAATCAAAAGCACAATTTTGAATAGGTAAACTTCTTACCATTCAATTTTTTATTTAATATTTCAATTATAAACTAGCGGGAAGTATCAAAACTTCTTGGGAAAAATATTAATAAAACAACAGTAGGTATTTAGTTACACATACATTTAATACACTTATTAAAATCTATGGGTACGTAAAAAATGGCAGATTGTCATTATTACTGACAGTGAAGATTGGCAAAATACAATTAGGTACTTTTAATTACGCACTAGGATCACTAGAATATCTAAGCTAGAAGTCTAGATTAGCTAGGAGTCGATTTCAGTAAACTTTAGACACTGTTCAGCATTTAGCCCGGTAGAAATATAAATGACATTTTGACTTCTCATATCATTCAGTAGTAGACTAGACTAAGAATCAAACATTAAAACATTGTTTTTTTGGTGATAAGCATTTGAAGTTTTGAATGACCACAACACACACAAATAAAAAGTGTTTTATTAGCCACATTTCCTGGAACGAATAGGGATATGTCCTGAGTAAAAAAAAAAAATTCATTTAGTCCGTCAGTTAGATTATCGAAAAATATTAGACACGTTTTTTCTAAAAATTGACGGAAGATAAAACGTATCAAAGGTCAGAAGTGGGGGCTTGTGACGTCACTTCTCGTAAAAAAGTGTACTGAAATCAAACGATATGTGACGTCACACGAGTTTTCAACGCTCTGTATAATAATAATAACAAGTCGTAACCGTCCCGCATGACGAGAACCTCGTGAAAGCCGAGAAAGACAAACAAATCAAGTAGGTATATTGACTTGGCTCGCGAGGTTGTCGACATGTGGGAAGTGGACTCCGCAATCATTGTACCGATAGTCGTGTCGGTCAATGGCTTAATAGCCACGAGCCTCGACCAACACCTTAGGAGGCTCTCGTTGGGCAGCTGGATCAAGGGCTTGATTCAGAAAGCGGTACTTCTGGACACGGCTCGCATTGTCAGGAGGTTCCTTTCTCCGGAGCCCTGACCACCGGTAGCTTGGACCCTGTTCCCGATATCGTTGGGCTACTATTTTTATATTTTTAAATGCATTTTTTTCTATATATATATATTGTATAAAAATATTTAAATATGTTGAAATAAGTGAAAAAGATGAATAAAGGAAATAAGTCGTATCGTCTTAATTTTCTGTTTACGTGAAAAAAGAAAAAATACGTGTCCGATCGGTTATTTTTAGAAAATATCTGACTGACTCATTCGATTTTTTTAGTCGACTACCGTATTAATCGACGCATCTCAAAATTCTCAAGCTGATCATAAGTTATGCTATTGGCTATTGATGGAATTTATTCACCCAATCACAGCAGATAGGCGTTTCAAAGTTATCGTTCTAAAAACTGGGGTAAATTAAGCAATATAAGTAGTCTAATTATAAGAATGTTTTATCATCTCCTCATACCTACACGAGCCTATCATAAAGTCTACTGAAATCGAATCCTAAATAGTAACTAGTAATTGAAGCAGTATTTAATTTCATAGATTAACCCTGCTTTTGAATGAGTGCCCAGTAATGTACGAGATCATAGAAAATATTCATTAAAATATTATACTTGCTTGCAAAAAAATAAAGACCATAAAACAAAACTTGCAAACGGTATGGGCTCATGCAACATAAAAATCAGCCGCACGGATCGACCTTCAATGTTAAGCAACGCTTGCAGAGGTCGGTCCTTGGATGGTGATATTGGCCATCCATCACATGTTAGTAAACCGGGGAGAATAGAGACGCAGATGATAGATAAGTCTTGAATGCCACATTATTGGTTCTTTCTAAAAAAATATCAATATTTTAAAACTAATATTGATTTAAAAAAAGGACACCAGTCATGCCAAGACCATACCACCCATATACCATACCATATTACCCAGTTGATGGGTTATGGAGGTCTGGTAGGCAGCAGCTCCACGTAAAATACAGGTATTCAGCTGTCTGGTTTGACTGGGAGTCGACCCCAATATAGTTGGGAAAAGGCTAGGCAGATGATTGATTTAAAAACTGGAGTCCTTAAATTCTGCAAGCAGAAAGTGAAAATTCCCTTCAAAGTTTTGTTTCTATTCACCTCATTTTACCGAGACCAGTGGTGCTATTCTGTAACAACATTTTCGAGTCTCGACAGCGGAATCCGAGGTGAATATAAACATAAGACCTTTATGTTGTGTGCAATAAAGTTGACTTTGTGAGCTTTGTCACTCAGGTGAAGCTCGATATCGAAATGTTTACTTACAGAATAGACTAGCTGCATAATAGAAAGAGAATGCAGACTGGTAGAAATACTTTGGCCACTCTTTTGTGCACCGAAGTTAATAGTAGTTAGTAAAGATTTATGCCTCAAAATAAACGTTTTTTTTTTGCAAGTAATTACAAGACAACGCATTGCGCCTCAAAGTTAACGTTTTTCCAAGTCTTTCAAATTTCTTTTTTGCAAGCAAGAACCCATTTAACTAAACATACAGCGTTATACAACATTATGGAGTTACGGCGTGCTTGTTATAATTATAAATTATTATATCTATTAAATAGTGTTCATTTATAATCATTATAAGAATAACCTGTACCTATGTAGTGGAAAGTGATGATGACAATTTGTACTTCAAATTCTTAGGAGATTATTTAAACTACAAGTATGTTATTGGATTTGTTTTAAGTACACATAGATTCGAGTATAGAGGTAGCATAACTTTAGTTCGCGAATTATTATGGCCTGAAGTGTAAGGCATTACAAATGATCGAAACCATTGTGAAAAGTGCAAACATAGTGACCAATATTTTTTTTTATAGGTAAATAAAATTTTTCCTCCATTTTTCGTTTTGCCTAAAACAAATCCAACATTGAACATCACTTAATATTACAAAAACGTTAAATCTACAATAGATGTGTTAAATAAATCGTTTCATCGCATCTACAATCAAAGCCGTAATCCAATTTCGATCTTACAACACTCACTTAAGGTTTAAAATTGTTCGCACAACTAATATAAGCTCAGATAAAGCTAATCAGGCTTAAATAAATAGTTTATAAGATCATTGTGCGTGAGTTTTTATTACGAAGTGGCGATACTAGCAAAAGTTTACAAGTTCTGCCTTTGGTCTATAATACTTACAGTGAGGCCTTGAATAAATAACTTTATAATCAGAGAAATAAAGTGCAAAATTGTGAGTACATCTTCGGACCATCCAACTGCTCCTAGAACGTTCTCATTTGCACTTTACGTCGCTTTAAATAAGGTTTATTATTAAAACTCACAAAACCTCGGCTTGTGTTTTTGAGAAGGCTTCTTACATGTGTGATTTAAGCGTTAAAATTCGTCATCGACTTAAATCAACAAATGCTAGTAACGCCACACGCTCTGAATTATTATGTTAAAGACTCAGTAGATTTCAATGCTATTATGAAAATATGAACACTGAGAACAAATAGTAGATAACTCTTTTACGTGACGTTTAAGTAGGTACAGACGCCAGCACCAAGCTACCGAAACTGTCAAATTTTCCCAATCAACCTTGAACCTAATGCTTTGGCGGTAAAGTTGAAAATCTATTAAAGAAATTTGACAGATTTTTGTAGCTTGATGTGCTGGCGTCTGTATTTACATTCATTCTCTAGTAAACATTTATTTGGAAATTCAATACATTTTTGCTTAGAGGATATTTTTGTGTCAGGGTAATCTTGTTTTTTTTTAAAAGCCATTTAACACTTGGCTCAAAAACTGTCTTCAGTTAAGGCTTGCCCCTTATCCTACACATTACGACACTCGCAAAGTATATTACGTACCCACTACACTCAACAATCGATAAATCTCTCAACACACATCATTTACAACACTACGGTCAGCAAAACAACCTGAATCCAAAAAAAATACCATAAGGCCCTGCGAGTCTAAAAAGGCCTCTTTAGCAGAATCAGAAAGCAAATCACGCTACCCGTCACTGTCAAATTTTCCCAATCAACCTTGAACCTAACGCGTTAGCAATAAAGATGAAAATTAAATTTAACAGATTGTTGTGTGGTTGATATTATGATTCTAATACGATTCTCCTAAAGTGGCCTTTTTAGCCCCCCTGGAGTGCGATTCTGTAAACATCTAACCGTGTAAGCTTAGCTGAAGTGAGCTGTCAATTCATATCAATCAATCAATCATTTTATTCGCATACTAGTTGACCCGCGCCCCTTCGTCTGCGTCACAATTTTCATTACTGCTCCGCTCCTATTGGTCTTAGCATGTTAATATATAGCCTATAGCCTTCCTCGATAAATGGGCTATCTAACACTGAAAGAATTTTTTTAGAATTTGAAATCGGACCAGTAGTTCCTGAGATTAGCGCGTTCCAGCAAACAAACAAACTCTTCAACTTTATATATTATTTCAATGTTGTGAGTGTGCTGAGTAGACAATAATTATTGTACATCATATTCGTAAGGATGTCATAAGCTGAAAAAGTTATAATGCACACATGAGGAATAAATATTGGCAGTGCAGTGGGAAAAATAACATTTTTAATTTGTATACCAAATAGCTTTGCTGACTGTACATGCCTGTCTTCTCTAAATACTACTAGGAAATCATCGACAAAGTGGAGTTGGACCGTTTTGCTGACCATAGTCGACATCTTTGGTATGTTACGCGTGGTTTGACCGTACTGATCACAGTTCTGGTTTGTTCCTATCACAGACTACACCTACCGAGCTCCGTCAAGCAATACTGACGCCAAACTATTAATTTGCTATCTTAGGATTTGATTTTGGGATAGAACCATGTCAAAGTTAAATGTAGAAGAAATTATTGTTGGTAAGTATTATTTTTAAAAGTATCAGGTCAAAAACTCGTTCACAGCAGACATAGTTGAAACTCCATCAGTGGGGTTTAAATTAGGCATTTATTTAGTGTCATGTGTTAGAGTGGAGACCGCGTATGGGTAAACGTAATGTGGGACGCCCTGCGCAGCTGCGGCACGATGGATCGATGATTTGAAGAAGGTGGCTGGCAGAGGATGGATATGTGCTGGCAATTGACATTTTCATAAAACGATTCTACCACAAAATCAAATCCAATTCGTCATACTTACAACTAAAAACAACTATAAAATTATAAGCAATTGAATTCGGCACCTTACTCCTAAATTACTTACTTTCTAAGGAAAAAGTGATGTTTCTAATACGGTGTACAAAAATATTATGATGAGTAAATAATTTTAATTCATAATTTTGTTTAGCGTGTTTCTATTGCTGTTCGGTTAAAAGGATTGCCAGATTTTTATTTGATTAAAGATGAAGATTTTGATACTTAAAAGAAAGATAGGGGTAGTTCGAAGCCAGAAAACCTGACTCGCCAGTCTTGCTTGCGAGTATCGTGGTACCCAGTTATTGTGGAGGGCAGTTAGGTAGTCGCCTCATGTAGAATACTGGTATCATTCCTAGTTGGAAAAAGGCTAAGTTGGTATAAATAAATAAATAAATAATATCTGTTTTTTTCTACAGTTGGTTAAGGGAGTACTCACACTTATTCAGCTTATGCCCATAGAAAACAGCGATTTAGTATGGAGACGCCTACGCACCCGTTCAGCTGAACAGACGCGGAAAGCTTCCCGCGTCTATTCAACTTTCGCGGCAAACAAGTATAAAATGAGAACAAATGTGTTATTATCATGCGAGTGCTACAGATACGAGTTCAGCGCTGTTCTGCCGCTGCCACCTTCTCATTCTAACGTCGCTGTACGCGGCTGATAGAAGCAGAATTGTATAAGTGTGACCAAAATCGTTCAGCGAAAAGCGAATGGAGCTGAATAAGTGTGAGTCTGGGTAGTCCCTAAATCTACATCATCATCTGCCTAGCCTTTTCCCAACTATTTTGGGGTCGGCTTCCAATCAAACCGGAATCAGCCGGAAACCCGTATTTTACGTGGAGCGGCTGCCTATCAGACCTCCACAACCCATTAACTGGGTAACCCGGTACTTCTTGGTTAAATCTACATGATGTTTAAAAGTATAATACCTATATGAATAAAAATGCTATATGATTAGTCTCTCTCAAATATCTTAATTAAAACACTGACGAAGCCACATAGCAGATTTAGTTAAAAATACACGCCCATTCAAAAACATACACAGGTTTTTTTTAATCCGGCAACCTTCAACGTAGAAAAATATTCTTTACTGGCAACCCCGACATGAAATGGTAATAAACCATCAATCTTTTCATAAAAATCGTTCCTAAACGACCCTAACACGAACTGCTACAAGCACCAAGCTACACTACCTTCAAAACTGCGCTCATTTTACGTTAATTTAAACTTTACGCCTTTTAATTGAGGTTGAAAATTGCACAGGCGAAATTAAAGTGCTGGGGTTCATAAGATTTTGGTGTAAACATAAGGGACTGAAAGCAAACTCATCACAAATAAAAAAAAGGGAGTTGACTAATTTAAACTTTGCAAATACTGCGATATTGAAAGATTCTTTAAAAGAGCAGATTAACTGAAGTCAAAAACCATATTTTATACAGGGACAAATTAATTAATCAGTGAAAATTCGAAAAGATGAGGTTCAATTTCAACATTGTCTTTCACAAAAATTTTTAAACAGCGAAAATAGTTTCCTTTTTTTTTTCTTCAAATATAGTCAAGTAGTGAGCTGAAATAAAGAGTTAAGATTGTATTTTATTTGTATTTGGGATGGGTTTGCTTGAGTCTCGTCTAGGTCAGAGGAAACAGATACAAAGTCGACAATGGAGCGAGCTTACCCAGAAGAAGCCTGCTCACTCTAACTTTGAAGATAAGCGTTCGGAAACACAGACGCTTGTGTTGTTATCGTCTTGTTGATAGTTAATTTATTTTGTCCCTGTATTTTACTTTTTAAATGTATTCATTATTAGTCATCTATTTTCACACAGTAACAGGACAACAAATTTGTACATTAAAAAACGATCTTCATGCATTAGACCTTAGCGCTAATAGATTGAGCTCAAATTCCTTTACCTTAGCCGCGAGCGCAACTCAATTTACATATCAATGGAAAGTAGACTAAAAACTATGTTTAATAAGGTCGAATTTCGCTCTGCGCTTTGTGACCAAACATTGAGGCTGGTGTTTTCATACAATTAGTAGAAAAGTAATTTTATTGATACTAAAAATTATTATAAAGAAGGGTAAATATTCTAAATAACGTATTATAACTTGCTTGTTTAAGACTCAAAAGATTACGTACTATTTGTAATAATTCCTTTATAATTGAATAAATTATATTGATTACATAGATTTATATAAAATCATTTATTATTAACTTATCGCCAATTTGCTACTGATACACAAGAATTAGCAAAATACAAGTACATAAGCTATAATCAAAATACTGAATGAATATACCTTAATTTGCAGAAACAATAATTTCTTCATCATGACATGATCTGACGAAACTGCCTACAGACATGATCGCTGTAAGTTCGTTTAAAGCTCTGGTTTCCTCAGATAGCAGTGCCGTCATAAAACGGCCGTAATACAGCGGTGAATGACGGCACTAGAACGTTTTCTTTGTAAACACAATAGCGCGGTTTCCTAGAGGGCGGTGAGGTTGTCTTGAAAAGATCGCTTTTAGCGATAAGGCCACCCTATGTAATATTTTATTCATCTATCTTTTCAGTAACTTATATGGTGTACATAATAAAGAGTATTCTATTCTATTCCATTCTATCGACACCTTAAAGTCCGTTCGTTTACATAGAAAACGTTCTAGTGACGTCATTCACCGCTGTATTACGGCCGCTATATGACGGCACCGCTACCTTAGCAAACCAGAGCTTTAGAGCCGGCGCATATATGGCGGAACACAGCGCACTGCATGCCCGCAAAGTTTTCTAAACGAATGACAAATTAGGCAAAATTCTACCCGAGAATGCGCGCATATGCGCTAGACTGCGCATACTCGACACAACGTCGTCATTCGTTTTGTAAGTTTTCCAGAGGCTAAACGTATACGACGGGGAGTGGATGCGCGCGGAGTCACCCGTGCTCGCGCAGGTGCGTTTCTGCGCGCTACCTTCCGCATGTAGTCGCTTCGATGCTCTTCAGGATTGTTGTGTTAATAATAATTGATTTTAGATATTATTTCAATGAGGACAATTTCGATATTAGTTTGACAATGAAAATGCTTTGCGCTACGCTCCGCTATAATTATCGCCAGCCCTTACTCGCATAAAAAATAATAATCATCAAATCTTAAAATGCACACATTTTTTACCAAATGACAGCTTTCTTTAATTGACCTTTGACTTACAGTTGTATTTAATGCCGTTATAACTTTTGCGCATAAAAAATGCATGGTAAATTACCCGGAGGAACTTAACAGTGGTCGAACAAAAGAAAAAGGATACAGGAAATATACCTAAAGGCGGATACAGACACTGCAAGGCATGCGCAGCGCACGGCGCCCATCGCATGCTTCGCAATGTGTGGACGTTCATATTCGTGGTGAGGCATGTGCCACGCACGTGTGAGGGTGAGTCAGCCTATGTTTGCAAACGCTCCTCGATCAAAGCGTACGTGTGGACGTACAACACTCACTAAACGAGGCGTGCGCCGCGCACGACGCAAACCACATGCCTCGGTTGAGAAAATGTACCTACGCTCTTTTGCTCGCACTGAGGCGCTTTGATTTGCAGCGCACCGACATTCGCTGGCTCACCCAGTATATGCTTCGCCACAATTAAAGGCAGGTACGCACATTGCGAGGCAAGTGCTTCGCACGCAGTTGGACCGCCCCGAGCATGCGCCTGTCGACCTGAGCATGAACTGGTTTTATTTTTACTCAAGGCAAATTTATATCGAGGTGAGCGTTGCGAGACGTACGCAGCTCATGCCTCGTGTCCACTTTAAGTTGTAGCAGTCATTATTCTTGTAGTAATCTGCAAGGATTATGACTGCTGCTTCTTAAAAATATGAGTTTCACTATCATTATAGACTGATTTTGCTTGAATTAATTAAATTTAACCATGTAGATATTAGCGCAAAACCTCTTAATAAGGGTTTCCTGAAATGACGTACACTAGGTAGCAGCACTGAGTCGTCAAGACCTCTTCGCCTATGTGGCGTATATTTTCCTGGAAACCCTCATCAAAATGCGTATTACTTAAGATCTGTCGACAAATATTTAAGCAGGCCAAAAATACCTTTTAGAAACACCAGCCTCCTAGACCGAGCCGTGTACAATATATCATTACAATATAAGTTAGTGCAACGACGACTATGCTACTGAGCAGTGTTTAAGTGTAGACGTGGAAAAGTATCAGTATGGTCAGTATTGTGCTCATGAAGCACATCGACACTGGCAGGAGCACCGCGAAACGGAGGGACCTGCAATGGAGACAATCGCTTAACACAGGTTTATTTGCTGACTTAGGCTAAGTTTCCACCAGAGCAGCGGTGCGACGATGTGTAGCGAGGGACGTGTTTGTTAATAACCAATAGAATCGCTAATTCAGCGAGGCTAGATAAATGAAGCGATCTATTGGTTCATCCTTCGCTACGCATCCTCGCACACCTCTGGTAGAAACGCAGTCTAAAGGTGGCAATACAAATTGATCAATTATGAGCAATACTAGTCAAAAGTGACCTCACAAAATATCAAGCAATTTACGGCAACGGCAGCAAGCGTCAATTTCGAGAAATGTTTTGCAATAACAATATTGAGTGAAACTAGAAACTCCGACAAACTACATAAGCAACACGAGTAATTTACTTGAAAAAAAAAAGCAAAAACCAGAGACTGCAATATGGAATATTTGGTGTAACTAAAAACTTGTCGCATTTTATGCCGCTGCAGATTGCTCTAGTTGCTGAGCAGCCACATGTGATGCTGACCAATAATTGCTCCAAAAGTTTTTTATATTATACATTTTTTGCGGCACGTCAGCTGAGCGGCACAGCTATATTATATTATACAGTCACCTCCAGTAAGGCAGATGTCAGAGCGGCGGTTGGTGCTGGTTGAGTGTGGGATGCGGCACGTGCGGCACGTCAGCTGAGCGGCACAGCGCGGTGGTGACGTCAGGCCCGGGCTCGCTGTCTATATTATATTATATTATACAGTCACCTCCAGTAAGGCAGATGTCAGAGCGGCGGTTGGTGCTGGTTGAGTGTGGGATGCGGCACGTGCGGCACGTCAGCTGAGCGGCACAGCGCGGTGGTGACGTCAGGCCCGGGCTCGCTGTCTATATTATATTATATTATACAGTCACCTCCAGTAAGGCAGATGTCAGAGCGGCGGTTGGTGCTGGTTGAGTGTGGGATGCGGCACGTGCGGCACGTCAGCTGAGCGGCACAGCGCGGTGGTGACGTCAGGCCCGGGCTCGCTGTCTATATTATATTATATTATACAGTCACCTCCAGTAAGGCAGATGTCAGAGCGGCGGTTGGTGCTGGTTGAGTGTGGGATGCGGCACGTGCGGCACGTCAGCTGAGCGGCACAGCGCGGTGGTGACGTCAGGCCCGGGCTCGCTGTCTATATTATATTATACAGTCACCTCCAGTAAGGCAGATGTCAGAGCGGCGGTTGGTGCTGGTTGAGTGTGGGATGCGGCACGTGCGGCACGTCAGCTGAGCGGCACAGCGCGGTGGTGACGTCAGGCCCGGGCTCGCTGTCTATATTATATTATATTATACAGTCACCTCCAGTAAGGCAGATGTCAGAGCGGCGGTTGGTGCTGGTTGAGTGTGGGATGCGGCACGTGCGGCACGTCAGCTGAGCGGCACAGCGCGGTGGTGACGTCAGGCCCGGGCTCGCTGTCTATATTATATTATATTATACAGTCACCTCCAGTAAGGCAGATGTCAGAGCGGCGGTTGGTGCTGGTTGAGTGTGGGATGCGGCACGTGCGGCACGTCAGCTGAGCGGCACAGCGCGGTGGTGACGTCAGGCCCGGGCTCGCTGTCTATATTATATTATATTATACAGTCACCTCCAGTAAGGCAGATGTCAGAGCGGCGGTTGGTGCTGGTTGAGTGTGGGATGCGGCACGTGCGGCACGTCAGCTGAGCGGCACAGCGCGGTGGTGACGTCAGGCCCGGGCTCGCTGTCTATATTATATTATATTATACAGTCACCTCCAGTAAGGCAGATGTCAGAGCGGCGGTTGGTGCTGGTTGAGTGTGGGATGCGGCACGTGCGGCACGTCAGCTGAGCGGCACAGCGCGGTGGTGACGTCAGGCCCGGGCTCGCTGTCTATATTATATTATATTATACAGTCACCTCCAGTAAGGCAGATGTCAGAGCGGCGGTTGGTGCTGGTTGAGTGTGGGATGCGGCACGTGCGGCACGTCAGCTGAGCGGCACAGCGCGGTGGTGACGTCAGGCCCGGGCTCGCTGTCTATATTATATTATATTATACAGTCACCTCCAGTAAGGCAGATGTCAGAGCGGCGGTTGGTGCTGGTTGAGTGTGGGATGCGGCACGTGCGGCACGTCAGCTGAGCGGCACAGCGCGGTGGTGACGTCAGGCCCGGGCTCGCTGTCTATATTATATTATATTATACAGTCACCTCCAGTAAGGCAGATGTCAGAGCGGCGGTTGGTGCTGGTTGAGTGTGGGATGCGGCACGTGCGGCACGTCAGCTGAGCGGCACAGCGCGGTGGTGACGTCAGGCCCGGGCTCGCTGTCTATATTATATTATATTATACAGTCACCTCCAGTAAGGCAGATGTCAGAGCGGCGGTTGGTGCTGGTTGAGTGTGGGATGCGGCACGTGCGGCACGTCAGCTGAGCGGCACAGCGCGGTGGTGACGTCAGGCCTGGGCTCGCTGTCTATATTATATTATATTATACAGTCACCTCCAGTAAGGCAGATGTCAGAGCGGCGGTTGGTGCTGGTTGAGTATGGGATGCGGCACGTGCGGCACGTCAGCTGAGCGGCACAGCGCGGTGGTGACGTCAGGCCCGGGCTCGCTGTCTATATTATATTATATTATACAGTCACCTCCAGTAAGGCAGATGTCAGAGCGGCGGTTGGTGCTGGTTGAGTGTGGGATGCGGCACGTGCGGCACGTCAGCTGAGCGGCACAGCGCGGTGGTGACGTCAGGCCCGGGCTCGCTGTCTATATTATATTATATTATACAGTCACCTCCAGTAAGGCAGATGTCAGAGCGGCGGTTGGTGCTGGTTGAGTGTGGGATGCGGCACGTGCGGCACGTCAGCTGAGCGGCACAGCGCGGTGGTGACGTCAGGCCCGGGTTCGCTGTCTATATTATATTATATTATACAGTCACCTCCAGTAAGGCAGATGTCAGAGCGGCGGTTGGTGCTGGTTGAGTGTGGGATGCGGCACGTGCGGCACGTCAGCTGAGCGGCACAGCGCGGTGGTGACGTCAGGCCCGGGCTCGCTGTCTATATTATATTATATTATACAGTCACCTCCAGTAAGGCAGATGTCAGAGCGGCGGTTGGTGCTGGTTGAGTGTGGGATGCGGCACGTGCGGCACGTCAGCTGAGCGGCACAGCGCGGTGGTGACGTCAGGCCCGGGCTCGCTGTCTATATTATACAGTCACCTCCAGTAAGGCAGATGTCAGAGCGGCGGTTGGTGCTGGTTGAGTGTGGGATGCGGCACGTGCGGCACGTCAGCTGAGCGGCACAGCGCGGTGGTGACGTCAGGCCCGGGCTCGCTGTCTATATTATATTATATTATACAGTCACCTCCAGTAAGGCAGATGTCAGAGCGGCGGTTGGTGCTGGTTGAGTATGGGATGCGGCACGTGCGGCACGTCAGCTGAGCGGCACAGCGCGGTGGTGACGTCAGGCCCGGGCTCGCTGTCTATATTATATTATATTATACAGTCACCTCCAGTAAGGCAGATGTCAGAGCGGCGGTTGGTGCTGGTTGAGTGTGGGATGCGGCACGTGCGGCACGTCAGCTGAGCGGCACAGCGCGGTGGTGACGTCAGGCCCGGGCTCGCTGTCTATATTATATTATACAGTCACCTCCAGTAAGGCAGATGTCAGAGCGGCGGTTGGTGCTGGTTGAGTGTGGGATGCGGCACGTGCGGCACGTCAGCTGAGCGGCACAGCGCGGTGGTGACGTCAGGCCCGGGCTCGCTGTCTATATTATATTATATTATACAGTCACCTCCAGTAAGGCAGATGTCAGAGCGGCGGTTGGTGCTGGTTGAGTGTGGGATGCGGCACGTGCGGCACGTCAGCTGAGCGGCACAGCGCGGTGGTGACGTCAGGCCCGGGCTCGCTGTCTATATTATATTATACAGTCACCTCCAGTAAGGCAGATGTCAGAGCGGCGGTTGGTGCTGGTTGAGTGTGGGATGCGGCACGTGCGGCACGTCAGCTGAGCGGCACAGCGCGGTGGTGACGTCAGGCCCGGGCTCGCTGTCTATATTATATTATATTATACAGTCACCTCCAGTAAGGCAGATGTCAGAGCGGCGGTTGGTGCTGGTTGAGTGTGGGATGCGGCACGTGCGGCACGTCAGCTGAGCGGCACAGCGCGGTGGTGACGTCAGGCCCGGGCTCGCTGTCTATATTATATTATACAGTCACCTCCAGTAAGGCAGATGTCAGAGCGGCGGTTGGTGCTGGTTGAGTGTGGGATGCGGCACGTGCGGCACGTCAGCTGAGCGGCACAGCGCGGTGGTGACGTCAGGCCCGGGCTCGCTGTCGCGGCGGACCTTGCCTACATACACACTGATGTTTACTCAATCATGTTGTTGTTCGACGCATACACATGGGCAGAGGTTGAAATAGCAAAGATAGGGGCCGTCCAAATGGCTGCTGTTTTGTCTTTAGCATTCAATCACAACATTCGGCATGTCTAGCACGCACAAACGCTCCTGAAGATTGCCCACCGCGTAACGAGTACGGAACAATTAGTAGCGTCCAAAAAAAAAGTGTGGTCCGCCCTGCCCTTAGCAGACAAGTTGGAGCGTTAAATGAATTGAAATTTTGTTTCATCGCATTACAGATATTTTTCGACGTGTTTGGGAAGCTGCCGCTGCTTAACCCACCCACCGAATCGCAGCTGACGATAACAGAAGTCCATAATAAAGCTCTCTTAAACATGTTACAAGTTTTCGTCCGGGAGGAAATGTATGACAAAATTTGAGCCTGGCTCGCAGTCTATTTGACAAGTGAAAGAAGGTGAAATAAACTCACTAGTGAAGCACAGACAGCCGGTCTGCTGACTGGCTTGAAGCGACGTGGTGGGTCGCAGCTCCTTCTGCTCTTTGCTCTGCTCGTTCACGCACTTTTGGTAATAGTCGAACTCCTTCACGTACCTGTGAGGAAAAATAAACTATATTCACGATTATACAGGGTGTTAAGTCCTTTAAACCTCAATTGAAAAGGGAGGATCCCCCGACCAGACGGGTGTTGTCTGGTGTGCAACTGCTCAATAGTTGCTTTTCGAGCGGTGGCATATTTTCCATTAGCGTGGAGTATATTGATACCGCGATGCAGTGTGATGCCGGATCTTTACTTCGTTTGTGGCGGTGATATAGATGGCACTTCAAAGTCACTGTTTATTTAGTTTGTAGCACTATAGTAAATGCGCTAAAGCTCCAAAGCCATTGACGCCAAGCCCGTTCTATCATCAGACTACAAGACGCAGACTATGCGCATCCGCGGTGGACATCCTACCCATACGCACAATACTTTTAGGAAATAGACTCACTGTGCGCACAGCTAAGGAGGGTAATTCCCTGCCGCAGTCTGTGTCTTGATAATTACTTCCAGGCAAACGTGCCTCAGGCCTCTGCCTCGAGTTTTGCGGGCAGCGTGGCGGCGGCGGAGGCGGCGCGGAAGCGGGGCAGGCAACGTAGACCCGTTCTCGAAACCAGCGGGCAGATCGCGCGGCACTATAGCGGCGTAGTGTTGTGTTCGTGGTTGCGTCGTCGAGATATTCGTTTTTATTTGCGAAGGAAATGTTTGAACAACGGCGACAATATTTCTTTTTTTTTCAAATTTATTTATCGCCTTCCTGCCGCTGCCCCGCCGCTATTTCCGAGGGCCGGATTTTACATATTAGATCCTGCCACTCCCGCGCCACTGCCACCGCCGCCCCGCTGCCCGCAAAACTCGAGGCCTAATCGTCAACCACGTCATCGCTAACCATCAGGTGAGATAGTGGTCAAAGCAAGCCTATCAATAATATCTTTCAATTACGCCGTGTTCATCATTATTCAGAAAACTTATGCCTGATCAAAAGGTCCAGTTTCAACTTCTTATTGGTACTTTTTCACCGGTATACTAGAACCTTAAAGTTTCTTCCACGTCTTGTGTAGATGTCTACGTCGGTCATTAGCAGCTGTTGTAGGAGCAGATTTTTAGGGCAAGTCAAGTCCATATTGCACTAGGCATGATTCAAAACGCTTGATTAATTTTTTTATCAAAACAATAACCTGATTCTTTTTTTGCTAGCTTGTGATGATGAAGAGCATCTTACCAGACAGGAGGCCACCGGTTGTCAGAGAGATAGTCTCGGGAGGGTTGACTCAGGTGCTAAACGCGACACACGCGGTCGTAAGCGCCACATAGCCGCCACATGCACCAGTCTGCTAGCTTGTGATGATGAAGAGCATCTTACCAGACAGGAGGCCACCGGTTGTCAGAGAGATAGTCTCGGGAGGGTTGACTCAGGTGCCGAGCGCGACACACGCGGTCGTAAGCGCCACATAGCCGCCACATGCACCAGTCTGCTAGCTTGTGATGATGAAGAGCATCTTACCAGACAGGAGGCCACCGGTTGTCAGAGAGATAGTCTCGGGAGGGTTGACTCAGGTGCCGAGCGCGACACACGCGGTCGTAAGCGCCACATAGCCGCCACATGCACCAGTCTGCTAGCTTGTGATGATGAAGAGCATCTTACCAGACAGGAGGCCACCGGTTGTCAGAGAGATAGTCTCGGGAGGGTTGACTCAGGTGCTGAGCGCGACACACGCGGTCGTAAGCGCCACATAGCCGCCACATGCACCAGTCTGCTAGCTTGTGATGATGAAGAGCATCTTACCAGACAGGAGGCCACCGGTTGTCAGAGAGATAGTCTCGGGAGGGTTGACTCAGGTGCCGAGCGCGACACACGCGGTCGTAAGCGCCACATAGCCGCCACATGCACCAGTCTGCTAGCTTGTGATGATGAAGAGCATCTTACCAGACAGGAGGCCACCGGTTGTCAGAGAGATAGTCTCGGGAGGGTTGACTCAGGTGCCGAGCGCGACACACGCGGTCGTAAGCGCCACATAGCCGCCACATGCACCAGTCTGCTAGCTTGTGATGATGAAGAGCATCTTACCAGACAGGAGGCCACCGGTTGTCAGAGAGATAGTCTCGGGAGGGTTGACTCAGGTGCCGAGCGCGACACACGCGGTCGTAAGCGCCACATAGCCGCCACATGCACCAGTCTGCTAGCTTGTGATGATGAAGAGCATCTTACCAGACAGGAGGCCACCGGTTGTCAGAGAGATAGTCTCGGGAGGGTTGACTCAGGTGCCGAGCGCGACACACGCGGTCGTAAGCGCCACATAGCCGCCACATGCACCAGTCTGCTAGCTTGTGATGATGAAGAGCATCTTACCAGACAGGAGGCCACCGGTTGTCAGAGAGATAGTCTCGGGAGGGTTGACTCAGGTGCCGAGCGCGACACACGCGGTCGTAAGCGCCACATAGCCGCCACATGCACCAGTCTGCTAGCTTGTGATGATGAAGAGCATCTTACCAGACAGGAGGCCACCGGTTGTCAGAGAGATAGTCTCGGGAGGGTTGACTCAGGTGCTGAGCGCGACACACGCGGTCGTAAGCGCCACATAGCCGCCACATGCACCAGTCTGCTAGCTTGTGATGATGAAGAGCATCTTACCAGACAGGAGGCCACCGGTTGTCAGAGAGATAGTCTCGGGAGGGTTGACTCAGGTGCCGAGCGCGACACACGCGGTCGTAAGCGCCACATAGCCGCCACATGCACCAGTCTGCTAGCTTGTGATGATGAAGAGCATCTTACCAGACAGGAGGCCACCGGTTGTCAGAGAGATAGTCTCGGGAGGGTTGACTCAGGTGCCGAGCGCGACACACGCGGTCGTAAGCGCCACATAGCCGCCACATGCACCAGTCTGCTAGCTTGTGATGATGAAGAGCATCTTACCAGACAGGAGGCCACCGGTTGTCAGAGAGATAGTCTCGGGAGGGTTGACTCAGGTGCCAAGCGCGACACACGCGGTCGTAAGCGCCACATAGCCGCCACATGCACCAGTCTGCTAGCTTGTGATGATGAAGAGCATCTTACCAGACAGGAGGCCACCGGTTGTCAGAGAGATAGTCTCGGGAGGGTTGACTCAGGTGCCGAGCGCGACACACGCGGTCGTAAGCGCCACATAGCCGCCACATGCACCAGTCTGCTAGCTTGTGATGATGAAGAGCATCTTACCAGACAGGAGGCCACCGGTTGTCAGAGAGATAGTCTCGGGAGGGTTGACTCAGGTGCCGAGCGCGACACACGCGGTCGTAAGCGCCACATAGCCGCCACATGCACCAGTCTGCTAGCTTGTGATGATGAAGAGCATCTTACCAGACAGGAGGCCACCGGTTGTCAGAGAGATAGTCTCGGGAGGGTTGACTCAGGTGCCGAGCGCGACACACACGGTCGTAAGCGCCACATAGCCGCCACATGCACCAGTCTGCGAGATTGTGAGCGTTGTGCAACTGGAATTAAAGAAAATATTCAGGATTCGACAGATAACTTCCAAGGTCATTCAGGAATGGCTCTTGTAGGGGTAAATTGTAGTGATCCACACTACGACTTGCCTCAACAAGGGGTGTCATTATTACTAACCTTGACAGGCTCCAGTAGCGACAAAGCTATCTCAACAACTTGGTCATCATCACCACACACTCTGTGAACAAATTAACAAACATTACAATCAAAAATGTACGATCCTCCCTTCCTGTGTTCATACCCATAGGAAGGGAGGATTTTAGAATAACCTTCACAACCGACTGTAGTAAGGCGTAGTGTGTAAAATTGTAGCAGCATAATAATATTCGTAGCTATTTTGAGAACCTGCCACCTTGGCACGCCTTGCCATGGTTGACTAGAAAACTCTTAATAGACTCCGTACTCGGGTCCGCCGCAATTTAATATGGAAAACGTCCTCGGGTGCTCGGATGGCTCTCATATTTAGTGTTTCTGTGACGTCTCTCCGCAGTCCATGACCCATCTTTAGCCCTGCGCCGCATGTGTCACCTGTACATGTGAGGACCTTATGGCTGCGTCAACGAATGCTGTTACCGTTGCTTGAATACTGGATCAAATATAAAATTTAATGTTTTATCATCGAAACGCTAAGAAGAAGACCACGGTGACACATAAACCTAGTCTAGGAATCCTGGCCTATGACCCTGGCCTTAAGGCGGTTCATGCAGTCTGTTGTCAGCTCCAGCAGTTCTAGCATGTGGTAGCTCTAGAGCGAGTATCTAGTAGCGTATAGTGACCCACCTGTCTCTCTGCTGCAGCTGGTCTATGACCCTGGCCTCCACGAGGTTCACGAGGCGGTTCATGCACAGTCTGTTGGCCAGCTCTAACAGTTCCAAGCACCTCGTAGGGTCTACTGCTGGGATCTTATCACTGTAGATGTAGCTTAGCAGGATGTGGAATGCGTACATTTTCACCCCGGGGAAGGAAATCTGTAGAGAAAGACTTACTTAGACAAAACAAAAGTTAGACAAGACAAACAGTACATTTTAAGCATACTCTGGAAGTATCGACATATTTACCACTTTCGGAAAACAAGAGGGCTGAAGTATCATTTCCGTGTAGGTCGAGTTTGATCTATCACATAGACCTGGTGTATAGGATACTGACCACCATCAGCACGGCACGGTGAGCTAGGTGGATGCCGTCGTCGAGCAGCTGAACATAACGCTGGTGTCTATAAGTATACTGACCACCCGGGAGGTGCTCTCGCGGAAGTGGCCCTGGAACATGGCCTTCATAGGGTCGCAGCGAGCCATCAGCACGGCGCGGTGAGCCAGGTGAATTCCGTCGTCCAGGTCGAAGGTCACGTCGGCGAATAGCGCGCGTTCTACGTACATGTCGCGGAGACGGGCTCCTAGAGGCTGTGAGGGGAAAAAAGATGTTCAGAGACTGAGGAGGATTCAAATAAAACGATCCACAGAGACTACTATCATAATCAATCAGACTAAAGGCATTCACTGCGAGACATAGGCCCCCTCCAAGCAACGCCACAACGCCCAGTTAGTTGCTTCTAGCCCACTTGAAGCACAAAGTTTCTTAGATGAACCGTTGAATATTAATAAAGAGCTTTTGTGTGGCCTGTCCAGCAGGAACTAGGCACATAATTATCAGTTTGTACATATATATATTAAATTATTTATTTAATGCATTGTAGTAGTATTCTGTATTAAATAAAGGGCATAATTTAGACGGTCACCAAAAATAATATTTTTAAGACTAAGCCTAGGCACCAAAATGGATCACTGGTCACCAAATTCTATCCAACTCAACTGTGATTGCCATAAAATGTAGGCTTGGGGTTACAAACTGGATAAAATAGGTTAGGTTAGAATTGTGACGCGGCTGCAGCCAGGACACGGCTCTGCACACTCTCGAGCAGTGCCCTGCCTGGGAAGCGCAGCGCCGTGTCCTGGTCACAGCAATTGGAGAAGATCTATCGCTGCCGGTCGTTGTTAGGGGTATGGTCAGCAGTGAGACGGTATGGGAGACGGTTGCGTCTTTTTGCGAAGACGTAATCTCGCAGAAGGAAGCGGCGGAGCGGGTCAGGGAGGAAGACTCTCTTGCTGACCCGATTCGCCGCAGAAGGACGGGACGGCGCAGGCGGCGAAATGCCGACTTGATGCCGCCATAGGAGGGGCCAGCGGACGATAGATCGGGGACTCTATCGTCCACGCTGTAAGGTCCCTGGAGTCGTGGTGATGTCCCAGTGCACCCGGACATCGCTGAAAGAAGTGGGAGCCCGAACGGGCATAGAAAAGGGAGCCCAGAAGTAGGCCACGCTGGATGGGTCGCGAATGTCATGCGTAGCAGTCCTCGCGACCCATCCATCAAGGCGAAAGTAGGTGCACAGGCGAAGTTTTTAGTGGGTGCAAGTCCCACATAACCACGTCGTCTCCCCGGATGATGTGGTATGCGTTAGGCATTTTCTTCGCAAGGAAAAAAAAAAAAAAAAAAGTTAGAATTCTGACCAACGGCCGAGCAGCGGCCGGCGAGCGCTACTTTTCGAATATTATTTGGTGACCATTTATCTGTTTTGGTAACCGTTTAGAACTTTTTTGGTAGTAAAATAGGTACTTTTTGGGCGGCGTTTAAACACATTCCTTAAATAAATAAAAAAAAAAAATGCTCTTGCATACCAATGAATTCTTAGTTTCTTTCACACACTAGCTTACCGTATGAAACTGAAGCATGAAGCCTTTATCGAACAACAAGTGCTGGTCCAGGATGAACTGACTGAGCTTGGTGAGCTCGTGGAAGCCGAGTAGCTCAGCCGCTTGTCTGATCTCCTGGCAAAGACGTAACGAAGCAAGTCAACGATGTGTTGGAAGATCATACTTTCAAAGTGTTTAGTTGTGTTCACACTTTCAGTGCTGACAACACCAATCAATAGGCTATTTTACTAAAAAAAAAACGAATTAGTCCGCCAGATAGATTTTCAAAAAATATAGGACACGTATTTTTTCTTTTTTACGTAAACAATAGATGAAGACGATATTCCTGCCTATAACCTGTTTACCCATTGGGTACTCGACAGATGGAACATGATAAAATTCTCTAGCCCAAGATCCTAGAGCCCCAGAAATTATTTTCTTAATAACAAAATATGTGCGATAGATCAGTGTTAGTATTTACACATACCTGCTAGCTTGGGCCGAAGCGATGGCTAATTTGTTTTGGTGTATGTGTAGATTATTATATTAATATTTCAAAGACAGCAGACTTCAATATTCGCAACTTATAACTATTAAACAAACTATGTCCAAACAGTCGGTGAATAGGACTTCACCCGAACTGGCGACCAGCTCATAGACTATTGTAATAACTTCTTTCTTTATTAGCCTGCACTTGTGTCCACAGTGATAAATCTATTTGGAAGGAGAAAGGGCCTTTTCCTAGTGCGAACTTGGTCAGAGATCGCCAAAGACTAAGTCAAACATGATGAAATACCTTTGATACCATTGGTTCGGTTGGCCTCAACTCAACAACGACGTTCTATAACTAGCTCGAACTAGCAGGTATGCCATTCTATTATTAAAAAATAAGTAAAAAAAAAAAAACTTTTCATATTCTTGGTCCATAATATTGTTAGTAGTTAGACTTAAAAACTATGTTAGGTACATTATAAAAAAATAATTAATTTAAGTATTTGCCGCCCTCTGGGGCACACGCACTTGTGTTGAAAACCCAGTGCCCCAGAAGGAGGCTGTCCAGCTTCGAGCACGTTCAGGATGGTGTTGGCGCTCCCACGTGTGCGGAACATCAGCGAAGCGATACGGCGCCGCAGCACAGTGTGAAACCCGTCTGTGTGCGCGTGCGCGTGCGCAAACATCGCAGACGCACTACAATAGCGTGAGAGCCCCACCAGCACCCTGAACGCGTAATTATATTTATTTATTTAATACTTCATGGACACAAATGTACAGAGGACTTAATGCCTTAGGCATATTGTATTCGGAGAGCGTTAATGGCCCGCTGAGTGTAGCTGACCCACAGATTGCACGTATTGCGAGTTTGGCAAAATGCTTTAAAAAGCTACAACCTGGGAGTCTTAAAATCAATAGTGAATAGGTTATTTCTAGGCAAGCGTGCTCCATCTTCGACCACATCCTCGCTTACCATCAGGTGAGATAGTGGTCAAACGCGTGCCTATCAATAGTAAAAAAAAAACAAAACAAAAAGAGTAATATGTGTCTGGGGGCTCTGGGATCTCGCTATATTCAGATAGAGACGGCACTTTATAAAGTTTGGAATGACTAACTGGTACATTACAAACTGGTACATGTATGAATGGCTAGAATAGCTGTTATCACTCTTACCTTGCAAGCTTTATCTGTGCACCACGGCATGAGCCATTCGCGAATAGTTTTAATAATCAAGGCCCATGCAAGAATAAAAATCTGATAAAGTAAGCCAAACGCTGTATTTCTAAAATAAATCGATGGAGCCAATCAATTTAATATCTTGTAAGACAGTGACAACCATCTAATATAATGAAAATAATACAGTATTTAGAAAAGCTTCACGCAGCTCTAATTTAAAGGAAAATTGATAAAACCGTAAATTGCATTACATGGTGTTTATAAATAATTTTGCTTTAATTATTATAATAATATGGTGATCAATCTAATGAATACAAAATAAAAATAGAGACATTTGCACCACACTTTCATAAGACTATATTAAGACCCACTTGCACAAACTAGAGTTATTTTTAACTCCGAGTTAGTTTTGACTCTGAGTTAAAACGGAAGAACAAATTTTTAGTTAACCTCGTGTTAGCAAATAAACTCTACAGTTATAAAGATAACCCTCTGGTTTGCGAAAGCCATAATGGTTTAAAACGATTTTTTAAATAAATATTATATTTGAATGTGACGTAGGTCTCATGCTTAAGAAAGTGCAGTAAAAAATATGATAAACTACAAAGAAATACATCTACAACCATACAAACAGGGTGCTGTTTTTATAATAATAATAATGATCAAAATTAATAATTATGAATTTGTTTTTAATGGTATAATTTATTGCAATAACATTTACCAGTAACAATCCGATAGCAGCTGACTGCAAAACATTTTTGTTATTATAAAATTATTAATTTTATATATATTTTTAATTTGCAATATATTTTATTAGTAGTGGGTAATACATAGAATAGAAGCATAGTAGAGTAGAAAAATATTAAATATAAAATTTATTAGCTGTCTTTTTATTAAAATTCCATAAGATAAGTTATTATTTATTTTTAAGTATTTTCATGAATACTGTCACGTTTTCTAACTAAAAACTAAAGTGATTTTATTATAAAGACAGCTAGAAATTATTCCAAGTCAATTAATAATAATATTCAATGATAAATTACTTAAAATACACACAGTAGAATACAAATATAATATTAATAAATACTAATACAAAGCTAAAGCTTATTTAAAATTTAATAAAAAGCGGTTTAGTGATGAAGTGATAGAAAATCATATCCAGACTATCTGGATTGTTAGCGACGAAATATAATATTTATCACTTGAGAAAAGTTAAGGTACATAACGATTAGATTATTACATTATTTAAAAAAAAAGTAGGTTTTGTAAAAATACCGTAAAATTTATTGTGACTTTTATTTCCTACACTTGGCGGCGCCACATGTACCATAAACATAAGCTCAAACTATTGCAAATCCGTCAGTTTTTGAAGTCACCAACCTGTACATTTTCCCTGTATTAATCTGCATCACTAAATCACTCCATCACTAAACCAACCAAACTTAATCCCTACAGCTATAAGGTTCAATATCGACTGACCTGCTGCTTGAAGGCGCTGCTATCCAGGGCTCCGGTGTATATAAAGTTGACAATCTCTTGCATGACAGTCTGAGAGATTAGCTTGCTCATCGTCACTATAGTTTGTGTTTGTGATGTCGCGTGTTGGATCTTGTCGCACTAAAAGGAAAATTAGAATACAATCTAAGTTATACTAGAACCAATTATTTATTTTTCTATACATCGCTCAAATATCGACTTAAGAGTCATGTATTTAAAGTTTATTGCCAGTATTCACAATTTGCATTTTAAAAAAGAGTGATTTGCAATCGAATTAGAACCTTATTATAAAAGTTAAGAACTTGGGGATAATCATTGACAGAAACTTCTCTTGGACTGCCCAGCTACAAGTAGTTAGCCGCAAGCTATTTGCATCTGCAGAATCGTTCTGCGTAATTTTCTTCCGACTGCCACCAAGATTGCACTTGCACAGTCACTTCTTCCCATCCTTGATTATGCTGGTGCCAGCTATTTTGACATTACTCAAGAACAACTCGACAAACTTGAGTGGCTTCAAAATTTTTGCATAAGGTTCATATTCGGGTTACGTAAATATGACCATGTTTCTGAATTCCATGCGAAGCTCAAGTGGTTGCCAATTCGCCTTCGACGGAATGTTCATATTATTTCCCTTTTATACAATGTACTATTTTCCCCTTCTACCCCTCTTCATCTCAAGAAACGTTTTCAGTTTCTCTGTGATTCCCATGCTAGATTTCTGAGGTCATCAGATAATTTACGACTTTAAAGTGCCAATGCATTCCACAAATTTCTTTGGTAATTCCTTTACTGTCCAGGCTGCTCGTTTGTGGAATGCATTGCCGGTCCCAGTAAGACGCGCTCAATCGTTCGTTACCGGTGTTCAAAAGACTCGTGAGGGGGGAGCATTACCTATCGCTGTGATATGCTTGTCATTTATTTATTGTTAAGATATGTTGTTAAAATTGTATATTATTATCAGTGCATATATGTTAAGATTAAGTAGTGTCACACCGATGACAACCCCATTTTATGTCCAGGCAATTACTTTCCATTCAAGGTTGCCTGGAAGAGATCGCGGAATGCGATAAGGCCGCCCATTGTACTTATATGTTTTAGTTTGTAGTTTTCTTTTTTTTGTTATTATCGGTTTACAATGATATGCTTCATTGTAATAAATAAATAATAAATATGTGTTACGTAATGTTTTTTACGGCAATACAAAATTCAATAACTAATAAATAAAAGATGTAGAAGTAATGCAAGAGATCTGATGATGATGTGATCCGACCGAAAGTCAAAGCGATTGCTTCAGCTCCGCTATAGTTGCCGTTCGTGAGCTCGCATGTGGCTTATGTAACCAATCTTCTTTGTAAAGATCGCACATTGCGAGCACGTGAGCACACCATCTTAGTTACATAAACTACTCAAAACAAAATAGGGCCCACCTCGAATCAGTCACTATTTTGGTCTAAATAAAGTTATCTGTGTAGTTGTTGAAAAAGTTATGGTTTGAACCGTCAAGGTGACATGTTTAAGAGCCCTTATCAATATTTATTCCGACAACATTCATATTGATTTCAAGAGGGTAGCTAAAAAAGTGAAGTACTCGAAAAAAACATCGAATGCACAAATTCTCAGTCACTTAAGTTTTCAGTCTACACCAAACGCTGTTGTGGAACACTCACGTTTTTAACCATTTTGTTTGTTTCCTGTGTTAGTTGTGATCACTATGCCTGGTTCTCGACGACATATGGACATGGAAACCGCTGCAAGAGCAGTATCTTTGCTACAAGAGGGACAGTCTCAGAGATCTGTGGCTATACACCTCGGTGTATCGCGACGAGCGATCCGAAACGTTTGGGAACGGTATCAGGAGACCGGAAGTGTAGCTAGGAGACCTGGCACAGGAAGAGTTAGGGCTACAACTGCCCAGGAAGACCGATACGTAAGGTTAACCGCACGTCGGGAGCGTACTGTAACCGCTCGGACCTTACAAACTCGACTACGGCAATCTACAGGGACGAGAGTCAGCGATCAAACCATTCGGAATCGGCTTCACGAAGATGGACAACACTCCAGAGTACGTGCTATTCGACTAAAACTAACGAGGGCTCATCGTGCAGCACGCTTAAGGTACGCCCGGGAACATTTGGAATGGACTATGGATAACTGGAGGAATGTGCTTTTTACGGACGAGTGTAAAGTGAAGTTTTACAGTGACGACAGACGGATACGCGTGTGGAGAAGAGAAGGGGAACGTTTTTCTGAACCATGCGTGCATGGAACAGACCGATTTGGGGGTCCTAGTGTTATGGTATGGGTTGGAATTAGCTTACACGGCAAAACAGAGCTGGTAATTCTGAATGAAGGTACCGTAACCGCCGCCAGTTACATAGAGCAAGTAATCCGGCCACATGTCATCCCATTTTCACAAAGAGTGGGCAATAACTTTGTCTTTACGCATTACAATGCTCGCGCACACACAGCCCGCACTACACAAAGAGCACTCTCTGAAGCCAATATCACCGTTTTGCCATGGCCAGCAATGAGTCCCGACCTCAGCCCCATCGAACATTTATGGGATCAGCTCAAAAGACGCCTGAAAGAACGTTACAGTGATGTGAACAGCCAGCAGGAGCTCATTAACGCTTTGAAAGTCTGTTGGGAACAAATACCGGAACTAAACGTAACTCACTTGATTGAAAGTGTCCCAGATAGGCTCAGAGAGTGCATACGGAGCAGAGGAGGACCCACTCGTTATTAAAAAATAACAAGCACCATATTTTTTTTCCAGAATAGTTGTGCTTTACAAGATTATGTTTTTCCTTTATTTTGTGTAATTTTTTCTAAAAACTGTTATTTTGTGTTTTTATTAAACAAAATAAACAAATGTTTCTATTGTTCATGTTTACACTATTCCTAAATGCTCACTTGAATCTTGTGTACTCATAAAAACTGAATGTTTTGGTTCAATTTTAAGTTGCAGCAAAAAAACATGGTGGGCCCTATTTAGTTTTGAGTAGTTTACTATAGTTAATTGCCGCAGGTGGTCGGACTTTCATAGGGAACATGCAATATTTTCATTTTTGCTTTAATTTTAAAGAACTTCATCTAGAATAGACCACCACATAAATAAGAAATGAAAAAGCTTTAATTTATTGCCAAAATTGCGTTTTTAAACCGACAGTTTATTTTTCGCGCGAAAACGAACGATGACGTCACTCCTTTCTGCCACTGGTCAAGAACTGTCCTAACTCAAAGACATAAAGTTGTCTTTTCGCTGTCATAACAGCAGTGGCGACACTAAACGCTGATTGTTTTTTTTAAATACGTTCTGTTTCACGTTACTTTAATTCATTATATTTTGTTAAAAATGGATATTAATTAAAATAAAAACGTTGCAATGGCCTATATTTTATCCTTTTTATCATTTTATTTACAACATTTTCGTAAACTCTGTATTGGCATCTTCCCTATTGGTCACGCTTGGCATCTTCCCTATTGGTAACGCTTGGCATTAAGCTCAAAGCGCCGCTGTTATTCAAATTCATGTACTTTGGCTGTAAGTCCTTTACTTTGAGCGGCTTGCTTCCACCGGGACGGCTCTCAGTCGCTCTTGTTAAAGTGCCGCTTTAGCACACTTTATACCAGAGAAGCTTTCCACTCTCCTTGCGCTTACCCTCCTATGACATAGTACTGTCTTTCCTTGTTCTCTTTAAAATCCATCCAAAGGTTGTCTTGAAAAGTTCGCTTTTAGCGATAAGGCCGCCCATTGCGTCACCCTATGTAATGTTTTCTTTATATATCTTTACTGTAACTTATTTGGTGTACATAATAAAGAGGAGCTCGTGGCTAGATAATAACAGCTGCACGGGTAGATCTTCAAGGTTAAGCAACGCTTGCCATGGTTGGTCTGTGGATGGATGACCATCTTAACATATCGAGTTGCCTCCGTGCCTCAGAAAGCACGTTAAGCCGTTGGTCCCAGCTTTAGCAGTCATTACGGATAGTCAGAAGTCAGTAAATCTGATTCCAGTCTTGCCATGAAGTACCGTGTTACCCAGTTAAAGGGATGTGGAGGTCTGGTAGGCACCGCTCCTCGTAAAATACTGGTATTCAGCTAAATCTGGCTTGACTGGAAGCCAAACCCAATATAGTTGGGAAAAGGCTAGGCAGATGATGATGATGATAATAAAGAGTATTCTATTCTATAGATATTTTTTTATCATCATTGGTACATAAAGAGTTCATAAACGTATTAAAAACCAGATCAAAAATTTATCGTTCTTAAACAAACATGCTTTTTATTTCTCACAAGATTCTGAATTCTTGCAGTCATTTAACAATATGAAATTCAATTTATTTAATTATTGTTTCCAGTAATCTAACCTGTGTACATCATAAAGTTACCTTAACAACTCTGATAGAGATGATGGCGGGGTGGTTGACCTCTCTGTATAAGTCCGGAGGCTTTTTACAGCTGTCGCTCAAGGGCAGGATCTGACATGACGAGCGGCGCTTGATCTGGTCCCATACCCTGGTAACAAAGTTATTATTAGTATGTTGAATATTTATCCACAGCCTTCCTCGTTAAATGGATGATCCAAAACTAAAAATATGATGTTTTCAATTTGAACCAATAGTTTCTGAGATTAGCGCGTTTAACCAAACAAGTTCTTTAGCTTTATAATATCAGAATAGACTCGAGGATTAGATGGGTTTCTAGATCTATATCTATACTAAAATATAAAGCTGAAGAGTTTGTTTGCTTGAACGCGCTAATCTCAGGAACTGCAGGTCCGATTTGAAAAATTCTTTCAGTGTTATATAACCCATTTATCGAGGAAGGCTATAGGCTATATCATCACGCTAAGACCAATAGGAGCGAAGCAGTAATGGAAATTGTGACGTAGACGAAGTTGCATATAATAAAAAAATGTCCAAAAATAAAAATGTCAAATACGAAAAATGTCCAAAAATAAAAATGTCAAATACGAAAAATGTCCAAAAATAAAAATGCTCTAAAGTAATTAGAAGGCTCTTTGTTATGCTTACCAGGAGGTAACATAAACAAAGATAATTCCCGTCCCGATAGTATTGTTCTTACCTCATCTGCTTAGCCTGGTCTTGTCGTATGAGATACTCGGTGTCCTCGTTAAACTCGCCGGTAGTCGCCTCACCCATACTGCTCACCTACAACAAGCGACACATTCGGTGAAAGCCATCATCATCATCATCTCATCGCCACATCTTAGGCCGGAGCACCGAGATAGCGGCAACTAATTTATTTTTTGGATGGGTAATCGCCAAATGACTCCCTCTCCAGCGGGAGTATCAAATTCTTACTGACTAAAATCCACCTGCGGCCCTGGTTTCCAGAGCCACTCCACATTTTGATTTCCTTGAAAGTGCCGAAATATACGTTTTTTGTGGCATAAACGACCGTATCTTTTTTTAAGTTAACTTAGAACTTTGATTTTTTCACAGCTTCAAGGGACCGCATCCCTGAGTATATGGTTTTAATTTCAACTCGAAACCTCTATGCGTCCCGAGATAAACGGTCTTGACAGACAGACAGACGAACAACAAAGTGGTCTTATTCAGGTTTTTTTTTTTCCTTTTCAGATACGGAACCCTAAAAAATGCGGTTTAATGATTTACAGACATACCCATACATCAGTGGTAACACTAGCTCTACGAAAATCACCCTTATTGCTACGATATGTAAGCAAATTCTAAATGGGCTGCGCGTCGTGGCTGTGCTTGTGGATTATGTGAGAAATATCCGATCGCGGACCATCTGTTGCGGACCATTCGTCAACACAGCGAACGTTTTAAAAGCAGTTTTCTAGAGGGAGACGGAGATATCTTACCATGCTGCTCTCGCTGGAACTCCGAGCCAGCTCCGCAGATAGGCTGACGCAGTCGTTGGTGAGCAGGCGATGGAAAGCCTCGCAAGCCGCCGCCATCATAAACCGGTGGACCGGGAAGCCTTTAGCCCCACATATTATCACCATGTCTGAGAAATACTGTTGAAGAAAACGATATTTTAAAAATCAAATTATTATCGACACAATAATAACGAGGGCTTTTTGATCTCAGAGCTGTAGACAAAGATGTGGTAAATAGAAGTTTCTTGAAAAAACTGTTCATACATAATATATTGGATTTTTTATTCTTTCGTTACTTAATCAATAAATGAAGACGATACAGTGGGCTACAATTAAGGGCGCCATATGCTTTGTTACTCTTCCTAGAAGTGACGTCACAAGCATCCGTTCCTGAACTTTGATGCGCGTTATATTTGTATTTTTTATTGATTTGAATAAACAAAAAATACGAATCCAATAGGGAAGATGCAAATACAGAATTTATGAGAATGTTGTTACATGATAAAAAGTATAAAATAAAGGTCATTGCAACGTTTTCATTTTAGTTAATATCGATGTATAACAAAAATAATGAATTAAGGTAACGTTAAACGGAACGTATTTAAAAACAACAATCAGCGTTTAATGACGTCACTGCTGTTATGACAACGAAAAGGCAACCTTATGTCTTTTAGTTAGGACAGTTCATGGCAAGTGTCAGACAGGAATGACTCAACTTCTTCGGGCGAAATGGCAAACTATTAGTTTAAAACCGCAATTTTGAATGAAACTAAAGCGCCTTATTTATTTTTTTTATTTATGTATGGCCTATTTTACATAGAATTCTTTAAAATGGTGCTAAGATGTAAATGTTGCATGTTCCCTATTTTCTGACATACAAAAAGGTTTGTTTTTTATCCAGGAATCATACACAGTACACTCATAATCAATGTAGTAAACTAGTGGCAATAGGTTATAGGTTTACAAAAATAGTACAATTAGTTTCTGCTTATTTTTATTATAAGATTAGTGGTACTGTTATTTTATGATCGTTAACTACAGTGAACGACCTCTATGTAACACCTCAAATGCATTTATCGCATGTCGGAAAGTCAAATAGAGGTCATTTTTAATACTTTCATGGCCACCTCTATTTTCATGAAGTACTTACGGTTGCTGAATACAACTACGACAAACCGAGGCAGGCCTAAAAATGCTGGAAACTGGCGGAGGCGTTGGTCTAGCAGGGGTATCGGAGATAAGGAGGAATGGTAAATTTTCATAAACTTTCTTGAATAACTTCGACACGATTCATTTTAAAATAACGGATTAAAATATTTGAGGCCCTAAGCTACAATAAGTCTTTTCATTTGGTGCCAAAACTTATTTTTTTAACTAAATACTTTGTCCCCCAAAAGTGACGTCATACTCAAAATTGATTTAATTACGTCCGCGTCTTTTTGGGTCACAAAAGTTTTTATGCCTACTTAATTATGCCCCATTCAACTCATCGGTTCAGTAGATTCGGAACCAATTGGCTGTGACGTTCGAAACCCTAATAATTTGGAAGTCGGTGCTTCTGTTAGGGTTTCGTGGTTTTTTTGACACCAACTTCCAAAATTAAAATTATTCCGTACTTTTTGATGGAAATAGATTATATTTTTTCAAGTTAATTTTGGCCTGGTTAATGTCTTGAATTTTATTATAGTGCTGGTTCCCCTCAAAAATTCCAAGCAGTATCTATTTAATTGTCTATCTCCGAAGTTCTTCATCAGCTCTTTACGAAATTGGACCATTTCCTTCATTTTATTAACTCCGTCATTATGGCCATGAAAACTGAAATGATAACCTCCTCCTTATTTGAAGTCGGTTAAAAAGGAGACTAACACCCATTTTTGCATGCCCTGAATAAAGCTACGTATAAAAGTGTCACATCTTACTTCATTTACCTGTTGGCGCATGAGAGTGGACATGTTCTCCAGGTAGGTGCTGTTCACCACCGCTACTTCCGGCTCCATGGGACGCGGGGGTCGAAACGGTGCCTGTAGACAAAATTAAGGGTTAAACTAGGGAGACAGTTATGTGTTTTCAATTAAGAGAAGCATTCATTGCACAGTAATAAATAAAATAATCAAACATTAAAAAGATTACGAGGAAATGAGAACCTCCTCTTTTATGAAGTTGGTTAAAAAGTTTAGCGAGTAATAGATACGATACGATTTAAGACCTCAATCAATCTGCCTTGGCAGTCACTCCATGTGTTTATTTCTGTACAAGTGATTTGTAATCTATGAAATAAATGAATTCAAACCGTATCCGATTCGACAGCCGACCCAAATATAGTTGGGAAAAGGCGAGGCATAAAATAACATAATGTTTATTTCTTATCACAATATACATTAATTATTTTACAGATTCTTGACTGAATGTAGTAAGATAAGGTATCAAACGACCTTTTATAGTTGTATTTAATTTGATTGATTAATATCTAGGGTTAAGTATGCGAGACGAATGTTAGTAGATGTGTAATGTGGGTGAATTTGTGAGTGTGTGACTGTTTGATTGTGTGTTTGAAGTATGTTTTCAGTATCATTATATTAGACAGACCTCGTTATATCCTACTTCGCACCTACCTGTAAGAGCGGTCTCTGCACCCTCTTCAAGTTGGTCATCCAGAACCGCTGCTGTCTCCTGGCTATGAGAGCGGCTCGGATGGCATTCTCGAACACCTCGTTGACTCCGTAGTAGGTGAACACTGAGGTCTCGTAGTAGTATATGCCGAACTCGTGCGCTAAAGCGCGCCCTTGGTCTGGCATTACCAAGTCGCTTTTTCTTGGTGCTCTATAAAAGATAAGTTATTTTTTTGATTTGTATTATTTTTTTAGGAATTGTACTTTTCTAGATAATTTTTCCGTTTTTAAAATATTATTGAGTAGGTAGTTATTATTAGTTATGCAGACAAATTATTTTAGATTTTTTTTTAGTTTTTAAAATATTATTGAGTAGGTAGTTATTATTAGTTATGCAGACAAATTATTTTAGGTTTTTTTTTAGTTTTTTAAATATTATTGAGTAGGTAGTTATTATTAGTTATGCAGACAAATTATTTTAGATTTTTTTTTAGTTTTTAAAATATTATTGAGTAGGTAGTTATTATTAGTTATGCAGACAAATTATTTAGCAGCATTTTAAAAATGGTGATCATAGATTTGTGGCAGTTCTAAGCAAATAATCTGCTTATGGATTTTCAAAACACAAATAAGTAGCAATGATGATGAAGATTTATGATGCAATTTGTGATAAGCAAGATCTAACTTTAAAGAAATCAGCATTTTATATAGTCAAAGTTATATAAGCGTATACAAAATTATATAGTCAAAGTTACCTGATGAAAGGGCTGCGATCTTTACAGTAGTTCAAGTATGTCTCATCTCTGTACATGTAACGGAGGTCGTTCTTACATCCTACTAATAAAATCGGTGTGTTTGGGCAGAACCGTCTGAAATAGATACACTACATATAAATGTCTACGGCTGTCGTTAAAAATCTATCCAATTCAAAGTCAATTTCAATTTATTTATTTCAACTAGACCATTGAAAGCAGTTTTGAACATCTACTGTTTGAAAATAAAATATTATAGTGATACCAATCGTCCATTCGCAAAAATTAGATACAACTCAGTCTATTAAAATCTATGTAAGTAAATATGAAACGTTGTTCTTAGTAAGCATCACTGGTGAATGCGAGCTTTTCTTTGTGGCGATACAATTGATTCTTGGCAAAACTAAGGAAAAGTGGTACCTACTTAGTGCTTTTTTCTACGATTGGTTTCTATGAATTCTTTTTAAGACGCGTTTTCACCTGCAAGCAAATTGCATGCAGGGTTTGGTTCGATTTTTTTGTCTATGGGAGCTGGCGTACTTTAAAAAAAAAAAAAAAATGGCTGCAGGGGTGCTGCCATTTTCATTCTTTTTTCAAAGTTGCGGCGCACAATCTAACCTGCATACCTATATAGGGTAGAGGACACTTAAACAATCAAAAAATGTTAGCAACATGATGCCCTAAAGTGTCACGATGGTTAAACTGGGACTTGGTAGTATGTATATTACAATTCATATTCATAAGATTTTGATGGCTGTATTCATGAAGGATATACCTAAGTATATACCAAATGTTACTTTACCTTATCTCAGGATACCACATGGCTCCACAATTCCTCAAAGATATAGGGTTGGTTATTGAGAAACATAGGAGAACCACATCAGACCTGAAATTATTACAAGAGTGTATAGGTTATTTCTAGGCAAGCGTGCTCCATCTTCGACCACATCATCGCTTACCATCAGGTGAGACACACGTTTACTGTTGATAGGCACGCGTTTGACCACTAGGTCAAACGCGTGCCTATCAACAGTAAAAAAAAAAAAACAAACAAGTAACCTTCTATTTTAGTTCAAACTCACAAGTTCAAAATACTTAATAGAATAACTTTTTAAAATGAAGTTAGAGTAGATGGCGCCAGATCAGAGTCGGCGCAAGGGGGCGACGTGGGCCACTGCCTACGGTCTCGCGGTCCGAAGAGCCTCGCAGCTTTGAGTTTTGACGTGACAACGTCTTATAAATTGGTTTGCCGGGTGACACTTCAAGAAACTGCGTTACGCTCCGCTCACGTTATGCGCTCACAATGAGAGCGAGTGAGAGGCACGCGTCCCTTCCACTCGGGCATGGTTAGCCCGCCTAAGAGCGAGAGAGACAGACATAAAAAGTCGTTGTCACGTAAAACTTTCGCCCGTATACCGACTTTACAGGCAACCAATTTTTTTCAACTCTGAAAAATCGTAGCTATCGTGGCAATAACAAATATAACTTATCCGAGCCTATTTGCATTTTTTGAGCTCGCTTTGCTTGCTGTTGCTATTTGAATTCTTTATAGTGTTAAGTCATCATCCTCCTAGCCTTATCTTACCGGACCGGATTTTTCTTTATAGTGTTAAGGATTGTCAAAATATTAGCCGCAGCGAGATAGACACTCTGATTTACTCGTACAAGCTACAAGCGCGCGTAGGGTCATAATCATGCGTATTTTATTAATTAGTTATTTCTTGAATTTTTCCACATTCGTCAAATATTCACAATTTTTGCACAAAAAGTCAAAAGAAAGTGCAAACTATTCGTGACGGGGTGCGATTGATTCTGCCGCATTTCACCCTCAATTTGTAGAATCCAACCTCTGAAAAACTCCTCAAAAATCTACCTAGAGGGCCTCACAAAATGCCAAACTTGCCCACATGAAATTTTAGCCTTGCGCCGCCACTGCGCCAGATAAATTTGCAATAAGTATTTCCCTAATATATCTTCATAGGTATCCAAAAAAATAAATAAAGGATCTCTTTCACTACTGGAATATGTACAGGACCACAATAGATGTTGATTCAGGACTGCTTTTCGTCTTGATTTCTGTTTTTGAAATAAAGAATGTCAATAAATGTAGGTGGGGCAATGACCGTTAAGTATAGCAAACGTATTTGGCGCCTACCATAGTTTGCTTCAAAAAACGTTTTTCAGAAAACTGTTGAGAAATCACCACATTCGACAATCTTATTTATTTCTCCAATAAGTAAAGAAAAATAAATATTACCTTCCATAAGCGAATCTCCTGTCCTTTTCATGGTCACCGAAGGTATCCCAGAGGCGAAGTGATACATTCACACCATCTACCACTTCCCAGGATCTCTCTAGAACCTGGTTGGGATAAGTTAAAGTTTACAACTTAAAACAACCCCTTCTTAATCTATTTATTTATTATAAACTTTATTGTACACCAAAGTATGAACAAAAAGGAAACACAAACAATGGGCGGCCTTACCGCATTCCGCGATCTCTTCTAGACAACCTGGGATCTGGGATGGACAGTATTTGCCAAGACATGAGATGGGGCTGTCATTGGTGTGACAAAAAACTAATTCAATTATAATATTTAAAATAATAGATACACACATACATACATAAAAATCTATATAATAAATACTTAAATACATACATAACAAGCATACAAGTAGTGAAAATATATGACGACTATAATATATCTTCAAATCCTGTCCTTTCCTTAATCTAGAATAAAGATATCATCATCACTTAAAAAATTTTTTTTTCCTTAATTATGAAGAAGCAATTAGTAAGTGTCATACCATTTTGGAATCCAGACTAAACGCGCCATCTTTTAATGTTACTTGCCAAAATAGTGTAGTACATTTTTTTTACAGTACAGTCGGTTAAAGTTGGGTGATGTAATTATTTTGAATTCAATGTTGGGTAAAAATCTAAGATTTTCTTTGAAACTGAGGCAGTCATGTTTTAACTTTTAACTGTAATTGATAGAAAAGTTATTCGTAGTTACATTACAGAAAAAAAACTGAAGAAAAGTTAATATTCGCAGTCACAGGACTTGAAAGATCATCACATGGTGTCAGTTTTTAAGATTTATTTTTGAATCCTTATAATTTGAAAAGTACATGACCAAGATTTTTTTTCATATTTTTCTGATAACTGTTACGACTTGGCCTAATGCTCGATTTCGGCTTGACGTTGATTTCTGGGACACCCTGTATAGTGTGTATTGCGAATTTCATAATGGACAAAAATATCGAACAAAGAGTTTGTCATAAATTTTGCATCGCCAATGGAATTTCGTGTTCGGAGTCACTGAAAATGTTACAGAAGGCTTACGGTGAATCGACTTTATCAAAAACTCGTGCTTACGAGTGGTTCAAAGCATTCAAAAGCGGTCGAGATGTGATGGAAGATTTGCCTCGCTCTGGTAGGCCGTCAACGTCTGCAACTGAAGTTAACATCGCAAAAGTGAAGGAAATAGTGACTGAAAATCCCCATTCAACTCTGAGAGAGATAGCCGCCGAACTTTCTGTATCTCACGAGTCGATCCGTACCATTTTAACTAATCATTTGGGTATGAAACATGTTGCTGCTCGGCTAGTCCCAAAAGATCTGAATTTTCTCCAAAAACTCAATCGCATGAAAGTCGCTGAGGACATGCTAGAACGAGTCAGTTCGGACCCAACATTCATGAAACGCATTGTTACTGGTGACGAGACGTGGGTTTACGAGTTTGACATGCAAACTAGTCAACAAGCTTCGGAGTGGCGCCTTCCAACTGACCCGAAACCGAAAAAACCACGCCAAAGTCGATCAAAAGTCAAAGTCATGTTGACTGTTTTCTTTGACTATCGCGGTGTTGTGCACTCTGAATTCTTACCGGAAGGTCTAACGGTAAATAAAGAATATTATTTGAGCGTTACGCGGCGTTTAAGAGAGCAAATTTGACGAAAAAGGCCAGATTTGTGGAAAGAAAATTCTTGGATTTTGCACCACGACAATGCGCCTTCGCACAAGGCTATCATTGTGAACGAATTTTTAACCAAACACTCAACAAATACCATCCAGCAACCACCATATTCACCAGATATGGCTCCTGCTGACTTTTTTCTTTTTCCTAAACTCAAATTACCACTTCGTGGCACCCGTTTTCAATCGATAGAAGACATAAAGGAGAATTCGCGGCGAGAACTGAACTCAATTCCGGAAGCAGCGTTTAAAAAATGTTTTGATGAATGGATTATTCGTTGGCGCAAGTGTATCGTTTCTAAAGGAGCATACTTTGAAGGTGATAAAATAAATTTGGATGAATAACAGACATTTTGTGTATTATTGATCTTTTCCCGGTACTTTCTTGACAGAGTAGTATATGGCAAATTAAAGGTGTGGTTTTTTTTTCAAAATCAACTGATTCGATTCCTGGGTAGGAAATACGACTTTTCAAAAATCCAATAATACAGTTTTAGTTTTCAACAAAATCAGGCTCGAGACTCCTTTCAGTGTTTTTCGATATCCCTTATAGTTTCGGATTCGGCCATGAAGGCACACTTAAAAAAATTCACCCTGTATACTAATCTATACTTTTATACTAAAATTATAAAGGTGTACATTTTGTGAGTTTGTGAGGTTGCAGCCTCCAGGTAATCTCTGAATCTACCTAAACGATTTTAAAAATTCTTTTACCGACAGAAAAACATGTTATTTGTGAGTGTTATAAGCGATATACTACTCTGTCAAGAAAGTACCGGGAAAAGATCAATAATACAAAAAATGTCTATTATTCATCCAAATTTATTTTATCACCTTCAAAGTATGCTCCTTTAGAAACGATACACTTGCGCCAACGAATAATCCATTCATCAAAACATTTTTTAAACGCTGCTTCAGGAATTGAGTTGAGTTCTCGCCGCGAATTCTCCTTTATGTCTTCTATCGATTGAAAACGGTTCAGTTGGAAGGCGCCACTCCGAAGCTTGTTGACTAGTTTGCATGTCAAACTCGTAAACCCACGTCTCGTCACCAGTAACAATGCGTTTCATGAATGTTGGGTCCGAACTGACTCGTTCTAGCATGTCCTCAGCGACTTTCATGCGATTGAGTTTTTGGAGAAAATTCAGATCTTTTGGGACTAGCCGAGCAGCAACATGTTTCATACCCAAATGATTAGTTAAAATGGTACGGATCGACTCGTGAGATACAGAAAGTTCGGCGGCTATCTCTCTCATGGGGATTTTCAGTCACTATTTCCTTCACTTTTGCGATGTTAACTTCAGTTGCAGACGTTGACGGCCTACCAAAGCGAGGCAAATCTTCCATCACATCTCGACCGCTTTTGAACGCTTTGAACCACTCATAAGCACGAGTTTTTGGTAAAGTCGATTCACCGTAAGCCTTCTGTAACATTTTCAGTGACTCCGAACACGAAATTCCATTGGCGATGCAAAATTTAAGACAAACTCTTTGTTCGATATTTTTTTCCATTATGAAATTCGCAATACACACTATATATGATATTACTAAAACCAGCACTGTATTTAATATAAATAACAGATGCAACTCAAACTCCGCGCCAAAATGGAAAACAGTTGTGCCAATCTAACAACTACAAAAAAACAAAAATTTGAATTTGGAACCATAAACAAATCATCCATTCCCGATACTTTTTTGACTGAATGTATACACCCGGAAAATACCGCCTAACGATGGGTCAGCTAGTGTAAAATATAAAGATTGATATGCTAGCAGCATTTTACATTAATTATTACCAGAAAGTTAGTTAGTTCTCACACTTAAATTATTTGTTATAAAAATTAAATTCAAGTTAAAGTAATCTCATCAAGGCAAAAACTCAAGGCTCCGTTGAAAACAGATTGGTACTTAGGTCTGGTACAAATTTGTTAAATGCACATCTAGTACAGATCAGGGGGGCTAAAAAGGTCACTTTAAGAGAATCATATTAGAATCATAATATTAATGACACAACCATTTATCAAATTTAATTTTCACCTTTATTGCTAATGCATTACGTTCTAGGAAGATTGGGAAAATTTGACAGTGACAGGTGGAACGATTTGCTTCCTGATTCTGCTAAAGTGGCCTTTTAAGGCCACTTGAGTTGGCTTATCAACAGTTTTTATCTCTATTCATAATAAGGTATTTTACTAAAAAAATGTAATTAGTCCATTTGATAGATTTTCAACACAAAAAATATTCGACACGTATTTTTTCTTTTTCCACGTAAACAAAAAATGAAGGAGATACAGCGAGTTAAAGACACGCGTGACGTCATCTGGCTTGGTAAAGTTGGTACATTTTTACCAAGCCAGATGACGTAGTAAATTTGTCTGCTAGACCTTAGATGAGAAATATTAAATTTTAAAAATGATCCACTTACATCCTTGTATATCCGGTACTGATCGATGGCCCACACTGTAGGCACGTGTGTGGTCATCAGCTGCGACAGCGACACATGCTTGTTGCAGGCACGTGCACATATGAGACGTGTCTTGCCGACCGCTGTGTCTCCTACCACCACGCACTTCACCAACTCTTGGTGGGGTTGCTCGTTGTCCATTATCTGGAAAGGATTATTAGCAATGAAGTTGTGGTCTGGAAATATGCACTAATATGGAATGTTTCAAACAACAGTTTAAGTTGGGGCTTGAACTGCATCTGGAATTTTAAACTGGAAACGCCAATACGAACGGAACCTTGATATTATCACTTACAAAATTAACAAGCAAGCTGTCAGTCACAAGAAAATAGTGAATACAATTTAGTAGGCTATATTTGATTGCAGGCCAAACTTGGTCAGAGATTTTATTTTATTTATTCAGGAACAATAAACAGATCACCGAAGACAGAGTGGTTTGGAAGAATACTGAAGATGAGCGACTGCAATATGCCAATAAGAAGTTGGTCATTCAAAATAATTGAAATTACCTACTAATTAAAAGCAAAGGCACCTACCGAAAAACATTGCGACTGATCCCATTCTGAGTATTGTAGAAGTCACTATGAATATTTTGAGAGCTGTTTTAATCTTTTTTTGGACTAACAAAGAAAATCTCAGAACAAGTTAAGATTTTGCGCTGAAAATGCTCACATTTCACAGTTATTAAAGCGAGCTTTTGCAACAAAATGATGATATAGCACTGGTATATTTTAGTTAATTGTAAATTAATTACAACAATTTTTTTTATATGATTATAAAAGAAACATAAGAAGAAACAAAACAATTCACGATCAAAACAAAATTTTAAATTCGATTTACAAATTCAAAAACAAACTTCTGTCAAAATAGCTTTGACATTTAATCTTTGACAGTAACATTTTCAGAAAAATTAAACGCGTTCAAAATAATTATTTACATCTCAAGTTATTTGATTCTTTGTCATTTGATTTTATCTAACGATTTTCATGTAAAGACATCGTGAACATATTTTATAGAGACCAGCACCGGGTTTTATGACTATGCAGATTCATTTTATAGCCTGTAGATTGTATAACATAAGTAAGCCCTCAAAATGTCGCTTAGTTAGAGCGCTAATGAATTTCTTCTTAAATACCAAATAATAATTTAAACCTTATTCATAAAATTGATAGAATGATACAGCAAGATTTTAATTCACTTACGTTTTCTTCAATGAATTCTTAATTGATTCATACACTTTGAAAACCTTTGTGGTAACCCAACTCAAATCATTTGAACAATATCACTCACTACACTAACTAATGATCACAAATACTGAAATAACCTGCATTATGTAGTTTAGATAGGTATTATTGCAAAAAAGATTATCTTTTCACGATATTTGAGGCAATGGAGTGAAGTTGATTTTGTAGCATTGCAGTGATGTGCGCATGTTGGACGTCTTGCGCAGAACTGTTAGAACGCGTACAGGGCAAGTTCATTTTAATTTTGTTATTGACAATTTTAAGTCAACGAACTTCGTCGCTATTGTTGAACTTTTGTATATCTTGAATACGGCAGCGGCTCAATACTCACAATTACAGTATACAATGATACACGAAGCAATTGTAAATAAATACTTCCTTTTTATTACTTATGGATGCGTTCATTGCATTCACTTACAAAAGTCTCTGTGAATTCGTGTAGCAGAGCCCATTTACTATGTAAGTCTTAGCTCACAACTCACGTGAAAAGTAGGTTTTTACGTGAGTTGTGAGCTAAGACTTTTATGTATCTAGCTACAATTAGGTACAGCTAAGAGTCTGTAACCTAATAATGTATAAAATGGCCTGAAATAGTCCAGTTCGTGTCGCTGTAACGTAGCTCCTACTTATTCATACTTCGCAATATTTCATGTAATAGCGTTTAAATTTTTCTCAAGTAGTAAGTATTTTATAGTAAATCGACCGTGAATAATGTTCCAAGTGTATTAAAATCTTTTAGGACTATTATTTGTGACAAAAAGGTATTAGAAAATTTTAAGAATATTTCAAGGAATGAGCTATTAAATTGTAACATAACGAGTTTCCTCCGTGCCTCGGAAAGCACGTTAAGCCGTTGGTCCCGTCGTTACGGGTTGTCAGAAGCCAGTAAATCTGACTCCAGTCTTGCCAAGAAGTACCGTGTTACCCAGTAAATGGGTTGTGGAGGTCTGGTAGGCAGCCGCTCCACGTAAAACACTGGTATTCAGCTAAATCCGGTTTGACTGGAAGCCGACCCCAATATAGTTGGGAAAAGGCTAGGCAGATGATGAGCTATTAAATTGTAAATGTCCAATAGACCTAAGTAAATGACAGATTATGTTAAATTTTTTTCTGATGTTTACAATAAAGCGAAAATTCAAGTGGTGGTACGCAATAAAAGGAAAAGTAAATCTTGGATTACAAAACAGCTTAAACAAATTATAGGTATCACGGATAAGTTATTTAAAAATTGGAAAAATAAACCAGATGATATGAATTTGCGAAGACAGTATAACAGATTTAGAAATAGATTAAATAAATGTATAAATAAAGCGAAAAGTAAATACCGTCAAGAAGAAATAAAAAACTGTAAAAATAATATTAAAAAGATTTGGACTAAAATTAATTCATGGATAGGTAATGAGAAAAGGAGTGTAAGTAGATTCTGTTATTTTAAAGTACTTGGGAAAATTAGAATCCTCGATTGATATTATATGTGACAAGTTTTCAGCAACATTTAGGTACTTACTAAAGAAATCCTAGATATAAAACATGTATGTAATCATAGGTTTTTAGAAAGATCGAGCTATGTTGAGTCTGCAAATGTATCATTGCGATTTCAGAAAGCTTATCCAACAGATATAGATAAAATTATAAATATGTTAAGTAGTGACAAATCTGACGGAGTGGATAAAATAAGAGTGAAAGATATTAAATTATTAAAATCTAAGTTGAGCCCTGTAATAGCTTTATTTATCAACTTAAGTGTTGAAAAGGGGTTATACCACATATAAATAGTAGTAATAGTAGACTACTATTTATATGTCTGTGGGTTATAGGTACCCCGAAAAACTAAAGACAGCATTAATTAGACCTATTTTTAAACAAGGTGTGCACAGTGATTACGCAAACTATAGGCCAATAGCCATATTGTCAGATATAAATAAAATCGTAGAAAAGTTTATTGTGAATCAGCTAAGTGTTTTATTGGAAAAACACAATATTCTAACAAATGCACAGCATGGTTTCCGACGGGGGCGGAGCACGGCGACGGCCTTGGCGCGGTTCGCGGATGACGTCAATGAGTGTTTGGATCAACGGAAGCAGGTGGTGGTGGTCTACATTGACTTCAAAAAAGCTTTTGACACTTTGGAACACCACCAGCTGCTTCAAGCCATGGAGGAGTGCGGGGTCGCGGGACCACTTAACAGGTAGTTCCGTATCTACCTCACAGACAGGACACTACGAACGGTCATTGACGGCATCACTGGAGAGCCCAGACACGTCACGTGTGGTGTGCCGACCGGATCCGTGTTTGGCCCCGTCGGATACATCATACATGTCAACAGCATGTGCAATGTGGTTCGTAAGTGTCGCATTTATATGTATTGTAACGGTCACCCGATTGCCAGCCATGCCAAAGCCATGCCATGCCGTGTCGTCTTGGTGCAGCCAAAGCCACAGCCACAGCCTCAGCCAAAGCCATAGCCATGACGACCAAGTACGCCACGGCAGCCACAACAAAGAGGAAGTCGATTGACTAGCACGTCACGTGCGCTTGTCAACCTAACGCGATGGGCGTTACCGAGCGGCGATCCCCTCCTCGATTTAGAGTGGGGGTAAACTTATAAAATAGGTCGCGCAGCGCATTTATAACATTATTCTGATCTAGAACCTAGCCTAATCCGAAACTCTGTTCGATTGTAATTTATACAATAAATACCTACCTACAATCGAGAAAATTGTTTTTCGCTTTCCTGTGTTTCACTCAGAAGTGAGATGAAGCGAAATCGCCGTGAACTTCATGGACGTGGGGTGCGTCCACCCGGATGGGACCCCTCGAGCGACACCGAGCAAGATGAAGACGGCGATTCTACACCACCGCCCGCTAGAAAAATTCTGAAAAATCTCCTGCAAAATGAGGTCGACAAAGCCGTCCGCGAACTGGATTCAGACATCGGTATATCCAAAAATCATCGTGCTGCGTCCCTCATTCCTGAATTCGACCCGGATGGCGAAGATTGCACAGTATCAGTATGGTTAAGAAAAATCGATCAACTCGGCGACATACATCGTTGGAGCGATGAGATAAAGGCATTCCATCTGCAAGACAAACTACGAGGACAAGCTCGCAAATGGTACAACCGACTCGACGAGTATAATTACTCGTGGGACGAGTGGAAACAGATGCTGCTGCGTGCCTTTCCAAAACATCGGGACTACAGTGCATTGTTAGAAGAGATGATGCAAAGACGGAAGATGACTAATGAAACAATGACCAAATATTATCAAGATAAAGTATCCATGTGCTTCCGTTGTAAGCTATCAGACAGCGCCAGTGTCTCGTGCATCATTCGAGGCCTACCTTCATCTTTGCAACCAAATGCACGTGCTTTCCAATGTGAACGCCCTGATGAACTATATGAAGCATTTCTCTGTGCCCTCGACGACTACCGCGGCCCCGCACCAGAAATTCGCCTACCGAGTAAGGATCCTCGCCCAATGCCTGCCGAAAAGAAGATTTTTACGGAGAATGATCCTTGTCCACGCTGCAAGAAGACGGGTCACATGTTGCGAAATTGTACGCTTCCCGATCAACGTGTATGCTTTAAATGTGGTAAGCAAGGCCACATCGCTACCCGCTGCAATAATTCATCTGCAACTACCCTTCAAAAATCTACGTTTGATGTGAACAACAGCGTCAGAGACATTAAGATAATCCAAAACTACAATGACACCTACAAGAAAATAGCCAAGATCAACGGAGTCCACGTGAAGACCTACATCGATACCGGAAGCCAGGTGAACGTCATGACCAGTCGGATCTCCAAATTATTAACCCTCGACGTCATACCTACGAGTACGATCCTAAAAGGCTTTGCCGGCGGGTTAATTACTTCCCGTGGAAAAGTAAAATTTAATCTGGAAATAGACGGTATTCAAGTTACTTGCGATGCGTATCTGACAGACATCGAGATGGGTGACATTCATTTACTCATCGGTCAACCCGTCATTAATGCGAGCGACATTGCACTCGTCGTAAGCAACGGAACAGCCAAACTGATGCGCGAATCTGACTCCATGCCAAAGGAAGATGTGGTTGAAGAGCTCCACAAGTTCAAGATTGTTACGGTTATGCGAGAAACGTTGCCACCAGGAGCTTCCATCATCAAGGTCCTGATAGTGGGCAACCGCCAGAACAACGATATCTGTACCACTGCACGCCACTACGAGCTTCAAGGAGTTTCCTACTCCCTGCCCGCCACTCTCCTTCGAGACGACAGCGGACACATCAAGGTCATCAACACCGGTACTGAAGACATCGTGTGGGAGGCTGGCCAGGTCCTCACACGCGCCGAGAGCTGCGACACATCACCCACCATAAGTCAGGTTAGCCAAGCCAAGCCATATTTGCCTTTAAAGCCTTCTGATTTGCCTATTTCATATGATTTGCCTAAATTAACTGTGTCGGAAAATATGCCTTTTGTTTTGCCTGTGGATAAAGATTCAAATCTGAGCATAGGTGGAGTTTTGTTAGACGACATAAAAATAGGCAGTTTGAGTGTAACGGAACGTAAAGATTTAATCAAATTGCTAATTAGATTTAAACAAAGTTTCGCAGTCAGCACTAAAGATCTCGGCTGCACAAATTTAATTCAAATGCCAATTACTTTGACTACCGATAAGCCCGTTTATCGACAACCATATAGACTATCGCACTGTGAACAAGAAATAGTAAAATCTAAAGTCTCTGAATTATTAGAAGCCGGTATTATTAAAGAATCAGAGTCCAACTATGCTTCTCCAGTGATATTGGTAAAAAAAAAGAACGGGGATAGCAGACTGTGCATAGATTATCGCGCACTTAACGCCATAACCGTTAAAGACAGATATCCGTTACCTAATATTGAAGATCATATTTCCAAGTTAGCCGGTAAAAAATATTTTACGTGCTTAGATATGTCTCAAGGTTACCATCAATTGGCGCTAAAACCCGAAGATACTCATAAAAGTGCATTTATTTGTCAGGCCGGTCAATTTGAATATGTCCGTGTTCCATTCGGTTTAGCTAATTCTCCGTCAGTTTTCATGCGTTTAATTAACAAAATAGTAAACTCCATTCATTTTTCCCAAAATGGCGGTAGTAGCGACTCATGCGAGGTTTTAGCTTTTCTAGATGACATATTGGTACCCTCAGTCGACGTTAAATCTGGTCTTGACATGTTAGAGGTTGTGTTAAATAAATTCGAAACCGAGAATCTGAAATTAAATATGAAAAAGTGTACGTTTTTAGAAACTCGAGTAACGTATTTAGGACATGAAATTTCCGAAAGTGGTGTGCAACCGGCAGAGTCAAAATTAACCGCCGTGTCACAGTTTCCGGTGCCCAAAAATGTACACGAAGTTCGACAGTTTATCGGGTTATGTAGCTATTTCCGTAAGTTTATTCATAAATTTGCTCAAATTGCTCGTGCCTTAACCAATTTAACAAAGAAAAACGTTGCATGGTATTGGGGTAGTGAACAATCAGAGAGTTTTAACGAATTAAAAAGGTGTTTGTGCTCCAAACCGGTGTTAGCGATATACGATCCCGAGCTAGAAATAGAAATACATACGGACGCTTGTAAGTTAGGCATAGCGGGTATATTATTTCAAAAACAAATTGATGGTACCCTAAGACCGGTAATGTATTTCAGTCGTGTAACTTCTAAACAAGAAAGCGTATATCACAGCTACGAACTCGAAACACTAGCGGTTGTAGAATCTTTGAAAAAATTCCGCGTTTATGTAATTGGGAAACATGTAAAAATTGTTACGGATTATACCGCGGTGCGTTCCACTTTGACAAAACGTGACATTATTCCGCGGATAGCCAGATGGTGGTTGATGATTCAAGATTACGATATAAGTGTAGAATATCGGCCGGGTGAGCGCATGAGACATGTCGATGCACTTAGTCGAAATCCTGTTGACTCGCTTAATGTTAACCGCCTAGAAGTATCTGATTGGTTCTTTACAGTTCAGTATCAAGATGACAAAGTCAAAAACATAATTGATCGATTAAAAACTGGTTCAGCAGAGCGCGACTTAACAAAGGATTTCGTACTGATAGATAGGTTATACCGAAAAACTCTGTGCGGTAATCGTCTTGTAGTGCCGGGACCAGCTAGGTGGAAAATTGTTCAAATGCACCATGATGAAATAGGCCATGTAGGGTTCAAGCGCTGCATCGAGCTTATTAAAAATGACTACTGGTTTCCGAGAATGACGCGGTTTATTCAGAAATATGTTGCGGCGTGTTTACATTGCGCTTACGGAAAAGGGGAGCACGGGAAAAAGGAGGGTATGTTGCATCCTATTCCCAAACCAACTGAACCGTTCAGAACAGTACATGTAGATCACTTAGGACCGTTCTGTAGGACGAAGAAAGGCTATGTGTACATGCTAGTGATAACCGATTCATTTACAAAGTTTGTAATTGCGGAACCAACTCGGACAGTAAACTCAATCGAGACGGTCAGGTTATTAAACCGAATTTTCGCTTTGTTTGGATACCCGGATAGAGTAGTGTCGGATCACGGAAAAGCCTTTACTAGTAGATATTTTAAGAAGTTTGCTACAGACAAACAGTTTAAGCATACTTTAACTGCTATAGCTTGTCCTCGAGCTAACGGCCAAGTTGAACGTACCAACAGAACCATTTTGAACGCGTTACGAGCTACTGACCCTAGTGAAGCCGCGAACAATTGGTCTAATAATTTACCTGACGTAATCTGGGGTATTAACAACACTTTAAACGACACAACCGGATATAAACCTTACGACTTGATGTTTTCACGGAGTAGTAGGCCAGCATGTGATGTTTCTATTCCGGGGCGGGTAGTCGAATCGACCCACGTGAAACGCACCAAGGCTAAGCAGCGCATTGAAAAAGCTAGCGCTAAAATGAAACACCATTTTGATAAGCGTCGTAAGCCATGTCACACATATAAGAAAGGTGATTTAGTACTTTGGAAACAGGCTCCTACAAGTAGCGCGGCTAAAGTCAGTACTAAACTAGATGATCTCTATTCAGGGCCGTATATTGTCATAAAAGTTGTTGGTAAGGACAGATACAGGATCAGGAGTATAAAAGGTTTGAGAGGATATAAGAACTTCATAGGTTTAGTATCTGCTGAATCCTTGCGACCCTATCAAAGTGTAGCTCCTGTATCTGACAGTGCCAGCAGCTCTGATGAGCAGTTAGAGACAGAGGACCTAATAGATTTACTGGAAAGCTAATGGTGTTCCCTTTTCCCATTGCGGGAGCAATTGTTTCAGGATGGCCGACTGTAACGGTCACCCGATTGCCAGCCATGCCAAAGCCATGCCATGCCGTGTCGTCTTGGTGCAGCCAAAGCCACAGCCACAGCCTCAGCCAAAGCCATAGCCATGACGACCAAGTACGCCACGGCAGCCACAACAAAGAGGAAGTCTATTGACTAGCACGTCACGTGCGCTTGTCAACCTAACGCGATGGGCGTTACCGAGCGGCGATCCCCTCCTCGATTTAGAGTGGGGGTAAACTTATAAAATAGGTCGCGCAGCGCATTTATAACATTATTCTGATCTAGAACCTAGCCTAAGCCGAAACTCTGTTCGATTGTAATTTATACAATAAATACCTACCTACAATCGAGAAAATTGTTTTTCGCTTTCCTGTGTTTCAGTATGCTGATGACACTTGTCTAGTTTATGCAGACAAAGATTTCAATTTGATTGAAAAGACCATAAAGGAGGATTTTACTAATATCATCAAATGGGCACACTATCAATATAAACAAAACTAAATGTATGCATATACAATCTCCTTATAGTAAAAAAGTCGATCGTCCGCCGCGCGTAGTGGGGCATAGCTATGAGTATCTGCACAGTGGTGAACAGACGATGTGTGAGTGTGCAAATATTGGGGTGGTGGAGGAATACAGGTACTTGGGTTTAGTCATAGATAACAGCTTCTTATGGAAAACACACATTATAAAATTATGTGACTAGCTCAGATACGTGCTTGTGAAATTCCACCACCTCAGTTTTGTGCTGGATAGGGCAACATTGTTCACGGTCTACTATGCGCTGGTGGACTCATTGCTTTCTTATGGGCTGAAATGCTATGGTAACACATTTAAGACATATTTGGATAAAATAAAAAAAATATAAATCACATTTATGAAACTTAGTAGTTTCATAAAAACACAAAAAAAACGTTGTAAAAGTAGTGATTACCTACGAAGAGTTATTTTTGGAATGTAAAATGCTGCCGGCTCATGAGAGGGTTGTGTTGTCAGTAGCTGTAGAACAGTATGGTAGTGATATATTTAAAAACAATGTTATACGGGTAACAACTCAAAGGATTAAAAATATGAAAAGGTTTGTTGTACCCACTTGTAATAATTATTATGTTCGAAGATGTCGAAACAACTTGGTTCCAACTATTTTTAATAACCTTCCGGTCGATATAGATGGCTGTGTCACAAAAGTATCTTATAAAAATAAAATAAACAAGTACCTATTCAATATATATTGTCAGAGCCTCACTGTGGAGAAAATAATATAAACTTGTACTTACTACTGTGCATGTGATAGATAAAAGGAGCTACATCTGCCAACAAACTGCTTTGCAGTTTGGCGGAAGTAAGAATAAATTGTAAAATGCATTTTTCATGAATAAACACTTTTTTTTCATCAAAATACCCTCATTCTGGGTGCACTGTGTGTGACAGTTTTATACCCGAAACAAAATGAATAAATACAAGGAGCTTCTGTATAAAATATCCTAGTAAATATATCAAAACTTTTTGCTTCGAGATTTTCATCTTTCAACTGCCCTTTAATTAATTTTAGAAAGAAAAATAATCCTGTGCTCTGTCAGCGTTTATTGTGCGGACGTAATGATTATAAATAAACTGCTAAAATGTGTTTCGTCTATACAAAGACTAGGATTTTAGCAATAACAACTAAATAATTACCATGGCTTTCTTCGTCCTTCTTTGGAAGGCGCGAACAACAGAAAATTATAGACTCAAATATGAAAAAGAGAAGATCAATTCTATAGTGTTGGGAAACGCACAATTAGAACAAACACTGTCCCAGAGATGGCGAAACTATCGCTTCGACACAAAAAAGCGAATATCAAGGATTTTAAAGAAATTGTACCCAGATGGAAGTGTGGTCTCCAATTTTTTCTTGTACTTGATGACAGATCAAACTTTCCCGAATTTTCTCCTCAAAAGTGTGATGGGGTTTGTTGGAGGCATAATATTGACGTATCTTTGCTTCATGTTCTTCGTCTTCCAGCTTGCGATATCTCTAATCCATGCGACGATTATGAGTTCTATAATTGGAGTTCTTTTGACTTTAGGCCTGGCTTTCAGCTATAGGATAAGGTATGTTTGGCTTATGTAGGTAATTTAAAGTTACTTAACTTGTTCTATCTACAGGTCGATTTGAACTTAATGATGTTTGTGAAGTTCGCATTTCGCAGCGTAGTAGGTACCTTATTCTACCTGTACCATGTTGGCTTGGCAAGACCTTTGCACTACACAAGATTACAATCATTTTTGCTTATCAATTGTCCATGTTTTTGAAGACCACTCGGAAACTAGTGGTCTTCAAAAACATGGGCAAAGGAGTTACATCAGACATCTCATTTTACCACAATGTCACAAGACAGACTTGTGGGTGGGAATGTGCTAAAAGGGAGCGCGAATTTAAAAAATAATTTGTCGTGGAGAGTTAAGGCAACATTAATTGCTCATTTGGCAGATAGGTAGTTACATCATTAGTTGGAGATAGGCTACGGACTATATAGTCCTTATATAAATAAACTTTTGACTGCGACTTTGTACGCGCTTATCTCGTTTTTTCCTATTCCCGTGGAAATTTCCTCTCTTAGTTCCTTGGGGAGTGTAGGGGACTGGGGTGCTCCCCAGTCCCCTACACTTACATGGCAAATTTCAGCTCTCTACGTTTCAGCTGTACCTATGCTGTTAGTCAGTCACTCAATCAGCCAATAATGGAAGAATTTTATATATTAGGATAACCCGGGCAAAGCGCAAGCGATTCTATTGATTCTTCTTCTTCTCATCGCGTGGGCATGTAAGGACTAGCGACCCCACATACCCTAGTGTAAGTTTCTAATCCGCCTCAAGGGCCTCTAACATCTGCCATTTGGCGGCCGGCGGCTTATACGTGCCTTCCGTAGCACGGAATCATCTTTTTATCAGACAATCAGGTGATTCTAGCTTTTTGATTAACAAACACATATTTCCTCGCTTCGCATCCTCGCACATTTCTGATGGAAAAACAGCCTCCACTTCACTCCACTTGATGTATGTCCACTCTTCACTGTGTCCACTTGGCGCATTTGTACCTTAACTACCCTTAACTTTCAGAATAAGGTTATTTTTTTATTTGCTTAAGTAACACGAATATAATACCATTAGAAAGCTGCGTAGAGCGGAACGTGACAGTCAAAATCAGAATTAAAACTTAACATAGCCGTCTTTCTTCCAGATGCCTAGTCTTCCTCCTGATCCCCCAATTCTTCTCCCGCGTTGGGAGATACACCCTGACCTGCTACGCGCTGGTGCTGATCCTCACAGGTCCTGCTACCAACACGCTGAAGAACTCCGAAGTACTGTCGGAGTCCATGGCTTGTAGTCAAGTGAGCATAGACAAAGTTTTGCTTGTTTATTACCGTATTTTGCCCGCAACTTCGTTCGCGCGTAAATTAACCCGCGAAAACTCATAAAATCCTGGCTGTTACCTAATCCAGGTTATAATCTAGGTATCGTTAGCCACGTTATACTTATACAATTACAACATGCATCAACATGCCTAACCTTACCCTAGCTATATTGGGGCTAGCAGACGGGGCCCACTATGGCCAGAGCCTGCCAGGGTTGCGGATTTCTTCGAAAGAATCGCACCGCGGCCATGAAACGCAAAGGGCATTAGGAGGAACATGGATAGGTTTTAGTCAGTAAGAGTCTGACACTCTCTTCTGCTCCGCCCGGAGCGGGAGGAGTCATTTAAAGATTTTTCCATCCGTAAAAAAAAGCTACGTTGGGGTCGGCTTCCAGTCCAAACGGAAGCACTTGAGTACCAGGATTTTTCAAAGAGTTGCAGCCAACCTGACCTCAACAAATGATTACCTGCGTAATACCCCCTTGGTAATACTGGTGTCAGATTTGATCTGGCTTCCAGACTATTTGTAACGACCGCCAAAGATTTACAAATGACAGCCGGGAACTGTGCTAGGGACGGAGGTGTCTTGGTACCCACGAGCTCCTATATAAGTATATCCGTGTGCCAACATCAAAATCAGTTCAGCGGAAAGTTACCAGATAGACGAGAATTACTTTTGCGTTAGTAGGAATGGATTAGTGACTTTGCAGAACTTACGCTTGAGTTGTCGTGACGTCGGCAAATTAATCTAATCGCACTAGTTGTATCGTCCCACTGCAGGTCAACGTCCTCTCTCTCCTTTTTACACACAAATTAAGTTTTTTCTAAAAATGTCTTGCTTTAGAAAAGGTTCGGCTTTGTAGAGAGCCTCGAGAGTTGGCTAGTTTCCGTTTTCTTTATTCTACTATGACCATCGCTCTTTGTTTAGAATGAGGTAGTGTTTCTTCTCACAAATACCTAGCTATGTTTAGGTGGAGAATGACGTAGGCTAGGTCATCACCACTATCGTTAAAATTTTGCCGTTTAAAGGTGATATTTTAAAACACTCCATACTTTACTACAAACCTTTTTAGGGTTAATGTCCTTATGTCCATAACTTCGTGCTAGTAGGTACGTTATTTCGTTAGTTTTCTTTCTGGCGAAAAAAATAAGCAATTAAAATATTATTTACATAAATTATACATGAGTACAAAATCTCTATTTAAGAAACCAAGAAACAATATTTTAGCGATTAAACTGAAAGTAATACGAGGCCTGAAAATGTCGGTCGGCCACATTCAGCTATGCGGTGTCCGCGTACTCCTTGTCACCGTAAGATGCTCGCTCCGACTTTATAAGCTTATGGAAAGGCAATGGTAAGTCCATTTGAATAAAAAATTTAATAGTGTTATTATGGGTTCCTAAATAATTGTTTTGACATAGAAAAAGGTCATATGAATGCATAGAAGTCCTTTAAAACTGCAATAAATCGACTCACGGAATAGCGGTCATTTTATTTTTCATTTGTCCCTGTTTCGTGTCATTACCGAATCAAGGATTTTATTGATCATTTTGGTTGCTATGTATTTATAAAACAAACTAAGGTAATTTAAATGTTAATTATTAAACAAATAATGTATTTAATGAAGTTTCGTATTCCTCCGTGCCTCGGAAAGCACGTATTTGTAGATCTTTGGCAGTCGTTACGGATTGTCAGAAGCCAGTAAATCTGACTCCAGTCTTGCCATGAAGTACCGTGTTACCCAGTTAATGGGTTGTGGAGGTCTGGTAGGCAGCCGCTCCACGTAAAAACACTGGTATTCAGCTGAATCCGGTTTGACTGGAAGCCGACCCCAATGTAGTTGGCTAGGCAGATGAATGAAGTTTCGTATGAGCTAAATTCGGTACATGTTTTGTTCACTAGATTTTTCATAAAACGTGTTCGATTGTAACCCGAGTTTACAACTTTAAGGTAAATTAGTAGGTAGGAATCTTAAATTGTTAAGAATGTAACTACTCAGAGATGGGTTCCATTCGTCCTATATATTTTTCAGGGGCATGCAAATCACAAAATTCTGCAAGACAAACATCCTAAACGTGAGATATTTTGTTTTTTTTCAATTATTTCTAATAATAATAATTTCCTAGATTGTAATTAACGATAAAAGCTTTACCTAAGCTGGATCTCACTCTGACATGTATCTTTTTTATTTAAACCCGTTAAATATATATTATTTTGATTAAAAAATTACCTGGAAAACTTTACCCCGAAAGAGGAGCCATATTTTATCACGAAAGAGGAGCCAAATAAGAGGTCCACAAATAAATATAACGGAGCAAGTTCACCCACGTGGGGTACCTCGTCATCAAAATCCAAGTTCGACATGGCGTAGGTACGAAATAATAGTCTCAACACTGGTTCCAATTGTCTATTTGATCACTCTTGATAACAAAATAAAGAAATCTCTAAAGATTAAGGCGATGGAAATAGATTAAGACTACGGGAACGCGGTAAGTTCGGTACGGGCTGGCAGAACGACCTCTCGCCCTCGTGTCCAACTCAAAAGTCATCCCTCAATCAAATCCATTCAATGTCAAAACGAATGACAGCCGACAGCTGTCAAACAAGCCACGCCCCGTACCGACCTCACCCAAGCACACTGCTTGACGTTTCCGACAAACGATAATAGATGGCGTTATTCTAAATGAACAGTAATCAATAGTGAATCGAAAATATTTGTGCCTCTTTGCGCAGGGCTGCCAGATTGTATATTTGGATACAAAATTTGTATAATCGGACGGTGTATTGTATCCATGACCATTCTGTATAATACGATCCAATTTTTTCGAAGTGGTCCGATGACGCTGTATAGGAAGAACAGTATGGAGTGTCGTGTTGTGTTGTGTGGCTTCAATGTGGCTTTAGTTCTTGATTGTGACCGCTTAAGTGGGTTGAGGTTTCGTTTGGTAGTATGTGGAGTTTTTCTTTTTCAAAGTTGTCATATTGTTTTATCGTGTCGTAAGTTCTTTCTTGCCGTTGGCGCCTTCGCATTATAGTAAAAGAGTGTGTTCCGAAATATAACCCAGTAAACTGGCCAATGCTCATGACCTCATGAATCCGACGTATACATATTGTACTAGTGTGCCACCATAGTGTACTGGTGAGACAAATGTCAAAGGTGACGTGTTAGCAGTATATCAAATGTTAAATAGGCGTGTGTGTATTAGACTTTGAGGATTTTTTCAATATGGCGTCAATTAATGCCAAGAATATTTCGGAACGACTCAACAGTATGGCGTAGATACTGTTTTATATTTCGGAAAAATTTGAAGAAAATCTATTTAAAACTCTCACAGTTAGCCCTTTTATTTGATGTCACACGATATTGTTTAAAAATCTTTTTTATTTTTGAAAATTTCTAGTTTGTCCCCCAAATGTGACACCCATACTATAAAAATTATACTTAATTTGCATAACGCGTCCGTGTTTACAGACGGACAGACAGACACCAGAGTGATCCTACAAGGGTTTCGTTTTTTGTTCGGAACCTTAAAACCGAAACAGCTTTAACGTACAGTAGGTCTAAAAAGGCCACTTAAAAAAAAAATCATATTACAATCATTACATAAATCACCCCACAATCTGTCATATTTATTTTTTACCGTTAACGCAGTAGGTTCAAGGTTGATTGGGAAAATTTGACAGTGATGGGTAGCGTGATGTGCTTTCTGAATCGCTGAAGTGGCCTTTTCAGACCCGCAAGTCACTACCTAATTACCTTTGTTAGTTTTATGAAATTATGAAGCAAAATCGATTTATAGAATATTTATGTATACTGCGATCCAATTTCGTATAATTGCGTGATAATTAACCGTATACACTCGATTTATTTGCTGGCAGCCCTGCTTTGCTGATTCTGCGACACGGCCATCTTGACAATTCACACGTCCTCGTGTGAAGCATCTGAAACAAGAATTTACGGAAAGTAAAACGTCCTTTTGCTCGGCCTTCCTGACCAAGATGTAGAAAAATGAAATCACAGGATTCAATCAACTCAATTTTATTCTGATTCACATATTTTCATCAAATCTTATAAGGGGAATCTCAATATTGAAAACAATCACCACTTCATAATAATGACCATCAATTTTCAAACCAAGTCATGAAACATTCCGACCAAATCTAGTATGCAATGCTCTATTCGGTACCCAGCAAACACAACATATTGCCTCCATCCGGCAATCCAACGGGACCTCCATTCGGTACCCGACCTTTACACATCACATTGTCTCCATCCGGCAACCCAACGGGACCTCCATCCGGTACCCAACCTCAACACATCACATTGCCTCCATCCGGCAATCCAACGGGACCTCCATCCGGTACCCATCCTCAACACATCACATTGCCTCCATCCGGCAATCCAACGGGACCTCCATCCGGTACCCGACCTCAACACATTACATCGCCTTTACTTTGTACCTTCGGCGATCACCTACATTGCCATGCTGACGTTTGTCACCAACCTCAAGTAAACACTTAGGCGTGCCGCTACGAACAACATTGGAATGTACGCAATCTGAGTCACTTGCATACTACATTTGCATCCTCTATTCCTTCACATATGGTCAAACACCTTCAACGTCAGCCGGTCTTGTTTCGTCGGTTTTGCTAGTGTCGTGGTCAGAGTCGGTATCAGAGTCTTTGTCGTCAAAATTGTCGCTGTCAGGCATTTTTCGCAGACGGTCGTGGGCATACTTGTATGTCCGATTTGAATTGAGAGCTTTAAGCACATACCGGTCTCCTTGTATTACCTCTATAACTTTGAAAGGCCCTTTGTACTTAGGATCGAGCTTTGTTTGGTTTCGTTCTTCGTTCTGCAGCAGTACAAAGTCTCCAATGGTAAATGGTTTTAAGCCTTGATAGAATCAAAACGTACCTTGTCGTAGGCTGAGCCCTTCTCCATATTCTCCACAGCCTGTAACCTTACTTGCTCAATGTCAATTTCGGGGTCGTCATCAACTATTGATAAGACATCTAAAGGCCTCGCAACCTTACCAATGAGAAGTTCCAATGGGCTAGCTTGCGTGACTCGATTCATCGTGCAGTTGAGAGCCAGCTGCACGTCAGGCAAAGCATCCTGCCACGAGCGACTACTTGTTTCTATTGCGGTAAGCATGTTTTTCAATGTGCTCATGACGCGCTCCACCTGGCCGTTGGCCCTCGAACTACCTGTCGCTATCAGGTGAAGCTTAATGTTAACAGACTCGCAATAGTCCTTGAAGTCTTTACTGGCGAAGTACCTACCTTGGTCAGCGATTATACGGTTGGGCGCACCAAATAGTGAAACACTTGATTTCAATGCCTTGATGCTGCTAGCTGTGTCAATGTTAAGCGTATGGTGAAGTAATACGTACTTGGTGAAGGCATCTATAAGTACAAACACATATTCCTTCCGGTCATTCTTGCCGCTTAGTTTTCCCGTAGCGTCTATGTGTATGGTGTGCCAGGGTATAGCTACCTTAGAAATAGGATGCATTTCTGCCTGTACTTTGCCTTGTACTTTGAGTGTGACTTAGAAATTTAACACGTGGCACAACTGTCCACGAACTTTCGTACAAACCTTGTCATTTTGTCGAACCAATAAAGTTCGTAAACTTTTTCTAAAGTCTTCTCCCATCCCAAATGCAGCAAACCTTCGTGTACATTGTTGACAATAGACCACCGGAACGTTGTAGGAATAATCGGTAGACAAAGTCTTACCACGTCGCTGAATTTTTCGATGCAAAACACTCGACCGAAGCTCATTTTTCAACGCATTATATTGCGAGCTGTTCTTCAGTTATTGCATTTTACTAGGATTTGCTATCGTTAATCTCTACGGAAATTGTCTACAAACTTTAACACAGGAGAGCCACCTGTTCGCCTATGACAGTTCCAAAATGGTTGCAAAAGTTTTTATTGAAACTAATGCTATAGGTTTGATTCGCGATTCGACAGTATTTGTGATTACCAAGTCCAAGCAATACTGACAGTAAAAAAAAAGAAAAAGAAAACTAATGACCAGGTATCTTATTCACAGTCAACAGCTATGTCACCAAGAGCTACCGCAACGACACCCTGATAAAGACTCCCCGTCTATATCATTCTGGGATACTGCTACAATACTCTGGTACAGTCACCGATCCATAGAAGTCAGAACCTGTTCTCACAATCTTAATTGATGCTAACTCATCATCTACTTCATAACTTCAAAACGTCAGTTGGTACTTGGCCGCAGGCATCTTCCGACAGAGATTATAAACTGAGATTACATACTGACAGGTAACCTATGCCTATACATCAGTCCTTACGAAAAAAAGAATAACGAGGTCCAACAATGTTTGCTTACACATTAACAATGGAGCTACGTTCACGACTTACTCTACGTTAATCTACGAACATCACGGTCATCGCTGCATTGTACAGTTTGAATCAGTCAATCTTATTTAAATCGGAGTCGTATTAACTCACATAGGTACCTAGTAAGTAGTTAGATAGTGAAAAATGGAAAGTCTATTTAGAAATTGTAATAGCTCAGAATTCTCTGTACCCAATTATTCTGTATTCTCTGGCTTTAATCAATATCATTAAAATTAAGTTGTTATTCATTATAGTTTTGATACTATCGTATTTGCTAACTATTGTTACGTAAGGCAAGCTGACGCCTATACGTTAAAACAAAAACCTAGGTCTATTTTTTTTTACTAATAACGTCTAAGTCGGAACATGACCTTGTGGCAACCTTGCCATGTGATATCTCATCCTAAACTTCACACTGAACAGAATGCTGAAACTATTACCGCCAATGGAATACATTTTTTAGTACTCGATTTGTACTTAGAATTTCAAAATTACCATCAATCTAACCACTGAATTGAGATGAACGTCTTTTAACCTTTGAATCTCACAATCAAATTAAAATGGCAGCGACTCACCCAATATTCCAGTTGGCCTTGAACGCTCTTCACCCCATAGATGTTGACATGATAATCAGCTACTGCAGCCTGTCAACTGCTTGACCATCTTCGGTCTGTCATGCTCAAAACTGCTCAGAAGATGCAGCTGCACAGCAGTTGTAGCAGCATGCGAACCGCTAGCCTCCTGCTGGCCTCATCCACCGTGATACGATATCTGAAACTGAGAAAAACTACGATAGTACAAGTTTAATAAAGTTGTGGGGGGAATAAAGGTTTCTGGACAGCATAGTAGCCCAGTCTCAAAGTCAATCTAAATCTAATTAGAACATTGGCACAAGAAAGAGCCCTATGCCCAGCAGTGGGCAAAGTTAAGTTTTGGATGGTGATAAGTTACATTGCTTTTGCAATCATCACAATTTCCAAAATAAATTGTAAGGCAGGGTGATTGTGATGGGGTTGATATTGTGACCATATCTCTCTACACTAAGCTCTTCAGTCTCTTTCTCTACCAGCGATAGCAGAATAATATCACCTCATAAGCATTATCAGCACTTCAGCAGCAACACCAAAGCTATATCGACTGAATTACTACTACAACACCAAAACTATAATCAACACGAGAATAATAGCCTCACTTTAGCATGGAGCTATAAAGTGACTAGTCAATTATCAAAAATCAATGATCGCCAATCATGAGAGTTGTCTCCAAACCTTTTGTGAGCCAGTCTCCATAGTATCAAAAATGTTAAGCTCTCGTTAACAAAATTAAAAATGTTAACTGACGAATGCCTCAGCGCCACAGCAATTACAAAATGAAAATAACTCACCAGATTGACTTGAATATCCTCACACACATATCCGCTGTTGCCAGCCAAGCACAGTCTACATTCCGTTTTTCAGGGTCAAAATCAGGTAGGTGAACATCAACCACTGCAGAAGGTGTTTTCATTGCCTGCACGATGGCCATAAATTTTTTTGTTTTGATGCTCCAATAGAAAACGCCATTTTTCCATCTCTGTGTCACCTTCAAACAAGTGCGCATTGTCTTTGCACTTTTCTTGATTAGCACTGTCACTTACAACACGTGGGGCGTTTGAGTTGCATCCCACTTCTGATAACGGAGCAAGTTCACCCACGTGGGGTACCTCGTCATCAAAATCCAAGTTCGACGTGGCGTAGGTACGAAATAATAGTCTCAACACTGGTTCCAATTGTCTATTTGATCACTCTTGATAACAAAATAAAGAAATCTCTAAAGATTAAGGCGATGGAAATAGATTAAGACTACGGGAACGCGGTAAGTTCGGTACGGGCTGGCAGAACGACCTCTCGCCCTCGTGTCCAACTCAAAAGTCATCCCTCAATCAAATCCATTCAATGTCAAAACGAATGACAGCCGACAGCTGTCAAACAAGCCACGCCCCGTACCGACCTCACCCAAGCACACTGCTTGACGTTTCCGACAAACGATAATAGATGGCGTTATTCTAAATGAACAGTAATCAATAGTGAATCGAAAATATTTGTGCCTCTTTGCTGATTCTGCGACAAATACATATAAAAAAGTATGACCTGAAATAATATAATTCATGCATTTAATTACCTTTTTTTCCATCAAATGACTCCTTCCGCTCTGGGCGGAGCGGCCTTCCACAGACACGTCGGACACTTCCTTGAGTGTCAGACTCTTACTGACTAAAACCCATCCGTGTTCCTCCAACTGCCCTTTGCGTTCCAGGGTACTAACGGTGCCTCTTTCGAACGGATTCCGCACCCTGGCAGGCACTGGCTCTAGCGGGCCCCGTCTCCCATGCTAACAGCTGTTTGAGGCGCGCGTGGGACACTGCGCGCCGTCGACCTGGGCCTGGCTCTGATCTGACGGCGAGCCACCCAATGCTCGCCCGCAGGCCCGCGCCTACGGTGGCCGGAAATCGTCTTGCGACACCCGACGCCGGAGCGTTTTCTTATGTTGCGGCGGCTGGGTCGTGATGTTTCCCTCTCTCTCACACGTTCGGCCTCCTCCTTCGCTAGCATTACTGCTTCGCAGAAGGAGATGACCGCTTCCCATGCCTCCTCGCTCCGGACCATAGACTGAACCAGGGCCGGTCGCGAGAGGTCGCCGCCGCCTATCGCCTCAACGAGGACTCGGCGGTGCTCCGCCCAACCAGGGCAGACCTCTACCGTATGCTCCACCGTATAATGCTCCGGGCGATCCTCGACGTGTTGACACCTGGGCGTCAACACGTCCGAAACAGGTATCTCCCGAAACAACCGTGTCCGGTGAGTACCTGCGTCAGGCGGAAGGTGAGGACGCCGTGGCGCTGCTCCAGCCACTCCTCAAAAAGGGGGCTAATCGCCTAGATTGTGGCGTGCCCAGCGCTGGGTTGCGACAGTCGCTGTCTCCGTACCGCCATGAGATCCTGCCGGAGCTCCGTCCGCCTTGGTGCGATTTGCCGCGACAGAGGAGTCTGAGTGCGAGGGTTCTCGCCTCCAGGCCCCATGGCGTCAGTTCGACAAGGAGGTTCGTCGCCTCGCCAGCGACTGTGTGTTATCCCCGGGCCAGCTGGATGGCCATGACCCTCTGGGACGCGTTGAGGTAACGGGCAGGTCGCTTCCTCAAAGTAGGCGCCCACACAGGCGCCCCAGGTAAAGGGCCATGGACCGCACGATCCCTGCGTAAAGCCTTCGGCAGGAAGCGTTTGGTCCCCCTAGATTGGGCAGAAGCCGCTTGAAGGCCGCCCCGGCCCGCCCCAGTCTGGGAGCCAAACGTCAAAAATGCTCGACGAAGTTCCACCGGCTATCGAGGACGAGACCCAGATATGTCATCGTCGATCCAACGCCGATGTGAACCCGTCCTACCGTTATTTGGGATCCCGATGGTGGCCTATTCCGAGATCCATGAAAGCGACCAACTGACCCAACTGCCGGATCCTCTCAACGACTATCGCAACCCCGCGTGTCATGCGTCGGTTGCCGCCTGGTGCGACCCCCTGCGCCAGGACCAGCGTGTCGTCAGCATAGAAGACGACGCTGACGCCTCTAGGAAGGTCGGCGCGCAGCACCCAGTCGTAGCCGATGTCCCATAGGAGCGGCCCCACAACGGAACCCTGTGGAACACCGCACGACATCTCTCGCCGGTTCCACTCTCCCAGTTGACCGGGATGCATTTAATTACCTACTGCCAAAATATCAATATCATATATACCATCACTGAAAAGCTTTCAAAGTATTATCATGTTAAGGAATATTTAGAAAAATAACGAATTCATAAGAGCCTTAACATGCCGAAATATGGGACATTTACCTTATACGAAACTTAACGAGGCTCTTCGGTGCCTCCCGTGCCTCATTCGGTCCTTGTAAATATAAAAGTAAGATTTGAAAGCATTCGCTTTTGATTTTGTTTGTAAGCTCCTACCGACTTTCTGGAAGTCAAGATATTTCTTAATAACGCCTTTCTTCATTTACAAGTACTCAAGTGGTCATATCATTATTTCATCGCGAACTGAGAGTCTGAGACGATACAGGATGAAATATACTTACAAAAAAATTAGTTTGTCCTTGACACAAAAAATAGACCTATTGAAAATGACTGAAAGGCAGTAATTTGTAATTTGGGCTACATTCAGCGAAAATAGATTACCGTCTCGTAATCTCATTAAGCCGTCTTTTCAGAAAAATAACCAAAGACAGTAGGTATATACGCAAAATAAAATTGCAATTAGTTACATCACGTACAACTATCAGCCCTTTTAAAGAGCCTTAAAGATGGTTAGCCAACACCATCAGACAGCTTCAGCACTAACCGGCAAAGTGCGAGTCCGACTCGCACACAAAGGGTTCCGTACCATAAACCTTAATTTTAATTATTTGTTGTTATAGCGGCATTAGAAATACTTGAGATACAGTCCGCTGACAGACAGACGGACGGACGGACAGACTGACGGACGGACGGACGGACAGGAATAGGAGACGGAATAGGGTTCCGTCGGTTACCCTTTGGGTACGGAACCCTAAAAACGCCCGCTGCTGCCTGACTGCATGCTTCACCGGTTATGTGCGTAAACTAGCCGATATGTCGACGACATCATCCACGTATATTTGAAAAATCGTGGTAGGCCCATCTGTTTGAAATTGGGAACACATTCATAGTGCGTACAGCTAAGGAGTGGTATTCCCTGCCGGAGTCAATGTTTCCTGATAACCTGGGAGTCTTTAAGTCAAGAGTGAATAGATTACTTCTAGGCAAACACGTCTTCGACCGCATCATCGCTTACCATCAGGTGAGATAGTGGTCAAACGTAGGTATGCCTATCAATAGTAAAAAAAAATCTGACCTCCGCAACCGATTAACTGGGTAATTTAAATAGGTAGCCGGTAGGTACCCGCTTGAGGAGCTCGTGGCTAAATAATAACAGCCGCACGGGTCGATCTTGAAGGTTAAGCAAAGCTTGCCAAGGTTGGTCTGTGGATGGGTGACCATCTTAACATAACCAGTTTCCCCCGTGCCTCGGAAAGCACGTAAGCCGTTGGTCCCGGCTGTCATTTGTAGATCTTTGGCAGTCGTTACGGATTGTCAGAAGCCAGTAAATCTGACTCCAGTCTAGCCAAGATGTACCGTACCGTGTTACCCAGTTAATGGGTTGTGGAGGTCTGGTAGGCAGCCGCTCCATGTAAATACACTGGTATTCAACTGAACCTGGTTTGACTGGAAGCCGACCTCAATGTAGTTGGGAAAAGGCTAGGCAGATGATGAGCCGGTAGGTACCCACTCGTTGCTTGAGTTGTTAAGACTGCTGTCAGATTTTATCTGGCTTCTGATTACTTGTAACGCCTGTCAAAGATTTACAAATGACAGCCGGGGGTAATGTGTTGTGCGATGGACAAAGATATACAAAGTTCTCCCTCCCATCCGGGGGGATGAGAGGGAGAACTTTTTCTTAAATTTGAAATTTAGATAAAATTGACTGCCAAAGAACTACGCCGGGACATGCTCTCTGAGGCATGAAAGTACCCCGGTATGTGCCTATTAAATTATTACTGGATGGTTCCTCATCTTCAGACCGACTTCGGCAAGCGTTAACGAAAACTAAAATGTCTTAACTAAGTATCTCAATGAATATAAAATCTCATATACACAGCAAAATCTTAAAGCGAAGGCTTCTAAAAATACCTTAGCTCGGCGAGGTTCTCATCCTATAAAAGTTATCTCCAATATTCGAAGGGTGTTGTGAGGTCGCTAGACGCCTATAAATTGCGAAACTTGGAATATAAGTAGTAAACATGTAGGTGCTTAGCCTCATAATTCATGTCTAGTCTGCTGTGCCCAAAATAGAATGGAAAAGGTTTAGTGTTATTGAGATTTACAGCTGTCTGCGAAAATATTTTGAAACGTTTATTTTTAAAGGAATCGGGGAACGTCAAATGGCCATCTATGGAATACAAAAGGCTAGGTTTTTTGCTTATCCAATCAATATTTGTGCTTGTATTTGAATAACACCGGCACCCATGGCCATCGCTTCCAATTGGAATAGTCTAGATTTATATATTTATTTATATAAAACACTTTCAGCACACAAATGTACAGAGGCGGACTTAATGCCATAGGCATTCTCTACCAGTCAATCTTTGAGTAATGCAGAGAATAGTCGTAGGTGTGTGATCATTGCTATCAACTGCTTCCGGAGCTTGAAAAGTGCTTTTGAAATTTTTTATGCGTTTTTATGCGGATACCGGACAGTCTCTGGTGAGGCGGCGAGGCGGCGAGCCTTCGGACCATGGCTGATTCAAGCCATGGTCCGAAGCGAGGAGACATGGGAAGCAGTAACCTCCTTCTGCGAAGTAGTAATGCTAGCAAAGGAGGAAGCCGAACGCGTGAGAGAGAGGGAAACCTCACGCCCCAGCCGCCGCAACAGAAGAAGACGCCCCGGGCGTCGGGAGTCGCAGGGCGATTCTCGGCCACCGTAGGTGCGGGACTGCGGACGGCGAGCATTGGGTGGCTCGCAGTCTGATCAGAACCAGGCCCGGGTCGACGGCGCGCTGTGTTCCACGCGCACTTTAAAGAGCTGTCAGCATAGAAGACGGGGCCCGCTAGGGCCAGTAACTGCTGGGGCTGCGAACTTTGAAAGAGTCACCGTGGCCCTGGAACCCAAAGGGCACTAGTAGGAACACGGAGGTTTAGTTAATAAGAGTCTGAAACTCTCTCCTGCTTCACCCAGAGCGGGAGGAGTTATTTGATGATTTACCATCCTTAACAAAAAATGGCCACGGTGACTGTTTCGAACAAATTTCGCAACATAATGCCTTACCCATTATTGCAAAAGTAACTTCAGTTAAAATCTACTTACCAATTTTTCCCGCCCACTCTTCTCTTCAGGAACAAATAAAGACAAGCGTACACCAACTGAATGATCTGATGAAGAAGCCAATCAACGCATTGAAGGACTCTCTAAAGCTGATGGTAGACCAGCTGAAGGCGATCACAGCGAAGGTTAAGGAGACTGTGATAAGGCTGGATCGATTGATACTGAGTATCGGTAAGTTTATAAGGCAGGGTGGTTCACTGGGAAACAATTGAACAAGCAACATGTGAGGCTCAACTCGGGAAAGGTCACATAGGAAAAAGTTGAAGTCACTAGACTTCAACTTTTTCCTATGTGACCGTATACAGAATATGTTAGGCCGTATACAGAAAGAAAGCTGGTAGCCGGCGCCGATCTACCAGCGCTTATCGGCGCTGGTCCATTCTGGTAACAGTTACATTAAGCAAGCAGATTGAAGCTTGTTGTTCATTAATTTTAAATGGCGGGCGCGCCAGCTCTGTCCTGCGCGTGTCGAAGATTGTCAGAACTTGTCGGCGACGTTTGGCGCTTGTTCATATAACACCGGTTATCTGCGTGGACCGGTTCCTATAAGCGCTGGTAGGCTGTCAGATTTCTTTCTGTATACGGCCTTAGTGTGTAACATTGTGAGATGACAAAGAATGGGTCTTAAAATCACTAGGTAGGTAACAAACAAACTTATGTCAAGCTTTCCGTGTTATTTGGCGTTCCCTCTGGCCGTTGAATAGCAGCCTACTTGCCTACCTAATACAAAACACTTTTTAAGAAAAGCTTATTTAAATGCTTTATAAAAAAAAAGAAGAAAATAAAATTTTCCTTTAAAAATTGTCATAAAAGCTTGTCGCGAGGTTGGCGTAAGTACCTATAGGTATTTAAGGTGAATGTTACGGGTTGCTCATTGCCATTTTCCCGCGAGATGGCGCTGAAGTCAACATTTTCAGTTTTATTTTATTTCGAGTGTAATTGGAACAATATTAAGTCGCAGAAATAATGGTGCGACAATCGGATATTCCACTTTATCGAAATTAGTAAAAATACGGCATAAAAACCCTTCTGATTCGCCATACTTCACGAAAATAATATCTAACTCGCTTATAGTACCGTTTACACACACATAGACATGATTGAAAGTATGATTTGATGCAAACAAAAAGCGCCAAAATGAGAAAATATTTTTTTCAAACAAACTAAATATCTTACAAATCAGAATAAAACGCAACCACCCTTTGTAAATAAATTAGACTGACCGTAGATACCTAGGCAACACAGAGGCAACGTCGCGCGCGCGCCGGTGCGCGGTGTGCGTTATCTCGTGTCGAGACGGGGGCTGGGGCGGTGTGGCGGCCGGCGAATTAGGCCTCCGCTCGCGCTGGCTTTTATGTTTCAAACACACAAAATTTTTAAATTCTCGATGTGTCCTCCATTCACATTAGTGCACAAATTATGCTGACGGAGAATATTGTTATATTATTTTTCTAATTAAATCACTGTCCGTCACCAAGCACTTTTGTGGGCAATAGGGTATTTTACTAAAAAAATCTTATTAGTTTTGGACATTTAGTATTAATATTGGACACATATTTTGGCTTGGTAAATTTCGTACATTTTTAACAAGCCAGATGACGTCACGCGTGACTTCAACTCGCTGTATCCTCTTTATTTTTTGTTTACGTGAAAAAAGAAAAAATACGTGTCCAATATTTTTTTTAAATCTATCAGACAGACTAATTAGATGTTTTCAATAAAATCCCCATTGCGGCTGTCACCATACCTTTCTCTGTACGTTCGCAGAGCTAAAACTGCGTTTCCACGGCAATCGACGTAAATTAAAATCATGACAGCGTATTCTGACGCCGTGTAAGTTACACGAGGCATTGTTTAACACTTTAATTACACACACACACACACAACCTAAGTTTAATTACGTGTCCTACCACCATTAAAAACAGCCAATCACAAAAATAAAACACTAATACTAAATAATAATAATCCCAAGTTACGTGTCCTCTCACAATAAAAATATAAAATACTGTCTTAAACTTATTCAGTGTCCTATCACAATAACAAAATAAAATCACAATTATTGTTAGCGTGCGAATTTGACAAATCGTACGTTCCAAAAGGACTGCGTCAGCGCAAGCGCAAAAAACAAGTTTTTTAGAGGCCCTACTTACCGATCGCAAAAAACTAGGATGCAACAAACTGACCTATTTATGTTTCCTTCACTCGCGCTATGTCTGTCACTCTCGTAGTGAAAGTGCAAGTGTGTGTGTGTGTGTATTTATTGCTTCCTTGCATTGCGAACTTTTTAGTGAATGTATTTGCGACATGCGTGAGAGAGGCTACAACGCATCGTAAATTTATCGTTGTAAGGTGCATGACCTATGCTTAGACATAATCAGCTGTTAGGAAAGATACATCAACTTACACACATAACAAAACTTTAATAATCATTTGCGCCTAAACTACTGCTCCTATTTAATTAATTTTTGGTACAAAGCTTGAAAATGGTACCTAGTATATGCAGTTTAAAGGAAAGCCTCTCTGTCGTATCAACTTTGTATGGGAGCTAACACACCTCCTTTGATTTTAATTTAATTTATTTTTATCATCTGTTATAGCGGCAATAGAAACACACGTTGTGAATATTTTAACTGTCTTACGGTTCCTTAGATATAGCCCACTGACAGATAGACGGACGAACGGACTGACAGCGAAGGCTTAGTAATAGGGTTCCGTTCCCTTCCCCTCACCCCTTCCTCCCAGTTCTCTTCGGGTGCGAAACCCTTAGGCCTCTACCTCGAGTTTTGCGGGCAGCGGGGCGGCGGCGTCGGCGGCGCGGGAGCGGCAGGATCTAATGTGTAAAATCAAATGGACCAGCCCTCGAAAATAACGGCGCGGTAGCGGCGCGAGGGCGGGCAACGAGCGGTGCACTCCAGTCAAGCGGTGACCGCCAGCGCGTCTGCATTGCAGTGTTTTGCAATTTATTTTCTTCCTTTGCTTACAATAAATCGAGCGTTAGGAATAAATTTGCATCAAAAAAGTGTTGTCGCCGTTGTTCAGACATTTCTATCGCGAATAAAAACAAATATCTCGACGACACAACCACGAACACAACACTACGCCGCTATAGTGCCGCGCGATCTGCCCGCTGGTTTCGAGAACGGGTCTACGTTGGCCGCACCAGCCCGAGACAGAGGCCTTAAAAACTAGCATTTGCCCGCGTCTTTTACTGTCTCCAACATCCCATCTATCTCTGTGCCAAAATTTATGAAAATCGGTTCAGGGATTTATCTGTATAAGCGTAACAAACAAAGAAACTCACTTACGCAATATAATATCTATCTTAATATATATAAATCTCGTGTCACAATGTTTGTCCTCAATGGACTCCTAAACCACTTAACCGATTATAATAAAATTCGCACACCATGTGCAGTTCGATCCAACTTGAGAGATAGGATAGTTTAAATCTCAAATTATAGTCGCAATTTTAATTTATTGCTAATTATTTGTCTGTTATTATTTGACAGCGGGTAGGGTAGGTAGGGTAGGTAGGGTAGGTAGGGTAGGTAGGGTAGGTAGGGTAGGTAGGGTAGGTAGGGTAGGTAGGGTAGGTAGGGTAGGTAGGGTAGGTAGGGTAGGTAGGGTAGGTAGGGTAGGTAGGGTAGGTAGGGTAGGTAGGGTAGGTAGGGTAGGTAGGGTAGGTAGGGTAGGTAGGGTAGGTAGGGTAGGTAGGGTAGGTAGGGTAGGTAGGGTAGGTAGGGTAGGTAGGGTAGGTAGGGTAGGTGGGGTAGGTGGGGTAGGTAGGGTAGGTAGGGTAGGTAGGGTAGGTAGGGTAGGTAGGGTAGGTAGGGTAGGTAGGGTAGGTAGGGTAGGTAGGGTAGGTAGGGTAGGTAGGGTAGGTAGGGTAGGTGGGGTAGGTGGGGTAGGTGGGGTAGGTAGGGTAGGTAGGGTAGGTAGGGTAGGTAGGGTAGGTAGGGTAGGTAGGGTAGCCAGTTGACGGGAGCGAAGCCGCGCGGGTCAGCTAGTACTAATATATAAAGCTGAAGAGTTTGTTTGTTTGTTTACTTGAACGCGCTAATCTCAGGAACTACTGGTCCGATTTGAAAAATTCTTTCAGTGTTAGATAGCCCATTTATCGAGGAAGGCTATAGGCTATATGATATATATATATCATCACGATAAGACCAATAGGAGCGGAGCAGTAATTAAAATTGTGACGCAGACGAAGTTGTGCGGGTCAACTACTTTATTAATAAGGTTTAAGGGAAGGATGTGCCTCGGATAAGTAACCGGCACGAGTCGTGAGCACAGATGAATGCAACAGAGTGATCTCGCCAATGTACGGCGAACGAACGCAACTTGCAAACCCATAAGTCGATGAGCGTTGACTGACGAACCAATAACGTGAAGCGTCAGAGCTGTCGTCGTCAAACCGACCAATGGAGAGTGTGCTCACGACTTGTGCCGGCTGTACGATCCATGTGTCATGTTATACGATCTACGTGTCGCAACAATATTGTTGCCTCGTCTGGCACGGCTTTTTACAATTCTCAGAAAATAAATTATGCCATCGATCTTCGTGGCATATGTACATTCTCATGCTTCGATGGCAAGTATTTTGCGTGAGTATAATATTAGATCTTTATGTGGATAGGTAAAACTTTGGCAAACTGAATGGCGTGATTCTTTAATAAATAAATTGAGGACTTTTAGTAAATATTGTTGGGGTTCCGAACATCCGTAAGAAACGGAACCCATACTGGGTCACTCAGTTGTCCGTGTCTGTATGAAATTATAAAAAAGTTTTTCAAACTGTATCGTGTGCATATTAAATGAAAGGGCTTACTGTGAGGGTTTTAATTAGGTATATTTTTTTCATAATTTAGCTATTCAAGAGTTTTGACCAAAAATGGGGTGAGGCATTCCCCCCCCCCTCTTTTTGCACCACACTTGACCAGTTTATTCTTCATAGGTTTGCTCTTAAAATATTCCCAAATCGTTTAAATTACAATAACATGTTTGACACATACCAATGCACTTAAGTACTTACAAGGGCATTAAGATTATCAAAGGTGGACCGGCAATTCAGCCTAACGAACAATAACGCTACGCGATATGTCGTCGGAAAGGTCTTTTTATTTTCTACTAAACTTCTACCGCTCTGCCTCAGTCTTTCGTTCGACCTCAGTCACCAGTTGACTTTTGTAGTAATGTGTATTTAACACGTTTACAATGCCTAATTTTTTCGTTCTTTCTTTCTTATCGTGTGTGACGCCCGGTGCGCCTGCTGCGGGCCGGGAGAGAGGTCGAAATCTCCCTGTCCCTTTCCGCAGCCTCCTTCTGCGCGATGACTATTTCGCAGAAGGAAACCAACGCGTCCCAGGACTCGTTGCCTCGCCGTCGACCATAGCACGTACTACGGTCGGCAGCGAGAGATCACTACCTACCACAGATATGAGGGCACGGCGTGGCTCCTCCCAAGCGGCGGCACACTCTGCCAGCGTATGCCGCGCCGTATCCTCCCGACAGTCGACGCAGTGGTGACACCGAGCGTCCGGCTCCCTGCCTATGCGACACAGGAACATCCCGAAGCAGCCATGCCCCGAGAGGACCTGCGTCACCCGAAACGACAAGGAGCCGTGCCTTCTCCCGAAGCCTGCAACGTCCTAGCCAAACTGGAAACCACTTTACAAAGTATACTTCCCGTGGGAATCGAACCCACGATCACTGGTTCGTAATGCAAACGCCTAAACCACTCGACCATGTAGGCAGTTAAAAATTTTCTTTTTTATTAGGCCATAACTTTTTCCCACAGCGCAATTCGAAATTTTCCGTAAAAGTTGTAAAGAATGAAAACCTTTCTAACAATATTTCGTTTATCGTTATTGGTCATTAGGCTGGGCTCCATAAATTCTTGCTGGTCCTCCTTTGCCAAAGACAATTTTAGTTAAATACTAGCTTCTGCCAGCTGCTTCGCCCACGTGATCCCTAGGGACATAATCCCGGGATAAAAAGTAGCCTATGTGTTATTCCAGACTATAATCTACCTTCAGGAAAGGTTCTTTTCCTTTCAGATGTTCTGACGTGAAAAAGTAACAAACATCATCATCCATTCATCCATCTTTACAAACTTTCGCATTTATAATCCTGATTTATAAAATTCCTCCATTACTGAGTGACAAGATAACGCACAGCCGAAACTACTTACTGGTTGTAGAAAGCTGAATGGCATGTAGGTTCCTTGGGAAGTATAAAGGAGCACTAGCAGTGTATTTCCCGAAATTCCTACCGGAACTGAAACAACTGGATATGCGCGTACAAAGTCGCAGGCAAAAGCTAGTATTATATATTAATTCTAGCTAGGAATTGCGGGAAATACTCTCTCAGTGCTCCTCTCCGGAGAGTAAGGAACCTACATGCCAAATTACGGTTTTCTACGGCCAGTAGTTTCGGCTGTGCGTTGTCTGTCAGTCACTCCATCAGTCAGTAACGGAAGAATCTTATACTAATACTAGTTGACCCGCGCAACTTCGTCTGCGACACAATTTTCATTACTGCTCCGCTCCTATTGGTCTTAGCGTGATGATGTATCGCGCTAATCTCAGGAACTCCTGGTCCGATTTGAAAAATTCTTTCAGTGTTAGATAGCCCATTTATTAAGGAAGGCTATAGGCTATATATCATCACACTAAGACCAACAGGAGTGGGCAGTAATGAAAATTGTGACGCAGACGAAGTTACGTGGGTCAACTAGTTTTATAAATATTGATGACTAGTTGACCCGCGCAACTTCGTCTGCATCACAATTTTCATTATTGCTCCGCTTCTATTGGTCTCAGCGGGCTATATATCGAGGAAGGCTATAGGCTTATAGCCTTCCTCGATAAATGGGCTATCTGACACTGAAAGAATTTTTCAAATTGCACCAGCAGTTCCTGAGAATAGCGCTTTATATACTTATTAGTATAAGATATATAATTAATAACTATGGTAGGATTATAATCTCTCCCACTTTACAGTCACCGTCATCCAATCCTCCTTCTCCTGGCTTCAATCAGTAGCAGACATCTGCAACGCCAAGCTGGGGACTCCCTACGACCGCTGCTGCAAGTCCATACAAGACGGGTTCACAGAGTGTCAGAAGAACTTGGGCCCTAAATTCTCGGTTATCTGTAATGCGGCTAACGTGGCCCAAGCTGCTTGCTATTCAGTGAAGCCTTTCGAAGCCTTTTGCTATGCCACCGATTTTATGGACGAAGCCATTTCGGCTGGCGTTAAGAAAAGTAAGATTTACTTATGATGTTTTTGTTTGTTCATTCAGTCTGTCACGCTTTGGATGGGAAATCATCAATAATTCTTCCCACTCAGGGCGGAGCGGAAGAGAGTGTCAGACTTAAACCCGTTGTGTTCCTCCAAATGCCAATAAAGGGCACAGAACCATAGTGGCGTAGCCTCCCCCACCACGCCGCCATATTCGCCATATTTTTTTTTCAATGTTGCGGCGCTCAATCTGACATGCATATTTTGCCTTCAAATATCTCGGCAACTTGACACTTTAGGGCACCATGTGGCCAACATGTTTTGTTTGTTTAAGTGTCCTCTATCTACATATGCATGCAGCTATATGCCAGCTGCCATAGAAAAAATTGGAACTCCTTTAGCAAATCACCATTGCCTAGATAATTATTTGGACAACTTGAAGGAATAAAAGGTGTCATCATGTGTTATTGGATAACTTAATTTAACAATAGAATTCCATTTTCTTCAGACTCGAACAGAATGCTAGTTAGAAGGTATTGATGAGTCCTAATATCAGTATTCAGTTAGATAGGCACTTGCGGTGGAGGATGTTTCATCGTAAACATATATACACAGAACTATACTGCGTTCAACAGTCTACAGGCTCGTCTCGAATTCTTAGCATTCCAGACGTTCTAGCCGTAATTCGGTTTGGAATTTCAACTTGCCTCAATCAGAAATGTACAGCCTAACTCAAAACATTTTCAATTCAGCATTCGTATCGTAAATTCGTAACATAAACGATAGGTGGATATGTGATTATTTGAACGTGTCGAAAAATTCAAAGACTACGTTTATTTAATTCTGAACATCATGTCATTCTCAATGTCACATAAAGTTTTAAGGCAAAACAGTGTGAAGCAGTTGGCGGAATTTATTTTAGTTTAATCACACATTTGATACCACAAACTGCATCAGACTGCTTTTAAAGATATTTGGATATGATTGAACTCAGTTTTTTTCTACAATCATCTCTTAACTGCATATCAGATATTTACAGAACACGATGATATTAAAATACGACCACGCACTTTCAAAACCAATTATCTAATTACCTGTAATAATAATTAATTAATTCCAAAAATTGTTACTTAGTCTTCGTCCTCTCTCCTAACTTTGCTGTGCCCGACAGGGTCCATATTGATCTTGACAATATTTATACCACCTATATGTACATAATATGGAATGCAATAAAATATTGAGTATTGAGTATTGAAAACACCGTGCATAAATAGTTCAACATTGCAGTTTCATTGGGTTTACCATACACTTTGCATTTCCCACCGTATACGCCTTTACTACCTATACACAATTTAATCTCCATTACGAGTATTATCCTCTCCTCCTCTTCCAGAAATGAGAAATTTCTCCGAGCACCTCAGAGCGATGTTCCACGTAGAGGTTCACATTCACCACTCGTACTCCTACAGTAGTAACACCAGTCGGTCCGCCAGTCAGGTCGCCGCTGGTATTGTCACTGAGATCAGGAACAGAGCTGATCCGCTGTTGACCTGGCTGTCTTGGAGCTCCTGTGTCACTAGCTTGTTTCTACTGCTGATTATATTCAGGTAAACATTTCCACCTATTTCAATAGTAAACCTAGCTGCTCTTTCAGTAAGATTGCAGCTCGCATTGTCACTGAGATCAAGAACAGAGCTGATCTCTTGTTGACCTGGCTGTCTTGGAGCTCTTGTGTCACTAGCTTGTTTCTACTGCTCATTATATTCAGGTAAATTTTTCCACCTATTTCAATGGTAAGCCTAGCTGCTCTTTCAGTAAGATTGCAGCTCGCATTGTCACTAAGATCAGGAATAGAGCTGATCCGCTGTTGACCTGGCTGTCTTGGAGCTCCTGTGTCACTACCTTGTTTCTACTAATTATGTTCAGGTAAACATTTCCACCTATTTCAATAGTAAGCCTAGCTCCTCTTTCAGTAAGATTGCAGCTCGCATTGTCACTAAGATCAGGAACAGAGCTGATCCGCTGTTGATCTGGCTGTCTTGGAGCTCCTGTGTCACTAACTTGTTTCCACTGCTCATTATATATTTTAGTTAAATTATTTCATCCTTCTTCAATAGTCAGGCTAGCTGCTCCTTCAGGCATATAGCAAGGCATTGTCACCGAGATCAGGAACAGAGCTGATATGTTGTTCACCTGACTTTTTTAGAGCACCTGCGTTTCTGACTAGTTCCTACTGTTACTGGTTTTGTATTAGGCCAAGTCTTTCATTCGCGCAGTTCCAGTTTTTATTAGAAAGTGGAATATGTCCTTTCTTTTAGCTAAGATGGCGAGTTTAGTTTTACGAAACTATAATTCCTTTCTGAACGTAAATCATCAAGCATCTAAATTTCAGTCTGGTATCACTCACTTCTGGTTATAGACTTGTGCTTTACCGGTCTTGTCTACTCATTGCAGAGCAAAATACTACCAACACATGTATGAGACTCGCTCCCGCTTTGACAATCGCTACGTAACCAAAGAACTACAGCAGTTGGATCTAAAGAGACAACAGCAGGGTAGAGAGACAATTCTGCCTTTAAATAGAAGAGAGCGAGCTAAATATATAAAGGTAAGCTTTTTTCCATAAAAAAAAGTTCCATAAAAAAGTTCTTTTCTAAGCAATCTTCTCTAAACACAAACAAAGAACAAAGACAATTTAAGTTCTTTCATAAAGGGTGAACCTAAAAAAAATTGATCTTCACATAATTACGTTGTATCTACACTAATAATTGAATTATTAATGTAGATACAACGTTACATACATTGTTATTATTACGTTAATAATAATAACTGTAGCAGCATCAATGCCGCCACAAGAAAACCAACGCAGCAAATCTACAAAAAGAACCGCAACGCCATCTATATACTAACAGCAAACTACTACGTTAAAATCCTGCATCGCGCAAGCAGAGTTTACCATGAGATAGCACATTACTTTAAAATAAATGCAGTTAGCTTACCTCTAGAAGATACCGAGAAGGCGACAAAATATCGTTGTTGGGGAAGAGATCTGTAAAATAATATAAACAAGTACGATGAAGCTGATGAAGATTCAGGTTAATTAAGGCCAGGACTTAGATATAGAGTAACCAGGCTCAGAGGAATGAATGTTCCGTATACCTTCCAAAAAACCACTTAAACAATTTTTTTTTTATAAAAGCTTCAAATATGAAGACTGGGAAATATAATTTTAGGTTATTCCTTGAAAATATCATTAGGTTTACAGAGACGATGTCATACTATTTTCTTCTTACAGACCTCATCCTTTCGTCTTGTAGCCTCCGAGAAAGTGTATCTGAATCGTTCAGCAGTATTCATGGCTATAACTACCTTCAAGTTATTGATACATATGGTAGCTGACTATAGTTTATACTGGGTTCTAATGACCATTAGGGGCCATGGGCGATATCAGTCGGATTTGATGCGTGAGTCGAGAGATCTTTCCGTACAAGTATTTTTTTTCTTAAAGTTGGCCAAACATCCCGGCATTTCCATTTTGATACTCGGAAATGTATGTCCGAGAATCCATCCTGAGCCAGGTATTACAAGATAAATGATCATCACACTTGCTCGTAAATTAGGAAATTATTGTATTCGGTTTATGTGTGCTCCACTGTACCTGGGCCGCTGGGTCGAAAAACGATATCGATTCGACACAGACTCCAGCTATCTACTCTAACTCAGGGTGAATCCGCGGACATACGTTTCCGAGTATCCACCCTATAGTCTGTTTTTTGGCAAACTGACATAGATTTATGTCAGTTTTGACATTTGTACTTGTCAATTTAGTCTCGGAGATTAAAAAACAGACTATAGGGTGTCAAAATGGAAATGCCGAAACATCCGTAGTTGGTTTATAATTGCGAGAGTAACTCTGAACGAATTTGGATAAAACTAGACCGTGTCGTGGAATGGGACGTAAAGAAAGAAAGAAAAAAGAAAGTAAGAATAGTATTTATTTTTTTACATTCACGTTGGCCAAGCCGCTGGCGGAAGCTTGTGATATAAATTACCCCTTTTCAGCTGGAATACCCCACTCAGGAGTCCATGTATCTGGCACTGGATTCGTGGCAAGACTGTTTACTTCTATCGTCGGGATCTTGGATATACCGCTGGCTTTTCCAGCTTCTGCCCCCACATCGTGCTTACCGGATCCTTATCCGCCTGATTTGAGACGTTATACGCAGATTGGTAGGTCACCATCGTATTTGAGTATTTTTTTCATTGGAATGTATTGTATCAAATTGAAAGCATTGAGCTAAAGAATTTTCAAGTTTGACAATAGAAAATAATACAAATATACATTCCGCATAGTGTCGGCCGGTGCTGTATGGTGCCGTAAAATAATAATACCATCCCATCACTTACCGTGGGTGTCGTAAGAGGCGACTAAGGGACTCGCCAGGGGGGGCAGCAGTGTTCTCTGTAAAACTCAACACCATACACTACGATCGCCAACCCGCCTGCCAAGCGTGGCGATTATGGCAAACCCTCCCCCTATCTTGGGGAAGGACTATGTCCAGCAGTGGACGTCTTTCGACTGATATGGTGATGATGATGATGATGACAAGTATACATTACATACGAAGTAAAGACTTTACGTCACACAAATCTTACATCGTGATCTCAACATTCTCCGCGTGATTCGAACACAAGCAACCGCCCGTCGACACCTATCATGTCAAAGTCAAAGACAAAAACGTTTATTTCAATTAGGCCATTAAACGGCACTTTTGTATTTCATCATTACATTTAAAATAACATAGTGACTCTACTGTCCATTCGGAAGGGTAGATTTTTATGGAGAAGAACGGACAAGAAACTCCATAGTTACTCTTTTCAAATCAATGTTTTACATGTGCTGTTGTATACAAAACTTCTGGTAATATATGTGAGGACCATGAACCTAGAGTGTGCAGAGGTAGACTTATTTTTTTTTTAAATAAGTACATGGTACTCACATATTTACAAATATTGGAACTATTATTTAGCAGAGTGAACAGAAAAATAAAAACCCAAAAATGAAACAGTAGGTACAAAAGTAAATACATAAACCAACCAGTTTGTTTGTCAGATTCAGATTGTCCTATGGAGCAGGACCAGCATGTTTCCAAGAATTCTTATCCTGAATGTAATCATCTAATTTGTAATATGCTTGTTTACAAAGTGTGCTTTTAATGTAGGTTTTAAATTTTCTTTCATTTAGTTCTAGTTGCCCAACAGACACAACACCCGTCTGATCGGAGGATCATCCCTTTTAAATGAAGGTTTAAGGGACTTCATACTTTGTTCTGCATACCTCTTTATCTGAATTCTAATAAAGCAAAAATGATAAGTAATAAACTTTCTTCACTTTTAGGTGTTCTTATTTTCCTTCTATGGTTCTTCGCTCTGTTCGAACCTTATGGGCTTCGTCTACGTCATCTGATTATGGGTCATTATAGACCTGAACGGGCTAAAGCCAGAGCAACATGGCTGTATAACCATATTTTGAGGACCAGAGGTAAGTCAAATGGCTCTCTCTGTCTCTAGTGTTTTGGTAACGTCCATTTACATTGTATAACACTTAAAAACATTGTTCTTCAGGAAGTTTTATGAAATTCGCTAGAAGAAAACTACATCGAGAATACAAATATTCATCAGAAACTTCGCTTACACTTCGTCAATGGATCACTGATCTAGTACCGTAAGTAAAAGTATTATGGCTCGAATATTCTCAGCAACAGTTTACAAATGTTATGAATCTCGTTCGAATTTCGTATGTATTTTAATAATAATATGTATTAGTTTTCAGTGCCTCAGATCTTTAGTTGGATTGGGTCCAGCGCAGCAACATTGTCTTCTGTGTGGAATCACTTCTTCCAACGATCCCGACACTCGACTCACGAAGTTAGCATAGATTTTCATCTAAAAATATAATTTCATGGGTCTTGAAATATTTATTGTAATTTGCTATTTATAACACAAAAAATATCATGAATACCTAGTTAGTTGCTCATTAACAGTTCATGTACTTCATGTTCTGTAATATTTAACAAATTTTTCTATCATACAATTTAAATATTAATATGATAGAATTCATAATAATTATCACATTTAGAAACTACTGTGTGTCTCCTTTAAAACAATAATTAAATTACATTGCATTGACACATATTTCATCAAAATTATTTGCAATATCAAAAGAACCATTGGCAACGTCGATACTTCAGTTTTTGCTGATGGAATAAAATGATCTCGAATTAAAAAAAAAAAGAACCATTAAAGCGCAAGGTGGATTATGTTCATTCTATTTATATCCAATTTTTCTAAAACAAAACACTTTTTGCAGATGTCGAACCCCAGGCTGTCCAGGTGTGTTCTGTACGAGCTGTTTCTCAGATATTGGTGAACTGTGCACTATATGCCTGTCTCCAGCTGACTATGGTGACACGAGTGACGTCAGCTTAGAGAAGTAAGTTATTAACTATTAAGTGAAGAATGTTGTTAAAACATGCGATAAAAGTCCTGTGGATCTCGAATCTGATTATTTTTTTATTGATAGAGGTTCTTCTGATGATAGCGACAGTGATGGCGGAAATGAAGGGAGAATGAATGAAAACGTAAGTCAATTAAATATTTTTTTTTTTTTTAATAAAAGAATCATAATAAATTATAATGCTATTTACAGATAACATTACATACCATCACTGAAAGCGATCAGCGTTCAGTCAAATCAACAAGACGTAAAGACAGCCGAAGATGGAATTTCTTTACTGAAACAGCCGGTCCTAGAAGACCGCTAGACACAATAGCTTTGCTGCACCACCAACCCACCTTTTTCTCTAATTTCTTTCGGAAACAATTTCGAAACATGAAAAGGAATATGAGAAAACGTTGTCAGGTTAAGAAACGTACCCTTAATTGGATCGCAAAACTAACCCCTGAAAATATGCTGACAGACTTTTCCAAAGCAGAGAGAGATAACTATTATTCAAATTCACTTAATATTGAAGAACACGGTTTATACGACGAAGTTATCAATAGAACGAAGTCTATTGGTACCATTACCGATAGAAATCGTGGTTTCTTCTTAAACATGCTGGTAAACCAATTTACTAGGCGTAGATTAAAACAACCTCAAATTAAACTAAAGAAATCCATGACAGTGAGACATAACAAAAAACTACCTCAACAACAAAGACGCCGAATAAAGAAACACACTAACCCATCAAGTAGCAGCAAAACGGTCTCATTAAAAACTTTGAACACATACGATTTGATGTTATGTCAAAGGAATTTGAGAAATATCGTACGAAGTAAGAAACACAGATACAGTATAAATTATAAAATGAAAGGATATGAAAAACGCAAAGGTTTTATGAAAGCATTAAGGGGTTTCCTTAAAAATAAAAAAACAAAAAATATTGCAAATCAAAACAACGATGCACCAAATCATTCTCCTGTTAAAATTAAAGAGAAATCTACTAAGCCTTCGGATAACGCAAACTTCGGAGAAAATAAAAACAAGAAAAAATTTTCAAAGGCCAATAAACCAAAGAGAACTAGAAAACAAAAGAACGCTAATATTAAAATTAAGAGTCCACGCGATAGAATCGCTGGATTTCATAAATTCTTGTCGAATTTCTGGAACAATTTGAAATGCAGTATAATACCTGGCTATGCAAAAAACAGATCGGATATTCAAATTCTTAAAGAGAAAAGAAACCATAAGCGTCGGAAAAAACGAAAAACCGACATAGATGAATGTTTCAGACGGAAAGATATTAAGAATACGAGAAATATTAGGATATCAGCGTTTATAGCTGAGCTGGAATGGACAAAAAATGAATACAGGAAAGATAAAGACATTGACGAAGGAAATGTTTCTTTTTCGTGTACGCATAAACCAATAACGAATAATAAAAACGTAGAAGTAAGTAAATCATAAATAAATAAAGTAGACTTCGGATACTATGCATAAGAAATCGACAAAATACATTTTCTTCTTCTATCCCATCCTGTTAACCGTAGTCTGCAATTGTTTTTTGCATTCTAGCTTATCAACTACTAATTGATCGGGCAAACGTTGTTTTGCCAAATAAGTAAAAAAAAAAACCTACGACCTATACTCAGACCAACCAAATATACCACCTGTAAACATTCGCATTTATAATCTTGTAATCTAATATTATATGTAGTTTCGTGTCAGAGTGATTGTTATCAAACTCATCCGTAAGGGCTTGACCGATTCTCATGATTTTTTTTGTATTTTATTTGTTTGGGACAAAAAACAGTTACCTGCCAAGAATAACAAAAGAGTCTTAAATTAGCCTTAGAAATAAAATTATGCATAACCTATTCCATGTTTATGTTACTACACATGTAACCCACACTATTGTCCACGAATTCACGAAAATACTTAAATTAAAAGAAAACAGACAAACAGTATACAACATAAAATACTATTACGAAGAAGAAGAAAGAAAATATATATATTATATACTTAAGAATTTAGTAACTCTATTGCTCTTGCCTTAAAACTTTGTTTGGAGAGGGTAAATATGTCAATCTCCATAAAGTGAGTGTTGTACGCATCAACAAGTCGACGAAGAGGCACTCGCACCCCTGCGTTAGTCCTGCACGAGTTTGTGTGGAATAGCCGAGGAACACGTACCCCACGAAGCATGACAGATCTAGGTACTATATAGTGTAGACTATTTGATAAAGGAATGCAGTCGAATCTATTATTACATATACTATGCAGCATCATTACACCAAGCAGAAATCGTCTAGATTCCAAACTAAGAATATTATACCGTTTCATTAATTGTTCATAGGAGACTAGGACGATGACATTTATAATTCATAGTACGTAAATACTTTTTCTGCACAATTTCTAGCCTATCCTTGTACTTATCATATAGAGGATCCCAAATTTGGACGGCGTATTCCAACTGCGCTCGAATTAGGGTTTTATATAATATTAAGAATGTAGAGGGTCGTACAAAGTTACTTGAAAATCTCATCACAAGTCCATACATCTGAAAGACCTTTTTTACTATATTGTCAACATGAGTATCAAAATGCAAACTAGAGTCAAGTGTAACACCCAAGTCACGGACAAAGATCGAAAAGAAACATGTTGAAACATGTAGAAATCGTCAGGGAATTGCATCACTGATGTCCAATTTCCATAAAAATTTTGAATGTCCGCAAGAGCAGTAGTAAGAAGCACAGATAGAACTATAAGTTTCCACATGATTTATAAAACGATGTGTTTTACTGCACTCGAATAGTGTACTGTGTTATTATACAACTATTGGCTAAATAACCTTTGACTTGTATGTACGAGTATCTGGTCTGCGTTAGGTATTAAATGAGAACAAGATAATAAGCATAAACAATATGTGATGTACTGTGTTTTTACGTCGCCTCGTTTTTATTTGCCGAGCAGCTGTCAGCGAATATAATGGGCCATCTCCACGAGCGAGAGAATCGCGGCGAGGTGACGTTTTCTCACTTGTCAATTCGCCGCGATAATATCTCCGTGTGGAGACACGTTCATAGAGTTGTTATAGAAAAAAGTGGCACGACGATAAAATCGCCGCGATTCTCTCGCTCTTGAAGACAGCCCCTAGGCAATGAATAGTATCTTGTTATCCAGTTACTGTATTGTAGAGATCAGATAGAAGAAGTTCCATTTAAAATACTGGTATTCTATTACTCATACTGGGAGACTCTTGGGAGCTGGTGTTCTAACACGCATAATTCGGACTCAACATTCCTTCAAAAGTAATTACCTAACTTTTTCATTTAATGTCGCCGGGAAACCTCCTTCATCTCCTTTCTCCTTGATTGCCCACTCCTGCATTTCGCCACATCTCACAGCTTGTAAATGCCCCTGCCTTTCTCGCATCAATTGTGTAAAATATCTTGGTGTGCAAATTGACTATTGCCTGTCATTCTCTACGCACAAAAACATACTCTCTTCACGATTGCGCAGAATGATCTACATTTTTAAGTCCCTTCGTCACACTGCGGACACCAAGGTTGCTAAGACTTGTGTATCTCGCCCTCTACCAATCGCTTCTACAATATTGCATCATCACTTGGGGCGGATCAGCGAAAACTCACATGTTGAAATTGGAACGTGCTCAAAGGGTACTCCTAAAGGTTGAGTGGCGGTTACCTTACCGCTTTCCTACCATCGATCTTTATGAAACATGTGCGGTTCTCTCTGTTCGCAAATTATTTTTCCAAAACCTTATTTTAACTACACACTCTCAGACTCCCTACGCCCCTTGTAGTTTTGCCTCCCTACGACGAAACATATTGTCTGTCCTCCATCTGCACAAATTGTCGTTTGGCTCAACGTAGTTTCCCTTTCCTCAGTAGCTACCCTACGTCTAGAACAAGGCTAATAAAATTTTAAATATATACCTAATGTGCAGATCTAAATGTAAAATAACTAATAGGTCTTTACCTATGAAATTGCCGTTTTGTATGAAAAAATTTAAACGAATTTTTTACATGTATTTTTTATTTGTATTAATCGAAGTAATCACCCATGCAATCAGTGCATCATTGCCAACGCAGTGGCAGTTTATTGATGCCCTTCTTAAAGAAATCAGCTGGACGGGAGGCAACAAATTCTTCAAAGGCATTTTGTACTGCCTCTCGAGTATTGAATTTTTTTCCCGCCAATAAGTTATCCAAATTCTGGAAAAAGTAGTAGTCTGTAGGCGCAAGGTCTGGTGAGTAGGGCAGATGACGGAGAGCTTCCAACCCCAGTTCTTGCAACTTGGAGACCGTCTGCTGTGCAGTATGAGGTCGCGCGTTGTCGTGCAGGAGCAGCGGAGACGAGCGATTGACCAATGCTGGTTGGAGATGTGCCAGCTTCTCCATCATTGTGTTCAGTTCTTCACAGTACACATCTGCAGTAATGCTCACCCCGTTTGGTAAGAAGCTGTGACGAATCACACCGGCGCTAGACCACCAAACAGTGACCATCACTTTTCTAGGGGTAAGTTTTCGTTTAGGGCATTGTTTAGGTGCTAAACCAGGATCCAACCAACTTTCTGAGCGCTTTCGGTTATCAAACAGAATCCATTTTTCATCGCAGGTAACAATGCGGTTCAAAATTCCTTCATTTGTGTGTCTGTTGAGCAGTGCAAGGCACGTCTCGACGCGTACTTCGCGCTGGCGATCATTGAGTTCGTGGGGCACCCATTTGTCAAGCTTTTTTACCTTGCCAATTTGACGCAAATGGACCAATATTGTTTTGACGCTAACGTCGAAAGCTGCTGCTAATTCAGCCGTAGATTGTGTATCATCAGCTTCCACAATCGCCTTTAATTCGTCATTGTCGTCCAAAGTCTTCGGACGACCGCGAGGTTCATTTTTCAGGTCGAAATTTCCAGAACGGAAGCGAGCAAACCAATAACAGGTGGTGCGTTGGTTTGTAGTGTTAGCTCCGTAAACGTCGTTGATGTTGCGTTCCGCTTGTAGGACCTAATATTAGGTCTTTACCTATAACGGCAATTTCATAGGTAAAGACCTAATATTAGGTCTTTACCTATGAAATTGCCGTTCTGCAGTACTGGCCATTTCAAATCAAAATAATTTTTGTTTGGCTAAAAATTCTAATTTCAAATTAATTTTATTTTAAAAACATGGTTTTTTTTTTTCCAAAAGTAGTCATTTGTTTATTGATTAGTGTTACATTTCGCATTTCAATCTTTTTCGTCATCATGGATACGTTAAAAATTCGAGTAATTATGGAATATGAATATCGTCGTGGCAGCAACGCGGCACAAGCGGCACGCAACATCAACGACGTTTACGGAGCTAACACTACAAACCAACGCACCACCTGTTATTGGTTTGCTCGCTTCCGTTCTGGAAATTTCGACCTGAAAAATGAACCTCGCGGTCGTCCGAAGACTTTGGTCGACAATGACGAATTAAAGGCGATTGTGGAAGCTGATGATACACATTCTACGGCTGAATTAGCAGCAGCTTTCGACGATAGCGTCAAAACAATATTGGTCCATTTGCGTCAAATTGGCAAGGTAATAAAGCTTGACAAATGGGTGCCCCACGAACTCAATGATCGCCAGCGCAAAGTACGCCTATATAACGAAATAGCTACTTGAATTGAATTATGCAGAAACTCAGAGACTGACGGTTTAATGAAAATACTTAAATAATTTTTCGCCTAACGGAAATATTCACTTACTCAATTTTAATCCTACGAGTAGGTCGCGTTTTCAACTTGCCCAACACATACACACACGCACTCTCGGGCAAGTGAGTGCTCACGCTCAGTGTCCTTCATGGGCTTTGGGGTGAGAACTTACATTGCACTCACGGACACAACACTCCAAAGACACATATCATATCTCCTTTTTTTTTGTTTTTGTATTTGTTTATTCTCTTCTTCTCAATACTTGGAGCTTTCACAAAATGTTGTAGTACGTAAGTGCATGTTAAAACTGTAATTATAAGGGTGTGAGCCTGGGGATCTGTAATACAGGTCTCGAATCCAGTATAGACTCCAGTCTTACCATGGTTGTGGAGGTCTGGTAGGCAGCCGCTCCACGTAAAATACTGGTATTCAGCTGAATCCGGTTTGACTGGAAGCCGACCCCAATATAGTTGGGAAAAGGCTAGGCAGATGAGTGTTTTGTTTTTAGAAATCGGTTGTATTTTTTGCCTGCGTTACCAGTGCGATGTTATGTTAAGAACTGGTGTTAACACTAAAAAAACCTGCGATTTCAGCAATCCCGATCCATTTGCTATCATTTATTGAAGAGTTCCGTTGCCTACCTTCGAAGTTCTTCGGCAGATCTTCACCAAATTAAAATGGACTAGTCCAGAAAAATACTCTTCCAAACAAAAAAATCATCAAATCGGCTGGCAATTGGCGAAAATATCGCTGAACAAACATTTTTCATGGGATCTCATCATCAGATTTTAATTTATACCTTCCATCATCAGCTCAGCAACATAAGTTGATGATTACCAGGCACAAATATCTAAATTGCGTTAGAAAATGTATGAAAAACATTGTATGTGCCTATAAAATTTGAAGGTTACCCTCGATTTTCATGGGATCCCTTCATCAGATTCTGACTTGGTGACAATGGGACCAATCTGGGAGTATACCCTTTTAGATGAAACAAGAATTTTTCAAATCGGTCCATAAATGACGGGAGAGTGAGGTAACAAACAAAAAAAAATATATAACCGAATTGAGAACCTCCTTTTTTTTGAAGTTGGTTAAAAATAAATAGAAAATCCCAATTATTTTCTATTTATTTTTAGTATATAACTCGAAAACTATGAAAAGTCACGGAACATACAAAGGGGTGATTTGGATATACCCCAAGATTCGAGGGACCTAAATATTATTTTTGGACGTCAATGTTTTGGCCACACTGTATGTGTAGATAAGGAAACTAACTTCATTCATATAAAGAGTAATTTGTTTAAATATTACCTAATAGTATTATTGCTAGCGATCATATTTTTTTTAACAAACACCATTACTTGTTGTTTGATTTTTACAGTTTTTAAAAGGATGTTGAACGAGGGCTGATTGTCATGTATGATTGGAAACAAAGAACCTAACCCAAATAGTGACTACTAATGAAAATAATACTAAAGTACACATCCCAGCCTCCTAAATTGATTTTGAAATCCCCTTTCCAGATGGTCCATCTAAAGAGTTTGCCGTTCCAATGGCGAGAAGCTCCAAAAAGAGAAAATCGTGACAAAAAATCTATTTACGCGAAAAACCTGTCGGGTGCAAGATTATTTGTTACTTTATCTAAACGTAAGTATTGTAATTACAACTTATTAGAGTACAACAAAAAATATATATACTACTACTTCATTGCAAAATTCATATGGTTGGCTGGCGTCGCATTTTTTTTCTTCCATATATCTCGATTCGCTGTCATCATCCTCTCTAGCACTACCCTTATTACCAGCCACATTTATACCCACTTAAAATTTTCCTCTAGATATGTCTCATATTCGGACAGTCTTACCACATAATTATATAACCAAAGTAATTTTCTTGGATATCTGGGCATACTTTGGAAAAGAGATGGGGAGACGACATGCGTAGCCATCGCGGTTAGAAGCTTAATGCTAACGGCACAGGAGCTTTGTGTCGTCACAGAAAAAGAGAGGATTATGCCTCGGCCTCGTCTATTCGCTGCAAGCGTCATCTACGTATCGTGGGGAACCTTGCTGCAGCTTTTTTTTTTCAGGATAGGAAATCTTCAAATTACTCCTCCCGCTCTGGGTGAAGCAGGAGGGAGTGTCAGACTCTTACTGACTAAAACCCATCCGTGTTCCTCCTAGTGCCCTGTGCGTTCCAGGGCTCCTCCTTCGAACAGATTCCGCAGCCCCAGCAGGCACTTGGGCCCCGTCTTCTGTGCTGACAGCTTTTTGAGGCGCGCGGGGATCACAGCGCGCCGTCGACCCGGGCCTGGTTGTGATCAGACGACGAGCCACCCATTGCTCCGTCCGCAGGCCCGCGCCCACGGTTGCCGGGAACCGTCTTGTGGCTCCCGATGCCTGGGAACCTTGCTGCTGCTTGCAGCGTTACTTTGTGGTCTTGTAGATTATACAAATACGACGTTGACGCGTATACGTTTTTGACGCTCGACGCTGACACTTGCAGCCCAAGGCGAATTCACTTGGAGCGTCGCATTTCGTGGTCCTCGGGTTAAGCCTAGCAGTGGATTGACTCAGGCTGTGGGACTGTGCTTTGTGAATCTGTTGAGATTTCGGTGAGGTGTATGGAAGGAAAGAGTTTCTATGACGATCGCTTTTAAATCTGAATAAGGCTAGGAGAATTTCTTTGATAAATATGTTACAGAAAAGATGTACGCAAAGAGAGCTCTTGACAGATTTCGTCAGAAAGTCAATACGGTGCCGGAGACACAATCTTCAAGTTTGGTGCAAACAATGATGAACAGCTTAAGTGGCGATCAATGCGAAAGTCCTTTCAATCCAGGTAACAACAGCTGTTGTGGACATCCACAATTCATTTAGGACAGAGTTATTTTGTCACTGCATGTGTATGGCAAAGTGTTACTGGGTTTCTCTATCTGGAATTTCTCATCGGCAGCCTGATGCCTGGATTTCTATCCGACAATTGTCTCACACCTTATTACTCACACGAGAGAGAACTAACAATGTGCGTGGCAAAATATTTCATTTCCATTGTTTAATGTTGCATCAATTTTCCGCAATTTGCCAGTATTTTTCCCTCCAGTTTTCATGACGTTATCCTTATTTTCTTTGATCTGTAAATACGATTAAATGAAACAGTGATGTTCGTTCTACAGAAAGTTCGATTTGCATCTCAAAATGCGCCGGTACCTTTCGATCATTTGGATTAAGCCGGCCATCTGAGTAAGTAATATTTATGTCGTACTTATGCGACGATATTTTATATAAATAGCAATCATATTTATTTTTTGTTTTCAGTATTTTAGCTACAGAAATGTTATATCAAAATGTTAAATTCGATGATGCTTTGGCGCAGGTAAGAATTTACCTAGATGAAAAACTAACGACTTTCATCAATGACTTACTACAAAGCGGATCTTCATTCGGCAGTGGTAACATAGCTTAAGAAGTATAAATACTAGCTGACCTCCACTCCCATTGGTCATAGCGTAACGTTATATTAACATATAGCCTTTCTCGATAAATGGACTCTCTTCAGCTTTATAATATTAGCATAGACAAGAAAAGAACAGAAAAATTCCATTGATACAGTTTGGATTAAATTCCATAAAAAAAATAATTACTATAGGCAACTTATGAGTCAGATACTGCCAGGTATTTCTCTTTTGTATTTTTAGGGTTCCGTGCCTCAAAAAGAAAAAACGGAACCCTTATAGGATCACTTTGTTGTCCGTCTGTCTGTTTGTCAAGAATTTTTATTTCGGGAACACGTAGAGGTATCTAGTGGGTATTAATACTCAAGTCTGCAGTAAAAAAATATTTTTTATAAGTTAACATAAAAGAAAGATATGGCCGTTAATGCCGCAAAAAACTAATATTTCGACACTCTCAAGGGAATCAAAATCAATAGGGTATTTCCCGTTGACTTAGAATTATGAAATTTTGCAAGTAATACCGTCTTATACTACTACTACGGAAAAAACTGCGAAACTTGATTCCGGAATTATTTATAAAACGTACCTACAAAATTTTACGGAAACCCTCGGTGCGCGAGTCCGACTCGCTCTTAACCGGTTTTTTATAAAGCAAACATTACAGATTATTGGACAAAGAAAGATTCAACCTATTGAAAATGAGATTCTTTTTTAAATAGTCTAAACTTGTCCTTATTAAAGCATAGAAATTAAAGAACTTTATCTTGTTTTTAAGGATCCTTCGAGAGACAAACCCTCACTTCCCTCAAACCTCACAGAAAAGAGCTCAAACATCTCATCTATTCTAGGAAAAGAAATCAGTGAGTATTTTGTTTTAACGATATCATACTCCTGCCTGTCTAAAAAGGCCACTTAAGCAGAATCGAATTAGAATTACAATATTAACCACACAACAATCTGTCAAATTTAATTTTCATCTTTATCGCTAATGCATTAGGTTCAAGATTGATTGGGACAATTTGACAGTGACGGGTAGCGTGATGTGCTTTCTGATTCTGCTAAAGTGGCCTCTTTTAGGGGTCTCGACCTTAATATTTGCAGTCAGGTCTTTAAGTAGACCGTCCACTGCTATATAGAATGTACACGGAGAGGTTTGCCATGTTAGCTGTATGGTTCCCTGGCCATGCATTTGTGCGTGGTCTATGGGGAAATAGCTTCACGTATGTTGATCAGCTGTGAGCTGTTGTAGAAGGACAACCTTAGGTCTTGAGTTTATGTTAATACAACGTTCAACTAGGTAAGTACATATTATATACCATCATCATCATCTTGCATCTCAGCCAAAAGACTTCCACTGCTGGACACAAGCCTCCCCCAAAAGTCAAGCAAGCATGGAGCTATCCTGTACCTATCGAATCCAGCGGATTACCTCGGCTTCCGCCAGATCATAGGTCTCCGTGGTTGGAGGTCTTTCAACGCTGCGTGTTCCGGTAATGCCAGCAATGTGCCCGCCCTGTCCACTCATCGACGTCCGCTGCTGGATATAGGCCTCCCCCAAGCGTCGCCACAACGACCGATCCTGCGCGTCTCGCATCCATTGGCTACCCGCGACCCTCACTAGGTCATTGGTTCACCCCGTGGGAGGCCTTTCAACGTTACGTCTTTGGGTACGCAATCACCATTCCATAAATTTTCGGCCTCATCGACCATCTGTTCTAATACATATAATAATAATATTTTTTAATTGGTACACACCCATAAATTACTATCTCTTAATAGCTGAACTTGGTAGAATATGGACAGTTAATTTAACATAAGTGCATAGCCAGCTGTCTGCCAAACTAGGCAAAATCCATTCTCTTGGAAGGCAGTATATTAGAAAGTATACGTTCATTAAAACAAAGTTTGAGTGAACAGGCTCCTTCTGGGTAAGCTCGCTCCATCGTAGACTTTGTCTCTGACATAGACTAGAGTCAAGAGCCCCATGACAAATAAAAAAAAACTAAAATTAAAAAATAACTTTAATATTAAATAGGTCCGCGCAATGTGCCCTACCCACTGCCACGTTAGTTTGGCGATCCTTCGAGCTATGTCGGTAACCTTGGTTCTCTTGCGGATATCATCATTCCTGATTCGATTACGCAAGGAAACTCCAAGCATTGCCTTCTCCATTGCCCTTCTGATGAGGATCCACTGCTACTCCTAAACTCACTAGCGATATATGCGAACCTTGGTTTTCCTGCGGATGTCTTAATTTCTTGACTATGCGTAACGTTTTAACAAACCTTCTTGTTATCTTCTCTCCCTCAGTTGTTTCTTACAGCTCAACAGCAAAGCCTGGACGCTGCAGGTGTGATTTGTATGATGATCTTCAAAGAAAATGGGATCATATTAAAAAGTAAGGAGAAAATTGTCTTTGTTTTGAGTGATTTAAAGCAAACGCAAACTTTAATGTATAAATTTTGTTTTCCAGGTCTATATCGGATTTTCCTGGGTAAGAAAATTATAACTTAATATTATAAATGTGAAAGTGATTTTATTTGTTTTCCTTTCACGGTTAAATTACCGAAACAATTTTGATGTATCTTGGTACAGAGACGAATTTAGGCAACTTTAACGTGAGGGAAAGCGTGGGCATAACCTGGGGGCTACTCTCTAAGCCTGAAGTCCGGATTTTCGGGTTTAGTTACGGGCGTATTCTACTCCACATCACCTACGGACTTACGATTAGTCCCGAACCCGAAACAAGAATGAATGACAACACGATTTGACAGTAACAGTCAAATCGTTTCGTAATTCATTCATTTTTTTTTTTACTATTAATAGGCACGCGCTTGACCACCATCTCACCTGATGGTAAGCGATGATGTGGTCGAATATGGGGCACGCTTGCCTAGAAGTAACCTATTCACTCTTGACTTAAAGACTCCCAGGTTGTAGCTATCGGGAAACACAGACTCCGGCAGGGAATTCCACTCCTTAGCTGTACGCATTATGAATGTGTTCCCAAAATGTTTTGTGCGTGTGGGTGGGATGTCCACCATGTACCGGTGGCGCATCACCGTTCGTCTTGTGGTCCGATGATGAAACGGGCTTGGCGGAATTAAATTATGCAATTCCGTCGCACATTCCCCAAAATGCAACCGGTAGAAAACCGACAAGCTGTCTGTTTTGCTGGAGCTTCGTCGCGACGAGCCTCTCATTGCCAATGATCCTCTTGGCTCGTTTCTCAATTGACTCAAGGGCATCAAGCTGGTATCTGGCAGATCCGTCCCAAAGATGAGAGCAGTATTCCATACACGATCGAACTTGCGCTTGATAGAGTTTGAGCAGCTGTTCCGGCGTGAAGTACCGTCTCACCTTTGCTAAGATCCCCAACTTCCTTGCAGCCACTTGAGCTTTTGCCTCTATGTAAGGGCCAAAATTGAGAGTAGATGTTAATGTAACCCCAAGAAGTTGAAAGTTGGTCGGTTATCGGCACTGTTGCACCTCGGAAAGATGGAGCTGGGTGGAATTGGCTCCTTTTGGCGGAAAATAGACACGCTTGGGTCTTAGCAGCATTGAACTTGACCAGATTGGCATCACCCCATTCAGAGACAGCCTGTAAGGACACATTCAAGCGCTCAACCATAGCCTCCCGGAGAGACCGGATCTGCGACCCACCAGCTCGTGCGTCGGACACGTATCTCTCAGCAACAGTGCTGTCGTCTGCATACCCAAAGGTACCGGGTTTAAGCAGATCATTAATATGCAGCAAGAAGAGTGTTGCCGAAAGCACCGACCCCTGACGAACCCCGGCATTAATATCAAGCAGTCCAGACGAGCAGCCATCTATGACCACTCGGATAGACCGATCCCTCAGGAAATCTGCGATCCAATCACACAAACCGGCGGGCAGACCGAAGGAAGGAAGCTTACTTATAAGGCTACCGTGCCAGACCCTATCGAAGGCCTTCGAGATGTCAAGGGAGACCGCTAGTGCCTCCCCGTGCTTCTCTATGGCTTCACTCCAGATGTGAATGGCATACGCTAGAAGATCCCCAGTTGACCGATTTCGGCGGAACCCGTATTGTCGGTCACTAAGGATATCATTCGCTTCTAGGTACGCCAGGAGCTTATGATTCAGCACGCGTTCCATAGTCTTACAGAGTATGGACGTTACCGAGATAATACAATAATAATAATAAGAATCTGTGGCTCGACTGTCAACTAAAGTGACGGAAAAAATTTTCGACGAATATTTTACGAAAAATTTATAGAAATAAAACAAAATGAAACGAAAACAAGATAAATTCAATAGCGACAAACAAATTTAAATAGTAAAGATATCAAAATACAAAAATATGCAATAAAATTATGACCACCTCCACCACAATAAGTCGAAAAGAAATATGTTGACAAGAGCCGCAGCTCGTCGAGCACGCCCACCATCTCCGGCCTCGTCGCTCAGCTCCGCCTCGCCGCCGCCGGAAACCAGCCCCACCGTGAGTGCTGTGACACCGGCCGTGGCAGTCGCGTCGAGCTCCAGCGACGAGTACTTCTCGCCGCCCACGACGCCACCACCTGCTCATCGGCGAAAAGGACGCCGGCCGCCGGACGGCTTAGGACCTCGAGGCCCACCGGCCTCTGACAGGGTCCCAGCTCCCGGCGGAAGTGTGCAGCGTATGCGATGGACACGTTCCATAAATGAAAATGTGATACGCGCATACTTTGGGGCTACAGAGGGAGGAAACAACCTGACCGCGTACCGTGTTCGGATGCTCTCTTTGTTTCAGGTGCTTGAGCCAGCAGTCAACGTATCGGCCCAACGTCTATCGGATCAGGTGCGGGTCATCCTGCGTAACCATATGTTGGACGATGCTGCACTTGATCGCCTCCGAGCTGAACTGAGTAGCCGTGCCATTGCCCCCTCGTCGCAGACTGTGGTACTATCACAGTCTCACCAAATTCCCAGCCATGTTGACGAGGAGAGTAGTGACAGGGTTACAAATGTAAGTACCCAGTGCAGTGACGAATTGAGGAGTGCTTTGGAGTGTGCTATTCGGGAGTATTATTACATGCTGTCATGCCGGTATTGATGTACTCTTTCGGCGTACTCAAATGGACTCAAACGGAACTTGACGCCTTGGATAGACGGGTCCGTACACTGCTTACTGCGTATCGAATGCATCACCCACGGTCATCGGTAATGAGACTGTATATCCCGCGAAAGTGTGGAGGTCGAGGCTTTTTAAATGCTAAGACTCTCCACAATCGCGAGATATGCAGTCTCAGGGAATACTTCCTAGCTGTCAACGTGGGTATGCATCGAGATGTAGTGGCGGTGGACAAGGGACTCACCCCGCTCTCCTTGGCAAATGAGAACTGGCGCAAACCTGCAGTACTTGACACCAACGATCGCCGGGCGGTATGGCAGAGCAAGGAGCTTCACGGACGCTTTTTCCGGGCCCTACATGGGCCTGACGTAGATCAACTAGCGTCCGTAGCCTGGCTGCGTTTCGGTGATCTTTTTGGAGAAACCGAAGGTTTTGTCTGTGCAATTATGGACGAAGTTATCATGACAAGGAACTACCGGAAATTTATTGTGAAGGACGGCACGGTTGACATATGTCGGGCATGTCACTGTCCGGGAGAATCAATTCGCCACATTATCTCTGGTTGTTCTCGTCTAGGTAACGGAGAATACTTGCATAGGCACAACCTTGTAGCCAGGATTATCCATCAGCAACTTGCTCTGAAATACTCTCTTGTGGAGTCGGAGGTGCCGTACTACAGGTATGCGCCCGACCCAGTTCTCGATAATGGCAATATTACATTGTACTGGGATCGGTCCATCATCACTGACAGGACTATTGTTGCCAATAAGCCTGATATAGTGGTGTTGGACCGAATCGAGAGGCGTGCAATGATTGTAGACATAACCGTCCCACATGACGAGAACCTCGTGAAAGCCGAGAAAGATAAACAAATCAAGTATATTGACTTGGCTCGCGAGGTTGTCGACATGTGGGATGTGGATTCCGCAATCATTGTACCGATAGTCGTATCAGCCAATGGCTTAATAGCCACGAGCCTCGACCAATACCTCAAGAGGCTCTCGTTAGGCTGCTGGATCAAGGGCTTGATTCAGAAAGCGGTACTTCTGGACGCGGCTCGTATTGTTAGGAGGTTCCTCTCTCTGGAGCCCTGACCGCCGGTAGCTTGGACCCTGTTCCCGATACCGGTGGGCTACTATTTATTATATTTTTAAATGTTTTTATAATTCTTTTTTTCAAATGTTTAAAAATGTAATTTGTAGGTTAATTTGTTGAATAAATGAAATAATAATAATATACCTATTTATTTTCTCGCCACAATACACATTGAAAACAAAGTTTCCAAGGAACAATAGTACACAATAAGTATATTGTGGGAGACTGGAGCCTAAACTAGGCTTGGGGCCTGTATTTCAGGACACCAGGTCTCCACCCCTTAGGTAATATACATTCTTCCTTATTTATTTATTTAGCAGACAGTGGTCGCGAATAATTGAATAACAACTTAAGATTTAATTTCCTTATCTATATAGTGTTAGTATGGTTAGTAAAGTGTGGAGATGAAGGAAAGTGTAGTAAAGGTTGGGTCTATGTTTATGTAGCGAGTGAGGATGTATGTAGAATTATCTGTTTCATGGACAAATTAAATAATGATAAAGTATACAGTTAAATCAATAATGAATTATGTAAATCAATAACTACACCGAAACAACCATAATTTTTTCAGTTTCAGGGTAGTTTAATTTCTGAAGCCAACGAGTTAGTTTCATTTTACATTTAATCTTGTTAAGGTCGTATATAGGTAAGCTCCTGTTAATTTTGTTATACAGGTGGGTGGTGGATGGGTCTATAATTCGACGGGTCAGCACGACTACCCTTCTTGGGCACGGGTTGCACGTTAGCTTGCTTCCAAGCCTTCGGCACTTTTCCAGTCTCAAACAAAAGGCGAAATAGGCGTGTCAAGATCGGAGACAACTCAGGCGCACAAGTTTTCAGAACAATTGCCGGTATCCCGTCGGGGCCACTAGCCTTGTTCACGTCTAGGTTACGCAGTGCCCTACGGACGTCCTTCTGATGAATGCGAATGTTCGACATGCTCGACTCGCATCCACCAGGAGAAGCAGGGGGCCTCGCGCCACCAGGATCCAGACGCGAAGATTACGCAAACAAGGAAGCAAACAAGTTCGCTTTCTCCTCAGCGGAGTGGGCAAGCGTCCCGTCAGGTCTCAGCAGTGGTGGTAGTGAGGGGCGGCAGAAGTTCGATTCGACCGACTTAGCCAGGGACCAAAAAGCCTTACTACCTGATGGGTATGAAGCAAGTTTGTTCCCTATTCGGCTGATGTGGTCAAACCGTGCCCTCCGCAACACCTTCTTGCAGGACTTGGCAGCCCTCTGTTGAAGGCTCTCTTCTTCCGAGTCACGTCATTTGCTTTGCGCGTGCGAGCGTCGACCCATGCCAGGTAAGCCGCGTGCTTAAGCGCATCAGCGCGATTGCACTCGGCACCAAACCATGGACAAGCTTCGCCAGACATGTCAGAGAACGGAATGTAGTACTCCATTCCCCTCCGCAACACATCCGTCACGGCGTCCGCGCACGACGAAGCATCAGTCGAAGAAAAGCAAGTAGGCTGCCAAGGATAACATGCGAAGAAAGATCGCATGCCATCCCAATCAGCTGACTTGTACCGCCATACCCGCCGTGTGCCTCTTGGGCTAGGATCGGGCGGGGAGTATACGGATACAGACTTCACCAGACAGTGGTTGGAACTACCCAGTGGTGATGAAATCGACACCGAATAGCGGTCTGGATCTGTTGTCAGCAAAAGGTCCAAGCAATTGGCAGTGTGCGAATCAACATCGGGCACCCTCGTTGCCCCCTGGACCAGCTGGGTAGGATTTAACGCAAGCGCTAGCTTTCGCGTCTCTCGTCCAGCATGGTCTGTGCACTGGTATAGGAAGAGCCACTCCTGATGGTGGGCGTTGAAGTCCCCCAGTAACACCAATTGGGCAGAAGGGTACCGCTGCTGAGCCGCATCCGCCGCCTCACTCAGGTGCTGTGTGAGCTCAGTGGTCTCCAAATCACCGCTGTGCGAACGGTAGACACAAGCCTAGACAATTTTATCCAGGCCTGTGTCCACTAAAACCCACAGCGTTGAGAACCTGGAGTCCTCAAGATTACGGAGACGCCGATAACAGATGTCTTCATGGGCGTACATACATACGCCCGCACGTGGTTTGAAATGGTGCTCCAGGGTAAACCCTGGGTACGAAAGGTAAGACACGTCTGACGGACATCTGATCTGCGTCTCGGAAAGGAACAAGAGTGCTGGTTTCTCAGTCTCCAGGTGGTGATGGACTGCGGCGAGATTTTAGTGCAGACCTCGTATGTTGCTGAGGTGCACTTTGTGGGGGAGGATGTGCTGCCGCTGTACAGTTTTTCTTCTTTTGTTCCTTTTGGCCATAAGTTTGAGTGAAGGAAGGAGGAGAAGGAAGTGAAATGAGGTTCCATGCTGCTACCCTCAGGCACGCTCTGACAGGACGACATCATTGGAGGACTAGTCTGGAGACTGCGGGGACGCCCGAGCCCCCCCGGGAATGTCCATCGGGTCCTTCCCCGTCTGGTCGCCAGCCAGCACGATGTGAATTTTTCAACAGTTGGCGGGGCAGCCTTTCATGTGTGGCTAGCACACTACTTGGGCCCCCAACTAACTGCGGTCGGCCAGCGGCACACCGTGCCTCGGATCCCGCTACCCTCCGCGACTAGTCTCCCGATACGCCCATATCAACGCGAGCCTGGTCGGTCTGACTGCATTGGAACAACTATTTCGACCCAACTCCTCTGTACTGGCTATACTGGGCATCATACCGGAACACGGCTAGGCCGCTTGGCGGTACGTCTTTGCCCAGTGGGTGGTCACAAGCCATCGGCCGAAGCCTACCACCAGTTAGTGTCACCTGATTAGCACCACCCGGGGACCACGTGTAGGGTCTATCATTGGGTATTCTCCTACGGACGCGGGTGACTCGGCCCCCAAAAAGTGTTTATGCTACGGCCAACCGAAACAACATAAATGATGGCCATAATTATTGCCATATTATGGTAGTGTGGCCGTAGCATTAGGTAATATGGAGTAGAATACGCCCGCAACTAGCGCCGAAACTACGGACTTCGGGCTTAGAGAGTTTTGCCCTGGTTCACTGTCCTTATTTAGTATTATTATTACCATTTTATGGTGAAAACCCGACTTGTAATAATAACATTTTAAAATAATATTTAGCACCATGATACGTAACCCTTTTGTGTACGAGCCTGACTCTTACTTAATCACTTTTTAGGGTTCCGTACCCTATTACTAAGCCTCTGCTGTCCGTCCGTGCCCGTCCGTCCGTCCATCTGTCAGCGAGCTGAATCTTAAGTGCAGTAGTAGGTAGACAGTTGTAGGTAGGCAGTCGGCGGCGCGCTGCGATCCCAGCGCGCGTCGAAGAGATGTCAGCGTGGAAGACGGGGCCCGCTAGGGCAGGTGCCTGCTGGGGCTGCGGAATCTGTTCGAAAGAGGTACCGTAGCCTTGTAACGCAAAGGGCACCAGGTGGAACACGTATGGGTTTTAGTCAGTAAGAGTCTAACACTCCCTCCTGCTTCACCCAGAGCGGGAGGAGTCATTTGATGATTTCCCATCCTTAAAAAAAAAAAGGTGGACAGGTGAAATTTTCACAGATTGTGATTGCCGCTATAAAAAAGGTGTATGGTACGGAACCCTTCGTGTACGAGTGCGAATCGCACTTGGCAGGTTTTATTAATTTCAGAACCAGGAATCCTTTCAGCTTATTGAAGAACTTCTGTTCTTCTGTATTTGGACCTTCGTGCAACGTGGACACTTGCCCAAACAGACTCGAAAAGAGACGCAAAGAGAAAAGATCGGACTCTCAACAAACATGCGGCACTGGTAGGTCAGCTGAATGTCAATCGTCTTTTCAAAGAGATGTAGGGACTCAGCTGACGGATGAAGAGGAAGTAGAAGAGTTTTTTGGAGATGTTAACTTATGTGACAAGCGGAAAGGTATGATTGAAGTATTAATATTTTTCACACATGTTTATTTTTCTTACCAATTGTTGAGTGTAGGTATGTTTTTGGGTAACAAATCCACTGTTAAGGCTCTAGATCCCGCTTAACAGGCTATACATTTCTGTTAACCTTTTAACGGCTGATTTTTCAGTAGTCAGATAAATTTTACCCGAAAAATAGAAATGGCGGATTGACAGCTTTTGTGTAGAAAATATGTGTGCTTTTGTGTTTTGTGTATTTATAACTTCAGTTAGAGACTATTTTGCTATTGAAAAATCATTAAAGTTCAAGTCGCCATTTGTAACATAATTTCAGCGACAATGAGAAACTAAAACAAATCAATAAATGACTTATGACTTGTCAAAAATAGATATTAACGAAAAAATTGGTGTTTTTGAGAGTTTGCGACTGAGATGCAAAAGCGAAAGTTCCTTAATGTATTTTTAGAGAGAAAAGAAAGACAAAATACTTACTTTTTTTATTCTTGTTTTTCGTTTTTTTTTTTTAATACAAAATCTGTTACTAAGTTACCTCTTCAAGCAATAACTTTTGGTGCCAGATAAACTTGCAATAAAAAAGTACATTGCCCTTTCCTCAATTTCCCTTTGTAGATATAGCCCAGTGGAAATTAATATTAAAATCACAAACCACGATGTAGTTCTGCAGTTTTGATATTGTTGTATAGGACATATAATATCAAAAACCCCCTCTAGGGTAAGAATCGCCAAAATCTGAAAAAAACAGACGTTTCAATTTTTGACCAAGTTGCGTTCAACGCTCGAAATCACAAACTTGGATTTTTTATTGGCCAACATCATAAAGAACTCTGCAAAATATCAGAACTATCGGACTTGACGCAAACTCTGTTGTATAAATTTACTGGACTAGAAAGTTTCGTAAAACTTTGATTTGATCCCCTTTCGCATGCCCTCTTCATTACAAAAAGCCATTAGGTAAGGGGCCAATACGAATTTGAATTGCTCTTTCGACTGCTGGTCTGACTGCTTCATTATTCATAGGATGACCGATTTACCAATATTTTTTTTCGGATGGAAGCAAAACTTAGAATTGTAAATTTTCGAGAAAAATTGACCATTTTTGTACGGCCATATCTTGGTTCATAGAGCTGCGTTGGTCCCTATAAGGTTCATAGAGCTGCGGTTGGGCTTAATTATTGCAGATATCCAATATTTATATAAAGACATGTAGTCTTTATATAAATATTGGATATCATTTGTCGGTAAGGCATAGTTTTTGACGTTTTAACAAAAAGTTTATTGCGTGGTACGCAGCGAACACATGTTTTTCGAAGTTGCAAATTTGGGTGGAACTTCAAAACACACTACACTAACTGGTCCACACAACCACACACAACATACCAGAAAACCAGAACTACATCCAGTTTTGCGATTTTAGCCTTTTTCAGCGTCGATTTCTACTGGGCCCGAAAAATAAATCATGAACCGTTTCCTTAAACTACAGAACGTAAAGGATCACGGTAGAAGTGTATTCAGGACAGCTTTGTCTTTATTTCTGTTATTCAAATTAAGAAAGCTAATCAATGTATGTGGGTCAATGACCATTGTTGCACATTTATCTGTTGCCTACCATATACCATATTATCTTGAAGATAGGTAATCTTCTTCCTTGAGGAGCTCGTGGCTAAAGAATAACAGCCGCATAGGTCGATCTTCAAGGTTAAGCAACGCTTGCTAAGGTTGGTCTGTGGATGGGTGACCATCTTAATAACGAGTTTCCTCCGTGCCTCGGAAAGCACGTTAAGCTGTTGGTCCCGGCTGTCATTTGTATAACTTTGGCAGTCATTACGGATTGTCAGAAGCCAGTAAATCTGACTCCAGTCTTGCCAAGAAATACCGTGTTACTCATTTAATGGGTTGTGGAGGTCTGGTAGGCAGCCGCTTCACGTAAAACACTGGTATGCAGCTGAATCCGGTTTGACTGGAAGCCGACCCCAATATAGTTGGGAAAAGGCTAGGCAGATGATGATGATGAGGTAATCTTCATCCTATCCGTGTTCATTACTGATGGCACAGGTAATATAATACTAGCGTCTAAAGGTCATGTCCGCCACACATCATGTGTGTCGGCATGTTTTTTTGACGGATTCACTAACGAGCTGCTGCCAGGCCACTTTGCCTTCTGCTCTTCTCAGGGTAGTGGTTACATTGAGTTCTGTTAACTGTTTTCTGTGTCTCTTAATATTCTTTGTTTTTTTTTAGTTGACAAAGGACTAGGGCCTGACCAGGCTGGGTAAGTTCTCACATGTCTTATGAAGAAAAGATTGTATTAAATCTTTTTAGATTATAATTTCTCGATTTATTATGAAAAAATCGTTTTGTGAACAATACCTAAACCCCATCCAAATTCCATTGTTTCCAAAATATTCGTGTTTTATACTAATATATAAAGCTGAAGAATTAGTTTGTTTTTTGCTAGTATGCGCTAATCTCACGACCTACTGGTCCGATTTGGAAAATTCTTTATATTTAGGCTATATATCATCACGCAAAAACCAATAGGAGCGGAGCAGTAATAAAAATTGTGACGCAGACGAAGTTGCGCGGATCAACTAGTTTAAGTATATAGTAAATAGTTAACAATTTCACGCGAAATTTTACAATCGCACCACGTTTGCAATTTTTCGGTGACATACATAGAAAGTCTACTTTTTATTCTGGAAATTGAACGGGTTCTTATGAGATAGGCCATAAGGGTGAAGGCACGGAAAAAAACCTATTATAATTATTTCAGTCGTTGTCGATATCCTGACAACTGCGATGCCGCTGTACAGTGTGGGAAAGAGGCAGACAGAGATAGAGTTGCTAAAGGCGTTGGCTCTTTTTTGTGCCTTTGTGGTGAGCTCATGCTATTTTTTCTTATTATATATACTTTTTTTTATTATTGATAGGTTTGCTCTTGACTCTAGTCTAAGCAGGGATGACAGAGACAAAGTCTACGATGGAGCGAGCTTACTCAGAAGGAGCCTGTTTACTCTAACTTTAAATAGGTTAGGGTTGTAAGCTTTTGGAAACACAGACGCAGGCAGAGAGTTCCACTCCATTGCTGTGCGCATTATAAAAGACGTATAAATAGCTACAAGGTAGGGATGGTAAGATGCAGTGCGACTGGATGTCCGATGGTAGAAAAATTATTAAAAAAAATATAAATAAAATGCCCCACAGTAAGCCCTTTCATTCAATATATCACACGATGCAGTTTGAGAAACTTTTATCTGGCTGTGACAGACTGACAGACACGAGTGATCCTATAGGTAAGGGTTCGTTTGGAACCCTAAAAACAGCAATCTATATATCTATACTTACTAATATATAAAGCTGAAGAGTTTGTTTGTTTGCTTGAACGCGCTAATCTCAGGAACTACTGGTCCGATTTGAAAAATATTTCAGTGTTAGATAGCCCATTTATCGAGGAAGGCAAGGCTATACGCTATAGGCTATATATCATATATTTTTTTCAAGCGACAGCATAAAAAGCGATCTGGTGTAATATTTTGTGGATACGCTATTAAATTTTGCAGATGAAGCAGTCCAAGTAAGTCAACAGCTTAAATGCACCTGCGCAACACAGCAGGGTGGAATAAAAATCTCGAAAGTGAATCCTAGAGAAAGACCCCTGGTAACTCACGAGGTGAACACAGTAAGCCCTATCGCTAATAAGAAGATTCAGCATCAAGGAGCAGGTGAGCCATCACCATTAATCTAGAGACAAACTGGTCCTACGTACGCAACGTATGCAACGCTTTTAATTAACCGACTTCTTCAAAAAGGAGGAGTTTCTATGTTCGGCTGTATGTATTTTTTTTTTATGTATGTTCACCGATTTCTCCGCCAATTCTGGACCGATTTTTTTTTTTCGAAATCCTATGCTCCTGAAGTGGTTCCATTGTCACCAAGTCAGAATCTGATGATGGGATCCCATGAAAATCGAGGGAAGTCCTCAAATTTTATAAGCACACACAATGTTTTTCTTAAACTTTCTAACGCAATTCAAACTTTTGTGCCTGGAACTCATCATCTTATGTTGCTGAGCTGATGATGGAAGGTATACTACTCTGTCAAGAAAGTACCGGGAAAAGATCAATAATACACAAAATGTCTGTTATTCATCCAAATTTATTTTATCACCTTCAAAGTATGCTCCTTTAGAAACGATACACTTGCGCCAACGAATAATCCATTCATCAAAACATTTTTTAAACGCTGCTTCCGGAATTGAGTTCAGTTCTCGCCGCGAATTCTCCTTTATGTCTTTTATCGATTGAAAACGGGTGCCACGAAGTGGTAATAGGAGTTTAGGAAAAAGAAAAAGTCAGCAGGAGCCATATCTGGTGAATATGGTGGTTGCTGGATGGTATTTGTTGAGTGTTTGGTTAAAAATTCGTTCACAATGATAGCCTTGTGCGAAGGCGCATTGTCGTGGTGCAAAATCCAAGAATTTTCTTTCCACAAATCTGGCCTTTTTCCTTCGTGGAATTTGCTCTCTTAAACGCCGCATAACGCTCAAATAATATTCTTTATTTACCGTTAGACCTTCCGGTAAGAATTCAGAGTGCACAACACCGCGATAGTCAAAGAAAACAGTCAACATGACTTTGACTTTTGATCGACTTTGGCGTGGTTTTTTCGGTTTCGGTTCAGTTGGAAGGCGCCACTCCGAAGCTTGTTGACTAGTTTGCATGTCAAACTCGTAAACCCACGTCTCGTCACCAGTAACAATGCGTTTCATGAATGTTGGGTCCGAACTGACTCGTTCTAGCATGTCCTCAGCGACTTTCATGCGATTGAGTTTTTGGAGAAAATTCAGATCTTTTGGGACTAGCCGAGCAGCAACATGTTTCATACCCAAATGATTAGTTAAAATGGTACGGATCGACTCGTGAGATACAGAAAGTTCGGCGGCTATCTCTCTCAGAGTTGAATGGGGATTTTCAGTCACTATTTCCTTCACTTTTGCGATGTTAACTTCAGTTGCAGACGTTGACGGCCTACCAGAGCGAGGCAAATCTTCCATCACATCTCGACCGCTTTTGAACGCTTTGAACCACTCACAAGCACGAGTTATTGATAAAGTCGATTCACCGTAAGCCTTCTGTAACATTTTCAGTGACTTCGAACACGAAATTCCATTGGCGATGCAAAATTTAAGACAAACTCTTTGTTCGATATTTTTGTCCATTATGAAATTCGCTATACACACTATATATGATATTACTAAAACCAGCACTGTATTTAATATAAATAACAGATGCAACTCAAACTCCGCGCCAAAATGGAAAACAGTTGTGCCAATCTAACAACTACAAAAAAAAACAAAAATTTGAATTTGGAACCATAAACAAATCATCCATTCCCGATACTTTTTTGACTGAATGTAAGTCAGGATCTGTTGATGGGATTCCATTAAAAATTTTTGTTTAGCGATATTTACGCCAATTGTTAACCGATTTGGATGATTCTTTTTTTGTTTGGAAGAGTATTTTCTCAGACTGGTCCCATTTATATTTGGTGAAGATCTGATGAAGAACTTCGGAGGTAGGCAACGGAACTCTTCAACAAATGATAGCAAATGGATCGTGATTTCTGAAATCGCATTTCTGTTGATTGTTCACACCAGTTCATAACATAACATTACGCCGACACGCTGTGTTTGTGGTTTCACTTTTTACACAAAAATAAAACCGACTAGTTGTAGTATTTTGTTTTTGGAAGTCGGTTTTATTTTTTTGTAAAAAAGATTTTTGTATCGTTATCGTATGTTGCGTTGCATACAAAATCCATAGTCCGGCGATGCAGCATGTCTTCTTCTTTCGTAGGTAGTTCTCTATTTGCCGTTAAGGGTTCCGTTGGTTACTCTTCAGGTACGGAACCCTACAAATACCTACCTTACCAATACAAAATTGATAACCTCTTGTTTGTTAGTACAACCGCTTGGTAATAATATTAGATTTTTTTTTGTTCACAGAGGTAGAAGACAAGGCCACTCATTGTACTGCTCGTCAGCATTACAAGAAAGGCAAAGGTAGGTGGTAATCTATATGTCTATATACTAATATATAAAGCTGAAGAGTTTGTTTGTTTGTTTGCTTGAACGCGCTAATCTCAGGAACTCCTGGTCCGATTTGAAAAAATATTTCAGTGTTGGATAGCCCATTTATCGAGGAAGAATATAGGCTATATCATTACGTTAAAACCAAAAGGAGTTGAGCAGTAATTTAAATTGTGACGCAGACGTTGCGCGGGTCAACTAGTTTTATAATAAGTACTTTACTATTTCTAAACTCACTGGCTAGTTATAAAGGGATCAGGAGCGGATCCAGGGGTTGTCGTTTGGGGGTTGACCTCGCTGAGGGTGGGTTTTAACAAAGTAAAGACAGAAACAGAACAAGCCTTTGATTACTTTTCGTAAATTCCTCAGTGACTTCGTTACGTTGTAGACTTACAAAGAAATCTGGGGCTTGAGCTCCTTAGCCCCCCGTCCCCGGATCCACCAGTGAAGGGGATGGTATTAATCACTAACTTCTTCTTTGTCCTCAGAAGTAAAATCCGGTATTTCAAGGATGAATCAGAAACTGTCCCTTGAAAGCAACATATTAATGGGCCGTAAGTGGAATCTAATATTTATTGGAACACTAGATTTTGATCGTTGGTTTCGTGGATCGCAAGTATATTAAAAAAAATATAAAGATACCTCAGTCTGGTACCAGTATCAGTTTTGACGCTAGCCACGCATATTTTAATAGGAATTTATTTCAGCTGGTGCAAACGTAGCTCAAGCATTGGAAGAAGAGCTTACAGACTGCATCTTTAGCGAAACATCGACCAGCACCTTATCACTGAGGAGCGACGAAAGCAAAACGGACACGACTATTTGCAGCCTCGCTACCTTGAACTACGACAATCCTCGAAGACGAAAAAGATACCGAATCAAAGTCATCACGAAAACCAACCAAGCGACTCTCACTGACTTTCCTAGAGTTTGTGACACAGGAACAGCCACCCATGATTGGTGGAGTCCCATGGTCGAAAGGAAACCAAACGATGAAATTCTTCTAGAAAAGAAGAAGGGTCTAAATGTTAGAGAGAAGGAGATACAAAAGTTGAGAGAGATGAAGAAATTGAAGGAGTTGAAAGAAGCTACGAAGAGAATGAAGAACAGAGGCGTAGCGACTGGCGTTAGGAATGTTAGTTTCAAGGATAGCGCACAGATTATACCATCTGGTGAGTTCAGATATCTAGAAGTAGTGGTAATTGGCACTCCTATCATCATCATATCAGCCAATTGCCGTCCACTGCAAAATGCTGCGTAATGTTGCTGTTGAGCAGTCCGTATCTATATCTATCCACTGCCAGCCTGCACCTTTTTTTTTTTTTTTTTTGTGACGGGGGGAAATCCTCATGGATGTCCTCCGCCCTGGGGCGGGCGGAGGGGTCTGTCAGACTCTTACTGACTAAAACCACCCCGGTGCTCCATCTCTCACCAACCGGAGATCGCGAGAACTAATGCGACTTCCGTAATCCCCGGCTGGTGCCAGCCCGTCTCTGCGGGCCACCTCGGGTCCTGCCTGCACCTTCTTCAAATCACAGTGCCGCAGGATGGCTCACACTACGTATGCCCGCCTATACGCGGACTCTTATAGTAACCGGCAACATATAAGGAAAAACACGTATCGCCGCACCGGTAGCGATTAGAGACGCCGCTAATAAAAACAGTGTTGTGGCCACGCCAGTTTCGTGTGCCAATAACTCTATCTCCTTTCGTTTAGTCTATCCAAAGGTTGTCTGTAAGAGATTGCCTTGTGCGATAAGACCGCCACTGTAAACTTGTTTTATAGAATTTTTACTGCACTTTAAATTTGAGGTGTACAATAAGTATATAAACCAATGATAATAATAATAATAATAATCGGATCGGTCCATCATCACTGACAGGACTATTGTTGCCAATAAGCCTGATATAGTGGTGGTGGACCGAATTGTGAGGCGTGCAATGATTGTAGACATAACCGTCCCGCATGACGAGAACCTCGTGAAAGCCGAGAAAGACAAACAAATCAAGTATATTGACTTGGCTCGCGAGGTTGTCGACATGTGGGAAGTGGACTCCGCAATCATTGTACCGATAGTCGTATCGGCCAATGGCTTAATAGCCACGAGCCTCGACCAACACCTTAGGAGGCTCTCGTTGGGCAGCTGGATCAAGGGCTTGATTCAGAAAGCGGTACTTCTGGACACGGCTCGCATTGTCAGGAGGTTCCTTTCTCTGGAGCCCTGACCACCGGTAGCTTGGACCCTGTTCCCGATATCGGTGGGCTACTATTTTTATATTTTTAAATGTTTTTTTATTTATTTTAATCAAATATTTAAAAATATAATTTATATGTATAGTAAATGAATAAAGGAAATAATAATAACCTGACGCCCGGTGAATATTCGGACTGTGGCTCGCTACATAGTCTGAATCGTCACGTGCTTTCTCATTAACACGCTCGTTTTATAGTAGCTTTTGCCGGGGACTTCGTACGCCCATATCCCGTTTTTAAACCCCACCAAAAAAAAGGGGTGTTATAAGTTTGACCGCTGTGTGTCTGTCTGTGGCACCGTAACTCTCAAACGGGTGAACCAATTTGGATGTGTTTTTTTTTATTTGAAAGCAGGTTTTTTAGCGATGGTTCTTAGACAAGTTTTAACAAAATCGATTGAGCCGTTTGAAGATCATCAGCTCTTTTCTAGTTGATGAAGGCATTTAACCAGCTTTAACGAGTCTGATCGATGCGAAATTTGGTATTCTGTTACTTCAATGACATTGCATAAACATGGTTATATTGATCTGATGCTGTAGCATAACCTGAGGTCTGTAGAATACTTAACTTCTCGCCAAGTTACAGCAGAAGTATCGTGTTTGAACTCACTGGTATGGTTTTAACGAACAGATTATGTTTAAATCAGTAACCTTAATCTGCAAGATACCCAACTCCTCACGTACGACTAGATAGATTGTGATCAGGGTCTAATGATAAAGCAGAAAAGAGAATTGAGTGAACACATTGGTGAGAGATGCAAAGCTGCTACTACTCGTTCTAACGATATGATATTTTGGTATACGATGTAGGATGTAGTGCCCTTTAGGTGAATGTAGGTCATATGTGGATGAATGGATTGTGTGAGGAGCATGACCCAAAGAATTATACCTATATTAAATTTTCTATATTTTTTTCACTTTTTAAAGTTATTTTTTTTATGTTCCTGTATCCGTAGGGATTTCGGGAAATCTATTTGTAATATTGCTCCCCTTTTTTTTTAAGGATGGGAAATCATCAAATGACTCCTCCCGCTCTGGGTGAAGCAAGAGGGAGTGTCAGACTCTTACTGACTAAAACCCATCCGTGTTCCTCCTGGTGCCCTTTGCGTTCGTACTTCTTTTATGGGGTACTGTATTAAATTTTATAATAAAATACCAGTTGATATTCTCGAACTGAATGAGAGAAAATTTAAAGCATGCATAAAACGCACACTATGTAGACAAGCGTATTATAAACTGGAAGATTATATCCTCGATAAAAACGCTTGGCTAAATGCTGGTCCTGCTCCACAGTCACAGCTGCTTAGGTCCACTTTTTAAGTTTTTATATTTGGAAGAGATGCTCGCTCCTTTTAGAGGTTCTTACATTATTTCGTTTATTTATTCTTATATACATACAAATTATATTATTATATTAATTACTTATTTATTATTTTTAATGTAAGAACTTAATCGTTCTCTTTATTAATTTATTTTTCATTATTTGGTCATTGACAACCATAGTTTTGTGTAAAGTAGAAGCATATTTTTCAAATTTTGTAAATGTGAGTACCATGAAACCATTTACATTTTATGTGAGTAGTTATAGTTTTACTTGTTGGACATGAACGAGCATGGTGGTTGAGAGCATGTCATGCTTACTCAAATGTCTCGCTGATGGCGGCGCGTGGGTTTGATCATTCGGTTCCCTTCGAAATGGTTGAGCTGAAGGGTGCCGATACACGCGTCATGTTCGTGTACAGGCGCCGTCGGTTGAGACTGGTCATCTCTTAACTGCCATTGGCTTATTTTGATCTTTATATTTAAAATTCTTATAATAAGCCCTTTTTTTTTTCCTTTGCATTGTCCTCACATGCAGAAGCAACAAGTATATGTAACTTGAAATTTTGTAAAACCAGAACATGATTTAAAAGAGTGTCCGTGGAGTTTCTTGCACGTTCTTCTCCATAGAGATCTACGCTTTGGAACGTGCAAATAGCTTCCATGTTTTTGACTGACCGACCTTGACGTTTCAAAAGTGCCTGTGAATGGTTTATTTGAAATAAAATGCTTTGAATTTGAATTTCCAAGGCTACGGTACCTCTTTCGAACAGATTCCGCAGCCCCAGCAGGCACCTGCCCTAGCGGGCCCCGTCTTCCACGCTGACATCTCTTTACGGCGCGCTGGGATCGCAGCGCGCCGCCGACCCGGGCCTAGTTCTGATCAGACGGCGAGCCAACCACTGCTCGCCGTCCGCAGGCCCGCGCCTACGGCGGCCGGGAATCGTCCTGCGACTCCCGACGCCTGGGGAATATTACTCCCCTGCACTCCTACATTTCGGCTTTCTACGACCAGTAGTTTCAGCTGTGCGTTGACTGTCAATCACTCAGTCACTCACTTCTTTCCATAGATGGTCAACCCAAAATCTTCTTCTAACCCTATTAAAACTTTCAAGACACAACAACATTCCTTCACACGCAACTTAAAATTTACAAATGCGTATCAGCAGTCCTTATAACGCCACTCTAGTAGGATCAGCCAGCTCATCAAGCTACCCGAAACTGTCAAATGTTCCCAATCAACCTTGAACGTTAGCGATAAAGATGAAAATGAAATTTGACAGATTGTTGTGTGATTAACATTATTATCCTAATATGATTATAAAATGGCATTTTTAGACCCGCAGACAGCAGGTCGTGGGACTGCGGACTTTGTTTGAAAGAGGCACCGTAGCCCTGGAACGCAAAGGGCACTAGGAGGAACACGGATGGGTTTTAGTCAGTAAGTCTGTCACTCTCTCCTGCCTTACCCAGAGCGGGAGGAGTCATTTCATGATTTCCCATCCTAAAAAAAAAAGGCAGCAGGTAGCGGGATTTCTTGGTGGGCCGCCGGAATGCTTCAGTGTCATCATATTGTATAGATGAACGCATATCTGCTAGCTTGGGCCGATCGCCAATTTAATTAAAAAATAAATAAGGTCTCCCCCAGACCTGAAATACAAGATACCAAAAGTCATCAAGCGTTTAATGAAATCTACAATAGGTACGACATGGTCTCAGGTCTATTCTTAGAACCTAAGTAAATGTGGAAATGACTAAGGTGTAGCTGGCAATTTGATAAACGTCGTGTCGGTGTTCAATTATGGCATTAAAGCGTACCTACTAGGTAATGTTAGAATTTTGTGGGCTTGCCAGATAAACACGTGAGTGGCGTGTCTGTTGAGTAATCCTACTCCAATAGAGCTAACCGTAGTAGCTCAGCATAGTACAGCTTTAATAGCTTCTGCCTGCTTTATCGCTTATGTGAGTTTTTTTGCAAACTTAAATAATTCGTCTACGTCGCACTAAATGCATATCTGTCGCGGAAGTTCGCGATAGGTATGCTTTTAGTAAAATTACTGATATGTCTATATTACAAACAGAAACCTACTTTAATTTTATTTTAATAGAGTAGATAATATAAATTGGAGTAAGTATTCGACTGTAGTGCGTCATTCTTCTGAGCCTGGTTATTCTATATCTAAGGCCTGGCCTTAATTAACTTGAATCTTCATCAGCTTTATCGAACTTGTTTATATTATTTTACAGACCTCTTCCCCAACAACGATATTTTGTCGCCTTCTCGGTATCTTCTAGAGGTAAGTTAACTGCACTTATTTAAAGTAATGTGCTATCTCTCCCTTAAAGGGTGCGTTTTCACCAGAGGTGTGCAAGGTTGTGTAGCGATGGGATGTGTTTGTTAAGAGAGTAAAGTCCCGCAAATCTCCATTAGAAAGGGAGGATCCGCCGACCGGACGGTTAGGTATTGTGTTCGGTGTGGGCAACTGCCCGAAAGAATCGCTTGCGCTGAGCGAGGCTTGGTAAATGAAACGCTTCTATTGATTCTTAACAAACACATCCCTCGCTACGCTATCTCGCTGCCATTTGCACTTATTGAGAACTAATTACCATTTCAGTCTCAGAGGTATTACAACGAGCTATTCGCCTACAACTGCCGTCCTCGGTCACAAGCGTGTAATTACGTGACTCAGGTGCCCAAGTATTGTGAGAAGGAGAAGTCCAGATCACCTATGGGCAGCCGGAGGAGTAAGTAGCTACTTCTTGTTATTTTCGTGCCCAATGACTATTTTATGTATCGCTACCTGGATAGCTGTGTGTTAACATCACAGGTTAACATAGCACGAAGGCAACCACGAGAGTACTTAAACTTCATTTCATTCATTCATTTAATTTTTTTTCTTTCTTTTTTGAGTTATTTCTTATGCTTATGTATGTATTATGTTTTATGGGCCTCAGTTGTCTGAAATAAAAGATAAATTACACATCCACTCACGTCAACTTTATCGTTGTGTATCGAATTTTGAATTCTTATGTTTGTCATCATAATAGATATGCAAAGACCTTCTTAATTAGAATATCATCACCCATCATCCTGCCCTTTGTTAGCTGGGGTCGGCGCAACACGTTTCTTTCCTCCTTCTATCCTGTCAGCCCTCACGCTATCACAAACACCCTTTTCTTTCATATCGATCCTCACACAATCCATCCATCTTTTCTTTGGCCTCCCTCTCCCTCTCCATCCATCCACATTTAAATTCATAACTGTTTTATTTACATGCGTTTCATCCCTCCTCTTCACATGACCATACCAAGACAAGCCCTTTCCTTTCAACTTTTCCGTCACTGGTGCTACAAACTTACTAAACGAAGATCAGTAACGACCATAAACTCTTAATACTAGTTTTATTATCCGAGAAGTCAATTGTCATATGATTGCCATAATTCATTCAAGTACTGACTCCATGAAGGGAAATGTGAATTTTAAAACATTGCATCAAAAACAGCAATTAGTGAAATTTAAATTCTGATTTTTTTTTGCAGATCATCATCGTAAAATGAAGAGGCTGGGCGAATGCTATTCACCAAGAAGACAGGTAATGTTTATATCTTTTTACATTACTTACATGCTTGCAACCAAAGTTAGAGTGAACAGGCTCCTTCTTGGTAAGCTCGCTCCATCGTCGACTATGTCTCTGTCATCTCTGACATAGACTAGAGACAAGAGCAAACCCATCATTAATAAAAAAAAAAAACTTTGGTTGCTTATACTGCTTTTTTTTGTATTATTGTGTGGTTCACGTTTGACTACTTATCCCACCAGGTGGTAAGCGATGATGGTGGTGGTTGACGATAGAGCTCGCTTGCGTAGAATCAGCTAGTTTCCACCAACAATAAATTGTAAATATATTTAGTCCGTCAGTTAGAGTATTGAAAAATAATGTACACGTATTTTTTATTTTTGTAAATCAATGAATATTGACAAAGATAAAACTCATCAAAACTCGGGAGTGGGGGCTCGTGACGTCAGAACGCACTAAAAAATATACCACGGCGTGACGTATTGAGAATTTTAAAGCGTCGTATCTTCGTCTATTTTGGTTTACGTAACAAAAGAAAAAAAACGGGTGAAATATTTTTTGATAATCTAACTGACGGAATAATGGGATTTTTCCAGTGGATAAGCCCATTAACCTATTCACTGTTGACCTACAGGACCCCGTTGTAGCTATTTTTTTCTGGACAACCTATTCTTATATTCCAGCTGTCTCCAAGGAAACGTAAAACTGAATCAACGCGGACGTCAGATTCACCTCAGCGAAAATCTAGTCATCGACATGACCGACCATCAAATACGAGGTTTGTTTTATTGACACCTTTAAAAGACATCCTTAAAATATGTAATTGACATAAGGAAATCCCTCAAAGCCTCAGAAAGCACGTTAATCTATTGGTCCCCCAGGGTTGCAGATATTATGTTCGGAATTGTCACCGCGGCTTTGGAACGCGAAATATCTGAAGGAACACGGGTCGGTTTTGATAAGTACCTAAGAGTCTGACACTGATCTGAGTCTGATCTTGCTCCGCCCCAAGTGAAGTCATGATTTCCCGTCCAAAAAAAAGCTGTTTGTCCCAACTGTCATTGGTTGATCTTGGACATTCGTTATGGGAAGTCAGTAGCCAAGAAATATGTCACTAGAATTGCCAAGGAGTATCGTTTGTTTTACCCAGTTGTTGCGTTGTCTGCATACTCTAGGTGCATGATCCTCACATATTTAACAAAATTTTTGTATAGCAGAGCATATTGTAAAACATTTATTTCAAAACAGTAACTATGGAGTTTCTTGTCCGTTCTACTCCATAAGAATCTATCTTTCCGAATGAACAATAGAGTCACTATATTATTTTTTCTCAAACATGCTTGGAAATTTGAGCAGTATTTTGACAGCCTTCTTCAAAATTAATCGAATGTGCTGTACTGGCCAAATACATACGAGCAGCGGCCGGCAAAAGTTGTATGAAAATCCATATCTGTCGTGTTTAGCGGCCAAATAAATTACATAGTAAACTCATATCTGTCGTGTAATTTAAAAATGGAACGATATTTTACTCCGAGACATGGCAGCCAAAGAGGTAACTTACCAAAGGTTTTATTTAATGTTCGAACTTGCTTGCAAATAGAAAGCTGTTTATTGAAAAAAAACAAATGAAAATTAAGTGTTCATTTGTTAGTGAAAATTAAGTGTCAATTTTTTCGGGAAAAATTCTTGTTGTTCGAATTGATATTAGGTCTTTACCTATGAAATTGCCGTTCTGCAGTACTGGCCATTTCAAAAACAGATAATTTTTGTTTGGCTAAGAATTCTAATTTCAAATTAATTTTATTTTAAAAACATTTTTTTTTTCCAAAAGTAGTCATTTGTTTATTGATTAGTGTTACATTTTCATCGCATTTCAATATTTTTCGTCATCATCGATACGTTAAAAATTCTAGTAATTATGGAATATGAATACCGTCGTGGCAGCAACGCGGCACAAGCGGCACGCAACATCAACGACGTGTACGGAGCTAACACTACAAACCAACGCACCACCTGTTATTGGTTTGCTCGCTTCCGTTCTGGAAATATTGACCTGAAAAATGAACCTCGCGGTCGTCCGAAGACTTTGGTCGACAATGACGAATTAAAGGCGATTGTGGAAACTGATGATACACAATCTACGGCTGAATCAGCAGCAGCTTTCGACGTTAGCGTCAAAACAATATTGGTCCATTTGCGTCAAATTGGCAAGGTAAAAAAGCTTGACAAATGGGTGCCCCACGAACTCAATGATCGCCAGCGCGAAGTACGAAGCACGTCGAGACGTGCCTTGCACTGCTCAACAGACACACAAATGAAGGAATTTTGAACCGTATTGTTACCTGCGATGAAAAATCGATTCTGTTTGATAACCGCAAGTGCTCAGCAAGTTGGTTGGATCCTGGTTCAGCACCTAAACAATGCCCTAAACGAAAACTTACCCCTAGAAAAGTGATGGTCACTGTTTGGTGGTCTAGCGCCGGTGTGATTCATCACAGCTTCTTACCAAACGGGGTGAGCATTACTGCAGATGTGTACTGTGAAGAACTGAACACAATGATGGAGAAGCTGGCACATCTCCAACCAGCATTGGTCAATCGCTCGTCTCCGCTGCTCCTGCACGACAACGCGCGACCTCATACTGCACAGCAGACGGTCTCCAAGTTGCAAGAACTGGGGTTGGAAGCTCTCCGTCATCCGCCCTACTCACCACACCTTGCGCCTACAGACTACTACTTTTTCCAGAATTTGGATAACTTCTTGGCGGGAAAAAAATTCAATACCCGAGAGGCAGTACAAAATGCCTTTGAAGAATTTGTTGCCTCCCGTCCAGCTGATTTCTTTAAGAAGCGCATCAATAAACTGCCACTGCGTTGGCAAAGATGCATTGATTGCATGGGTGATTACTTCGATTAACACAAATAAAAAATACATGAAAAAAAATTCGTTAAAATTTTTTCATACAAAACGGCAATTTCATAGGTAAAGACCTAATATATATTTTTTTAACGTATTTGCGAATCGGCTTCCCCTCAGCCCTCATTTACCTACACGTTCATCTGTCACTGCCTCTTTTGCTGGCCGCTGCAGTAATGTACCTACTATAAATGTGCCGTTTCCTGGCCTTATAAACGTTTTGACTTTGTGGAGAACAGACTGTTGCTCCATGTAAAATGCCGATGCTCAGTTGCCTCCCATTAGACTGCTGCTCAGACACAGGAAGCCTCTCTGTTATTATAGAGCATAAGGGCCTTTAGGTACCCAATAAGTCACCCCTTTCAGAATTAGTAATTTCTTATGCCAGCGAAGCTTTAGGTCTAGAGCAAAGAGTTTTCCAGCCAGGGTTGCAGAATTTGTTCGAAAGAGGCACCGCAGCCTGTTTTCTTTTCTTTTATTTAGGGTTCCGTACCCAAAGGGTAACCAACGGAACCCTATTGCTAAGCGTCCGCGGTCCGTCCGTCCGTCCGTCTGTCTGTCTGTCAGCGGGCTATATCTTAAGAACCGTAATAGGTATCTAGACACTTAAAATTTTCACAGATTGTGTATGTCTATGGCCGCTATAACAACAAATAATAAAAATCAAGGTTTATGGAATCCGTCATGTCCGAGTCCGACTCGCACTTGGCTGGTTTTTTATGGTTGGGTACATAAATTCATCTGTGATCCTCCTAATGTCCTTTGCGTTCCAAGGCCGCGGCCGCGGTGGCTCGTTCGAACAAATTCCGCAACAGTCACCGCAGCCCTGGAACGCAAAGGAGGAACGCGGTTGGGTTTTAGTCACTAGAGCCTGACACTCCCTTCCGCTCCCGATGATTTGCCATCCTTAGTTTTCCTTGCACTGTTTTCATTCACAGTTTTGAGAGCAGTGTTAGGTACTTACCTACGAAACGTTTGATCTCTTTTCAGGCATCATACAAAAAGCCACTCTCCTAGAAAACGAGTCTAACGAAAAATTTACACAAAAACAACGACGTGGATAAAAATTGAAGCAGTTTTAAAAACGGGAGTAGGATGACGATAACAAAGGAAGGAAGCACTTTTGTTTTAAAAATATTTGTTGAATGTTGATGTAACGAAGTTTGTTATTTAATTTTTGTCGATGCCTTGCTTTCGATAGTACCAATGTTTTGTTTAATTGTGAGCGTAATTCTGATTGTACCTTGATTGATGTGTTTTTGGATGCAAAATAAAGTTTTTTTTTTCGATAATCACCAACGTTCTACTTTTTAGGGTTCCGTAGCCAAATGGCAAAAAACGGAACCCTGGATTCGTCATGTCTGTCTGTCTGTCCGTCCGTCCGTCCGTATGTCAAAGCCACTTTTTTCCGACCCTATAATAACGCACACTGTTCAAACTTGGTAAATAAAAACTTGAGGAGCTCGTGGCTAAATAATAACAGCCGCACGGATCAATCATCAAAGTTAAGCAACGATGGCCGAGGTTGGTCTGTGGATGGGTGACCATCTTAACGTAACGAGTTTCCTACGTGCCTCGGAAAGCACGTTAAGCCGTTGGTCCTGGCTGTCATTTGTAGATCTTTGGCAGTCGTTACAGATTGTCAGAAGTCAGATTTACTATCTGATTCCAGTCTTACCAAGAAGTACCGTGTTACCCAGTTAATGGTTTATGGAGGTCTGGTAGGCAGCCGCTTCACGTAAAACACTGGTATTCAGCTGAATCCGGTTTGACTGGAAGCCGACCCCAATATAGTTGGGAAAAGGCTAGGCAGATGATGATGACTGTTGAAACTTGGTAAATAGATGTATTCTGTGAACCGCATTAAGATTTTCACACAAAAATAGAAAAAAAAACAATAAATTTTGGGGTGTTCCCCATACTAAAAAAAATGTTTTTTCATCAAACCCATACGTATGAGGTATGGATAGGTCTTCAAAAATGATGTCGAGGTTTTTAATATATCTTTTTTTTTTCTAAATTTAATAGTTTGCGCGAGAGACAATTCCAAAGTGGTAAAATTTGTGTCCCCCCCTGTAACTTCTAAAATAAGATTGATAAAACTAAAAAAAATATATGATTATCATGCAAACTTCCACCGAAAATTGGTTTGTACGGGATCTAGTACCTAAGTAGTTTTTTTTATATTAGGTATAGGTTAATGGTACGGAACCCTTCGTTTGCGAGTCCGACTCGCACTTGGCCGATTTTTTTAAATTATTCTTTATTATTTATTTTGATCTTTCAGGGGCGAAAGTTTTAAATATGACCCTCTCTCTCTCGGAAACTTTGAAATAAGTATGAAAAATATTTGGACTATCTAATTTGGAACTGGCAGCTTCTGTTTTATTGAATACGAGTAACATTCACTTACATAATGAAGAAGAGAAAGAAAGAAGCTTGCCTGTGTCGACCAGGCGTGCTCAATCTTTGTCTGTTTTTTAAAACTTTGATCAAGTGGTTCTTGATCAAAGTTTTATCTCTCCCTTTATTCGTTTTCACCAGAGTTCTCTGCTTTTGTTTCTTAATTATTATTGTATAAAATCTATTAAGTATGTATTGATGTTTGTATAATACGAGTAGTACACCTAATACTATCTACAGTACTGTTTCTCCTTTTTCTCTTTAAAATCCATCCAAAGGTGGTCTTGAAAAGATCGCTTTTAGCGAAAAGGCCGCTCATTGTGTCACCCTATGTAACGTTGCTCATCTATCTTTTCTGTAACTTATATGGTGTACATAATTATATTCAATTCTTTAGCCATTACAGGGAACCATTAAAGTCAACAAGAGGCTTCGTGAATGGTGCCTCTTAAAATACCACCCCGGAACTCTCTCTGTGCAACGGCTGTTAGGGAACTCCCCCAGAGGAGACTGTGAAGTGGCCATCGAAAATATTATTGTTCACAGTTCTAGTTTTTTCCCGCGGAATCACGACTGTGCCCTATTCGCGTGGTATCATTTTCCGGGAAAAACGACAATGTTGCACTAGACATTCGGCTACTAATAGCTTTCTATCAGTCACAGAATTTTTATAATCAGATCATGGATATCTTAAAACCATTAAGGCCCACGCACACCTGTAGTGCTATTCTGTAAAAACATTTTCGTTTCTCGACTGCGGAATCCGAGGTGTTGCTGTTTATAAATTGAGAAGTTTAAATGATTAATCACGAAGCCAAGAATAACGCATAGGTAAGGTGAGTAATTGATAATTCTACTATTGTACTATTGTACGTTAGTGTCATCCGTAACATGATCGAATTGTTTGCTTTTCATAAATTCGATATAAGTCCAAACATTTTTATTGGAAGGCTGATTCTGTAATACTTGGCGAAAATTTGACATTAAACTTACGACTCTTGTTAAAATCTGTCAAGAAAACAAAGAATTAACTGTTTTAAAAAACTGCAAAATCAGATAGGCCAATCCTCAACGTTTTCAGTTTAAAGAATTATCAGGCTATGTTTTGTAGAAAAAATCTGTTAGAATCACGAATATTATCATACTGAAATACCTGAGGGACTTGTTACTTCGCTATGCAGAACTTGTCACGCAATAATCAAGCCAAGAGTTGGAGCATTGATCAAGCATCGATTGCAGAATAACTCTCAGCCAATACTCCGTTGACAGTGAGAAAACATCGCGCGTAGTACGTGGTGTGCCTCGGAACCATGAACAACTGTGCGAGAGTGCTTTGGTAACATTTCATTTATTTTTTATATAACTATTAGATACCGGTTCAGTGGAGGCTTTTGGTCTTGTGAAAATCGTATTAACAACGGTTGACTGAAGTAACCTAAAGGGGTTCAATGCCTGGTATTCTGACTTTTTTTAACGCATGTGTTTTGGGAGAGTCTCACTTGACATCACCACAAGGCCCGGATAACAGCAGGATAATTTAAGTTTTATTAAAGAATGCCAATGTGTTGAACTCCAACCACACATTGTTCTTTCTTTGTCAGTTTTTTTTTATTTTTTACTTTTGATAGTCCCGCGTATGACCACTATCTCACCTGATAGCAAGCGATGTCAGCGATGTCAGTTCAGGTAAAGAAGCCAGGCTTTCTTCGACCTGAAGTTTAAAAACTTGTGTCTGATAATTTTTTCAACGTCAATCTTAATTGAATTTGTTAATTTTTACCTCCACAGCTTCTTCCTCTTCATATGTGAGAATGTGTTTGGCAAAAGCAAGCCCCGACGGTTTCCTGAAGAGTTCATGTTTGGGGCTTCTACTTCTGCCTTCCAAATCGAAGGGGCGTGGAATGACCATGGTAAGATTAATCAATATAATCATCATCATCATAACAGCCAAAAAACGTCCACTACTGGACATGCCTCCCCCAAAGGGTTGCCATAATCGCCACGCTTGGCAGGCGGGTTGGATCGCAGTGTATGGTTTGCGTTTTACAGAGAACGCTGCTGCCCATTCTCTGGTGAGTCCCTTAGTCGCCTCTTACGACACCCACGGGAAGTGATGAGATGGTAGGAATTATTCTTTTACGGCACCATACGGCACCGGCCAACACCATAAGGCGGACGGATAACCGACCATACGAGAACATAATTATGAAAACATGACGCAAGGCGATGCAAGAGCATTGTAAGGACTTTTACCGCTTTTACCGTTTTACGACTTATTCGTCGGAGAAAGCAACACAGTGGGAAGCTTGGATGGCTTTCGGGCGGTAACCTTTGACCAGGAGTGGGACAAAAAGATTGATATAAAAAACTATAGGTACGTTAAGCTGTCGCGAACGGAAATGCTTCAAGTCCTCAACCCGATTTCTAACAAAACAGTTTATAATTAGGCATTTATAATTTTATTTCGCTGCCCCACAGGTAAAAGCCTTTCAATATGGGATGTAGCAAGCCACGCAGACCCTTCCCCGATCAAGGATGAGAGTACAGCAGACGTCGCAGCCGACTCTTACCATAACTACAAGTCTGATGTAGCCGTCGCTGCTGAACTTGGCTTGAACTTTTACAGGTTCTCAATATCCTGGCCCAGGGTCCTGCCCAACGGATTCGTTGATAAAGTGAACGAAATCGGAGTCGACTATTACAATAATCTACTAGACGATCTCTTAGCCAAGAATATCATCCCAATGGTAACGATATATTATTGGGATCTACCAGCCAACTTACAAAAACTAGGAGGCTGGACCAACCCTGCAGTAGTGCAGTGGTTCAAGGATTACTCGAGGTTTTTATTTGAAAAGTTCGGTGAGAAAGTGAAGCATTGGATCACGATCAACGAGCCCAAGAAGATTTGTGTGAATGGGTATGGATCTGATAGTCTGGCTCCGTTCGTGAACATCTCTGGTATTGCTGAGTATATGTGCGCTCGAAACATTCTGGTAGCTCACGCTGAGACTTATCACATGTACGATTCAGACTTTAGGAAGCTACAGAAAGGCTCTGTTGGAATTTCCATCGGATTCGAGTGGTATGAGGCCGCATCGGACACTCTCGATGATCGTCAAGCTGGTATTGATGCCAAAGAGTTCGAAGTAAGTAACCGGAGGATATTTTTAGGTTTACGGCTATGCCTCTTTTGAAATAAGAAGTATTTTTGTGCTCTTCTATCACAAAGGTTAAAAAGGCTTTGCATATCATTTTCCCTCAGAAGTGTTTTGTGTTACCATCAATAATAAATACAAGTCGAGCTGATGTTTAATGAAAACCGCGACTACCTACGATGCTATTTGATCATCATATCTGCTTATAAATTCACAGCGTCAATAACTAGAGCAATCTTTAACAAGGTACCCATTTATTGCACTACATTTATAATTTCCAGTCTCCATTATCTTTTTCCAGTGGGGCCTATTCGCCCATCCAATCTTCTCAAAAGTGGGCAACTTCCCCTCAGCAGTGCAAAAGAATGTAGCAATGAAGAGTGCCGAACAGGGATTTCCCAGATCCCGACTACCAGTTCTGTCTCCGAAGGAAGTAGCAATGATGAAGGGGTCAGCAGACTTCCTGGGCATCAATGCGTTTACCACGAAACTAGCATACAGGGACGCCTCCTTGGAAGGAATGTACCCCGTGCCTTCGTTCATGGATGATATGGGCTCTGTTCTTGTCAAGGATCCCTCGTGGCCGCAGTCACAAACAAGCTGGTTGCAGGTAAATTAAGTTACAGATTTTAAGACTAGGTGGCGCTGAGGTAGCCCCTGATTTATCGAGTTTGTACGTCGTGGAATTACATTCAAACTCACGCACGACCCAGATAAAGAGACGGGCCTGCAAAGCCTCTGATCTACTAAACTTGCATCTTATTTATTTGTACATTTATTGACAGAGTTAATTGGGCCTTTTAAATGGCCCGTCCCTTTATCTGGATTTAGTGTAAAGAAAGAATTTTGTGGAACCAGTAATTCTATAACATTATAACATCCACCAACCAGGCATAGTGAATTTCAGCTATTTTCCTCACACTTGGAAAAGGCGTGTTTTCCAGCTGTGGGAAAATTATGGGCTGTTTTTTTGAACGTAGATTGTGAATTAGCTACACCACAAATATAATTTTGTTCTAAATTCATCATCAGTCTAAGAGGGACCTGTGTTTGCGCACTTGTGCACTAGTCTGTAATATGTCCCGCGCCGATGACTTTGACACGATGGCTAGTCTCCGTTGAAATTGGCCACCACAGCTGAAATCGGTCAGGTAAACGAGATACACTGGTATCTGCAGTAGACTGCTACTTGATCATGGTTTTTCCATCGCAGTCCACGAAATTGATAATTTAACATTGCAGGAAGTACCATGGGGATTCTTCAAACTCCTAATGGATATAAAGACAAAATACGACAACCCACCAATGTACATAACAGAGAATGGCTGGTCTAACGCCGGGGGCCTTCTTGATGAAGACAGGATCCACTACTTGAGGAGCTACTTGAACTCCTTGCTTGATGCCATCTATGAGGGATGTGACATCAAAGGTTACAGCATATGGTCCCTTATCGATACTTTTGAGTGGCGAAATGGATATTCGTAAGTAGTTATTTTATGTAGGCGTTCCTTATCCCGATTAAATTTCCGTCTAGTTTCGAACTGAAGAGCCTTGAAACTTTTAGTAAAAAGTTGTTATAAATTTTATTCTTCGAAGAAAAGCATTAAATATGAGGGAAGCCTTCTAACGGTATCATAGGTACCTATAGTATTCCCTGCTTGAGTCTGTAGGTATTACGTGATAGCTATAATCTGACGGTCTTGAAATAAGTTAAGAGCAACATCGCTAACTATCAGGTGTGCCGTGTGAGACGGTCAAATGCAAGCCTTTCAAAAATATAGCGGCAATACAAATATCTACCTACACACTGAACATTTCAACTGTTTACATATTACGGTTCTTGAGATGCAGTCCGCTGTCAGACAGACGCAGACGGACTGACGAACGGACAGACGGACGGATGGATGGACAGAGGAGGCTAACCTAGTAGTAGGGTTCCGTAGGTTAGCCTTTGGGTACCTAAGGAATCCGAAAAATACACGGGTAGGTAAGTACCGTAATCAAGATGTAATTGAATTTAAACGTAACTTTCTTTCAGGGATAAGTTTGGCCTCTACGAAGTGGAATTCTCGCGTTCAGAAAAGACGCGCACTCCGAGGAAGTCTGCATTCATTTACAAAGAAATGATCCGCTCCAAGATTCTGGATCCCGACTTCGAACCTGAGAAGTTTATCGTGGAAGTGTCCAGGCCAGATGACAGCAGTCAGGAAAGTCGATAGGACGCATTATTATAATTTTATTATATAGAGAAAAGCGTACCTACTTACGAGTACCTTATTAAAATATATGTTTCCTGTTTGAAATGAGTTTTATTATCTGACAAACAGATCATGACTGGACAGTCACATATTCATCATCATCATTATCCACAGCCTGACTTCGCCCACTGCTGAGCATAGGCCTCTTTTCTTGTGCCTGGGGATTGGGGCTCCTGTTCCAGCCTCATCCAGGTTTTTCCTACGATGGCAACAATGTCATCCGTCCATCTCGCCGCTGGCCTACCAACACTTCTTCTTTAAGTCCTTGGACGCCACTCGGTCACTGCCTTACGCCACCTATCATCACTGCGCCTTGCCAGGTGCCCTGCCCAGCTCCATTGTGGTTCCGCGATTCGGTTTCCGATGTCGAAAATTACTAGGTCATTTGCAAATCTCAAATGAGACAGGAAGGCACTATTGATGTTAATACCACTATAGTCCCAATCTAGCCTTTTCATATCTTCTAGGACTGCAGTATGAAATGATGTCGCCCTGTCTCACTCCTCGCTTGATTGATACGGGTTTGGTTAGGGTATGCATGCGAACCTGTAGAGTGGCCGAGCTGTATAATTCCCGCAGCACATCCACGTAACGGGAATCGATGTGACAGCGATGGAGAGCGTGGAACACGGTCCAGTGCTCGACACTGTCGAAAGCGTTCGAAAGCCATGCACAGGGGCCGGTTATATTCTTTGCATTTCTCCATCAGCTGTTTCACCATGTGCATATGGTCAATAGTTTAATATCCACTGCGGAAACTGGCCTATGCGATGGGCTGAGCGTCATCAAGCGTCATAAAGTCACGTATTAGTCCAGGCAAATTAGGGGTTTCACTTGGGAATGAGAGATGGTACGTTATAAAATTGTGTAAAACTTTATTTAGGCACCCTAAAACTTGTCTCAAATCCTACTTATGGGTGTCCGTGACTACAGATATTCCCAAGATCAAATGTCAATAAATCGAATTTTTACACATTTCATGCAAATATCTCGTTTTCTATGGGTATTTCGCTATTTTTATTTAGTACCTATCAATATTGTAGAGATTCCCTAAAACTTGTCTCAAAAAAAAAAAAAATTAGTTGAATCGTTTTCGAGATAGAGGGCGGAGCGCGCGGTTAGAGCATCATTTAAGGTCAACCGGTAGTCCCGGTCAAAAACACGCCATATAAAGTATATTAATTATTGATAAAAACATACTATTGAGACAAGTTTTAGGGTGTCAAAATAAAGTTTTATACAAGTTTATAGCCGACTACCTATCACTCATTCCGAGATTCTTACCCTAATTTGACTGGACTATTATGATTCAGAGTGTGCAGTTTAATGAGGAAAAATACCATTTCTCCTAATAAGGGGCGCGCTCATTTCTATCAACTGTGCACAAATCCTGCTGGTGAGATACTTCTGCGGAATCTGTGATGGTTACTAAAACTGCCTTTGCCTGACTCGACATAAAACTCATCGATCAAGGATCATCGAAGCAACAATATAGAGATTAACATCAAGATAAACTATCTACTAAAGGCATGCGCATTCGGTCGAATACGTGCGCGAGAAGACAACTACGACTAGTGCGCGCGCTGTTTCGCGAGCTAGAGCGCACCTACCCCAATAAATACAGTAGGTAGGTACCTACAGTTAACAATTTTACTCTATTAAATCCACGCAAAGTGCTCACTTTCTACAGAATTTGAGACTTCGTTTCGACTCGACGAATTTGCTTAAGGTGGATGCTCCAGGGTAGCCCGCGAAATTCAAATACTTTTATGTTTTTTGCAATTTGCCAGTCAGTGTGAAGCTGTATGTGGACCAAATGCGATCTGCGACCGTAACGCGTATTTATCTAAAGAATTATAACCATTTTAATCATCAATATAGCCCTCTAAGTTCATGTAATTCGAAAGAATTTTTTTGGGGGCCGAGTCACCCGCGTCCGTAGGAGAATACCCAATGTAAGACCCTACACGTGGTCCCCGGGTGGTGCTAATCAGGTGACACTAACTGGTGGTAGGCTTCGGCCGATGGCTTGTGACCACCCACTGGGCAAAGACGTACCGCCAAGCGGCTTAGCTGTGTTCCGGTATGATGCTCAGTGTAGCCAATTCAGAGGAGTTGGGTCGAAATAGTTGTTCCAATGCAGGCAGACCAGCCAGGCTAGCCCTGGCATGGGCGTATCGGGAGACTAGTCTTGGAGGGTAGCGGGATCCGAGGCACGGTGCACCGCTGGCCGACCGCAGATAGTTGGGGGCCCAAGTAGTGAGCTAGCCACTCATGAAAGGCTGCCCCGCCATCTGACGAAAAATCCCGGAATGCACCATCGTGCTGGTTGGCGACCAGATGAAAGGGCCCGATGGACATTCCCGGGGGGGCTCGGGCGTCCCCGCAGTCGCCAGACTAGTCCCCCAAAGATGTCGTCCTGTCAGGGCGTGCCTGAAGGTTAGCAGCTTGGAACCTCATTTCACTTCCTTCTCCTCAACCTCCATCACTCAAGTTTATTAATGAACAGGAATAAAAAGAGAAAAGCTGTACAGCGGCAGCACGTCCTTTCGCATAAAGTGCACCTCTCTAATATACGAGGTCTGCACTCAAATCTCGCCGCAGTCCATCACCATCTTGAAACCGAGAAACCAGCGCTCTTGTTCCTGTCGGAGACGCAGATCGGATGTCCGTCAGACGTGTCATACCTGTCTTACTCTGGGTTTACCCTGGAGCACCACTTTAGACCCCGCGCGGGCGTATGCATGTACGCCCGGGACGACATCTGCTATCGGCGTCTCCGCTACCTTGAAGACTCCAGGTTCTCAACGCTGTGGGCTATGGTGGACACAGGTCTAGACAAAATTGTCTACGCATGCGTCTACCGTTCGCACAGCGGTGATTTGGAGACAACTGGGCTTACACAGCACCTGAGTGAGGCGGCGGATGCGGCTCAGCAGCGGTACCCTTCTGCCCAATTGGTGTTACTGGGGGACTTCAATGCCCACCATCAGGAGTGGCTCTTCCCATACCAGTGCACAGACCATGCTGGACGAGAGACGCGAAAGCTAGCGCTTGCGTTAAATCTTACCCAGCTGGTCCAGGGGGCAACGAGGGTGCCGGATGTTGATTCGCACACTGCCAATTGCTTGGACCTTCTGCTGACAACAGATCCAGACCGCTATTCGGTGTCGATTTCATCACCACTGGGTAGTTCCGACCACTGTCTGGTGAAGTCTGTGTCTGTCTACTCTCCGCCCGATCCTAGCCTAAGAGGCACCCGGCGGGTATGGCGATACAAGTCAGCAGATTGGGATGGCATGCGATCTTTCTTCGCATGTTACCCTTGGCAGCCTACTTGCTTTTCTTCCACTGATGCTACGTCGTGCGCGGACGCCGTGACGGATGTGTTGCGGAGGGGAATGGAGTACTACATTCCGTTCTCTAACATAGCAATATCTGGCGAAGCTCGTCCTTGGTTTGGTGCCGAGTGCAATCGCGCCGATGCGCTTAATCACGCGGCGTACCTAGCATGGGTCGACGCTCGTACGCGCAAAGCAAATGACGTGAGTCAGAAGAAGAGAGCCTTCAACAGGGCTGCTAAGTCCTGCAAGAAGGTGTTGCGGAGGGCTCGGTTTGACCACATTAGCCGAATAGGGAACAAACTTGCTTCATACCCAGCAGGTAGTAAGGCTTTTTGGTCCCTGGCTAAGTCGGTCGAATCGAACTTCTGCCGCCCCTCACTACCACCACTGCTGAGACCCGACGGGACGCTGGCCCACTCCGCTGAGGAGAAAGCGAACTTGTTTGCTTCTTTGTTTGTGGAATCTTCACGTCTGGATCCTGGTGGCGCGACGCCCTCCGCCTCTCCTGGTGAATGTGAGTCGAGTATGTCGAACATTCGCATTCATCAGAAGGACGTCCGTAGGGTACTGCGTAACCTAGACGTGAACAAGGCTAGTGGTCCCGACGGGATACCGGCAATTGTTCTGAAGACGTGTGCGCCTGAGCTGTCTCCGATCTTGACACGCCTGTTTCGCCTTTCGTTTGAGACTGGAAAAGTGCCGAAGGCTTGGAAGCAAGCTAACGTGCAGCCCGTGCCCAAGAAGGGTAGTCGAGCTGACCCATCGAATTATAGACCCATCTCTGTAACGTCCATACTCTGTAAGACTATGGAACGCGTGCTGAATCATAAGCTCCTGGCGTGCCTAGAAGCGAATGATATCCTTAGTGACCGGCAATACGGGTTTCGCCGAAATCGGTCAACTGGGGATCTTCTAGCGTATGCCATTCACATCTGGAGTGAGGCCATAGAGAAGCACGGGGAGGCACTGGCGGTCTCCCTTGACATCTCGAAGGCCTTCGACAGGGTCTGGCACGATGGCCTTATTAGTAAGCTTCCTTCCTTCGGTCTGCCCACCGGTTTGTGTGATTGGATCGCAGATTTCCTGAGGGATCGGTCTATCCGAGTGGTCATAGATGGCTGCTCGTCTGGACTGCTGGATATTAATGCCGGGGTTCCTCAGGGGTCGGTGCTTTCGGCAACACTGTTCTTGCTGCATATTAATGATCTGCTTAAACCCGGTACCTTTGGGTATGCAGACGACAGCACTGTTGCTGAAAGATACGTGTCCGACGCACGAGCTGGTGGGTCGCAGATCCGGTCTCTCCGGGAGGCAATGGTTGAGCGCTTGAACGTGTCCCTACAGGCGGTCTCTGATTGGGGCGATGCCAATCTGGTCAAGTTCAATGCTGCTAAGACCCAAGCGTGTCTATTTTCCGCCAAAAGGAGCCAATTCCGCCCAGCTCCATCTTTCCGCGGTGAAACCGTGCCGATAACCGACCATCTTGAGCTTCTTGGGGTTACATTAACATCTACTCTCAATTTTGGCCCTTACATAGAGGCAAAAGCTCAAGTGGCTGCAAAGAAGTTGGGGATTCTGGCTAAGGTGAGACGGTACTTCACGCCGGAACAGCTGCTCAAACTCTATCAAGCGCAAGTTCGATCGTGTATGGAATACTGCTCTCATCTTTGGGATGGATCTGCCAGATACCAGCTTGATGCCCTTGAGTCAATTGAGAGACGAGCCAAGAGGATCATCGGCAATGAGAGGCTCGTCGCGTCGAAGCTCCAAAGTCTTGAACATCGACGACGAGTTGCTAGCCTGTCGGTTTTTTACCGGTTGCATTTTGGGGAATGTGCGACGGAATTGCATAATTTAATTCCGCCAAGCCCGTTCCATCATCGGACCACAAGACGAACGGCGATGCGCCACCGGTACATGGTGGACATCCCACCCATACGCACAAAACGTTTTGGGAACACATTCATAGTGCGTACAGCTAAGGAGTGGAATTCCCTGCCGGAGTCTGTGTTTCCTGATAGCTACAACCTGGGAGTCTTTAAATCAAGAGTGAATAGGTTATTTCTAGGCAAGCGTGCTCCATCTTCGACCACATCCTCGCTTACCATCAGGTGAGATAGTGGTCAAACGCGTGCCCAAAAAAAAAAAAAAAAAGAATGAATACTTCAGAAATAATCATTCTTTCGAACTACATGAACTTAGAGGGCTATATTGATGATTAAAATGGTTATAATTCTTTAGATAAATACGCGTGAACTTAGTGTTTTTTTTTAAATTCCTTATACATAGTTTCAGATTTGGCCCTGAAGGCACACTTAAAAAAAATCCCTGCATATCTGGTGTAGACATTAGCAGAGTAGTAAGAATTAAATTAACGCGTATTACCGCCGCAGTATCACTTGCGAATTTTAGATCAACGAAGCAGTTCTTGGATTATGTTGGATTTGATGGGGACCACAATAAGAGACAGATCCGTCCATGAGTCGACTATAGGGTGCACAGCGTTGACTATGCCATCTAGTGTCGCATATTCGAATTTTTCAGGGTAAAGATAAAAAGATAAAGATAACTTTATTTTGCAAATATGGGTAACCTCAAACGATGACAAAAACATATAAAAGTACAGCCATATTTTACCACGTAGGCATGAAAAAGATTAAAAAAATAACAACTTAAAACTAAATACAATTATAAAATTATTACACATTAAATTCAATTTTAAAATACCGAATTATTAATTATACAGAATTATGCACTAGCTTAAAAAAATCTTTTCAATTAGGAACTCCTTAATATTATAATATGCTTTCGCCGCTAAAAAGCTTCGGAGTCTCTTTTTAAATAATGAAAGTGGAAGCTCTTTCCATGTCTTCGGCAATTTGTTAAAAATGACTGGTGCCATGCAATAGACACTTTTGCGCATAAGTGCAGTCTTGGCTCTCTCCAGACATAGCACACTATTATCGCGTCTATTGCGGGTGCTACATCTGATAGTCGTCTAAATCGACTCGGATTTGTCTTTACAAACACAGCGACTTCAAATAAGTACAGACATGGCAATGTTAATATTTTATAGTTTCTAAAGTATGGTACACAACTGTCAGTGTGTTTAAGTTTAAACATCGCTCTAACACATCTTTTTTGTGACTTGAAAGCTGTCTCTCTTTCAGTGGAATTTCCCCAAAATATGATCCCATACCGTAAATGTGATTCTGCTATCCCATAATAGGCAGTCAGAAGAGCATCCGTGTTCAATATAGGGGATAGTGAGAGTAGAGCGAATGCAGCCTTACTCATTTTCTTGCATAAAATATCAACGTGTGATTTCCAATTTAGTTTTTTATCTATTTCGAGACCCAGGAATTTTGTATTTTCAACTTCTTCTATGGTATCATTATTATAGTGTATATTTAAGTTAATACTAGAGGTCAGTTGTCTAAAATGGATAACTTCGGTTTTACTCAAATTTATTTTTAAATTGTTTGCGTCTAGCCAGTTTACCATCTGTTTTAAACTATTATTAATTTCATTCTCATAGGTTTCTATATTTTTACAAGACATTTTGACTTTTTTTGAGAGATTTTTGCTTGACATTAACGTTTCTGTGCTGCCACCTGTCGTTCCTGTGCGCTCAGTTTAGGGGAACGTGCGCGAAGAAGACTGTGAAAAATGCGAATGTTATACTTGAAACATACATGACAGCGACATTTCATTTTTTTTTTATAGGAATATTTATACAAAGTCAAAGTCAAAGTCAAAACGTTTATTCCATGAACGTCATTCACATTTCAAATATATAAAAGTTCTGAAGTGACTCTACTGTCCATTTGGAAAGGTAGATTCTTATGGAGAAGAATGGACAAGAAACTCCATAGTTACTCTTTTCAATTAATCTTTTACAATATTTGGTAAGTATACAATTTTTTTTTTTATATGTGAGGACCATGCACCTAGGGTATGCAGAGGTACACTTATCAATTTTCTAAATAAGTAGGTACATGATACTCACACATTTACAAATATTGGAATGACTAATTAACAGTGTGTGAGTTAACAGAAAAATACAGACACAAAAAGAGACAGAACATCTATAAAGTTAATACGTAAAGCAACCAGTTTGATTTTGTCCACAACATTGACCGTCCTATGGAGAAGGACCAGCATGCTTCCAGGCATTCTTATCCTGAATGTAATCTTCTAATTTGTAATAAGCTTGTTTACAAAGTGTGCTTTTGATATATGCTTTAAATTTTCTTTCATTTAGTTCTAATATACCACAAGGTATTTTATTGTAACATTTAACACAGTACCCCATGAAAGATGTGTGTACTTTAGCTAATCTATAAAATAGTTGATCTAACTTATCTTTATTTCTAGTATTAAAATTATGTCTATCACAAATTTTACTAAAAAGATGGCGATTTTTCCGTACATACATTATATTTAATTTCATAAATGAATTGGCAAGGGACTGTCATAATATTAATCTTTTTAAAAAGTTCCCTTAGAGAATCGCGGCGGCGCAGATTATAAAGGGCTCTGACAGCTCTCTTTTGTAAAATAAATATGGATTCAATGTCAGCAGCCCGACCCCACAACAAAATTCCGTATGACATAATGCTGTGAAAGTAGCTAAAATAGACCAAACGTGCGGTACACGTATACAGTAAGTTTTTCCTTTTTTGTCATTACGTTCCCTTTTCTAGAGCATTTCAATGAGATAAATTTTTTCGTACTAAAAAATCTTGTTAGTAACCACGTCCATCACTAGTTCAGTCACCTTTCTTTCACAAATAGTGACAACCGAAATCACTAGTGCCGTGTCAAATTTGTTTTGTTTATATGTCACGTCAATCGGAGTTTTGCTGAATATTAGTGAAAAATGTGCGATATAAACGATAATCCTATAAAGCTAAGTGTAAAATGGAATGGAAAGGAGTTCGAGATACCGGAGTTTTCGCCTTCGGACTCCGTAGCGATGCTAAAAGTCGCCATCGAAAATGCCACGGGTGTTCGACCGGAAAGGCAAAAGCTTCTCAATGTTAAATTTCAGGGTAATTATAACGTGTTTCTTGTCGTAATAATAACTTTTATGTACTCGACGACTGTTTCACATTGATAATTTTCAATATTACACTCAGTTTGCTTACGTAAACTCGTTGCAAATTTCACTGAATTTTACCACCACTTCTTTATGTAATATCAGACCGGTAGAGACGTGTAATTCATTATGTTTCTCAGAAATGCATACAATGGCCTACATTTCGCTGACGATATTAAATCTAGAACATGATGATACATAAAGAGGTGTAGATTTCATCATTTTTCTAACAAAACTAGTGAATGCTCACATGATCCTTGTTGTGTGGTTTTTCTTGATGTTTCTAATATGAGGCAACATGTCGCTTCAATTTACAGTTACTCCAGGATGTAATATGTAGCTCAGTGTTACTATAGTCTCGAAAAATAAGATAAGCTTGAATTTGTACTAAACACAAAGAACATTAGGTGTCAATTTCAAAGTACTCTTTATGACACTGAAACTACCGCAATAACGCTCAGTTTTCAGCAAGTCAGCTTAAACTCCAACTTGTATGATATACTTACATATACAGGGTGTCCCAGAAATCAACGTCAAGCCGAAATCGAGCATTAGGCCAAGTCGTAACAGTTATCAGAAAAATATGAAAAAAAATCTTGGTCACACATTTTTTTTACAGTACAGTCGGTTAAAGTTGGGTGATGTATTTATTTTGAATTCAATGTTGGGTAAAAATCTAAGATTTTCTTTGAAACTGAGGCAGTCATGTTTTAACTTTTAACTGTAATTGATAGAAAGGTTATTCGTAGTTACATTACAGAAAAAAAACTGAAGAAAAGTTAATATTCGCAGTCACAGGACTTGAAAGATCATCACATGGTGTCAGTTTTTAAGATTTATTTTTGAATCCTTATAATTTGAAAAGTACATGACCAAGATTTTTTTTCATATTTTTCTGATAACTGTTACGACTTGGCCTAATGCTCGATTTCGGCTTGACGTTGATTTCAGGGACACCCTGTATATAATAAACTAGCACTACACCTGCAACTTCATCTGTAGGCACCCTAATTTTTTCTAGTAATAAATATAGCCTATCTTACTCTGGGAAAATGTAGCTTTCTAATGGTAAAGGAGATTTTAAGTAAGAGCAGTTTTGGAGTACAATCATAACAAACAAACAAAAAATCAAATCTTTCCACTTTATAACCGGCTCCATTAGAAAGGCAAGAATGTGAAGATGGTTTTAGCTCTTTTGCTGCTATAACAACAAATAAAACATATTTAATTAAATTAAAGAAGAAGAAGGCTCTCATACGAGAAATGTGTTTTTTTTTTTTTGAAATGTCTTTTGGAACCCTTCGTGTGAAACTCCAATTCGCACTTGGCCGATTTTCACTAATGGTGGTCCATAAAATATTAATAAAAAAATACTGGTGGACCACTTTCAATCTTAATAGTAGATAGATTTAAAGAAAACTGCCTTCTATCCTTTGCAACCCTTCTCCAATTGCAACCCACTGTTAATTTAAGTTTGTCCTCCCATCTTTTGCGTTAAGGATAGAAGGCAGTGGAAATTGTTAGAGAAGGCCTGTGCCAGGAGGCACACGGACCTCCGGGACATACTATTACAAATACATAAAAGAAACAACAAAGAAAAAGCAGTATTATGAACAAAACAAGGAGTTTCGGGATCAAAAGGCTTGATTGATTTAAAAAAAACAAGGCATTATGGCACAAAATAACTTTTTACGTCTTGTGGTTCGATGATAGAACGGGCTTGGCGGAATTAAATTATGCAATGCCGTCGCACATTCCCCAAAATGCAACCGGTAGAAAACTGAAAACTGATAGGCTAGCAACTCGGTGACTTTAATCTAATTTGCAATTAAAACTACCTAAAACTCAGTTTCCTGTAGTAAAAACCAAAACCACATAAATATTCTGTTGCAAGGTAAAACTGATGTTGCATCATCCAGCTAAGTAATATAACTAATAATAACCAAAATATAATGTTTTAAATTTGGCAATGTTCAATGCAACTTGTTTACAATTTTTCATTTTGATTTTATTATTTGCTCTACGGTATGGATCATGTGTAAAATCAGATTTACTATTATTACTATTTGTTTTAGTTCACAGTGCAATTTGCATCATCAAATAATACTTTTTCAAAACCCGCATACCCATACAGTCCACTAGGTATATTTTGAACCAGCACCCTGTTTCTAGGGCATTCTGCTACCAATTTTGTTTTCTACACAAATAGTGGTGTTTAGGCGAGGTGCAACCATTGTTTTTTAAAGCCTCTCAATATCTCATAATCCAAGTCCAATCAACGCAGCATACTTTTTTAGGGTTCTGTACCCATCGGAACCCTATCACTAAGCCTCCGCTGTTCGTCCATCCGTCCATCTGACTGTCAGAGGGCTGTATCTCAAGAACCGTAATAGGTAGACAGTTCAAATTTTCACAGATTGTGCATTTTTTTTGCCGCAACAACAACAAATAAATAATAAAAATTAAGGTGCTATTAAATGCTATGGAACCATTCGTGTGCATGTCCTACTCGCACTTGGCCATTTTAATTTTTTTAAACTACAAAATTGTCCTAAAAATATTCCTGAAAGTTTACTTACCTACCGCATTTATAAACCAAACATTTAATTTTCTTTATAATGCTTACCAGGAAAAGTGGCCACAGACAACTGCACGCTGTCAGACCTACAGTTGAAGCCGAACCTCAAGATAATGATGATGGGGTCGCTGGAGGAAGCGATCGCCGGCGCGCAGACCAAGCCTGACGTGGGGGACGAGGTGGTCAATGACCTGGATATAGAAGAGGAGGAGGTTGATGTGGAGAATCAGGAGGTAGGTTGTTCTGTAATCATGACATCCTTATATCCTTACTTAATATTATAAATGCGAAAGTAACTCTGTCTGTCTCGCTTTCACGTCAAAACCACTGAACCGATTTTAACGATATTTGGTACACAGATAGTCTAGAGCCTGAGAAAGGACATAGGCTACTTTTTATCCCGGTAGTATGCTCCCCAGGGACCACGTGGGCGAAGCCGCTGGCAGAAGCTAGTATAGGATATAAAATTGAGCCATGGCGGGAAAACTAGCAGGTGTGACACAATTCTAATCCTTATCTCTTCAAAGTTAAAGTGAACAGGCTTTTGGGTAACCACGCTTCGTCGTCGACTTTGTCTCTGTCATCTCTGACCGTATGGTACGCAGCAGATATCTAATGGGGTATTTTACTTAAAAAATCCTAATGGGGTATTTTACTAAAAAAATCTAATTAGTCAGTCTGATAGATTTTCAAAAAATATTCGACACGTATTTTTCCTTTTTTCACGTAAACAAAAAATAAAGAAGATACAGCGAGTTGAAGACACGCGTGACGTCATCTGGTTTGGTAAAAATGTACCAAATTTACCAAGCCAAATGACGTCACGCGTGTCTTTAACGCACCGTATCGTCTTAATTTTAAGTTTACGTGAAAAAATAAAAAATACGTGTCTAATATTTTTTTATATTTTTTTTTGCAGGAATAATATTTTATTATAGCCAGACATGATACTTGTATGAGAGAAGCAAAGAAAATAATTCTGTTAATTATTAGTGTGAATAGCTTCAAAAATCAGTATTTTTTGGAACACAATAGCACTCGAGGTGTCACAAAACAAAGTAATGGCTCGCGACTTGCGGCTCGCGGCGCTGACAGACGTGCGAGTCGAGGCGAGCTACGAGCAAAATTTCAAACATGTTGGATCGCCAACAAACTTACTCGGCGGGTTTTATGTAGGTACGCGTGCTTACGGTGACACACGAGCGAAAAAGCTCGTCGAGCCACAAGTACGTGTACTTGCTCGCACGTCTGTCACCCACTTTACGTTCTCTAGTAATGAAATACTGTGGCCTTAGTGCGAGTTTTTATCGTTCTCGATCGCGTTAGCGTAAACGTTCGCTTATGTCAAAAGGTGTAGAAAAAAAAAAGGTTTTCCGGGAGTGTCACCAGACGGCGCTGATCCAGTTTCAATACAAATTGACGTTTACGCTAACGCGATCGAGAACGTTAAAAATCTCGCACTAAGGCCACGGTTTATTGTTTGGGTATTGGTACGAAAGGATATTAAGGAAAGGTCAAAGTACTTTATTGCAAGAAACCTGGCTATATATTCAATTAAATAAACTAATCCTTACTTTCCTTACTAATATTATAAATGCGAAAGTAACTCTTGTCTGTCTGTCGCGCTTAACGAAATTTGGTACACAGAGAGTCTAGAGCCTGAGAAAGGACATAGGCTACTTTTTATCCCGGGAGTATGTTCCCTAGGGACCACGCGGGTGAAGCCGCTGGCAGAAGCTAGTGAATTATATTTTTAAATAATTATAAAAACAGTAGCCCACCGATATCGCTACCAGCGGTAGGAGGTGATGATGTTACCGGCGGTAAGGGGCCAAAGACAAAACTTCCTGACAATTCGAGCCATGTCCTATTGAACCGCTTTCTGAAAACGTTTACAAACACTGCATGGATCATGTTTCCGTTCCAGATATACCTAGCCAAAATAAACAAGCGCGTGCGAGACTACAAGATCAACATCCTGAACGAGCCGCGGCCCGGCAAGAAGCTGCTGGTACTGGACATTGACTACACGCTGTTCGACCACCGCTCGGTGGCCGAGACAGGTACCTAACCACATTGTTATCAGCTATACTATACTAGACTACGAGATCAACACAGGCGAAGGAATGCATTTTGGGAGAGCTGGCATGTCCTCGAACCAAAAACTCGAGTACATGTAACATCTACCAATTCACACTGGCCCGGAGAGTGGGCCGTATTATGTTCATCATCTGCCTAGCCTTTTCTCACATATATTCTGGTTGGCTTCCAGTCAAACCAGATGCAACTGAACAATACCAGTATTTTACGTGTAGCGAATGCCTACCAGACCTCAAGACAGACAAGGCGCTTGTTTAGTGTCAGATTTTCAGTTTCCAAGCTTCTGACTATCCGTAACGACTGCCTGATCTACAAATGACAGCCGGGACCAACGGCTTAACGTGCTTTCCGAGGCATGACTAAGGGACTACTTACACTAATTCAGCTTAAGGTGAATGCTCCAGGGTAGCCCGCGAAATTCAAATATTTTCATGTTTTTATATTTCAGAAATAATCATTCTGTCGAACTACATGAACTTAGAGGGCTATATTGATGATTAAAATGGTTATAATTCTTTAGATAAATACGCGTTACGGTCGCGGATCGTATTTGGTCCACATACAGCTTCACACTGACCGGCAAATTGCAAAAAACATAAAAATATTTGAATTTCGCGGGCTACCCTGGAGCATCCACCTTAAGCCCATAGAAAACAACAATTTTGTATGGAGACGCGTACGCATCCGTTCAGCTTTCCGCGTCTATTCCGCTTTCGCGGCAAACAAGTGTAAAATGAAGACAAATGTGTTATTATTATGCGGGCGCTATAGATAGAATCCAGTGCTGCTCTGCTGCGTTCATACGCGCATCCTTAAGACGCTGTACGCGGCTGATTGAAGCAGAACTTTATAAGTGTGACCAAAATCGTTGAATAAGTGAGTGGGTGTGTGTGTGATGTGTGTGTATGTGTGTGTGTGTGTGAAGTGTGTAAGTGTGTCCCTAATGTGTCCCGAATAAAAACCATTACCTCCTCCCCCAATTCCAGGTTACGAGCTAATGCGTCCATTCCTGCACGAGTTCCTGACGTCAGCGTACGAGGACTACGACATAGTGATCTGGTCGGCGACCGGCATGAAGTGGATCGAGGAGAAGATGCGGCTGCTGGGCGTGTCCACGCACCAGGAGTACAAGGTCATGTTCTACCTCGACTACCTGGCCATGATCACCGTGCACACGGCCAAGTATGGCACTATAGATGTGAGTACATTGTCCACTTGTGTTATTGGACGGAGTTCCTTATCCTTACCGAAAAATGTGTAACAATGAAAAGCCGACATCTTTTTGCAGTGATTTTTGAGGCACTTCCCGATCACCTAGGAAACTAAAACTGTTAATCGATTCAGCTTGCCGTCAGTTTTGAGATTAAGCAAAGATATCAATACTTAATACCAATACAAAAAAGTAACTTCATTCCAACCGGGTGTCCATAAGACACCTCTATTTTTTAGATTTAAGACATGCTGAAAATTTTAACTGTCTACCCATTACGATTTTTGAGATACAACCCGCTGACAGACAGACAGACGAACGGACAGCGGAGGCTTTAAGTAATATGGTTCCGTTGGTTACCATTTAGGTATACAACCCTAAAGGTTAACGTGATCAAGTCTGTTTTAATTTCGTAATATGTTTTAGTGCAATGTTGCGAATGTTGCTACTAAACTGTTATTATATCAGAACCTAACATGTTTCAAGATCCTTCACTTCCAAGTTGTTGCAAATTCGCCTTCAATATAGCTATAATCTATTATCTTCTACCATTACTAAGAGTTTTCAAAATTTCACAATTTATTTTCCAGGTAAAACCTCTAGGCGTAATATGGGGCAAATACCCCCAATACAATTCGAAAAACACGATAATGTTCGACGACATTAGAAGAAACTTCATCATGAACCCTAAGAGCGGGCTGAAGATCAGACCGTTCAGGCAAGCGCACCTCAACAGGGACAGGGACCGAGAACTTCTCCACCTGTCCACGTACCTGAGGGATATAGCGCAGTACTGCGATGACTTTGACGTACTAAACCATAAAAAGTGGGAGAAATACAAGCCTGATAAGAACAGGAGCCAACAAGCCGGCAGCAAGAGGAAAGCGGAAGACAGCGCCCCTTCCACACCCAAAGAATGACGGTAATTACCCCCCAGACCGACACCTCGGTCTCCAAATCGCCTTAAACGCTTATAAGACTGCAGTCCGCTAAACAAGCTTTAGACTTTCGAAAACTAAGTCAAAAACATTTTAAATGTTAAGAAAAAATGTTTTTAAAACAATAATTTTAATTGAAAAGGCGATTTGCGTATCAGTTTAGTCATTTCGTTGATCAATATTACTTATATCGAGGTTGATTTCGAATATCTTTGTGTTGCTATTTAAAAATATTAAATATGATATTATCTAGAACAAATAAAAGTTAATTATGAGACTAATAATAATAGTTAGTTTCAACAATGGCGCTAGTGGACTCGTAATATATATATTTTTTAGCGATCAGTTTTGTAATTCTCAATTTAATTAATTGTATGTTTGGCAACATTAAGATACTTACTGCCAAAAAAAAATCTGCATACGCCTTTGTGATAAAATGGTTTCTGTATCAATAATGATGAATAAATTAAATACTAAATTAAAAAAAATCTAAGTACTTTTGAAGTACTCCAGTTCAATCGACACTGTCACTCAATTTATGTCAATGTATTAAAAGCTATAATAAAATGATCGATAGTCCAGTCAAAAGCATAAAAAAAATTTGTCGACCTCGGAATTAGGGATTATAAGCTGGAAACCCGTATACACCTTCTTTTTGGCGTTCAACATGCAGTTCAAAAAACGGTTGAGAGCATGAAAAATGTTCGAAACAAAAATTGTTGCAAATTTTACGCTTTACAATTTTGTTCATAGATGCTTACATTATTGTAGCTTATAGGAAGGAGCCGAGATAATCTCGAAAAACTGTTTTTTTTTACCCAACTTCGACGCCGACACGAGATTTTATGAGATTTTTGGCACAACATTAAAGCTGACTGTCCATTGGAGTAGAGAGGAGAGGAGCGGAAAAAATATTAACCTATGGAATTGCATAAAATCTCCGCTCCGCGTCAGTCACTCAGATTTTATGCAATATAAAATTCTTCCTTTAAGGTGAATGCTCCAGGGTAGCTCGCGAAATTCAAACATTTTTATGTTTTTTGCAATTTGCCGGTCAGTGTGAAGCTGTATGTGGGCCAAATACGATCCGCGACCGTAACGCGTATTTATCTAAAGAATTATAACCATTTTAATCATCAATATAGCCCTCTAAGTTCATGTAGCTCGACAGAATGATTATTTCAGAAATAATCATTCTTTCATCACTACACTACATCCACCTTAATGAGTGAGTGAGTGAATGACAGAAACGCACAGCCGAAACTCCTGGTTGTAGAAAGCTGAAAATTGGCATGTAGCTTCCCTACACTCTGTAGAGGAGCACTTAGAGAGAATTTCCCGAAATTCCTACGGGAACGGGATATGCGCGAACGAAAACGTGGGCAAAAGCTACTTGGTTAATATTTCACTGCTCCTATCCTCTCTGCTCCAGTGGACAGTCAGCCATAGAACGCCAAAATGAAGGTGCATACGAATTTCCAACTTAATATCTCTCATTCCGAAGTGAAACCTTAATTTGACTGGACTATGAGTTGAGTCCGAGGAAAAGAGAATATAGGAGATAGTCGACTTAAAAATTGCTCTACCACTTTTGATAAAACTCTCATATAGTCCAAACAAGATACAGGAGCCGTTGCTTCAAAGGTATGTCATGACAATGCAGATGATACAGGTAACGGAACATTGCATTTAATGCGTTGTATTTAATTGAGGTCTTAGTTTATTATTCCTGGTACTTTTGAGTGGCTGATAGTTAGGAGCAATGACTTATACAGGCTGTTTTAGAAGTACGTGGGTCATATTCATTTCAGTCATCTACATATTTTGGTTCAATCTCATATTTGATGGCACCAACTGCATACTGCTTGAAAAAAGCTACAAAAGATCGGTACTGTACCTTTAGGTTCTGATATTATAACAATCCAGAAACACTCGCAACATTGCATTAACAAACTTTAATTTTTAGGGTTGCGTACCCAAAAGGTCACCTATTACTCCGCTTTCCGTCCTCAGATACAGCGGGCTGTATCTCAAGAACCGTAATAGGTAGACAGTTGAAATTTTCACAGTGTGTATCGCTATAACAACAAATATTAAGAATTAAATAAAAAATTCAAGAAACGTGTTTTTTTTTCTGTTCAAGGTACGGAACGCTTCGTGTAAGAGTTCGACTCGCACTTTTTTTTTTTTGAAATAGAAAACTTAATTGTTTATTTACAGTATGAGAGATATAGAACACGGAACTCCATCCTTAAATATGGCCACGCACTTCTAAAACACTCTGTATATTAAAGACAGGATGGAGAGCGCGTGTGTCTGACGTCTCAAGTAGGCAATAGGCGCGTCTAGACAGAAGCGACCACTCCACGCGCTCGGCAATCTTCGGAAGCGGTCGTGTGAGACATTATAAATGCTGTGTTTATTTTATGGTGAACGCATGTATTATGTAAACGTTTTCGAACGGTTCTTTACTTCTAACCATTGATTTTTTTTCTGCCAATTGTAACTTGTTCTGTGAAGAAAACACTTACTATTTATTACATACAGTATTAATTGCGCCTAAGTTTGTGAAATAAAAGGGGTTTGAACTTTTTCAATGGGACCTGACACTTTAGGGCACCATTTTGCTACCATTTTTGGTTTCTTGTAGTCTCCTCTACCCTTAATATATGCATGTTAGATTGCACGCCGCAACTTCAAAAATATAAAAATGGTTGCTACATACACATATGCCACAATGGTTCTAGCCCTTTGATGACCTTAAGAAAATAAAAATTATGGATGGAAAAGAACTGTCAGCCCTTAAAATATCTGGGCCTAATAATCGAAGACCTCATAGACTTAATTAAAAATAAGTAATATTTTTCATTTCACACATAAATTGTTCGGTTGTGACATTACTGTTTCGATCATAAACTAACCTACATTTTATTATACTCACCTCAAAATCTAGTAAAGTGTTGTTAAAATGGCCATTTATTAGCGAAAAAGATAAATCGGGACTTGGGGAATGTACTCATCGACTCCGTTTTAATAGGTCAATTTTAATCCATTGTAATACCAGCCCATTATTGTCCCGAATGGCCAATTTACAAGGAAGAGGCACGAGTGTTGAATCTATGCTTGTTAATGTCACCGGCAAAATGGCAAACTCCGTAAGATTATAAAATAACTTGAGAGATTGTAAATTTTCGATAAATTGTCAACTGAACGCTTGGAATGCTTTTTTACGCATCAAAATTATATTTTATGATTTCACGAATTCTTTCCGAGAAGTTGTGAACTGAAATAAAATTGCGACCAATCAGAGCACAAGTCTACAAGAAACAGGCTCTCATTGTATATACGTTCTTACTCTATAGCGTACATGTGACGTCATATCTGAACAAACCAATGAGAGCCTAGTTTATAATCTTACGAAGTTCGACATTTTACGGTGACATTAATAAACAGTTTTAAATAAATACATGCCTGTAACGTTTCGTCATAAATACATCCGAAATAGATTATATACTAGTAGCGTCAGCGTGGCTTGCCTCTCGGAAGTTAGCTTCGAGTGAAGTCCGCGCAGGTGCAATCGCGTAAAAAAGTGTTACGTTCTTAACCCTTTACTGCATGATTTTTTCTTTAAGTTTGAAAAAAATATATATGGTAGGAAACACTAAATAAATGGACACGTGTTTCAGGATTTTTCTTTTTATTGAATAGTTTTAGAAAAAAAATCACTTTTCCACTTTGGATCATTTTTGGTACATTGAGCAGAAAATTAAGTTTAACACTTTTTACTTTGGATCACATTTGGTACATTGAGCAAAAATCAATATAAAAATAATCTTATAAAATATAATCGTAAAAATTATGTAGTATGGAATACTTCGAAACAATTTCTTTTATCGTTGAGGCAAAGGTTGACTTTGCATTTTCGGCACTCCACGTGAGATCTACCATTGCATTCAGGGACCTTACAACGCTGTCTAGTGGACCAGACAGGCAAATGATCCATCTTATCTAAACGAACGTCCTGAGATGGCATTATTGCTATGGGCCCTCTCATTTTTTTTTGTTGAATGGATTGTTCCATGACGCTGGAAGATGGTCGACCACGTTTACTACTTGTTGCAGATTCAGGAATATACCGAGGAGGTAAATGATGAGCTCTGCTTACCCGATGTTCATCTTCGGAAAGGTCTTCGTCACTACTATTTACAGGAAAATCCTGGATAATTGTATGAATGCCTCCGTAAAATCGACGTGGATCCATATAGCAAATTTCCTGTAAATAGATGTTCGATTAAATAAGCATAAAACCACGTAAATAACAAAATAAGACGGTACATCACAAAACAAGCTAAGCAATTTTACATAGCATTGGTGCATGTTGGCACTAATATGGTACAAAGGAAGAAAGAATATTTCTGCATGTTGTACCAAATTTGTTCCATTCAGTTAGAACCACCTAAAACTAATTATTATTTGATAAAACAATAAAAACTTACCTAATTATCAATATTTAGATTATTTTCTTTCCTGTAGTATTTATTTTCAAGCACTATCACCGAGATTTGTATTTTTTACACAATTTTGAAAATCAACAACTTGCTCCGGACCGGTTCGTACTTGTTAACTGACTTTGACGAAGAAAGTAGTTCACACAACTTGCTCATAGATGGCGGTTTTATAAATAAAATGAAGCTCGTATGGGACGAATTTGACACAGTATGCATAAAAGAAGGAAATCAGTTTGGAACTTAAAAATATTTAGGATAATATGGTTTGGTTCACTTATGAACCACAATGCGGTAAAGGGTTAAAATATTTTTTTGTTTATACGTATTATACTATAAACAAGTAACAAAGACTACCAGTAACAATAAAATATCAAAAAGTAACACAACAAACACATACACCACAAGAACACAAATCAAACTGTAAGAAATAACCATAATAAATTATTAAAAGCAATAACTACGTGTAACACTTTTCGCATCCACAGTCGTATTGCATTGAGCAAGCGGGACACGCTTATGCATCGAACGTATACGAGCGAGTGAGATGCCACTACACCCGCGCGCTTGCGCTAATCCGCGCATGCGCGAGCTACCCGCGCATGCGCGGTGGTATGTTTGTTGTCAAATTGACATTCTGCGCAGCCGATTGCGGCGTACTTTCCGGAGGCAAGCTTGCGTGATTGGAACTGTATATATAATACACGGCGACATTTTAGTAGTATTACAGCGGCAGCCCACTTCATCTATACAATGACTACTACACATTCAATAATTGAAAAAAAAAATATATTTTTGAACATTTTAATGAAAAAAAAAATGAATATATTATTCATTATCACGTTGCATGACGTAGTTTGAAACACCCAGGAGCGAGTGCAGTCCGAGTCTTATGTTCCAGGGCCGGCGCAGAATTTAATGGCGACATTATTTTGATACTTAAACATTATTAACAGGGTCTTCTTATCGTGTGGGCAGTAAAGTCTAACGACCCTACTCACCCTAGTGTCAGAGTTTCTAAACCGCCTCAAGGGCCTCTGACATAATAACTGCCTCCGTGGTCGTTGCTTTTGCCTTGTGTGTGTCGTGGGTTCGTTTCCCACGGGACGCACACGTAAAGTGGTTTCCCAGTTTGGCTAGGACATTGCAGGCTTGAATCACCTCGGGGTCGCGGTTTCCCGGGGCGGGGTCGTCTTGGCGGTGTCTCTAGACGTCGCCAATGTCTTTAACTCCCTGCCCTGAAGTTGCATTAGGAGGCACTTCGGTATCACCGGGTGCCGACCTACCTCCGTCGCGTTGTCGAGGCTTACTTGACGGACAGAGCCGTCATCTACCCCGGTCACCTTTGAGAGTGGAACCGGCGAGAGATGTCATGCGGTGTTCCACAGGGTTCCGTTCTGGGACCGCTTCTGTGGGACATCTGCTACGACTGGGTGCTGCGCGCCGACCTCCCTAGCGGCGTCAGTGTTGTCCGCTATGCTGAAGATACGCTGTTCCTGGCGCAGAGGGGGCCGCAACAGGCGGCGGCCGACGATATGACATACGGGGTTGCGATAGTCGTAATAACGGTAGGAGGGGTTCACATCGGCGTCGGGTCGACGATGACGTATCTGGGTCTCGACCTTAACAGCCGGTGGAACTTCGTCGAACACTTCCGACGTTTGGCTCCCAGACTGGGGCGAGCAGGGGCTGCCTTCAAGCGGCTTCTGCCCAATCTAGGGGGTCCAAACGCCTCCTGCCGGAGGCTCTACTCGGGGGTCGTGCGGTCCATGGCCCTTTATGGGGCGCGGGTGCGGGTGCCTACTTTGAGGAAGCGACCTGCCCGTTACCTCAACGCCTCCCAGAGGGTCATGGCCATCCGTCTGGCCCGGGGATACCGCACGGTCTCTGACGAGGGGGCGAGCCTCCTTATCGGACTGCCGCCATGGGATCTGGAGGTGAGAGCCCTCGCGCTAATTTACGAGTAGCGCGTGGAGGCACAACGCCGCAAGGCGGACGGAGCTCCGGGAGGATCTCATGACGGTATGGAGACAGCGACTGTCGCAACCCAGCGCTGTGCACGCTGGGCTAGGGTGTATGGTGTCGTTAGACCTTATTGCCCACATTATAAGAAGAAGATAATCGAAGTGCTTTTGCGTCGTTGAATAATTAAAAAAATAATAATCGCGCCTAGTGGTAGTTTATGTCGGGTACATTAAGCGGGCCGCCTTTGTACGACTAAACTGGCATCGTGTATTGAAGGATATTTATTTTTATAATTCCAAATGGGTAGTTGGAGATGTTCACTATTTTATTTTATCAGTACTTTTCTATACAAGGTGTTAATAATGTCGACTAACATTTACTAATGTTTGCATAACTCGACAAAATGTAGATTAAACAGCCGATTCTTTTTGGAGTTGCGTACCCAACGTGGGTATTGTGGGTGCGGAACCCTAAAAAGAAACCGCTCCGCTGCCTCCGCTGTCCATTTGTCCGTTCGTCTATCTGTCACCGAGCTGTATTTCAAAAACCGTAATAGGTAGATAGTTTAAATTATCATAAAGTGTGTGTTTCTATTGCCGGTATAACAAATAATAAAAAAGTATTAAAGAGGACTCCCATACAAGTAACGTGTTATTTCCGGTTTATGGTACGGAACCCTTCGTGTGAGAGTCTGACTCGCACTTGGCCGGTCTTTTATTCATAGAAGCTTTGGCCATTGGTGACCATAATAGCTACGATTGTTAGCGAGGTTCATAATGTACTCAGAAACCGTTTAAAATTATTATAATGCGACATCTGCAACAACCTTTTCATTTCTATCAGCTGTGGCCTTAGTGCGAGTTTTTTAACGTTCTCGAATGCGTCAGCGTAAACGTCAATTTGTATTGAAACTGAATAAGCGCCGTCTGGTGACAATAACAGAAAAGCTTTTTTTTTTTCTATACAGTTTGACATAAGCGAACGTTTACGTCAACGCGATCGAATGCGTTTAATAACTTGCACTAAGCCCTCAGGTCTATTCTGTCGATATCTCACCGTGTACACGTGGGTGAAGTGAACGACAAGTGAGCTGTCATTCCATCTTTTTTTGCATGGTTTGACAGCTGGTCGTTCACTTCGCCCAAGCATATTTACAGAATCGAACGGCAGTTCACTCGGGTTCACTCATTTTTATATTTTATAAAAATAAGTCATATACAAGGTGTAACAGAAGAAACGCAATACCTCTTAAGGGGTCATTGTACCCATCAGTATGAAAAATTTTCACTATGGTAACACTAAAATCGACTGTCCCACACATTTATGTGCGCATAGCTCGACAACATGTACTGAACAGCTTTTTTCGCGATTTCGATGTGTGTCCCATTTTAAAAGTTGTTCATAATTATGTGTACAATGACTCCTTAAGAGGAGTTTGTTCCACGTTATAGATATTGTCCATGTTTTACTAGATCTATAAGTGGCCATGTATGTATTAACGCCCATTGTACATAACGCTACATGGTCAGTCTATTTAGGTTATATTTTTAATTTATAAAATAAAGTATTTGGAAAGTCAATCCGTTGGTTTTTGTTTGACTGTCCACTCGATACAGACTTCCTTACACTTGTATAGAATTTTGTGTTTGCAACAAATTCTATGCAGACCAATGTCGGTGCGATATATTTTTTTTATTCATAGTTAAATTTTTATTTCTTATGAACTGTGGTTTATTTTGGTATAAATTGTACGTTATAATATGAATGTATTAAGACGAAATTTACCGTTAATTTTGAGCGTTTTTAGTAGGTTAGGTTAGGGTTTATGGATTTGCACCTGCACCGGATCGGGAGGGAGGAACCTCCGACGTGCCATTACGACTGCAGAGATCGGACAGGACCTCTCACTTCCCAGCGTGGTCATGCTGGAGAGTGAGGGGTCCTGGGCAGCTGTCGCCTCCTTTTGCGAGGATGTCATCTCGCAAAAGGAGGCGGCGGAGCGCGCGCGGGAGGTCGACCCTCTCACTGCGCCGCGCCGAAAGCGAAAAAGAGGTCGGTGAAGACGTCGTCTTCTCCCTCCTCATGGTGGTGATGGGCGGGCGATAGGCGCGGGGGCGCCTCCGCCCGCATTGCACTCCACACCACCTTCGCCGGTCATTCCCGGCCCTCCCCCCTCGGGAGGACGTGAGGGGCCCGCAGTTTTAGGCGGTGGGAGGACTGAACGCCAAGGCTGCGCCGATCTCCCAGTCCCCCTCCACTCAGACGATGCGGGAATGCCGCTGGGTTATTTTAGTGGGTATACCGGGTCAGCCCGGGGAGTCCCACATACCCCTCCCATTCCCCCGATGAGAGGGTATACGTAATGCATTTTTCCCAGCGCAAAAAATAAAAAAAGGGTTTATGGATTTGAATGGGATTTTTTTACAGATATTACATTCTTATTACAAAATTCTGAGGCCGCTATGAACGAAACCACTATAAAAGGAATATTATAATATATTTTTGATTTCATTTGGTTCGTACAGTGGTTCATTCCACGAGCTCGAAAAAGTGCCGTCGCGTTTTTCATGAGAAACTTACTTCGGAATATTGGCTTTTTACAAATAGATAAGTGAAAAATGCGAAGAGTGAGGCCGCTATGTTTAATACTAATATCTACTCTTCTCAACTACCCAAAAAGCCAAAATTGTCTAAATGTTCACTTTCTGAGAATAAGAAAGCCAAAGTTGGTCACTTTACGCAAAACACATTCAAATTGTAATAGGCCTCTTAATGAAATAATGAAACAAATAAGTTAATATACTACAGTCATCTGCCTAGCCTTTTCCCAACTACATTGGGGTCGGCTTCCAGTCAAACCGGATTCAGCTGAATACCAGTGTTTTACGTGGAGCGGCTGCCTACCAGACCTCCACAACCCATTAACTGGGTAACACGGTATATCTTGGCAAGACTGGAGTCAGATTTACTGGCTTCTGGCAATCCGTAACGACTGCCAAAGATCCACAAATGACAGCCGGGATCAACGGCTTAACGTGCTTTCCAAGGCACGGAGGAAACTCGTTATGTTAAGACGGTCACCCATCCACAGACCAACCTTGGCAAGCGTTGCTTAACCTTCAAGATCGACCCGTGCGGCTGTTATTATTTAGCCACGAGCTCCTGTTGAAGTTAATATACAATAGAATAGAATACACCATATAACTTACAGAAAAGATAGATGAAGAAAACATTACATAGGGTGACACAATGGGCGACTACAGTAGCTACTCCAATATAATGTAGGTACCTAGTATAAAACGAAGTCGCTTTTTGCCGTTTGTAGGCTTATATCTGTAAAACAACGCGTTTTAATGCGAGTTTTGTCAATATACAGAGTGATTCAAGAGGAAAGTTTAAAATATTATAATTATCTCGAATAATGACCATGGTGTGTTCGTCAAATTAACTCATGTATTTATTTGTGATGATTGCTCATTATTTAAAAGGAAAAATACATTTAAAATGCAAATAAATAACATGTATTTTTTAAATCACAACTAATTTAATAAGAACATACATATAATTAACAAAAATACCTAGAAATAAATATTTTCACTGACTGGGCTGATAATAGAAAAGAAAAAAAAAAACATTATTGTCAAAGAACTGACATGTATCAAATTATGAACTTAACTAGAAATCCATAACTTAGTACTTATTAGTAATTATTTTAAAAATAATAAATGCAACATTTTTAAGGCCTTAAACTAAAATTTAAATGGTAAGTGTACAAAAATAGAGGTAGAATCCAACCTTACCTAGATAATATAGTGCTAGTTTATCAGCATAAGGCTGCGTTTATCAGAGATGCGCGAGCATGCGGAGCGAGGGATGTGTTTGTAAAGAACCAAGAACACAATCGCTTGCGCTGAGCGAGGCTAGGTAAATGAAGATCCTCGCACATCTCTGGTTGAAACGCAGTCTAACTGCGGCCTCACATCTTTCCGCCGTTTTAGATGAACATTATAATATAACAAGATAAAATCTAACTCAACTGAAATGGCACTGAAATGGCTTGCTCCTTTATTTGTTTTTTAGGTTAAGTTGGTACTTAGGCAGGTATTATAAAAGAACTCACCACTTCTTTTCTTTGATGATTTGTTTTCCTTGCCTCCATGGAAAACAAATCATTGTTTAGTTGGAAAACTTGCTAGGTATAAAAAAAATTGACTTTGTCAAAAAACCCGACCGCTAAAAATAACTAAAATGATCGAAACAAGTCGCTTTTCAAGCGACTTGTCAATTTTTTATTTCTTACTTTTTAGTGAGTTACATTTTTGGAACCGTCTCCTCGAGCCCTTTATCTTGATACCCACTCGATAGGTTTTGAAAATTCAAAATTTATTGAAGGCAAAATAATATTGTTTTAATTTTGATATACCCAGTGTCACTCTCACAGTAAATACAAATCTAACGACAACCTCTCAAGCTAAAATCCATCGAGCCGTTTAGGCTCTAGGGCGCGCCAAAGAAATATACATACATGCATACATACACTCGAAAAACATAACACTCCTACTTTCGCAGTCGGGTAAAAAACAACCGTATTGAGAACCTCCTCCTCTTTTGAAGTCAGTTAAAAATGTCATACCTAGATTGCATAGGGAACGTGCAGGAATCATAGTTGGCAGCACAGAAGTGTCATTGACAAGAATATTTTAGTTACGTATAAGTTTCGAATTCGCTACGCTAGATGGCACAGTCTACTTCTTGCACGTTCCTTTAAACGGAGCGTGTAGGAGCTTAGATGGCAACACAGAAGCGTCATGTCTAAAAATTCTAGATTTTTTAACGTAAACGATTCGAATATGCAATATGCTTGTGGCTAATTTTAACTGCCGCACGGGGTGAAGCAACACTTGCCGATGCCGGTGGATGGGTGACCATCAATTTAGTGACGAGAGTCCTTCGTGCCGTTGAGCCATTGGTTGAACTGTCATTTATAGGTAAGTACTTCTTTGACAGACATTACAAGTAATCAGATCAGAAGCCAGAAATACTGACACCAGTCGTGCATGGCAGCATGGGGTAGGAGCATATCGCCCAGTTACTGGGTTATACAGGTCAGATAGGCAGTGGCTTCATGTAAAATACTGGTATTCAGCTAACTCTGGTAAAACTGGAGGCGACACCAACACCGTTTGGAAAAGGCTGGCTAGGCTGGAATAGAGGTATAGGCAACTGTGCCACTTTGAAACAAATAAAGCGTTCTATGTTTCTCTAGGTTACTTTTTTTCAGTCGCGGCTTTCAACATGGCTATCCAAGCGTCGTCCGTGGCTTTGGAGGCAGCAGCTTTTGCTTCCGGTTTCTTGGGCTTCGGAGGGTGATAGTCTTCACATATAAAGAGTGCGCAACAAAAGGAGAGACAAGTCTCCTCTGGTATCTCTCTCACTGGTCTATTCTCCGCTCGGGTTACTGCAGCTGCTCCATTTCCATCCTTTGTTGGCTGGCTCGATACAACTTGAGGCATTTTGGGTGTTTTTTGATTCGTCACTCAAATCTAACTTTTAATAGATGTCTTTGGTAAACTTCACATTAACTTCGTACTAAGTACCTATTATTGTTAAAATTTCACTAGGTCCGTTTTGACTTGAATTAATGTAACTAATTATTTTATTAAATATATTAATTAAATAAATTCAAATGTATGTTGCCGTATTAATCAGCACTGGTAAAGTAACATTACTGTCTTGTAGGTACACGCATTATATACTACGTTATCAGCTATTCACAAAACCACAAATGCCTGTTTAGGCTACTAAGCAAGTCATCCAATGACCCAATATTCGCTTACGTAAACACATTTCACGGAATAAGTATGTAAATACAGTGATAGGCAGTGTAGTCCAGAATGTGCTCGAAATCTTTTTATGGGAATCCCCGGCTGATATAAAATGATCACGTTCAGATGGGGTATGTAGGTATATACCTACTTAGATAACACAAAAAAATCGGTTTTTTAACCGTCTCACTTCACGTGATTCTACTGCTCAAATAATAGTATTTTTCTGAAAGCATTATCAATTAATTAGGTACTTACACTTATTTTTAGGGTTCCGAACAAAAACGGAACCCTTATAGGGTGTATTCCTGTTCAGCCAGTTTTCTCCGGATCCACTGGACCGATTCTGTTGAAATTTGGTACACGTATGGACTTCTGTGACCCCAATACGGAATATGACTTTTTGGTGTCAAATTAGAAATAAAAAAAAAAGGTTTTTGACAATATCGTGTGACATATCAAATGAAAGGGCTTACTGTGAGGGCATAATTATATTTTGTTTTCATAATTTTGAAATAAATGGTTTTGAAGTTATTCAAGAAATTAGATGAAAAATTTGCCTATAGATTACAGGGAAAATCTAGAAGAATTCTAAAGTGTTAAAAAAATATTCGTTCTGAACCCTTTGCACGCGAGTCCGACTCGCACTTGGCCAGTTTTTTTATTATTAAAGTACGTTTATTGCTGAAGTACTAAACACAAGTACCTATAATCTAATAATATTTAAAAAAATATCTAACACATCGGGTTTTCTGGCTTAGTGATCATCGTGTCCTGTGACACGTAGGCCTCTTCCTAGAGAAAACCCCGATTACTCGAAAAAAATATCAGCTGTTTCATACTTTTTTTTGCATTTTCACTGCCTAAGAGGCTGCTGATGTTTTACAAATAACCCTCTAAATTTTTGATAATGCGTGTGTATCTTGGGAATGGGTTATTTTACTAAAAAACTCTAATTAGTCCGTCTGATAGATTTTCAAAAAATATTCGACACGTATTTTTTCTTTTTCACGTAAACAAAAAATAAAGTAGATACAGCGAGTTGAAGACACGCGATACGTCATCTGGCTTAGTAAATTTAGTACATTTTTACCAAGCCAGATGACGTCACGCGTGTCAATATTTTTTGAAAATCTATCAGACGGACTAATTAGATTTTTTTAGTCAAATACCCTATTCCTAGCTGAGTTAATGCCTTCCAGAGTGAATCGTGCTTGATGGAATCGAACGCCTTACTGTACCTAATCCACAAATGCAATATACCTACAGTGTTTTATAATACTCTTTGGATTTTTCTATAAACTGTTTCAATACATGTATATGATCGATAATTGAGAATCCCGCTCGGAATCCAGCTTGTTTGATTGGCTGTTGTTCACCCATTATCCCTGTTGGTCTATTTAGAATTAATTCTGAAAATACTTTATAGATATTTGAGAACAAACTAATTGGTCTCTATGATCTCGATGTTGTCCCTATCCCCTTTCTTGTGTTTTAAAGGATAATTTTATTTCTGTGATTTTTCTTAAGTTTTCAGGAGCAATGATTGAAGATTTTATCATCTCGTTCGGTATTTGATCTCGCCCAGAGGACTTGTTGCTCTTTAGACTGTGAACAGCTTTTTTATTTCTGATTGTAGAAAAACCGGAATTTCCTCAATTTTGTTGTCTTCTAGATTTGTAGTAAAACAACATTAGGGTCCGCTGCGTAGAGTGACCTCTAAAAGTCGGTTGCAATTTGAATTATAGTTCTTGTTATGGTATCCTGCTTTCCTGCTATACATCTTGATGTTTGGTATCCATTGTTATGACTCCACCAGTTCTTTTAAGGCTTTTTAACGCCTACAGGGTCCGTTAAAAAAGCGTTTTAGGGTTCCGTACCCAAAGGATAACCAACGGAACCCTATTACTAAGCCTCCGCTTTCCGTCCGTCCATCCGTCTGTCTGTCAGCGGGCTGTATCTCAAGAACCGTAATAGGTGAAGAGTTGAAATTTTCACAGATTGTGTATTTCTATTGCCGCTATAACAACAACTAATAAAAGTTAAGGCTTATGGTACGGAACCCTTCGTGTGCGAGTTCGACTCGCACTTGACCGGTTTTTTATGTGATTGTTTAGTATGTCTAATCTTCGGATAAAATTTCCATTATAGCTCGCGGCTTTGGAAGTTCGTATTTTTTTTTTTGTAAATAGTACTCATAAATAGAAAGCTTTTTACAAAATTTCAAAACGCGGAAAGTCACAATTTACGAGATATAATTCATTAAATTTTCAATAAAAATTGGAAAATAGTACGCAATTTGCAAATTTTTAGGTTAGATAAATTGTCATGGTAGACGTCAAAGCTGACATTTCACGCTCCGTTGACGTTGGAAGTGTATTTTATTCAATTTTGTCATATTTTTTTTCATAAATATAGGGGCACCCGCTCTTTCCCCCCACCCCTCCCTAACACTACCTCAGCACACAGGGGGACAATAAGTCCATTTTACGAGAATACATGTAGATATTAGAATCACAATATTAATCTCGCAACAATCTGTCAAGTTTCATTTTCATCTTTATCGCAAACGAATTAGGTGGTGGTGGGTTGATTGGGAAAATTTGACAGTGACGGGTAGCGTGATTTGCTTTCTGATTCTGCTAAAGTGACCTTTTTAGACCCGCTGATGTGCCAAATTAGTGTTGTTGCGCAGCGCGAACACGCGCCGTGGAGCGCAAAACGCTTCTATCGGCAGTTTTGAGTCAGCGAGCTCAACTGCGTCACCAGCTGCCAAAATTGCTAGCGTTGCATTGTGTTGCACAGCCTCGCGCCGCCGCCGTGTCTGCCTCGTCACCACAATGTTCACTTTAGCTAAGCTTACGCGATATTTACAGAATCGCACTGGGTCCTTATCACACGGCGAGTCCAGGAATAGCTTGGTGAGTCCCGACATCCAGGTTGCCCAGGTTGAGTAGGCGTGAGGTGTGCCTCTCCCTCACGCATCCCCTCGCCTCCTTCGCTTGCATTACTGCTTCGCAGAAGGAGGTGACTGCTTGCCATGCCCTCTCGCTCCGGACCATAGATTGTAACAGGGCCGGACTCGAATCGTGAGGTCGCCGCCGCCGATCTTCGCTACGAGAACACGGCAAACAGGGCAGACCTCCACCGTATGTCAACCGTGTGGAGGACACGCGATCCACACAGTGGTGACACCCGGGTGACTCCTCTCGCCGAATCCGAAACTGCAGAGTTTCACGACCCTAACGTACCTACAGGGTGTTTCAGAAGTGTATTTTTGTGAATATGTGCGGGACTGGTTGTAGTATCTACCCATCATCAAAGGTAAAAACGAAATAATAGAATACTAGGAGGAAAGGAAAGAACCTTGCCTAAATCGAATTGATATAGGTAACCTACCTACTTAAACAATGCGAGTTAGCGACTACGCACCGTCAGCCTGAACCTTTAAAACTACGTAATTACTGCAATGAATAATTATAAACAGGAAAACTTCACATTAAATGAAAACGATAAATAAATAATTAAGTAACGAGAATTGGTACTTTCAGCGGCATAATAACTAAGTAGGTATATATTTCCAGCATGAACTGACCTCTGTGATATCTCTGATTAGGTTCCCCTTACCTACATTGTGTGTATCTGTACCTACACACAGTTTATCAGGCACACGCCAAATAAAACTTGTTTACTTAATTTCTTTCTCATTTTCATTGTACAAAAAGCCTATCAAATGCGTTACCTATCACCATAGCAACTAGCTGACCTGCGCAACATAATTATATGCATCGTCTGCGTCACATTTTGCCATAACTTCGCTCGCATTGGTCACGTGGCGTGATGTTACCTATAGCTTATAGCATCCTCGATAAATAGGCTAGCCAATGATTTCGAAGATATATATATTTATTTTTTTATATATATATGGTTGTCAATGGGGCTATATAATACTAGAAGAATATACAATTCGAACCAGTAGTTTCTGAGATTAGTGCGTTCAACCAAACAAACAAACTCAAGCTTATAATAGTATACATATATTATATATTAGTATAGACTAGCATTTCGCCCGCAACATTACCACAAATTATATAAGTACTAAACCTTCCTCGAGAACCACTCTATCCATTGGTGAAATAGCATGAAAATCGGTGCAGCAGTTTTTGAGTTTATCGCGAACAGATATATGTATGTAGTGATATTGATATAGGTAGATGTAAGTAAATACTTAGTACCTACCTATAATTGCTCACTATTATATACTGTGGTACCTACCTATTATGTGGTCGTGCGTACGTACACCTTGATTGGCACAAGAAGAACTGACTGAAATAGATTCACAAACAATTTGCTAACGGGAAAATAATACAAATGTAACGTCAACAATTATTATAGTCAAGCCATTGAGGAATTTGTAACTAAGCTGAATTAATTCTAGGATTTTCAAAGTAAAGCAATGAGCCGTGGTGATTTAAAATTGTGGTAATTGCGTAAATCAAAATAAATATACCTAGGTATAATATTTTGTCCCTCACAAACAGGAAAAAAAGCTTCGTATTTGCTATGGTCTGCGTGATGTCGATTGCGTTCCTATAGCTATACCTCTATATTTTCAACAGTGGTGTTCAACTCCCGCTGTGCAAATGCCTACACCATTGGATGCGCCAGGGTAGCCCGCGAAATTCAAATTTTCTTAAGTTTTTTGCAATTTGCAAATCAGTATTAGGTTTTATGTTGATTAAAGTATGATTCGCGGGCGTAAGAATTATGTATTTTCAGAATTATAATCATTTAAGTAAGCAATAAAACTCCATAGGGCCAGGTAACCCGAAAGAATGACTATTTCATGAAATCTTGACATTTTAGGATTATACCAACTCATGGAGTTATTTTAATGATTTTAATGGTTATAATTCTGAAAATACATAATTCTTACGCCCGCGAATCATTCTTTAATCAACATATAACCTAATAGGGACCGAGCACAGCGTTGACTGTGCCATCTAGTGTCGCATATTCGAAGTTTTAAGGGTCAAAATATTTGACATTGACGCTTCTGTGCCTCCACCTGCGGTTCCTGCACGCTCAGTTTAGGGGAACGTGCGCGAAGAAGACTGTGCCATCTAGCGTGGCTATTTCGAATTTTTTACTGAAACATACTTGACAGTAACATTTTTGTGCTGCCACCTATAGTTTCTGCACGCTCCCTATACTAACTTGCAAATTGCAAAAAAAACGTAAGAAAAAATGAATTTCGCGGGCTACCCTGGCGCAACCCACTATTCTTAATCACTCAACCTTTTGGAAGGCTTTCCAAAGCTGCGTCCAGGACCTTTCGACCACAGAACAGATAATCTCCTTCTGTTCTGTGCTTTCGACAGCCTAAAACAGGACTCTTCTGCTGCAGGTGGGCCATACGACAATGTCAACAGTGATTTCGACCCTGCCGAAAGCAGGTGGACCAAACCCCATATAGTCACCGAAAAGGCAAAAGTACTAAAGCGCCACTTTAGCTAAAATGAGTTTTATACATATATGGTTGGATTCGGTTTTTTTTTCTCTACACATTGGTCTTGGTCTCCTAGCAATTTGAGTAATCTTTACAAGAAGTTACTGGCGCTTTAGCAGTGAAATTTTTTGTTTTTGTTTTTATATCGCTCTCTTGTAAAATGCCCTTTTTACAGTTAAGTACTTTTGCCTTTCTTGTGACGATGTATATTCCAGCACCATAGGGATAAGCTACCAGGAGATGACTCGTGTGCTTTGGTAGAATAAGAATAAGAAAAATTTTATTTGTATAAAACATGGTACATTTTTAGGTCTTATAAAATATAGGGAGATCTGACATGTTTCGCCATTTACTGGCGTACAATTATTAGAACTGTAAATCGCTCTTTTTGACAAAATGTTAAATGTAAGACTAACTCTAGCCAACATAATTACCTAAGTACCTACATAAATTAAATTAAATTATTAGTAATTAATTAAAACAAATTATTAAATTATTAGTATCCCAGTATATTGCCATGGGGGACCTAGATCCGAGGGTAGAGACTTCGAAGTTGCTAATCACGATTGAGGCATGAATAGGTACAGAGTAGCAAGCATGATGGGTCAGCCCTGGAGACTATCGGGGATGTGGTTGGGACCTAATTAGAATATTTTATTCTATGTCTGTTGTCTGTACGGCCGTTAGGTACCTACCTTGTTTATTATATCTATGGCCGTACCTACCTTATACGCGACTAGCTTCTGCCAGCGGCTTCGCCCGCGTGATCCCCAGGGAACGTATTCACGTGATAAAAAATAGCCTATGGCCTTTCTCAGGCTCTAGACTATCTGTGTGCCAAATTTCATTTAAATCGGTTCAGTAGTTTTGGCGTGAACGCGCGACAGACAGACATACAGACAGAGTTACTTTCGCATTTATAATATTAGTAAGGATAATTAATACGGAACATCCACGACGTAGACCGTGCCATCTAGCGTTGTTATTGTGAACTTTAACGTAAGAGTTATTTGATTTTGATATTCCTGTTCTGCCACCTATAGTTCCTGTACGGTCACTAGGTATAGGAAAGTAGGTACCATTAAATTCGTTCGGAACCCTTTGCACGCGAGTCCGACTTGGCCCGTACCCACAGAAATATATATCTATGCCTGTACCCCTATTCTGTAACAACATTTTCGTGTCTCGACAGCGGAATCCGAGGTGAGTATCAAATTACGTCAATCGTAAGAACTTTATGTTGTGTCCAATAAAGCTCACTTTGCGAGGTTTGTCACTCAGGTGAAGCTGAAGACTAGCAGTTTTCTTTTGTAAAATGCCTTACCATAGGGACTGTGCACGGCATTCACTATGCCATCTAGTGTCACATATTCGTAGTTTTAAGGGTCAGAATACTTGACATTGATGCTTCTGTGCTGCCACCTGTGGTTCCTGCACGCTCAGTTTAGGGGAACGTGCGCGAAGAAGACTGTGCCATCTAACGTAGCTATTTCGAATTTTATACTTGAAACATACTTAACAGTGACATTTATGTGCTGCACCTATAGTTTCTGCACGCTACCTATAGGATCGATAAATTAAGTTGTTGAATATTTCCTCAGAAAATGAAAGCAAATATCTTTTTGTTGTTATCTTGTTAATTAAATAATAATATAGGTACTTACCTAAATATTTCACTGTGTGTTAATTTAATTTTAGATCCAAAAATACATAGGTTATTATCTAATACCAAAGACATTAAATATATATACTAGTAATGCTCCATTAGCCGTGTTTTTTTTTTTTTAAATGAAGACCGTTAATAACCGGCTTCAAAAAAATAGGTTTTTTATGGATGTTCCCGATTACTCAAAGACGCCCGGACTGATTTAGAGAATTCTTCTTTTCTTTAAAAGGGTGTACATAAATCAGATCAGGATCTGATGATGGGACCCTGGAGAAATCGAGGGAACTCTTCAAATTTTACAGGCAAACTTGAAGCGATTTGGGTACTTTTTGTTCAAAAGAAGTAGGTACTAAACCAGCTAAGTGGGAGTCGTACTCTTACACGAAGGGTTCCGCACCATAAACCTTAATTTTTATATTTGATGTTATAGCGGCAATAGAAATACACCATCTGTGAAAATTTCAACTCTCTACCTATTACAGTTCTTGAGATACAGCCCGCTGACAGACAGACCGACGGACGGACAGCGGAGGCTAGGGTTCCATTGGTTAGGTACCCTTCGGGTACGGATTCCTAAAAACTGAAGAAATTAAGAAGCAACTATTTTATTGCCCTTTCAATTAAGAGAAAGCTTAATAAGGACCTAGGTGAATACCTGCGTAAGTAAGGTAGGTAAGTAGTCAAGGTGAACAACGCACAAGAGCAAACATTTTTTATCGTAGTGTTGTTGCAAAATAAATAGGTACCAATTTATAAGTTATATTAATATTAAGGTACCTGTATAAATCCATACTTAACAAACGAGTTGGACATAATCGTGGCGCCTTTATTTTGGCGATAAGAGCAATGACCTTGGTTTTGACATTTGGACTCCAGTGTTGCAAGAGTTGTTTTTAAATTACCTCATTTTTTTTTTTATTAACATTGCAATACGCAACACAGTATGAATAAGAGAGGAGCTTCATTGTTCTAAATTAAGTCTAATTAGCTGTGTTATGCAAACTGCATTCCATAGATACCTATGACATCATTCGAGAATCATTAGCAATTACGATGTAGGTTATACTTAGTTATAGTTATTTTTATATTTGAGCCTACGTTTAATTCGCTTTGTATTTTTTATTATTGTAAGAAGATGAATTAATACGGTTACAGCTAATTATAATATAAAGTGCACCCTTCGGGGAGCGAAATTATTTTGTAGGTACCTATGCATTAAAGGATAGTTTGGGAAAGGAAATAAAATGGTATAAGTAATCAAAAGCCAGTCAGTCTGACCCGCCGCATTAGTAACTTCATTATCATAACAGCCGGAAGACGTCCACTGCTGGACTTAGGCCTCCCAAAGGGGGGGGGGGGTTAACTACACATCAATAAAATTACGTTAAATTACGACCAAACATTTTACTGACAAAAAACTGGCCAATTGCAATTCGGACTCACGGGCAAATGGTACCGAAACAATTTAATTTTAAACCATGTTATTTTAACTCTACAGACTTCATATAGGTTTTCATGTAATTTTATCTATAGATCTATTATCTGTAGTTTTTCAGAATTTTAGGCTCAGTAGTTTCGGAGATAAGGAGGGGAATGGTCATTTTTGGTCTAATTTATTGAATAACTTTACACTGTTTATTTTAAAATTATGAATACAATATAATAAAAACTCTCAAAGTCAGTCACAGTTTGAAAAACTTTTTATTTAATTTTCTAGTTTCACCCCCAAAAGTGACCCCATAATCTAAATTTATCTATCTACGAGTACGTAATGCGTCCGTGTTCGGGTCACAAAAGTCCATATTTAAACCAAATTTCAATACAATCGGTCCAGTAAATTCGGAGAAAACTGGCTGTCACAGACGGACAGACAGACAGACACCCGAGTGATCCTATAAGGATTAAGTTTTTTACGGATGTTCGGAACCCTAAAAATAACCTAAAAGTACGATGGTACCAAGTTTTAAAAAACTATAATTACGAAATAATTATCATATAATGAGCCTACGTAGCTGCTCCCCTCGTTTCTAAACTCCGATACCGAAATACAACATCGTTACCGAAGTATGTAACTAGTACTAGAAACCGATTCGATTCTCCAACACATTTGGTAGAATAGTAGAGCAGTCTTGTTTAGCGCGTGGCATGAGTCAGACCGTTTCACAGTTAGTGATTATTACTACAGACAGTGAGTGTTCGATGTGTGAGTGCCACGGCCCACGGTCCACGGATAACTTGTTTTAGTTAACGTTGCGTGGCTATTCCTATCCAGTGTTATTAAGCCTCAGCGTCGAACAATACGTTTTAGAATAACAAATTCATTGAAGAACGTGTTTTCAATACATTATTCAAAGCTTGAAGGACAAAGTGACATTGTTTACTAGTTTTAAGGCTGCAGTTTTGATAAATGTGTTTAATAAGTGATATAAAACGTAGACAAGATTGAGGTTGGTTATCATAGGACTTTTAATAAGAACTGTGAGTGTACAAAGTGAATTATGTCGTTGTAATAATAAACCTTGTATTGCAATACGGGTCAGGAACTCAGGATATTTCGAGCGATTACGTCATGAACCGGAAGGGGCCAGACGGAGGTACAGACTTAGAATAAATAAAGTGCAGTTCTAAACAATCAACAAAATGTCGCATGTGATATCAGCCCAGCCTTCGGCAACCTCGCCGTATCAACCGACGGCCATGGCGGAAGGCAAAGGAGGTGACAACCCGCCGAGGATTCACAGGATAGACAGCGAACAACATGACGATTGCTGTATCCACACAAGAAACAAAAAAGGTTGTTGTTTATTTGTTTGCACACTTCTGTCAATGTGTTGCCAAGGGATCAAAAACTGTACCGAAAGTTGTTGTGACTGCTGTGCAAACTGTTTGAACGACTGCTGCGAAGACAAGCCCAGGGAGAGGAACCAGCGGATCTATAACAACAGATACAAGAACTCTGGAGGCAGTTATTTTGACGATAACGATAACGATGATTGGGGCATCACCAGCCTCTCTCCTCAACTTATGCACGTCGGAGTTGGCAGTAATCATAGCGAGCCCACTGAAGACTTGATGGCGAACTCGAATGATGCCTACAACTCGTCAACTCGTCATGACTCGGGGACTCATCATTCGAGTGGTCATCACGACTTCGGTACTCATCATTCGAGTAGTCATCACGACTCGGTGACCCATCATTCGAGTGGTCATCACGATTCGTCGACTCATCACTCGAGCAGCCATCACGATTCGGGAACCCATCACACCAGTAGCCACGATACTTCAACCTGTCACGACAGTGGCGGAGGGTTCGATTCTGGGGGAGGTTGTGACTCCGGGGGTGGCGGTGACTCGGGTGGCGGCGACTCGGGTGGTGGAGGGTGTGACGATTAAATTGTACTTACCTATTAATTTTTTCGAGATGCTTTTTACTGTATTTACTGTAGTATGTAAATGTATCTTACAATAGTACTTAAGTGATGTGAAAATGGATCCCCTGGAAGGTCTTGATCGCCTTGTCCACGATACGTTATTCATTATATCAGTCGAAAGACGTCCACTGCTGGACATAGGCCTCCCCTGATACGTTATTAGAGTGTCATATCGTATAGATTGTCTTTTGTCGACGAAGCTAAAGATCTCAATAATTCTTCTCAATTGACTTTTTTATTGAATTACTAGATTCATCATCGTCTTCTGCATCATCCGGATTGGCGCTTTTCATTTTCCCTATTCTCTTGTTATTCCTCACACAATCCATTCAAGTTCCTTTAAAAAGGAAGAAAAATCTTCGAAATCTCTGAGTTCCTGTATATTATCGTTTTGGTTTACTGTGGACTCGTAGATCAGGCACTAAGTTTAGTGGAATTTTTGTTTTGGAACTCACTGCTTCATTAACTCTTAGGTGTATCGCTTACAATCTATGTTTAATTGTGGAATTGTACTCTATTTCTAATTGCAAATAAAGCGCCATTTGCTTTTTATATGGTTATATAATTTAGTAACGAGATAATAATATCAGACTGGCTACAATATGTTAGTCGTAATACTCACACAGAACTGAAAAAGATAACTGTGTGACAAAAAAATTTAACACCATAATAATATCAGCAGAATCTCACCGAATCATTTAAGAAACAAATTATACTTATTTTATACTGTTATTTTGTACTATGTAATCAATGGACAAGGCTGGTGCCTTGTACTAAGATATATAAAGTATTTTATATAATACAAAGTGTTATACATAGCCTACTTATATGTTGTGCTACGAGTAGTTGCTAAAGTTTTCGACGTATTTATGTAAAAAGTAACGTAGAATATATAATCAAATAACAACCAAGTTTACAAACTTGGCACGCAACAATGGCGAACTCATAAAATGTTCCTATTTCGTGATCTATCAACATATTAAGAGAACTGTCTGCATCTAAATTACTTATTGATTGGTACATATAGGTCAGTTTTTATAACGATAAGAGAGACAAGAGGCTTGGTATAAAACCATATAATAATAGTTTAGCAGACAATACCTATTCATTATTTTTGCATTCTTGTCAAGAGGCGCACAATGTATGAAACAAGATTTACATAATTTTAAACGGTTTACATGCGATTAAAAGTAATAATTCCAATGTACACTAGTAGTGTACGCCTATTTCCTTATATCTCTTTTGTTAACTGTACAATAATACAAAACTGAAATTATATTAATAACTTTGTTACAATTTATAGACCATGTGTGTAAATAACGTAATTAAAATAGGCTTAGCCTGCCATTTATAAAATAATATGGGCTAGTAAATAAGCTACATTGAATGTTGTGAACTTTTTACTTATGTTGTATTTTTGTGAATCAACGTATTAAAACATTTGTATTATTACAGCAATTTGTGTCTTATTGTGGTGTAGTTCAGTGTTGCCATGTCGGGTTTTATGTTTCCAGAAATAATGGGTAATTATTGTACCTGTATTTAATTTGTGTGGTTGGCGGTAGGTTACGTACCTACGCAATTCATCATCATCATCATCATCATCTGCCTATACTTTTCCCAACTACATTGGGGTCAGCTTCCAGTCAAACCGGATTTAGCTGAATATCAGTATTTTACGTAGAGCGGCTGCCTACCAGACCTCCAAAACCGATTAACTGGGTACCTAATACGGCAGTTCTTGGCAAGACTGCTGTCAGATTTACTAGCTTCTGAATTCCGTAACGATTGCCAAAGATCTACAACCGGTACCAACGGCTTAAGGCTTGTATATTTGCCAATGACCTTGTGCATACAAACGGAGCTACGAGTAACTACACCTCGGCGCGCCACTCCGCTACCTGTGTTTTTATTTTTTTATAATAAAACAAATACATATTTTAAAAAAGTAACAATACCAATTTATTTTCGTTTGTATTGCACAGTAGTAGATATTATTTTTGTAGTCTTTTGTTAAAAAATGAAGGAGTAAAATGGTTTCATCTCAACGATTTGGAGTTGATTTGGTGTTTATTTTCCTATTATGCGATACCAATACATAAATTCTGGCTAAACCAAGTTATGTGCAATATCATGTAGATCACTACCTATTTTTTTCAGATGTAATTTCTCAGGAAATGTCGACGAAAAACTGCTTCATCTGCACGCTATTTTCAAGCCTTTTCGAGAGAGCACCCTTAACGTGCTTTCCGAGGCACGGAGGAAACTCGTTATATTAAGATGTTCACCCATCCACAGACCAACCTTGGCAAGCGTTGCTTAACCTTAAAAATCGATCCGTGCGGCTAGTATTTTTAAGCCACGAGCTCCTCGTGCTGCAAGCTCACCTCATGTTCACTTCACATAAAAGCTCACACGGTGAGACACTTACAGAATAGCAAAGCTTTTAACTATCCTATTGACTATAATAAACACAATTCCGAAGTCCATATTTTAATTCAAGCGAATCGTAAGCAAAGAGATCGAAAGTTATCGCCGTACCTATGCCGGTACCTCTACATGATGGCCTTTAAACTTTTTTCTTTTAAGGTTTCCTCAAAAGGAAAAAACTGAAGCCTTATAGGATCACTTCGTTGTCCGTCTGTCTGTCTGTCAAGACCCTTTATCTCGGGACGCGTGGAGGTATCGAATTGAAATTAAAACCACTCAGGTATACGGTCCCCTGAAGCTGTGAAAAAATCAAAGTTCTAAGTTAACGTAAAAAAAGATACGGTCGTTTATGCCGCAAAAAACGTAGGTATACTTCGACTCTCTCAAGGAAATCAAAATGTATAGGGTATTTCCCGTTGACCTAGGCAAGTAATACCGTCTTATACTACAAGTAGGTACCTACAGAAAAATTAAAAATTTAAAAAGCCCCGACAAAAAACTAACTTTAAAAAGAATAAAATAATACGTATTGATACTTTTACTTCAATATAGGTACGATTTTTAGGTCAAGCGTCTCCGCCTCTGGAGACTGCAAATTTTTATATTTGTTAAGTATTACCTATTAGCGGTCCCCCGACGCGATGTTACATATAACGAGTTTCCTCCGTGCCTCGGAAAGCACGTTAAGCCGTTGGTCCCGGCTGTCATTTGTAGATATTTGGCAGTCGTTACGGATTGTCAGAAGGCAGTAAATCTGACTCCAGTCTTGACAAGATGTACCGTGTTGTGGAGGTCTGGTAGGCAGCCGCTCCACGTAAAACACTGGTATTCAGCTGAATCCGGTTTGACTGGAAGCCGACCCCAATATAGTTGGGAAAAGGCTAGGCAGATGATGATGATGAATTGCGACCATTTAAATGAATACGAAAACGAAAGGTCTGCTGAAGTAAGTGAGGAGTTAGGTATCCTGCAGATTTCAGGACATGCTTCAGCATCAGGTTAATTCAGCATCGGGTATTGATCTAAATATAATATGTTCATTGAAACCATTCCAGTGAGTTCAAAGTGTTCAAACACGATACCTCTGCTGCAACTTAGGAAGGAGTTGGGTATTCTGCAGACCTCAGATTATGCCACAGCATTAGGTTAATATAGCCATGTTTTTGCAATGTCATTGAATTAACAGAATCAGACCTCAACAAGAAAAGAGCTGATGATCTTCAAACGGCTCAACCGATTTTGATAAAACTTGTCTATGAACGATCGCTAGAAAACCTGCTTTCAAATAAAAAAACCGCTTCCAAATCGGTTCACCCGTTTAAAAACTACGGTGCCACAAACAGACACAATGTCAATACAACACCCCTCTTTTTTGCTTGATATTAGGGTTGAATCGTTGAATGCATTCGGAAACAGACGCAGGTAGAGAGTAGCCTGTTCACTCTTTTGCAGTTTTGTGAGTATAAATACGTACAAAAAAAAATTGTAGGCATATGTTCAAAATAAGGTGTGAAAATGTACGAAAGAGTTACATAACCGAGTAGATGAACTATTGTAAGCATTTTAGAGCAATAATTTGGATGTTTTGCGCATACTATATTATATGTAAGTATACTAGTTGACCCACGTAACTTCGTCTGTGTCACATTTTTCATTGCTGCTCCGCTCCTATTGGTATTGTTCTGAGCGTGATGATATATAGCCTATAGCCTTCCCCGATAAATGGACTATCTAACACTGAAATAATTTTCCAAATCGGACCAGTTGTTCCTGAGATTAGCGCGTTCAAGCAAACAAACAAACAAACTCTTCAGCTTTATATTGTAGCGGTATCAAGGTTGCCACAAGAAAAACCTACGGAGCAATAAATTCTACATCGCAAAAAAAAAAGAATTGCGACGCCATCTATTCAACTAGCAGCGAACTATAACGTTGAAATCCTGCATCACGCAAGCAGTTTACCGTGCGATTTGAACATATACATCAGCCCGAATATCAAGTATCGGACAGTAGCCCGCCAGGCACAACAGGCGCCTGGTCGGAGGATCCTTCCTTTTCAATTGAGGTGTGCGGGACTTTACTCTCTGAACCGCATCCCTCTAAAATATAGACGCAAATAAATGCATTTTCCTAGTGTTGCTGGCTCTATGCCACTTTGTGCCGATTATTTGGCTAGGTCTCCCATCACCTGCGTAAGTGTAGATATCCTCAATTATATCCTTAAGTACCGTCTAGTGCTTCAGAATTACGGTAATCTTCAAAGTGTTTCTCAGAATTGCCGGTTTTGAATGAGAGCCAAATGGTTTATGTGGCGCTAAAATTGTGAAAATAAACAGTGCCGTTCGACATTTCGAAGATTTGTTAGCGGAATTTTATAATGCCTCTTACCTTTTTTTAACCTAACGTTGTCCCACATTACGAATTTTTCCTGTATCGTGGGTGCGTTCACAAACATACCAAGTCACATACACAAACAGCCAGACCCGGAACAACTATGTGTAAGGCCATAAGTACAAATATTTGTTCCGTACGGGAACCAGCGACACGCGGCGCAGCAGCCGATCGCTCAACCACTGCGACAACCGTGTCGTCAATGTTTTGTGGGGGTAACTAAACCTTTTGTGGGCGGCAAAGCAAAAGGCGCGAAAGACTGTTCTCTTTTTTTTAAAGTCAAAAAAAACATAGTGTAGGTAGTCTATGTCGATGTAAACTTAATAACGTCTATGAAGTCCCCATTGGCTGGCGTCTACAAAACCGCAGTTTTAAAATATCGCGGTTTGGCACGTTGGCTCTTCGTGCATGTTTAAAGTCCTAAGACCGCGGTATAATAGTGGCGGTTATTAAAGGAGACACCAAATCCAGCAGCTCCATATAAACTTCATCGGTCACCCTCATGTAATTTGGATATTCATTTGGTTCATCAATAAGTTCTGCCACTTTTACATGGGACAAGCGTTGTCTCTCTTGCACTGCAACCAGTTTTTGACCCACACTTTGTGGCGTCTTTTCTTATTCTTGTTGTTACATAACATATCAGTATTCCTAAATAACAAAGTATAACTCCGACTGAGAACACGCCATATCAACACGGCGATCGAGATTCGACTGCACAGACTATATAAAGATACTACGTATGGTCATGGTCGACTGTTTGGTTCGCCAGTGGATCACCAACGCGAGATGACAACCCAACGTGCCAACTAGGGAATGCAAATCCGTTCTGTTTTCAAATCCGGATTTTTAACAACGGATTTCTATTCCAATCCGGATTAACCGAATTTTACGGATTTTTCATGATAATAAATAAAACTACCCATATTAGTTTATCAATAAGGTTTTTTTTTTTTAATTTGTTTGATGCATTACGTACATAAATAAATTTCGAGTCTCAAAATTTATTTATTTACGTAATGCGTCCGTATTTGAGTCACATAAATTCTTAATGTATACCAAATTTCAATAGAATCGGTCCAGTAGATCCGGAGGAAACTGGCTGTGACAGACGGCAGACAGATAATTACGGCTTATGTTTAACTTACCACCAGATATAGTAACATTTAGGAGACAAAAATAGTAAATGATCACCAAAATTAAACACGCATTTTAATTTAAAATTACAACCAAAATTTTAACGTCTCGCTATCCTATTTAAGTAAAATGACTCCAAATAAATCATTGTTAACCCAAAAGTAGTAAATGATCACCAAAATCATACCAGCATTTTAATGTAAAATTAAAATCAAAGTTTTTACATCTTGCTATCCTGTTTAAGCAAACTATTGTCAAACAAATCATTGTTAATCCCAAACTTTTAAGTAAATATAAAGCTTTATTTTAATTTATAAGCTTTCTTTCATTTTTATTGGCAGCTATTGTTTGGTGTTTGGAGTTAAAAAACGTGTGAAATAAATAACTTTTTCCAAAAAAATATTCGAGAAGTAGCGCTCGCGGCCGCTACCGCGGCACCGCTCGCTTCGCTCGCTCGGCTCGCGCGCGGTTGGTCACAATTCTAACCTAACCTAACCTATTTTATCCAGTTTGTAACCCCAAGCCTACATTTTATGGCAATCACAGTAGTTTATTTAGGCAAAAATAGCGCATTAATCGCTCGCTAAGATTTGGTGATCATTTACTACATTTGGTGTTCGAATACAATTTGAGGTGCAGTCGTGACTAAAATAGCGAGTACTATTGTAATTTTAGACTTCATTTTTCTGGTGTCAAATATATATTTTTGGTAAAAGAACTAAGGGTATCAAAGCATTTTATGTTGGTCATTATATTTAATCCCGATAATTACCCCCTCGGGGGTAAATCAGTTATTTTATGGGGGTAACAAAGATCCTAATAATCTGATCTAATGAAATATGTAGCTAAATAGTAAAAATATAAATTATAGATTACTAGCTTCTGCCAGCGGCTTCGCCCGCGTGGTCCCTAGGGAACATACTCCCGGGATAAAAAGTAGCCTATGTCCTTTCTCAGGCTCTAGACTATCTGTGTACCAAATAACATTTAAATCGGTTCAGTAGTTTTGGCGTGAAAGCGCGACAGACAGAAAGACAAAGTTATTTTCTCATTTATAATCTTCTATCTATACTTCTATAGATACTAATCTATAAAGCTGAAGAGTTTGTTTGTTTGATTGTTTGTTTGTTTACTTGAACGCGCTAATCTCAGAAACTACTGCTCCGATTTGAAAAATTATTTCAGTGTTAGATAGCCCATTTATCGAGGAAGGCTATAGGCTATATATCATCACGCTAAGACCATTAGGAGCGGAGCAGTAATGAAAATTGTGACGCAGACGAAGTTGCGCGGGTCAATAGTATTATAATAAGTAAGGATTGCACAGTAGGTAAGTGCCATTCTATAGGAGAGGATCTCATCAAATCTTATTTGTGTGATGCAGTATCGTTCGTTATTGGTGCGACGATTAAACAAATATCACTGTCAAATCAAAGTCGCATTTCAGACATAAGAGTACCTAACGATAATTTGGCAACCGTTATTTCTGAAATTAAAGATAGTTCCATATTGGCGGTCGAGGATAAAATCCGTTTTCCTAATCGGTCACAGGGGTAACAATGTTAAAAAAGATTAGGAACCACGGCTTTAAAGATTCCGTAACCTATGTTAATTCTTTAAAAACTATGTTAATTTTATGAGTTTATGTCTCATAAAATTAACATAGTTTTTAAATAATTAACATAAGGCATTTGGAGGAACACGGATGGTTTTAGTGAGAGAGTCAGAGCGGGAGAAGTCATTGCTGATTTCTCATCCAAACACAAAAAAGGGCTACCTCGACGCAACGGCAGCAGGGTGTGGATGCGGAGCTGTATCGCAGCTAGACTTCAACACGTATCCTGCCCACTATGCTCAGAAATATGCGGCCATAGTGACCTCTGTACTGACATCAATGACGCCGTGGAAGTATTCTATAAGCTCGCGATTGACCACAATCTCACCTGGTAGAAAGCGACGATGTGGTAAACCATGCAGCACGCTTGAGTTAGTTTCTTTATCATACTTTCACACCCGAATCCCTGAACAAATTTTGAAAATTTTACAGAGATAGATGGAACCCTAGAGAGCCATTGGCGGTTTCAGGGCCCGGGATAAGCCCCAAAAGACTCAGATTTCTTTAGTAGTCTACAACCTAACGAAGTCATTGAGGAATTTACGAAAAAATGATCCAATGGGGCTTGTTATGCGTTAAGCAAAAATATGTATGTGCATTTTTTTTCCTTTGTTAAAACACATGCTCAGCGGGGTCAAGAGCTCCCTCCCCAATCAACACTCCTGGATCCGCCCCTGGTAGAGATAGTTACAGGCTATATCTTAACGCGAGCGAAGCTGCAGGCACAGCTAGTAAAGAAGAATATGAATATGAAGAATGTATGAATTCAAAAACCAAGAGGTTGTACTATCTATTAGGTAAGGGTTGACTCGTAGAGAATGCCTATGGCATTAAGTCCGCCTCTGAGGAGCTCGTGGCTAAATAATAACAGCCGCACGGGTCGATCTTGAAGGTTAAGCAACGCTTGCCAAGGTTGGTCTGTGGATGGGTGACCATCTTAACATACCGAGTTTCCTCCGTGCCTCGGAAAGCACGTTAACCCGTTGGTCCCGGTTATCATTTGTAGATCTTTGGCAGTCGTTACGGATTGTCAGAAGTCAGTAAATCTGACTCCAGTCTTGCCAAGATGTACCGTGTTACCCAGTTAATGGGTTGTGGAGGTCTGGTAGGCAGTCGCTCCGCGTAAAACACTGGTATTCAGCTGAATCTAGTTTGACTGGAAGCCGACCCCAATGTAGTTGGGAAAAGGCTAAGCAGATGATGATTAAGTCCGCCTCTGTACATTTGTGTGATATTCTGTAACAACATGTTCGTGTCTCGACAGCAGAAACCGATGTAAAAACCATGACCATGAGAGCAACGTTAAGAGCATTTGAATAAACATCACTGCCAGGCTCTCGACGCATAGGCAGGATTCCAGGCTAATCGTGTATTGATTACTGATTAATATCTCGTTATAATAAATAATAAGCAAGTACCAAGTAAATTAAAATTGACGTTTCAAGAGTTATTAATAACCTATTTTTTCAAAACAAATATAATTTTTCATTTACTGGTTGCATTATGATTAGTTACTACAAAAAAAACTGAGTTATCTCACTTCGTATTTTTAACTTTCCCATTGCAGGGATAAAGGTCGTAAGCACCTAAATGGTCCCGCAAATCCACGTAATAGGATGACGTACTCCAAAACCCGCACGTAGACCTCCCATCCTCTCCCCTACCTCGGTTAGAGTCAAGTGTAGTAGTAGTATTTAGGAAACTAGCTTTTGTTCGTGACTTCGTACGCGCATATTCCCCCCTACACTCCCCAAGGAAGCTACATGCCAAATTTCAGCTTTCTTTCAGTTTCAGCTGTGCGTTGTCTGTCAGTCACGAAACAATTTTATTTATGCCACGCCCGAACGTTCGGGGCTCCAAACAGGAAAAGTCAAAAGTTTATCATATAAATATTTATATGTAGCTCCATAATTTTATCACGAACCAGTACATTGCGTACTGCTTGTATTCCCAGCGGTATTTATAGACGATTCTGATTGTCAGTAATCGTTCGGTTTGTGGTCCGATGAAGTCTAAATAAGTCGGCGTACATTGTGAACCTGTGGTCAGTGAAATAAAATGATTGTGTGTATAAACAAATTCTGGCTAGTAACAAACTAAAATAAAGAAAAAACCGTGATTCGTGTTTTATGTTTGCAATTAATCGTAATGACGCTGTGGCTATCTTCGTATCGGAACATTGTGTAAACAGACGTTCAATCAAGAAACAGTGAATTTTTTTCGCTTGGATTTTTATCTTAAACTACGACAATCGGAATATTTGAGACATGTCTTCGTCTAAAATGGAATGTGAAGTAATCACCAATCAACCGTCTGCAAGAAGCTCTTCAATCTCATCAGTCGGAACTCATCCACCAGATTTAACCTCGGATTCACAAAAGGCACTCACCGTCCCCCAGAATGAAGAAATGAGTTCACAAACTCCACTCATCGTACCAACAGAGGACCATCATCCTACTGGGCTTTTGAATCCATCAGACAAACACACGACTTTACCAAACGGGGCCTCAGATGCCCAAAACGGAGCTACGAAACAACTTAAAGAAGCCTCGGATACTACAAAACAAGATAAGAATCAAACGAACGAGCAAACAGATACCCAAAATAGAGTTACGAATTTACAAAAAGAGGTTGTACCCATCACAGAAAAATCCTTCCAGCCAGAATCAAACCAAAACAGTCGGAATTACAGTGTAAATGGACCTGAAATAGATCCCGGCGCAGCAAACCTGGGATTAAGCCTATGTCTGATGCAATTTTGTAACATTTGCGCAACCTGTTGCGTGGACTCTTGTAACGAATATTATAATTGGTGCTGCTGTTGTTTTACTGACTCAGATATTTGTGTTACCTGCTGCTCAGGGTGTATGGATTGCTGTGCAGGGTGTGATTGTGCTACTTGCTGCAACTAATCAGGCGTCAGGAGTCCAGGACTATTGAATAATCGTAGAATTTCCTGGGCTGGCAGGATCGCGCGTGACGTCACCCAGCAGTGGATGAAGTCGGCAGGGAGTCTATGGCAGACTGGCTGCTGTAGGAGGAGAGTCTGGAGTTGTGTTGCAGCTTGGGAGAAGGCTGTGTCCAGCAGTGCGTTGCAATAAGCTGAATTGTGCTGAGTAACTGAGACTCTATGGAAAAAGTGTAACAAACAAGGTTTAAATTGATTTAATAAAACTCAGACCCAAGATAATATGTGCAGTAGTCTATATTTTAATTTATGCATCTTGGTAGCTTTGTTCCTACTCCTGGAGAGTTGGTAGGAACCGGATTAAACTATGTAGGTATGTGTCTACGTACGAGATGACGCTTTATTTTCACCCGACTACGGCGAAGCAAGGAGGAGGGTTTTGATTTGGACCGGAATGTATGCGTCACCGGATAATTGCAAACTCCATAAGATTGTAATACATCTTTTTTAGATTATATTTTCTCGATATATTGTGATCTACCATTTTGAATACAATAAATCCCATCTAAATTCAATAGCTTCCAATGTATACGTGCCTAAGAAAAATTAGTTTACAATTTCACGCGATATTTTACAATCTTACTGTGTATGTTACTTTTCGGTGACATATGTATGCTTTTACACATAATCTTCGTTGTGGCTACTCATCTGCCTGCCTTTTCCCAACTATATTATGGTCGGCTTCCAGTCAAGTTGGATTTAGCTGAATAGCAGTATTTTACGAGGAGCGACTGCCTACCAAACATCCACAACCCATTACCTGGGTAACACGGTACTTCGTGGCAAAACTGGAGTCAGATTTAATGGCTTCTGACTATCCGTAACGACAGCCAAAGATGTACAAATGAAAGCTGGGATCAACGGCTTAACGTGCTTTCCGAGGCACGGAGGAAACTCGGTATGTTAAGATGGTCATCCATCCACAGACCAACCTTGGCAAGCGTTGCTTAACCTTGAAGATCGACCCTGTGGCTGTTATTATCTAGCCACGAGCTCCTCCTTCAGTGTGGCTACTGTTGGATAATAATTAACTAAGTAACCCTATTTGGGCCTAAACAATCTACTGTACCTACTGGTTGCTGCCATTGTTACTGCTAAGTTTCGATGTACCCTCTGCAAACAACATGACCACGTATTTGTGGCCTGTTTAACTAAAATAAGGAATAGAAGTGTCAATGTGGAATGTCATGTGCAGACATATTTATAACGTAAAAGATTCGAATCTGCAACACTAGACGGTAGTCTACGCCGGGCACGACCCTCTACTAAAACAGTGTGCATGGACTAAAGATGACAACACAGAAGTGTCAATGTCACGTATTCGTAACGTAGAAGTTTCGACCCTGCAACACTCGATGGCATAGCCTGCGCCGTGCTCGTCCCCTCTAAACGGAGCATGCAGGAACTAGATATATGATGGCAGCAGAAAATTGTCAATATCAATGATTCATAACTAAGTTTCGAATTTGCAACACAAGATGGTACCTATACTTAGACCATCTAGTTTTTCAAATTCGAAACTTTATGGTGTAGATTTATTTAAAAGTAAAAAAAAGTTTATTGTCTCATAAAAATGTGTTACAATACTTGATGATTATTATATTGTTGGCTCTTATGTACAAACTGGAGCCTTTTAGTAGATTGTTATTTGGCACTTCGCATGCTTTATGGAAATTTTACCATTCGCCCGCGGCTTTAGGTACTCTTGTCACAGCCCATGTGGCAAGACTGGAATTTGAGGTTGGCGAGATTGGTATTTTGCGAGGCCTTCTTTTGTTTTTCTACATAGTTTTTTTTTCAGAGGTTGGATTCTACAATTTAGGGTGGAACACAGCAAACTCAATAGTACTCTGCTGACTCCAAAACGAATAGGTTTGAGTTTATTTTAACTATTTGTGCCAAAATAGTAAATAATTAGCGAATGTAGGAAAATTCAAGAAATAACTAAACTAAAAGAACCTGGGATGTAAGAGCGAGCTTGAAAATTATAGTGCCTATCCCGCCGCGGTTATCTTTTGTGACAATACTGACTGAAGTAGGAGTTCGGTACGTTAGGTACCTACTTGGTCGAATTTTATAGAAAAGCTTATAAAGAATACAGACAGCTAGAGCAAGCAAAGCGACCTAAAAAATAAAACACAAATAGACACGAATAAGTGGACTTTTCCGGAGTTGAAGGAGGTCAAAGCTGCGAGGCTCTTCGAACCGCGACGCCGTAGGCGGTGGCCCACGTCACCCACATCTTATGCCGCCTCTGGTTACTGCCTTGCTGTCTCCAGTCCAGGGTCCTGTCGACTTGACGTGAAAATGTAATGTCAACCAAACAAACTCACTTTCCTATTTATAATATTAGTAAGGAGCATAAACTATTAATTTTATTGATAATGACGAAGAATAGATACCTAACTGATAAGTCTGATCTGTCATTACTTATATGATTGCGATGATGATGTGCGAGTGTGCTAGATGTATTGAGAACAACATTTACGTTACTTTTGTCGAGTGAAATAATTAAATTCAGATAAACAGCCCAGTGTCCAATATAGATAAAACGTGTACCTAATGAAGAAATACAATTTTTGATGATTGTGCTGATTTTACAATAATCCCTAATTCGATTGCAAATTAAAGTAGGGATTAATAATAAACCAAAATATATAGGTGCGGAGATTTCTCCTAAAAGAACTAGCTTACAAAATCCGAAGCTAAAAGTGGATCAATTTGTCGACTACCAGCGTTCTGCTCAAGTAGATCAAAATTTAAAAACAGCGAAAATGTTCCAACCGGCTACAGTAGCCCATGTACTTATAACTCAGCCATCAGCAAATTCTACGAACTACACAGAATTAAATCCGATTCGGGAAAACGCAACAGGCGTAATATCAAATCAACCTATGATGAAAGATCTCTATGATGAAGAACAGGAGACAAAAAACTTCAGCCACGTCAACCCTTCTATGCAGTTGCAGAATCCAGCTGAAGAACTGAATCGAGAACAGAGCAAAGGAGAAGTGGCCGAGGGGACTTCGTGGTGATGCCTTCCTTGTTTGTGCTGCCGTGAACTCTGTGACTGCTGCTGCTGCTGTTGGGACTGCGCAGATGTTGAGGTCACGTGCTGTGCAGTCACCGCCTGTGAGTGCAAGGTCTTTGACTTTGAATGCTCAGGCACTGAGCTCCCAGGCTTAGATGGATTAGGCTGCTCCAACGGTGATAGTGACTAATATACCAGCTGGTCGGTTCTGTCAACGTATCACTGTGTAGACTTAAGGTGGAAGCGCCAGGGTAGCCCGCGAAATTTAAATATTTTTATGTTTTTTGCAATTAGCCGGTCAGTGTGAAGCTGTATGTTGAACGACTTTTGAATGACTTTTTCATGAAATAACCATTCATTTGGGCTTAACTTAGAGGGTTATATTGATGATTAAATGGTTATAATCCTTTAGATAAATACGCGTTACGGCCGCGAATCATATTTTGTTCAATATACAGCTTCACACCGACCGGCAAATTGCAAAAAACATACAAATATTTAAATTTCGCGGGCTACCCTGGCGTATCCAACTTATATGAAGTGAAGTGTCATGTGTTCAGCCATATGTATTCTGTACACTTGGGAGCCACAAGCGAGAGAATCGCGGCGATATTATCGTCGATCCACGTATTTCTATAACAACTCGATGAACGTGTCCCCACACGGCGATTTGACGAGGGAAAAAACGTCAACTCGCGGCGATTCTGTCGCTCGTGCAGACGGTCCCTTGGGTGGAGTGAACGACAATTGAGCAGCCGGTCTATTCCGTCGACTTATCAGCCGGTTGATTCTGTAAACATGTCGAAGGGACGGCTTGGGTGAAGTGATCACGAAGTGAGTTGTCAATCCAAGTAGGTACCTACCTAATCAAGATGGAATGACAGCACATTTCGTGATCACTTCACCGAAGCCTTCACTTCGACATGTTTACAGAATCAACCGACTGCAGTAGATAGGTATATCACCGTGTAGGTACACTTAGGAGGAGTGAACGACAAGTGAGCTGTTATGACATGTTGTTTGTCAGCTCAATTATCGTTAATTTCGCCTAAGTTTTCACTTCGACATGTTTACAGAATAGCACTGCGCAGGTTATCTCTCTCCATTCCAGGTTTCATGGAAAAGATCGTGGAATGCGATAACGCCAGCAATTGTATATTTTTAGGGTTCCAAAGATCCGTAAGAAACGGAACCCTTATAGGATCACTCGGTTGTCTGTCTGTCTGTCACAGTCAGTTTTCTCCGGATTTACTAGACCGATTCTGTTAAAATTTGGTACACATATAATCAAGTTCGGTCACGGAAGTCCCATGACTGAACACGGATGCGTTACGTAAATTTGTTTTTTTTTTTATGGGGGTTAAAGTTGAAAACATATAAAAAAGTTTTTCAAATTGTATCGTGTGACATATCGAATGAAAGGGAGGATTTTAAATATATTTTTTTCATAATTTTTAAATAAATAATATTGATGTTGCTTTATGTGTTTATATTTTGATTTGCAATATAGTACCCATACCTTTATTCTAGGTATATACGAGTAAATACAATTGAGCAGGAAGTTCAGAAAATATATAAATCGTGAGTGGTGTTGCAAATCAGTCACAACATTCATTTATTATGAGCAATCATAATTAAGTATAAGTACTCATAAACTAATCTTGAGTACCGAAGTAACAATCTTGGAAAATTTGTAGTGTTTTCAAGAGCAATATGACCACAGACGACGCGACGTATAAAATTTCATACCAAAACAAGGAATTTGATAATTTCCTATAAACTTTTTATACCATCTGACCTATCTGACCACAGCAGTGTTTATAACTTCCTTGAAAAAATAATATATTTTGTAAAGAACAGATGGTATTTAGGAAAAATAAAACCATTAACATGGCCATAGTTATATAATATTCTTGAAAAAATACATTCCAACATGGGTAATAATAGAGAGCCAGTTACGGCAATGTACATGGACATGACCAGGGCTTTTGACTATGTTAACCATAAAGTGCTGCTAGCTAAGCTCTCTAGATTTGGCATCAGAGGTAACGTACTCCAGCTTATACAATCCTACTTGGAGGATAGAAAACAAATTACCCAGATTAGCCAAGTAGATATCAAAACAAAAAGTGAAGTAATATATTCGTCGAACTCTAGAGTACTTCATTACGGTGTTCCACAAGGTTCCATATTGGGGCCTTTGCTATTTATATGTTACATAAATGATTTTCCCCAAGCAATTCCACACCAGATGTCTTTATTTGCAGACGACAGTACAGTTATATACAATAATAGTGGTAGTAATAAAGAAATAGAAAATGACATTAACGCTAGTCTAGTTACGATTATTGACTGGTTAAAAGCTAATAATCTTAAAATTAATCTTACCAAAACTAAAATTATGAACTTCAGAATTAGACAAAACCTACAATCACAAATTCAAATCAGTCATAAAGGAGAACCAATACTTGAATCTAATGTAACAAAATTTCTTGGCCTATATATTGATAACGATATGTCTTGGAGGACGCAAATTGACAATGTGTGTGGAAAAATTAGTGAGTTCTCTTATGCTCTTCGGATGCTAGGTAAAATTGCAAACATGACCGCACTCTTAGCAGCTTATCACGGTTACGTCGCCTCCACCCTGCGATTTGGACTGATATTTTGGGGCAATGGTGCTAAAGTTAAGCAAGTACTTATAGCACAGAAAAAATGCATTCGAGCTATGTGCAAAATAAAACGGACGGATTCATGCAAGCCACATTTCCAGAACTTGAAAATATTGACTGTTCCATCTCTTTATATCTATGAAGCTTGTATTTTTGTAAACAATAATATGCATCTTTATAGACCTGTCGAAAGTAAACGATTCTCAAATAAGTTGCACTTGCTATTCACCAAAACCAAATTTCTCCATAAAAGCATATATGCAATGGCTCCCAAACTATACAATAAATTACCAAATCAAATTATATCAGCTAACAGCTTTAATGATTTTAAGCGTCAGCTTTTTAAATTATTGAATGAAAAGGCATATTACTCTGTCGATGAATACCTTAATGACAAATTTTGAAAAGATGATTTTGTACAATTAAATTTTAAGTTTGACAATTTTAATTTTGGTGACATTGTACTATTGAGAGATTTGACAGGGTTATAATTAATTTTGATATTTTGTTTTTTTTTTATTATTATTATTATTATTTTAATTGCTGACATTGTATCTTTTTTTGATGACTTTTTTTACTATTTAAATTTGATATTGCTGACTTTTTATTTTATGAGAAATTGTACTTTTGTAATTAATTTAGTGATAGCAATTATTGAACTTTAGCGACACTATTTTGTATGCCTTTCGGCGGAACATAGGATGGACCAAATATTTTTATAAAACATCTTTGTACCCTTTTTTTTTAAGGATGGGAAATCATCAAATGACTCCTCCTGCTTTGGGTGAAGCAGGAGGGAGTGTCAGATTCTTACTGACTAAAACCCATCCGTGTTCCTTCTAGTGCCCTTTGCGTTCCAGGGTACGGTGCCTCTTTCGAACGAAGTCCGAAACCCCAGCAGGCACTGGCCCTAGCGGGCCCCGTCTTTTGTGCTGACAGCTCTTTGTTGTACCCTGTGTTCACAAAATTAATAAATGAATGAATGAATGAACAGCATCTGACCGAAACAAATGCAATTTCTACCAGTTGTACGAGTATAGCACAACTGATTCTGGTTCCGGATAATGTACTTTTTTAAGGATGGGAAATCGTCAAATTACTCCTCCCACTCTGGGCTGAGCAGAAGGGAGTGTCAGACTCTCACTGACTAAAAGTTGTTGTACAAGCTCAGAAAAACAAGGAGAGAATAATAAAATATTTATTTAAAAATATACAATAGATGCAAATACAGAATTTATGAGAATATTGTCAGTAAAATGATAAAAGAGTATAAAATAAAGGTCATTGAAACGTTTTTATTTTGGTTTATATCGATTTTTAACAAAAATAATGAATTAAAGTAACGTGGAACGGAACGTATTTAAAAACAACAATCAGCGTTTAGTGACGTATCTGCTGATATGGCAACGAAAAGGCAACCTTATGTCTTTGAGTTAGGACAGTTCTTGACGAGTGACTATATAATGCTCTTTGCGGTCCAAGGCGGTGGTGAATCTTTCGAACAAATTCCGCATCCCTAGTATTGTGCATTACCCCAGCAAAATATTGTGCTTAAGCGAGGTGAGACTGCAACAAATAATTAGTTCAACATGAGGAGCAATTTGTTCACTAAATGCAAAATTTGTTCGAATTGTCGTTTGGTTATTTGAGAAAAACAGATTTTGCTGGAGTAACGTTCGAAACATTACCCTGACAAAATTGTGTTCAAAAATTCGTTTCTGGCTGGAACCAAATACATGAGCTTTTGTTGAGTAAATGTTTGTAAATAGCAAAATTTTTATGTGTTATCTCGAAAACTGCTCAACGCAGAAGATTGAAAAAATAACAATAATTGACCTTAATTTGTTCAAACATTAGTTATTGATTTAGTTGACGTAAACCAATGTAATTAAATAGTTTCAAAAATCAGAAAAAACGGATTTGCAAGTAAACCAATACACTTGTAACAAAATAAACAGCTGCAAAAAATACTCGTGGTAGACGCTCATAACGTCAGGAAGTTGAAGTTTTGTAACTTCACACGATATGAAGATAAAATAAAATTAATAAAAGAATAATTTTAGAGTAGTCGTAAACCGTAATTGAAAGCTGAAATGAACAGGAACGAATATTCATGAATCATTTGGTTTTTTAAAAAGTAAAGTAAGTATGCCATGCTTCTTAATGTTCTGGGAACTGCGTATTCGATCGCTAAAGTACGACTAGTCTAAAATTAATTAAATGTGTTTTTATCTTCATATCGTGTAAAGTTACAAAACTTTACACGATGTAAATATTTTTTCGTGGAAGATAAAAACATTTTTTCAGATTTTTTAAACTATTTAATTACTTTGGTTAACGTAAACCAGATCAAAAACTAATGTTTGAATAAATTAAGATCTTTTGTTGGCAATTTTCGAGATCTGGGAAATCCCAAAACGTTCTTCTGGCTAGACCTTATCCCATTTATTTGGGGTCGGCTCTCCTTGTCTGTGTTTTCCATTGTGCACGGTTTTGTGCCATGTCGGTGTCGAGATGAGCTTCTTGAAGGTCTCTTTGGACCGTCGTCAGCCAAGTGGAGGGTGGTCTTCCACGCGTGCGCTTCGTCGTAGGCAGTTTAAGGGCAAGCTTTACCATAAAACAATATGAAGATTTGTTTGGTTGGTTTGGCCTTCTCTATCAGGATTCGGACCATCTGTATAGCGTCTGAGGAGCTCCTTTCAGCCATAAACCCGCATTGGTTCTGGTTAAGTACTATGATGTGCTTTAATCTGTTATTCAGAACTCGTTCCAAGATTTTTAGAGTGTGCGACATCAGTTTTATAGCTCTGTAATTACTGCAGTCTCTAGCGTCTCCTTTGCCTTTGTAGAAAGGTATGAGAAAACTGTTCCGCCAAGAATGCGGTATGGGATATCCCTGGACTAGTTTATTGAAAAGCTCATACAGCCAAACTACTCCCGTGATTTCCAAGGGACTTCCAGACTTCTGCTGATATTTCATCGGGCGCCGGAGCATTATTATTTTTCATTTGTTGTATTGCTGTTTTCATCTCATCAGGGGAAATGACCATAGGGGGATCCACCACCTTCACTGGCTTGCAGCAGTTACGGTTTCTGGGATGAGATACATTGAGTAGATGTTTATAATACTCGGACCACCTGTTCCTTACGTCTTCGTCTTCGGTTAGCAATGTACTATTTTTGTCATTAATATATTTGACGTTAGTTATGTCTTTAGATTTATTGTGACGGATTTTAGCTACTTTGTGAACATATGATTCTGTACCGACTGCTTCGAGCTTAGTGTAGAATTCCGCATTTGACTTTGTCATCGCTACTGCAACTTGCTTCTTCGTTTGCTTTTTGATGCTCTTATACGTCTCAAAGTCAGCCTCATCCTTGGACGACTGCCACGCCTTGAAAGCGTTTTTATTCAGCTGTTACCACTTCTTTTACTTCGGTGGTCTACCATTCAGTTTCTTTGTTAGGTCCCTTTCTACTTTTTGTTCAGCCCAGGTGTTTTTTGGTTGTCTTTACTAATACAGACCTTTTCAAAGGTTTCCCACATTTCATTTGGTGTCATTTTGGTAGTGTCCATTGAACTTAAATATTCCGATAAGTCAGTGGTGTACAGTTTGCCTGATGGTTCCTTCAAATATCTCCATTTTATTTTTGGTGTTAAATTTCTGTTGACTTTTATTGGTTTATGAAGCGGCCACGGTGGCCAGTAACCTGTGCTAGGTTGTGAGGGGCTCCCCTGGTATGACCTTAAAGTCTCTGTAGTATCCCATATCCCATATCCCATGTTTCCGCCTTGCTAAGATGAAATCGATCTGAGAGGCATGTCCACCGGTTTTATAAGTTATTTGGTGGGCCTTTTTCTTTTTAAAGAAGGTGTTTATAACGGCTAAATCAAAGTTAGACGCAAAGTCTATGATGGTACCTTCATCACTACTTCGCGCACCGTAGCCAAACCCACCATGACATCTCATCTCGTTGGTGTTGTTAGTACCAATATGGCCATATATATTTAAGTCTCCGCCAAGGTGTACAGTTTCTTCTTGCGGAATATTTTGTAAAAGGTTGTGGAGGTCCTCCCAGAAAGCTTCCTTTTCACAAATAGAAGCAAGGGCTAGTTTCACTGCCATCATTCTATCGCTTATCCTTTCGGTCTTTACAAGTCTCAGAGTTAGGTTTTCAGATAATAATATTCCGACGCGATTTTTACCAGTGGTAGTTCCGTTACAGATGAGCTTGTACCCGTTTCCTATAAGTCTTGACTTTGCACCCTACCACTTAGTCTCCTGCACACAGCATGCATCCAGTTGCCTTCACTTCTGCCTGTCATAGAACCTATATCCCAGGTAGCTAGTCGCAATGATGAGCTTGTGTTGCTTCGACCGTCGCTTGCGGGGTACGCCCTAGTGTTAGTAATACCTCGACCGTCGCTTAAGGGGAATGCCCTAATAGTAGTGCTCATTCTTTTTGTTATACTTTCATTTAGACGAGGAGAAAATTATGTTATCGACTCCACTAAAACAAGCTATCATCACGCCAGTTTACAAGGGTGGGGATAGAGATGAGGTCAGCAACTACAGGCCCATATCTGTCTTACCCTCAATATCTAAAATAATAGAGAAACTGATCAATATAAGGCTACTTAAATTCTTAAAACAATTTAATATACTATCCAGTTCACAATATGGCTTCCGCCAAGGTATCTCCACGGAGGATGCAGTGACTGCACTAAGCACGACGATAACTGAACAACTTGACAGCGGCAAAAAATGTTTAACTGCATTCCTTGATCTCAAAAAAGCTTTCGACACCGTTTCTGTCCCAATCCTTGTAAACAAGCTGGAACGTGTCGGAATACGTGGAACGCCTCTCAATCTGTTTAAAGATTATCTGTCAAACAGGAAGCAGAGAGTTAGGGTGGGTTTGTACACCAGTGGGGACGCGGACGTATCATACGGCGTGCCCCAAGGAAGCGTTCTGGGGCCTACATTATTTCTTATTTACGTAAACGAACTGTGTGACTTAAAAATAAATAACGCACAAGTCTTCTCGTATGCCGATGATACTGCTATAGTCTTCACTGGTGATTCTTGGCATGACGTCAAGCTTAGTGCTGAATTAGGCTTGGCTAAAATAGCCAGGTGGCTGGGTAAGAATCTGCTTACACTGAATATCGCAAAAACTAACTACATTTGTTTCAGTGTCTGCAATCGAACTCAACCCAGTGAGGATTTCTGTGTAAAAGTACATATTTGTGACGACCACAAAAATGTAAGTTGTAGCTGCTCAACTATAAATAAAGTGCCTTATTTGAAATATTTGGGTGTTGTCGTCGACCAGCGACTGTCTTGGTATCCCCACCTTGATCAGATTGCGAATAGAGTCAGAAAGTTTTGCTGGATGCTCAGAACTCTTAGATACGTGGTTCCCAAAAATTTATATAGTGACTTAGGCCGTCATAAAAATATTTTAAATGAAGTATATGTTGCTCTGGTGCAATCTGTGTTGTTGTATTGTATCCCTATATGGGGTGGTGCAGCGAAAACTAAGTTTTTAGAGTTGGAGCGAGCACAACGCGCTCTAATTAAGTGCATGTACTTCAAAAAGAACAGATTTCCAACTGAAGACTTATATAAAGTTAGTAACTTGTTCTCAGTCAGGAAACTTTATATAATACAAATTGTTTTAAAAAAACATAAATCCGTTGCCTACGATGCCCGCATACAATTAAAAAGAAGGAAGGACATTATAGTAAAAGTCCCTCAAACAAGAACTTTGTCTGCCAGTACCCAATTTAGCAAGCGATCTGCTCAGCTATATAACTGTATTAATAAGCATGTCTATATTCACTCAAAAAATTATTATGACTCTAATAAAATCATAAGTGAATGGATGAAAGCCCTCACTTATTGTGATACTGAGACACTTCATCAACATGTACACTGACACACACACACACATACACACACCCTACAAAACGCACCACACTAAACTCACCACACCAACTTTCCCCATCCACACACGCCTAAATCACTACTGAAATAATTTTGGAATCATAGTTATTTAAATATTTGGCACTCAGTTATAATATTTACTTTTAATAACATTATATAGCATATCCTATATTTTATATTTGCATAAACGGAATATAATTATGTACGTCTTTTTGTGGAAGAGCGGAGTCTCCTGACACAGGCAATTATGCTTAAAAGGAGGCTTCAATCACATATTTTGTAAATTACCAAATCCTGTATTGCAAATAAACGATTATTATTATTATTTCCTTTATTCATCATTTTCGCTTATTTCTAAATTTTTAAATATCTTTATACAATATATATATATAAAAAAACATTTAAAAATATAAAATAGTAGCCCACCGATATCGGGAACAGGGTCCAAGCTACCGGTGGTCAGGGCTACAGAGAAAGGAACCTCCTGACAATGCGAGCCGTGTCCAGAAGTACCGCTTTCTGAATCAAGCCCTTGATCCAGCTGCCCAACGAGAGCCTCCTAAGGTGTTGGTCGAGGCTCGTGGCTATTAAGCCATTGGCCGACACGACTATCGGTACAATGATTGCGGAGTCCACTTCCCACATGTTGACAACCTTGCGAGCCAAGTCAATATACTTGATTTGTTTGTCTTTCTCGGCTTTCACGAGGTTCTCGTCATGCGGGACGGTTATTATTATTATTTCGTTTATTCATTCTTATTTACATACAAAGTATATTTTTAAATATATCTCTAAAAAACCATAAAAAAATACATTTAAAAATATAAAAAGTAGTAGTTCGCCGGTGTCGGGAGTAGGGTCCAAGCTACCGGTGGTTAGGGCTCCAGAGAAAGGAACCTCCTCACAATACGAGCCGTATCAAGGAGTACTGCCTTCTGTATCAGGCCCTTTACCCAACCGCGTAACGCCAGCTTCGACAGATGTTCGTCGAAGCTTTTGGCCATCAGGCCATTGGCCATAATGACTATCGGCACAATGACAGCTGAGTCCACATTCCACATGTCGACAACCTCGTGCGCTAAGTCAAGATACTTGATTTGTTTCTCTTTCTCGGCCTTCACGAGGTTCTCGTCATGCGGGATGGTAACATCAATTATCATTGTGCGGCGCGCTAATCGATCTATCACCACTATGTCAGGCTTATTGGCAACAATAGTCCTATCAGTGATGATAGACCGATCCCAGTACAACGTGACATGGTCATTTTCGAGAACTGGGTCGGGCACATACTTATAATACGGTACCTCAGAATTCACAAGTTTGTATTTCAAAGCTAGTTGCTGATGGATAATCCTGGCCACTTGGTTGTGCCTGTGCAAGTATTCGCCGTTAGCCAGACGAGAACAACCAGAGATAATATGTCTGATGGACTCACCCGGACGGTGGCATGCCCGACACACGTCCACCGTCCCATCCTTCATAATATGCCTCCGGTAGTTATTCGTCAAGATAACTTCGTCCATAATCGCACAGACAAAACCTTCAGTTTCCCCGAAGAGATCACTGAATCGTAGCCAGGCCACGGACGCAGAAAAATCTACATCGGACCCATGAAGAGCCCGATAGAAGCGCCCGTGAAGTTCCTTGCTTTTCCATACTTCCTTGCGGTCATCTGTGGTAAGTATCACAGGTTTGCGCCAGTTCTCCTTAGCCATGGATAACGGGGTGAGACAATTGTCCACTGCGACAACATCTCGGTGCATACCCACATCAGCTTTAAGAAAATATTCTCTGAGATTGCACATCTCGCGGTTGTGGAGAGTCTTGACGTTTAAAAAGCCTCGACCTCCACACTTTCGCGGGATGTACAATCTCATCACCGACGATCGTGGGTGATGCATCCGGTTTGCGGTCAGCAGTGTACCCTCCTATCCAGGGCGTCAAGCTCAGTTTGAGTCCATTTGAGTATGCCGAAAGAGTACATTATTTGCACCTTATTTCCGCCAGACAAAAGGCTATTCAAAACCTTTTTCAGGCGGCCAAAGAAGCGTTCCTTCAACGATTGCTTCATGTCAGTAACATTGATGCCCAACGCTTCCGATATACCCAAATACTTATAGGTTTCGGTCGAGCTGAGTGATCTAACCTGTATGGAATCCGAGAGTTGAATTCTCTCAGATTCCATAATTTCCCCTTTCTTTACATGCATGACTGCACATTTGTCCACACCAAATTCCATCCTGATGGCACTACTGAAGGTTTCAGTCAACTTCAGTAGCTCCATCAGTCGCGAATTGTTGGGGGCAAAGAGTTTCAGATCATCCATGTAAAGAAGGTGAGATATGGCCTGACCACCTCTTCTCAACCGATAGCCTAGACCTGAACCCTCCAGCAATGTGCTTAGAGGATTCAGAGCCAAGCAAAACCAAAGCGGACTCAAACTGTCGCCCTGAAATATTCCCCGTTTAATCCACACAGGCTCATCGTCCCCCTGAATTGGTCGACATCCTGGATAGCGAAGGACTGTTTTCCATTGCCTCATACATGACTCAAGAAAGGTGCGTAGAGTTGCATCTATTTTGTACAACTCCAACACCTTCATGAGCCATGTATGTGGCACAGAGTCGCAGGCCTTCTTGTAGTCTATCCAACATGTCGACAGATCCTTGCGGGATCGACGAACCTGTTGGCTTATAGCCATGCATGTCTATGAGGAGAAGCTCCTTAGTGCCGCGGGATCCCTTCCTACATCCATTCTGAGAGGTGGACATAATTGAATTAGTCTCAATGTGTTCATTGATCTTCACTCTCAGAATGGATGTAAGAAGTTTATAGACCGTCGACAAACAAGTAATTGGTCTATAGTTCTTGGGTTTCGCGGGACTACCGGTCTTATGGAGTAGGTGGGTAACGCCAGTTGTTAGAAACTGTGGTAGCGACCCAGACTCTAAGGATGACTGGAATTGAGTTGCCAGGAGCGCGTGTGAGCTGCTATACCATTTGAGCTAGAAGTTATGCAGTCCGTCCGGTCCTGGAGATTTCCAGTTCGGTAACGGACGGACTGCTTTGGCTACATCTAATGGGGAGATGTTAATTTTTTCCATTTGTGGCATAGCTTCACACACGCGCTCGACATCGCGCATCCAGCCATCCTCGGTATGACAGACGGGCACAAACCAGATGCTTCGCCAGAATGTATTCGTGGCGATATCATCCGGGCGGCACACATCCGTCACACTTTGTTCAGGTCGCTCCCAAGCTCTATATACCCACCTCTCATCGCTTTGGAACATGCGATTCTGCGAGTATCGATCCACCCGCCGCTTATACCGCCGAATACGGTTCGCCCATGCATAAACTTTCTGCTTCAGGAAGTCGATGCGCTCCGTGACACGGGACGTGTAATCTCGAGGGCTGATACCAGTCCCCGAAAACGCCCGTCTCACAAAGCGCATCACGCGTGGTCGTGTGTTACCCTCCCTGAAGCAGTATAGTTTGCCGATGAGTGCCCTAGCCTCATCGATCTGCCGCTCGATCCTGCACTGCCAGGCACTGGCAGACAGCAGGTTTTGGTCGAATAGCTTCATCACTAGTATTAAACTTAATATTTGCTAGACGACATGCCGCAACAGCCCCGCAATACAGGATTGAGTGCGTATCAAGGAGGCTCTCGCTGCTTTCAAAGATGTTCTGCAGCAGCGAGTCCAGGGCACACACCAGCGCCCTATTTTTTTTGTGCATGGGTAACTGTGGTAAACGGGGCCTAAGTTCGGTCGGAATTGATCTATACTCGCGAAGCGCATCCTCCAGTGCGCTCCTCAGTCTATCGTTGCACTGGCTACTTACCGTGACAACCCTATCATCTACCTCATCACTGACGTTGTTGGGCCGCGGTGTGATTGCGCCACTAGCTGGCGCCTGAACCGCGGCCTGTGTCGGAGTTGAGATGATGATGATTGCTCAGTACCTCTGAGCGCAGCCTATCAAGTGCAGCATCGTCCAACCTGTGATTACGTTGGATAACCCGCACCTGATCCGACAATCGTTGGGCCGAGACGTTCACGGTTGGTTCCAGGTCTTGAAACAGAGACAGCATCTGACACGGTACGCAGTAAGGTTAGTTCCCCCCTCTGTAGACCCATAGTATGCGCGCATAACGTTCTCGTTCATGGATTGACTCCATTATTATTATTATGTATTTTTTTTACGACCGTTTGCCACCTGACGCCAAGACACTAGACCAGCTTACTAGGACTATGAGAGCTGCCGTTGGAGCTAAGGGTCTCTTCCGCCACCTACTCTATTACACCATCGTGCCTAATAGTGTAACTCCAACATAACCCTTTACCCTAATATGCAGGGCTGGCTCACTATTAGGTGTGCCCCTTCCGCCTGCTCTACTGTTTCACTGGATTCCAGTTCCGCATTTGCAGTGGTTGAGGTCTTCACCCGTAACCCTGGGCAAGGGTTTCGCGTTATACCCCGCGGCACTGGGTCCTCATTTAGACTTCGCCACCTCCCACATCGGCCTACTGAAATGGAAGGCGTCCACCCCCGTAACGTGGATGCGCCAGACAAGTATTACTACAGTGGAAGATAGAGAAGGGTACTCTATCGCCCCTGAAGTTATTTCATGAAAAAGTCATTCAATAGGGTTTAAATGACCGGCAAGTTGCAAAAAACATAAAAATATTGGAATTTCACGGGCTACCCTGGCGCTTCCACCTCAAGGAACAAAAATTTTTTTTGGGCTCGCTTCGGTCGCCCTAGCTAACATTCTTCCTTGTGCTGTTTTTGCTTAAATCGGTATAAAAACATGTTTAATGATGGTACATTAAAACTTTATTGTATAACGGTTTTACAAGGTTACATATATCCGACAATAATAATTGAGACTCGAATCACAAAACTTTTAACATGAAACAAAATGGCGTCACAGCGCATTCGCTGAGGATTCGAAAATAGCGTCCGTCCGAGATGACGATACGGGGCGCTCTCTTCACGCCGTACGCGCCCCCGCGGCTCGGCCTGCGCTAGCGCGCGGGGCCGCGGGCGGCGGAGGGGGGCAGCGCGCGATAGCGGCGTCGCGTTGTAACCACAGCGTAATTGACCACAGCATACTCGAATTAATTTTTCCCGCGCTATATTCCGCGCCGGGAAAAAGCCTAGGTATCGTAAGTGTGTAGCAGGGTGGAACAGGCATGTCCGAGTGGCGCACGGGGAGGCGCGGGCTAAGTTCACTATATGGGCACGGACAACCGTTATCGGGTACTGTGTGCGATCATATGATAGAGGCGCGGAAAGTTTTTAAGGGGAAGCTGAAGTGGTGTCAGAATCACCAAGAGGCCATTAAAATAGACATTTTGGCCACACATCACGCAAATTCCGATTTTCGCAATTTCTGGAAGTGTACCAATAAGATGAGCGCGGCCCAGAGCCTTCCCGTGAGCGTTAATGGCGTTACTGAACCGCAACTCATAGCTGAGGTGTTCAAAGACCACTTCAAGGTTCGATAACCGCTGGGACCAGCGCAGCGGGGGGTCGATACTGAGACCCAACAGGACCCGTTTCCACTCTTATCACAGCAAAAGACGTTAAATTAGCTCTTAAAAATATGAAAAGAGGGAAATCCCCAGGTCACGACGGACTCAGTATCGAGCACCTGCAGCATGCGGGTTGCCACTTGCCTAGAGTATTAGCCTTACTATTTAATCTGTGTATCGCACACTCTCACTTACCTGACAGTATGATGAGGACGGTTGTCGTGCCAGTGATTAAAAACAAAACAGGAGACTCTTCAGATCGGTCGAATTACAGGCCTATTTCTCTGGCAACGATCGTCGCTAAGGTGCTTGATAGTGTGCTTAACGTACAACTAGTGAAATATTTATCTTTGCACGATGCGCAATTTGGTTTCCGGCCTGGCTTATCCACCGAAAGTGCAATTGCGTGCCTTAAGCACACTGTCAGGTACTACGCTGACAGGAGTACACCAGTTTATGCAGCGTTCCTGGATCTCTCCAAAGCCTTCGACCTGGTCTCATACAACATTCTCTGGAATAAATTAAAGGAAACAGGGATACCCAATGAGCTACTGAACGTTTTTAGGTACTGGTATGGCAACCAAACTAACGTTGTGAGGTGGGGGAATGACTGTTCCCTCAAATTCAAATTCAAAGCATTTTATTTCAAATAAACCATTCACAGGCACTTTTGAAACGTCAAGGTCGGTCAGTCAAAAACATGGAAGCTATTTGCACGTTCCAAAGCGTAGATCTCTATGGAGAAGAACGTGCAAGAAACTCCACGGACACTCTTTTAAATCATGTTCTGGTTTTACAAAATTTCAAGTTACATATACTTGTTGCTTCTGCATGTGAGGACAATGCAAAGGAAAAAAAAAGGGCTTATTATAAGAATTTTAAATATAAAGATTAAAATAAGCCTGTTGTAACAGTTACTTACTATAAAGACGCACACCAGTGTTGATATTTTTTAGTCGCATTAAAGTTGTTGTCAAGCACACACGCATTTTACTAGCAAAAATCCAGTCACGCAATTTGCAACCTTAATACATACACCATATGGTCGAAATCGAGCCGGATTGTAGTGCAACGTAGTGATCGTGTTCGGGCGTCGAGAACAAAGGACTGCCGCATTCCTTAGATAAGAAGTGAGCCCGAACCGTCATTAGCTAACGAGTTTTAAGGATTTTTGTGCAAGTTTTACAATATTATAAACGAAGACATTTGCGCATCGTTCAAAACATCACTTTGTTTTTGAAGATTATTGAGTTATTTGTGTTTATCAACGATGTCTACGCCTGAACAATTACTGGGAGTATTAGAAGAAACAGCCAAGTTGTTACAAAAGACAAATAAACTTGAAGAAATGTCCTAAACAAAGATTGACGCGAGGATATATTGAAACACGATTAAAATGCTTAGAAGAATATTGGAACAAATTTACTACCACCCACCAAGAATTGATAATAAATACGACACGGGAAAATCGAAATACAATGAGCTATTTTGTGAACGAAGATTATTATGTATGCGAAGATCTTTATTTATCCATGCAGGCGGACCTTAAAGACTTATGTTTGCAACATACGTACGGCAGCCCGACATGCAGTTCAGGTGCACATGAATCGTCAGGGACGTTTACATCACAACTTAGATTGCCGAAAATTGAACTACCGAAATTTACGGGACGATACGAAGAATGGTCCTCTTTTCACGATTTATTTATTTCATTAGTTCACAAAAATACTTCAATTAGTGACGTACAAAAACTACACTACTTAAAATCTAGCATTGGTGGTGAAGCAGAGGTGCTACTGAGACATATTCAGATAACGGAAAGCAATTATTCGCAAGCCTGGACCGCACTGAAACAAAGATATGGCAACAAACGAATTATAGTGAACGCAGTGATTAAACGTTTGGTTAATCAAAGGAAAATAAATACGCAGAGTGCCAGTCAAATTAAATCGTTGTTAGACACAACTCACGAGTGCATTAATAACCTCAATAACATGTCAGTTTCCACGGAGTCTTGGGATCCTATGATAATATTTCTTGTTGTACAGAAATTGGACCAAGAAACTCACAAAGACTGGGAGGAATATTCCTATCAAGAAGATTTAGAAGACTTACCTACATGGCACAGCTTGAAGAAGTTTCTAGAATCGAAGTTCCGTACACTTGAGATGGTATCACCAGCTGCATCTGCAAGAGAAAAACCTAAGGAAAAACCATTTGCTGCCACGGCTACTACGTCAACTGAAAAAACATGTATTAAGTGCGAAGAACAACATACATTGTGTCATTGTAAACAGTTTACGGACATGAACATCAAAGACAGGAACGAGTATGTGAAGAAAAATAGATTGTGCTATAATTGCTTGTTACCAGGGCACGCAGTGTTAAGATGCCGAGTTCCTATGAACTGCCGTATCTGCAACAAACGACATCATTCTCTCCTTCACGAGAAAAAGGAAGACGTTTCAAAGACAGAGAATGAGACAGCTACCACATCCACTTCAACTTCAAATGTTTCTGTGAATCACACAATAGAAGACAACACAACAACAACAATGACGGCACAACACAGCAATACAAAGATGACGGCGCTGCTAGCAACTGCAATGGTGAAATGTAAGAGTGAAGAAGGACACACTATCGTACTAAGAGCGCTTATTGACCAAGGATCGCAAGCATGCTTCATTAGTGAGAAGGCGGCTCATCTTCTGAAACTCAAAAGGCAGTCAGCGAGAGGCAGTGTGATCGGAGTGGGATCTACTAAAACAGATGTCAAGCAAGTGGTTCAGCTACAGGTTTTATCAAGAGTAGAAGACAATTTCTGTCTTAACATACAAGCCTATGTGATGACTAAACAGTTGACCACTAAGTTACCAAAACTCGCTGTATACACTGATGTTCAGCACCTAAAATGTCTAAAATTGGCAGATCCGACTTACCATATACCAGGGTCGGTCGATCTTCTGCTAGGAGTGAGAGAATATGCAGAAATTTTAAAATCGGAGCTAATCAAAGGCCCACCAGGCACACCATGCGCACAACGAACCAGCCTGGGTTGGATCTTATTTGGAGAGATACAAAACAAAGACGAAGACAACTCTTTTCTTGTCATGCACCATCAAGTAGAGATGGATAATATGTTAAAAGCACTGTGGGAAATAGACACTGAAACGAAAAGAAAATACACACAAGAAGAGCAGTTATGTGAAGACATTTACAAAAAAACATATACAAGAAATGAAGATGGTAGATACGTCGTTACCTTACCTTTCAAAACACAAAACCCTAAATCACCAGACGGTAATACACGTGAAATAGCAATGCGTCGATTATTACAATTAGAATGAAAATTTACAAAACAACCTGACTTAAAAGAAGAATATGTAAAGGTGATAGAAGAATACTCAATGCTAAATCATCTGGAAGAAGTACCTGCAGAAGAAATTAACACTAAGAAAGCTGTATACTTACCTCACCATGCAGTTGTCCGATGTGATAAAGAGACCACCAAAACAAGAGTGGTCTACGATGCTTCCTGTAAGGGTTCAAACAACATCTCACTTAATGACGAATTGCTAGTTGGACCTTTAGTACAAGACGACCTTCGCAGTATCATAATGAGATGGAGGATGCGTGGAGTTTGCTTTGTTGCCGACATTGAAAAAATGTACAGAATGGTACGGCTGTCCAGAGCTCATACGGATTTCCAACGTATCCTGTGGAGAAGAGACATATCTGAACCTGTTAAAGATTACCGTCTACTTACCGTAACGTTTGGCACAGCACCAGCACCCTACTTGGCATGCAGAACCTTACTCCAGCTGGCTAATGATGAGGGTCAAAATTATCCTGTCGCTAAACAGATGATGTCAGATTTTTACGTCGACGATCTCTTGTCTGGAACGGACAATGTAGAAACGGCTATTGAAGCCAGACACCAGCTGAAGGAGATGATGAAAAGAGGCGGTTTCGTGTTAAAGAAATGGTCATCAAACAATGTGGACTTCATGAAATCCATACCACCAGACGAAAGATCTCAAAATGCACTTCTTGATTTAAACATCGCTGGAAAGGTGAAGACGCTGGGAATCCTGTGGAACCTGGATACAGACAAATTTGAATACAAGTTTACTTTGAAACCTACAGAAGGTGCTGCAACCAAACGAAGCATTTTCTCAGATGTGCAAAAATTATACGACCCTTTGGGCTGGTTGTCACCAAGCGTAATCACAGCGAAGTTGTTTATGCAAAAACTCTGGCTAGAACAAGTGAGCTGGGATGATAAGATTAGTCAAGACTTAGAAGATGAATGGATACACATTCGATCTGATTTTGAACACATTAACGACATAAACGTAGATAGATGGATACACACAACAACCGAAAACCAGGAATGTATTCAGTTGCATGGATTTAGCGATTCATCGTCACGTGCTTATGCAGCAGCTGTTTACGTGAGAGTAACTAGCCCCAATGGTGAAATTCATACCAATCTGATGGCAGCAAGAACACGAGTTGCTCCTCTAAAAACTATTTCCATTCCCCGACTGGAATTGTGTGGAGCACTGCTGTTGTCACAATTATTAAAGCATGTTGGCAGGGCAATGAAAATACAAAAATCACAAATATTTGCTTGGACAGATTCGTCAATTGTCCTAGCGTGGTTGTCTGGCGAGCCCTCCAGGTGGAAGACATTTGTGGCAAACCGGGTGGTGGAAATACTAGACCACGTCAGCTGCAATCAATGGTATCACGTACTATCTAATGAAAATCCCGCCGATATTGCTTCTCGAGGGTTACCTATAGAAGAATTGAAAGAATGTCATTTGTGGTGGAAGGGGCCAAGCTGGCTTAGCACAGAAGAAATCAAATTCAGTCGGCTGGAAAACACACACACTGATGAAGAAAAGAAAACAATTAATGAGTTACAAACAAATTTAAAAATAAATAACACTGAAAATGATAACACAACAATGATAGATCAATTTGAAACATTTAGCAATTTAAAGGAACTACTTACAACCATATGCTATTGTCGAAGATTTCTACATTATAAACGCAACGTAGTTATGTCTGAAGCTGAGACATATATCACGACAGAGGAACTTGAAGAGGCACTACATAGATGTATACAGATAGCACAACAAAACGATTTTGAAGACGAAATTAAAACATTAACGAACGGAAATGAAGTAAAGAAAAGAAGCTCTTTAAAATCTTTGAACCCCTATATAGATGTCAAAAAGGTCATGAGAGTGGGAGGAAGACTACGAAATGCAGACATTGCATTAGAAAGTAAACACCCAATCATACTTGCCAAGAAAAGTGAATTGACTCGATTGATCGTGAAGAATGCACATGCAGAAACGCTTCATGGAGGAGTGCAATTGATGTTGGCCTACATCAGATCCAGATACTGGATACTAAGAGCCAAAGATGTCGTGAAGGCATGCATCCGACAATGCCTAGTATGTGCTAAACATAGTGCCACATCAAAACAACAATTAATGGGCGATCTACCGAAAGAGCGCGTTACTCCAGCCAGACCATTCCTTCATAGTGGAGTCGATTTTGCAGGGCCATTTCAAGTATTGATGTCAAGAGGGAGAGGCGCTAGAACCAGCAAAGCATATATAGCCATTTTTATCTGCATGGCAGTCAAAGCAGTGCACCTCGAATTGGTCGGAAATTTAACAGCAGAAGCATTTATTGGTGCATTTCGAAGATTTACATCTAGACGAGGCAAATGCGCCCACTTATGGAGCGATCAAGGCAGGAACTTTGTCGGCAGTAGTAAAGAACTTATAGCTGCATTACGAGCTGCGCAATGTGAGCTCCCAAGAGACATAGCAGACACACTAGCAAAGGACGGAACCCAATGGCATTTCATACCTGCATACAGTCCAAACTTCGGCGGTCTCTGGGAGGCAGGTGTAAAATCAATTAAACATCACTTGAAGAGAGTTCTTACAACAAACCTGACGTTTGAAGAGCTGACAACCTTATTGTGTCAGATTGAAGCCTGTTTAAATTCCCGCCCTCTTACCCCTGCAGATGATTCAGATATAGACGCAACAGAAATGCTAACCCCAGGTCATTTTCTCATTGGAGAATCTCCAATTGTTGTGCCACATCCAAACTTAGAAAATATAAAAACCACTTACCTTTCACGCTGGCAACACATGCAGAAGCTTCTAGGTGATTTCTGGAAAAAATGGCAAACAGAATATTTAACACGTCTGCAGCAAAGACCTAAATGGATAAAACAAGAAAGAGAATTAGAAAAGGGACAAATAGTACTTATAAAAACAGAGAACTTACCACCTGGGAAATGGCAATTAGGAAGAATAATTGAAAAACACCCTGGACCAGATGGTCTGACTAGGGTCTATAGTGTAAAAAGTGGAGATAGTGTCATTAAACGATGCATTACTAAATTATGTCACTTACCTATAGACTGTAATGATGATTCTTAACTTTTCCAAAAATTTACTTACTTTACTTTCACTGTTCTTGTATCAAATTCGCACCTGTAAAATCAACTTAATTAAATCTAATGTATACATGTTTGTAAAGAAACTTAATCAAAGCATATAAACCTACCTGTACTGAATTGTGAACTAATCTAACTACTTGGCTTAAAATGTAATGTTTAATAATCGATAAAATTGTACTTACCCTTTAAACTTGAATTAGAAATCACAGTACCAGCCTTTGTTAATTATACAATTTTGCATGTTATGTTCTTTTTGTTAAAAGGACTTGATAGTCCTTTGGGGGCCGGTATGTTGTAACAGTTACTTACTATAAAGACGCACACCAGTGTTGATATTTTTTAGTCGCATTAAAGTTGTTGTCAAGCACACACGCATTTTACTAGCAAAAATCCAGTCACGCAATTTGCAACCTTAATACATACACCAAAGCCGATGGCAGTTAAGAGATGACCAGTCTCAACCGACGGCGCCTGTTCACGAACATGACGCGTGTGTCGGCACCCTTCAGCTCAACCATTTCGAAGTGAACCGAATGATCAAACCCACGCGCCGCCATCAGCGAGACATTTGAGTGAGCATGACATGCTCTCAACCACCATGCTCGTTCATGTCCAACAAGTAAAACTATAACTACTCACATAAAATGTAAATGGTTTCATGGTACTCACATTTACAAAATTTGAAAAATATGCTTCTACTTTACACAAAACTATGGTTGTCAATGACCAAATAATGAAAAATAAATTAATAAAGAGAACGATTAAGATCTTACATCAAAAAGAATAAATAAGTAATTAATATAATAATATAATTTGTATGAATAAATAAACGAAATAATGTAAGAACCTCTAAAAGGAGCGAGCATCACTTCCAAATATAAAAACCTGCCGTACAGGTTGGAGTGTGGCGTCAGGCAGGGGGGCTTAATATCCCCAAATCTTTTTGACTTATATCTGAATGCATTGCACGTGTGGGCTGTTTGTGGATGGAGTTTGTTTTAACAACATTAGCTACGCGGATGACATGGTGCTGTTGGCTCCCTCGATCAGTGCACTCAGAAAACTTGTGAGAGCAATGCTGCCAGCCATGGGTTGCTATATAATGTGAATAAGTCTGAACTCATGGTTTTTGAGGCTGTTGGCAGGAAATGTCCAGAAAATGTACCACCGATAAAAATTAATGATGTCCAAATTCGTCGGGTACATCAGTTTAAATACTTGGGACATTTAATTGCTGACAACCTTAGAGATGATGCTGATGTTGAACGGGAACGCAGGGCATTGGCGGTACGGGCGAACATGTTGGCCCGTAGGTTCGCTCGATGTACACACGCTATTTAAAGCATACTGCACATCTCTGTACTCGAGCGCCTTATGGATCAGCTGTACCAAACGTGCCGTCAATGCGCTGCGCGTCCAATATAATAACGCCTTCAGGACGCTGATGCGGCTGCCGCGTTACTGCAGTGCGTCAGAGATGTTCGCAAAAGCCCGAGTCGACAGCTTCTCAGCTATAGTGAGAAAGAATCTGGCGAGCGTCTCTGCTCGCCAGATTGCGTGGCAGTGGTAACAGCCTCTTGTAGGTGATAGCTGACAGGCTTGGTGAGAGCACAATAATGGGGCATCTCATAAGAACAACCCTGTCTGTTGTAGAATATAAGTACTAAGTTTTAATTTTTGTGATTTTAATGTGTAATAGTTTATTTTTATGTAATATTATATTGTGTATTTTTTTGTATGGGTCTTAGTTGCCAAACAATAAAACATTATTATATTATTATTATATCCTCCCTCTCTAGCCTAACAAAGTGTCCCTACAGTTGGGCTAGTCTAAATACCTACGCGGTCTTACACGTTTGCGTTTTTCGCGAACGGGAGGCTCTACTTGACCCGCGAAGGGCGTGAGGTGCGAAACGTGATACTTTCCTACGTTCGTCCCGGTCTGTATGTTCTGCAGACCATAAGTGGTTGGGCTGATAACTTACCCTATCTTGTATGGGCCGTCACGGCGTGGGATAAACTTCGCGGTCTGTCCGCGGCCTGCGTCGTTAGGTCCCTGTGTTTTCAATAGAACTAGGTCGCCTACCTTGTACTCTGGTGGCAGCCTCCTCTTTTGATCAGCGTTCTCCTTCTGGATGGCCTGCGCCTTCTCGTGAATGTCCCTAGCCTCGTCTAGGGTAGCAGCCATCTTCTTTAAGTAAGGTGTAATGCTGGGCACGTCGTGTTCCACGATAGCCCTTATGTCTATCGCGGAGTCGGAAGGGGCTCGTAACTCTCTCCCGAAGGTGAAGTACGCCGGTGAATATCCTGTGCTACTGGTAATAGCGGAGTTCATAGCGAACCTGACTGCGGCAAGGTGGACGTCCCAGGTGTTATGTTCGTGGCCCAAGAGTATGGCTAGTTGAGGTTTTAGGTCGCGGTTCTTCCTCTCTATCGGGTTGGCTTCAGGTAGGGTTACCAGATAAAAAAATCAAAAGTTCGGAGAAAAAGCCTGATTTCCATTGAAAAATCCTGAGATTTTTTACAGTTTGAGAATTTTTCATAAATCCATAATTAAGGAAAAAACCTTACTTAAAAATGTATCATATAAAACTGATTAAGTACCTAAGTACTTGGATAAATAAGTACTGATTTGAATTGTGCAATTATTACCAAAGGAAGATTATTTTTATTTTGTTTAACTTTTTATTAAAGAGATCTTTAAAATGTAAGCTGTATTTTATGGAAAAATAAAAAAATCCTGAGATTTTATGAGATTTGCAAAATCCAGCCGCAATCCTGAGAAGAGTCCAAAAATCCTGAAATCTCAGGACAAATCCTGAGATATGGTAACCCTAGCTTCAGGGTCATAATAGGGTGTGAGTGACTGGCTAATCCCCAGTACATGACATACCTGTTGCATGACCTCGCTCACGAATTGCACGCCGTTATCACTGATAAGGCGGCGTGGCACTCCATACCTGAGAAAAACTTCGTTTGCGAGCGTCTGAGCACATTAAACGCTGGTGGCGTTCTCCAGTGGAAACAATTCCACCCAGCGCGAGCAGACGTCCTCGACGATCAGCACCCACCTGTTCTTCCTAGGCGTTTCTACGAGTGGACCGAACAAGTCCACGGAAACCACCTCGAATCGTCTCGTCACAGCAGGGGTTTGTAGCAATCCGGCTGGTTTGCGGTTGTCAGCTTTATACCTCTGGCAAGGCACGCACTCCTTTACGTAGTTCGCGATGAACGTGCGCATGCCAGGCCAATATTATCTAGCACGAACGCGGCTCAATGTGCGCTCCACGCCGAAATGGCCAGCCGTCGGCGCATCATGGAAGTCAGCCATGACTTGTCTGCGCTCATGTTCAGGAACAACTAGGCAACAGTTCTCTCCATCGTCAGACTCCAAGCTGTACCTGTATAGGATACCGTCAGAAATGGTGTACCCGCGTTCAGACCAAGGTCTCCCCAGGAAGGTTCGTCGGACTCCATGTCCTCAATAATCTTACGAACCTCTAGGACTAATAGCTGATTGATGCGGATATCGCCACTGTTCCTCTTTGGCATATCGATTACCGTCATGGATGGAGGATGGGAGCGGAGACGAGCAGAGACTTGATGCGTTCAAACGCCTCCTGTTGCTCGGCGTCCCATCGCCAAGCACTCGACTTCTTCAGGAGGTTAGTGTGGGGTCTCGCGATCTCCGCATAATTATTAATAAAGCGTCGGTACCAACTCGACGTCTGTAAGAAGCACTTCAAGTGTTTCACGTTCTGAGGGGCGGCCATGTTGTCAACAGCTGCGGTCTTGTCTGGGTCCACCCGGATTCCACCTGGGACGATGACATGTCCTAGGAACTTGACAGACTCCCTTGCAAAAACACTCTTGTCCCTGTTGACTCTTAACTTGAACATGGCCAGTCGCTCGAAGACTGCCTCCAGGTCAGCTAGGTGCCTCTCGAAGGGGCCTGGTGACAGCAAGATCAGATCGTTCAGGTACGCCAGGAGTTCCACTCCCTTCAGGTTGGAACGGAAGCGATCCATCATCCTTTGGACGGTGGCTCCGGAATTTCGCAATCCCATCGACATCCGCTTAAATCTAAAGGTGCCGATTGGTGTTGTGAACGCTGCCTTGTCTTGATCCTCTGGGCAGACGTCCACCTGATAGTAGCCTGAGCGAAGATCAAGAGTGGTCATATACTCTCTGGTTTTGGCGGCGTGCAGTATATCCTCGATACGCGGGAGGGGATACCGATCCGGTTACCGCATTAAGCTTCCGGTAATCTATACATAGCCTTAAACTTTCGTCTTTATTACCCACGAGTACGACATTTGAGGCCCAAGGTGACTCGCATACTTCAATGATGTCGTCCTGCAGCAGCTTATCGAGCTCCTTCTGCAAGGCCTCTTTCTTAACTTGAGACATCCTGTACGGTGGACAAGCAATAGGTTCTTGTTGTGGACTCACCTTTATACGATGCGCGGCGAACTCCGTCGCCGGTCCGACGCGCGCAAATTGTGGCGCGCGGTCTTCAATGAACGCGTTGATGGTACGGCGCCGCTCAGGGGTTAACTTGTGTATTGCTTGGAGTATTGCTGCCAGGCAACACTAGGAACTGGCACGTCACCCTACGATCTTTAATCGTGATCTCTACCTCGGCCGAAAACAGGTCTCTCCACCCTTGTGTTCCGTCAGCCAGGCGCACGAAACGTTTCGTTTCGGTAAACTATACTCCTGAGTCTACTAGAACTCGGTGTAAGAGGGGGCTCGCAATGCTATGCGTGGCGCCGGTATCTACAATCGCCACGCCGTTATGGCCCATGACACTATTTACCAGCGGGTGATTGTCGCGCGTACTCATATTCGTAATACGAACGCACGAATCAATATCACTCGTACAGTCTTTTGGCAACATTATCTTACCCACCCTAAAAACAAACGAATTTGGACCCTCTGACAATAACATTGAGGTTTATTCAATTTATACGAGCTTATCAGACAAGTGCTCGAGGACTTGTTGAACAAATACAATAATAATTTTGATCTTTAACACGTAACGTTAAGGTAAACCCACCAAACATTGTCGGAGCCAACGGCATTATGTATCATTTTGTTAAGCTATTTTAATCATTATCTCGTCGACTTTAAAGTTGAAAAGCTTTTAAGTAACTCTATATAATTACAACCCAATCTTTAATTTCGCGTATTATCGACAAGTTCTTGTGGCTTAGCGGTTTGATGCTGGATTGGCGACGAACAACATGTGGGTTCGAAAACACAGTCCACATAGTATTAGCTCCTTTTTTAATTAGTTGTAATGATAATCAATTAAAAAAGGAACTACAATATTGCTTGCATTATTAAAGAACGACCAATATGATTTACGCCTAATAACTTATCTTGTAAACAGGTGGGTAAATTAAAAAAACTTTAAGTTTAGAGAATTTAAATTTACCAAGAATGGTTGGATACGAAGTAAAGCATACATTTGCTTTGTGAGGTAGATAATAAATTCATATAAGTGACAAAAGTTACACTACGATTAATAGCAGTGACTGCGCACACACATTTGTAAATCGTTCCACATAACTCGTTAGCAATTTGGTGTAAAAAAGCATCATGTCGCAACTTGATGACTATACCAAACATAAAATCATATTTTTAAGTGAGCAGAATGTTGGAATTAGAGAGTTTGGTCGTCGACTTAATATAGCAGTAAGTGTTTTTTTTTATACCTATTTTATTTTATTGATTGTGATTAACGCGTAGTTTACTCCTTACAAGTTACATACACGGTTCCAAAAATGTTTTAGAGAAATACGGTTGTTGGGAAGAAAATGTTGTGATCTTCACTGATGAAAAATCATTTAAATCGGACAAAGATGGACGTAAAATCTTATGGCGAAGGAAAGGAGAACGCTACAATGAGAAGTGCTTGCTACCTTGTAGAACCAGCGGTAGAATAACCCTAGGCTACTGGGGCTGGATGTCGTCTATGGGACCTGGTGAATTGGTGGAAGTTGGTGGTAGGTTTAATAGTAGTTTGTATTTGGAGATTCTGCGTGACGTCATGCTGCCGACTGTGCGAATTGCCTATTCAACATCACATATTTATTTCATGCACGATAACTGCTCCATCCACCGTGCAGGCATTGTGCAGGATTGGTTAGCTGCTCAAGAAGGTGTGACAGTTATTAATTGGCCATCTAAAAGTCCTGATTTGAACCCTATAGAAAATCTATGGGGTCAAATGGTTTTAAATTGGGACACAACGGAAGTGCGAAACAAACACAACTTGGCTGAGATCGTGACATCGACTTGGGAGCACATGAGACGCAAAGATTTGTGTTAGAATATGGTGCGCGGTATGCGTAGCCGCTTACAGCAAGTTATAGCAGGGGACGGTGCGCCAATCCGCTACTAATTGATCTTGTGTCTAGGCATTTTTAAACACACCATGTAAGTAAATGCTCAATGGATTGACTGTTAAACCATTAAAATGTTGCTGATTATGTGGTGATGTTATTGTTATAAACAGATTTTTCTATTTAAATAACATGTTTATTCACTACATATAGGCAGCTATAAATCTGTAAAGCATTTCACAGAAGAATTCATTTTCTCGATAACAAACATTAAGCATAAGCACACCTTTTTTAATGTTTATAAATGGTTAGATTTGATTATGGCATACTAATATAAAATGTATATTAATTTGGAAATATATGAGCATTTACTTACTTTATCTTAACTAAGTGTTTTAATGAAATAATAAACATTTTAAACTTGCAATTGTTTAGTTTTATTTCTATACAAACTGCCCTTTTAAAAAGACAAGACCCTACGTCGTCCATTAAAGAAATGTAAAATAAATGTTCTGAAATAATTAAAAAAAAAACAGCTCAGCAAAAAGCTATATTTAGGTTAAACTTGGTTCGAACGTAGATAACGATGAACATCGCACTACCTTAGTGACCGCAAGACCAACTCAACTCTTATAAGGCGCATTCAAATTTGATCTTAGTTGTAATTTCTAGACGCAATATTCTAAACAATTTGAACCAGATAGTATACTTTCATAAAGTTTATTCTTGCACAGCACAAGCAGCCAACCTTCTCCTCGTGCAAATAGATTATTTTGTATTTTAAATAATCACTCCATTGAGACATCATAATAAAAAACCACCTATAAAATAGAAAATAAAAAATAGTAAAGAGACGTTGTTTTTGCAATTTAGTAAGGCAAGGTAAAATATGTTTGCGCGTAGTCACTGCATACCCTTAGTAGCATTTGAATACCAGTTTTATAATGAATACAAATATTTATTTTTCAACTACCCACTTATTACAAGTTATGCGAAAATATTACGATTTTATAAAGTTTATATTTGAAGGTTATCCGTCTATAGTTCTTTACAATAATACAAGAAATAGTTTTGGAATAAATTCTTAATTGAAAGCAAAACAACATCTTCGTCGCAGGATTTGATCTCGCAACTTGTTTTTCTCAGTCTTATACACAGACCACGAGACCAGAACTACTTGAACGCAATTATTAAAACAAGCTATTACACTAATTATATTATAACAAGTAGTTATAACTTAAAACCTAATGCTAACGTTTTAAAGATCAAATTTGCGTGTCTGTATTATTATTGTATTTGTTCATCAAGTCCCCGAGCACTTGTCTGATAAGCTCGTATAAATTGAATAAACCTTAATGTTACTGTCAGAGGGTCCAAATTCGTTTGTTTTTAGGGTGGGTAAGATAATGTTGCCAAAAGACTGTACTAGCGTAATTATTATTCCCTACGTCGACATTATACTGTATACAAAAATCTATATCAACCTTGTTGAAAGATGTTTTGTCGTCGGGTTTTGACGTTGTTTTCGCGCAAACATCACATTTCGACCTCACGACGCCCTGTTCGCCACAACCAATAACAACGTAACTCCTTGGGTGTATTATTGCTATTAGGTTTATTAGAGGTAGCCTTTTCACGATTACGACACTCGTCACTAACATGACCAAAAAGCTTGCAATAACTACAACGGGGTCTATTTCTGTTGTTGCAACGCGACGACGTAGTCGCACTCGTGGTAGCAGAACTCGATTGAGTGAGAATGCGGTCGGTGGTAGCCACCGCCGGTATTTTGATCGAAGTACTATTATTATTACTTGTATCCGAATTTACCTTAGACGCCTTGTAGGTATCCTCCGCGATCCTTGCCTTATATAATAAGTCGTCTAACCTACGAACACTGTTTTGCGGCACTCTATTCACTATGCGTCGGAGTAGTAAACCGTAACAAATGTCTACCTGCACTGTTTCTTCGAACGTGTACGGTAATTTAGCAATTAATGCTCGCACTTTACTTATAAATGTTTCTGCACGTTCTTCCCATTGTTCTCTGGCGAATATTTCCCGCAGGGTTTAGGTGCGCGGGCTGCGCCACGCCGTATGGCGCCACACGGCGGCTTCGCCCTCCAACAGCATGGGCAACCCACGTAGAGCATGCTCGTCGCTTAGTGCTACACACTCCTTGTAAATCTCGACGGCGTCCAGGAACGCTTCCAGGACTTCGGTGTCCTGAGACGACCCGTCGAATCTCGCCGTGCACTTCGTGAAGTTGGCGCCACTGCACGGCGTGGCTGCGACAGCGGCACCTCCGCTGGTCGCGTTTGATGATGGAGAGGCCCCGACTGCAGTGGAGGCCCTGAAGTCACTGCTGGACGTCATCAGCGTGTTGATGAGGCTTCTATTGGCTTCCACTTGCGCACGCGTTATCGTCTCGATTAGCGTGAATAAAAAGTCTGAAGGGCTCTGGGGAACTGGTTGAAGTGTCGGCCTCGAGCCGGCTCTCGCGGCATAATCCGCGTTGCCACGCTCGTCGACTCTCTCTTCTTCAGTGAACGTGACGTTATCTTCATCTTCTCCGCGTTGTTGACTCCTCGTTGTCGGCATCTTCACGTTAGTGATGACAAGGCGGATTCGGCCCCACGTTGGGCGCCAGTTTAATGATGGTACATTAAAACTTTATTGTATAACGGTTTTACAAGGTTACATATATCCGACAATAATAATTGAGACTCGAATCACAAAACTTTTAACATGAAACAAAATGGCGTCACAGCGCATTCGCTGAGGATTCGAAAATAGCGTCCGTCCGAGATGACGATACGGGGCGCTCTCTTCACGCCGTACGCGCCCCCGCGGCTCGGCCTGCGCTAGCGCGCGGGGCCGCGGGCGGCGGAGGTGGGCAGCGCGCGATAGCTGCGTCGCGTAGCAAGTGTTGCAACCACAGAGTAATAGACCACAGCCTACTCGAATTAATTTTCCCGCGCTATACATGTGTATGGATGTAAGATAACAAGAAAATTAGCATTTTTTAGTTAAGAAACTAAAATATGTTTATGGATGTAAGATAGAAGAAAATTAGCGTTTGCGAGTCAAGGAAATATTTTTTTTCTTAAAACCATTTAAGTCAGCAATAAATCTCCATAGGGCCAGCCAGGTAACCCGAAAGAATGACTATTTCATGAAATCTTGACATTTTAGGATTATACTGACTCATGGAGTTATTTTACTGATTTTAATTCTATTAATGGTTATAATTCTGAAAATACATAATGCTTACGCCCGCTAATCATACTTTAATCAACATAATATAACCTAATAGTTGACCCACGCAACACCGTCTGCGTCACAATTTTCATCACTGTTCCGCTCCTATTAGTCTTAGCGTAATGATATATAGCCTAAAGCCTTCCTCGATAAATGGGCTATCTAACACTAAAATAATTTTTCAAATCGGACCAGTAGTTCCTGAGACTAGCGCGTTTAATTAAACAAACAAACAAACTCTTCAGCTTTATATATTAGTATAGATAGATACTAACTTGCAAATTGCAAAAAAAAAACTTTTTTACCAAAAATACAACCGACTTCCAAAAACAAATCACTACAAGGTACAAGCTACAAAAAAACACCGACTTCAGAAATTTATTTTGTAAAAAGTTATTTTGTATTTTGTATCCGAAGTTATTTTGTGTTTTTATTTTTCACTTTTTAGTGGTACCTAGGTACCTGCGTACCCATTAACAGCGTACCGGCGCAATGTTATGTTAAGAACTGGTGTAAACACTAAAGAAACATGCGATTTCAGCAATCCCGATCCCTTTGCTATAATTTGTTTAAGAGTTCCGTTGCCTACCTCCGAAGTTCTTCGTCAGATCTCCACCAAATTGAAACGGGACCAGTCCAGGAAAATACTCTTTCAAACAAAAAAGAATCATCCTAATCGGCTGACAATTGGCTAAAGTATCGCTGAACAAACATTTTTCATGGGATCTCATCATCAGATCCTAATTTATACCTTTCATCATCAGCTCACCAACATGAGATGATGATTACCAGGCACAAATATCTGAATTGCGTTAGAAAGTTTACAAAAAACATTGTATGTACCTATAAAATTTGAGGGTTGCCCTCGATTTTCGTGGCATCTCATCATCAGATTCTGACATGGTGGTGACAATGGGATCAATCGCCCTCATCCCTTTCAGATGAGACAAAAATTTTTCAAATCGGTTCATGAATGACTGAGTTAAGAGGTAACAAACATATAAAAAAAAAAAGACGTGTGGCACTCGGAGACTGCCGCGGTAAAGCTATTGCATAGCATTTTTTATCAACTTATGCAATTATAATTATATATTTATTTTATTAATGCAGTATTTTTTTTTCTTTGTTTTTTTTTCTTTGATATTAATTCAAGTTACACTTTGAACTAAAAAAAAGTAAAAAATAAAAAGTAAAACTAAAAAGTATCACCGCTGTGCCGGTCGGAGTGACCGAAAACTAACACCCCCCGTTAGGTTTTTTTCGTTACGTTCTGGATTCGGTCTCCACGCTCAAGGCCCGCGATAGAAGCTATGCAATAGCTTAAAAAAAATACATACCGAATTGAGAACCTCCTCCTTTTTTTGAAGTCAGTTAAAAAACGTAAGAAAATTTGAATTTTCAAATATTTTTTTTTATATTTCCTGAAAATTAATACACAAAAAATAGTTTTGTGTCATCGTTTCTTACTTGCGCCATAACCAAATAAGAACGGAAGTTGTTCTTTCTGTTTATTTTTCTATCCTACTATAACTTTTGGTGCCGTTTTTAAATTTACCCTGGTGCGATTGGAGCGCCACCCTTATTTAACTTACTTTGCTTCTCCTCGCCCTTACTCTCCATGGTGGTCTAAAACTCTTCTGCTTCGTCAGCTGAAACGGTCTGACTGGAAGCCGACCCCAATATAGATGGGAAAAGGCTAGGCAGATGATGATGTTCTGAAGTTTGACATAAGGAACAGTTAAGTGCTGTCAAAGTCAATTGTTTGAGTCACTTGTCACTTGAGTGACAATAACGTCAACATCAACAACAAATATTCGATTCCAAATCCAAAGTTTACTGTATAGTGTGTCATAATTATTGTGTCGGTCGGATGTGTCGAGAAAAATATTTACATATTTTTATACGTAAAACTTAAGTGACTTATGTCAAAACATTTAAAATAAGATTTGGTGTGTAATGAAGATCTAAGAAAAGAAAAGCGTGTGGTGCAAGTAATAAAATAATGTTTGTAAATGTAAGTAAGTACATATAAACCGGTGCCGAACTTACAAAAATAACTTTATGACTCAGTGCAAATGAGAGTCTTTACTAAGATTATGATTTTAAAAGTAAAGAAGAATATACCATACCATACAAACAGTACTGTGACTAGCTTACAAAATCTAAAAAGGGAATACATTTTTTATTAAAAAGTTCTGAATTAGAATACACTTTATAAATATTGTTTGGTGGGTGGAATACACTCGAAAACTAATAGGGGATCTATTTGTTACTGCAGCGTCCCATCTTTAAGAGAAAAATATTTTTGAAAGTCATATAATAGCATCTGCTATGGATGCCAATGTAATTACAACTCAGCCACCAATAAATTTTACAAACAATGCAGAACCAAATCTGGTTGAAAATGAATCAAATGTAATAACAGCTCAACCTTTGTTGAATGATCCAAATGACGAAGAACAGAAGAAGAAAAGTTTCAGCCAATTCAACCCTGCAATGCAAAAACCTCCAGAAACACAGAATCAGGGAAGTAATGCTGAAGTAGCAGAGAACTGCACATGGTGCTGCATTGTTTGTGCGGACTGTTCTCGGGACTGTGACATCACAGGGTGTGACTGCTGTTGTGATGACAACGGTGACTGTTGCACTGCATGCTGTGAAAGTGGACCGTCTGCAGACACCATAGACGGAGATGATGTTGCAGGCTGTTTAGAATGCTGCGGTTCTTGTTTTGAACTTTGTAACAGTTGCTGTAGTGATTAACCTATTATATTATGTCCATAGTTATTATTTTATAAACCTCATGTATAATCCGGTTGTATGTAGGCTTGTATGTAAATCGGGCTGGTTTCCGCAACTCCACGAGTAAGCGCGTATTTTGTGAGCAGGTGGGACAAATGTGTCATTCGATCCACCCCAGCTCCCCAAGGAAGGCCAGCAATGCCTTGGTGTTACCAACCATCTCACAGAGGGTACCTGGGTTTCCGAAGTACTTTGCCCTGTAATCCGCGACTACTGAGCAGCTTAGAAGCAGGTGTGCTGCTGTCTCATTCTCCTCAATGCAGGCTCTGCATAGCGGGCTGTCAGTGACTCCTTTAGCATAGAGTTGTTTATTAAAAGGCCCATGGCCAGTAAAAATAGATCTGGTTAGCTTGTATTCTAAACTAAATTGCCAAGTTTATCTCTCGTTAGAGAACTTTATATTTGATGGGCATTATTTCGATATTTTTTTTATATAATATAGTTATATTTTGATATTGCAGTTATTTATATAGTTATAAGATATTTTATATTCTAGCTTTGTTAAGTTGATGTCCATGTTTAACATTATTCACACACAGTACAGTCAACAAAGGTTATACAAAGGTTATATAGGTATACAGGCAAAAATATTATTTTTTCCACAGCACTGCCAAAATTTATTTCTGACTAGTTGACCCGCGCAACTTCGTCTGCTTCGCTCCTATTGGTCTTAGCGTGATGATATATAGCCTTCCTTGATAAATGGGCTCTCTAACACTGAAAGTAATTTTCAAATCGGCCCAGTATTTCCTGAGATCCAAACAAACAAACTCTTCAGCTTTATATATTAATAGTATAGATGTGTGTATTATATTTTTTTAAGCTTTTGACATACCTACGAGTGTGTTGTACAATAACAGTCTACTCAGTACACTCACGACATTGTTTAAAGCTAGTTGTAAGTTAGCTGCCTGCATACCCAATAGCTTTGTTGACTGTACAATAGTGCCATATTTATATACCTTTAATACCCTATTAGCTGAGCAGTGCAACTTTGTCTGTATCACACTGTTAATTAAAGCTCCATACCTTTATGTCGTAGCGCTATATTACATAGCCTTGATAAGTGGGCTATCCAACACCAAAATATTTTTCCAATTCGAATCAAAGCAAAACAAAGGAGTGGAACTCTCTGCCTGCGTCTGTGTTTCCAAACGCTTACAACCCATCTATCATCTCTGACCTAGACTAGAGTCAAGAGCAAACCCATGACAAATAAAAAAAAAACCAGTAGTTCCTGAAATTACCATGATCAACCAAACAAACTAACTCTTCAGCTTTATAACATTAGTATAGATAGGCCTGTTATCTTTACGTAAACTGGCACATTAGACCAACATAATAAAATATAGTAACCTTAACAACACTTTTTATGTAATCAGAATGAAGAATCAATCAACCAACATATTAAGTATTGACATTTTTGTAGTAGTCTATGCGACACCGCGCAGCGTAACACGACGCTGTCACTTCGTGTGTCTTAAGGAATAATAATAATAATAATAATGGGATACCATTCCATTTGAAATGTCTAAAGAAGCCTCTGCGAGTTGGCTTCTGTCCCTCGTATGCCTACCAAAGGACCGGGTCTCTAGGGACCCAAAAAATGGAAAAACATAAAAAATAACAATAATTATTGTTAGTGGCCTTTATCGAAAAGGTATTTTGTATGTTAGGTACTGCGAAATTAAAAGACAATAGGCGCGTCCCACATGTGAGACGGCCGGGCCTAACGAAACGCCCTTGTCCTTGAGCTTCATATCTCAAGCTCTTTTGCTTGAGACATAAAGCACATTTTCCAAAAGATGTAATTTCATCGGCGTTTAGTCGGCGGTAAGGGCTTGATTATGCAGAGTGAATTTTTTATGTTTGCCTTCATGGCCAAATATGAAACAATAAGAAATATCTAAAAACACTGAAATGAGTCTCAACCCCAATTTAGTTAGCCATGCCTTTAGTTTGTCATGTATTATTACATCCCAGAATTTGATCCTTATGTCTACACTTTCGGATGGTGTACCTACTTAATAATATGTAGAGGGTGATTTTTTTTTCAAAATTAACTGGTTTGATTCCTGGGTAAGAAAAAGGGTTTTCCAAAAATGGTGTAGTTTTAGTTTTCAGGGGCACGAGACTCCTTTCAGTGTTTTTCGAAATTCCTTATAGTTTCGTATTTGGCCCTGAAGGCACACTTAAAAAAAATCTGTATATCGATTGTATGAAGGAGGCATTAGAGGTTAGAATTACGCTGGATTTCAGTTGAAAGCATTTTATCCATAAGGTGTACATAATAAGCTAAAATGTCCTCTTTTTATAAACTTGTAAATGCAACTAACTATATAAGGTCAAATAAGATTGGCTAGAGAAACTGGATGTGATGGGTATCTATCTACACTATAACTTCTTATGATCGCTTTTAAAAACGTAAGTATTTTTTAGTAAGTTGTGAAAATAGACGAACTTAATTATACATATAACCAAGTTAGATTAGTTTATGAACAATAATTCCGACCTATTCTTCTTCTTACCGTGTGGGCAGTAAAGTCTAACGACCACTCATGACCCATTGACGTTTAGTTAGATACTTTCATTTTTTTTCGTTGGGTCGCTCGGTATGTGCATTTAGCCAATGTCACGTTTGGTAGATGCTATCATGCAAATTGCTGTCAAAACAATACATTGACTTTTTTAATTATATTTTTAGTCAGAACCGGCTCAGTTTCCAATATGGAAGAAAAAAATATATAAGTACTTATAGGTACTTATTATATTCTTTCGAACACCGTATACCGGTACGTACCTACCGGGGTGTTTTAAACCGAGTATCGAATTCTTGGTGCTGCAAAATGCTACAATTTGCCAGGCAGTGAAAAAATAAGAACAAAGTGTGAAATTAAAAAGGAAGAAAGGCTAAGTCAACGCGATTTTTAAATCTCACGGTTTATATTGATAAGAAAATCTGGTTTTGGTGTTGGTATCAAAGATTGTATTGTCTGGTGTAGGTTAATTGTAATGTTAATATTTTAGTTTTAGGCTTGGCTTGTGAATGTTATCTGGATTGTTTTCCTAACCCCCTGATAGTGGGAGGGACACCTCCGGATAAATTTTGGAGTTGTCTCAAAACGCGCGTTGTCGCGTAATGCTGGCACTTTGCGTACCTATTTCTCAAAATATGCGCAATATAAAATGAATCTTATTTCGGACGACAATAAGGTTTAGTTTATATTGTACAAGTGAAGTACCCGCATTATAATGTGTTAACCTAAATGTTTTGTTCTTTTTTAGTATAATGAATAATGGGTGACATGGTAACTAACACTGATCAATAGTTGCTTGAGTGTATTTATGACTGAGAACCACTACTATTGCAAGCCTTGGCAACAAAATCATTGAAGGACCATCAACTTCAAGCTGAAGAAAGAGAATTTTGTCAAGTAATATTAATACTTATAAAATTAATACTTTTTTAGGTTGAGATAAAGTTAGACTTACCGTCCAACAAGTAAGTACTAGAGGAGACCTAATTTTTAAATTTTTGCAACTTTTTTGTTGCTTAAGAAGTAACAATCTTAAGAAAAAGTTTTTTTTCTTGTAGTGGTTTTAAGTGCAAATAAATATTTCATGACTGACTAACAATGTTTGTCTACCAGCTTGCCAGAACAAGGATTTTGATAGCCACATACCGAATAAGCATTTTCAAATCGTTTGAGTGAACCAAAACTTATACAAGAAATGTCTCAATCAGCAAAAAACTACAATGCAATTACTTCTCAGCCTCGAAACTGTTCTGTGAACATATCAGAACAGACTCCAGCAGCTCCACTTTTGACAAATGGCGAAGATAAGGAGAATGAGAATGGTGATTCCTTCCTTGACTGCTGTTGTCACTGCCTAGAGCTCTGTGCTCGTTGCCTTTTTGTGTGCACTATTTTTGTAGATTGTATATGCTATGTTATTAGCCCTGATTACCGCCGACGCCGGTTTGACTCTATATATAGATTTAATATATAATATAAATTATAAAGTCAAATATGTTAAATTGGCCTTCAATATCGAAAATACCCATGGCTAAGTGTAATAATCTAACCTTTTTCAAATGTAAGTAATAGACAAAAAAACTCGAGATGAAATAAACATAACTCCGCCCCTAAGACTAGTCACTGATCAAGACATATACTGTGTACTTAAAAATATTGGTGGGAAGATGGAGTTGTCATGCGCTCTTGAAGTTTTTTCTATAATATGCACACCTTCGTTTTTACAAGATGGATGGCTCTAAATAACTGGTGCTACTTCATAGTGATGTCTGTCTCTGTTTTTTATACAATGTGTAAAAGAAAGAAAACATAAACTTAAAATTGAAGGTATTTGTCATCATAACATAAACAATTGATATGAATCCCTCTTAAAAATAATGCTTTCATAGTGTAGGTACTTTTATATCTGTTTTATATTTACATTTTGCATACTGGTGTTCAGCTGAATCCGGTTTGACTGGAAGCCGACCCCAATATAGTTGGGAAAAGGCTAGGCAGATGATGATATTTACATTTTGCAGTTGCTTTCTTATTAGATATTTTATATTCTAGCATATGTTTAAGTGAAGATGCAAGATAGTCAATTTATAATTAATTGCACAGTGCCATATTATAGTTCTTGTAAAATTAAGATACCTATTGCCTGTACTCTTTATTTATTTATTTATTTATATATACTTTATTGTATACTAAAATATTTATTTATGTCAGTTATGTACACATGCCAGCACATCAAGCTATCTGAAACTAATATTTTTCCAATCAACCTTGAACCTATGGCTTTAGTGTTAAAGTTGAACATCTATTAAAGAAATTTGATAGTGTTGTAGCTAAATGTGCTGGCGTCTGTACTTACTACTTACATATGTATAAAGATATTTGGTAAAGAAAGAAAGAAAATTGTTTATTTGGAACTCACTCAACGAAAAAAAAGTAAGTGGTTGGTTTATTGTTTATGCCCACATCAGTCTATGGTTCCATTGAAGTATATTCATAAATAAACAATATTATATTGTAGTCTTGTGTTCATAAATGCGTGGTAAGCGAATTTTTTGAAAGAGAAGGCTTCTCTTTTTTAAGATGTAAGTGATTGATGTTTCATATTTTTTTTAAGCTATATTAAAACTTTTATACATTTCATATTGCTTAATATGTAACACATTGCATAATCTATTTCTACAGCCCATATATAGCCATATATTTATATAAAATAATAATCAGTTGATTAGTTTGTAATTAGGCTCATAATGTTATTAATTCTTTGATCTAGCTTGTCATTGGTCAAACCAAGCTAATAGAACATTAATATAAAATAAATGCAATGCATTTTTTTAAATGCATTTAAAATCCTTGATTTTTGAAGTGAAAACTTCAAAAATCAAGGATTGTAAATTCGTAAAACATCAGGACACGTGACCTGATCGAAAATTCGTAAGACGGAGGGAGAGAAGCACGTATTCAAGTTTTCACTTCTGCCGTCACTCCCGGAGTGCAACCCGTTTTTTTTATCAAAGATATTTTGTTGGTATATCCCACGCGACGGCACCCCTATACAGTAGTCATGACTTAACATTGTTTGCAAAAAGCCAGGCAGATGGTGATGATTTTGTTACGCAATATTTATATTTTAATTAGTCCTGTCCGCTGTGTTCTCTCTCGAAATATATGTAACGGATGTACTATCTAGCTTTATATTAATACCGGTAGCTATTAATAGAATATATACTAATTACCATGTTAATTATGGAAATAATTGTCATTGAAATTAGTATAATAGCTGTCCCAATTATGGATAGACAAGGAAATAGGTTGAATTGGGCAGTTTAAAGCCTCGTATCCAAAAGGCCACAATGACGCGCGACATGATGAACAACATGTCTCTCATCAAGTTGCAACGGCAATGAGGAACTTTTATTTAATAAAATTGTCAATGTTGCCTGCTGGTAACGTCGCGCGTTAAATGTTGCCTAGTGGATGCGAGGCTTTACTTTGCCCACTTGCCCACTTCTGGACTTCTTTTTCATGTGCCAAACCCAGATTCTGTCCGATAGTAACGATGCTAGGTTTTATAGGTATTTAAAAGTTTTAATAATTGTCACAGTTCAACGTCTTGCCGTTGCAATATCTATTCTTAGGATTCCGTACCCGACGGGTAACCTACGGAACCTTATTACTAAACTTCCGCTAGCCGTCCGTCTGTCCGTCAGCGGCATGTAGCTGTATCTCATTAACCGTAATAGGTAGGGCACTTGGCAATTTCACAAGGTGTGTGCACATAACATCAAATAATTAAAATTGAATTAAATTTAAAAATAAAGAATGATAGGATTTAAGACACGTGATTTTTTTCAGTTCATGATACGGAACCCTTCGTGGGCGAGTCTAACTTGCTTATATTTCTGTTTTATCGTCATAACGTTGCGTCATTCATCACATGTACCTACGAAGTTTCGCTAGATAATTTTAATTGGCCAAAAATTGATTGTAGCAAACCATTTTTGGTGTCCTCTGTATTGCAAGTTTGCAACTGAGTTCTGAAGACTTCGAGTTCTAAGTGTTGTACTAGGTACTTAAGTATATTAAACAGAAGTTATTAAAAAAACTTCTTTTATGTTAAGATTGTAAACGAGCATAATATAAATGCATTTTTGTACACATTATTGTGGTGCTATCTTATGTACTTATGTAATGAAGATGTTAGACCTGAAATGAAATATATTTTGTAACAGACTAAGTAACATGTTAAAAATTATATTTTTGTATGAAAAACTACTATTTTATATTAATCGTTGTTTAGTTACCTAAGTGCGTTATACTTACAGTAAGAATTTTTCAGCATGTGAAATTCAACCTCACATTGTTTAGTCCGTTAATTATTTGAATGTGTACCTATACTTTATGGTCCTAGTATCACTCCTGGCGTCGAGTCACAGATCTATTGTTAGATTCTACCCCTGCACGTGTAAGTGGACACGCCCTTATTTATCGGGGCTTGTTATGTCTGGTTTACAATGTTTTTATGCTTGAGTTTGACTGATAGTGTTGGCATAAGGGAGTGTGCTAGCTTACAAGTGGTGAATAAGTTAGTTTTACGTGTTACCTATATTATATTAATTTCTTTTGTTATAATACTTTTTTTGATACGCTTTTGCTGTTTATTAAGTGCATAGTGCGAGTTTTATACGTATCTACTCATCGCATTGACGCAAACGTCAATTTGTATTGATCCTGGATAAGCGCCGTGTTGACTAAACTGTAAACCATTTTTGTCATGTCCTATAAAACATTGTATAATTGGTAATTTCATGATGTGGCCGAGGTTCATGGAATGACGGGAGCTAGTGGGCGAGCTAAGTGAACTAAGTTCCCGTCACCCCATTCATATAAAGTTAATTAAGGAGCTGCGTACAGAAATAGACGGATAATATCCTTGTCGAGGTTGTGTTCATTATGAGCCATGTTTCCTTTGACGTGCGGCTTAATGTAGGTATGCACATTAGTAGCATAATAATCGTGGTGCTAATTTTATACTCTGTAGAAGGATCAGTTCAAACAGAGATGTACTGCTATGTGTTCCTTACTGTGTAGTCAATACAGTTCAATATTGTATATCTATTGACAACAGTGCGCGCATCGTTGCGTCTTGGTCTGAACTGAGGGCTTAGTTCTAGTTTTTATGAAAGTGTTATTCATGTTAAAATTTAAGGTGGTTGCGCCAGGGTAGCCCGCGAAATTCAAATATTTACATAACAATATTTGAATTTCGTGGGCTACCCTGGCGCATCCACCTTAAGATGATAAAATGCAAGAGAATGAATAAAGTGAAGGGCTCTCTAATGTTTTCTTCAACACACTTGAAAACAGGCTTTTATTCTCCATATTGTTTGGTTCAGAATTCAGTGTTTTTAATACAAGTGCTTTTCACACTCTTGAGAAAATCTGCGAGCCATAAATCTCATACAAATGTTTTCATACAAAGTATTATTAATTATGAAATGCTATTTAATTTTTCGAGTGTGTTGAAGAACGTCGTTTGTTGCACGTGGGGCATCTATTGCAGTTCGGCTCAGGCATCTATTCGCCACGGCTGCAATTAAAAAATTTGCCTACTTGCATCAAAATGTAGGTACTAAGTATTTTTATATCAATATATGAAATACATATATTACTGTTTAGTTGTTTATTGATATTAAATGTATCTATACCTACATCACAATAATATTGTTTTATTTAGTTACACATCCTTCATTTTTAGGGCTCCGTACTCAAAGGGTACCCTATTAATAAGCCTCCGCTGTCCGTCCGTTTGTCTGTCTGTCAGTGGGCTGTATCTCATGAACCGTAATAGGTAAACAGTTGTTTTCTTCAGATTGTGTACTTCTATTGCCGACATAACAACAAGTATTATAAGGTTTATGGTACTTGGCCTTATTTAGAACTAGAATAGGGAAACTGAAATAATTATTACGGAAATAAGACACTAATAAAGGAATTATAGAGGTATGAAATGACTGTTAAGTCTTGCAGATTGTGTGTTGGAAAACATATATTTGTTTATTATTCTCCGAACTTCCTAATTTGCGATTAGATAGGTATGCATAACAAATGAGTAATATCACACGTTAGGTGCATAGATACCTATTTTTTTTTATTGTGTCAAGGAAAATTGAATATTCTTGATAGTAGGTAGGTAGTAAATAATTAGCGACAAGCTGCATTTGAATAACTGATCCTTATCAATTTGACATTAGGTTTAGGTGTTAAAAATAAAATGACCAGAAATACTTTTTCACATGTTTAATCACACCGATCACAATACACATAAAATGACTAGATATAGAGATATACAACAATAAAATAGTTGAAAATTGCTCATCTAAAGAGTATTATAGACAGACATAGACGTTAACGATATTCGTTAGGCTCAAGTCACACCGAGATGGCAGCGAAGCGGCGAGCAGTTTCCGTGTCATATAATTTTAAACTTTGTCTTCATTTACATAACACATAGTATCGCTTGATCGCTTGAGAAATTTGAAAAGGGCCCGCGGCGCCGCTAGCACCCCGATGACTCCCGCGATTATATGTTTTATAGTAAAGAAGATAAAGTTTAAAATGATATGGCACTGAAACTGCTCGCCGCTTCGCTGCCACCTCGGTGTGACTTGAGCCTTAGGGCTGGCGCAGACAAGTACGACAACGTTGCGACGGCGCTTTCTAACTGACTTCAAACTGTATGATCGACACGTGTGTTTGCATGTCTGCGATTTTTTCCTAGAAATTATTCTATTTGTTAGCTTCTTCGATCAAACGAGCGAACCTTGAAAACTAATTGTCGCATCGCACTGTCTGCGGGAGTCTTTATCGAGTGACGTAAGGTGGTGATTGCAGGTACTATTTTTGTACATATTACAAAAATAGTAATAGTTACAACGATGTTTTCGTAGTGAGTCACAAACAATACACTATAATTAAATTGTCTTTATCAAACAATTAATTCTCAACGGCTTAGTTGATTGGTAGTGAGATAAAGAATAATACTACCCTCTTTTGATTTATGCCCATTTTCAAATATGGTAATAAGAAAAACTATTTTGAAATGTAAGTTCACGCAACCAGGCCCCCAAGATACAGGCGCTGCTAAGTTTGGGGACCATCGTTAAATGACTACGCTGATTATTTATCTTTTTTACTGTAAGCATATTTTTTAAGTATTTCCACCATTTGTCATATTTTTCTTTTGTAACAATGGACAAATAAACTGTTATTATTAAACTATTATTAATAGGTACCATCTGGCGCAGCAATAAATAAAATATATAGGTAATGAGTTATTTATATCTTTTCCAATAACTAAGTAGGACTGGTAGGTGGTAGGTACACGCGTTCTGATAACACGGGAATTTCTAGTATGGTATAATGACATCATGTAGAATTTTGAACCAATTAATGAGTACATAAGTTCAACGCAGGTCATTTCTATATTTAGGAATTCAAAGTTGGCCATAATTGAACATTTTCGGATTAGAACTCTATGTCATAGAGAACAAAGTTTAAATTATTTTGCAGCCCCATACTTTTTTTAAGGCCTTTTTGACAAATGATTCTAACTTAATTAAAAATCAACTCTAACTTTTCAATGATAAGGTCGATTCTGGCGATGGATTGAAATTATTTCGGGTATTTACCTATACGTATAAGGCTTTTATACTCTATAAAGTAGGTACCCATATAATAATAATAGTAGTAATAAAAGCAAGTATAAAGTAAGTAAGTATAATATATAATAGTACATTACTATTATATATTATACTTACTACGCTGGGGCATATTGTGGAATGGTTATAAATAACTTATACTACATTTCACTCTACATTCTACTTATTCTGTCATTTCACTTCAAAATTTCAAATACGAAGAATATATATAACACATATAATATATATATTCCCACCCAGGACAAATGTTTGTGTGATGAGCATGATCATTTGTTCTGTGTCTGGGTGTAGTTTATCTATAATATGTATGTATTTAGAAATATATAAGTATGTTTATCAGTTGTCTAGTACCCATAACACAAGCTCTGCTTAGTTTGGGACTAGATGGCGTTGTGTGATAGTTGTGTGGAATATTATTATTATTATGTTATATTATATTATATTATATATGCCGATTTTTGGTTTTCAAGATCCTACCCTATCCTTTTGTTTAAAAATATTTCTATTTTGTTGTTTGTCCTGTGTGAATCACAAATAAGCATTTTTTTACACTGTAAAAGTGTATTTTTGCAAGTTGTCGAGTCTCAAGAGCCAAGGCAGACCACCTTCGTCACTCGAAAACGAAATACAAGTAATAAGTTTATAATAGAACGACTAAAATTGACTAAACTACCCACGATACAGCACAGCTCATAGTGAAATAACGCGAAGAGAGATGTGATCTATTTGCTATAAATATACAAACAATATATTTTATTACAAAACAATTCGGTATTTTGGCAAAATACGCGCCTACGCATAAATATTTCATGCAATATTGTTCTGTTGTAGACCTCAAAAGTATACATTGGATGGTATAGTATAATTCGTTTTTTTTTTATACAGTTTGGGCCCGCTTCTAGAGAAATACCGTCAATTCAATAATAAAGTCACAGAAAAAACTTATGGTTATTTAAGGTTTCTTTATTCTGTTTGGTCTTCAGTGGAAACTACAAATTATAATCGTGCTCATAATATATTGTGTCAGTGGTCTACCAGATATTTCAAGCAAATAATTACAAGGGAACATAACCCGGGACTAAAACTACCTATCATCATCATATCAGTCGAAAAACGTCCACTGCTGGACATAGGCCTCCTCCAAGCGTCGCCACAACGACCGGTCCTGCGCGTCTCGCATCCAGCGGCTACCCGCGACCTTCACCAGGTCATCGGTCCACTGTGTGGGAGGCCGCGCCAACGTTGCGTCTTCCGGTACGCGGTGGCCACTCCAGAACTTTTCGGCCCCAAAGACCATCGTACCTAGCATATTATGTTCTAATCCAGGCCATAGTCTACTCATGTACCAAATTTCATTTAAGGTGGATGCTCCAGGGTAGCCCGCGAAATTCAAATATTTTTATGTTTTTTGCAATTTGCCGGTTAGTGTGAAGCTGTATGTGGACCAAATACGATTCGCGACCGTAACGCGTATTTATCTAAAGAATTATAACCATTTTAATAATCAATATAGCCCTCTAAGTTCATGTTTCTATCAAGAATGAATTTTTCATGAAATAATCATTCTGTCGAGCTACATGAACTTAGAGGGCTATATGATGGTAGTGAAATGAAGTCTTGATGTGACTTTTTATTTTACAAAAACACATTTTAAACAAGTTAACTACTGCATAAACGACGAGGTTCAATTGATTTAGTAATCGTTTTTGTTGTATTGGGTTTTAGTTGAGAGCAAACCCATCTCTAATACAAAAAAAAAGTTGCATTTTATTTTTAGACAGAGTTTTTAAATAAAAAGACACGTCAAGATTATTTACCTTTATTTATCTACCTAAACCATTCTAGAACCTATACGTATAGTATACGTACCTATACGTATAGTATACGTACCTATACGTATAGTATACGTATTTTCATTATTAGTGCAAATGTAATAATCTTGAATTTTACGAATTAGGTATAGTACAGGTTTTATAAAAACTTGTAGAACACGAGGAATCTAATCGGTTCTCAATTATTGAGGTTTTCCTCAATTAAGTCAAAATTACTGTAATCTTGAACACATTCATGGCTCTAGGAATGGTATGACCGGTAGGTAAATAGATGGACGAATTAAATATAGTTATTTGAGACATTTACTGTTTTTGTTTTTGAGGTCTACAACACTATAGCAATTTTATATCTAAGAATTTGAATACAACATTGATATATTATTAAAATCTCTCAACTTTGGTGTTCGTTACTTTGTATTTTAGTCGTCAGACAACTAGATTTTTTAAAATTTTATCTATAAAGATTGCATATACATTTATATAATTTTCACAGACTATAGAAGGCGCCAGATCAATGTGCAATAACGGTTATTGACCCACATACATTTATTGACTTTCTTAATATCAAAAACAGAAACAAAGACATAATGCCGTCAGGACGGATCACGATGGAAGTTGATCCTGAATCAACTTCCATCACGACAACAACAACATTACGTTCAACAACAACATTACGTTCTCTAGTAATGAAAAACGGTTCTCAATTTATTGTTCGGGTATCTACGAAGGGATATTAGAAAAAGGTCAACGTACTCTATTGCAAATTTATCTGGCGGCTACTATAAAATACTACTATACTTCAGATAAATGGTATCAATTGTAGGATTTAGTTTACAACGAATTTATTGTATTTCTGCTAGCCTATGGTTAATTGAAATTCGCAATTAGGACAAATATCTCGAATGTCTTTTATTTTGCCTACATTGCGAGGCTGATTTGACTTATCGTCTATATTTTGGCAAGTTATTAATTATATTTATGCTTAGGTAAATAATATTTTGGCTAAATTAGTGGTTAATATAGTTTTATACTCGGGATACAAGATTTCTTCTTATCGTGTGGGCAGTAAGGTCTAAAATCCCCACACGCCCTAGTGTCAGAGTTTCTAAACCGCCTCAAGGGCCTCTGACATGATACACGATGAAGTAGCAGACTATCTTACTGTACCTACTGAGTGTTAATATTTTAGTTTTAAATAATCCTGACTCAATTGGTTGTTTTATGAGTAAAATATCTGTTGAGTAATTAGTAGTAATTGCTAAGCTAATAACGATAACATTCTATCCACAATCGTCTAATGTGTTCTTTGAAGCCATCGCTAACTAATTTCTTTATATTTTTGCTTGACATATTTCACTACGTTAAACCTAATTATTTTGCTTCCTATCGTATTGAATATCTACAAGTACAATATAATGTAGAATTTATCTAAATCTTAAACTGACTAGAAGCATATTTAACATTTAAATAAAATAATATACTTACTTAAAACTATTATTAAAATTTTAATTATGTACTTTTAGTGACGTTTTAGAATGGTAAAATATACGTAATTATAATAAATAAAACGATGTATAATTAATACTAAGGCAGGTACAGTTTTTACTCACGACAGTGACAATGATATGGCTCTAGAATTACTTAACGACTATTTTTTTAATATTTAGTCAGTGGTGGGTGGCAAGAATTTAAAATGGCAATTAATTTAGTTCAATATTTTAATGTTCGAAGTATAAATTAAGCCGCGCGTATCTTTGTATATTTAACATTTATTTTATACAGAGAGACAGCTATGCCTAGGGCACTAGATACTACGGTACTATGCTTTTTCAAATACCTATTTCGTTCTACGCAACATACATGAATTGAATTATTGTCACTCCATATGCTGGCTACTAGCGACCCTAACTAAATGACACAGACCGCGATTTGACCTGAATTTTTTCCAAGATCCCAGAGCGGCCAGACCTTACTTATCTTTCACTGACAAAATATAAAGAACTAGTTGACCCGCGCAACTTCGTACCTATGCGTCACAATTTTCATTACTGCTCCGCTCCTTTTTGTCTCGTACGCAGATACGCTAGCTTGGGCCGGCTCTGATATCATGAGATATTTGCTAAAGTCAATCCAGCTGCATATTATTGTGTTGGGTCGTATTTGTGCGCCTTTTGGCACAGTTGATTGACTACAAAACTCGTTGTGATATAACGTAGGCTTAAAATATTCGTTTGATTGGTTTATCCCGCGCCACGCGCTAAAGAGTTGATAATTCGGTTTAGTCCATTTATTTATCTATGTGTTTTACCTACAAAAAAAAAACCTATATCTATAGTAGATACTGGTATAGGACAAGAGATAAGACTAAACCGATATTTTATTTAGATAACCTTTTTGGAGTTAGCCACAAATTCTCGCAACGGTAAGGCCGCTCCGCGAAGCCTGTGAAGTACTCAGGAAGCTTCTGTGCTTGTGCGGAGCTAGGCTGTCTATATGCCGAATGGGAGTCTATGTGCGGGTTTTGAATAGTGTTAGTGAAAAGGGGCATGAGAGATTCATGCCTCTAAGCAAGAAGTTGTTAGACTACCGAGAAAAGTGGAGAGTGATCTACCTTCTCTATACCACACTTATAAAACCATAAAATTCTTGCCACAAACCCTACTAGAAACATAATAACTATCGAAATACTATTCTAGAAGACTTAATAAAAGTTTATTATAAGGAAGAAATGACGTGTTCATAACAATATAAGTAATATAATTTTAATATACAAGTATAACAGTACGATCTTATGTTTATAGTCGAGATTGTTGGTGATCTCAGGAACTACTGAACCGATTGAGATAGTGTTTGTTATGAATATAGCTTAGACGTTCTTCTGAATACAGCGTATACTTGATGAGCGGCACAATGTTTATGAAGTAAGTACAATCTTTTTATGGTTCCATAAACGGTAACCTACGGAACCATATTACTAAGCCTCCCCTGTCCGAAAGAGATAGAAATAGGTAGACAGTTCAAATTAAAATCAGCCAACTTGCACTTGACCAGTTTTTCTAATATTAGAGCAAAAACCTCTATTTTAATAATATTTAAAAGCAAATTCAATAATTTCATTTTATAATACTTCACAACATGTAGTTCACACCTCTGAATATGGACATTACATGGATACAAATATACCTATATGTATTATTTTTGTAACTTAGTGCTTTTGTATACTTTGAAAGACCCAAAATTGTTAGATTCAAAACAGAAGAGAGACATACACAAGGTTATTTTTAAAACACCAACAACCTCTTAGACAGTCAATGTACACATAAACAACTTTTAGGAAACTCGAAAAATATATCAGCTGTTTCATACAAAATGCAATATTTAGCCAAGGAAAATTTATAAAACAGCTGATATTTTTTTCGAGTTTTCGGGGTTGGTCTCAAAGAAAAAGTTGTTTATAATCATGTGTCCTCTCACTGCCTCAGAGGTTGTTGGTATGTTACAAATAGCCCTGTATTTTAATATAAATATATTACTTTGATGGCGGGCGAATGATTCGTATCTGATTATCACAATAGTGATGAGCATCGTATTATTATTGCTGGAGGGCTAGTTATAACCTCCAAATTCTCCTTTTATTTGCATTCAGTCACAAGTAGTGATGTACAAGTTCTTATTATTTTTCTACTATACTTTATTAAAGTAGATATTATATTATTATTTATTTGATTTACTCGCGATAGTAAATAGACACCGATCACAATCTATTTCTAGTATTGGAGTCTGTTATTTTAAGATTATTTGTATATTTTTCCAACGGATATGTTTTTTTTTTGTATTACATTCGATCTAAAACATGGTTCTGAATGGTTTATTTAAAAATATTATGTTAATATTAATACAATGAAGTATAGAACTCCCAAATTACTGACGACATTTAACTTTTTATATTATTTATATTTATACATACATGCAAAACATCATAAATTGCAAATAATGTACCCTGTGGTATATCCTCCTCTCGATCTTAAACATTAAATAAATACAATTATTTATTTATATAAAATAGAAATGAGAAAGAGCGAAAACAGCAATTATTAAAAATAATAAATTAGACTTCATGAGTATTTTTTTTAATAAATCGAAGTGATTACAGTTGAAGTGAAAAATTACTTCGATTGTAATAATTGTTGTATGATTGTAAAAATAATTAATATTATTAAACTAATTTATCAATTAATATTTGGAATGTCATAACTAGATTGTCAAAGAGATTTAATTATACAGGATTTTTATCAAACCGTTTCAAAATTGTTTAATACAATTTAATAAATATGACTAAATATATATATTATTATTTCAACACATTTTTAAGTACAATAAAATATTTTAAATATCCTTACAATTAAAGTAATTGGCAATTACTTATTTTATTATGTAGGGAGTAGTTTCTATATATTTTTATGACTGTTAGGAACAACAGTTGAAATTTTATATATACTGTAAACTTTAATCAGGATTTTAGTAATTGAGGGCAATGCATATACGACTTAAACTTTGTATTGGTTGTGTCATGTGAGTAAGTACGTACTTTATAACTTGATAATGAGCTATAGTCTTGGCATATACGACAATACTGGTTTCGAAGTAGGGGTCATAAAAAGAGCGAGTAGGACACTGCATATTTATTGAATAAGGTTAGTGTCATCTCGCTCCAGCGTTACATGACCGGCATGACCGCGTCATAATAAATTATATATATCTTACTACAAACATTTAACATCGACTATATAGTAGTATTACCTGTTTTTATTAAAACAAAAACCATTTGTTCCTCAATCACTAAAATCCAGTTAATATATATAATTTATACTTTTTAAATAATATAATTTATATATCCGTTTCTTTAAATATACTGTTAGGACTTTCTACACTGAAATGTATGTACCGTGAGTTGGGTGAGTCTGCGACCGCTTCAGTGACCGTCTCGGGATCTTCCGGCTTTATGTGCTTCGGGGACGACTCAGAATGAAACTCCTGACGAAAATTGCCTGGAAAGTCAGAAATTAACGATTAGCTGTTAATTTTTTTGCCTAACGTTTTTGTGATAAAAGATATAAATAAAATGTCTGGGGTAATATTAAACTCTCAAAATAAAGGGGATTTAAGCCTCCTAACGGTGGCACTTCAGATGGCATATTTGCGCAAATATTCGCCGCACTTATTTGATATATATATATATATATATATTCCTTTAATAATATCCGCAATCAGTCATCTAGGACTATAATCGGATATGTTGAGTGAGAATTTGATGTGAGGATGCTGTCACCACTGACAGATCCCTTAGAATATGGATTTCCTCTTCAGTCTTGAGGTCTTTTTACTAAGAAGTCCCGAAGCCAGAGGGTTTGGCTGAAGTAAAAAAAATATTAAATTTATCACAATGATTTTAGGGCATATTTTCTATTATCCAAGTAACGCGAATATTTTGAAAAATACGTCACATAAAGTGCTACGGTTGTTTGGAAATAAAGGCGCCTTTTGCAGCGCGAATCGGGTTTGCCAGCACACCAAGCTACAAGAATATGTTAAAATCCTTAATAGATTTTGAATTTAGTCGCTGAAGCGATTAGGTTCAAGGTTGATTGGGAAAATTTGACATTCAGGTAGCTTGATGTACTGGCGTATGTACAAATGAACGCGACGATTGCATATTGGAGTGATAATCACTTGATATTAAGATGATGCTATAGGCATAGGTTTTTGAAATGGTAAAAAGAGCTACACAAATCGATTGTCAAATTATTTCTAAATCTAATATAGGCAACAAAATACAGTAGCAAACAAACACATACATCACAAAATAAAAACGAAATCAATACTTACAAGCAAAGCGAACAACGACAACATCTAACTGAAAAACAACATAAAACAACAAAATACAGCAAGTAAGTAGAGGGTAGCATTTTACATAAATAACATTGAAAAAAGTCAAATTAGCAAAAACTAAAAAAGAAAAAAAAAGTGTTTATTATAGAAAAAAATAAGTAGGTTTCATTTTCTTCTCATTGTGAGTTTATTACAGATTTCTAGTAAAAACGGTTTTTTTTTTTATTAAAATGTTACAAAAAGAAACTGTTTGATGAAAAGTTAAAAAAAGAAGTAATTTAGTTCATTAATTTTATTTTTCTAACCGCCCTACATTTCAAGATTGTGTCAAGTAGGTATTAGAAAAAATACTGCCAAAAACCATGCATGTCACTCCAAATTTTGTTAAAAAAATGCGCCAAACAAAATAAAACCATAAATCAGTGCGGATAACGTTTATTTTAACGTGTACACACCACGTCGGGGCGTGACTTACATAAATACGCGACTTACGTATTAACTCGAGTTGAAAGTCAGTGGAAAGACCTTACACCTTTAGAGGTCGCCTGGATATTCCACCTTCAACAAATTATGCTCTGGACAAGGTACGATTTTACGGCCCCTCAAGTTGGTGTGGTATCTTCCAACAGGACCATCTATCATCATCATCTCAAATTATAAATACTTAGCAAAACTTTAACACATTCATAATGCGTACAGCTAAGGAGTATAGCTACAACCTGGGAGTCTTTAAGTCAAGAGTGAATAGTTTACTTCTAGGCAGGCGTGCTCCCTCTTCGACCACATCATCGCTTACCATCAGGTGAGATGGTGGTCAAACGCGTGCCTAACAATAGTAAAAAAAAAGGTCGAAAATGTTAGAATATTGACTTCTCCTTAGAGTTATGAGTACGGACTCGTTAGGTAATGGAGCCCTATTTATGCTTAGCGTACTAAGCTAAAACTTCTAAATAAAAGGATGATTAATGTTAATAAATTCAATATTGTGTATGTATATTCTGAAGAGTGAAAACAGATGTTGAATGAATAAATAAAATATTAAAATAGAAACATTTTTACTTAATTTTGTAAAATTGTTATATTTAAATAATTTACGTTAAGTAATTGTTTTTAATCACAAAAAGATCATAATTTGTTTAATTTAAGTCAATACAAGTATAGCCTTTGCCCACACAATAGGCTAGTCGTAAGGTCTTACCACTGCAAAAAAAAATAAGTTAAAAAGTGTTACCAGTCTTAAATTAAATAGTGACTTTAAACCAAAAATAATGGTAACTAATGATAGTGACTGTTAAAGATTAAGTTAATTTAGAACGCTAAGAAACCAATAATTATTTTTAATACTATTTAAGTTAGTAGTGATCGAACTTTGTTGACAGATTCTATAGGATGAAAGAGCTATCAAAGCTGAGTGCTGACTAAGGTCAACTGATGGAGGGGTAAAGGTAAGTTTAAACTAAATGACGGCTCAGAACACTCCGAGAGTCGCTGTGCAGTGGCAAATAGGGAAGATGCAAATACAGAATTTATGACAATGTTGTTAATAACATTATAAAAAAGTATAAAATAATAGCCACTGCAACGTATTTATTTTAGTTAATATCGATTTTTAACAAAAATGATGAATTAAAGTAACGTGAAACTGAACGTATTTAAAATCAATATTCAGCGTTTAGTGATATCACTGCTGCGTGAGACGTACTTATGTCTTTGATTTCAGACAGTTCTTGACTTTGTATATAATATCTAAACAATTTGTGTAAAGTTCTTAAAATATATACAAAGTTTTTAAACTACATTTCCAGTATCTTTTTTGATCCGAATTTGATCGAGATCTAGTTTAGAATAAATCAACAAAATTGTTTTTTTAAAACAAATACACAACTTTAATTTATGCATTTATACCGCTTGAGCATACAGACTAGATTTTATATAAACCATTTGGTATAACTTTTATTTAAAATTAGCTGAGTAATTTATATGTAGAATCAAATTATATTAAATTATAATTCTAAGCTATTTTATTGCATTGAGTACTATTACCCCCTAATAATTAAAATAAGCAATAAATTAATAATAATAATGCAATTTAGGAATAATAAGTATTAGGAATTGATAAAAATAATGAATATGATTTTCCCCGATCACTGAATTAAGAATTTGAAAGATGAGTATTTGTCAAAATCTACTTTATGGTAGGCGCAAGATACATGTGCAGTTACGGTCATTTACCCACATACCATGCCATCACTTCCCGCGGGTGTCGTAAGAGGCGACTAAGATAAGGGACTCACCGCGGGTTGGCGATCGCTGCGTTTTACAGAGAACGCTACTGCCCATTCTCTGGCGAGCGAAACTAGCTACTACTAACTAAACTGAGCGTGCAGGAACCACAGGTGGCAGCACAGAAGCGTTAATGTCAAGTATTCTGACCCTTACAGTTTCGAATATGCGACACTAGATGGCATAGTCAACGCCGCGCACGTTCCCTATTCGGGTACGAAGGGATATTAGGGAAAGGTCGATATATTTTATTGCAAGTTTAGTTGGCGCCTACTATAGCCTGAAAACCTGTAAAACATTGGCATTGAAGTAGGATTGTACGTTTACACGTTTTTAACTCCAAATTCTCAATTCAGAAACGAGCCTTTTTTTTTTCTTATAAAATAAGTTCACGACTCTATGAATTCGAATATCGAACATTTTTAGAGTGGTGACTTGGGGGTTTAGTCCGCGATTAAAAATATCGATTATAAATATATCGACTAGTAATAAGCACATGGTTTATACCTAAGATATATTACAAAATAATTGAATAATTAATTAAATTAAGATTCAATTGGACATTGATATGTTTTAGTTGAAAAATGCATGCGGTATTAAATAATGTTACCATGCGTGTCTATGGTAAGTAATTACCATTTTTGGTCAAACACAACCTTTTTGCAAGGTTAATTAATTCATATTATAATAAAAAAGTCAAAACAGTGCATTAAAATAAGAAAATAAAAATTGTACACACAATGCATTGTCAAAACGATTATTATCTTCGAATAACACAAACGGCCGGTTTCTGAATTATGAATTTGATTTGTCAAACTCTACTTTGACCTAAAACCTCGTACTAAAGTAGGGTTTGACACATCTTAATTATAATTCCCAATTAGGAAACCGGTCAAAAATCAACACTTAGAAAAGTAGGTTTTAAAAGTAAAATTCAAACATTTTGCTATCGTCAAATTAAATCCTCGAAGATATAATCGCTAAAATTTCGACTAAAAACAAAAAAATAATCGAACAACATGACTATAACTACAAGCTGTACTTGAATTCAGTTTCTTAGACCACTTACAATTGCCACTCAACTAACTACTTTCATGTCATGTTCTTAAAGTTAATTTTTGAGTGACTTATTTATCTTGTTCTAAATTCAGATCTATAAAGCGAACTTCCTCATTCATTTTTCATACGAATACTGCACTTAATCCTCTAACGTTCCGGTTCATATTTCTATAACCGATGTTTGTCAAGCGTGTCAAAGGTTATAATAAGGTTCATATTTGTATAAAGTGCTTTGTTTGAGGCGCTTTTGGCTAACTCTAGAAGACATGAAAATGAACGCCGAATTAATATGTTAGATTTTTAAAACAGATAAGTACTTAGGCCTTCATTTAAATGTTTCCTAGTATTAGCGAAAAACGGTATCATAAACTGAATTCAAGTTTAAATATACTTCGATTCAAACTTAACGGCGGTAGAAAACACTCCGCAAGACACTGCACAATACAGCCTGTTTTTTTTTAACAAACGAGTACTGAGTATGTCTCTCGCACATTTCCGATATTGACAGAGTGAGATGGGTTATTGGTCGGGCCAACGCCTTTCAAAATTTTCAGTACTCGTTTGTTAAAAAAAAACAGACTATAGCAATTACACGTGTCAGCGGGGGTGAGAGGTGAGGTAGTATGTAGTTCCCGCCGCCATTAAGCTTGAAGCTCGGCGTAGAGCGACCTAGAGGCGCACGTGACTGCGCTCGCCCCTAGAGGCGCACGTGACTGCGCTCGCCCCTAGAGGCGCACGTGGCTGCGCTCGCCCCTAGAGGCGCACGTGGCTGCGCTCGCCCCTAGAGGCGCACGTGGCTGCGCTCGCCCCTAGAGGCGCACGTGGCTGCGCTCGCCCCTAGAGGCGCACGTGACTGCGCTCGCCCCTAGAGGCGCACGTGGCTGCGCTCGCCCCTAGAGGCGCACGTGGCTGCGCTCGCCCCTAGAGGCGCACGTGACTGCGCTCGCCCCTAGAGGCGCACGTGGCTGCGCTCGCCCCTAGAGGCGCACGTGGCTGCGCTCGCCCCTAGAGGCGCACGTGACTGCGCTCGCCCCTAGAGGCGCACGTGGCTGCGCTCGCCCCTAGAGGCGCACGTGACTGCGCTCGCCCCTAGAGGCGCACGTGGCTGCGCTCGCCCCTAGAGGCGCACGTGACTGCGCTCGCCCCTAGAGGCGCACGTGGCTGCGCTCGCCCCTAGAGGCGCACGTGGCTGCGCTCGCCCCTAGAGGCGCACGTGACTGCGCTCGCCCCTAGAGGCGCACGTGACTGCGCTCGCCCCTAGAGGCGCACGTGGCTGCGCTCGCCCCTAGAGGCGCACGTGACTGCGCTCGCCCCTAGAGGCGCACGTGACTGCGCTCGCCCCTAGAGGCGCACGTGGCTGCGCTCGCCCCTAGAGGCGCACGTGACTGCGCTCGCCCCTAGAGGCGCACGTGGCTGCGCTCGCCCCTAGAGGCGCACGTGGCTGCGCTCGCCCCTAGAGGCGCACGTGGCTGCGCTCGCCCCTAGAGGCGCACGTGGCTGCGCTCGCCCCTAGAGGCGCACGTGGCTGCGCTCGCCCCTAGAGGCGCACGTGGCTGCGCTCGCCCCTAGAGGCGCACGTGGCTGCGCTCGCCCCTAGAGGCGCACGTGACTGCGCTCGCCCCTAGAGGCGCACGTGGCTGCGCTCGCCCCTAGAGGCGCACGTGGCTGCGCTCGCCCCTAGAGGCGCACGTGACTGCGCTCGCCCCTAGAGGCGCACGTGACTGCGCTCGCCCCTAGAGGCGCACGTGGCTGCGCTCGCCCCTAGAGGCGCACGTGACTGCGCTCGCCCCTAGAGGCGCACGTGACTGCGCTCGCCCCTAGAGGCGCACGTGGCTGCGCTCGCCCCTAGAGGCGCACGTGACTGCGCTCGCCCCTAGAGGCGCACGTGGCTGCGCTCGCCCCTAGAGGCGCACGTGGCTGCGCTCGCCCCTAGAGGCGCACGTGGCTGCGCTCGCCCCTAGAGGCGCACGTGGCTGCGCTCGCCCCTGCGACACAGCCCGTAACACTTGAGCGCCAGACAACACAGCGCCCCGACTTTACTCCCCTCAGACTTACACGACGACCTACTATTCACGCGACGCCTTATCACTCCCTTATCATCCTTATCAGACAACAGCTTATCTAAGCGACTCTTCAACTGAGTCGGCGACACACTCCTATCCCGACTCAACTTCGTAGACTTACTAGTAGAGATCGCAACTTCAACGGAAACTTCAGAACCGGAAGACGCTTCTACATTCGGACTATGCGAGTCTACACTTTCTGGCGTGTAAGGATCCACGCATTTTCGAACACAAAGCAATGTATTATCTACGTCATTGACAAAAACGCCGTCAAAGCTCGAGAAATCAGCACTAGTAACATGAACTTGAGGTATCCTCAACATGGTTTCGTTCAAGGATCCAGTCCGAGTTCTTCTTAACTGTTCTGTAAACTTGTCGGGATGACTGACGGAAATATCGGGGAGTTTGATCTTCTTGTTGGCGTAGAGGTCTGGGTCTGTTAACAGGCGGCGCGGGGGGGGTGCGGCGTGGTGCGGGAGGAGGCTGAGGGTGGAGGGGAGGGCCGCGCGGGCGCACAGCGTGCAGGGGGAGGGGGGGCCGCAGCACTCTAAGGTACCTCGGTCGCTCTGCAGCAGCACGCGCAGGTAGATCGGCTGTGGACAAATTGATTCAGTTAGTTGTTTGTTGAGTAGAATAAGGGACTACTCACACTTATTCAGCTCCTTTCGCGTTTCGTTGAATGATTCAGAGGGGCTACTCTGTAAGCCCGAAGTCCGTAGTTACTACCCGTACTTCGGGCTTAGAAAGTAGCCTCTCTGGTCACAACTATACAGTTCTGCTTCTATCAGCCGCGTACAGAAGCTTAAGAATGGGAAAAGCGGTCATAGCATGTTTTCTCCGCTGAATAGCTTCTATCTACTGCGTTCGACTCTGAATGCGGCGAAACAGAGCCGAACTCGTATCTATAGCATTCACATGATAATATTTGTTCTCATTTTATACTTATTTGCCGCGAAAGTTGAATAGACGCGGAAAGCTGAATGGATGCGTTTGCGTACGCATCGCCATACAAAATTGTTGTTTTCTATGTGCATAAGCTGAATAGAGCTGAATAAGTGTGAGTACTCCCTAATAGAAAAGTTTCATAATAATATGAGTATTATATGTGTAACATAATAAACGCAATACCTCTTAAGGGGTTATTGTACTCATCATTATGGACTACATTCACTATGGGACCAAGACTAAAAAAAAAATGGTTGTCGTGGTTTACGGACGATAATTTTACAAGATAACGTTACGAAAACAACTGAATTCTTAACAAACAAGCCAAACGCTTAGGCCGATCGTGCCTCTCTATCGCTTGTCCTGCGCTCTCGCTTCCACGCTCGGCTCAGGCGAAACGTGACACTTTTCCGTGCGTGCAGCCGCCGGTTCATCGCGCATTTTGTTCGCGATTTTGGGTTTGGTCCCATAGTAAAAACTGGCCAAGTGCGAGTCGGACTCGCGTAACACTACACACTTTACATAGGTTTTTCTGTAATCTTTAGGCTCAGCAGTTTTAGAGATAAGGGGGGGGGAATGGTCATTTTTGTTTTAATTTCTTGAATAATTCCAAAACTGCTTCCAAAATTATGAAAAAAACATAGTTAAAACCCTCATAGTAAGCGCTTTTATTTGCTATGTCACACGATACACTTTGAAAAACTTTTTTTTTCTCGTTTGACCCTCAAAACTGACCCCCACAGCAAATAAAATATTCATTAACGTGACTTTGAAACATGAATGTGATCGGTGTACCTTGACTTTGAAACGTGAATAAGATGTGTACCTTGACTTTGAAACGTGAATATGATCGGTGTACCTTGACTTTGAAACGTGAATATGATCGGTGTACCGTGACTTTAAAACGTGAATATGATCGGTGTACCTTGACTTTAAAACGTGAATATGATCGGTGTACCTTGACTTTGAAAGGTGAATATGATCGGTGTACCTTGAATTTGAAACGTGAATATGATCGGTGTACCTTGACTTTGAAAGGTGAATATGATCGGTGTACCTTGAATTTGAAACGTGAATATGATCGGTGTACCTTGACTTTGAAACGTGAATATGATAGGTGTACCTAGACTTTAAAACGTGAATATGATCGGTGTACCTTGACTTTGAAACGTGGATTTGATCGGTGTACCTTGACTTTGAAACGTGAATATGATCTGTGTACCTAGACTTTAAAACGTGAATATGATCGGTGTACCTTGACTTTGAAACGTGAATTTGATCGGTGTACCTAGACTTTAAAACGTGAATATGATCGGTGTACCTTGACTTTGAAACGTGGATTTGATCGGTGTACCTTGACTTTGAAACGTGAATATGACCGGTGTACCTTGACTTTGAAACGTGAATATGATCGGTGTACCTAGACTTTAAAACGTGAATATGATCGGTTTACCTTGACTTTGAAACGTGGATTTGATCGGTGTACCTTGACTTTGAAACGTGAATATGATCGGTGTACCTAGACTTTGAAACGTGAATTTGATCGGTGTACCTAGACTTTAAAACGTGAATATGATCGGTGAACCTTGATTTTGAAACGTGAATATGATCGGTGTACCTTGACTTTGAAACGTGAATATGATCGGTGTACCTTGACTTTAAAACGTGAATATGATCGGAGTACCTTGACTTTAAAACGTGAATATGATCGGTATACCTAGACTTTAAAACGTGAATATGATCGGAGTACCTTGACTTTAAAACGTGAATATGATCGGTGTACCTTGACTTTAAAACGTGAATATGATCGGAGTACCTTGACTTTAAAACGTGAATATGATCGGTATACCTAGACTTTAAAACGTGAATATGATCGGTGTAACTTGAGTTTCAAACGTGAATTTGATCGGTGTACCTAGACTTTAAAACGTGAATTTGATCGGTGTACCTAGACTTTAAAACGTGAATATGATCGGTGTACCTTGACTTTAAAACGTGAATATGATCGGAGTACCTTGACTTTCAAACGTGAATATGATCGGTATACCTAGACTTTAAAACGTGAATATGATCGGAGTACCTTGACTTTAAAACGTGAATATGATCGGTGTACCTTGACTTTAAAACGTGAATATGATCGGAGTACCTTGACTTTAAAACGTGAATATGATCGGTATACCTAGACTTTAAAACGTGAATATGATCGGTGTAACTTGAGTTTCAAACGTGAATTTGATCGGTGTACCTAGACTTTAAAACGTGAATTTGATCGGTGTACCTAGACTTTAAAACGTGAATATGATCGGTGTACCTTGACTTTAAAACGTGAATATGATCGGAGTACCTTGACTTTCAAACGTGAATATGATCGGTATACCTAGACGTTAAAACGTGAATATGATCGGAGTACCTTGACTTTAAAACGTGAATATGATCGGTGTACCTTGACTTTAAAACGTGAATTTGATCGGTGTACCTAGACTTTAAAACGTGAATTTGATCGGTGTACCTAGACTTTAAAACGTGAATATGATCGGTGTACCTAGAATTTAAAACGTTAATATGATCGGTGTACCTTGACTTTAAAACGTGAATATAATCGATGTACCTTGTGGTCCCCCATGCAGGCGGCGTCCCCTATGACCCCGTAGGCGGGGCGACGGCGCGCGGGGGGCTCGCGCCGCTCGCGGGGGGCCGCCTCGCCCTCCGACTGGTTGCGCACCAGGCGCCGCCGCGAGCCGTCCGCGTCGCACATCCTAAGAGGACGAACATTTAGACATTCATTATATCTCATCATCATCTGCCTAGCCTTTGTCCCAACTACATTGGGGTAGGCTTCCTGTCAAACCGGATTGAGCAAAATACCAGTGTTTTACATGGAGCGGCTGCCTACCAGGCCTCCGCAACCGCGACCGGCCTTGGTTCAATCTTTGGTCCGGAGCGAGGAGGCATCGGAAGCGGTCACCTCCTTCTGCGAAGCAGTAATGCTAGCAAAGGAGGAGGCCGAACGTGTGAGAGAGAGGGAAACCTCACGTCCCAGCCGCCGCAACAGAAGAAGACGGCCGGCGTCGGGAGTCGCAGGACGATTCCCGGCCGCCGTAGGCGCGGGTAGCCTTGGAACGCAAAGGGCACCAGGAGGAACACGGATGGGTTTTAGTCAGTATGAGTCTGACACTCCCTCTTGCTTCACCCAGAGCGGGAGGAGTCATTTGATGATTTCACATCCTTAAAAAAAAAAATGGCCTCCGCAACTCATTAACAGGGTAACACGGTATTCCTTGGCAAGACTGGAGTCAGATTTACTGGCTTCTGACAATCCGTAACGACTGCTAAAGATCTACAAATAACAGCCGGATCCCACGGCTTAACGTGCTTTCCGAAGCACGGAGGAAACTCGGTATGTTAAGATGGTCACCCATCCACAGACCAACCTTGGCAAGCGTCGCTTAACCTTGAAGATCGACAAGTGCGGCTGTTATTATCTAGCCACGAGCTCCTCCTTACACATTGATTGAGTGCAGAAACTATAAGTGGCAGCACAGAAATGTCACTCAAGTATGTTTCAAGTAAAAAATTCTAATTACGAGGGTGCGTTTTTAAGTTCGCGGAATGGGAGGGTAGATGATAAAAATAGGTCATTATCGAGGTGGCCACGACTTCAGCCACTCAATATTAGTATAAATACCAGGTTTTGTCTTAATTGGGTCATTAGTCTTTGAACTATCGTCAAGCAAACAACTCAATCGGGAAGAAAGTGTGCATTATGGAAAAAATCGAGTACCGTGCCGTAATAAAGTTCCTTACCAAGCAAGGAAAGTCAGTTCAAAACATACTGGAAGAGATGGAATCCGTTTACGGGGACTCTTGCCCGGGTAAAACCATGGTTTACAAGTGGCATTGTCTTTTTAAACAAGGCAGGACCTCACTTGAAGACGACCCGCGGCCCGGACGGGCGATCGAGACTACTCCGGAAATCATTAAAAATGTCGAAAAAATAATATTGGAAGATGCCAGACTAAAGAAGAAACAGCTTGCAGAAATGGTTGGAGTATCGGATACAACAATTTTCAAAATTCTACACGATCATCTTGGCATGACAAAGGTCAGTGCAAGATGGGTGCCAAGAATGCTCACGCCGCCTCAGAAACAAAGCCGCGTGGAGTGTTCTCGCACGTTTTTGGACCTCTGTAACGAAGACAAGGATGGACTATTGAGTCGAATTGTTACTGGAGATGAAACTTGGGTTCATCATTATGAGCCTGAGTCAATAAAAGGACTCTATGCAGTGGCACAAAAAAGGTACACCACCACCCAAGAAGTTTAAAGTGTCACAATCGGCTGCGAAAATCATGGCAACAGTGTTTTGGGATTCGGAAGGGATTCTGTTGACCGATTATAAAGATAAAGGCGTTTCTATAACTGGAGAATACTATGCTTCTATTCTCGAGAGGTTGAAAGAAAGTATTAAAGAAAAAAGGAGGGGAAAATTGACCAAAGGTGTCCTTCTTCTTCACGACAACGCGCCTGTTCACAAGAGCCGTGTTGCGTTGGCTGCCCTGCATAAGGTGGGCTTCGATATTTTAGACCATCCACCCTACAGCCCAGACCTGGCTCCCAGTGATTATTACCTCTTTCCAAATCTGAAAAAAGAACTTCGTGGAAAGAAATTTTCAACTGATGAAGAAGTGAAGGACGTGGTTTCAGCTTATTTTTCGGACAAAGACAAAACATTTTTTTATGAAGGTATACATAAGCTAATTGAAAGATCTGAAAAATGTATTAGGGTAGCAGGTGAATATATTGAAAAAGAAAAATAATTTAGTATTTTTATTTTCACTCCTTGCCCTCCATTCCGCGAACTTAAAAACGCCCCCTCGTAGCTACGCTAGATGGCACAGTCTTATTCGCGCACGTTCCCCTAAACTGAGCGTGCAGGAACCACAGGTGGCAGCACAGAAGCGTCAATGTCAAGTATTCTTACCCTTAAACTACTCACATTTATTCAGCTCCATTCGCTTTTCACTGAACGATTTTGGTCACACTTGTACAGCTCTGCTTCTATCATCCGCGTACAGCGTCGTAAGAATGAGAAAGGCGCTGAATACGCGGCGAAGACGGTAAGATGTCCGTGACTACAGCAGGACCACCGACGCCAATCGCTTCCATATTTGGTAAATAATTAGTAGTCAATTGGTACTAATTATTAGTACTCGAACAAAAAACCTGCGTAGTTGTCGAGAAGATCGACTTTGAAGGTAGTCTGGCGGTAGTCATGCTCTTTACTCATTTAGTATTGTGCTCTTAAAATGGACATTTCTATGGGCTTCTTGTAGAAGAAATAAATAAAATGATACGTTATAAATTAAAACGTAAGCGACAGTGGGTCGACCCAGTACAGGTACAGTCCAAAAGCTAGATCGAAGGATTGAGAATTTATATAAAACTTCAAATATGCGACACTAGATGTGGCATAGTCAACGCCGTGCACAGTCCCTATAACTGAATCACGGTACAGTACCCGGCACGTAACTTGGCAATGTTTAGGCGTAGTGGGGGTAAGTCCGCGCATCATGCACTTAGTGGAACAAAAAAGTGGTCACTTTTATTGCTTGTTCTATTATTCTATGGTTATTGCCATCATTTATTTTTAATCATGAAGTTAAAGCAAGGAGAGGAATTGGTGACATTTATTAGGTGTTATTATAAATGAAATATATGCATTTAAAAGCAAAAAAATATATTTAATAAAAAATATTATTATTAAAAAAATTATGCGTTCTCGTCGTTACTATTACTTAATAATGCTACCCCTGGCATCAAATTGGAAGTGCCACCTGAGCTGGTGGAAGGAGTTGGCTCCTCATCCTCGACAAAACTATCTTCACTCTCGTCGCTGGAGGAGTCGCTGTCGTCACCGGTGTAAATAATGAAACGTTCAGTGACTGTGTCGACTATATGGTCGCTTTTGATGTAATCAGCCTCTATTTTTCTAACTTTCCCACATAATTTCGACCATTCATCGGCGCCCATTAATGAGACTTTCTCCTTAACTAACTCCATTGCACTGGTCACATTCCAGGTAATATTCTTGCTGGCTACATAACCTTTGATTGCCGCCCATGCCATTTCTATAGGATTTAAGTCCGGATGGTAGGGCGGCAATCGCAGAACACTGTGGTTGTGTTCTGCAAGTATTTGGTCAATACTGTATTTTTTGTACTGTGGTTTATACAATTTAATTAATTTGTATAATTGAGGTTTGAGCATACTTTCCTCATATGCTATGCCCTTTTCCGCCAACCACCTCTGCATGTCTGCTTTCTTGGCATTCGAGGTAGGTGCAGGATCGTACTGCTTGTTATGGTACGATGCGTTGTCTATCACTAACACCGCATTTGGGGGCAGGTTCGGTATTTGTTGGCTGCGAAGCCACTTGGTATAATTATTATAATTCATGTTGTCGTGAAAGTCCCCCGACTTTGTTCCAGCTTTAAATAAGAGCAGTGCATTGGGAACAAATACAGCTTCGGATCCAGCATGCACTATCACAATCTGTTGCCCTTTCGAAATGGGTTTTTTAAGCCCCTTTAATGATCCATCTGACCACGCTTTAGAACCTGTAATAAGAGATATAATGATTATTTTTCATATATATATAAGTATATCTCTCGTAACGTCCAGACAATTTCACAGGACACAAATATGCGAGAACAAAGTATGATAATTGTTACATACCTGAATGAGATGAATCAACATACGACTCATCTGTGTAAACAATCGGTCTTCCTTCTTCCCTATATTTAATAAGAGCTCTAAGGAACTCTATCCTTAGTAATCTTATGTTAGTTTTTTCTATTAAAAGTTTTCTATTGTTTTCGGTTTTTCTCCACCGGAAGCCCAAGTTATTTAAAATCCTGCGCAGACTGCGCTCCGACCCATTAAAATTAATGTCATCTTTCAGGTTTTTTCTTAGTTTTTCTACTGTGGGCAGCTCTTTATTTGTAACGTGGTAATTATGGATACAGGTTCTTACTACCGACTGGTCAAAAGTGTCGATCTCTGTAATCGGCTTTGCTTTATTCCTCTTTTTTCTGGGTGTCCTAAAGACAGTGAGGAATTCGGAATTTCTACCTTCCTTGACTATACGTCTAACTGTTCTTTCTGACGTTTTCGTAGCTTCAGCAGTCCGTTTTACCGTCTCTTTTTCAGTTGCAGCTTCTTTCTCCATGAAACAGTAGACATCGTATACCATTTTTCGTGCATGTCTGCGTAAAACGGTATTTAGTCCTGGCATTGTAATCAACGTAACAAATACTAAATTTAAAACAATAACAAAAACTCGTGACAGAAACTAAATTTAAAACAACAACAATAACAAAAACTCGTAACAGAAACTAAATTTAAAACAACAACAATAACAAAAAGTCGTAACAAAAACTAAAATTAAAACAAAAACAACAACTCGTAACAAAAACAAAGGGTACAACTTTCGTGCACGCAAGTGTAATCGGAAGCGAACGGAACGTAGACGCGGTGCGGGAGGCAAGGGTCGACTGACGCACCAATCGCGCGCTCGGATCGGCGCTACCTCATACCCCGCGTCCCGCTTGACCACCAAAGAGACCTAAACAACGACTTCTGCGCATCTAACGACTCTTGCCAAGTTACGTGCCGGGGACTGTACATACTATCGCAGTCGATTTTATTAATAAACTAGCTTTTGAACGCGACTTCGTACGCACTTATCCCATTTTTTTCCGTTCCCGTGGGTATTTCGGGAAATCTTTCCTTAGTGCTCTCCTACACTTTCCAAGGAACCTACATGCCAAATTTAAAGTTTCTACGGCCAGTAGTTTCGGCTGTGCGCTGTCTGTCAGTCACTCAAACACTCAGTAACAAAATAATTTTAGTAGTTTCGGGTTTAGTTGCGGGCGTTTTCTACTCCGTATCACCTTCGGACTCACGATTAGTCCCGAACCCGAACTAAGAATGAACGACAATACGATTTGACAGTAATTATCAAATCGTGTTATCGTAGAGGAGCTTTTGGCTAGATAATAACAGCCGCACGGGTCGATCTTCCAGGTTAAGCAACGCTTGCCAAGGTTGGATTGTGGAAGGGTGACCATCTTAACATACCGAGTTTCCTCCGTGCCTCGGAAAGCACGCTAAGCCGTTGGCCCCGGCTGTCATTTGTAGATCTTTGGCAGTCGTTACGGATAGTCAGAAGCCAGTCAATCTGACTCCAGTCTTGCCATGAAGTACCGTGTTACACAGTTAATGGGTTGTGGAGGTCTGGTAGGCAGCCGCTCCACGTAAAACACTGGTATTCAGCTAAATCCGGTTTGACTGGAAGCCGACCCCAATATAGTTGGCAAAAGGCTAGGCAGATGATGATGCGGTGTATTTTCATTGTTTGTTGTTGTTTCCTAATAATTCGAATTCAAATAGTTTTTATTACCTAGCGCTGATAGCTTGCTGCACGCTGGTGGGATCCGCGATGCTCTTACGGCTGAAGTTGATGCCTCCCACCGGCACGGACAGGGCGTCTAACTCTGCCATGCTGCTTTTCTTCTCCAAAGTCTTGCCGGGACTGCCCTGAAATTAATAAAAGCCGAATTAAGAATTGCAAGTTGGTCCCATAGTCTTTTAGGATCCTTTTTATGGATGGGAAATTATCAAACTTCACCCGCTGTATGTGGAGCGAAGGGGATTGTCAGACTTTCGAATAATAGGGAATGCAAATGCAGAATTTATACGAATATTATTACTAACATAATAAAAAAGTATAAAATAAAGGGCATTGCAACGTTTTTATTTTTAGTTAATATCGATTTTAAACAAAACTAATGAATTAAAGTAACGTGAAACGGAACGCCTTTAAACCAAGAATCAGCGTTTAGTGACGTCACTCACTGCTGTTATGACAACGAAAAGGCTACCTTATATCTTTCGAGTTAGAACAGTTCTTGACCAGTGTCAGAATTGTATGTAAAAAAATAAAGCGCTTTATTTTTTTAACAGAGAATTCTATAAAATGGAAGCAAGATAGACGGAATTATTATACAAGGTGTTGATTTGCATCCTAGTCAAATTCAAGGACGTAATTATGCTAATGATTCTCGACCCAAATCAACAGTAAAATGGGTAGGTTTTTTTTTTCCTATTTACGGAAATCCGTAAGTGTGTACCAACCGTATTTATACGCGGCCCGTCTGTTACTAGCCCTATAACCGCACTTTCACACACAAACAAACGCAAAAAATACATACACAACGCATACGCAAACAATCATTCAATAAATTCGTAGATAATCAATTCCACCCCAACCAATCACGGTGCGGGTACTCTCCCGCGCAAGCTCCTAGCCCCCCCGCCCCCGCGGCCCCGGAACTAACAGTGTGTTTGATGTCGCCGAAGCGCGCGTGCGCTTTGCGAATTCCGCTCTCGGTACAGAGTTGAGACGTAGGTACAAAGTGCAAGATGACGGACAATTATTCAAATGTCGAGTTGGTAGAGATGGTCCGCCTGTATGCCATCAGTGGTTAGGCCATGATGGCCATCCGGATGTTCACGAAAATGTTTCCCGCTCGGGAACCCCATCACGGCGCGTCATGGTGGTTGCTACGCAGAGACTGCGGGATCATCGGCAGTTTGAGGTTCCCCAGCATGCTCAAGCTCGCGGCAGCGTAGGCCTGCCTGTCGCCTTGCAGGAAGACATACTGGAATACTTCCAGCAAGACCCACGGGCAAGCACGCGGGAGACTGGTCAACACTTTGGGGAGTGCACCACACCACAGTGTTTTGCCTTCTGAAGCGTGAACTGCAGCACCCGTTCCGCAAGTACGCGAATAAAAACGAATGTGTTAGTGTTACTTAAGCTAAAGGAAAACCAGCGACGTTGTGCTCGATTGTGCGAAAAGTGTGATGACCCACTGACCAAGTAGGTATTAATTTATTTATTTGTACATTTTTTAAATAGGTTGTTAGCTCTTAATCAATTTTATTAGTGTAAAAAAGTTGATTTCAAATTTTTAACTACGTCAAAAATACCTAAGAGTCGAAAGTATCACCACGTACTTACACTTAACTAGAAAACATTTTTAGACTTAGTAGATCGGTACACCAACTAAGGTAGGTATTATAACTCGGTCTGAAGCCCGTTAAGTAAGAAGGAAAATTTCAAATCAACCAATTTAATCCACAAATAAAACAAAATCACTCCGAAAACTTTAGGTTGAAGGATAAAGCAAAACTAGCATTTTATTAATCATCTGATAACAGGTCAGTGAACTTTTCTTTGGCGCACTAGTATTACTTACTGTCTTTAGTAAGATTTCCGTATTCCAATGATGCTCAAAAATAAGTTAATTATCAAGCGAAATTTATGACAATAATGTAGGTGATTTTAGAAATAAAATTAGGTAAAATTATGTACCGGTCGTCGCGTAGGTATGGTTCGGTATAGCACGCGCTCTAGCGTTTCGTAGGTAAGACGTCGACACTCACGCACACAGCTGCATTGTCGCTGTGTGCGTAGTCGGGTGATTCTGTTTTCTTTGAATTGAAGGGTTTAATTCTGAAATACTGTTAAATTTCAACAACAAAAAAAGCAGCGCTTATTAATCATTGCCCGCTACCATACTTTCAATTGATTATTTATGTCTTTTATGACAACCTCCTGAAATTTGACGAGGATGCAAAACAAAACCTTGTATATTATTATTATTACATTACATGTTCTTTTGTTTAAAAGAATGAACGCAAAGGGCATTTATTTAAAACGTTGTCCCCACTAGGAATTTCTCTTGTATCGTGAGCCAAATTCGGAACAACTATCTGTAGACCATACAAATATTTGTTCCGTGCGGGAATCGAAACCGCGACACGCAGCGCTGCAGTCTATCGCTCAACCACTGCGCCAGCCATGCATTTTGTGGAACACGGGTGGGTTTTAATCAGTAAGAAGGTAACAGTCTGACGCTCCCTTCTGCTCCGCACAGAACAGGCGCCTGGACTGTAATGGTCATCCAACGAAAAGGTTTGACGATTCACCATAAATAAAAAAACCGGCAAGTGCGAGTCGGACTGGCCCACCGAGGGTTCCGTACAAATTTGTAGGTACACATGACACTTTAAATTAAGACTATTTTTTATGATTTAATTACATATGTGTAGTTTTCAGACTTTTCCCTTTCAGACTTTTGTAGTATAAGACGGTATTAGTACCGTCTGGTCCGGACCGGTCCGGTCAACGGGAAATACCCTATACACTTTGTTTCCCTTGAGAGGTTTTTCGCAGTTTTCAAGGGACTGTAGACCGTATATGGTTTTAATTTCAACTCAATACATCCACCCGTTTCAGAGATGAAGGGGACAGATAAACGGACGGACAAAGTGATCCTAATAATGTGTTCAATGTATAGTATACCTGCGTGGGCTGGCGCGCGGGCGAGCCGGAACAGTACAATATGTACAGTGGGCATACCTGCGTGGGCTGGCGCGCGGGGCTGCTGTCAGAGGACGACACGCGCCCGCTGCTGTCTGTGGAGTCGGTCACCGACTTGCTGGGAACAGTACAATATGTACAGTGGGCATACCTGCGTGGGCTGGCGCGCGGGCGAGCCGGAGCGCGCGGGGCTGCTGTCAGAGGACGACACGCGCCCGCTGCTGTCTGTGGAGTCTGTCACCGACTTGCTGGGAACAGTACAATATGTACAGTGGGCATACCTGCGTGGGCTGGCGCGCGGGCGAGCCGGAGCGCGCGGGGCTGCTGTCAGAGGACGACACGCGCCCGCTGCTGTCTGTGGAGTCTGTCACCGACTTGCTGGGAACAGTACAATATGTACAGTGGGCATACCTGCGTGGGCTGGCGCGCGGGCGAGCCGGAGCGCGCGGGGCTGCTGTCAGAGGACGACACGCGCCCGCTGCTGTCTGTGGAGTCTGTCACCGACTTGCTGGGAACAGTACACTATGTACAGTGGGCATACCTGCGTGGGCTGGCGCGCGGGGCTGCTGTCAGAGGACGACACGCGCCCGCTGCTGTCTGTGGAGTCTGTCACCGACTTGCTGGGAACAGTACAATATGTACAGTGGGCATACCTGCGTGGGCTGGCGCGCGGGCGAGCCGGAGCGCGCGGGGCTGCTGTCAGAGGACGACACGCGCCCGCTGCTGTCTGTGGAGTCTGTCACCGACTTGCTGGGAACAGTACACTATGTACAGTGGGCATACCTGCGTGGGCTGGCGCGCGGGCGAGCCGGAGCGCGCGGGGCTGCTGTCAGAGGACGACACGCGCCCGCTGCTGTCTGTGGAGTCTGTCACCGACTTGCTGGGAACAGTACACTATGTACAGTGGGCATACCTGCGTGGGCTGGCGCGCGGGGCTGCTGTCAGAGGACGACACGCGCCCGCTGCTGTCTGTGGAGTCTGTCACCGACTTGCTGGGAACAGTACAATATGTACAGTGGGCATACCTGCGTGGGCTGGCGCGCGGGCGAGCCGGAGCGCGCGGGGCTGCTGTCAGAGGACGACACGCGCCCGCTGCTGTCTGTGGAGTCGGTCACCGACTTCCTGAAAACACTCCAATATATTATAAAAATGCCCTGGCTTTTTGCTATTCGGAGTCATACCTCCTTTCACACCGCTCTTGGTAATAAACAGTTTAATAGTTTGTTAGGGAAAGTATTTAGAGGTTATGCGGAACAGGATGTTAAAGCCCGCAAACCTCCATTGAAAAGGGAGGATCCTCCAACCAGACAGTGATTGTGTCTGGCGGTCAATTGCCAGATAGGTGATAATCGGATGGTTGTACACGTTCAAATTGCACGGTAAACTCTGATAAATAATAATAATAATAATTTTATTATCAGGCAACGGATACCGCGATGTAAGATTTCGTAGTAGTAGTTCACTGCTGGTTGGATAGATGGCGCTGCGGTTATTTTTGTAGCGATGTATATTTTGCTACGATGGCTTTTCTTGTGGCACCATTGACGCCGCTACAAGTAAGATACCTGACCTTCTCAAGCGAATTTCAATCATTTGGTTGTTCAGGTCAGATAGGCGCTGCATTTACTGGTAGTTAGGGTGGTGCTAGTTTAACGCCACGCCGCACTGCGTTGTTTGTGCGGCAGCTGGCAAGCCGGCCGATCACTGGGATGGGGGCAAAGCCTGCGCTCCACCTGCCAAGGCCGGGGGCAAAAAGAAGCTCTCCACCACCGCCGTCCCTGCCGCCGCCGTCACTTCGGTTGCTGCGAGTGAGCCCTCACAAGGGACTCAGGAGGAGGCTGAAATGGAGAGCCAATAACGGCTCCATTACGCCTCCTCCAGGCGAACATCAACCACTGCGCCGCCGCTCAGGACCTGTTGGTCCAAAGCATAGCACAGTGGTTGATTAACATCGCCGTGGTCGCTGAGCCCTACTTTGTCCCGCCCAGGGATGACTGGGTAGAGGACCTGAATGGCTCAGTTGGCCTAATTTCGTCGGCCGCTGCAGGTACCCCATCCCTCGAAAGCGTCAGGAGAGGACAGGAGTGCGTAGCAGCACGGTTTCGGGAGATTGTTGTGGTAGGAGTGTACTTCTCCCCGAACCCAACTCTCGCCGAGTTCCAAAACTCCCTTACGGAGTTGGGCGCCGTCGTCGCCGGGTGTCGTTCCCTCCCTGTACTCGTTCTCGGGGACTTCAATGCCAAGCACTTGGCTTGTGGTTCCCGTTACACCGATACGCGGGGCAGGATGGTAGGGAACTGGGCTCTGGAGTCAGGCCTGATCGTCCTAAACCAAAGTTCTGTCCCCACGTGTGTGCGGATGCAGGGGGAGTCTGTGGTGGACATTTCGTTCGCCAATCCTGGTCTGTCACCGCGTGTTATTGACTGGCGCGTATTAGAGGAGGTGGAGACCTATTCCGATCACCGGTACATCCGGTTTGACGTCTCCGCCCAGACTTCAACCGAGTGGTCCGCGGTGGGCGCTGAAACAGCTGGACCGGGAGCTCCTCCTGGAAGCTTCGATCGTGCAGGCCTGGGTGTCACCTCCGGACAGGCCTGCTGACATCAACGACGAAGCGGAGTGGTTCCGGGAGGCCATGTCCGAAATTTGTGACGTGGCAATGCCCCGGGTTAAGCCAGGACGCGCCCGCCGCCAGGTGTACTGGTGGTCGCAAGAGCTGGCGACGCTGCGTCAGGCATGCGTTGCTGCACGGCGCCGGTACACCAGGCACCGCAGGCTCCGCATCCGCCCTCCGGATGCGCAGATCAGAGAGGCGGAGCTGTACGAGGGGTACAGAGTGGCGAAGGCAACCCTCCGAGCTGAGATCCTGCAGGCCAAGGATCTGGCTGTCAAGGAGATGCTAGAGTCTCTGAACGGGGACCCGTGGGGAAGACCCTACAAAATGGTGCGGAATAAGCTTCGCACCTGGGCCCCCCCGTTAACGCAGAGTCTACGGCCCCAGCTGGTGGAGGACGTGGTAAGCGCTCTGTTCCCCTCGCGAGGGGAGCATACTCCCCCGCTTATGGCTCTGCCACCTGCGGTGCCTGATACGGACTACACCGGTGACGACGATGACGATGCACCTGAGGTAGACCTGAGAGTGACGGATAATAGGCTGAAGGCCAAAAATACCGCCCCAGGACCCGACGGCTTACCTGGAAAAGCCTGGGTCCTGGCCTTGGAGGCTCTCGGGCCTCGACTAAGAGGGTTCCTAAGCGCATGCTTGGAGAGGGGCCAGTTCCCACTTCGTTGGAAGACGGGGAAACTGGTCCTCATTAAGAAGCCGGGGCGCCCTGCGGACTCTCCGTCCGCATACCGGCCCATTGTGCTGCTCGATGAGGTGGGCAAGCTCTTTGAAAGAGTAATTGCAAACCGCCTTGTCGAGCACCTAGTGAGGGTGGAGCCGGATCTGGCGGAGAACCAGTTCGGTTTCCGCACGGGACGCTCTACGGTGGACGCCATCATGCGCGTGAGAGCCCTCTCGACGGGGGACGCGGTTTCCCGGAGCGGGGTCGTCTTGGCGGTGTCTCTAGACATCGCCAATGCCTTCAACACCCTGCCCTGGAGTTGCATCAGGGAGGCACTTCGGTATCACCGGGTGCCGACCTACCTCCGTCGCGTAGTCGAGGATTACTTGACGGACAGAGACGTCATCTACTCCGGTCACCTGGGAGAGTGGAACCGGCGAGAGATGTCGTGCGGTGTTCCACAGGGTTCCGTTGTGGGGCCGCTCCTGTGGGACATCGGCTACGACTGGGTGCTGCGCGCCGACCTCCCTAGTGGCGTGAGCGTTGTGTGCTATGCCGACGACACGCTGGTACTGGCGCAAGGGGGATCGCACCAAGCGGCGGCTGACGCTATGACACGCGGGGTTGCGGTAGTCGTTGAGAGGATCCGGCAGTTGGGTCTCGAGGTGGCCCTACACAAGTCCGAAGCCATGTGCTTTCATGGATCTCGGAACAGACCACCGTCGGGATCCCAAATAACGGTAGGAGGGGTTCAAATCGGCGTCGGTTCGACGATGACGTACTTGGGTCTCGTTATTGACAGCCGGTGGAACTTCGTTGAGCATTTCCGACGTTTGGCTCCTAGACTGGAGCGAGCCGGGGCTGCCTTCAAGCGGCTTTTGCCCAATCTAGGGGGTCCAAACGCCTCCTGCCGGAGGCTTTACGCGGGGATCGTGCGGTCCATGGCCCTTTATGGGGCGCCGGTGTGGGCGCCTACTTTGAGAAAGCGACCAGCCCGTTACCTCAACTCGTCCCAGAGGGTGATGGCCATCCGGCTTGCCCGGGGATACCGCACGGTCTCTGGCGAGGCGGCGAACCTCCTTGCTGGACTGCCGCCATGGGATCTAGAGGCGAGAGCCCTCGCACTCATTTACGAATGGCGCCTGGAAGTGCTACGCCGGGGCGAGACTCCTCTGCCGCGGCAAATCGCAGTACTGCGGGCGGAGCTCCGGCAGGATCTCATGGCAGTATGGAGACAAAGGCTGTCCCAACCCAGCGCTGGTCACGCCACACTTGCGGCGATAAGTCCCCTCTTTGAGGAGTGGCTAGAGCGGCGCCACGGCGTCCTTACTTTCCGCTTGACGCAGGTACTCACCGGACACGGTTGTTTCGGGAGGTACCTGTGCCCGGGTGTCAACACTGCGAGGATCGCCCGGAGGACACGGTGGAGCTTACGGTTGAGGTCTGCCCTGCTTGGGCGGAGCACCGCCGTGTCCTCGCCGAGGCGATCGGCGGCGGCGATCTCTCGCGTCCGGCCCTGGTTCAAGCTATGGTCCGAAGCGAGGAGACATGGGAAGCGGTCACCTCCTTCTGCGAAGCAGTAATGCTAGCAAAGGAGGAAGCCGAACGTGTGAGAGAAAGGGAAACCTCACGCCCCAGCCGCCGTAACAGAAGAAGACGCCCTGGGCGTCGGGAGTCGCAGGGCGATTCTCGGCCACTGTAAGCGTGAGCCTGCGGACGGCTCACATTGGGTGGCTCGCCGTCTGATCAGAACCAGGCCCGGGAGGACGGCGCGCTGTGTTTCACGCGTGCCTCAAAGAGCTGTCAGCGTAAAAGACGGGGCCCGCTAGGGCCAGTGCCTGCTGGGGCTGCGGACTTCGTTCGAAAGAGGCACCGTACCCTGGAACGCAAAGGGCACTGGGAGAAACGCGGATGGGTTTTAGTCAGTAAGAGTCTGACACTCCCTTCTGCTTCACCCAAAGCGGGAGGAGTCATTTGATGATTTCCCATCCTTAAAAAAAATAAAAAATAAAAGGGTGGTGCTAGTTAGCCGACCTCAATGTAGTTGAGAAAAGGCTACGCAGATTACATATTTTATTTTATTTGGAACAAAAAACAACAGTATCATCATCATATCAGCCGTAAGACGTCCACTGCTGGACATTGGTGTCCCCCAAGCAAGGGGAGGGTTCCATAATCGCCACATTTGACAGGCGGATTGGCGATCGCAGTGTATTTGTTGAGTTCTACAGACGTTTCGAAAAAAACTAATTCAATGAATTAACGCTGTGATTTTTCAAATAGGATCAGTAGTTCCTGAGATTAGCGCGTTCAAGCAAACAAACTTTTCAGCTTTATAAATTAAGTATAGATTTTATAGCTTTTTATGTATGTATATGTGTATCTATTATGTTATATTATAATTGAATTAGTTTTTGTCACACCAATGACAGCCCCATCTCATGTCCTGGCAAATACTGTCCATTCCAGGTTGTCTGGAAGAGATCGCGGAATGCGATAAGGCCGCCCATTTAGTTTAAAGTTTCCATTTTGTTCATACTTTTGGTGTACAAGTGTATAAGAAATAAATAATAAATATAATAACGTCGTTAGCAGTGTATATGCTACTCCTATTGATTGTATAATATACTGCTGATGACTAAGGGACTCACCAGAGAATGGGCAGCAGCGTTCTCCGTAAAACGCAACACCATACACTGCGATCGTCAACCTCCCTTTGGGGGAGGCCTATTGTTAGGTATGTAGGTACTGGGGAAATAAGTCAACCTCGCTCGCTAGTTAGTTGCACACTGATTTATTACCGAACATGCCCCGGCGCGGGGAGGCGGGACGCAGCCCGCTCGCCTACCTATGCTCGGTACACATACATAACATCCCTCCCCCTTAGCTACTGCTACCCTAGTTTGTTGGGGTCGAGAAGATTGGGCTAATTTCTTGGCGCCGCTGATTAATGCCAGTGGCTCGTGGCGGTGTCGCCGGAGTATCCTCCTCCATGGTTCGCGCTTCCTGCCCTTCCTCTCCTCCCGTCGGTGCCACCCTCTCCGGTTGTGTGGCAGGGTGCGGCGCAACATCAGGAATCGCGTCAAGGTCCCAGTCTGGCTCGTCCTCTGGTGTGGAGCTCACCCTTCTCCTTATCTGGTCTGTGTGTCTGGTGACTTCGCATTGTAGCTGTGGTATGTATACCGCATACGTTACCGTGCCTGTTCTCTTCCTTATGATACCTTGTATCCAGCTGAATTTTTTACTGTCCGTATTTTTTGTAATCCACACTTTTTCATTATTTTTAAAGTCTGTTCTGTGTGTCCCTCTATAATATTTAGCCTGTAAGGACTGATTTCGTTCGACGGTTTTAGTGAGGTCTGTGGACGAGGGCGACGGCGCGCTTGGATTCAATAAGTCCAGCCGTGAGCGCAACGAGCGCCCAAATACTATTTCCGCGGGTGATTTTTCGGTGGTACTATTTCTAGAGTTCCTGTAATCGAATAGTAATTTTGCGATCTTTTCGTTAATTGTTTTTTTATTACTACCCTCCAGTAATATAACCTTAAGTCCCTTTTTTACCACTTTTACCATGCTTTCTGCTTGCCCGTTGCTAGCCGGGTGATAAACAGGAGACAAAACGTGTTCAATGCCGTTAAGTTTACAGAAATTCTTAAATTCCGAAGATGTGAAGGATGTGCCATTGTCACTCACCAACGTATGCGGAATTCCGAATCTCGACATTAAATCGTATAGTTTATTTATAACGGCTTTTGAATTATACGTAGACGATACATCGTAACATTCGACCCATTTGCTATATGCATCCACAATTATTAAAAACATGTAATTGTGAATTGGCCCACAAAAGTCTACGTGTACCCGGTAAAAAGGTTGTGGCGGTAACGGCCAAGGCGCGAGAGGGGCGTGCGGCGGCGCGGGCCGCAGCGCGCAGCACACGTCACAGGCGCCCGCTACTCGCTCCAGCGCGGCGTCCACGCCGGGGAACCACAACCGCTTGCGAGCCTCCGCTTTCATTTTCACCACACCGAAATGTGAGCTATGTAATTCCCTACATATGTTATCCTGTAATGTCGCGGGAACTACGACCTTATGCCCACGCATTAAGATACCGCTTTCATAAGAAAATTGCGTTCGACAATTGAAAAATGGTTTTAAGCCTATGTCATTCACCTTTCTAGGCCACCCGTTTAAAACATAACGCTTGACCATAGTTAAAATGCCGTCGCGCTCCGTCTCGCTACGCAAATGGCTTACTGTCACCGGTAAGTCTCCCTCCACTACAAAGTTGACGTAGCTAGCGCGATCGCACATACTATCAACAAGCTCGTCGTCCCGCGCTTTTGTTATGTTGTCGTCACACGCCCGCGATAAATAGTCCGCACTATTAAGTTTGCTACTGATATACTCAATGCAGTAATTATAGGCCATTAGGAATATGGCATATCTCTGTAGCCGATTAGCGGATACCTCCGGGATGCCTTTATGTGGGCCGAATATAGCTAATAATGGTTTGTGATCCGTTCTTAATACAAATGGTTCCGCCCGTCCATAAAGATACTGATGATAACGTTTTACGCCAAAAATTATCGCGGTGGCTTCTTTTTGAATTTGCGCGTAATTCTTTTCCGCTGCTGATAGCGTCCGCGAAGCGTATGATATCGGTCTTTCTAACCCGTCATCCCCTTTTTGAGATAGAACAGCTCCTAACCCTGTTGGTGACGCGTCTACCGTTAATATTAGTTTAGCTTGCGGATTGTAATGCGCTAAGGTTTTATCCGATGCTAAAATGTTTTTTATTTCTTCGAACGCTTTATTATGTTCGTGTGTCCATTGCCACTTAGTGTTTTTATTTAATAAATTATACAATGGACTAAGTATGGACGACGCGTCCGGCACGAAGTTCCGATAATAATTAGTGAGACCTATAAATGACTGCAATTGTGACACGTTTGTCGGAGTAGGTGCTTGCAAAATAGCTTTTACCTTATCGGGTGACTTCCTTACTCCGTACCTATCTATGACGTGCCCTAGGTATGAGATCTCGTCTTTAAAAAAATCGCATTTACTCATCTGTACGGTCAATTCGGCGTCGTCTAACCGTTGTAAAACAGTAATGAGCCTTTGCATGTGCTGTTCTTTGTTTCCTCCCGTGATAAGGATGTCGTCCAGAAGGAAGATAATACCCTCTATTCCGGCGAGCAAGCATTCCATCGCGCGTTGAAATATAGCGGGCGCGCTCGACAACCCGAAAACTAATCGTGTAAAATTGAATAACCCACGGTGTGTGTTTATACATGTAACTTTTTGTGACTCATCATTCAAAATAAACTGATTATATGCCATGGATAGATCAATTTTACTGAATTGTAGGCCGCCATGCAATTTCGCTAACAAATCGTTCACCGTTGGCAAGGGGTACTGTTCTATGATCAGCTGTTTGTTGATAGTAACAGAGTAGTCGGCACAAAGTCTAATGCTGCCATCTTTTTTTAAAACCGGCACGACGGGCGATGCGTACTCCGAGTGTTGGACAGGTTGTAAGATCCCTAGTGACAATAACCGGTCTAGTTCCTTGTCTATTCTATCTTTGAGTGCGTAGGGTACTGGTCTCGCTTTGAAAAAAATAGGCTTCGCATCGGTTTTTAAATGTAAATCTATTTTATATTTGTTAAATGCTCCAAGATTGCCTGAGAAAACTTTCGGAAACATGTTTGTAAGTCGTTCACCGATATTACACTCGCGTATTGATGTATGGGTGACGGCGTGTACCTGCGCAGCTGATCGCGCCGGCGCTAATTCCAAGTCAAATTCTCGAATAAAATCGCGACCGAGCAACGGCGGGCCGCTTGCGTTCACCACGTAAACATTCAGTGTATGTGTACGTCCGAGATATGATACCGGCAATAAAACGACTCCTATTGTTTTGATATTTTCCCCCGTATAGCTGTACAATCTTTTGTTGGTGTCTGACAATGGCAATCCGTTAAACTTTGAATTATAGATTTCTTTTGATATTACACTCACCGCTGAGCCACTATCGATTTCGAACTCCAAAGATAGACCACCGATCATCACGCGCTCTGACATTGGTTTCCCGCGCACGCATCGTATATTATAAAAACACTCACCGTCGTCGTCCACGACCGCAGCCTCATCCACGTACTTTACTTTGCCCGCGTTAGGACACATTTTACGTAGGTGACCTTTATTATTGCACTTTTTACACTTAAGATTTTTATAACGGCACTGCTCAGACTTGTGATTATTGTACCCACACACACTACACTTTTCCTTCTTGGATATGGTGAAGACGCCGTCCGGGCCCACTGCGCCGGCGCCGCTGCCGCCTGGCGCTGCCTGCGACGAGGCGAGGCGCGCGCAGCGCACGCTCTCCGCCAAGTCGATGGCCTTCGCGAGGGTCAGCTCCCGCTGGTCCTGCACGAACAATTTGTCCCGCTCTCGTCCTGCCGCCATGCCCATGATAAATCTATCCAGCAAGGCCTCCTCCAAGTTCTTAAAAGCACAGTGAGTGGCTAATCCTCTGAGCCTAGCCGCCCATTGAGTGTGCGTTTCTCCTGGCCGTTGTGTTGCAGCATAGAAATTCGATTTTTCTGCAAACCCGAACCTTTTCGGTGTGAAGTGATCGTCGAGGAGTTTCACTATCACCTCGTACTCCTGTTCTTCCACCTTGTTCGGCAACGCCAGGTCCCTTGCGAGTTTGAATGTCGATTCGCATAACGACGTCAACAGTATTGCCCTCCGTCGGATTGTCGCTTTGTCCGTTTCCGCGGTTATGTTGTTAGCAATAAACCACTGTTGTAATCGCGATTTATAACTGTCCCACTCTTGGGACAGGTGATCAAAGCTGGTGAGAACACCATATGTCGCTCCCGTAGACATTTTAACGATAAAAATGTGAGTCCGCTCGTCGCCACGTGTTAGGTATGTAGGTACTGGGGAAATAAGTCAACCTCGCTCGCTAGTTAGTTGCACACTGATTTATTACCGAACATGCCCCGGCGCGGGGAGGCGGGACGCAGCCCGCTCGCCTACCTATGCTCGGTACACATACATAACACCTATGTCCAGCAGTGGACGTCGTCCGTCTGTTATGATGGTGATGGTGATCGATAATGGCAGCGACAGGTCATCATCATCTGCTTAGCCTTTTCCCAACTATATTGGGGTCGGCTTCCAGTCAAACCGGATTCAGCTGAATATAGTGTTTCACGTGGAGCGGCTGCCTACCAGACCTCCACAACCCATTAACTGGGTAACACGGTACTTCTTGGCAAGACTGGAGTCAGATTTACTGGCTTCTAACTATTCGTAACGACTGCCAAAGATCTACAAATGACAGCCGGGACCAACGGCTTAACGTGCTTTCCGAGGCACTGAGGAAACTCGGTATGTTAAGATGGTCACCCATCCACAGACCACCCTTGGCAAGCGTTGCTTAACCTTCAAGATCGACCCGTGCGGCTGTTATTATTTCGCCACGAGCTCCTCAGTCCTCAATCGCAGCGACAGGTAATGTTTAATATGGCACAGACCTGGAGGCATGCATGTGCCTGTTGTCAGCCTGGCGCGCGGCGTCCTGGTGTTGCACCAGCAGCCGCGCCGACTGCGACAGTAGGATGCGATCGCACCAGGAAGGGCATCTGAAATGTTTGAGAGACAATTTAAAGCGTATATCAAAAGCACACTTTGTTAACAAGCTTATTACAAATTAGAGTATTACATTCAGGATAAGAATGCTTGGAAGCATGCTGGTTCTGCTCCATAGGACAATCAATGTTGTGGACAAAATCAAACTGGTTGCTTTATGTATAACTTTATAGATGTTCTGTTTCTTTTTGTGTTTGTATTTTTCTGTTAACTGCGTCCGTCACAAGTGTATGGAACGCGTCCGTCACAAGTGTATGGAACGCGTCCGTCACAAGTGTATGGAACGCGTCCGTCACAAGTGTATGGAACGCGTCCGTCACAAGTTGGCCCTTACATAGAGGCAAAGGCTCAAGTGGCTGCAAAGAAGTTGGGGATTCTGGCAAAGGTGAGACGATACTTCACGCCGGAACAGCTGCTTAAACTCTATCAAGCGCAAGTTCGATCGTGTATGGAGTACTGCTCTCATCTTTGGGATGGATCTGCCAGATACCAACTTGATGCCCTTGAGTCAATTGAGAAACGAGCCAAGAGGATCATCGGCAATGAGAGGCTTGTCGCGACGAAGCTCCAAAGTCTTGAACATCGACGACGAGTTGCTAGCTTGTCGGTTTTTTACCGGTTGCATTTTGGGGAATGTGCGACGGAATTGCATAATTTAATTCCGCCAAGCCCGTTACATCATCGGACCACAAGACGAACGGCGATGCGCCACCGGTACACGATGGATATCCCACCCATACGCACAAAACGTTTTGGTAACACATTCATAATGCGTACAGCTAAGGAGTGGAATTCCCTGCCGGAGTCTGTGTTTCCTGATAGCTAAAACCTGGGAGTCTTTAAGTCAAGAGTGAATAGGTTATTTCTAGGCAGGCGTGCTCCATCTTCGACCACATCACCACTTACCATCAGGTGAGATAGTGGTCAAACGCGAGCCTATCTATAGTAAAAAAAAAAAAGTGTATGGAACGCGTGACTCGTTTTTGTGTGAGAATTATAATTTCATTTAAAAAATTATTGGGTTAATGCGCAATAAAAAAATTCACCTAAATTGTAGATTCGAAATTTTGAGTCAATGTCGCACAGTAAGGATGGCCTTTCAAGCGTCGATCTGTTTTCTATAACTTATACAACTTATATTTTCAAAATGTGTATTTGTTTTAATAATACGAACGAAATACATAAATTAACCGTCTCGCTTCCCCCCTATCCGCTTTAAGGACTACTCACACTTATTCAGCTTAAGCCCATAGAAAACAACGATTTTGTATGGAAACGCGGACGCATCCTTTCAGCTTTCCGCGTCTATTCAGCTTTCGCAGCGAACTAGTATAAAATGAGGACAAGTGTGTTATTATCATGCGAGTGCTATAGATACGAGTTCAGCGCTGTTACTAATAGTTTACTTACGACTTTGTACGAAGCATAACTGTTTAAGTGTGACTGAAACCGTTAAGCGAAACGCGAATTTAGCTGAATAAGTGTGAGTAGTCCCTTAGTCCTATTTCGGCTGTTGTGGATATTGAACTCTGTGTGTTGCGCTTACGTACGGTTTTCGCTTGCGCTAACGTATACGTACACGGACCACATCGTTTACCTAAACCAAAAGCTCGGCGCACTGATCTCAAAAAATGTAAGTAGGTCAGTGACCGCTGTTGCAAAGTTATTGCGCCTACCGTAACAATCAATTGACATCACTTTGTTATCATCATATCAGCCTGCAGACGTCTACAGCTGGACGGCGGCCTCCCCGCGCGCGCGCCGCAGCTGCAGCCCGGGTCCCCCACGGTAGCCGACGGCCGCAGCTGCAGCCCGGGTCCCCCACGGTAGCCGACGGCCGCAGCTGCAGCCCGGGTCCCCCACGGTAGCCGACGGCCGCAGCTGCAGCCCGGGTCCCCCACGGTAGCCGACGGCCGCAGCTGCAGCCCGGGTCCCCCACGTACCTGGTCTTCATGTAGTGCGTGGGCAGCAGCACGTCCTCCTCGAAGGGGTAGGAGGGGGCGAACTTGACGGGGAACTCGAACAGGTGCGGCCGCAGCGCCTCCAGCTCGCGGTCGTAGCGCTGCAGCTGGGGCACAACGCTTACATGTTAACCTGGGACTCTTTAAGTCAACAGTGAGTACGTTACTTCTAGGCAGGCGTGTCACATCTTCGACCACATCATCGCAAAGTAAAAAAAAAAACAAATATAGAGAAACTAGCTTTTGCCCGCGACTTCGTACGCATATATCCCGTTTCTTCCCGTTCCCGTGGGAATTTCGAGAAACCCAAGGAAATCCCCAAGAAAAACCATCCAAGGAAATTTCATGCCAAATTTTAGCATTTAACGACTAATAGTTTCGGATGTGCGTTGTCTGTCAGTCACTCAATCAATCAGTAACGGAAGCATTATATATATATATATATATATATATATATCTTTATAGCTTTAGAGGTGGTTTTTGTCCAAGGAAAAGCTGTAAAAGAAAACCCACCACCTCCGTTAAAGAGGAAGAGTCCTTTCGATCAGACGGGCTGTCGCCAATAGGGAACGCTGATTGTTGTTTTTAAACACGTTCCATTTCACGTTACTTTAAATCAATATTTTTGATAAAACCCGATATTAACTAAAATAAAAACGTTGCAATGGCCTTTATTTTATACTTTTTTATCATTTTACTAACAACATTCTCATAAATTCTGCATTTGCATCTTTCCTATGGTTCGGTATTCTTTGAACGTCATATTGACAACCATTTGCGCAATAAATGCACATGTGAACACATCTTAACTCGGCGTAATTCGAAGCCAAGTTCAGGTTGGATCGCCGAGGCATTGAATTTCAAACTTCATGCTAATGAGTGAAGTGGCTACATACTAGTCCACAATTGCAGAAGCAGTCGTTGTGGAGCTACTTGAGCGGATTTAAATGAATGTCTTCCGGTTGTATTCTGATGACCTAAGCACTTACCCAGGGCTCCCTGAAGATCTTCTGGTGGTCGACATGCGAGAACTCCTTCTTGCCGATGGTGAGTATTACTCTGCCGTCGGTGGGCGACCGGTACTGCAGTCGGGACGCATCCACGTTGGCACCGTTCTGCAGTCTGCTGCCTGAGAGCTCTTCTGTCACCTTCTGTTATCAAGAAGAGGTATTGTTTTCTAAAGACATGTTATAAGAAGGTGAGTTTGTTTGGTCGTAAGTAAGAGGATCTTTTTAAAAGTACTGTTCCGGTTTGTTAAATACATCCACTGATATGAAGCTCGCTTCTGATGAGGCTCACAATGGGCCTCATCAGAAGGCTCAACTCTAAGGGCAATGGAGAGGGTATTACTTGGAGTTTCCTTGCGTGATCGAATCAGGAATGATTATATCCGCAAGAGAACCGAGGTTACCGACATAGCCCGAAGGATCGCCAAACTAAAGTGGCAATGGGCAGGGCACATTGCTCGCAGAACAGATGGTCGATGGGGCCGAAAAGTTCTGGAGTGGCGACCGCGTACTGGAAGACGTAGCGTTGGCGCGGCCTCTCAAAAGGTAGACCGATGACCTGGTGAAGGTCGCGGGTAGCCGATGGATGCGAGAGGCGCAGCACAGGTTGTTGTGGCGACGCTTGGGGGAGGCCTATGTCCAGCAGTGGACGTCTTTCGGCTGATATGATGATGAAGATGATATAAAGCTACACTATCGCTGAGTGCCATAGGCCCTAAGCTTTTTTTTTATCCCGGAAAACTGCAAGGTTTCCGTGAGATATGCCACGGAAGCGAAGCCGCGGTAAAACGCCCGTGAGTCATAGGTTTGGTAACTACGAGTATAATCCTCTCTAATGGCCAGTGGCATTGGGAATAATAATGTATATCAGTAAGATAAGCACCAGTAAATCCTAGTATGCTCATACCGCACCTCTTTATTTACGTTTATGGCAGAATTTACTAACTGCTTTTATATCAGATCAGTATGTTTATTATTCAAATAAAGATGGTAAAACGATAGACACATCGCCCACTAATTAAGCCGCTTTGTCTCGTCGCGCTAGGCGACGCGGTCGTCTTAAAACAAAGCGATCATCGCGCCAATAAGCGATGAATGGTCAGCAAAACTGGGAGGCCTGTCAGCATGACGACGCGTTCTTATAATAATATGTTGAAAAAATGATGGCGACGATCGCATATTCGCGCAATTATCATTTTGTAAATACTTCGCGCCCGCCGACACTGAACTAGCCGCTGACTTTGATTGTTTGTTGATTATGTCATCCGGCCAAGTGCGAGTCGTACGAGGATTACGTACAAGATATTATAATACTATTTACTTTTAAACTACCGTAAAGTCAGGTTCCTTTAGCTGTGGACTACAACTTTGGCCCAAACTTTTAACCAATAGGAATACAGTAAACACAGTGTTCTGTGTTCCTATTGATTAACAAATTAGGGCCAAAGTTACCCTCAAAGACCGAAGTAACCCGACTTTACCAGGTACTCTAGTAAAAAATTTTTTTTTTTATTTACAGTTACAGCGACAACAGAAACACTCTGTGAAAATTACAACTGTCCACCTAATTACGGTGCTTGAGATACAGCCCGCTGACAGACAGACGACAGCGGAGGCCTAGTATTACAGGGTCCCGTTGGCCTTTGAGTATGGAATCCTAAAAAACTGTATGTTTAATGAGTTTCTCACCTTAACGACGCCCGCGGTGTCAGTCCTGAAGTTGAAGTCTCCGAAGATGAAGTAGGGCGCCGCGTTGACGTCGGAGTGCAAGTGACGCAGTGTGTGGCGGAGCGCGCGCCGGCGAGAGCGGCAGTACACCTGGGGCAAGAGATGTCCCTCAACTAATATTATACTCAATATCTTTATAGGTGGCAGCACAGAAATGTCACTGTCAAGTATGTTTCAAGTATAAAATTCGAAATAGCAACGCTAGATGGCACAGTCTTCTTCGCGCACGTTCCCCTAAACTGAGCGTGCAGGAACCACAGGTGGCAGCACAGAAGCGTCAATGTCAAGTATTCTGACCCTTAAAACTTCGAATATGCGACACTAGATGGCATAGTCAACGCCGCGCACGGTCCCTATTGCATAACACATGTATTCTTAGGCAGTAAAAACAAAATTTGGTTCATGTGGACTTTGTCGGGCACAGCAAGACAAGTAGGATAAGTAGGAGAGAGGAAGCATTTTTTTTTAATTATGTAAAACACAGAGAGACTTGGGAAGTCTCTCTCCCTTAGATATTCATTGATCGAGTAGTAGCTTTTATTTAGCAAAAATTGTCTAAGTTATCTTAAAAATATATTAATTTTCTCTTCTTTTTTATTGAAGCAGGTAGTTTATTGTATAATACACACACACATACATACATACACCACACACACACACACATACATTACTTACATAGGCACTTTTAGAGTGCATTTTTAATCGAGAACTTGGTAAGTTTAGCCTAGATTGACAAGGTGGACCGATGACCTGGTGAAGGTCGCGGGTAGCCGATGGATGCGAGACGCGCAGGACCGGTCGTTGTGGCGACGCGCGCGGGGAGGCCTATGTCCAGCAGTGGACGTCTTTCGGCTGATATGATGATGATGATTATAAAGAGGAAAGATTTGATTTTTCTGTTTGTTTGTTCCGATTTCAAAAAATCTTTCACTATTAGAATGCTGCATTATCTCTAAATAACATTGGCTATATGTATTTATTACAAGAAAAAATGTGGGATCTTAAAATAATTGCAGCGTGGACGAAGTACTAACTAAAGAAGGCAAGACAAGACCAGAAGAGAGACGATGAGTAGGCGTCGTCTTAGCGATGACGATTGACGTGCAAAAAGTGCTGGCTCTCAGTTTAATGCGAGCCATACATGTTCAAGAAATTTCATCTGCCTAGCCTTTTCCTAACTATATTGGGGTCGGTTTCCAGTCAAACCGGATCCAGCTGAATACCAGTGTTTTACGTGGAGCGGCTGCCTACCACCAACCTCCACAACCCATTAACTGGGTAACACGGTACTTCTTGGCAACACTGGAGGTAAGATTTACTGGCTTCTGACAATCCGTAACGACTGCCAAAGTTCTACAAATGACAGCCGGGACCAACGGCTTAAGGGTGCTCTCTCGAAAAGGCTTAAAAATAGCGTGCAGATGAAGCAGTTTTTCGTCGGCATTTACTGAGAAATGACATCTGAAAAAAATAGGTAGTAATCTACATGATATTGCACGTAACTTGGTTTAGGCAGAATGTATGTATTTGTATTACATAATAGGAAAAAAAAACACCAAATCACCTCCGAATCATTGAGATGAAACCATTTTTCTCCTTAATTTTTTAACAAGACTAAAAAAAAATATCTACTGCTGTGCAATACAAACGAAAATAACTTGGTTTTGTTACTTTTAAAAAATATGCACTAGTTTAATTATAAAAAAAAATAAAAACACGGGTAGCGGAGTCGCGCGCCGAGGTTTAGTTAGCTCCGTTTGTATGCACAAGGTCATTGGCAAATATACAAGCCTTAACGTGCTTTCCGAGGCACGGAGAAAACCGGTATAATAAATAATAATAATAATATCATTTTATTTTCAGGCATCTGAGGCCCATAGATAAAATACACAACATTATCTTAAACTGCAATAAACTAATACATATTATAAACCATATTAAAACTATGACTATACACGTAACGTCGGCGTCGTGTGTCGCTGCGTGGTGTCCGTGACCGTCCTCGGAAACGTCGAAATACGACACCTTTCGGCCAAAAGTCCTCTTTCAAGAAGGTCTGCAGATGGTGGGTTGGAACTCGTACCACGAACGACGTAAAGTTGATGTTGTGGCGCGATTCCAACCTTTCAACCCTCAGAGTCCAATTCGTCTTCACTTTCAAATACTGCACGACTTCCTCAATTTTTGTGGGGTAGTGCAGACGCGAAATGTACAGCTGCGTCGTAGGCACAGCAGGGCGCAACAGCATGTTGGGTCCACTCGGTGCGGTCCCGCACTGGTTACGTGAACAGGGCTTCTTCTTCTTCTTTTCCACTTTTGTGAAACCCTCTTCATCATCTTGGCCCGCCTTTGGCAAGGAGCTACGGACCGCAGACAGGGCAGGTGGAGCGCCCTTGTTTTCCCCTGTTTTGATTTGTCGCTTAGGGTCAACTCTCACCGAAAGAGCGACGAAGGGCAGCGAAGAGGAGCGCAGTTTCAGTGTCAAATGAATTTTAATTTTATTTTCATTACTTTAAGGGTCAACTCACAGCTCCGTCAACGCACGGCTCCGTTTAAGGAATTCCCCGGAATTCCTGCGGCGCCGCGGGCATCCGCGCGACTCGTTCGAGTTTCTCATGCGATAATAAGTACCTATAGTAATGAAAATAAAGTTAAAATTCATATGACACTGAAACTGCGCTCCGATTCGCTGCCCTTCGCCGCTCTTTCGGTGTGAGTTGACCCTTAGGCTGCGACGCATCCGATTTGCCGGTGGTGACAATAGCAGAGTCACCCATCCACAGACCAACCTTGGCAAGCGTTACTTAACCTTAAAGATCGACCCGTGCGGCTGTTATTATTTAGCCACGAGCTCCTCACATGTTCAAGTAATTTCGTAGTTATATTTTTTATTTTCTTTTTTTCGTCTAATTTTAGGCTGGTTCAAACTGTTTGATAAAATAGAAATACGAAATTTTGTATTACTTCATGCCACTTGACTACTAATTTTTTAAAGTCATCTATTCATTTGTTTAACATAAGTACAATAATAGTGGTAAATCGTTGAAATAAAGAGTGCACTATGTTATTAAATATATAAAACGTTTGTTAATAATTAAGCTATCTCTGTAAATCTTGACATTAAAAAAAACAAATAAATCTCGACAGTAAAAAAAAAAAGAAATGAATGTCAATAATAAAAAAATGACAATATACTACAATGTCATGGCACAGTAGTACAGTCTGAAAACCGATGATAAGAAAATGTCAAAATACAATACTAATATCAATATGCAAATCGTAATGTCAATATTCAATTCTAATGCCAACACACAGTTCAAATGTCAAAATACAATACTAACATCAATATGCAAATCGTAATGTCAATATTCAATTCTAATGTCAACACACAGTTCAAATGTCAAAATACAATACTAATATCAATATGCAAATCGTAATGTCAATATTCAATTCTAATGCCAACACACAGTTCAAATGTCAAAATACAATACTAATATCAATATGCAAATCGTAATGTCAACACACAGTAAAATTTAATCCGTGGCAAAATAAAATTGAACATTTTTATAGACTTAAAAAACTACACTAATTAACAAGAAATTATGTACAAACGCGTATAAAAAAATAAAATTAATCATTGGGCATCAAAAAAATAATCCACATCGCTGTCAATGGCAAAAGTGCCCAGAACACACACGGTTCAAATGTCAAAATACAATACTAATACCAATATACAATCCCACACACATTGATACCAATTTGATCAAACAGTTTGGTCCAGCTTGTTTGCTCAAATTATTGGAACGTATATGGCCCGCATAATAAGAATTATTTAATTTAATTGGATATTATGTACTAGCGACCTGCCCCAGCTTGCCACGGATACAATTAATAACATCAGTGGTAGTTCATCTACTCTTTTTCGAAAAGTTCTTAACTATTTACTCCTACATAGGTATCTGCGTAAACGTATCAAGTTTAATAAAAAATGGGTCACTAATTTCCTAGAATAAAGACTTGTGAGTTTGAGGATCAAACGTTTTTAGGAGGCTTCAGTTCAGTCAGTAGAAAAATAGTACAGTCAGCTACTTTAGATAGGCTCCGGTCTAGTGTAGATCTTATAAATTGTTTAGCTTACAGAAGCCCTTCTGTAAGTTCTATGGCTAGCAGGTGTTGTGAAACTGATGTACTATATATTGACGAACTCGATGCCCGTACCTCACATATCTTATAGCTTGTATAACATACAGAAGGGAACGGCTCTATGGCCAGCAGATTGGGAGGCGTCGTGGAACAGATGCATGTTGACGAACTCGATGGCCGTGCCTCACATATCTTATAGCTGGTATAACTTACAGAAGGGAACGTGTCTATGGCCAGCAGATTGGAGGCGTCGTGGAACAGATGTATGTTGACGAACTCGATGGCCGTACCTCACATATCTTATAGCTTGTATAACTTACAGAAGGGAACGGCTCTATGGCCAGCAGATTGGAGGCGTCGTGGAACAGATGCATGTTGACGAACTCGATGGCCGTACCTCACATATCTTATAGCTTGTATAACTTACAGAAGGGAACGGCTCTATGGCCAGCAGATTGGAGGCGTCGTGGAACAGATGCATGTTGACGAACTCGATGGCCGTGCCTCACATATCTTATAGCTGGTATAACTTACAGAAGGGAACGTGTCTATGGCCAGCAGATTGGAGGCGTCGTGGAACAGATGTATGTTGACGAACTCGATGGCCGTACCTCACATATCTTATAGCTGGTATAACTTACAGAAGGGAACGGCTCTATGGCCAGCAGATTGGGAGGCGTCGTGGAACAGATGCATGTTGACGAACTCGATGGCCGTGCCTCACATATCTTATAGCTGGTATAACTTACAGAAGGGAACGGCTCTATGGCCAGCAGACTGGAGGCGTCGTGGAACAGATGCATGTTAACGAACTCGATGGCCGTACCTCACATATCTTATAGCTGGTATAACTTACAGAAGGGAACGGCTCTATGGCCAGCAGACTGGAGGCGTCGTGGAACAGATGCATGTTAACGAACTCGATGGCCGTACCTCACATATCTTATAGCTGGTATAACTTACAGAAGGGAACGGCTCTATGGCCAGCAGATTGGAGGCGTCGTGGAACAGATGTATGTTGACGAACTCGATGGCCGTACCTCACATATCTTATAGCTGGTATAACTTACAGAAGGGAACGGCTCTATGGCCAGCAGATTGGAGGCGTCGTGGAACAGATGTATGTTGACGAACTCGATGGCCGTACCTCACATATCTTATAGCTGGTATAACTTACAGAAGGGAACGGCTCTATGGCCAGCAGATTGGAGGCGTCGTGGAACAGATGTATGTTGACGAACTCGATGGCCGTGCCTCACATATCTTATAGCTGGTATAACTTACAGAAGGGAACGGCTCTATGGCCAGCAGACTGGAGGCGTCGTAGAACAGATGCATGTTAACGAACTCGATGGCCGTACCTCACATATCTTATAGCTTGTATAACTTACAGAAGGGAACGGCTCTATGGCCAGCAGACTGGAGGCGTCGTAGAACAGATGCATGTTAACGAACTCGATGGCCGTACCTCACATATCTTATAGCTTGTATAACTTACAGAAGGGAACGGCTCTATGGCCAGCAGATTGGAGGCGTCGTGGAACAGATGTATGTTGATGAACTCGCAGGCCGTGCCAAGTATATCTTATCACTTGTATAACTTACAGAGGGGAACGGCTCTATGGCCAGCAGATTGGAGGCGTCGTGGAACAGATGCATGTTGACGAACTCGATGGCCGTACCTCACATATCTTATAGCTTGTATAACTTACAGAAGGGAACGGCTCTATGGCCAGCAGATAGGTGGCGTCGTGGAACAGATGTATGTTGATGAACTCGAGGGCCGTGCTAAGTATATCTTATCACTTGTTTAACTTACAGAAGGGAACGGCTCTATGGCCAGCAGATAGGTGGCGTCGTGGAACAGATGTATGTTGATGAACTCGAGGGCCGTGCTAAGTATATCTTATCACTTGTTTAACTTACAGAAGGGAACGGCTCTATGGCCAGCAGATTGGAGGCGTCGTGGAACAGATGTATGTTGACGAATTCGATAGCCGTGCCTCGCATCCACCAGCGAGTGCGCAGGAATCCTTTACGCGACCATTTGCACTGTAACAAAACATGAGCATGGTGAGTATTTGAAGAAAAAAAACATGAAATATATCAACTAAAAGTAAAAACCAAAAACTTAGCTCTACATAAGAATAGCTATTGATCGAACCAGTTTTAGTATTGAGGCACATTTAATTAAATTGGTAGAGTATGTATTCTGTGTTAGTTCTTACTTCGAAATCTTTGTTGATCGATCGGATTAATTTATCATTATTCTATAAGGCATTATACTGCGGGCTCCTGGAACTTTTAAAGGCAGGCTTGCCAGAGGCAGCCTTGCCGGGTCCCATCCATTTCACTGTCAACGCTTCCAAACTAAAGCACTGAAAACCCTGGTTCACAAGGAACACTTAAGTACATGAGTACCTACAAATACCAACAGTTAAGGAGGTTATAGAAAGGTGCTACAAGAATAGGGTATTTTACTAGAAAAATCTAATTAGTCTGTCTGATAGATTTTCAAAAATATTGGACACGTATTTTTTCTTTTTTCACGTAAACAAAAAATTAAGAGGATACAGCGAGTTGAAGATACGCGTGACGTCATCTGGCTTGGTAAATTTGGTACATTTTTACCAAGCCAGATGACGTCACGCGTCCTCATTATAAAGAAAGAATCCAACAACACAAAAACGAACTAGCTGTGACACTACGAATCCTCAGAGTATACCTATAGACTATATGGCTCACGCACAATGGTCCAACATCAGGACTAAGTGCGGAAACCATATCCTGATAGATAGATAGATACCTATAGACTCGATAGAAAGCGAATAGCGTCAATTTAAATAAACAAGTATGGAGATGACACATCACAGGATGTGAAGAATCTCAAACTGCCAATAAAGACATACAAATCTGATTAAAGCTCAAAGGGCTGATTGCAGATAGATGAAGAGAGAAAAAACATTAAATACTACGCGCCGTCGAACCGAGGGGTTTGGGTGGCTAAAGTGCCTGTTCACGTAAGACCACGGGACGTATATGGGGCCATGGCTTAGCACCGTACCTAATGCATGGCTAATATTATTAAATTAATTATTGTATGGTCGTCTGTGGTCGCTAATCTAGGCAACGGCTACGTTGTTTTTGATACATAGTACAGGTGGAATACAGGAAAATTTGTACTTATTGACCTAGACCTAAGTGCAAGTTAAAATAGGATATTTGAATTGTTTCTAAGTAAGCGGCCAGTATTCTGCTTTTATCTGCAGTTACGGTTTAATAGACGGGAGGATAGTTAAGAATATGTATCCTACCGAGAATATCGGTTGGATACATATTCTCACTACGCGGAAGAGCTCGTGTGAGCACGGGTCGATCTTTAAGGTTAAGCAACGCTTGCCATGGTTGGTCTGTGGATGGGTGACCATCTTAATATACCGAGTTTCCTCCGTGCCTCGGAAAGCACGTTAAGCCGTCGTTGGTCCCGGCTGTCATTTGTAAATCTTTGACAGTCGTTACGGATTGTCAGAAGCCAGTTAATCTGACTCCAGTCTTGCCAAGAAGTACCGTGTTACCCAGTTAATGGGTTGTGGAGGTTTGGTAGGCAGCCGCTCTACGTAAAACAATGGTATTCAACTGAATCCGGTTTGACTGGAAGCCGACCCCAATATAGTTGGGAAAAGGCTAGGCAGAGGATGATGATGACATATTCTCACTACGCTGAACCGCGCAATTTTGTATGCGTTACATTTTTCATTAATGCTCCGCTCCTATTGGTCGTAGTGTGGTGTTATATTATTCAATTCAATTTATTTATTTAAAATAAATTACAATGGGCTATTTTACTAAAAATTTGATACATTTAGAGGTAAATTTGGTACATTTTTACCAAGCCAGATAACGTCACGCGTGTCTTCAACTCGCTGTATTCTCTTTATTTTTTGTTTACGTGAAAAAAGCAAAAATTTGTAAAATTTTTTGAAAATCTATCAGACGGACCAATTAGTTAATTTTAAGTAAAATACCCTATTATTAATCATCCATACATTCAATATAAATATAAAAGAGACACAAACACACAACAAGGGAAAGAAACACATAACAATGAAAACAAAAAAATCAGGTACGCACATGTAGATAAATATAGTATGCCTTTTTTTTTTTTAGGGATGGGAAATCATCAAATGACTCCTCCCGCTTTGGGGAAGCAAGAGGGAGTGTCAGACTCTTACTGACTAAAACCATCCGTGTTCCTCCTGGTGCCCTTTGTGTTCCAAGGCTACGGCACCTCTTTCGAACAGATTCCGCAGCAAATAGAGTATGCCTAGAGAATAAGTTCTCTCTTTATACTTATGTGCAAGAAGTCTAAATAAATAAATCTATATAGTATCCCTAGCATTTGTTTTATAGCCAACCTACAGCCAAATAAGGAAACAGCTGTCGCACTTTCACGGTCCAAAATATTCTGACCAAATTGCTCGGCACTCGAAATCGTTCAAAAGACAATTCAAAAAGGAAAGTCATGAACTGCCAATTAGGGCAAAGGCAATCCAACTAGTGCAGGTGATTGGTTTTGGAACGAAGAGTCGCGATTTCGATTATTGCACGAGACTAAATTGTTTTGGCGGTATTTGTAGATACATATGTTCGGATCGGATCTGCGGGTCTCAAAAGGCCAATATAGCAGAATCAGAAGGCACACTACGCTACCCATCACTGTCAGATTTTCCTAATCAATCTTGAACCTAATGCTTTAGCGATAAAGATGAAAATTGTATTTGACAGATTGTTGTATGATTAATAAATATTATGATTCTACTAAAGTGGCGTTTTTAGACCCGCTGAGCTTTCGTTATGGGATTTGTGCATAAGTCGTGGTTTTGCTCGGCATTCGAAACCGTTCAAATGACAGTTAAAAAAACTGGCCAAGTGCGAGTCGGACTCGCACACGAAGGGTTCCGTACCATAAACCTTATTTTTTATTATTTGATGTTATAGCGGCAATAGAAATACACAATCTGAGAAAATTTCAACTGTTATCCTATTACGGTTCTTCAGATACAGCCCGCGGATAAACAGACGGACGGACGGACAGCGGAGGCTTAGTGATAGGGTTCCGCTGGTTACCCCTTGGGTACGGAACCCAAAAAAGGAAAGCAGTTAACAGCTAATTATATCAAAGGCTCCGAAACAACTAGTGCAGGTGATTGGTTTTCTAACGAAGAGTCGCGATTTCGATTATTGCACGAGACTTAATTGTTTTTGAAGGTATTTTTAGATATGTTCCAGATCTGAGTTTGTGTCTGATTATTTATCAGCATTTGTTTTTTTTTTATCGTGTCGATCACAGACATGATTTGCGCAAAAGTCAACTAGAAAAATAAAACCGGATAAGTGCGAGTCGAGCTCACATACGGAGGGTTTTTTACCATAAACCTTTATTTTTATTTTATAGGTAGAGAGTTCTCTACAACGGTTTATGAGGTACAGCCCGTTGACAGACAGACGGACGGATGGACGGCCGGAGGCTTAGCAATATGGTTCCGTTGGTTACCCTTTGGGTACGAAACCCTAAAAAGTAGAAAAAAGTTATCCAGCAATAAAGCAATTCCTAAAATGGGCCCAAAGTTTATTCAATCGATTACGAACGTGTACAAACACTTTTATGTATATGTTTACCTACATTAGGAAAATAAAATGCTTTATCGCTTTTAGTGATTTCTCGCGGGTTGGGTTTCCCATATTTTGTTGTAATCATCGGGATACGACTCATCATCATCTGCTTAGCCTTTTCCCAACTACATTGGGGTCGGCTTCCAGTCAAACCGGATTCAGCTGAATACCAATGTTTTACGTGGAGTGGCTGCCTACCAGACCTCCACAACCCAGAAGTAGAACACAGAAGTACCACAACACAACACAGAAGTACCGTGTTACCCAGTTAATAACTGGGTAACACGGTACTTCTTCGGTACGCCTGAGTGTATTTGGTTATACTAATATATAAAGCTGAAGAGTTTGTTTACTTGAACGCGCTAATCTCAGGAACTACTGGTCCGATTTAAAAACATATTTCAGTGTTAGATAGCCCATTTATCGAGGAAGGCTATAGGCTATATAATCATCACAAAGACCAATAGGAGCGGAGCAGTAATGAATATTGTGACGCAAACGAAGTTGAGCGTGTCAACTAGTAATGTATAATAATATCATCATCTTCCTGCCCTTATCCCATGTTACTTGGGGTCGGCGCAACACGTTTTATTCTTCCATTCTGTTCTATCAGTCGTCACTCTATCACTAACTCCCTTTTCTTTCATATCGCTCCTCACACAATCCATCCATCTTTTCTTTGGCCTTCCTCTCCCTCTCCATCCATCCACATTTATGTTCATAACTCTTCTAGTTATATGCGTTTCATCCCTCCTCTCCACATGACCATACCAAGACAAGCGATTCCCTTTCAACTTTTCCGTCACTGGCGCCACTTTTAAAGTGCCTCTAATGTACTCATTTCTCACTTTATCCACTCTCGTTACTCCACACATCCATCTCAACATTCTCATCTCCGCTACATGCAATCTATTTTCATCCGTCTTTTTTGCAGCCCAACATTCTGATCCATACAATACGACAGGTCTTATCACGGACTTATATATTTTCCCTTTTAATTTGACAACTAGTAATGTATTAGTTCATGAAAATAAAAACCATTTTAGTCTCATTCTAAGTTACGATAGACATACCAAAAATTAATAATAATAAATAATAATTTATTCTCCAAAAAGTACAAAAGCTTTAACAGAAACAAAAAATTCTATCTATTTTGTGAAGTGAATGTACAGAAGTATTCTATTTTGAGACAACGACTCCCAAATTGAGACATGCTCGTATCTTGGGTTGTCGAAAAGTTGAAACGTTGTGGGTAGTTACTTATTATTTATTGATCGTAACGAGTTGTACTTCAAAAACTACATGAAAAGTAATTTCTTAGGAACTTATTAGTCGTATTTTCTAGTCGATGTTTTTGGAAAAAGTAATTTTATTTATTAACCGACTTCAAAAAAAGGAGGAGGTTCTCAATTTTTAGGTTGTATTTTTTTTGTTTGTTACCTCATAACTCCGTCATTTATGAACCGATTTGAAAAATTCTTGTTTCATTTGAAAGGGTATACTTCCCGATTGGTCCCATTGTCACCAAGTTAGAATCTGATGATGGGATCCCATGAAAATCGAGGGCAACCCTCAAATTTTATAGGCACATTCATTGTTTGTCATTAACTTTCAAACGCAATTCAGATATTTGCGCCTGGTAATCATCATCTTATGTTGCTGAGCTAATGATGGAAGGTATAAATTAGGATCTGATGATGAGATCCCATGAAAAATGTTTGTTCAGCGATGTTTTCGCCAATTGTCAGCCGATTTGGATGATTCTTTTTTGTTTGGAATAGTGTATTATCCTGGACTGGTCCCGTTTCAATTTTGTGAAGATCTGACGAAGAACTTCGGAGGTAGGCAACGGAACTCTTCAATAAATGATAGCAAACGGATCGGGATTGCTGAAATCGCATGTTTTTTTAGTGTTTACACCAGTTCTTAACATAACATGGCGCCGGTACGCTGTTAATGGGTACGCAGGTAGGTACCACTAAAAAGTGAAAAACTTTTAAAACTTTTTTACAAAAAATACAACCGACTTCCAAAAACAAACAAACGGTTTTCTTTCTTACGATGTTATTTTGTGCATGTTCCCTATTAGTGTTTTGTTTTTGGAAGTCGGTTGTATTTTTTGTAAAAAAGTTTTTTTGTTTTGCTATTGTTTCTTTAGTATATCAGCTACCCAACATCACCCTGCATCTCCAACCTCTACGCCGCTTGAGCCAGGCCTATGTCCAGCAGTGGACATCTTTCAGCTAAAATTATGATGATGAAGGTCTAAAAGCCTACCTCCGGAAAGAAATGCTGCGGGAACTTGGCCTTCTCCTTAGTGGTGACCTTCTCGATGTTGCCGGCGTGTACCTCCTTGCCCGAGGCCTCCACGTAGGCCTTCAGCTCGAAGTCCCAGATCTTGAGGTCCGTGAGTGACGAGTGCGCGAAGTACATGTTGCCGAGGGCCTGGAAATGTGACGTCACAATAGTAAAAGAATTCACAGAACGATTTTTTTTTTTATTTGAGATGGCTTTGCTCTTGACTCTGGTCTAAGTCAGAGATGACAGAGACAAAGTCTACGATGGAGCGAGCTTACTCAGAAGGGCCTGGCCTGGTCACTCTGACTTTGAAGAGATTTGGGTTGTAAGCGTTCGGAAACTCAGACGGAGGCAGAGTTCCACTCCTTTTATTACAATCACGGTGGCCCTATCTCAACGAAGATTAGTCAAGTAAACAGGAGACCAGACGCTCCTGACGTCAGACTCTTACTGACTAAAACCACCCCGGTGCTCCATCTCTTACCAACCGGAGATCGCGAGAACTAATGCGATGATCCCCATCTCTGCGGGCCACCTCGGGTAGCGGGGGGAGTCAGGTGTTTTAATTTATCAGCCTAGGGTAACTTAAGAACAGTCACATTCTGTTTTGTAGTAAATCTAAAAACAACACATAGGTATAATAGCCGATATTTGGAATAGCTGGCTATTATTTAGATTTTTAGTGTTCCATGTCCGTATTTGGGTCACACAAGTTTATGCCCCATCCAAAGACACTACCTATACTACCTAACACCATACTACCTATACGACAGACAGACACACGCGAGATTCTATAAGGTTCCGTATTTTTACGAAAACACGGAACATGCGGAACCCTCACAAGCGACTATAATCTAGAACCTAGACTTTTTATAACAGACATACATAAACATAACACCAAATAATAATTATACGGCTATTTATTTAATTGTCAGAAAATAAACAAAAAGCTTAGAACCTGTTTAAATGTTCTAGAAAAACAATAAAACTCTGTGGTCTGGAATGTCGTAGTTAGGGTTGCCAGGCGTCCGGATAAAGCCGGAGTGAGGCTTGTAGGATGCGTGTCCGAACTGTCCGGCTTTTTTTAGGCATTTAATATTTTACCAGATTTTACTGAAAATTGCTTTAGCTATAAAGAAGATTGAATCAGACTACATTTAAGTGGGTAGGTACTTAATAATTAGAATAGAATAGAATACTCTTTACTTTTTTTTTTAATTAACCCAATCCTAAAAAATAAATGATAAATCCTAATCCAAATAGGATTTATTATTTACTTTTTAGGATTGTGTTTTTAAAATAAAAACACAATATATTTTTTTTTTAACTTTTTATTCAATAAATATTTAAAAAAATATCCGTTACTGACTGATTGAGTGACTGACAGACAACGCACAGCCGAAACTGCTGGTCTTAGAAAGCTAGAATTTGGCATGTAGATTCCTTGGGGAGTGTAGGGGAGCACTAAGAGAGGATTTCCCGAAACTGCTACGGGAACGAGAAAAACGGGATATGCGCTTAAGAAGTCGCGGGCAAAAGCTAGTTTAACCCTAGATTCCGAAACACCCAAATTTAAGAACTCCGACTCCGACTTCGGTTCCGATAAAACCACCTCCGTACGTAACATCCTTAGTAGGTACCTGACCGCCAAGCGAGCATCGCCGAGCGAGTGTCGCTGAGCGAGTTCAATCTGATAGCTCTAGCGTCGCTGCGATCAACTAGAGGTAAGAGCCGCTCGCCGGCAGTGTAAATAGCCAGCTATCGACTATGAATGTATGTGTCTCTTTTACTCACACGAGATCTATTTCCTCAGCGAGCAAATAGTCGATAGCTAACTGCTTCCTCGCTGGCGGTGAGACAGTGCCAGACCTGGCAACCCTAGTCGTGGTGCTAGAGTAACTTGACCTTTGGCCTGACATTAGTTATTATAATCGAAGAAACAGTCTCCATACAAGTTGCTTTAAATCCTCTATTCGTGTAAGTTATTAAAGGTGACTAAGAGAAAATGTCAAAGTGCATAACTTTTTCCTTGGCAACATTATAGGTACCTACGACGAGAGCTCGTGGCTAAATAATAACGGCCGCACGGGTCGATCTTGGAAGGTTAAGCAAAGCTTGCCAAGGTTGGTCTGTGGATGGGTGACCGTCTTAACATAACGAGTTTCGTCCGTGCCTCGGAAAGCACGTTAAGCCGTTGGTCCCGGCTGTCATTTGTAGATCTTTGGCAGTCGTTACGGATTGGCAGAAGCCAGTAAATCTGACTCCAGTCATGCCAAGATGTACCGTGTTACCCAGTTAATGGGTTGTGGAGGTCTGGTAGACAGCCGCTCCACGTAAAACACTGGTATTCAGCTGAATCCGGTTGGACTGGAAGCCGACCCCAATATAGTTGGGAAAAGGCTAGGCAGATGATGATGACTTCGATAGCGTTTGTCAATCCCACACACTTTAGACATTTTGACAGACGCCTTCGCCACGCTACCGTTGGCAGAATGTCACTATACTTGTACACTAGCCTTTTGTCGAGTAATGCACACATAAACCTATAGTGTAGTCAGTCGACTTGTTTGTACTTCCACTATAAATATATAGCGAAGGATTGATTGGCTATTCAAAAACAATAAAAACAGACAATACTCACAGTAAACTTCTCCGGAGAGCTAAAGTCCTCGTCCAGATAGATCCGAATTTTGTCAAAGAGCCGCAACTCGGGGCAGTCGCAGAGCCTCTGAACGAAATCCTGGACGTATTGCATGGACTTCTCGTAGGCTTTCCCGCCGACCTCCTGAAGGTGCAGCGCGATGAACTTCGGGTCCATTCGGGAGACGGCCTGCAGGAACTCTGATGTCCATATTGGTAGCATTACTGAGGGCTGGGGAGGACAGAAGATTTTCAAATATTACCTGCGTGGTAATGTGCACATTTATTACCAAGAATCTGTAGAAGGAAAGAAAAAGCGTTTATTTGCGACACGCATGACGTATGCCAAAAGAAAAAAGTTAAACAAAATTGCAAAATGCGTCACATTCGCGCAAAACGGTCATCGCTAAGCATAATGCCGGGACTCATGTGCTATACAGAGCCACAGCACTGGTTTCAGAGATTACCACAGATTCTACTCGTATTAGGGTATGCAAACTTATGTCAGAAAGTGTCTATTTGGGAAAGAACATACAGAGTGGTCCAGTCCAGTCAGTTCAAGATATAGAAATCTGATACGACTAGTATATTATTACGTCCACGCATTTGTCAGTGATCGTGTACCTCTGATCATACGGCTTTACGGCTTTGGTGTTTTCTAAGTAGTATGTAGAATCGCAATAACTATTGGCATCACATTCGTTGGCTACCCAAAGCCAAAGCCAAAATGTGACTTACGACAACGAACCAATTCTTTCAAAGCCGTTACAAAGTTGCCTGGCAGCAAAAAAAGGTATTGTAGACAACAAGAGCAAGACTGTTTAATATTGCACCGTCGAGCTCGTGTCGACCTTTGAAAACTTTTCCAATTTTATCCGGTACCAGTTTTGTTCGAGAGTGCCTCGTTGTTTTAGACGGCAAGTCACAAATTAAGCAGCAGATTTACGGGTCAGAGGATAAGGACTTTCTTAAACCAGGGAGAGTGCTTAGCTGCAAGTCGAAGTTTGTTTTAATTTTGTGAATACGTCATTACGGATTTGGATAACGAAAGCTATCCTTCCTAATTTATGAAACTCTTCCGTTACTGACTGACACAACAAGCACAGCCGAAACTACTGGCTGTAGAAAGCTGAAATTTGGCATGAAGGTTCCTTGGGGAGTGTAGGGGAGCACTAAGAGAAGGGTTCCTGATCTTTCTACGGGAGCGGGAAAAAACGGGATATGCGCGTACGAAGTCGCGGGCAAAAGTTAGTATTACTAGCTGACCCGCGCAACTTCGTCTGCGTCACATTTGTCATTTATGCTCCGCTCCTATTGGTTGTAGCGGGATGTTATAAAGCCTATAGGCTTTCTCGAAAAATGGGCTATCCAACACTAAAATGTTTTTTCAATTCGAACCAGTTGCAGTAGTTCCTGAGATTAGCGCGTTCAACCAAACAAACTTTTCAGCTTTATAATATTAGTATAGAAACTTAAAAAAAAAAATATTTAATCAACTTGCATACATAATTTAATCGTTTGTATTCTCTCTTTTCAATCATTGGCAAAAGTAACAGCAACCATTTGAAAGCACCATCGTAAAATCTGTTTACTGAAACCAGCCTAAATTCCAATAATTGCACAAATGATTTTTTTCACTGATATTTAACAACACAATTATTTTATCATTCTATGGATATACCACAGGATGTGACGCAGATAGTGGATAACCCTTGAATGTAACGGCCGCTAGTTAGTTAACCACGTATTTTATGGCTTTGTTTTGATGGAAATATTTCATCACAGCCATGACACCGAATTACTAAAAATAGAGCAGTTGTCGATGTACCAATTATCTGTTATGAAACAAGTTTTTAGGTTTTATTAATCAACGCACTGAAACCACCAAGCATTGTTAATTTGTTAGTAAGTTTTAGGGCGCCTTCAAATTTGTCGCGAAGTGTCGCGCGGCAGCAGCGCGGCTACAGCACTGCTTTGCACCATTTTAATCATCAATATAGCCCTCTAAGTTCATGTAGTCCGAAAGAATGATTATTTCTGAAATATTCATTCTTTCGAACTACATGAATAAAGAGGGCAATATAGACGATTAAAATGGTTATAATTCTTTAGATAAATACGCGTTACGGTCGCAGATCGCATTTGGTCCACATACAGCTTCACACTGACCGGCAAATTGCAAAAAAACATAAAAATATTTGAATTTCGCGGGCTACCCTGAAGCATCCACCTTAACTTATTTGACTTTTGAACTGTACCCTAGAGGCGTTAGTAAGGTTATTATGTAGCTTTGATGATGAGCTCGAGGCTAAACTGTTACAGCCGCACGGGTCGATCCTCAAACTTTAGAAACCATCTTAACATACGTACATTTCCTCCGTGCCTCGGAAAGCATGTTAAACCGTTGGTTCTGGCTGTCAATTGTATATCTTTGACTGTCGTTACAGATTGTTAGGACCAGAAAACCTGACTCCAGTCTTTAAGAAGTACCGTGTTACCCAGTTATTAGTTATAAAGGTCTGGGAGGCAGCCGCTCCACGTAAAATATGTGGTATTCCGCTGAATTAGGTTTGACTTGAAGTCGACTTCAATATTGTTGGGAAAAGGCCAAGATGACGATGACGTAGCTTTGATAGTATTTTCGGAAACTGTGTGTCTATCCTGTGAGTGATGTGAACCCTTATTGTTTGGGAAGGGACGACCCTCGTTAAGACGTATATAAATCTGTACATTCTAAGGTCCTCTGGGAGAAATTGTTGCGATAAGGCCGCCCATTACATTCATCTTGTAGATACTCCTTGTCTAACATGTTTTGTAAAGGGTACTCTGAATGTGCCGATCCGATTACGAAAATACTCTTACTGATGGGAAGCTACACCATCGCTGATACTCATAGGTTTTTTTTTGTCCCGGAACAATGTATCTATGGTTCCTGCGGAAAAGCCTACGGGAGCATAATAGGCACGAGAAAAAGCAATGAGTTAAGTTTGCGCCTAGAGTGGTGACCGCGACAAGGCGAACTGGTGAAGACTGGTAATCCACTGAATTCGAGATGCACAGGACCGGTCGATGTCAACTCGAGCGAGGCCTATGTCCTACAGTGGACTTATGTGTGGAGTCTTTCAGTTGAAATTATGATGATGATAACGGTCTAAAACTGCACCACTAACATAATCAAGCTAGCACAGCAACTAATCCCCTTTCCCTGTTTGAAAAGAGGCCTTTTCGCTGCAGTGGGGCAGGCAATTACAGGCCCTAACCTACATTCTCGCAGTTTACCAGACACAATAGAAAAATGCATTGTTGCCAGCTTCACCCTAAGTGCATAAACCGCTTGAAAGCCTCCACGGAACATAAGTAGGCGGTACGGCCGAAGCACCCTTGTAAATAGCGCTCGCAACCTTGCTGCCTGGCTAATCTTTTTACCTTGGCAGAGCTATTTTCGTGATGAGGTGAAAAAGGATTTATCTTTTCGTAGATAGATGGAATTTACTTTATTGTATACCAGAAATGTAGAGTAACGAGTGATAGATGGGTCTAGAGATAGATTCAATATGTTGAATAGTTTTTAGTATTTTGTTATCTTTCGTTTTATCCGCAATTCACATTTTACACTGACTTTGAACTTTGATTGTCGTTACTGTAGTAGGAAGAAAACAAATCTGACACCAGTCTTACGATCTTTGCTGTGAAGTTCAGTGAGTTTAAAAGGCCACTTTAGCAGAATCAGCCAGCAATTCAAACTAGACCCGAAACTGTCAAAGTTTCCCAATCAACCTTGAACCTAATGCTTTAGCGATAAAGATGAAAATGAAATTTGACAGATGTTGTACGATTTATATTATGATCCTTATATGATTCTGCTAAAGCGGCCTTTTTAGAGCCACTGATAGGCTGTCGCTTCATACATAACACTGGTATTCAGCTGCAACTGGTTGATCTGGAAGCTGACCCCAACATAATAGAGAAAAGGCTTGGGAGAGTGAATTTTCCTTGACCTTAACTTTATCTTACATTTCCCATTTTCCAAATGTATAAAAGCCAAACCCTCTTCTTTTATTCAACCCTCGCATGATTTTGGGTGGTTTTCTGTCAAGTCATATCACTGCTCAATCATACTTGAGGGTTGCCAACCGTACTCTATTATAGTGTACTAGCTTTTGCGTGCGACTTCGTACGCGCATATGCCGATTTTTCGTGTTTCCCTAGGAATCTCGGGAAATCCTCTCTTACTAATAATAATAATAATAAGTTTTATTGTCTCATAAAAATATGTTACAATATTTAGGTGAGACACTGGATCCCGCACTAGGATACCCTGTGTCGCAGGATCCAGTCTCTTTCGACAAATGGTAGGAATTATGCAAGAAAAGTAATTATATAAATGCAACAGTTGAACGCAATTCATTAAACTCAGGACTAAAAGGTAACCAAAAGAATGTGTGCATGTGATGAGTATATGAATTTAAAGAGTCTGTGTGTGTAATGAGTGTATGCATATCTGTTACTGCTCCCCTATGGAGTGTAGGGAAGCTTCATGCCAAATTTCAGCTATCTATGACCTGTAGTTTCGGCTGTGCGTTGTCTGTCAGTCACTCAGTCAGTCAGTAACGGAACCATTTTATATTACTGATGATTGATTGTACTCTATTTTGCTGATACGTAGGTACTTTATAATCTACAAAAGCAATAGAGTAGGTAAGCGAAAACCGCTGTTAATTTGCCACAGATTTTGAATTGAATGTCTGTCGTTTCACTCATTATCTTTAGGTATATGTGGAGTGCAAAAAAAAACAGGGCTTAATTTCTGTTTATGTCAAGTCAAGCAATAAGTAATGATATACAAAGCATCCAACAATGCTTATATTTCGCAAAAGTTTAGTTTAAAAAATTAATTGACATATTCTGGAAGCCTGCTTTTTAACCGACTTCTTCAAAAAGGAGGAGGTGCTATGTTCTGTTGTATGTATTTTTTTTTCATTTCAATAATCTATTTCTTCAAAAAAAAAAAAAGCCTGTAACCCTAATCATATTTGACCTTTGCCAACGCCAAAACGAAGGGTCATGCACGACATGAGTCTCACATACCATAAATGATTAATCATGTCTCGCTCCTTCAATTCGTCCACCAGACCTTTCTACAAAGGGTTTATGAATAAACCATATTTGCGGTTAAAGAATGAATTTATTTAGAAATTCGGTGCAGGTCTTCCTCAACAATTGGTCGCACATACAATGAATATCAAGTAGCTAATCATTATTTGTTGAACGTATATTTTGAGCTGATTCTAATTCGTGATAAGTTTACCCCGTATCACATGGGAACTTAAATCGGAAACCTATTATAATAAAGATTATACATACATGTATGTAGTTAAAAGGCAATATGTATTATCATCCTATTATCATCTTTGACTAAAACTAACAAATACACTAAACTAAAAACAAACTCTGTTCATCCTCAACGCTGTCGGCTGGTAATGTGCCCAAGAGACTGGCGGCATTGCCACGTTGAATGGCAATGCTTAATCTTTGCCCAAAGTAAAAGCCAGCTCTTGGGTCACGGGAAGTGTCAACCAACCGTATCGAAATTTCTTTGAAAAGGCTGTGAGCACAAGGGCCCCACGGCCCGAGGGTTTCAACCCCAAACGGCTCGAAAATATAATTACCAATAAGGCTAGCATATTTCCGCCGCTTGAGGTTTTCCGCAGCCGCAGCGGCAGCGCCAGCACAACACGATGAACTAGGAAGATGGGATGGCGCAAGAGTATCGACACAGGTTGCATCCCACACTAAAGGCCTACCCATCTTCCAAGGAAACAAAGACATGCCGTCCGGTCTTTTGCCATCGTCTCGTGCCAAGCCATTGGGTTCTAAAACGGCTGGAACGCCGACAATGACGAGAGCTCGTCGGATTATGTCGTTTAAATTAGCGTATCGTGCAAAACGGCCTGCACTGCGGCTACAAGAAAGGCCGTGGTGCCCGAGGTTATTGACAACTTCACCACAGTGACAGCGATGAGGAGAACAACAAGGGGCTCCTCCTGCAAAGAAGCAGCGAGGCGAAAAGTGGTGTCGTCGAACAAAGTGCCTAGGTTCGACGATGGTAGTGCATGAAGCCAAAGACCCGACTCCCATTTTCCCACAGCCAGCAGGCGTGCACGCTCAGCAGTAGTACCAGACGTGGACAGTAAGTTATTCTGAACTACTCTGCAGAGCGGCTCGTCCCACCGCCTCTGGGAAAATGGTTTGTCAGGTAGGTCAGTATTCGGACAAGCGAGTTTCCAGGCATTGATAGCATCGGTGAAGCACGGCACATCAAAATTAACCAGTGTGGAAGCCAGGATATTCCTGATTAATTCCTCAGTGCCGTGAACCGAAGATATAAAAGCCGGTAAACTTATACTAGAAATTTTGCGGACGCCGAGTCCTACCATGCGGATGGGAAGGGAAGCTTGTGCCCAAGCTCGGTCGTCCAAGGCCACATTCAAAATTAATGACAAAGTGCGTCGAATATTTTGATCCATTTGGTCTAAAAGATGAGTGTGCTTCCATAAATGGGAAGTACTTACAGTATGTGTGTACCTACATTTCTGCTAGGGACATTGTGAACATGTCTTCAGGGATAAAATGAGGCGAAATTAGATTGCATATTCACATGGAAAATTGGTAAACCGGCGGCGTTGCCTCGATCAGCGTATTAGGCGCGCGAAATTCGTCATGTATTTCCACTCTTGGAACCATTTTGGGAAATACTCGACATGTTAAGTATCCAGACTAATACCTATTATAAATGCGAAAGTATCCGTATTTTTTTCTTGTTTTCACGCCTGCAGAGCTGAACTAATTTTCTTGAATTTTGTGGAAGTTGAACCTTGAGATGGTAGAATACTTGTTATTCCGCGTTCGTACGTAGGGTAGTCTTTAAGTCAAGAGGTTAGGCAGGCGTGCTCCATCTTCGACCACATCACGCTTCCATCAGGTGAGATAGTGGACAAACGCGTGCCTATAAATAGTAAATAAAAAAAAACGATCTCTTTGGATAAATCCGATTTTCACACGAGCGAATACGCTGGCTGAAGCTTGTTAGTAGGGTTGCGAAATTGTTCGAAAGAGTCACCGCGGCACTCCCTTCCGCTCCGCCCAGAGCGGAAGGAGTCATTTGATTTGATGACACTTAAAGGTAGGTAGGTAGGTGACAAAATTGTTAGTTTGTGCTAATCTCTGAACGTTCTGATAAAGTTTCAGTGACTGAAAGCGACACGTATGGACATGGAACAAAACAGTACCATGTGCTACTGTTTATTCCAAAAAAATACTAGTTCCTGTGGGATAGGCGCAAGAGCGAAGTCACGAGAAAAGTTAATAAGTAATGCAAATGCTGGTAAGATTCAATTTCCACAACAAATCATTTGGTTCAACAGATTGGCCGAATTTCTGACTATTTCTGTAACGGCACTACAAGACTATACGTTTGATAGATAAGTAGGACGGATGACTAATAGCCCCAAAGCACAAAACGATTTTACCTTTATCAAAGTCGGTTCCCGAAGGGTTCAAGGACACAGTGTCTGAAAAGTAAATAGGTTTCTAGCGAGAAAATCCTCGTAAAACGAATAAATCCAATGTCGAAGCTATCTAAATATAATTGAACTTTATTGATTTTCCTTCAGAGCGGATACCGCAAATCGGTGAACGAGGCGTGGGAAAACTCACAGCTAAATGCGACGACCTCATAATGGCTGCCGGGATGCGATAGGGTCGTGAAATAAATACAATGGACCGGGCGCGACACCAGAGGCTTTAGGAAAAGAGTTATTCTATTGCCGATAAAGCGCTTCACTAAATTCAGAAGTAACTTTAGAAACAAATAAGAACCTTCTGATCACTGTCCTAGTCAATTTAGTTACTGAATCAGTTACAGTTTCCAGTTACAGCGCGACGAAGTCGGACGAGGATGGCTCCAGTATTGTCCAGACATAAAAAATTGGCCCTAGCCCTCGCCGTTGGCTCAAATAAAATAGAAAAAGATGAACATATACTTGTGAAGGAATATTTATAACTGCGCGGAAAGTTATCAAACATTATGAGTGTTTTAGAACTAGCGGACTTCAGTAATGGGAACACAACAAACCGTAGATACGTCCTCCACGCACAAAGAGCTACGAGCGACTGAAATCAGTAACTTAATGCGATTAGACCTTCCTAAAAGCGTTTCTAATTAGGCTCCTAAATGATTCCAGTCAGTCAGAAACTATCCTTGCTTCTGAATTCAGGATGCTAGCTTCCGGAATGCGATTATACTTGACTAAATTCAGTAACGACTGTATTAAGCGCATGTCGAAATGCCAAACTATAAGGAATCGATCACGTGACATTTCGACAGCGTTTGTTTCCCAATTCCCACCGATTTTTGACAATAGGCTTCGCCACGCTACCGCTGACAGAAGCACTTGTTTAGAGCTTCAGGGGGCTTGTTCTAGTAATTTTGAATAGTGTTCGACTGGACTTTCCGAAACTACATTCGGGAAGTATCGCGTTGCGATCGGACATGTTCGGTGCACTGGGCTGCGAGCTACGACTTGTCATTTTGGCGAGTCCGCGCTCACCGCCGCGTCGTGATTCATGACATGTTTGCAAAGGAAGTAATTTAGTTTTGAATTAAAAAATATATGTGACCTAGGCCGAAATTGAGTTTTCCCTTATTTCCCTAAATTTTTGACAAATTGCGGATTTGCGACTGAGATGCGAATGCGATAGTTGCTTCAAAATAGTACAGTTTGCCTTTTACTCGTGACTTGGGAGCATACTATTTGAATGTCTAGCAGTGAACTGTGATAGATAGGATTCCGTTGCCCGAGACCCAAAAACAGCGTCAAAATCGAGGACGCAGTCAACTTAACGGACCAACACCACGTCTACGTCATTTACAAAAACACATATTAACCCAAATGCATCACTTACCGACGTAACGACCACGACGGGGTATAGTGAATAGATTAACAATACTAGTTACTTGAGAACAATGCGCCGCGCCGGCTACAGAATATGCTAAGTGCGTGACGCTGGCGTCGTTAACGCACGAAGCCTTAGTATGCTGTGGATTGGAATTCCCATCGACTGAAGTTGGTGTGAGAAGGCTATATGCTATATATCATCAAGCTAAGACCAATAGGAGCGGTGCAGTACTAAAAATTGTGACGCAGACGAAGTTGCGCGGGTCAACTAGTAGATGAGGAAAACATTCATAGGGTGACACAATGGGTAAAAGCGATCTTTTCAAGACAACCTTTGGATGAATTTTAAAGAGAAAGGAAATACAGTGCTACCACCACCATCACCACCATCACCATCATCATCTTAAAGTACCGAGTTTCCTCCGTGTCTCGGAAAGCACGATAAGCCGTTGGTTCCGTGTTTGTCTTTTGTAGATAGTTGACAGCTGTTACGGGTAGTAAGTACCCAAGGAAGTTACTCAGACACTGGGTTATGTAGGGCAGTCGCTCCGGTACAGCTGAATACTAGTATACATGATGGTATTCAACTGTATTCGGTTAGATAGGCATCCAGCCCTTACATAGTTGGAGAATGGCTAGGCAGATTAATTGGTGTTGGTGGTTGGCTATTGGGTTGCTATTGGCGTGATTGTAATGAAGGTTGAGGCCCCAGAACCATGATTGGACAACCATGAGGGCTAATCAGAAAAAGCAGGGAGTCTGTGTTTCCAGATAGTTAAAATCTGGGAGTATTTAAGTCAAGAGTGAATAGGTTACTTCTAGGCAAGCGTGCTCAATCTTCTACCACATTATCACTTACCATTAGGTGAGATAGTGGTTGACGCGTGCCTATCAATAGTAAAAAAGAAAAACAAGCTCAAAGTAATGGGCCAACTATATTGGCCGTACATTCGACGACCACTGGCGTCAACATTAGATCATCATCTGCCTAGCCTTTTCCCAACTATATTGGGGTCGGCTTCCAGTCAAACCGGATTCAGCTGAATACCAGTTTTACGTGGAGCGGCTGCCTACCAGACCTCCGCAACCCATTAAATGGGTAACAAGGTATTTCTTGGCACGACTGCCGTGAAAATCCGTAACGACTGCCAAAGATCTACAAATGACACCCGGTACCAACGGCTTAACGTTCTTTCCGAAGCACGGAGAAAACTCGGCATGCTAAGATGATCACCCATCCACAGACCAACCTTGGCAAGCGTTGCTTAACCTTTAAGATCGACCCGTGCGGCTGTTATTATTTGACCACGAGCTCCTCACTGGGGTCAACATTAGACCTCTACCTATATTGATTCTTAAATAGAGACCGCGAGTCTAAGAATCGTTAAAGCAGTTCAGCAAGATGCTCCGAGGCTACTTGAAACGATCTTAGCAGGGTGGCTGGTAAGGGCTGGGTGAGATTAGATGGGCATTTAGTCAAATGGCGTTAGAGAATTGTGCAGGGGACTGCTGTCTGCTATAGTTATTATTGATGAGATCCAGTTCAAGACTCCCAGCTCGTGTTCATAAAGCAGTAGTAGGCCGAACTTGGACTCGTTTCTGTTAACTAGGACCAGCCTGTGAAATAGGCACTTTGGAGCCGCAGCTGTCTTCACGCTTCAACTTGTATTGGCTTTTCCGTCCAATTACATGAATCGCTTTGCTAATTCTACCGGTAAAGCGGTATTATACGCCCAGGAAGCCATACTTTTGCATTTACTTATAACATTAGTGTGAATGAGATTAAAGACTTCATGAACCACTAAGGGGTTTGAACTTTTTTCTATGGTAGCTGGCATAGCCCTTCCGCCGGCATTTTGTTTTGGTTTAAAGTGGCGGCGCACTATCTAACATACTTATATGGGTAGAGAACACTTAAACAAACAAAAAATGTTAGCAACATGGTGCCCTAAAGTGTCACTTTGCCGAGATATTTGAAGGTGAAGTCGCCATGTGAGAACAATGCAAATCATTAAAAATTAACTTATCACGCACTTATTTCGCAACCTTTTTCTTGTCTGGATAATAGTAAATTGTTTTACAAATTACTCATCCGATCCCAGACAGTCAACCTCCACGAACATTCAAACTAGTTACAGAAACGATCGATGAGTATCAACACTAAAAATATAAACAAGAAGAAAAACAATTTTTTTGCAACTCATAATAATATTTCGTGCCAAAATAAATACGCTATCGAATCCCGGGCCCCGAGTTATATTTAGAAACACCGCAGTAGTTGAATTAAATAAAGCTTTATCTTATCAATACATTGTTTAATATATTGCTATCCTGACGCACACACGCTTTTATAACAATTCAAATTACATATTACCCGATTATGTTTTTTTTTGTATTGGAAATTCCAGTTTAGCTGTGGTTTTGCGATAGCGTTGGATAGTGCACGAATTTATGGCAAAATACTCATAATGGCTCCACACGATACGACTTTGACGAACTCTGAATAAATCTATACTAATATAATGATAAAGCTGCAGAGTTTGTTTATTTGTTTGTTTACTTGAACGCGCTAATCTCAGGAACTACTGGTCCGATTTGAAAAATTCTTTCAGTGTTAGCTCATTTATCGAGGAAGGCTATAGGCTATATCATCACGCTAAGATCAATAGGAGCGGAGCAGTAATGAAAATTGTGACGCAAACGAAGTTGCGCGAGTCAACTAGTAAATAAATAAATCACATCGACATTATGTCTGCATTGCTTTGTTGTACAGACAAAATTCTATAGAAGCTTAAGGAAGTCTGTATCGTGGGACAGTCCATTTCACCTGGTAATCTGCGCTAGTGTCGTCATTCGCTTTGTAAATAAGCTGTAATAATCGCCCTCAAGAGACTTAGTAGAATTGACATTCTGGGAGCGTCACTTATGTAGTATGTAAATGTTCACACATCGTGAAGACTACCTATCATTCAAATTCAAAATATTATATTTCACGTAAACCATGAAAAATTAGGCACTCATGAAACGTCAGAAGCTCAGTTCGAATTGGTTGATTTCTAGGTAGAACCTACAAGGAACTCCATGAGCGGGTAGTCGTTGAAAAATAATTGACTTTTACAATGTTTATATTACAGTGTTAATTAAGTGGACAACAAGTATTTTTATATCACGTTTTTAGGTCAGTTTTAGACAAATGCCCCCGTTTTGTCTTCGGGCTTCGGCCTTCAGATTAAGGGAAGGTCGATTAACCCTCTATCTGGAGCCCTGCCATATTTCGATCGCTTCGCGTCTATAATTAACAAACGAGCCAAGTTTGAGGGTGGCCTTGACCCCGTTAAGTTCCCCTGGAGATTTGCCACGAGCCACGTATGTACATAAGAGGGGTTGAAAGTTGAAACAAGGTTAAAGTCCGTAGCTCAAACTTTAGCTGTTCTCGTTTAGTTATTTAGTAAGTAGGCCACACAAGTTCACACAACCTCACTCTCGCGGCGGGATTTAAACGTTGAGCCTCATTTTTTGTCGGGGGCCATAACTTCAGTTTAAATCAACTTAAGCCTCGTGTTGTCAGTCACTTTGAGCGGCTTTGTAGCGTCAGGCGTCAGCTAAAGCTTTTTAATAAGGTTTCGAAGTTGTCCCTGAGATTTCGGGTTAGGTCGGCACTGTGGGGTTGTGGCGTTTTTGGGGTAACCGGGGCTCTGATAACTACTATGAAAGGAAATGCGTCGTAATAATCAATTTGTGGACCGATGATCTGGTGAGGGTTGCGGTTACCCGATGGATGCGAGACGCACAGGACCGGTGGATGTGGCAACACTTAGGGGAGGCCTATGTCCAGCAGCGGACGGCTTTGGGCTGATATGATGATGAATCAATCTGTCTGCCTTTACCCAAATATATTGGGGTCGGCTTTCAGTCTAATCAGAGGCAGCTGAGTGCCAGTATTTTGTTCATCTCATCATCTGCCTAGCCTTTTCTCAACTATATTGGGATCGGCTTCCAGTCAAACCGGAGTCAGCTGAATACCAGTGTTTTACGTGGAGCGGCTGCCTACCAGACCTCCACAACCCATTAACTGGGTAACACAGTACTTCTTGGCAAGACTAGAGTCAGATTTACTGGCTTATGATAATCCGTAACGACTGCCAAAGATCTACAAATGACAGCCGGGACCAACGGCTTAACGTGCTTTCCGAGGCACGGAGGAAACTCGGTATATTAAGATGGTCACCCATCCACAGACCAACCTTGTCAAGCGCTACTTAACCTTGAAGATCGACCCGTGCGGCTGTTATTATCTAGCCACGAGCTTCTGTGGTGCGAGTGCCAGTATTTTGTTATTTCACAAATAATATTCCATTATCTGTACTTCTATACTAATATTAGTAAAGAGGAAAAATATGTATTTTTGTATGTAACGAGTAAACTTAAAAAGTACTGGACCGATTGGAAAAATTATTTCAGTAATGGATAGCTACATTATCAGGGAGTAACATATTTTAGCCCCGTACCGCCACGGAACGGGAACTACGCGGGTGATACCGCGTGACGTCCGCTAGTTATTTAGGTATATAAATAAGTAAATCTACATCATCAAGCCCAAATGCCACTCTGCTAACGGCTGTCTTTCTCATAAAATTATGAACTCTTCTCAATTTGAATAAGTGTTCAAATATTAATTTTATATCTATAAGTCTACATGGTGGTGTTAGTTTCCCTCCCTTCACCGTACTGTCAGATATGTTTCTACAATGAAGTGCCTTGTCTTATCTTGTAATATTCGTGGTATGCTGAATTGCTGACATACAAAAGTTAATAGAACTTTCAACAAGGACCAGTCAGAAATATAATACTTTTTTAATTTGATTGGAAAATAAATGAATTATTGTTTGTGTCCGTCAACTTGTCATAGATTTCGTAGATGTCGTCATCGGACAACAAAATTAAGTACTTACCTACTAAAATATCAGGTCGATTTTTTATTGTAGAAATGTATAGGTCCTTTTAGTACCTTTTAATCTGACCTATCGTGAACAGTGCAAGCAGGGTACAACCCACCTGGGAAAAACAAGGGACATCTCATGTTTTGCCCCTGAACCCTTCATTATGACCCTTGAGAATTAGTTAGGTAGACATGAGGATCGACATAGAGTAAAAAAACGTGATTTTAGCTTTAACACAATATGTTGTAATTTTACTTGTAATTTTACAATTTCATATTGCGCAGATAGGGACGTTTAATTTCGTTCCCGGCAAACCACTTGACAAATCTTATCTATTGCGATGATTCATTAATTTTCAGCCGACATGTCAATAACATAGGTGTTCGGATTATAGGGTGGGGCCAGGAGAGCGCGAGCTAGCACAATTTGCGTCACTTCAACGAGTAAAGTTTATGGCACTTGAATTTTGAGCTAACTTTGAGCGGAGTTAAATGAGTTTGTGCTTATCTGTCCTCGCCTTAAGGGTGGCAGAATGATTAGGTATTATTACGCAGTGTGATGGGAAAACACAAATTGAAGTTAAGTAAAAAGTCTTTGTTTCTGTTACTAATACGTGCGTTTAGAAGAATTTGGTTCATTAATGGTTCAGCATTTGTTTATTTATTGAAAGTGATTCCAAAACTATAGTAGGCGCCAGATAAGCTTGCAATAAAGTACATTGACTTTATTAACTCGTAGATACCTGAACAATAAATTATGAACCGTCTTTCATTACTAGAGAACGTAAAGGATTACGATAGAAGTCGATTCAGGACAGCTTATGACTGACTATTTCTGTTTTTGATACCTATGATTTTTCGTTGGTACACGGGTGTGCCACTGGGCGTTAACTAAAATTGACGCATGATGGCTAAAAACATGGCGGCCGGCGATTTTTTTTACTATAAAAATCTTTTTTACAAAAAATATAACCGACTTCCGAAAACAAAACACTACAAGGTACAAAATAACCTCGGAAGAAAGAATAGAACTTTAATTTCGGAAATCGGTGTTTTTGGTTACCTACTTTTTCGTTTTTTGACACCGACTTTCGAAATTAAAGTTCTTTGTGGTACCTACCTGCGTACCCATTAACAGCGTATCGGCGCAATGTAATGTTAAGAACCGGTGTAAACACAGAAAAAACATGCAATTTCAGAAATCCCGATCCATTTGCTATCATACATTCAGTCAAAAAAGTATCGGGAATGGATGATTTTTTTATGGTTCCAAATTCAAATTTTTGTTTTTTTGTAGTTGTTAGATTGGCACAACTGTTTTCCATTTTGGCGCGGAGTTTGAGTTGCATCTGTTATTTATATTAAATACAGTGCTGGTTTTAGTAATATCATATATAGTGTGTATTGCGAATTTCATAATGGACAAAAATATCGAACAAAGAGTTTGTCTTAAATTTTGCATCGCCAATGGAATTTCGTGTTCGGAGTCACTGAAAATGTTACAGAAGGCTTACGGTGAATCGACTTTATCAAAAACTCGTGCTTATGAGTGGTTCAAAGCGTTCAAAAGCGGTCGAGATGTGATGGAAGATTTGCCTCGCTCTGGTAGGCCGTCAACGTCTGCAACTGAAGTTAACATCGCAAAAGTGAAGGAAATAGTGACTGAAAATCCCCATTCAACTCTGAGAGAGATAGCCGCCGAACTTTCTGTATCTCACGAGTCGATCCGTACCATTTTAACTAATCATTTGGGTATGAAACATGTTGCTGCTCGGCTAGTCCCAAAAGATCTGAATTTTCTCCAAAAACTCAATCGCATGAAAGTCGCTGAGGACATGCTAGAACGATTCAGTTCGGACCCAACATTCATGAAACGTATTGTTACTGGTGACGAGACGTGGGTTTACGAGTTTGACATGCAAACTAGTCAACAAGCTTCGGAGTGGCGCCTTCCAACTGAACCGAAACCGAAAAAACCACGCCAAAGTCGATCAAAAGTCAAAGTCATGTTGACTGTTTTCTTTGACTATCGCGGTGTTGTGCACTCTGAATTCTTACCGGAAGGTCTAACGGTAAATAAAGAATATTATTTGAGCGTTATGCGGCGTTTAAGAGAGCAAATTCGACGAAAAAGGCCAGATTTGTGGAAAGAAAATTCTTGGATTTTGCACCACGACAATGCGCCTTCGCACAAGGCTATCATTGTGAACGAATTTTTAACCAAACACTCAACAAATACCATCCAGCAACCACCATATTCACCAGATATGGCTCCTGCTGACTTTTTTCTTTTTCCTAAACTCAAATTACCACTTCGTGGCACCCGTTTTCAATCGATAGAAGTCATAAAGGAGAATTCGCGGCGAGAACTGAACTCAATTCCGGAAGCAGCGTTTAAAAAATGTTTTGATGAATGGATTATTCGTTGGCGCAAGTGTATCGTTTCTAAAGGAGCATACTTTGAAGGTGATAAAATAAATTTGGATGAATAACAGACATTTTGTGTATTATTGATCTTTTCCCGGTACTTTCTTGACAGAGTAGTATATTGAAGAGTTCCGTTCGTTGCCTACCTTGTTCTTCGTCAGATCATCACCAAATTGAAAATACTCTTCTAAACAAAAAAAGAATCATCCAAATCGGCTGACAATTGGCGAAAATATCGCTGAACAAACATATTTCATGGGATCTCATCATCAGATCCTAATTTATACCTTCCATCATCAGCTCAGCAACATGAGATGATGATTAACAGGCACAAATATCTGAATTAACTTTCTATTTGAGGGTTGCCCTCGATTTTCATGGGATTCCATAATCATATTTTGTCTTGGTGGCAATGGGACCAATCGAGAAGCCTTTCAGATGAAACAAGAATTTTTCAAATCGGTTCATAAATGACGGAGTTATGAGGTAACAAACATAAAAAAAAAATACAACCGAATTGAGAACCTCCTCCTTTTTTTGAAGTCGGTTAAAAATTATTCAATTGTTGTTGCGTCGCGACGGCTATTGCGCCCAGGTAAGAAAGTCATTAAATGTATGTGGGTCAATGAACGATATTGCACATTTATCTGGCACCAAATAAACCTGTGTATTGGGTCTTAACCTAATGAAGTTGACGATTTTTCGGGGTTGTTTTTTTTACCTCTAGTTTGGATCTAAATAACTTCGGTTGGACAGCAACAAGACAGCAATTTCATAGACCCAATATTTTGGGAGTCAGCCCTCAGACTTGGAGGACCTGGAGGATTCATCATGTCTACCTACGTGATATGTTGACGCAATTAGAGATTAGTCTGCTATATAGGCTGCAGTTTCAGCAGCATTCAGTCGGTCTATGCGGTCAAATCTCTCTCTCAAATAGCTTCATCTCTTTGACTGACCAACCTTGACAATTCAAAAGTGCTTTTAAATATGGTTTGAGTTGATTTTCGAGTTTTCACCGTGTAAATTAAGGTGAAGCATGAAGTGACCTGTCATTCCATCTTGATTGTATGGAATAGCACTGCTGTTATACTGGTGAAGGCTGTATGTCAGAGGGCACGAGGACAGGTTGCGGAATTTGTCCGAAACAGTTACCGCGGCCCTGGAACGCAGAGGAACACGGCTGGATTTAAGTCAGTAGTCTGAAACTCCCTTCTGTTCCGCCCAGAACGTGAGAACTCATTAGATGATTGACATATTTTCGTGCAATTTGAATGAATTCGCAAGAGTTTTGTTAGTTATAGTTAAATATTAATATTCTGTGTTGAGTGAAGTCTAATTTTATATTTTAGTTTAAGATTTTAATAACATTAAAAAAAAGGTTCCGTTGTTAATTTTTACATTATAAATTACATTATAGATTATGATATGATGATATTGTACCTACATATATATATAGATTATGATTTTAATAGAGTTTAGTGTTGTTTTTTATTTTTAAGGTTTAGATTTTTAAGTAACACCTGTAATTGTTTTATATATTAATTACGTGTGTATTTGCAAACCACTATTGTATTATGGTCATCCTGTAAAGATAGTGGGTGTAAGTTAAATAAATAAATTATTTCCCATCCATAAAAAAAAAAAACGAGGACAGACGTTTGTTAGGTTAGGGGCACAAATGGGTGGTTTCTCAGTCTAATGCAGATTATTATTTAAATATTAATTTAAGGTGTTAACATTGTAGCTAAAACCGCAAAACGAAAACAAAATTCAAATGTGGAAAAAGAGGTAGGTATTATTTTTAAGTTTGGAACAAGTCGAACAGCTTTTTAATAACTGCAAGTTACCATTTGACTGCTCAGCTTTTTTAAATACAATCAAACAGGTTGCATACCTGTCTAGCTATTATTTTTTTTATTTTTCCTTTAAAGAAGATTCTTTCCTGTATTGCACTGTAGTAGAATTTACGATAAAAATGCCTATTAAATTATAGAAATGTGCTGTTTTAGCATGAGGTCGCCTTTGATAGCTATCATTTAAGGATGATTTTCTTCGCTATCATGATAATTTTGCTTCCGATCCTTGAGTTTTAAATATAGTATGTAATTTTAATGTGTGGTAATTGCCATCATGACGTCAAAATTAAGAAAAAAGCCAATGGCCTCACTATTTAAACAGGGATTAGGATCTACCTGTCTGTCTCACCGCCGGCGATCCACGTGCAGCGAGTAAAGCTTGAAAGTCGAAACGAGTTGGCGAGCAGCGAGTAAGTAGTTTTGATAGTTTTGATGCTCGGCTTTAAGCAAGAGCTTTTGTGCGACGGGCGATTACTCGCACCACTCGCTCCGGCCCGCACTAAAAGTAGCAACCGCTGGTTTGATAAGTTCTGACCGCCAAGTGAGCATCGCCGAGCGAGTTTGGCTGAGCGAGTACAATCTTTGATAGCTCTTATCGCTGCAACCAAATAGTGGTAAATCAAATGACTCCACCCGATCTGGGCGCAGCAGAAAGGAGTATCAGACTCTTACTGACAAAAACACATCCGTGTTCCTCCTAATGCCCTTTGCGTTCCAGCAGGGCCGCGGTGACCCTTTCGAGCAAATTCCGCAACCCTGGAGCTCAATATGGCCAAAGTATGTTCACAACTTTAATAAACCTAGTGGTATTAATTGCTCTTAAATTGAGCTGATACATTTTCCTGACATTTTTCGATGACAGATTCCGCAACCTCGGCAAGCTAGACTGGCCCCCGCGGGCCTCATCTTCTATGCAGACAGCTCTTTGCGGCGCGCGTGGAACACAGCGCGCCGTCGACCCGGGCCTGGTTTTGATCGGACGGCGAGCAATGCAATGCTCACCGTCCGTAGGCCCGCGCGTACGGTGACCGGGAATCGCCCTGCGACTCCCGACGTCCGGGGCTGGCACTGGCCCAGCGGGTCCGCGTGTAGGTACACGGCTCTAATGAATAAATCGGATTCCCATTGCAAGACTAGTGTTCTCACTGCCGTAAGACTATTTATAATCTTCAAGATTACTGGCTTGTATAGTGCGTAGGTGAGATAGGCAGTGCCTCCACATTAATTGTGCATCCGGTTAGGCTGGAAACCGACGTCAACATAGTTCGAAACAGGTTAAGCAGATTTTAATCAAGTATGACCAGTTATACATTTTTTTTAGGCTCGCGTTTGACCACAATCTTACCTGGTGGAAAGCTCCGAGTTAGCATGGTTTATTAATACAGACCCATTTTAAATGAAACAAATAAATATGTACTAGCTGACTCGGCAAACATTGTTTTGGCATATAAAAAAATAGCCTACGACATATTCTCAGACCTACCAAATTATACACAAAAAAAATTCGTAAAAGTCGGTCAAGCCGTTTCGAAGGAGTTCGATAACGTACACTGTGACACGAGATTTTTTATACATTAGAATATTTAACCACGTGTTCACAAACTATCTCTGAGTTACTGTTTGGTGCAATTGAAGCTTAAGAGCCCTATCACAAAATGGGGTTGGCAAGAAAACCTGATCTCGGGTGGCGCCACCACTACACGAACCTTTGTCAAAGTGAGATAAACACTATTCGTCTGTGATTCCAGTTTTTAGGATTCAGTTGTTCGTTTGTTTGTGTATTATAGGCAGTCTGATTTCTTTTAAGGTTCATGAAATCGAATTCGCATTATTTTACATTATAGGTTATGTGAGGTTATGAGATGCAGGTAGGGTTGGGATCGTACAAATAATTCGAAATAGTTTTGACGATCTAATCAAACTGAAAGTAATCATTTACCTAAGTATTTACCCATCTTTTCATCAAAAACTGCTTTGTTATTGGTATACAGTGCGCTTCTAGCGTCACTTTGGCAATTGTCGGCCCCATTGCGTTTTCACTCAACAAGCTGCTGACTCATGGCATTATGTAAAAATTTGGCAGTTGAAATTACGATTATTTTAGGGTTCATTATTAATTTCTTTAATGAATATTTATTAAATTTTAATTTCTTATAAAGTATGGTTTATTTTGGAATACATTTTTCGTAATAGTATTAATGTACTGTGGAGAAATTTACAGTTAATTCTGAGCGTTTTAGTAGTTTTTATTTATTCGAATGGGATTTTTGTTACGGATATTCCATTCTCATTTCAAATTTCTGAGGCCGCTATGAACGAAACCACTATACATATATAAGAAATATTATGATATATTTCTCATTTCATTTGGTTAGTACAGTAGTTCAATCCACGCGCTCGAAAAAGTCCCGTCCCGCTTTTCATAAGAAACTTACTTCGGAATTTTGGCTTTTTACAAATAGATAAGAGAAAAATGCGAAGAGTGAGGCCGCTATGTTTAATACTAATAAGTATTCTCAACTAACCAATAAGGCAAAGTTAACTTTCTGATAATAAGAAAGCCAAAGTTGGTCATTTTACGCAAAAGATACAGTAACAGTGTAATAGGCCTCTTAAGTTCCATTGATGAATCAATAAGAACAAACTGCTGTAATAAAAACCGGCCAAGTGCGAGTCCGACTCGCACACAAAGGATTCTGTCCGTACCAAATCCCGAAAAAAAAAACCTTTCTTTTATTGGACCCCCCTTTAATTTTACATTTGATTTAATTATATTTACTAATTGTAGTAAAGCGGCAATAGAAATAAACACTGAAAATTTCGACTGTCTACCTATTACGGTTCTTGAGATACAGCCTGCTGACAGATAGAAGGACACACGGACTAACTGCTGAATGGTAACCAGTGGGTGATTACCCTTTGAGTAAGGAATCCTAAAATTACCCAGGTTACGAAACATCACGTTTTCCAAGTTTCTCCGAAATCCATGTTTGCACATTTATAACATTAGGAACGATTAATGTAGGTACTTACCTACTTACTTCTTTTAAGCGCGCTCCACACTCTCGCGAAAATCTCGCGAGAAAAACACGAGAAACGTGGATCTGGATCGGTTCCACATTCACGTTCTCATGTTTTCCTCGCGTTCTCGCGAGAATGTGGAGCGGGCTTTATAGTAATGTAAAAATGTATTATTATGAGATAGTTAAAAGGCATTCAACAAAAATTTAATAAAACCAGTTATTGTCCATTGAATTCAATTTTGTTATCTAAGCAATGTTTGCGATGGCGTACAAATAAATAAATTGCGTAAAACATCTATAACAATGACGTTAATAAATAAACAGCCTATAAAATAATACAATACATCTTTTAAAGCAGACTTATTTTACACCAGTTCATACCCGCGACTTCGGTCGCATGGCTTATCCAGCATGAACGATTCTGTTTTTTTATTTGTTACTAGTTGACTCGCGCAGCTTCGTCTAAGTCATAATTTTCATTACTGCTCCGCTCCTATTGGTCTTAGCGTGATGATATATAAATGGGCATCTAATACTGAAATAATTTTTCAAGTCGGACCAGTAGTTCCTGAGATTAGAGCGTTCAAGCGAACAAACAAACAAACTCTTCAGCTTTATAATTAGTATATAGATAAATGGTTTTGATCTTGACTCTAGTCTAGGTCAGGACAGAGACAAAGTCTACGATGGAGTGAGCTTACCCAGAAGGAGCCAGTTCACTCTAACTTTGAAGAGATTAGTTCCACTCCTCATCATCATCATCTGCCTAGCCTTTTTCCCAACTATATTGGGGTCGGCTTCCAGTCAAACCGGATTCAGCAGAATACCAGTGTTTTACGAGAAGCGGCTGCCTACCAGACCTCCACAACCCATTAACTGGGTAACATGGTACTTCATGGCAAGACTGTAGAGATTAGTTCCACTCCTACCGGGATAAAAAGTAGCCTGTGTCACTACCACTTTTTTAGACTGATTTTTCTTGGTGGAGCGGAAGGGAGTGTTAGATTCTTACTGACTAAAACCCACCCATGTTCCTACAAATGCCTTTTGTGTTCCAGGACCGCAGTTACTCGTTCGAAGAAATTCCACAACCCTGGCAGGCACGGGCCCTAGCGAGCTCCGTCTCGTCTCAACGTTTATTTAATTAGTGAGAGAAAAACGCCTGAATTTTGATTAAGGCGCCATCCCACGGCGCGCGCTTCGCATCCACACACGCGCACACTGCGAGCGGTCTAAAATCTAGAGTTCAGTAATCTTAAGGGCCCCTTTTCCCTTTTCCCGGCAGGACACTAGCGCGGTGCGCGCGAGCCGTTTTTCACGTATTTATTTAATATAAAAAAATAAGTGCCATATTATAAATCTATCCAATAATATCCCTGTCAAACCCGATTAGTAAATGAAATATTAAATTTTCATAAAAATTGCGTTCCCACAAGTCTCATACAACTTAAAATACTTTCAAAATCGACTTCACTTCCTGATTTTTTTTATATAGATCAAAATGTTAAATATCGTGTTTTTAATCAAAAAAGTCACTAGATCTCACATGTATCTATACTATATATTTTTTTACGAATTTATATATGGTGATTTCTCTGAAAACAACTCGATCTAGAAACGTAAATTTCGGATAAGGGGCCCTTAAGCAGTGATAACACGTCGCACACTCTTTACTGAAAACCAAATGTCTCGCAAATCATAAAGAAAACTTTTATAGCCACTAATTAAATAAACATTTCGATCTCGTCGGACATCGTGACCTTCCAGCTTTTGAAAAAACTAGAATTCCGACAGAACGCGCGTCCACTTTGACCGTTGCGGTCTAACAGCTTTCATGTGTGTAGGATTCTTAGCGACCGCATAGATTACAGTGGTCTTGGAACACAGAACTTGGAACTCTGACCGCTAGACCGCGTGCAGTGGAGTCGGTGTCTAAGTGTGCACATACTTACTCATTCTAATTCCACACTTGGCAAAAATAAAAATGAGTTACTACTGACCGAATGTTTTAATCGGTAGAATCACAAATGGCACCACATTTAACAATATTCTAGTCTGTGACGCACAAACTGGTTGATAAATAATAATAATTTATAGTCATATTATCCCTCATGTTTTCAATAATAAACTGTAATAAAAATATGGATTTAAGGAAAATCATTTCAAATATCCTCCTTTATTTTATTTTTTTATACATAGACCTATTTCTATTTCCGTTATTTACAAAGAAATCTGTAAAAGGTCTTTTAAAATTGATGCAGACCAGCACTAACTTTTGATTAACTGACTTTCAGCAAGACTAAAAGCCAAATTATAAAATACTATCTGACCCGCACAACTCTGCGTCACCTTTTTCATTAATGCTTTGCTCCTATTGGTCTTAGTGTGATATTATATAGCCTTCTTCAATAAATGGGCTATACAACACTAATAGAATTTACAATTTGAACAAGTTAATCCTGAGATTAGAACGTTCTAGCAAACAAACAAACTCTTCAGTGTTATAATATTAGTATAGACTGGCAACCTGCTTCAGCTTCGCACTGCATTTAAAACACCGTCATTGCATTTAATGTAAAATATTAACAAATCAGACACACAAACCCTCTTCATTTATCACTGTTTCTATTTGTGAAAACTGTACCAATATTGGGAGAAGAAAGCAGAGAAACAGAGACTGCTTTATACTAGGTATTTAGTGTAGAGATGATGAATGGCATCATGATTCCAGAAATCCAGTCTGATAGAGGTATGGTTCTACATATGTCCCAAAGTAGCAAAAAACCGGCCAAGTGCGAGTCAGACTCGCACAAAAAGTGTTCCGTACCATAAACCTTAATTATTAATATTTGTTGTTTTAGCAGAAATACACAATCTGTGAAAATTTCAACTGGCTACCTATTACGGTTCTTAAGATACAGTCTAATGACAGACAGACAGATGGAAGGACGGACGGACAGACAGTGGAGGCTTAGTAATAGGGTTTCTGATGGATACCCTTTGGGTTCACAACCCTAAAAAAGAATTATTCTTGTGCTCTCTCTTATTCTCAAAATCTAATTAAACAGAGGGTAAAACTGATAATTGTTATAAGAAAAAAAAATTTACCAATGCAAAAGTACTGTATCGTTAGGTGCCAAAGGCTAATTTCATCCTGAAAAAATGCATGGCTCCTCTGAAATAGGCCATACAAGCGATTGCATGAAGGCAAAAAGCTAGTGAACAAAAAAAACTTAATTAACTAAATGTAGGTACTCGGGTAAGTACTCCAAAGTAATACCGTTTTATCATACATGCTAGTAATCAGATTGTATTAAAACATGACATGACATCAAAATTGTTCTCGGTCAACAAAAATTTATTATGTTTATATTGTTTATCTATTGTCATGTGGTTATGAGTCACTTGCACTTTTTGAGTTAAAAATTGTGTCCTGCTTTATATTATACATAGATACTTGCAACAGGATATTGATACAGTGGTTTCATGAGATTAGCAGCATAAAGCAGTATTTTATTTTGAAGTTGAATACTAACATGAATATGTATTGAAATCGAAATAAAAGACAATCAATAACGTATCAATTAACAATGCTTTTTATTAAGTGTTAAAACCTCTTTTCTTAGTCGAATGGGTGAATTAAAAATAAAACGCGCCTGAAAATCCTTCTTGCAGGCTACGCTAATCAGCCAGGATCAAATGTATAAAGGCTATTGTTTTAAAATTAGAACAGTTATCTCACTATAGCATCGCGCGCTACATTTTAATTGAATTAACAACATAATTACATTCCTTGTCACCAATCTATTAAAAACTGTTAGGACATAAACACATCGTTTTTAAACAATATACTCACATCCTCGAAAATAGATCCAACGTTGGCGGTCACAAGCAGCAGTGGCACTTTATCCGAACCCATTTTTTTGAACTTCAACATGTTCCTGAAGAGTTTTTTAGAAGAAAACAATTTCTTTATCACTGAACCAGGTTATTAACGACACAACGTAAGTTTTACCACCGTTTCTTCTATTTGGCGCGAATACGCCTTAACTAAGAATACTGTTCATTACATTATTATGTTTAAATAATACGTTTCCCCGTCAAAAACGGAAGATTTTGTAAGAAGTAGTAAAGCGCCCAAGTGACCCCAGCCCTTTCTGACATTTGTATGAATGAATGACATTTCAACGCTCACATTTGCACGTATAAACAGCTAACAACCCGAATAATTTACGATGTTTACAATTTTCATACAAAAAAAACAAATGTGTCGTCAAAAACCTTCTGCAAAATACTTAAAAAAAATAATTTGTTTACCAGTTATATATTTCAGATTTAGTTTCTGCAAAAAACAATGAATAAATAATTTAAAACTAACTTTTAGTGCTGCGTCCGTGTGTAACAATCGTAGAACGGAACGTAACTTTTGAACGATGAGACCTTTTCAATTTGGTCGGATGTTGCACCAATGACGTCGATGCCAGTTTTACGTCACGCCTTCTTTCAGGGCCGTATTTGCGTAAATAAATATGGGAAGACGGTATTTAAACCCGAGAGGTCAAGAAATGCGTAATAGTGACGGCGAAAATTAAGAAAATGTATTTTTATTTACTTGTGGCACGAGACACACACGCCGTGGGTTGTTAAATTTAATTACAGTCATTCTTCCCACGTTTCAACAATTATTTGTCACATCGTCGTTGTACATAATTCAACACTTTTATTTTATGCTGGCTGTTCTAAAATATATTTAAATTTGCTGTAGTGATTCCGTCACTTGTGTTTTCTGTCGAACGATGCTAAACATATCGCCCTATATTGACAAAAAAATAAACTACCTACATACCAGTTCAATAAAATTAATTTTTGAATCTTTAGCGCCTTTTCTTATGACATGACATGATTTTTTAACTGATTGCATAATCAGTTAAAAAAAAACAAAACAAAATGATTTTATTTGTTTTACAATTTCTTCCAGTAGGTATTATTTTCAGTAGGTAGGTAAAAAAATACTTAGGTAGGTAGGTAACTTTTTTTTAAGAATGGGAAATCATCAAATGACTCCTTCCGCTCTGGATGAAGCGCTCTGGACTCTTACTGACTAAAACCCATCCGTGTTCCTCCTAGTGCCCTTTGTGTTCCAGGGCTACGGTACCCTTTCGAACAGATTCCGCAGCAGGTAGGTACCTACGACTAATTTTCTCAAGGTACCTCCTATTTTTTTTTGTTGAGGCTACAGACTTCCTGAGTTTTCCATTTTACGCGCGCTTTTCAATTTAAAAATTCTCCGCGCTCCCATAAACCGTTTGATATTCCGAAATTCATCTCTGTCTGTTTTCGGGGCGTTCCTACCAGCCGCACATGCGAACTGAGTTCCGCTGGCGCTCAATGTAAACGGCTAAAATAGAAATCGATTATTGTTTCTATTCCTGAGTATTTAGGTCGGGTTTATTCCTTAAATCAGTGCTATGGCGACCCGGTAAAGAGTAGGTAAGTGGAATTCATATCATTTGTTTGATTTACTGTGGAATTTTCTCTGAATCGTTCGTTGAAATTATGTTTCGTGCCGTAATGTGAAAGATTTCATGCGGTTTTGGCTGTGAGGTTGTGAAAAATGTTAATTAGGACTGGTCTTGTTGGTAAACAAATAATAAAAAACGGAATTGAGGTACCTACCTACTTAGTTTCATATTTCTTAGTTAAAAACGGTGGGTAGGTATTTTGTGAAATCATTTTATTTTATAGAGTGCAACATCCCTACCCTCTCAGGTAAATTAATTATACCTGTGCTTTCAACCCTAAAAATCATTGCTAAAAATAAACAAATTGTCAAGACAAAATAAAAACGGAACTCATTATTCTCTCCTCTTGGCAAGGTTACCTATCTAGGTTTTTTAAATAACCTACCTACCTATCTTTTTTGTGATTTAATTACAAGGATTGTCTTCCCGAGTCAATGACGCACATACATGCAGATAACAATCAAGAATTGACATCATCTAACGACTTTAGAATTAAAATTAACTGCTGTGACCTTCCAGACTACCGTAGTAAAATATTTTATTTATAAAACCTTTAAGGACAGTTCTATCATTTATCTTACTCATCACACTGAGTTTTTATAAAATAGGTCTAGGTCTACCGACTACCTGGACAAGTAAAATCCACAAAAACATGTTGACGATGGGCATAACGCCAGAAATGACGCAAAATCACCAAGAGTAGCGTAAAAGTATTAGGAGGGTTGGCCCCAAATAGGGAAAAAGCCAGGGGTTGATTGGGTCAGGGGCTCACTTTATCGCACGGCATTTTTCAACTGTCTGGCTTCATTGCCCACAAGCTGATCCGTACCCACTTCGTTGGGCGGAAAATGACACTCACAAATAACGTGGCTTTCTATTGGTAAAAGAATTTTCAGAATCGGTTCATTAGATCCAGAGATTACCCCCCCCTTTTTTTTAAGGATGGGAAACCATCAAATGACTCCTCTCGCTCTGGGTGAAGCAGGAGGGAGTGTCAGATTCTTACTGACTAAAACCCATCCGTGTTCCTTCTTGTGCCCTTTGCGTTCCAGGGCTACGGTACCTCTTTCGAACAGATTCCGCAGCCCCAGCAAGAGATTATATACCCTATACAACATCACAAACTTGCCCTCTTTATAATATTATAGTACGAGTATAGAAGTGAGAAGCTGATAGTCACGCAGAGCAGGGACGCTATAGATCAGCTCCTCGGTTTGTGTCGCAAGTTCTCAACTGATGTTAAGCGATGATGTGCTCGATAGTGGAGCACGCTTGCCTAGATGTAACATATTCACTATTTGCTTCTATAGACCCCAATTGTAGCCATCTGGAAACAGACTCCGGCAGGGAAGGTGCGTGTTTTAAACGCGGAGTTGTATTTTTCATGCTGAGCTTTAACGCCAAGGGTCCGACCAGTATCGAGCAATCTATACAGCTCTATCATTGGCCTCGTTTAGATCTTGGTTGAGGACGAGCAACTCAGGAGGTGACGCATGTTTTGTGAAAGGGTTCCACCCGCTCCACACTCACACTGCGTTTGGGATGGATGAAGAATGTCCCATTTGAGCAAATTAGTTTTACAGCGGGAAACCTGGGTCCACGGACTCCGCGGTCGGTTAAGAGATTTCGATATTGGCCACAACAGTTCCAGGGGGTAGATGTTCTGTCGGGTGATGAAGTGTGAAGGGGCAGGGTGTTTGTGCCTCCACAGGGCACACCTCTCTTCGGCCGCACTGTTCTTATACCTACCTACCTATCTGTGGCTGACACTTGGCTCAACGATCGGAGCTGATAATAGCCGCGTAAGATAACAGCCCACGCGAAAAGCTTGTGATCGCACTTCAGGCTTGTAAGCCAGAATAGTAGTAGAATACCTAGTTCCAGAAGCAGTAGCCTTTTTGGACACTTACTGGATGTCTGGAACCTAACATACTATGGTCTCATCACTGCCTTAAAAATCTTCTGTTGTTGCTGTTTTGTTAAGGGCCGGTTTTCAAAAGTTTTGAGGTCAATGTCTGAGAATATGTCCTAAAAGCCATCCTGCTTAGGTAAACCTGGTATAAAGAATATTTATGACTCCTGTATGTAGATATAATGAGTCCATGTAAATGCAATCCTATCTTCTTCTTTCGTGTCGATTGACTCCTCAAGTTTTCTCCGGGCGGGACCTCAAATGGGCTTTTTTAGGATTAGAAATCATCAAGTGACTCCTCCCGCTATGGGCGCGAAGCGGAAGAGAGTGTCGAACTCTTACTGACTAAAACTCATCCATGACTCCTAATGCCCTTTCCGTTCCAGGGCCGCGGTGACGCTTTCGAACAAATTCCGCAACCCAGGTCCTCAAAGGCTGCACATTGTCATTAGCTTGCAATCGTATACGAGATCCTATTGTATACCTAAGTACCAACTTAACTCTAATTTCATACTGACGTTCCATTTTCTTTTCAGCTTTTAAAATGTACATACAATGTGCACTACTGCTCTTGACCGCAGCAGCCGCAGCGGCGACGACGGCACACCCTCACCATGCCGTCGAGACGGAGATGTTCGCCATACCCATCAGCCCTAACCTCTTCAACTGGACTTATCAAGGTTTGTCAGCATGTTCTTGTTCTCATGGTAGACACTAGAGGTCGTTCCATACGATGCAAACTTCCATAGAGTTTTGTCTGTGCAATTAAGCAATGCAGACAAATGTCGGTGTGATAGAAATTTTTCATTCAGAGTTCAAAGACTGTACAGACAAGTCTGCATAATGGGAACCCACTATAAGAACACGACATACCTTACGATTACTTTTGGCATGTTAAGTTTAATACATGAACACTGTCCTAAGGCTTTAGACAAATATCATTCAGTCAGCTGTAGCGTGGGCCGTGGCTAAGGCGATTGTCAAACGTCAAAATGTATGGGATTGACATACGCTGTCGAAATGTCACGTGATCAATCCGTTTAGTTTTGAAAATCGTAATCGCTAATATGTAGAAAGGTTCTTTTTCTAGAAGAGTCTCATGTCACGTTGTCTACTATCTGTCTATTTTGTTGAAATGTCACCGAACTGAGAGTAAAGTGAACAGGGGACGCGAAAGGCACGCGTTTGGCTTTAAGCGATGATGTGGTGGAAGATGTAGCACGCCTGCGTAGATTTAACACACTCTTGACCAAGACTCCTAGGTTGGAGCTATCAGGAAACACAGACTCCGGAAGGAATTCCACTCCTTAGCTGTACGCACTGTGAATGTGTTCCCAAAACGTATTGTGCGTGTGGGAACAAATTAATCTTGTTATTTAAATATCAGTTCCTATCACAATTCACTCAATAGCGGATAACACGATACCCTTAGGCAAGACTTGTGTCAGATTTCTTGGCTTTTTGCACTACCCGTAATTGTCAAAGATCTGAAAGACGAGAGCCGGAACTTACGCTTAACGTGCTTTCCGAGGTAATGTTAAGATTCACCCGATTCAGCCTTGGACTGACCTCATCAAGCGTTGCCTAACCTTGGAGACCGACCCGTGCGGTTGTTGTTATTTAGCTACGAGCCCCTACTCTCTACCCACTAACCCTGTCATGATCCTAATGTCAATGTTTTTCATTGAACTACAACAGCTTCTAAGACTAGACAAAGTGAAATTCTACCAGTGATATCGATTCCGACTGTTGAAAATTCAAAAACGCTTGCATGTACCTACTATAAATGTTGGCGTGTGCCTGCCATGAAAATCATAGCAACATGATGCACGCCTGCGATAGTTGATTTTCGGGCTGATGTATACCTGTTCAAATCGCACGGTAAACTCTGATTGCGCGATGCAGGATTTCAACGTAGTAGTTCGCTGCTAATTGGATAGATTTGCTCCGTTGGTTTTTCTAATGGCTACATTGAAGCCGCCCCACCCTTAGGCAAGACTTGTGTCAGATTTCTTGGCTTTAGGATCCGCAAAAGACAGCCGCGATCAACTGCTTAACATGCTTCCCGAGGCACAGAGAAATCTCGGTATGTTAAGATGGTCACCCATCCTCGGTCTGACTTCGCCTCTGTCATGATCCTAATGTTACTTTTTATTGAAATATGATTGAAAAACAAGTCTCTTAAATAAATCAAAATGAAATTCTTTCAATGGTTAAAGAGACTGTCACCTCAGTAATAACGACTTTCGAAAAGTCCAAAATAGATTGAAATGTCACGACTTCGCTAGATTAATCCCAAACATTTTGCGTTTCGGCAATCACTATCATCGATAGAATGCTAAAGAAAGAAAGAAAGAAAGAAAACTAATTTATTTGGCACACACGAAATCACACAATGTTTGTAACAACAAAAGGAAATGCAAAATTTATTATAAAAACAAAAACATCGTGTGCCCCGCGGCTGCGCCAAATAGGTCCAGTTCAGCAAAATGCTACTTTGTCTAAAGCCCATATCTCTTGGCGCGTGGCCAAGTCGGAGCTAACGCCACAGTCGTTGTTAAATAACAGTTCCCATGACAATTCACCAAATGTTTACAAACAACTCTCCGCTGTTAATGGCAATTTATCGTCCAAAATCATTGTAGCACTATTAGCCCGTTGGCAACGATTGCCAATATCCAAAATGTTTGATATCCATGATGTGATATTTCGGTAGCGCATATCGATCTCAAAAGTTGTGGACTTTTTGACAATCTTTATTGCTGATGTGTCACGTTATCAAGACCCTCAGGTCTTGCACCCGTGACACCGTAGGTATTGCCCTCAACCTGCTCAGATGCCTCCAAAAACACATACTATGTTATTTACTACATTAGCAGCATAACTACGAGTACTTGCCCAAGTCTGTCCGAAGAAACCGTTAGCTGTGTGTGATTATCTCACTGGCTAGTGGCTCCACTGCAAACCTTCCTTAGTGTCCACGTGTGGTCGTGGAAATGTCATGGACATCCGGCGCTTCGCTGATATGATCAGCCTAAGAAGTCCAGTAACTTCTCGTACTCCAAAACAACAGCCCAACAGGACAATCCAGAGCAGTACATTACACCACAAACAATTGAAAACGATTCGCTCTAAACATATTCAAACATTTGCGTTAATCCTTTACAGCAGCGATTCTGTAAACATCTCACTGTGTAATTTTGGGTAAAGTAAATATGAAGTGAGGTGTCAACCCATCTAAATTTATATGAAGCGAAGTGTCTACGTCTGATGTAGGTAATGACATTTCGCTTCATGCTCACTCTAAGTTTACACTGTGAGATGTTAACAGAATGGACTGGATGTACGGTCTACGACAAATCTAACATAACTCCGACACCGTGATTAAATTATCCATTGTTAATTCAAAGTTGAGTTTCCTCTAGCAAACCCTAGATAGAGAGATAGAGAGATCAATCATCATAATAATATCGTCTTCTTAAGATTAACTGAATAAGAACGATGATTTAAATTCGTTTAGCGAAAAATACATTTACTTGTTTCTGTTGCATCTGGGGCCTTTGAGGAGCCCTTGCTCCTTTTCAATTCCTTAGGCCGTTAATTTTTATCACTAAAAGCAGTTTATGATCTTGTCAAAGATTCGAAACGTCCTGCGTCCTCAAGATCTAACTAACTTAAATTAACGATCTTTTTTTAACGGGGGGATATCCGCATGGATGTCTTCCGCTCTGGAGCGGGTGGAGGGGTCTGTCTGACTCTTACTGACTAAAACCACTCCGGTGTTCTATCTCCCAAGTACGCCGGGGATCGCGGGACTTATGCGACTTCCGTAATCCCCGGTTGGTGCCGGCCCGCCTCCGCGGGCCACTTCGGGTCCGGATGAATGCGGACTCCGCGACGTCATAGAGGGGCGCACGGGGGAACCCCACGCGCCGCCACCTCGGGTCCGGATGAATGGGGTGCGACGGACATTCCCAAGTCCGCCGCTCCTGGACCAATTTAGAGGGACCGGGGTTAGAGGGCAGCGTATCCTCCTCCGACGTCCGGTGCGTCTGCTGCGGGGCGGTGGAGAGGTCGAGTCTTCCTCTCCCTCTCCACAGCCTCTTTCTGCGCTATAACTGTTTTGCAAAAGAAGACCACCGCGTCCCAGGACTCCTCGCTGCACGGGCGCAAATTATAAACACAAACCTTTCTCGTTTATCCCTCTTAATATTAGTGAATACTGTATCAGTCCGTTGCGTGGTTTAGAAGCAGTAAGCGGATAATTAAGAGTGTGATCTTTTATACCATTAACAAGGGACTGCCTACATATTTACATTTACCATTAGTATTGACTTTTGTTCTCGTACTTACAGGTCGTATGATCGATTTTCGGTCGGAAAAAAGTAATCGAGAGACAGGTACAGGCATTGAATAGGTTAGAAGCAGTGTGGTTGCTTATGGGGTCAGGAATGCAGATGCTGTGGCCCAGATCGGCTTGATTTCATCATCATCATCTTCACCCAACTACACATAGACTGCCAAACTCATAATCACTCCCAGCTCATGAATTTGTCGTTCTAATTTCTTTATAAGCATCCCGTTCCGGCTTCGGAAGGCCGCACGGGGGCAAATCTAAATTAATATTAAAATGATGAAGAGTTTGTTTGTTCACCCATATCCCATCCAAATTCAATAGTTTCCAATATGCCCATGGCTTAATAGTCCAGTCATCTGGTAGTTTTACTTGGTAAGTTTTCCGGGAGTTTTGAAAATGGGTACTTTTATAGATTTTGATGTGCTCTTTGCGAATTTCGACTTTGCCGCTCGCGCTGCGATATTGGAGAAATGGCGCCATAAAGCAGTTTTTTGCCGATGTCTCCTTTCCGACTCATACAACGTGTAACAGAATAAACGCAGTATCTCTTAAGGAGCCATTGTACTCATCATTATGAACAACTTTTACTTTGGGACCAATCTCGATATCGCGAAAAAAAATCAGCTGTTCAATACATTTTGTCGAGTTATGCGCACAGAAATGTACGGGGGAGTTGATTTTGTTTTCCACAACCCATTAATTGGGTAACACGGTACTTCATGGCAAGACTGGAGTCAGTCCAAAAGAAACACTACAAAGTAGGTATAAAATAACCTTAATTTCGGAAGTCGGTGTTAAAAAACGAAGATACAAAACCAAAAAACATTTTGTAAAATGATTTTTATTTTGACGACTTCTTCATCTACGCAGAAATTGAAATAAGCTAAAATGCTTATAAAATAAAAACTATTACTATGAACCAAACTGAATCAAATTTTTACGGAACCAAATGGCAAGTAAAACAGAATCACACAAATCGGATGAGAAACCTCGGAGTAATCGGTGTACATGCATAAAACAAAAAACCAAAAAACATACCCACCGAATTGAGAACCTCCTCCTTTTTTGGAAGTCGGCTAAAAAACGAATCCAAGGGTTGTATAAAGCTATGAGGGAATCAAAATGTGTTTGAAAATTTGCTGCCATTACGCTAAGGTTCGTTAATTCATACTTTCGCAAAAATTTAATCAGGAAAAATATGCTGGAAAACAAACAGAAAAACAGCCATTAATTAAAATTAGATCTCTGTAAAGTTACCATTTAGCTGGAAGTCGCTGTCGTCACGACTTAAGTAATGTACCTATTAATAAGAAAACACACCCATACACGGCCCACAACATTTTTATTGTTGTAGCTAGGGAATAACTCCAAGGTTGAATAAGTTACGTTTATATAACTGCCTGGAAATTTCCACTCTGGAAAGATCTCGGGGGTTAAAAATAGATGTTTTTTGCAAAGTTTTCCTGTCATGTCGCCATATTGAGTGGGCCCGTGCTGGGCGCCATTCGAGATTTGCCGTGTCATGAGTCAAGAGGTTCTGCTAATATATTTTTGCAGCCTATTTACGAGCATTTTATTATACATTAATAGTATTTTATCTTAAAAAAAAGGAATTGTGTTGTGTTGAAAAAACAGAAAACAAAAGTGTAGTTTAAATGTGATCTTGGGATCAACATGTATTGTATATCAGTGATCAATTCAATTTGCCATCCAAAAATTTGTGTAACAAATCTATTCATAAATCAGGTTGGTCCAGTGCTCTCAAAAAGGGCTAGTTTCAATGTAGACTTTCGAGAGGGGTGTTTTATTTGTTATTATTACTTACCAATGTCCGGCAAATAAAAAGAGATTTTAGATACCTTTATCTAAAGGTCGAGAGTTGAAAGCAACAGTTGGACTCTCCCACGTGGGAAGTTGGCGTATCTGTATTGGGTTTAAACTTTGTGCCAATATTGGCCCAAACAGTCTCTAGAGCTTTCGAGAACATTCCATGTTTTGTAAATGTTTTTGAAAGTGCGGATGTTGGCCCAACATCTGATAGTTTGTCCAATATTACATTTACTCATATAATTGCTTAGAGAATACTCCATGTTTTGTTGGGCCAACTTGTTTTCGTTGCAGCTTCGCGCATGTCCTGTGTCCTGTCCATTGCAACGCACCCCGTCCCTCCATTCGGCCATTAGTCATACTCGACGTTGCACACCTTTGATTGAGATGTAATAAATTTAAATTTTCAAGGTTTCTTTTAAGAATTTTTGGTCAAAAGTAGTAAAAATGTAGTGGTTTACTGATTTGAGTGTCTTCGTGAGGCGGTCTGCTGCGTCTGGTAAGTTTATTATAGTTTTTGTCTAGATTTTTCGATTCACATATTGGACGCCATATTGATTTATCGATATCAAGATGGGTCGTAATTAAGTATTCCAATTAGATTATTTATTATTAATGTGAAATGTATCGGTGTGTTGTGGTGTCTGTATTCGGATCGGTTCAGGATTTACGTCGTACGTCGTAAGAGCAACTGCGTACTGTGTAGTTTAACGAACACGTGTTTCTATAACTTACCAGTCATTACTAGTCAAACAAAGTAACGATTTCACTTAGTAGAATGGGAAATATTCGTTTTCAGATAAAAGAATCCAAACAAAAAAGAGTAGGTACATTTTTTGTTCAACAGATTGTTTTCGTTTACAATAAAATCCCTTTCAATTGAGGGTCATTCGTTTTACTTCGGTTTTTTTAATTCGGAGCAATAAAATTTTCGTGTTCGTTTTCCATATAGGGGGAACGCAAGTAGCGTTCCCCCTATATTCTTTGTTTGTTCAACTGTCGGCTTTCATTTTCCACGATCGACGATCCTCCGTGCTGTCTTAGTCAGTACGTTTATTCAAAACTTTTATAATGTGACCCAACAGTTGTAAATTCTTACATAAGTAATAAATAATAAATCATCTTAATTAAAGGTCCATTAAAATTGTGGAAGTCAGGCGATCAATACTGATTGCATACACAGCGCATGTCCTAGTTTACCTGGGTGGTAGGGGAGTCTGGCGTCTAGGGCATCCATATTGTGATTTATAGCCCTATTGATTGCCGGGAAACGGCCGACGGAACATGATTTATTACGTTTTTATGATGTGACATTAAAATTTAGATAGCTTTTGTTTACCTTTTCTTTTAAAAATGTAGCTTGTTTAGTGTTTGTGTGGAAGCGGAGGGGGTGAGATACAGGTAATACTTAGTTGTTATTTTTATTTAGTTTGAATGATAGGGAGGCCGATCGGGGCGGCGGCGTCCAAAATGGCGGATACTTTGACGGACACTTTTTATTACGTTCTTGACTCTGATAATTAATTATTTTTGTTAGCTCTGTGTTTGTGATTACCTAGTTTAGGGATGGACAGAGATCAGAAACTTGATTGATTCACGAATTTGGTCAAGTTGAATAGATTCGCCTGAAGTTGGTGGTTGATGGATATACTAATTTTAGATTTGTGTTTTTTATTCTGATTTTTTCCCAATATATCCAGTGATGTAATAGGAATTGTTTTTAAAGCTTTAGGGAACAAGGTGACTTTTTTCGAAGTGGCGGCCAAATTAGTGGAGTTTAATGACTGGTTTTAATATTGTAATTTGATTTTACGATGTTTCGGAAGGTAGCTGTGCTGTGATCTTAGTTGAATCGAATTAGGCTCTTTGTGCTCATTTGTTTTAACATTTACTTTTCTTTGTTGAGTGGAATATCAGCCGTTCTTTTCTGTAAATACCACACCGTGAAATCTAAGGTGCAGTGAGGTGAAGTGAACTGTCGTTCCAACGTGATTTTATATTTTATAGATTGACAGCTCACAACATGTTCACTTCTTGTTTTCACAATGAGTCTTTTACAGAATAGCACTACAGGTATAATTCACCACCCCCATACCATGTGATAGGGTGCCCGAAATGTAGTCACGTGATTTTCCCAACCTCTATATGCACATGACCTTTGTCGCCGTTTCCTTTGTACCATCGTGCACGCTCGTATTGTGGACGGCACCTAAGAATCAACAGTGTGCCTTGTGGAACTCCACAGTTTAGTATCGTTCTTGCCTCTTTTGCATTATTTCCTTTGCAAGTGGCAAAACTTAAGGCATCGCTTGTTCACCCTGCCTCGGGCCTCATGGTGGAGTTGGATGCAGAACCACGTGATTTTTTTATATTGTGATTTTTATCTTCCCGTCTTATATTCCCGTAGTCCATCTTAAGCTCCTCGCACTGTGAACGTGATGCTTAGAATTGTGTGTTTTGGGAACCTCCACAGTTTTTGTGGTTCTTGGTAAATTCCTAGTGGCTGAACATGTGGCACCTCTCGTTCATTCTACACCTCTCGTTACGAGGTGCGTCGCAAAGCCACGTGTCGGATAGCTACTCTCGGACTTTGTTTTTAGACGCTCGCAGTGTGGACCTCACCTGAGAATCTAGAGCGGACTGTTTTTGGTCTCAATTTTATTTATTTACTAAAAACATCATACCGCAGTACCTATAACTGTAATTTTTTTTCCTCTTATGTTAAATGAGTTCATACAATAAATGGGATCGGAATAAAAGTCCAAAATAGCTGGTTACTCTCTATGTTTTTTATGAATTTGTTAAAATATAAACTACTTAAATGAGTAGTGTCAAAAACATTTTTTGTATTGAAACAAATTTCAACATTATATACCTCATTACTAATTAAAGACCTAGGTCCAAGGATCATATTTTTTTACCACCTTAGTACCTAAACTTTATTAATACTTGTTTATATTTGTAATGGGTTTGCTCTTGACTCTAGTCTATGTCAGAGATGACAGAGACAAAGTCTACGATGGAGCGAGCCAACCCAGAAGGACTTACTTAGTATACTTAGTATGTATGTACCATTTTTCTTTGGTAAATAATATTTGACGCATTCAATTAACAGCAATGAAAGTAAGAACACAGGGGAGGGCAAAGTACACTACCTTGCGGGGTCCCATGTTTATTTTGTATGATAATCTGATTTGAATACGGATATATGTGTACAAAATTAAATAGGTTTATGAATAGGTAATTTCATGAGCCCTGATTATGTTAAAAGTAAAAAACGAAAGTCCTTTCACATCATTGCAATAAAGAAAATATAAAATAAATTCAATCATAAGCCTTTGTCTGACATATTCCCTTGGGAGTTCGGAGGTACTCACCCCTCTCCAAATTGTCTATCAAAATGATATAGGTATGCTGTGAAATCAATAACCGTTGCACTAGAGCGCATGTCCTAGATTACCTGTGTGAAACTGGAAGTCGCATTTAGGACGTGCTCACTGTTCAGTGAGACTTGTTGCGCTATCAATCGTCCTTCCGGTGTTGTCATAATTTATGGTTTTATCTTCGATCTTTGTGTCTTTATCAGTCAGTTCTTTCTAATTGATCTTGTGATTAGTGACATGAGTGGATCAGTGTATGTTTATCGTCGGCAGTCTGATCAACGATATCAGGTATGGATTTAATTTGACACTTTTCGTAGACGCAGTTTTACTTTTTCTGATTGTCGTTTTTAGATTGCTTTCGGTTTCTGGCAGATTCTTTAACAGTTACGTATCGTTTTTAATTTGAAGTGCTTAATTATTTTTAATAGCTTTACATTAATTTTTATTCTGATTTAAATATACAGTACCTACTGAAATTCAATTTTTTCAATTATCAATATACTAATCAAAAAGAGAGTGCAGAAAAAACCGTTTATCAAAATCTAAGTAAGTTCGGATTCTTTGTCAAAGTTAAAATATTCGCGCAAATGTTGGCGGCTCGGGCGTTGACAAAATGGCGGCTGCATAACGATCGATGACCATTGCAGCTACAGCGCATGCCCTAGGCGGCTAGGGCCTCTGCGTGGTGCCTATCTCAGACCTCGGCACTCGTCGGTGTATTGATTTGTTAGGCTCAGACTTCGGCAAATGGCCGCCGCCCGGATGCGGGGGTGAAGCTGCAGGGACGGGGGTTGGCGGAACTCGTGGCATATTACGCAATACTTATTTCAATTATAAACATTAAAAAAAAATCTCGAGGATTAATATAACACCACTATTTAAATACTGCTTGATGTCAAATCTTAAGGCAGTTGAAAATTATAACGTGATTGAAATTTACGCAAAATAGACTGCGCAAAATGGCGGCCTAACGCTTTCCATGGGCGGTGGGTGTTGCACATAGAGCGCATGCCCTAACTACGCACTTACGTAATCATTTAGGTAGCATTTAGCGACTCATTTCTTTGTTCTTTGATGCTTTCTGAACTTAACACATTAACATAAAATGCGAATAATGGAAATTATGACGGTTAGCTTTGAGATTTAGACTTGATTTTTGTGTATGATAAGCGGTTATGAGTGAACTTTATCATTATTGTGGTAACTAAATTTTAACAGAAATATTGCGACTTTTCTTGTGTGTCTTTGAATTTCTTTAAGCCATCTTTTTAATTTTAACTTTCACTAAGCTCGCATTGAGATATTGAAAGGCTTGCGTTTGACTATTATCTCAGCTGGGAAAGCGTTGATGTGGTCAAAGATGGAGCACTCGTGCCTATAAGTCTGTTCACTCTTGAATTATACGCACACTCTCCATAACAGATAGGCCCAACGATTTTACATTGTTTACATTTATTTAAAAAATCAGATATCTGAACGATAATCCTTCTTCCTCAGAATTCGACCAACAGTACCGCTTCCACGCGTCCATGCTGGGCAAACCAGAGCTTCCTTCGTGGCTTCGCTATATCTACAGCGGCCGGCACCACTCGGGATTCATTTTCGGGACACCGCCAAGGGGCAGCCGAGGCTTACTCACGGTAAGGCATAGCTTTTCTTTAATTCAAGTAAGCAGTTAGTGCAGGCGGATGATGTGGCTGATACGATTTTTACGTCTATGAGATATTCAAAATAATGTACTGAAGTATTCGGCTACAGGTGTACTTTCCACATTTTTTTCAGCTCGAAGTAATAGGTTTAAACAGACAAGACTATGAGACGCGGAGGGTGCTACTGACGTTGGACATACAGCAGAAGGAGATGATGGCGCGCCACGAGGTCGAACTCAAAATCGATAACCTGAATGTCGAAGATCTGTTGGACGAGCATAAGTAAGTTCCTAGTACTATTCTTTCTAGATGCTAGGAAGATACGGCATTGGTCTCATGCACGGGCTTAGGGCAGGGAACGTGCAGAAGATATAAGTGGCAGCACAGTATCAAAGTCCAATGTCAAGTATTTATAAGGCAAAAGATCCGAATTCGGAACGCTAGATAGCAGAATCTATGCCGTGCTCATTTCTTATAGCAAAGCATAAGATAGAAAGGGGGTGTTAAAAAAAAATCTTGGAAATATGTGTTAACCATTTCAACGGAATCGTACCCGCTATATAAAATTGAGGATACTTCTCTGAAGTTTGCTAGCCGAATGCTTATTTTATTTTAATCTGCTTTAGAAGTTTATACTCAGGATTCTTGGTATGTGGCTGCCAGCCTGTTAGGATGATGAAAATTGTACAACGTTACTTAATACAATTGTTCAGTCTTTTGTTCAAGTTAGTTCTGAAGGGCTTTTCTAAAGAGGTTATTGTCTATAACATTCAGGATGACCCGTCTCAAAGACATCTTGCGAACGAAGCTCTGGACGGAGAGTAGCGGCGATCTGTACGCGACCTTCCTTGCGTCTGCCATCGATCTGGGCGCGCGACTGCCTTTGAAGCCCAGTGATGGAGAAGGGTACGTATCAAAGGAATCATGTTTACATGACATATGACTGGTTTGAGGTAGAGTAAGACAAATGGCAAAAACTGCTTGCGTATGTGGGATGGGATAGCCAACTGAAAATATCTTTGCAAGTTTTTACCGAAACTCTTTTAGCCGAAAAACTTGGACAGACATCAGAACCAGAACTATACCCACAACTACTAAGTACCATTTTCAATTCCAGCTTGGTAGTCCGCCTCGGCAGCACCATGCCATTCTCCTTGGAACTGAAGAGGCTTCGCGAAGAAGTTCGCCCTCTGTCCCGTCTGCCGAGCTGTCCTCGCGAGTACAAGCGAACCACTGTCGAGAGACTCTTCAGGGATGCTGGGTTGACGCTAGACTGGTGCAGCTTTGAGCTGGTAAGTCTTTATATGTATGGAACCTATAGGTGTTGAGCTGTCCTCACGAGTACAAGCGAATCACTGTGGAGAGACTCTTCAGGGACGCTAGGTTGACCATGGGCGGGAAGTCTCGACGTACCTACTTACTGATTGTTTAGCGACCGAATTTGGTAAAGTCACCAGTACACAGTCAATCTCGAATGCATTCCACGGTCAAAAATAATGGTAATCTGTGGATCGCGTTCGAAATTTATTATGTACGAGCGGCTTAGGCCGCTCAGACTTAATGACCAAATTCGTTCGCTATCGTTATTAATGTCGAGACTGCAGGCCCTGGACTGGTGCAGCTTTGAGCGGGTATGTCTTTACGTTCGGGTCCTATTGGTGTTCAGCTGTACTCGTGAGTACAAGCGATCGGAGAAACGATTCAACCGTCTTAGAAGACCGTTGCCTGTTTCTCTGGGACTCATCGAGCTTCATTGATTTGTTTTTTGGTTGGCGTCAATGTCCATTCTAGCTCTCAAGATGCAGTCTTTAGGGATAGGCCCAAAAAAATAACACTATATTGCTCCATTTTCTAGTACAACACCATCTACAAAGAGCGTTCGACCCAGCACCTGGAGTATCTGACCGAGGTGCCTAACACCAGCAAGTCGGCCAAGAGCTTCAAGGCGTTGGACACCAGAGATGCCTGGACTGCTCCCAACAAGGTAGGTGGAGATAACGTTGACATTAAAGAAAAAAAAAACAACTTGAATGTGTTTTATTTGTGTTTTTGTTACCCCCTTGTTTCCTCATTAAAATTAAATACCTATTTTTTTCCTTTTTTTAAATTCTAACTGTTAACGATATTATGGACCAAGTCTTAGGGTTCAATATTACGCCGAAAGTTATCACGTAGTTTTTAATGTCATCTTAAAATGGCAAAGTCCATAAGATCATAAATAACTTGAGAGATTGTAAACTTTCGATAAATTGTCAACTGATCATTTGGAACACTTCTTTACGCATCATGCTCTGAATAGTCGCCATTTTATTTTAGTAAAAATTTCTCAGAATGACTACGAAAAATTATAGACTATAAAATTTTAATGCGTAAAAGAGAACATTTTAATTATTAAAGAAATAAAAATATAATTCATTATCAAGACGCATAACGAAATCTGAAATATCCAGGAGCGAGCGCAGCGCGAGCCTTTACCTATGTTACAAGGACATTGTTTGATAAACATTATGAACATGGCGTTTCCTTGCATTACTTACTATTTTTTATTATTGTACCTATTAAATTAAATTAAATATATGTTTATTTATGGTAACTAGGCTCAATGAATTAGGCTATCGCGTTTGAATTCGCCACTAGAGGCGCTAGTGTAGCGTGAAGTTTTAAATGTCAAATTTCACTGTTCGTTGTAACGCGAAAATATTTAACTACTTATTAGTTTTGTTTTTTTTTTTTCCTTCTAACTTTCACATGCGCGTAATAAAAACTTTAATAAATAAATAAATAAATAAATATTTTAATGCTATAATTAATAACATTACTCGACAGCAGCGCCAACTGATGAGTACAAAAACAATAGCCCTCATTGTTACTAACATTGTTCTTAAAAACTATTGTTATTGGCTACATTATCGCGTTATCGCAAACTAGCTAATCCACCAATTCACACTAAGCGTTTAAAACGTCTTTTATAATGCGCACAGCAAAGGAGTGGAACTCTCTGCCTGGGTCTTTGTTTCCTAAAGCTTACAACCCTAATCTCTTCAAAGTTAGAGTGAACAGGCTCCTTCTGGGTAGGCTAGGCTCGCTCCATCGTAGACTTTGTCTCTGTCATCTCTGACATAGACTAGAGTCAAGAGCAAAAAATAACAAATAAAAAATAAAATAAAACATTTCACGCGCGCTGTCTCTCGCACACAGCTCAACGTCTTACTGTGCAACAGAGAGCACGCGAAGAAAAGTTCGCGATGACGTGATATTGTAGCCGTAGCATAATGTAAATAAACACAGAAACAAGAACAAAAGAAAATAGTAAGCTTAGCTGTGGGGTCTTCTGACCAGCACCTCCACAGCGTGCGACAACCAAGCTGCTTCGTACTTTTTGATCAACATACTTAGGATCCGTCAAAACTAGAGCGCGCTCTCGACAAGATGGAGTTTGTTTTTTTTTTGCTGTTATCTTTAAAAAAAATGTCGCGCCTAGAGGTAGTGTAGGTCGGGGACATTATGTGGGCCGCCTTTGTAATACTACTATAAAGGCACTGTGTATAGAGATGAACAGCTTAATGTGAAGCCTCCATCTAACATTATTCCTGCTTCCAGGACTCCCTCCCATCTCGGAGTTACGGCAAGCTATTGACTGCGGCAGTCCTGGTTCCTCTGACCCTCATGTTACTCTGTGTCACCGCTCTCACCGCCGCCGTATGTGCTCTACATGCTACTGTGTAAGTATACCTTACTTATCCGACCATCATCATCTGCCTAGCCTTTTCCAAACTTTATTGGAGTCGGATCCCAGTCAAACCGGATTCAGCCGAATACCAGTTTATTTATTTTTTTATTTCTTACTTAATTTCATGTGGAGCGGTAGCCTACCAGACCTACTTCTTACTTACTTACTTTTACGTGGAGCAGTTGCCTACCAGACCTACTTCTTACTTACTTAATTTTACGTGGAGCGGTAGCCTACCAGACCTACTTCTTACTTACTTACTTTTACGTGGAGCGGTTGCCTCCCAGACCTACTTCTTACTTACTTAATTTTACGTGGAGCGGTTGCCTCCCAGACCTACTTCTTACTTACTTAATTTTACGTGGAGCGGTTGCCTCCCAGACCTACTTCTTATTTACTTAATTTTACGTGGAGCGGTTGCCTCCCAGACCTACTTCTTACTTACTTAATTTTACGTGGAGCGGTTGCCTACCAGACCTACTTCTTACTTACTTACTTTTACGTGGAGCGGTTGCCTCCCAGACCTACTTCTTACTTACTTAATTTTACGTGGAGCGGTTGCCTCCCAGACCTACTTCTTACTTACTTAATTTTACGTGGAGCGGTTGCCTCCCAGACCTACTTCTTATTTACTTAATTTTACGTGGAGCGGTTGCCTCCCAGACCTACTTCTTACTTACTTAATTTTACGTGGAGCGGTGGCCTACCAGACCTACTTCTTACTTACTTACTACTGCAGACCTATTTCTTACGTACTTCTTGGCAAGACTGGTGATTTTCTGGCTTCTGACAATCCGTAACGACTGCCAAAGATGCACAAATGACAGCCGGGACCTACGACTTAATTTCAGATTTCGGCTTTTTCAGAGATGTGCGATAATGCATTGCGATGGATGTGTTTGTAAAGAACCAATAGAATCACTTCATTTACCTAGCCTCGCTCAGCGCTAGCGATTCATCATCATCATTTGTTGCAAAATTTTAATTTTATATATTTATCTATTATGTTTTTATTTATATAAATCGTACACCTAAAACAGACAAGACAGAAAGACAGTACTGTCTTTCCATTATCTTTACAATCCTTCCAAAGGTTGTCTTGAAAAGATCGCTTTTAGCGATAAGGTCGCCCATTGTGTCACCCTATGTTATGTTTTCTTCAACTTTCTTTACTTTAACTTATATGGTGTACATAATAAAGAGTCGATCTGTCTAGCCTTTTCCCAACTATATTGGGGTCGGCTTCCAGTCAAACTAGATTCAGCTGAATACCAGTATTTTACGTGGAGCGGCTGCCTACCAGACCTCCACAACCCATTAACTGGGTAACACGGTAGTTCTTGGCAAGACTGGAGTCAGATTTACAGGCTTCTGACAACCCGTAACGACTGCCAAAGTTCTACAAATGACAGCCGATACCAACGGCCTAACGTGCTTTGCGAGGCACGGAGGGAACTCGTTATGTTAAGATGGTCACCCATCTACAGACCAAACTTGGCAAGCGTTGCTTAACCCTTAAGATCGACCTGTGCGGCTGTTTTTATTTAGCTACTAGCTCCTCATGTGTACATAATAAAGAGTATTCTTTTCTATTCTAAACATCCTCACCGTAATGGAAATCCAGAAAATCTTATTCAAGTCGGTGCTTGCCAAGGAGTACCGTGTTACACTGATAATCGGTTTTGGACGTCAAATAGGCAGTCGCTTATATGTAAAATACTGGTATTCAGCTCCATCCGTTTAGACTGGAAGCCGGCTAGGCGGATTGGTTTTATCGTCATCAATCGAGAACAAAATCGCCGTTTGCGAGGCAAAGTCCGCTTGGGACACAGAAGTATCCTTGTACAGGCACTTGTGTTAACTCTCGTACAAATTTTAACTCTGTTTTTTTTTCCTTTAAGTTTTTCCTACTGTTTTTAATTAATTTTTGTTATTTTTTATTATTTCAGACGAGATCCGGAATCGGATTATTTTATGGATCATATTTTCGACATATTTTTTGACTATAGGAGACCGCCTAGGTTTGAAATAATAATTATTATTTTTATGTGTGTTGACTAACATGCAAGTTAAAGGAAAACTTAGGAATTAATGTAATCTAATACAATAACAATCTCACTTTAACATTACGAACTTATTAAAAAAATAGGCTAACAATAAGTATAGCCAGTGTTTTATTTAAATAGTAAACTAGCTATTGGCTGCGACGATATAACGATTGTTCGTTTTCTCCCGATCCCGTAGGAATTTCGGGAAATGCTCTCTTAGTGCTCCCCAAACCTCCCCAAGGAACTTACATGCCAATTTCATCTTTCTATGACCAGCAGTTTCGGCTGTGCGTTGTCTGTCAGTCACTCACTCAATCAATAACGGAAGAATTTTATATGTATTACTAGCACTTCGCCCGCGACTTCGTTCGCGCGGATTTAGTAGGTACTCTGCGTACTTCATATCCATAAGTCCTCCCTCTATAAAGGGTAACGTGTAAATTACTTATTAATAGACTCCACTTCTTCTTATCGTGTGGGCAGTAAGGTCTAACGACCACACACTGGTGTCAGTTTCAAAACCGCCTCAATCGAGTATTTTTATACCCGTCGTAACTTTTTAAGGAAAGGTCAGATTTGCATAATTTACATTACACATAATTTTCACGTACAGATAACCAAACTAAATTACCAAACCATTTAAATTGATAAGGATTAATATCATGATACCAAAATCACCACTATTCCATTCCACCCGGGTTTTGATCGAATAATTTGAACAAAAAGCGGTTATTGACTTAACCATAATAGTTAGATTTAAACCCTCGGTATCTTTTTTGTGGATATTGATGTTCTCTATAAAACTGTAGTACATCACTTTGCTCTATTGTCAATAGTTTACGCAGCTTACGCAATATAAGGATTTTATTTTCGTATTTTTTTCACACCTTGTGTTACACTATCGAAGTTTTCATACGGATCCCTAACTTTTTTGAAAAATTCGATAGCTCATGTTCATCAAGGATAATATAGGATTCTAAAGATGAAAGAATTTTTCAAATTTGTCCAGTAGTTTCGGAGCCTATTCAATTCAAACAAAAAAACAAATCTTTCCTCTTTATAATATTAGATAGAGATAGAAGAAAATATGTTTTAATAGTGAATATGTATCTGTTCTTCTTATTTATTCCTACAATAAAGATATCCTGACCATTCCAGGGCTCACAAATCAAAGGTGGAAATGTGTCGTTACGGTACTGGCAATACAGAGCAGACTCAAGTTGCTGACAACACCAGTACCAAAAGCCTTGGAGTTAGGTTAGTATCAATCACCATTTAAAAACAAGAATAGTTCGTAAGGATCTTTCTAAAGGTGCAACTACACTACGGTGGTCAATCGATAACATCGAAAGAACTGTTCGATTCAATATTAATGTCGGTCGATAAACTGAAATTTCGTGATTATTATAATTAAAAGAGTCTCAATATACTAAATTGTGTAGAAACATTTTTTATACATTAGCAAATAAACACGTTTCTACCCTATTTTTTTTCTATTTCAGCCCCAACAATAGCCTAGCGCGTCCTTACAGTCCCAAGTCAACGAGCAACCTAGCCGGCAACTACAACCGCCCCCAACCACCCCCGTACATGGGCTCAGCAACCAATTCTCTACACCACCGCAAATCCTCCGACAAGACCCCATCAACCAGCGGGCATACCCCTGAACATCGCACTCATCTACTTGAAGAATCCTTAAAACTGCTAAACGAAGCCAAAATCTGCAGCGAATTCGACAAAAAAGAACCTATCATTGACTTAAACGATGGTACAGAGGATTACGTCCCTATCAAACCGGATGGGACTAGTTATAAACCGGATTCAGCCGGTTATATCCCGATAAAACCGGATGGAACCGGTTACGTGTCTATGAAGGATTTGGATGATATTGATGTCCCCGATCTGGCTAAGTTTGGTATTGCGGGTGCTATATGACATGAGGTTTCGGCGGTTGGGGATCCGCCTGTTAAGACTTGGTTCTGTTAGGTTTTTAAACGATATTTTTATTAGTTTTGTCGGTGAAAAGATTTGGAGTTAAACGCTACCATACATTGACGTAAGAGCCTTCGGAATAAAAAAAAATAAAATTCAGACCCGCGTCATCTCTAAGGGTGTCGCTACACCAATCTATCAATCTTTTATCGATGACATTGATGGACGTTCTATTGGTCTGATACCTTTTTGGTCTAGTAGAAAGTGTGGACCTACGTCATCTTACTGGTCTGATACCTTTGATCTAATAGGAACTGTAGACAGATGTCGACCGGTCCATTCTGCCATAGATACTCGATAGCGATCGATGATTGATTGATAAGTGTGGTAACACCATAAAGGTTCAATTAGACTGCGTTCTATCGTTACATCGATGTAACCAACTCGACCCAGTATGTTGCATAGCACCCGAATAACGTTAATGTATTCATCGATTATGTTTTGAGGCGACCAATATCGACCTTTTAAAAAAAATGAAATCAGTTGTTATGTACTGATGCTGCATGGTTGACAAACAGGCCACGTCATAAAGTAAATCGTTTAAAATGATCATCCCGTCAGGCCAAGTTAACGCAGTTTTACTTTAACAGTTTGGGCTCATTTTATGGGGTCAGTTTCCAGTCAAACAGCATGCAGTTCAGTGACTACAGTTTTGACCTCCCTTTACGTACGATACCCGTGTTTACTATGTCAAAAACACAAGTTTTAGAAGCTGTTTCGATGACACAGACAACGGAGATGAGGACCCGTGTCTATTTAAGTTAACAACTGCGTTGACTATGTCAAAAACGGAGTTTTTAGTGGCTATTTCGATGACACGGACAACGGAGATGAAGACCCGGGTCTATTTAAGTTAACAACTGCGTTGACTATGTCAAAAACGGAGTTTTTAGTGGCTATTTCGATGATACGGACAACGGAGATGATGATCCGGGTCTATTTAAGTTAACAACTGCGATGACTATATCAAAAACGGAGTTTTTAGTAGCTATTTCGATGACACGGACAACGGAGATGATGACCCGGGTCTATTTAAGTTAACAACTGCGTTGACTATGTCAAAAACGGAGTTTTTAGTGGCTATTTCGATGACACGGACAACGGAGATGATGACCCGGGTCTATTTAAGTTAACAACTGCGTTGACTATGTCAAAAACGGAGTTTTTAGTAGCTATTTCGATGACACGGGCAACGGAGATGATGACCCGGGTCTATTTAAGTTAACAACTGCGTTGACTATGTCAAAAACGGAGTTTTTAGTAGCTATTTCGATGACACGGACAACGGAGATGAGGAACCTGCCTTTTTGGTTGATGGCCGTGATGAAAGTGTTAAAAACGCAGTTTTTCGGTAACACAGACAAGGGATATGAGGACCCGTGTCTATTTGAGTTAATAACCGTGTTGACTATGTCAGAAACGCAGTTTTTCGAAGCTGTTTCTGTATCACAGACAACGGAGATGAGGACCCGTGTCTATTTTAGTTAATAACCGTGTTGACTATGTCAGAAACGCAGTTTTTCGAAGCTGTTTCTGTATCGCAGACAACGGAGATGAGGACCCGTGTCTATTTTAGTTAATAACCGTGTTGACTATGTCAAGAAACGCAGTTTTTCGAATCTGTTTCTATAACACCGACAACGGAGATGAGGACCCATGTCTATTTTAGTTAATAACCGTGTTGACTATGTCAAAAACGCAGTTTTTCGGTAACACAGACAACGGAGATGAAGACCCGTGTCTATTTTAGTTAATAACCGTGTTGACTATGTCAGAAACGCAGTTTTTCGGTAACACAGACAACGGAGATGAGGACCCGTGTCTATTTTAGTTAATAACTATGTTGACTATGTCAGAAACGCAGTTTTTCGGTAACACAGACAACGGAGATGAGGACCCGTGTCTATTTTAGTTAATAACCGTGTTGACTATGTCAGAAATACAGTTTTTCGGTAACACAGACAACGGAGATGAGGACCCGTGTCTATTTTAGTTAATAACCGTGTTGACTATGTCAGAAATACAGTTTTGCGGTAACACAGACAACGGAGATGAGGACCCGTGTCTATTTTAGTTAATAACCGCGTTAACTAGGTCAAAAACGGTGATTTTTTCGTAGTTTTGAATAGTTGTCTTTCGAGGCGAACTATGATGTAGCTTGGTCATGTATGGTAGCCTTAAAAATAATGACTTTATACTTTGTCAATAACATCAGACATATTAAGACTCAATTTCTTTTTCACTTAGACGTTATAAGTACAGTAGGTGGCACATCAATGGTGAATTGATGGTCTGCATAGTTTTGTCCCCACTGATGGAAGGACTACTGTACCTACCAATTATTCATTTATATCAGACAACAGGTGTATCTATTTTATTTCGTAAGTAGTCAAAATCATGTTTCATAGACAACGGAGATGCGTGTCTATTTTAGTTAATAACCGTGCTGACAATGTCAAAGACGCGGTTTTTTTCGTATGTTTGAATAGTAGTCCTTCGAGGTAAACCGTGAAGTATCATGGTCACAGTGGGTAAGAAATATACCCACTGAGGGTAGAGTATATCCCGTAATGAGGCTGAGATAAATAGACATCATTAGGGTGTGACCACACCAATCAATCGATGACCCGAATTGACGTTGATTGACATCCGTCGTTTGGTGTCGTAGCTTTGGCGATGATTTGGTGTATGAACTGTCGATTCACGTCGACTGATTCATGATACCACTGATCGACGATCGATCGATTGGTATGGTGACACCTTAGGTATCTCTGTCGCTGTCGCTCAGCTGTCAAATGGCAAGTGAGAGAGAGAGATAGGAACATATCTTAGCTAAGCTAAGTAATGTTTATTTCTCTCGCCTACCCCCGTTGTCACTAACACTAAGCGAGAAGAATGAAGAACATTATAACATCGCTGGACTTACTACTCTCAGTGATGAGCTGATGATGGAAAATCCCACAGTGCGCTTTCGTTTCGGTATTTCCTAGTGTTATTGAAAACGGGTACATTGAGTTATTTTTATTTGTTTTTTAACTAAAAAGTAATATATCTCCACATAAAACTAAATATTTGGTTTATTAGTAAGTATATCTAATGGGTAAGAGGTTGTCAAATAACAGTAAAGATATTACACAAAATAAGTACTTGTAATACATATTTTTAAGGAAATATATTATATACTTTTCAAATAAAAAATAGGATGATAATGTTATCATTTGTTATTGAAACATGCTTATTAAGGTACAGGCTACGTTTCATTTTACATAACTAAATTTTAAAGTTAACATAAGTGAAGAAGATAGTGGCTTTGAAGCTGTAGAATAGTTTGCTTAGATAAGGAGGGGGAAACCGTAGTTTAAAAAAAAAAACGTTAAGTTGTAAATACATCGATATTGACTTGCTTGATTTAGAAATGGCCGCCAAAAATTGTAGTAGTCATAAGTACATAAACACAATAAGAAGTAGTAGGCTAACAATAGTAAATAGTAATAAAGTAAAGGTGTATTGATCGACGTTGATCGAATTAGCAGAACAACAAAAAAGTAAGAAACGTATAATAACAAGATTGAATTTTGCCAAAGGGGATTAGGTTCAATAAGTGTCAAAGTGTACAGCATAGCCAAAACACTTGTCAACGCTGCTTTATAGCTCGCCGGTCTATGTAAAAAGTCGAAAAAGTCTTTTAAAGAGGTGATCATCAATTATCCTCAACTCTCAAGCTTTTATAGTGTCTAAATTCGTTATAAAAGGTACATAATATGTATTTGGATGCCACTAACAGTCTCACTTCTAAAAACCTGTGTGCATTAATAAAAAATACATATTTGGCGAGCATGAAAGGAAGAGAACCAAAAAATTACTAAATTAATAAAATTAAGAAAATAATCATGAAGCCAAAGACTAATATGGTCTATTTACAATCAACCTTTAAAAAGCCCGTTCTGTCAACTTTTAAACCTAGATCGACGTCGGTCAAAACATCGATAAGACGTCGAGCGTGTGAGTCTGATGGCACCTTAACAAGTAGTTTAGTTTACAATATTTTATATTTTAGTGTTAAGATATTTAAGTCGTATTTCTTTTCTAGTAAAAATGAACAAGATTCGTCTCAGGCACAATACTTTCGTTAGTAGTAATAAATCTTAAGAATTTATCATCATCAAAATTGCAGAGTAGGTATGGTCAGCAAAAAAATTAAAAACAAACTTTTTTTTATTTGATATCAGTGAATTATAAAAATAAATAAATTAGAACTATAAATATAAATAAAAGTCGCCGAAGGTTGGCTTTTTAATATAGGTAATATAAGTTTGTAAAACAGTAGACACTGTTTAAAACAGTCGAATGAATGACAGAGAATGTGTTACAATAGTTAAGGAAATACAATAAGTACTGTACATATAAAAAACATCAAAGCGCATAGTCCTGAATCAGGTAGAATTTAAACTTAAGTTCAAGTTATTATAAAACAATAGGACTACGCTTTTGAAATAGGTTGTATTCTATTCAATGAAGCAAAAATAAACGCTGAAGTAATTTTGAGAAAAAATAATAAATACCTAATTTCAGTAGGTATTAAAACAATTAAACAAAATCATTGCCCTCGACAAAAACTTAAAAATATTATAAATAATAATAATAAATCATAAATTACACATATACCTATATAATAATACAGATTGGTTCAGATTATAATTTTTTAAATATAATTATTTGACTATTAAAATACGGTTAAATACCTATGTCCTAAATATGCCAATTTCGTTAAAGAGCATTTGAATTAGAATTGTGCTTATCAGTTCAAGTTTGTTTTAGTTTCAATAAAAGTAAGTGTATAGAAAGAAAAAAGAAAAAAAAAATTATGACCAAAAAAAAAATTGACGTAATTTCATTTCGGTTGGCTTTAACTTTTTACAGGTAATAAAAAAAAATAGTTCCTTATTTACTGTTTAGTATTTGCTTCATTGAATGCAGAATGTTTAAAGTGACCTTTCGTTACGAAAGAGTGAGCACACAGTTTTTTCATTGCTGGAATAATATGACTTTTTAATTATACTTCGGAAAGAGACATAAAAAGTAAAGTTCCTGAGAGTCTTTAAGTCAAGAGTGAATAGGTAACTTCTAGGCAAGCGTGCTCTATCTTTGACCACATCATCGCTTACCATCAGGTGAGAAAGTGGTTAACGTCCCTATCAAGACTAAAAAGAAATACCTCCGTTTTCCGTGTTATGCTAAGGTCTCAAAATTTGACATTTTTGTCGATAAATAAAATATCGTACAGGCTTTACATGACTTCAATTTCCCTGAAGTTTAAGGCAAAATTGTTGGTGGTTATAAAAATACCAAAAAAATAATCAAAGTGATTAAATATATTAGAAAACTTACCTACCAAAATTATAATTATAGATAGATAATTACATTCTCATTTAAATAATCTGATCGGGCTCTATTGTTTTCTGATAACTGCGTAAAAATGTAGTGTGTAAAATAACAAATACATGTTCCAATGCCAAAAGCGTTCTAGTTCATATATAATATTCCAGAAAAAATTAATACGAACTGTACATATAGAAATAACGCGATTATACGTTTTGTGAAATTAATCTTAAACCTACCTTAAGTATTTATAACTAAAATAAAGTAGTCTATTTATTTATTTACTATATTATTTATTTTACTTATACATTAATATTATACTTCTTAGGGCGTTGATAACGGCTAAAAGCTAACACTGCTATAACTTCTAACGCCTTCTAAAGCCTTTGTGAATATAATGAATTTTAATTGACGGTATCAAAAGTAAAAGAGACGCTTTGATACAACGCATGTTATAAATATAGCAAACGCTATCGCATCGCTTCTCTGCAATAATAAAGTAAATACCTATTTAATTTATTTAACAATAATTAATTATACATAAACAATTTATTTATTGAAGACAACTTTGGTCCACAATATCGTGTTAGTAACAGCTGTGTGCGTAGTTTTTCACGATATTGTTGAATAGTTTTTATTTGAATAAGCGAGAGTTTTAATAGAATTATAAGTTCAGGTAGGTATTATTTATTTTATAGTTCAAGAATGATTTTTTCATCAAAAATAAGAAACAACCAAGTTCTGCATTCAAATAAGATGCGTTTTTGTTTAATATTAATTTTACCCACAAGCAATCAGTGATAAATAATACAAAAGTTTCACATATAATGTGAGTAGAATTTCCACTTACCATGTATGCAAAATATTTGCTTACAAGAAACTTGTATTGCAAACAGTTCTAAGAAATATCGGCGTAAACACGTAATATTTAAGGCGCGGTGAATAGACGAAGCAAAAAGACGCCGCGATGGCGCGGCGTTTCGTTCGACTCGTTCGAGTTATTTATCATTAAATACATTATTCCTTACAAATATCTTATTCCAATCGATAAATAAAAACAACAGTTCCCTTTATTATTATATATTACATCACTGTTATTAATTTTATCAAGATTAGTTTATAAATAATACAGTTACGATTGCTACAATTTCAATTTCAATGGTAATTTTATGAATTTTTTTTATCGAGAAAATTTACCGAAAACGTGTTTTGAACACAATGGTCCACCCATAAATATGATCAAGATTAACATATATTTTTTTAGCTGCTCTAAAATGTATACATTTGGCTAAAAAACTGTTTTGTGAAGCCTATTTTGACTGAGTACAGCGCCTTAACGTTAACGTTATTCTTAAAAAATAGACTTTGAAGTGCATCATAGAGTAAATAATAATTCAGTTCCAATGAACTATAAAGAGTAGAAATAGGGTAAATGTATAGAATTTTAGTAGGGTAGTTTGAGTTGGAATAGGGTTAAAGTATAGAATTTAAGAAGTATAAATTCGAAGTGGGGCTAAATGGGATTAAAGTAGTAGTTTGATTAGGGTTACAGTATAAAAACATATAGTAATGGAATAATAGTATAATGGAAATAATAGAGTAGAATAAAGCTAAGTATTTACTTTAAATAGGGGTTAAATTGTCTTAAAAACAATTGAGTTTCAAGTGATTGATGTATTAGCTGTAGATTTATTAATATGAAGTAATAATTAAGTTTAGTTATCGTCTATAGAACTAAGCTCTTCAATGGATCTCCCTTACTATCAAAAAATCCACTCTGGACCTCCAAAGAACAAAGGTACGATTTTAACATAATTATCTATTTGTAACATAACGCCTGTATTTTGTAATAGGTAAGCGGGGGTTTACGCGCCTCCCAAATTTTGCCAGTTTATGGAACACTGAAAAATTTTTTTTTCTTTGTTTATTGTTTCAAAGGATTTTATTTTACTGAAAGCTACAAGACTAATTACAAACTTAACATCATTCGTAGCTAATATTAATGAAGTTTTACTTCAAGTTTTTCTTTAATACTCGTACAAAAAAAAACTCTCAAAACAAATTTTAACCCAAACAAATTGAAACTTATAATGGGAAATTGTCAAATGACTCCTCCCGCTGCCGCTCTGGGTGAAGCAGGAGGGAGTGTCAAACTCTTACTGACTAAAACCCCTCCGTGTTCCTCCTAGTGCCCTTTGCGTTCCATGCCCGTCTTCTAATTAGCGGGCCCCATCTTCTAACGCCACATACCCTAATATTAGAGTGTCTAAACCGCGAGTTTTTGAGCTAACGTTTGAAAATATTAATAATAATATTTGTTCTATAAGTAACTTGGTTGGATATTACATTATTGAAATATCAATAAATTTTTGACAGTAACGGAGAGCCTTACAGCCTTATGTTAAAAAAATAAAATTTAGCAAATATAACCAACTGGGGTTAAAAAAAACTACTTTTATATTATCAACTCTATGTGTATTATTTTAATGTTCTATTAGATTATATTAAGCGTTAATTTTGTACATTGAAACAATTGACAAACATCAAGCGGTAAAATAATAGGTTAAGGGTTGCGACGTGAAGTGTACATATTGACGCGCAAAATACCTCTGAAGTTAGTAATAGCGTAGATTTCATTAATTAAGAACCCAGTATAAATAAATAGGTTTCAGAATTAAATAAGTTTAGAGTTTAAAAATAAGATTAGGGCTTAAAATAAGCTTATAATTTTAAAATTAGTGTTAGTTTAAAATAAGTTAAGAGTTTTTAAAGTAAGGATAGGTCTTTAAATAAGTTTAGAATTAAAAAAATAGGATTAGGGTTTAAAATAAGTTTTTAAAATTTATAATTTTCATTATCGAGTCAGCCAACAATCTCTGTAGCAGCGATGAACCGCCGAATCAATATAAATAGTAGCTAGCTTATAAGTCAGTGGTTAAGAACAAAATCATTGTGTTTTATTTAACTGAGACAGTGCGGGGAAGACCTTAAGAAACACTATTTGCAGAAAACTAATAAATAATATAATAAATTCATTATAATATTGTAAGACACAATTTTTTGTATGACAAGAGGAACACACGTAAAAATATATGTGCAATAACTATTTTGGTTTCTTGAATTCCGATGAGTAAAGGTACTCAGCTGATTTCAAAAAACCAAAATAGTTGTTTTTTTTTTTCAATTAGGTTACTTAACCAAGCCTGCTTGTCTTGGATGCCTACATATTTAGTTTGTTCCAGTTGTCAACAAGAAAAAACCAAATAGGTAGGCATGACATGGGCCTCAAACCAAAACCTTTAATACATAATTATTATTATTTTATGTAGGCCTTTGTGAAATTAAATTATTTAAAAATGTTAATTGACGGTATCAATAATAAAAGAGGCGCTTTGATACAACGCATGTTATAAATAGCAGGCGCTGTCGCATCGCTTCTCTGAAAATAAGGTAAATACTTATTTTATCAAGAATTATTCAACGGTAACGGTAAAAAAAATATATGTGCAATAACTATTTTGGTTTCTTGAATTCCGATGAGTAAAGGTACTCAGCTGATTTCAAAAAACCAAAATAGTTGTTTTTTTTTTTTCAATTAGGTTACTTAACCAAGCCTGCTTGTCTTGGATGCCTACATATTTAGTTTGTTCTCGTTGTCAACAAGAAAAAAACAAATAGGTAGGCATGACATGGGCCTCAAACCAAAACCTTTAATACATATCTAATTATTATTATTTTATGTAGGCCTTTGTGAAATTTAATTATTTAAAAATGTTAATTGACGGTATCAATAATAAAAGAGGCGCTTTGATACAACGCATGTTATATATAGCAGGCGTTGTCGCATCGCTTCTCTGAAAAATAAGGTAAATACTTATTTTATCAAGAATTATTCAACGGTAACGGTAAAAAAAATATATGTGCAATAACTATTTTGGTTTCTTGAATTCCGATGAGTAAAGGTACTCAGCTGATTTCAAAAAACCAAAATAGTTGTTTTTTTTTTCAATTAGGTTACTTAACCAAGCCTGCTTGTCTTGGATGCCTACATATTTAGTTTGTTCCCGTTGTCAACAAGAAAAAACCAAATAGGTAGGCATGACATGGGCCTCAAACCAAAACCTTTAATACATAATTATTATTATTTAATATATTATTTTATGTAGGCCTTTGTGAAATTAAATTATTTAAAAATGTTAATTGACGGTATCAATAATAAAAGAGGCGCTTTGATACAACGCATGTTATAAATAGCAGGCGCTGTCGCATCGCTTCTCTGAAAAATAAGGTAAATACTTATTTTATCAAGAATTATTCAACGGTAACGGTAAAAAAAATATATGTGCAATAACTATTTTGGTTTCTTGAATTCCGATGAGTAAAGGTACTCAGCTGATTTCAAAAAACCAAAATAGTTGTTTTTTTTTTTCAATTAGGTTACTTAACCAAGCCTGCTTGTCTTGGATGCCTACATATTTAGTTTGTTCTCGTTGTCAACAAGAAAAAAACAAATAGGTAGGCATGACATGGGCCTCAAACCAAAACCTTTAATACATAATTATTATTATTTTATGTAGGCCTTTGTGAAATTAAATTATTTAAAAATGTTAATTGACGGTATCAACAATAAAAGAGGCGCTTTGATACAACGCATGTTATATATAGCAGGCGCTGTCGCATCGCTTCTCTGAAAAATAAGGTAAATACTTATTTTATCAAGAATTATTCAACGGTAACGGTAAAAAAAATATATGTGCAATAACTATTTTGGTTTCTTGAATTCCGATGAGTAAAGGTACTCAGCTGATTTCAAAAAACCAAAATAGTTGTTTTTTTTTTTTCAATTAGGTTACTTAACCAAGCCTGCTTGTCTTGGATGCCTACATATTTAGTTTGTTCTCGTTGTCAACAAGAAAAAAACAAATAGGTAGGCATGACATGGGCCTCAAACCAAAACCTTTAATACATATCTAATTATTATTATTTTATGTAGGCCTTTGTGAAATTAAATTATTTAAAAATGTTAATTGACGGTATCAATAATAAAAGAGGCGCTTTGATACAACGCATGTTATATATAGCAGGCGCTGTCGCATCGCTTCTCTGAAAAATAAGGTAAATACTTATTTTATCAAGAATTATTCAACGGTAACGGTAAAAAAAATATATGTGCAATAACTATTTTGGTTTCTTGAATTCCGATGAGTAAAGGTACTCAGCTGATTTCAAAAAACCAAAATAGTTGTTTTTTTTTTTCAATTAGGTTACTTAACCAAGCCTGCTTGTCTTGGATGCCTACATATTTAGTTTGTTCCCGTTGTCAACAAGAAAAAACCAAATAGGTAGGCATGACATGGGCCTCAAACCAAAACCTTTAATACATAATTATTATTATTTTATGTAGGCCTTTGTGAAATTAAATTATTTAAAAATGTTAATTGACGGTATCAATAATAAAAGAGGCGCTTTGATACAACGCATGTTATATATAGCAGGCGCTGTCGCATCGCTTCTCTGAAAAATAAGGTAAATACTTATTTTATCAAGAATTATTCAACGGTAACGGTTAAAAAATATATGTGCAATAACTATTTTGGTTTCTTGAATTCCGATGAGTAAAGGTACTCAGCTGATTTCAAAAAACCAAAATAGTTGTTTTTTTTTTTCAATTAGGTTACTTAACCAAGCCTGCTTGTCTTGGATGCCTACATATTTAGTTTGTTCCAGTTGTCAACAAGAAAAAACCAAATAGGTAGGCATGACATGGGCCTCAAACCAAAACCTTTAATACATAATTATTATTATTTTATGTAGGCCTTTGTGAAATTAAATTATTTAAAAATGTTAATTGACGGTATCAATAATAAAAGAGGCGCTTTGATACAACGCATGTTATATATAGCAGGCGCTGTCGCATCGCTTCTCTGAAAAATAAGGTAAATACTTATTTTATCAAGAATGATTTAACGGTAACTATCAATATTATTATAATAACCAAAATAATTATCTTTAATTAAGTTACTTAACCAGGTCTGCCTATCAAAGCGATGCCTACCTATTTGGCTTTTTCTTATTTTCAAATAAGAAAAAACCGAATAGGTAGGCATCGTTTTGACAAAATCAAATAAAACCGCTATTCGTCATTTTTAAAAAATTTCTTAATTTGGTCCGTCACAAACAACATCAAATTAAAATGAATAACATTTTATTTTTATTTCCTGCTTAAAAGGTTACTTCTAGACAAGCGCATGTCAATAATATAAAATAAAATTTTGGTCTTTATTCCCTGCGCACCTACTAGGTTACTTTTAGGCAAGTTTCCTCCATTGTCGACCACTTCATCGCTTACCATCAGATGAGCCAGTGGTCAAGCGAATGTCAATAAAAAAAATGGTCTTTATTTTCTGCGTACTAGGCTACTTTTAGGCACGTGTGCTCAAGCGCATGTCTATCAAGAATAAAAAAAAAGAACATACAGTTATCTGTTTGTTTTGTGTTAAAAAACACCCTTAAAATTACACTTTAACAGTGATTAAGGTTTCCTCATTTCTCAGTTAAATAAAGCATTCGCATACTTTTAGGTAAGTATAGTCTAAGTAAAGAAAAATTGTAAATATACAAAGAAAAATCGAAGTCGTAAATGAAGTCAAATAGTAGTCATATAGAAATTAAGTGAAAACGGGTGATAAGCCGAGAATTAAATTTAGGTGTGAGTGAGGGATGAAGATAGTGTTTAAATAGTTAGGAAAACAGATAGAAATCCGTGAATACACGTACTGTTATTAGTTTAAGATTTATTATCATAGTTAGTTGTAGTAAAAATATAGGGTCGAAATAAATTATCGAGCGTTAGTATAATATTTCGTAAAAACAGCTATATTTAGTATTTTTTTTGTTTTATAGTCAACCAATCGATTAACCTTCCAAGATAAAGTTTGAGAACACAATTATATTTTAATTTATACTAATAAGTTTAAATTTTTCTACTTATTTAAATTTATTAATTTCTTACGTTTGGGTATTTAATGTAAAACAGTTCATATAAAATAACAAATTAGATATCGATAACAAACCTATTACGTCTGCGTAGTTTTGCTAGCTAATTTAATTCGACCCTGTATGAATAGATATACGCACAATACGTGGTGTCTGGCTATAAATTCGCCATTATTTTCTTTGAGTAACCATCGATGCATTAATATGTATTTGAATTAAAAAAAAAACATTATTAACAAACTTGTTTCTTTTTGTTAAGTTACACAGATCAACCTCTTTTTTTAAATTAACACAAATATTTCACAAAAAAAATGTTGTTTAAAAATCCACAGGTCACTTTGGGCACTCCGTTAAATAATAATTTCTACTAGTCACTCGTGTAACTACATTATGACAATAAATTCCGTTTATGTGGTGATGTCTACACAAATGTGGCGTATTTGTATCCGGAAAACCCATAGGGATAAACCTAATAAAAAGAAAAGAGCAAGTCCAAAGAAAAACCAGCGCATCTGCCTTCAGGCTTAGTTATCCGCAAACAGGCATTTATGTTTTTACACTAGTTTCCAGTCTCGCCGAAAAATTCTTCAATATTTCAGATCTTTATTTTTCTCCGTTGTGTGTTTTGCTAAAATGCAGCTTTTGGTTTTTGGCGATGCAGTCCGAAGTATTTTATACTGGCATTTCTGCTCCAGCAGTAGGACATCTGGACTGTTGTCTGATACTTTATCTAAGAACCACATGTTTTTAAACCACATTTCTGATAACTATTCTTATCTTTGAATTGCAATGCACCTTCTGTGCTGTTTAAAATTCAAATCTTTGTTCGACTTAGAAAAAAAAATGAAAAATGTGCCGCAAACGGTTCAAATTTGCTTGACACTTCATAATGACATCTGACTTTTTGTCAAATTTTTTTAATCAAATCCCCTACCGAAGTCACTCAATTTCACTTATTAGTTTTATCTCTATGGTTTCCCACGTGGTAACTAGTTTATAAGTGTACATATAAAAACAATGAAATGACGTTCATAAATCTTAAAATAATTAAGGGGAATCCGAAAGGACAATAGTATTAAGTGTAATATAGTAGTTAAGGCTTAATATAACTAAAGTAAGTTTAATATAAGTAGTCATAAGTAACCATAAGTAGTTTTATAAGTTACAAGTAAATAAATATAAATAGTAGATTAGGTATACACACGGTGAAGATCAATTATTAGTTTGTAAGGTATTATCCAATCATATCAATGCCGGCACACTCTGCTACAAAAATATCAATGCCGTTTCGTATGGATATCGCAAAATATGAGATTTCAATTCTCCGTTTAGAAAACATCTAGTAGCGACATCTATATAGCGTTGTATGAACTGCGTAGTTAGCGAACACCTCTGACGTCACGCTAACCTAGATCGCGCAAGTAGATAATGTTGAAAATCATATGTTATAATATCATAGCAACAAATGCCCGATTTTATTCCGGGTTGTGGCCCGCAAGACATTATTATCCTGAATACCAAGAACATACTCATCTTCAAATTCGAATGTAAACTATTTTACAACTTTTCCTCATTTTATTTCATGATTTAACATTATCAAGACATCTATGATATCTAGTAGTAGTAGTACAACTATGCATCGATAAATACCTATACTATTGTAAAAATTCAAGATTTTCAAACTTAACAGACAGATATATTGCTCGGTATTTGGTTGAGTTAGTTCTTCTCAGCACTAGAATAACACTAGAAAGTATATAAAAATATAGACGTTAAAAAGTACTGATTCTGAAAATCTGCACTTTTTAACGTCAATATATTTAAATTTGAATAATATAAGTACAATTGATTTAATTTTTCACGTAAGTAAAACATTTACTAAAACAATACTGACATAAAAAATATACATATAATAATTATATTCATAATTTAATGGTTTTTTGCAATATCCAGAACCGTGGTCTTGATATGTTAGTAGCCGTGAAGGTAGCAAGGCAGTTAGGTAATACGTACCTAGTCTATAAGTAGGAATGTAAGTGTAAATGAAAGAAAGGTCGATCAACAGATGACTACTTATTAGATTATAAGAAAAAGGTCATAAGTGTGTATAAAACGCGGTAGCCGCAACGTAAGCTATGTAAACGCCGTTATTAGGTTTTAATTAGCTGTAAGCAAGGTCGAAAATGGCAGTGGCATGGAACTAAGTAAATAGTTAAGGTGTGTAGGTTATATACCTACTTAGAATAGTATGCAGTTTCTTCACAATAATGCACGAACAAATATGAATTGGTACATTTAAATTCGTTTGTGTGAAGACAATAATAATAACACCGTAACTTGATATAAAAAGTGTCAATCGTCAAAAACACTGGCGCCAAAAAGATCTATTTCTGCATTATTGTTAGAAAGATGCTGTCTTATTCCGATTTTCAAAGGAACATAACGCTTAAGGTGGATGCTCCAGGGTAGCCCGCGAAATTCAAATATTTTTATGTTTTTTGCAATTTGCCGGTCAGTGTGAAGCTGTATGTGGACCAAATACGATCCGCGACCGTAACGCGTATTTATCTAAAGAATTATAATCATTTTAATAAATTTCGCGGGCTACCCTGGAGCATTCACCTTAACCTCACCTTAAATCTTGTTAAAAGATATCGCTCTGGACAAGAAAATAACACCATTTCAGAAACACGACGTAAGATGCTGGTGGGGGTCTTGACTGTACTTTTCCTTGTCCTGACAGCTAGGGTATATACCTCTCCACTCCTTAACTAGTTCAGGACATATTGCACCCTTGTCGTTAGGTACGCCACTAACATACTAGCGGTTGTTTATGACGGGAGCGCATTTATTGAGTGTATATGTCACCTCCTGCCAATACATCCATGTTTTTCTGGCAGGGGCCGTAAACCTTTCATTATTATAGACAACCTATCAGCTTTAGCCAGCCAATCCCATCATAATCAACGGTTGGTGCCTCATTCCATTAGAAATGCCCAACGGAACCTCTGCAACCTATGGTCCCGAACCATAGCGTCCCGAGATTATCAAAGACATTCTAAGAATCAAAATAAAGTTCAGACAATTTTATTTGTTTAAATACCAAAAGCGTTACTCACCAATGGTTATTAATTTATGTAAAAAAAAAGAAGAAAATCGTGCATTATTGTAGAGAACCGATTAACTATAGAAACCTAGTAATCCGTAAAACAGCTATTCTCGAATATTCTTGGTAAAAAAGCCATTTAAATTGGATATTAATGTCACACTTTTAATGTAATGTTGGAAATTCATAGATAAAATTGACATTTTTTTTTAATATTGCATTTTTTTTTAATTTTTATATATAGCAAGAAATCATATGCCAAGCATTATTGATAGTTTCTGTTCAGAAAAGTGTCGGTATAATAAACATGCATATGAGACATTTAAGCTCTCTTAGTAGGTATTGCAGATTTTCTTAGGCGCTGCGGTAGTGGTGTACCAAATAACAACATCATTTATTTTTTATAAATCAGTAGCAACTATGTTGGAAATAGCTGATTTAAGGCATTTATAAGATAGTCATAAAAAAATAGTAATAATGTATAAGTAGCACGATGTAAATCGAAGCGGACATGGACGTGGAAGAAACCAAAGAAATAAAAAAGTAGTGTGTAAATAACTTGTCATTATTAAACTTATGGGTAGCAATAAGGTATCATAATTAAACATTAAGATAGATACAAGGTATCATAATTAAACATTTAAGTAGGAATAAGTTAAGTATCATAAGTAAATATTTAAGCATAAATAAGGTATCATAATTAAAAAAAAGGTTTTTATTATTATTTTTACCTATGTATTTTTAAATTTTATTCATTGAATGATACTGTCGATGGTGACTACTGACTTAGTAAATTTTGAGAAACATGAAGCCTGAAATTCACTATTCCTGTAGCTGATCAGAATATTCCTAAAAAAAATCGTGATTCTATATTTATCCGATAGAACTTTTGAATTGTGAAATAATAATTAAAAAAGTGATTTTTAAAATTGAAAATTAATAATAATGAACAAAATGTTTCATCCAGTCGGCTCCTGTGCCACTAGGTACAGGGAAAAGCAATTCTACATAAGTACGTAGGTGTATAGTTTTAGTTATCTTTTGTAATGATAATAGAAATGTGTCTATCTACCATCGTTTTCAAGCCGCAAACACCAGACTGCCTCTGAAATTATTATTATTATTACTAATATCTAGTTATTATTATAGCTTGTTTCTATTTTAATATCGCTCTGCTGAAGGATATTATTTCTAAGGATTAATAAAATTAAGGTCTAGGCTAGATGCATCACTACGCATATGAAATTTGGATGAATAATGGGTAATTAGAAATAGAAGAAAAAAATATCTTTACGATCTGTAAATAAGTAAAATAGTATACATAGTTTAACAAGTAGGTATATTGACTACACAAATAAATTGCCGGCAACCTCTTACTCATAAGAAAATTTAATTTAAAATTTCTGTGACCTACATACTAACGGCCTATTTATTCTAGTTGTAAATATGTGGCAGAATAACAAGTATTATATACTATTATGCATATATAAGTCGTCTAGGGATGGTCGATGACGAATATAGGTAGAACTAAAATTAAATAAGGATATTACCAGTGTTGGATAACATAATTACATTTGCCTGATTCCTATGATTAACTTGTACTGTGAATTCAGGAAGGATGCTTTTCAAACACCGATAGATGTCAAAAAGTAGTAATTAAGGTCGAAAATGCTTTGGCAGGCGGCTTGCTCAGTACCCAAAGCATAAAGAGTAGCGAAGTAAGTAGTACCAAGTTACTCAAACGATCCTACCCTACTGCACTGTGCTTTTGGGGTTCGTTCAAGTATTACGTAAGGAGAATTTTAGTAATTTAAACCCTCCTCCATGTCAGGGATGGTAAGAAAAGCTCTTACCTACTATGCTCAGTAAAAATTAAATACACTTCAGGAATTTATCAAACAAATTCCAAATTGGCATAATTATGACAAATGAATATCTGAATATTTTTTTACAAACAAAAGTACATAAATATTGCTGACTGAATCGCCATTCAGAATTCTTCTCCGATCCCAAATGTCATCAAAAATAAGCAAAGCAATGTATGCCCAACCCCCCTTGTTGCTGGTAATCGATCGGCCCCTTTGGTGCCTGGCACTATTCGCGGAAGCGTTCGCGTGAGCTCGAGTTGCTAAGCAAGCTGTCTAGTAGTGCATTACTGATCTAAGGCTTACTATGAATCCTTGAAAATCACTAAAATGGTTTGAACCAACGTCAAAGTGATATAAAAAAAAAAAAAACAAACAACATCAAAATACAATAAAAACATAAACAATGTTAACACTGAGCATCGAAATCTTTCACTGCGCTGAAAAAAAAATGTAAAGAAACTTATTCATTATTATAACCAGAGGTCGGAATTAGGTAGAGTTAGTTTTTTTCCTTTATTCATCAATTAAACAAAACACAATACAGAATTATTTGTATCAAATAGCAACTTAAGTCCACCCGTGCTTTATTTATGTACTTGCATCGAAATGTTGATATTAATATGGATTTTCCCGGGATCTAGTACATTTCAGTTAAGCAGGGAGTGCTCCGTATTTCCGCTATTGTTTTCTTTTGTTCTCACAAGTTATGTTGTGCGAACTACAAATGTGGCAACATTGCGCGTGTGCGCATTGGTATTTTGCAACTTCGGACATCCGATGTCGTTGATGTAGCAACGTCGCGCGTGCAGTGGTCTAAATTGTATAAATAATTTTTTTATTTAATAAATCACGGGTTTTTTCTGCTCTTTAAAATTAATCTCGGGATTTGAGGCAGATCCACTTTATTCTTTCGCCGTACGAAATCAGTGTAAGTGCACAAATAACGCTACCTAATTCCGACCTCTGATATAACACATATCACTCGATACTCATTTTTCAAATAATTTTTAACGTACTTAAACATCAGCACTATCCTGGCTCTTGTACTAGTTCCAGTTAATTTCTAAACACGTAAAAATAACGATCTGTTAAATATAGGAACCGGGCATTAAGGATAAGGTGTAGTGAAGTTATGTTTTTTAAACTTTTGTTTAAAACATTCTGAAGTCCTCCCAAAACTTTGTATTATACTTAGTGGAGGCTACAAGCTGAAGAGTCTAGTCATTAGAGAAGTATGAAAAACCTAGTTATAAGTTATAGCATAGTTATTTATTATTATAAAAGTAAGTAGATTATAAGGTTGGTAGGTGTACTTGAAATCATAATTCGGGAAAAAGTCAATCCATTGCAACTTACTGAAGTGTCGACTTTGATGTTATATAATAAAATTTAAGTTACCGTATTAAAAAAGGATCTAAATATAATACAGATTACAATTTAATTAAAAAGCACATGTACCCAAATTTAAAATATTGTCGAGCCAGCGACACGAAGAAGAATTCGACTTTTGTCGGATTTCACTTAGTTCGTTATTCAAAATTTTAGCGTTCTATATTTTAAGTTACCATTTGTATGAAAAAAGGTCCTAAAAAGTACAGTTTACATTAGAATGAGAACTTTATCGTATTTCGCAAAGAGTTTGTTATTCCGAAACTTGACAACCGTCTCGAATTCTGCATTCAACTTAGAGGTAGGAACTACATACTAATTTATATTTTCAGTATATTATTTTTGTATATGTACGATTATAATTGATCTCGAATGACGACACACACGAGTTATTAGTGAAGTAAGAAAAAAGAAATATAAAGTTCTAAATTGTTGTGGAACTTGTAGGCAAATACTCATTATAAGTACATACTTTAGGCGATTAATAATAAATAAATAACTAACTAACAGTTTACTATATATGTAGAGGTAACTGAATAAAGGAGTAAATAAAAAATATGTTTAGGGTATTTAACGTTATTAGGTATACTCGTAAGTTTAGTACTAGTTTTCAGTTTCGTGATCATTATTTTTGTACATTTGTTATACTCTGGTGGGTTTGGAATGCTACTCAATAATGAAGTATGAAACGCCTAGTTGTAAGTTATAGCATATTTGTTACTTATGCAATAGTTATAAGGGAATTAACAATAATGAATTATTATAATTTGCATAGGTACGAGTATATTAAACTTTGGAACGTATCAAGGTGGAAGAGACATTGAGACACAATATGACAAAATTAATTCACTTCATCATTCTGATGTTTTCGTTAAAATTATACTGTCGGATTTTCTGTTTTTGATTTTTTCTATAGTTATTTTTAACCCGGCTCTGGGGAGGGATATGTATGATGTTCCTACGTAGCATCAAACTCAATAATAAAACAACAGCTCCTTTGTTAGACAAACATTTAAACATATTGATTACCATATATGAATATTCGATTTTATGACTATTTCGCGTACCGTAGGATTCATGGCATCCAGATAAATCTAAAAAGACCGGTAAGAAAAGAAAATACCTAACGCCAAAGACAAAAGTTTTCACAAATGCATCGAGCTTGGTATTGCATGAAAGGTTTAAATACTTATAGTCCAAATAATCACTTTAACATCTTAAATGAAAAAAAATTGCTGTTTTAATGTTAAAAAAGCATAAAAATATTTTTCAGTCTACAAACGTGTAAATGACTGAAATGGCACCGTGTTATGTTCGGAAATTCCAACGCCAAAAAAAAGTACAAATGTTTCAATTTTGGTATCAAATTACAAGTTTAAATATGCCCGTTACAAAAAATTATTTTATTAAGAATAATTTTATTAATAATAGTCTTGCAACTCTATGAGTTCATTAATTCAGTTTGGAATTATTTAGACAGTGAATGAATGCTTACAGCTTGTCAATGTTTTTTCCACCCTGTATTTAAGATAGTAATCTTTATTTGTGGTGTAATTATTTTTGTACATATTATAAGCCTGAAGTCGATCGTTGTGGAAATACATTAATGAAGTATGAATAGTCTAATTACAAGTTGAAGCATATTTATTATAAAAGTTAGGGAAATGAAAGTAATATATTATTAAAATAAGTGTTTAGGTACCTAAGTAGGTAGTAGTTTTTATTTTTACATTTATTTTTGTATAATATTCTGAGGTCCTCCTCTAAATTAGGAGGACGTGATGGATAATTCCTGCATAATAATGAAGTATGAAAACTGTAGTTTTAAGTTTAAGCACTTAAATGGTAGTACGTATAAGAAAACTTAAAAAGTGGTATGTATGACAATATCCATAAAATTTAACTTTAAGTCTAATAATACGTGTTTATACTGCTTTGCGTATAGCTCTAAAATCTTCTTAAATATGTTTTTTACGACTTTCAAAACAAACACTTTTTTAAAACAATTTGTTTTTTTCTGACTGGTCATTTCCTCAAGCTCTTTAAAAGGGTGATTTAGATGGTTGGACCTTAACGTTTTTTTATTGACGAATGGTTCTTCGTAAATTACTTAGTAAGTATTTATAAGAATTGATTAGTGTACAGAAAAAAATATCTGTTAAGAGTCAATTACACTTGCGTATATATCTAAATAATTCTGAAAATTAAAATACTCGTTAGTAGATATTAATATCTTGATTTAAGATTAGATTAAGGCTCGTAAGTTAGAAAAAAAATTCAGAGCAACGGTTAGGATGAAGGGTAACAGTTCTAAGGCTTAAGACATGATAATTATAAATAAATTTAAGGCGCCATGAACCTAAACACCTTTAAAAGTAAAAATATTTTCGCTGGATTTTGTGGGCTAGAGCCTAGTAAAACAGTCATTAAAATAAGTATTTTAGGATGAAAAAAAAGCATGTTTTTGTGGAGATATATTATCAACGCATTTTTTCTAGACTAGTAATAACGTAGCCGCTTCGGTGGATAATGTGCGAGGATTGGAACAAAATTACAAGTTAAAGAAGGAATATAGTAGAACGTCACCTCGACCAACCCTATGAGGGATAACAGGCAGGTGACGGTAGTATACCTAATATAACATACGCATAATTTGTCACAAATCATAGGTATAATTTGTCGTAAGTCGTAGATGTAATTTGTCATAACTAAGTCGTAGGCATAATTTGTCATACTTAAATCATAGGCTTAATTTGTCGTAAGTCGAAAGCATCGTTTGTCATAATATTTTCATAAATCGTAGGAATTTATCCTAAGTCGTAAGCATAATTTGACCTAAGTCATAGGCATACTTTGTCATAACTTGTAGGCATAATTTGTCATTCGTAAGTTGTTTGTTTTTTTTTACTGGGGTGTGGTAACTGAAATGCCAGAGTCGACGCCTTTACTTAAGCCTATCGGTCTACAATTTTTTTTTTAAATAAAAGTCTACAAAAAATTAAACTTATTGTTGAGAAATAGGTAGGTACACAACTTAAAAATCTTTTTGTATCACCAATCGAACGTTTGCCGATCGAAATTATTGGTTCTTCGAAAGAACTTACTGCGAGATTGTTGAAAAATGGTTTCTTTTAGTACCTACTTATGTTTTATATCAGTCATCATCACATATGGAACATAGTTTTAAAAAAATGTATGAAATATTTTGCTTTTTCTTTCATTGATTGGTCCACATTCTGGTTAAACGATAGAATAAGGTCAATATTCGTATTCATGTTTATAAATGTTTATATAAGTACTCATAGCAAGTATTTGATATTATGTGAATAAGTCAATAATTACTCATTTGGATATTACATTGTATCTAACTGTGTTAGATCAATGTCTAGTTTGTATGTCTATTTATGGTATAAATAAACGTAAAAAACTACAACGTTTTTTTATTTGTACGTAGCATCCCATTGAAGATCTACTTATTTTAAAATTTCGCCAATGAAGCTGACTACAATCACCAAATCTGTACGTAAACTATGTTCAAGTGCAAGATTTTCTAATGAAGTTTATGAACTCAAGCAATACGATTTTTCATACAAACGATTTTTTCCTTTTGAACTTAATTTTTCCGAATTTATTTCTTAGTAAGTATCTACCTACACACCTTCAACTAAAGTCCAACATTCAAGTTTCCAACCAATCCTATAGTAGTAGGTATCCTAATATCGAATTAGGGATTAGTCCTCTTAGAATTAGGGATTCGGAAGACTGTTATGCAAAGCATTGGCTATATCACCTCTTCTATTCAAAATGCCAACCAGACCTAGTAATAAAAAAGAAAAAAGTTTTCGTAGTGAGAAACGTTTTAATGATAACGCTTTTCTTTTTTTTCGTCGGCATTTACTGAGAAATTACTTCTGAAAAAAATAGGTAGTATATTGAACATAACTTGGTTTAGCCAGAACTTATGTATCGGTATCACACAATAGGAATAACAATCACCAAATCACCTCCAAATCGTTGAGATGAAACCATTTTACTCCTTATTTTTTTAACAAAAGATTAAAAAGAATGCAAGACTAAAAAAAAATGCAAAACAAACGAAAATAACTTGGTTTCGTTACTTTTTAAAAATATATTGTGATACGAAATAGGGTCAATTTAAATAAAAGAATAATGTAATGAGTCATATTTTATTTCAAAATATGGCGAAAAGCAATGATTGACGGGTTATCGATAACTTATAGATAGAATGTTGGAATCCCTTTTTTTTTTCTTTCGAACAGATTCCGCAGCCCCAGCAGGCACCTGCCCTAGCGGGCCTCGTCTTCCACGCTGACATCTCTTTGAGGCGCGCTGGGATCGCAGCGCGCCGCCGGCCGACCCGGGCCTAGTTCTGATCAGACGGCGAGCCACCCACTGCTCGCCGTCCGCAGGCCCGCGCCTACGGATCGTCCTGCGACTCCCGACGCCGGGGGCGTCTTCTTCTGTTGCGGCGATTGGGACGTGAGGTTTCTCTCTCTCACACACGTTCGGCCTCCTCCTTTGCTAGCATTACTGCTTCGCAGAAGGTGATCGCTTCCCATGCCTCCTCGCTCCGGACCAAAGATTGAACCAAGGCCGGTCGCGAGAGGTCGCCGCCGCCGATAGCCTCGACGAGGACCCGGCGGTGCTCCGCCCAAGCAGGGCAGACCTCCACCGTGTCCTCCGGGCGATCCTCGCAGTGATGACACCCAGACGCGTCCTCCCGCCGAATCCGAAACAGGTATCTCCCGAAACAACCGTGTCCGGTGAGTACCTGTGTCAGGCGGAAGGTGAGGACGCCGTGGCGCCGCTCCAGCCACTCCTCAAAGAGGGGACTTATTGCCTGGATTGTAACGTGCCCAGCGCTGGGTTGCGACAGTCGCTGTCTCCATACCGCCATGAGATCCTGCCGGAGCTCCGTCCGCCTTGCTGCGATTTGCCGCGGCAGAGGTGTCTCACCCCGGCGTTGCGCCTCCACGCGCCACTCGTAAATGTGCGCGAGGGCTCTCGCCTCCAGATCCCATGGCGGCAGTCCGGCCAGGAGGCTCGCCGCCTCGCCAGAGATGGTGCGGTATCCCCGGGCCAGCTGGATGGCCATGACCCTCTGAGACGCGTTGAGGTAACGGGCAGGTCGCTTTCTCAAAGTAGGCGCCCATACCGGCGCCCTATAAAGGGCCATGGACCGCACGACCCCCGCGTAAAGCTTCCGGCAGGAGGAATTTGAACCCCCTAGATCGGGCAGAAGCTGCTTGAAGGCAGCTCCGGCTCGTCCCAGTCTGGGAGCCAAACGTTGGAAGTGTTCGACGAAGTTCCATCGGCAGTCAAAGACGAGACCTAGATACGTCATCGTCGACCCGACGCCGATGTGAACCCTCCCGCCGTTATTTGAGATCCCGATGGTGGCCTGTTCCGAGAACCATGGAAGCACATGGCTTCGGATTTGTGTAAGGCCACCTCGAGACCCAGCTGCCGGATCCTCTCAACGACTATCGTAACCCCGCGTGTCATAGCGTCGGTCGCCACCTGGTGCGACCTCCCCTGCGCCAGGACCAGCGTATCATCAGCATAGCAGACAACGTTGACGCCGCCAGGGTGAATGTTGGAATCCCTATTTTTTTTTTGAGGAATTTGCACTGAATTAATTGTGGCCTGGCGTGGGAGGTGCGCCGATGTGTTTTCGCTCTGCCGTTCAAAAGGTTATCTGCCTGCAATTTGTAGCCCGTGACCACCCATTGTCCAGCACTACCGTCTCGGAAACTCTGTTCGGCAATTCGCCTCTGGCGTTGGCCTGGGGATCTACAGTTTCCCATGCTCCACTGGAGGGTGAAACCCGCAACGGATAATTTTTGGTCCTGAGCTGGTCATGACGTATCAAAACTGTTTTTATTTCCAGGAGGGATCCTGGGAATGAAATCAACGTCACTGGAACAACACGTCGGAGCAATCAGCCGTAATCTTATTTCGGCTACCATGACAGTTTGTTGGATATGTGTGACTTTCAGCCGAGTGCCTTTGCAAAGTTCTATACGCATAAATATGTGAATAGAAGTCATATCATAAATGACAGTTCAATCAACGGCTCCACGGCACGAAGGACTGTCGACACTAAATTGATGGTCACCCATCCACCGGCTTCGGCAAGTCTTGCTTAAGCCCGTGCGGCAGTTATATTTAGCCACGAGCCCCTGCTATCTCTGATCAGTTTTAAAACGAATAGCAGTGTCACACAATTACACAGACATATCAGTCGTAAAGGAAACGTCTAGGGCGTTGACTATGCCATCTCATCTGCCTAGCCTTTTCCCAACTTTGTTGGGGTCGGCTTCCAGTCAAGCCGGATTTAGCTGAATACCAGTATTTTACGAGGAGCGGCTCCACAACCCATTAACTGGGTTACACGGTACTTCATGGCAAGACTGGAGTCAGATTTACTGGCTTCTGACTATCCGTAACGACTGCCAAAGATCTACAAATGACAGCCGGGACCAACGGCTTAACGTACTTTCCGAGGCACGGAGGAAACTCGGTATGTTAAGATAGTCACCCATCCACAGACCAACCTTGGCAAGCGTTGCTTAACCTTGAAGATCGACCCGTGCGGCTGTTATTATCTAGACACGAGCTCCTCATGCGTTGACTAAGCCATCTAGTGTTGTGTATTCGAAACGTTTACGTTAAAAATACTTGCTGCCACCTATAGTTCCTGCTCCGTTAAAGGGAACGTGCGTGAAGTAGATAGTGCCATCTAGCGTTGTAAATTCGAAACTTATGAGTAAAATATATTTGACAATGAAACTTCTGTGCTGCCACCTAGCTGTAAATCCTGCACGTTCCCTGTACAATCTACGTTAGGTAGGCCATAAAATAGTAATGCTCTGCCTACGATACAGGGTTATTTGTAAAACACCAACAACCTCTGAGGCAGTGAGAGTACACAAGATTATAAACAACTTTTACTTTGAGAACAACCTCGAAAACTCTACATTTTCATTGGCTAAATATTGCATTTTGTATGAAACAGCTGATATTTTTTTCGAGTTTTCCTTGCGAGTTCTGTTTAAGACATTTCATAGCACTTTGTCCTACGAAACAATGATTTGTTTTTCTTGCCTCATCTTATTCATTCGCTATTCGTTCTTTTATATTATGTTCCTAACCTAAAAAAAGGACAAACGATTTCAGTTGAGTTAGATTTTATCTTGTTATGTTATAATGTTCAATTAAAGAGCGGAAAAAATGTGAGGCCGCTGTTAGGGAGCCTTTCCACTAGAGATGGGCGAGGATGCGGAGCGAGGGATGTTTTTGTAAAGAACCAATAGAATCCCTTGCGCTGAGCGAAGGTGGGTAAATAAAGTGATTCACTTATGCTAATAAACTAGCACTATATTATCCTAGGTAAGGTTGGATTCTACCTCTATTATTGTATACTTACAATTTTTATAGTTTATGGCCTAATGATGCATTTGTTATATTTAAATAATTGCTAATACTAGGTACCTACGTAAAGGCTTTCTAGTTAAGTTCATAATTTGACACATGTCAGTTCTTTGACAATAAACGTTTTTGTTTCCTTTCTATTGTCAGCCCAGTCAGTGAAAATAATTAATTAAAAAAAAAGTTCTTATTAATTTAGTTGTAAATAAAAAAACATGTTTTTCATGTTTATTAGGAATTATAGCAAACTTTAGATAATATATACATGCAGACTTAAAAAAAACTACACTAATTAACAAGAAATTGTGTACAAACGCGTATAAAAAAATAAAATTAATCATTGGGCATCAAAGATATAATCCATATCGCTGTCAATGGCAAAAGTGCCCAGAACACTGGCAGCATTGCCGCGTTGAATCGCAATGCTGATTCTTTGGCCGAAGAAAAGTCCCAGCCCTCTGGTCACGTGAACAGTCGACAAGTTGTTTACTGATATCCCGAAAGACTCGATGCGCACTTGAATCCCATGGCCCTATGGTTTCAACCCCAAATGGCTCAAATATGTAACTCCCAATTAAGTTGTTATATTTGCGCCGTTTGAAGTTTTCTGCACCTGCAGCGGCCGCCGAAGCGCAGCCCGCTGTACTAAAAAGATGGGATGGCGCAAGGGTGTCGACACATGTTGCATCCCACACCAAAGGCCTACCCAACTCCCAAGGCATTATGGTCATCCTATCTGGCCTCTTCCCATCGTCGCGTGCCAAGCCGTTGGGTTCTAAAACAGCTGGCACCCCGGCGGTGACAAGAGCCCGACGGATGATGTCATTAATGCTGGCGTGCCGTGCTAACCGACCAGCGCTCCTACTGCAGGACAGGTCATAGTGTCCGAGGCGGTCGACTGCTTCACCGCATTGACACCGATGTGGAGCTCCGCTAGGAGCACCCGGACGCAGACACGTAGCGATACGGAAAGTACTGTCACTCAGCATAGTACTGCAGAGATCCTCTTTGGGAGGTGCAACCTCAATGACATAAGCCTTGAAAGAATTAAGAATAATAAAGTTAGAATTCGAATGTGATGTCATAAAGAAGTGTGAGTTTTTTTAGAAGAGATTCGATTGTTTGCCCTGAGGTTGAAAGCACGTAAAATATATAATTCTTCTCTGAAATAATTTTTTTTTTACTGATTCAACCACTCCTCTCGCAATAGCTACAAGCGAGAGCTCTACAAGTGGCGGAGGTGCCTGATAATTTACGCGTGTGCACTGCGTAAAGTATAAAAGTGCATGAAGAAACTCCCAATTTTATAGATTCATCTCGAAAAGGACGAGATGCTAACGATTTTCAGGCGCTAGATGGACGAACGCCTGGAAATAAGAGCTAAGTGGTTTTTATATTTGAAAGAAAGATTGTATGTGTAAAAGATGTCTATGTTATATACCGGTATAGACCGAGTATGCTTTGAAGAGTTCGTAGCCGAATTCAGGCGAGTCGCTATCGAAAGCGAGTGGCGAGAAGCCGATTATTCTTTAATTTTGGGCGCATTTCTGCAGAGCGCTGCTAGATATTTTTATAATACGATATACCATGACGGTATAGATTTTTCGCTGCTATGCGACAAGATAAGGAATGAATTTCCGTGTAAATGCATTTCGTGTAAACGACGACGGCCATTGGAATGCTCTATTTATGTCGAAAAGACAATCACTGAAGTGTCCGATGGATGCGGACAGCAGGAAAATGTAAATGTCGATAATAATACACCATTATATTCTAGTTTGAAAATTGACGACCCACAAATCGAAAACAATGATGACCATGATGACAATGATGACGAAATAAAGCAGAGCTGTGGAGAGAGCAGCCTATTCGAGGACGAGATGGAAGCGGACATGACGGATGAAGAGAAAGAGCCCGGTGTGTCCATTCCATTATTTATTCCAGATTCTATTCCGGAATGTCAAGCGACTTTGTCTGAACCTGTATGTGATCTCCATGACGAATCAGTCATCGGTAGTAGCGTATTGGGTCACATGTTGGATGATGCCCAAGTTGAGGAGGCCACCACTCAGGAAGACGAACCGAAGGAGATGTTCCCTGAGGAGGCGCAACTTCCTTTGTCCTCCAATGATCTTTCTAATAATAATATATCTGTTTCATTTGGTAGGAAAATTTTAAACACAAACACACAGACACAACTAACACAGGCTATTAGTAAGTACTTGAATGGGGCCTACAAAATTTATCTTCGTGCCCAAACTGAAAAGAAAACAAGGGTTGGAAGAAGAACAAATAAAAATTATAAACACATTTATATATATAAAAAAAAATCGTACACATCAAAACATCTAAAACATTATACTACTGATTTGATAGTACGGCAACCTTTATTTTGTAAATGGAAATATTTTAGAAAGAAAGGTGAATCTATTAAACGCAATTATAAGGTCAGGAAACGTTTTATTTTGAAGATTTTATAGTTGTTCTAAATTCCACTTTATTATACTCGATAGATTTATATAATGTTAGTTATTTTCAAGTTTTCTGCTAATTTCATAACATATAATTTTTTTATTTTAATGGCAGCGAAAGCCGAAGGATTGACTTGTATTATTTCAGTCATAGGATGACATGACAACATAAAAAACAATTTGTCATATTGTGTCAAACTAATCAAAAGGTTTATTGTTTCATATAGAACCTGTAAAGGTTGAATTGAATAAGGTTCTGTAGTTAATGTAAATAGGTTGAAACCATTTTATCATAAAGTATATTTATGGTAATAGAAAAAGTAGGATGTCAAAGCAGATAGATGTCAATTATAATGTTATGTAAACAAACATTATTTTCGTTGGTAAGTTGAATAAGATATTGAATGAAGTATTCCGTTCCATGTACATTCGAAGACGGACGTGCACGTGATCGACGACTTCGAGGGCGCTCCCAGATTTGTGAAGAGCGCGTTTAAATAATATTAGCTAGGGTGAACACATTCCAGTGGTGTTAGAAGTAGAGTTTTCGCGATTAATTTTACGCCAGTAAAGAACTCCATGGGCGGTTAAACTAACTTTGCATACGAGGTATAACCTTCGCGAAGGGTGGCTAGTTGTCACCATTGGTTAAACTTATTATGGAGGCAATTGATTACAATTCTTATGTATTAGAATCACTGGAGTAAGTTCAAAGTTAAAATTTAAAAACTTTAGCAGATTAGGATCATCCGACGAGCAACCACATAGATTAGTTAGGGTAAATCTAATTAATTCAATCCCTTCTGGATAGATGTGAATTGTCGCATCGATTTTGTTTACGTCCGACAATGTGTTGCAGGTTTTTGTGGCGTTTTACTGCAGCAGGGTTTCAGCATAACTGCTTTAAGTTATTGCGCAAATGGCGCATAATAATATAAAGAATATTGCCCAGCGCAGGGTATGACTGAAACTGCTTCTATTGAAGTAGGTGTCAAAGTGTCTACGAAGAGTCGCCACTTAGGCAGGGACTTCGGGTTAGGAATAGGTAGGTGCTTGACTCTTCCAAGGCTGGGAATGTATGATTGCAAGAAAATCATTCTTACTATCCTCCATTCTTCGGGGGGTAGCTCATGCAGAGATCCTCTTTGGGAGGTGCAACCTCAATGACATAAGCCTTGAAAGAATTAAGAATAATAAAGTTAGAATTCGAATGTGATGTCATAAAGAAGTGTGAGTTTTTTTAGAAGAGATTCGATTGTTTGCCCTGAGGTTGAAAGCACGTAAAATATATAATTCTTCTCTGAAATATTTTTTTTTTAACTGATTCAACCACTCCTCTCGCAATAGCTACAAGCGAGAGCTCTACAGTACCTATGTTGGGTGACGGTAGTGCCTGTAGCCAAAGACCCGGCTCCCATTCACCCACAGCCAGCAGGAGGGCACGCTCCGCAGTATTGGAGGACGTATTTAAGAGGTTATTCCGTACCAACCTACAGAGCGGCTCGTCCCATTGCCTTTGGGAAAATAAGTTATCGGGCTACGCCGTATTCGGGCAAACCACTTTCCAGGCGTTCACTGCTTCGGCCAAGTAAGGCACTTCACTGTTAACCAAAGATGGAGTTTAAATACTTTTGGTTAAATTTACAGTACTGTTGACCGATGACAGGAACGCTGGTAGGCTTATATCAGAAATTGTGCGGATGCCGAGCCCACCAAAGCGAATGGGTAGAGTGGCTTGCAGCCACGCTCAGTCATCCAGAGCCACATTTAAGATAGATGTTGGATAGATTTTAAACGTATTTTTACCTACCTAAATGAGTCAATTTAACGAACGCATCATAATTGAATTTATTATTCGAAATAATCATAAAATTTGAAATAACAAACTCTATGGCAAAGTTCAAAATCAATTGAAACCCGGTTTTTACGGACTTTTTAAAACAAAATAATGGTCAATCCATACTAATATATTATGAATGCGAAGGTCAGTCTGTATGTTAGGTTCCTCTTCACGTCTCAACGGTAGAACAGATTTCGATAAGCATTGACAAACGAGTTGACCATGTCCAGGAAAAATATAAAAGCTTATGCTAGTGATGCGTACCTTCCTACCTATTTTTTGCCTGATATATTTATTACTAGTTGACCCGCGCAACTTCGTCTGCGTCGCAAATTTCATTACTGCACTCCTATCGGTCTCAGCGTGATGATATATAGCCTATAGCCTTCCTCGATAAATGGGCTATCTAACACTGAAAGAATTTTCAAATCGGACCAGTAGTTTCTGAGATTAGCGCGTTCAAGTAAACAAACAAACTCCTCAGCTTTATATATTAGTATAGATATAATACTAATTATAGGTAAACTAAACCATCCTACTAATTTGTGAGGACGGATAGATGTTTGTTACTCTTTCACATCAGAACACCTGAAAGGATCTTCAGGAAATTTGGCACACAGGTAGATTATAGTCTGGCATAATACATAGGCTATACATATCCCGGAAGTATGTTTCCTGGAGACCACTCGGGCGAAGCCGCTGGCAGAAGCTAGTGACAGAATAAATCAATAATACTGCAGTGAGGTACTCATCTAATTTCGTAAATACTGAGTATTATTTTCCACCCGTCCCCCGCTCATATCCACCCACTCATAGAACATTCGAGAACAAATAAAAGGAGACAGATGTTCTGATTACCTATAAAGACAGGTGAGAGGTCCAAAACTGCAACCTAACTACAGCGCATGCCTAGATTTATTGCCTGTAGTCAGGGAGCTATGCTCTAGGTTAAATGTTTTATTCATGAGCTTGGGAACAAACTTGCCAAGTTTGTGTGCAATCCGCGAAGTCCGCACTTATCTATGACTAGCTTCAGTTAGCGGCTTCGCCCGTGTAAAGTTAAAAAAACCAAATCCTTTTTAGGGTTCCGTACCCAAAGGGTATCCAACGGAACCCTATTACTAAGACTCCGCTGTCCATTCGTCCGTCCGTCCGTCCGTCGGTCTGTCTGTCAGCGGGCTGTATCTCAAGAACCGTAATAGGTAGACAGTTGAAATTTTCACAGATTGTGTATATCTATTGCCGCTATAACAACAAACTAAGGTTTATGGTGCGGAACCCTTCATGTGCGAGTCCGACTCGCACTTGGCCGGTTTTTATTTTTTCAGTAAATTGTTTAGAACTTATGCAGTTTTTTCGAGCGACACTTTATTTTTTTCAAAAATCGTCTATATGCTCTTCCGAATCGAATAACACCCAATTCATATTTTTCCCAGACTGCTGAAAAAAGTTGATCAAAAACGCCCTTGTCGACTAGATTATTTTACAAAAGACGTTTTTTATTCGTTGTTTTTCAACAGTGTATTAAAACTATTAGAATATTTCAGCGTTAATTAGTTATTGACGTAGTTGACTCCCTGACTAACGCCTGTTGCATATACGGCGCATGTCCGGGTCACCCCGGTCACGATATTAGTGGCATCGCAGGCTGCGCTACTGACTCTCCTCGGACCTGACCTGCCATCTGCGTTTCTCATCATCATGGATGACCTGAGTTCCGCTGATGTAAATAGTGAAATTATAGATTATACTTTGACTAAACTATGCGTTGTTTCAGTGTTTAGTTTAGTTTTACAAATTCACTTAATAATGATGCAGATAATTGTTTTCTGGTGAGTTCAACTCCTTTTTTTAGTAATACTTAAAAAGCAGTGTGTAGTCAACTCTGGATGGTCGATTTTATAAACATGTCGAAGTTAAGTCTTGAGTGAAGTGATCACAAAGTGAGCTGTAATTCTATCTTGATTACATGGATTTATTTATTGTATAGGGAAAACAAACAGTAGTATAATAAAAATATACTAACTCATTGATTCGACATGTTTAAAAAATCGCAATTCTGGACTGTTGCTTTGGTTATACTTAGTCAGATAGTTCAAATTTCATTTCATTCAACTTTTGCTCGCGACATGGTACGCGCATATCCCATTTTTTCGTTCCCGTAGGAATTTCGGGAAATCTTTTCTCAGTGCTCCCGTGCACTCCCCAAGGAACCTGTATGCCAAATTTCAGCTCTCTACGATCATTCGTCGTTCGGCTATGCGTTGTCTGTCAATCACTCGATCAGTCAGCAACGGAAGAATCTGTATATACTAATATATGCTGAAGAGTTTGTTTGTTTGTTTGCTTGAAGGCGCTAATCTCAATAACTACTGGTCCGATTTGTGTGAATTATTTCAGTGTTTGATAGCCCATTTATCGAGGAAGGCTATAGGCTATATATCATCACGCTAAGACCAATAGGAGCAGAGAAGTAATGAAAATTGTGTCGCAGACGAAGTTGCGCGGGTCAACTAGTTTTATATATATTGATTGATTCTCTCTCACTCGCAGCGAGACGCGACAGCAAATATGTGCAACGGAAGGTTGTTGTGGACGCCCGGCTCCGACATTTATTGCCACCTATGAGACCTTCCTGCTTCTCATTATTATAATGAACGTATCTATGCCTAAATACAGTCGAGTGCTCATCGCTTATACCACCAGCCACCAGTGACCTAACATTGTACGGCGTTTTTACACCATGAGAGCTCAGCTTATAACAACTTACGACTTATGCGTCTACTGGTTTTGTTAGCACTGACGTGGTTCTCCGTTCCACAGGGAAATCTTCATGAAACGACAAAAGCTCTATCAACTGTTTCGTCAAGATCCAACGGCTACAGGGCGTGGTGAGACATTGCAGACAGATCCTGAAGCGGCCGCAACGATGAATTTATGTACAGTGACGATAGGCACGCAAACGCCACAGCCCGCCGCTGACACTGATGTCAACCCAAAGTGAGTATTTGAAATGACAGCTGCTATCGTGTTAATTATGGCAGCCATTTTGTTTTTTCCTAGAGCAATTTTATTATGGGATTAAATCTGAAATCACAATTGTTTCCTGAAATAATATTGGAAGTTAATCCTAGTCAGTGATCGTATCAATGACCAACTTAATAAAACGTGTCATCGAGCAACATCATCATCATCTGCCTAGCCTTTTCCCAACTACATTGGGGTCGGCTTCCAGTCAAACCGGATTCAGCTGAATACCAGTGTTTTACGTGGAGCGGCTGCCTACCAGACCTCCACAACCCATTAACTGGGTAACACGGTACATCTTGGCCAGACTGGAGACAGATTTACTGGCTTCTGACTATCCGTAACGACTGCCAAAGATCTACAAATGACAGCCGGGACCAACGGCTTAACGTACTTTCCGAGGCACGGAGCCATCAGCGGGTCTAAAAAGGTTACTTTAGCAGAATCAGAAAGCAAATAACTGTAACCGTCGCTGTAAAATTTTCCGAATCAACCTTGAACCTAATACCACCACCAACAGGCGTTACTGCTGTGCGTCAGAGATGTTCGCAAAAGCCCGAGTCGACAGCTTCTCAGCTATAGTGAGGAAGAAAAGTGCGTCTCTGCTCGCCAGATTGCGTGGCAGTGGCAACAGCCTCTTGAAGGTGATAGCTGACAGGCTTGGTGAGAGCACAATAATGGGGCATCTCATAATAACAACCCTGTCTGTTGTAGAATAAAAGTACTAAGTTTTAATTTTTGTGATTTTTATGTGTATTAGTTTATTTTTATGTAATATTATATTGTGTATTTTTTGTATGGGTCTTAGTTGCCTGACAATAAAACATTATTATTAATGCGTTAGCGATAAAGATGAAAATAAAATTTGACTATTACCTATGATTCTAATACGATTCTCCTAAAGTTACCTTTATAGCCCCCCTGTTAACTCGTAGTTGTTTGCCAGTCAAATCAAATAAAGCAAAATAACCAGTGCTGTGCCGTGTGCGAATCAAATATGCTAAGCGAAGTTGCAATGCTACACCATGAAGCGGTGTTTTATGAGTTAGATGCATGATTGGCGCTGCCTTTTCATTTTAGGGTTCTGAACATCCGTGAAAAACGGAACCCTTATAGGATCACCCGGGTGTCTGTCTGTCCGTCTGTCACAGCCAGTTTTCTACGGATCTACTGGACCGATTCTGGTGAAATTTGGTACGCATAGGGATATCAGTGACCCAAACATGGAAGTTTTACGTAAATATTTTTTTTTTAGTATGGGTGTCACTTTTGAGGGCAAAGGAAAGGACAAAGGCTAGGCAGATTGATTTTAATTCTATGCCACGATGTTTCATTATCTGACTTTCCATAACGATTGCCAAAGATCTACAAATGACAGCCGGGACCAACGGCTTAACGTGCTTTCCGAGGCAGGAGGAAACTCGGTATGTTAAGATGGTCACCCATCCACAGACCAACCTTGGCAAGCATTGCTTAACCTTGAAAATCAACCCATGCGGCTGTTATTATCTAGCCACGAGCTCCTCGCCCAAATGTGGTAATTGTGGTAAAATGGCCAAAAAAATTAGTTTTAAACAGATGGCTAATTTTAGGAATTTTCCACCTCGCCGTCTTTGGATGCCAATTCCAGCAAAAGTAGCCCTATAAAAGTACTATTTTAGGGTTCCGTATCCATAGGGTAACCAACGAAACCCTATTACTAAGCCTCCGCTGTCCGTCCGTCCGTCCGTCCGTCTGTCTGTCAGCGGGCTGTATCTCAAGAACCGTAATAGTTAGAGACATTAAATTTTCTCGGATTGTATATTTCTATTGCTGCTATAACAACAAATAATAAAAGATAAGGTTTATGGTACGGAACCCTTCATGTGCTAGTCCGATTCGCACATGGCCGGTTTTTTAATGATTACGAAAGCTGAAAGTTTGGTGTATTCTCAACACTTACAAGTTAGGAAATGAAACCACCTGTTTAGGTTTTTAATTTAAAGTTCAAAACTTAGCTCATAATTTACGGCACACAATTTTTTCAATTTAGACCATTATTTTTAAAACTTTCAACACAGTTACGAAGCTGACAATTTTATGCATAAAAAACAACTCATGAAAATTCAGTTGCAAAAATAAATCTCGACAGTCTTCTTCTTTTATTTTTAGATTTATTTCAAATTGGTTTGGTCGATAAATCTGAAAATTCAAAAAAAAATTCAAAGCTCAAAAACTATGAAAATTCGCGGAACATACATGGGGGTGATTCGGATATCCCAGGATACGAGGGACCTAAAATTTATTTTTGGACGTCAATATTCTGGCCACCCTGTAGGTACGTTTAGGTACAGCGAGATACTGATTTCACATGCTGTTATTTAATCATGCTTTTATATTTTTCAGATTCGCAAACGAATAAGAGCCGTAACGGGTAGTCAGAGGCCAGAAACTTCAACACCAGCGTTGTCATACATCAAAAACCATTTTTGTTTCAGAATTTTTAGATAATTATTAGGTATTTTTTTATCCTGCCCATTTTGAACAAAATAAAGTAGTGGTAATAAATATTAAGTACTTGTTAATCGATCTTAAATCACAATTCTGGATAAAAACAATCCATCGCCACTAATTCCGTCTTTAGCGTTATGTACTTTAAGTTACTATTTTTGAGTTCTGTATACTTGAATCAAGATAAATTGTTCTTATTTACTATTAACTAACTTAACTATAACTTATTTTTTATGTCATCATTTGTATTAAGTATCCCTAAAAAAGGTACAGATTTTAAATAAAATAATTGGATCTTTGGACACATTTGAAATAGAGATTGTTATTCCAGAACTTGATAATCGTCTCGAATTCTGAATTTATTTTTAGTAAATTATGTTTGTTTAATATGTACGATTTTAATTGATCTGGGATTACGAAAAAAGGAGTTCTAAGTAAATTAAGAAAAAATAAATAAGTCCCTAGTATATTTATATGATACTTGTAGACGTAACAAAATGCTTTAGACAATACTCATAATGAGTATTTATAAAAATATTTTTAGGGTATTTAGTGGTAGTAGGTATACTCGTAAGTAAATAACTAATCTTGATTTTGGTTATTGTTATATTTGCGTAACTTCAAATAAAAAAAAAAACAAAAAAATTATTTACTATATAGACCAAGAGATCCATATAGTGTTAGTATGTAACTTAGCCTATGTTTGTAAAAACAAAATAATAAAACCCACAAAAATAAACATTAATTGGCTTCATGCACATGCCTGCCAGCCCAGAGCCTGATAAACGGAACATCAACTTTGTCCGCCAGTGTAGTGTGTTGCCCCTGAATCGCCGCAGCATCGATGCACACCGCTTGCGCATGGTGGGATGAAAGTCATCTACTCGCGCTTCCGCAGGCATGCCCAATGCACTACAAAACCGAGGCAGCCCCAACAATATCCTCAGCGTATTATTACAATGGACGCGCAGAGCGGAGCGTTGTAAGCCTTCTGCGTGTACCTAACCCATAAGCTGCACGAGTAAAACGACTGGCAGTAGGCTCTGAAGAGCGTCAGTTTTACCTTGTCAGTGCACCGCGCAAACCTGCGGGCAAGCATATTGCATCGGGCTACCAACGGTCTGCGCTCCCTATCTATGTCTTGGTCATCCATGAGAGAGCCCGTGACCACATGACCGAGGTATTTAAATTATACCTTCATTATACTCTGATCGGTTTGGAATAATATTCATTAATGAAGTATGAAACCGCTAGTTGTGTTTAGTTTTTAAAACATAGTTATAAGGGAATTATGAATAAGATAACGTTGAAGATAGTGTAGGTATAACTTAGGTATGCGTATTTTGTCATAAGTGGTAGGTATAATTTGTCGTAAGTCGTAGGCATAATTTGTCCTAATTCGTAGGTATAACTTGACCTGAGTCATAGACATAGTTTGTCATAACTTGTACGCATAATTTGTCATAACCCTGAGGCATAATTTGTCGTAAATCATAGACATAATTTGTCCTAAGTCGTAGGTATAATTTGTTGTAAGTCGTAGGCATAATTTGTCGTAAGTCATAAGCATAGTTTGTCATAACCCAGAGGCATAATTTGTCGTAAGTCATAGGCATAATTTGTCGTAAGTCATAGGCATAATTTGTCGTAAGTCATAGGCATAATTTGTCGTAACTCAGAGGCATAATTTGTCGTAAGTCATAGGCATAATTTGTCATAACTCAGAGGCATAATTTGTCGTAAGTCATAGGCATAATTTGTCATAACTCAGAGTCATAATTTGTCGTAAGTCATAGGCATAATTTGTCGTAAGTCATAGGCATAATTTGTCGTAAGTCGTAGGCATAGTTTGTCATATCCCAGAGGCATAATTTGTCGTAAGCCATAGGCGTAGTTTTTCCTAAGTCGTAGGTATAATTTGACCTGAGTCATAGGCATAGTTTGTCATAACTTGTAGGCATAATTTGTCATAACCCAGAGGCATAATTTTTCGTAAGTCATAGGCATAATCTTTCGTAAGTCATAGGCATAATTTGTCGTAAGTCATAGGCGTAATTTGTCGTAAATCATAGGCATAATTTGTCGTAAGTCATAGGCATAGTTTGCCATTACTTGTAATTACTTGTAGGAATAAGTAAATTGTCAGTATTAAATTGTCTTTTTCACCGGGATGTGGTAACTGGAAAGCCAAATACTTGAGACACTTTAACCTAAGCCTATGGGCTTACTAATTTTTTTATTGTTGACAAATAGGCAAACAACAACTTTTTGTATCCCAATTGGACGTTACATCTGTCATCAGAGTCGTCACAAATTTAAAACATAGTTTATCGAAAATTTACCAAATATTTTCTTTTTCTTTTATTGATTGGAAAAAACGCTGAAAAAAAAATTGATAAAATTAGTTATTAGAAGAATAAGTCAATAATCTCATTTGGATATTACATTGTATCTAACTGTGTTCGATCAATGTCTAGTTTGTATGTCTATTTATGGTAGAAATAAACGTAAAATAAACAATGTATTGTTATTTTTATGTAGCATCCCATTGAAGACCTATTTTTAACCGACTTCAAAAAAAGGAAGAGGTTCTCAATTCGGCTGTATTTTTATGTTTACCTCATAACTCCGTCATTTTTATTGATTGTCGTCTAATAATTTATCGTTTTTACTGTTTTTGTTTCATTTTTTAATTCTTTATTGATTTTATTGAATTGTCATGTTAATTATTTCAAATATTGAATCTTTAACGCGAATTCACATTTCATTTGATTCTGTATAATGTTTGACTCTCTGTACGCGAAGCAGATCCATCGAGGCGGCTGCTGGAGTTTACAAACAAAATTCATAACATTTTACACTATTTCAAACACAAGAGGTGGGATAAAGATAATTTTAGTACAGCGCCATCTGTGATCCATGAAGAGAACTTCTGAAAGGTACGATATCTGTGACTGAACTAGGGTATGCCTCCGCTGGCGTCGGCGAAGCAGATCCATCGAAGCGACTGCTGGTGGATTAAATGAAAAAGAGAAAGCGTTCTTAAGGTTTTAAATGGGAGAAGCGAAAAGCGAAAGAGTCACGATCAAAAGTACAAGAAAAACCAGTTTCATGAACTTTGCCTGCTAAGTAGATTATAAAAAATAACCGGCCAAGGGCCGTAAAAAAACACGTATGTATGGGGGCCTTTGTACCTTGAACTTACACACAACAGAACAGTACTTACTAACTTGGACCCTTTATGCGCGATTCCGACTCGCATTTGGCCGGTTTTTAATTTATGTAATTAGGGGTCCGTAACCAACGGAACCCATTACGAAGTAAGCATAACTCTTCAAGAAATAATCATTTATTGAAGAGTTCCGTTGCCTACCTCCGAAGTTCTTCGTCAGATCTTCACCAACTTAAAATGGAACCAGTCCAGATAAATATTCTTCCAAACAAAAAAAGAATCATCCAAATCGGCTGACAATTGGCGAAAATATCGCTGAACAAAATTTTTTTATGGATTCTCATCATCAGATCCTAATTTATACCTTCCATCATTAGCTCAGCAACATGAGATGATGATTACCAGGTACAAATATCTTAATTACGTTAGAAACTTTATGAAAAATATTGTATGTGCCTATAAATTTGAGGGTTTCCCTCGATTTTCATGGGATCCCATAACCAGATTCTGACTTGGTGACAATGGAACCAATCGGGAAGCATACCCTTTCAGATAAAATAATATTTTTTCAAATCGGTTCATAAATGACGGAGTTATGAAGTAAAAAACATAAAAAAATATAACCAAATTGAGAATCTCCTCCTTTTTTTGAAGTCGGTTAAAAATAAAAATTCTAAGTTAACGTAAAAAAAAGATACGGTCGTTTATGCCACAAAAAACGTAGATATATTTCTTGAGAGTTCAAGGGAATCAAAATGTATGGGGTGTTTCCCGTTGACCTAGAACTATGTTTGGCAAGTAATTCCGTTTTATACTACAAGTATAGGGAAAAGTCTGAAAACTAAACATTTGTAATTAAATCATAAAAATATAGTCTTTATTTAAAGAAATTTGTGGCTACAAATTACGGAACCCTCGGGCGAGTCCGGCAGATATTATTATGAGACCTTGAATATTTTTTTAGACGAAGTAGGTAAGGAAAGTCATTTTTTCATCCACTTTTACAAGTATGCCTGTGATGTCTGCGCCCATTTGAATTGCACGGTTGGTTACCATTTACTTTAGTTGGTAACAAGGGTCTGATGATGGAAATGGAAACCATTACGGTAAGTAATGGCTCTCTTAGTTGACTACTCCTATACCTGTCGTGTTTGAACTCATTTAAATCCTTCTGATGAGCACTATTTATTGCTGTTGGGAACAAGGATCTGATGATGGAAACCAAACAGGTGAGTAGTAGCTCTCATAGTTGCCTACACTTATACAAACCGTGTTTGGGCTCATATAAATTGTACGGGGTGGTACTATTCACTGTAGCTGATAACTTCGATCTGCTGATCGATCGAGAAATTATACCTCCATTTTATACCACCATAAAGGTGGGTATAAGAGTGTTCAACTAAGTGACCTACTACTCACCTTTATGCTGCAGGGTTGAAACGAACCTAACCTATACGAGTTGGGGTGCCCTAAGCCCCCTGTGCACCTTGTTCTGCTACTTGGCTTGGCAAATTATTAAACACCATTGAATCAAGTCATTTGGCCGCTGATTAAACGGCGCCGTTCAATGAAAAGGCTAGGCGGCCAATTTAACGGCTGATTAATCTATGGTAGACGTGTGATACCCGTGCAATAACAGTCATTGACACAGTTATATATTGACTTCCATAATATAAAAAAAAACTGGACAAGTGTGAATCGGACTCGCGTGCGTAGGTCTCCGAAAGAATTTTTTTTTTTTTTCAATTTAATTATGTTATCTGTAATCTACAGGCAAAGATCTATTATCTCCATTTCTTGTATAACTTCAAAACCATTTATTTTAAAATTATAAAAAAGAAATTAAAACCCTCACAGTAGGTATCGCCCCTTTCATTTGATATGTCACACGATATTGTTCAAAAACTTTTTTTTTTAATTTTCTAGTTTGACCTCCAATTCCCATTCTACAAATTTAATGATTAAGGCTCGGCGCAAATGGGCCACCGACCACAGCCACCGGTGTCTGTCGCGCGCTACCGCCACATTTCTAAAAGTGTCAAAACCGAGCGACAGCCACCGGTGTCTGGAAGCCGCCACATTTACATCAACAACATACATTTACATCATTAACATCCATTGAGACGTCGTGCTCCATGATGGTACGGTACAGTCTATGACCAACATTATCTGACCCACTTGACTTTTATACGCTAATAGTCAAGTGGGTTAGCTAATGTTGGTCACATACTGTACGCGTGCGATACGTAGAACGTCGGACGGTTAACTGCGCGGGGGGTGGAGCAATGCGACAGTGGCGGGTGTCGGCGTTTTGTATGGCACGTAGTGACCACTAGTGGCGAGTCGCGGACACTACTATAGCGAGTGGTCGCCACCGGATACACGTGTGCGGCGCGTCTATACAAAATATATTAAAAAGTGTGTTAAGTCGCCGTCGCTGGCTGTGGTCGGTGGTCCATTTGCGCCGAGCCTTACGCGTCCGTGTTTGGGTCACAGAAATCCATATGATTCCTAATTTCAACAGAATCAGTTCAAAGAAAGTGAATCCGGAGATAACTGGCTGTGACAGACGGACAGAGAGATAGATACCCGAGTGATCCTATAAGGGTTCCGTGTTATGTTCGGAACCCTAAAAACAGAAATAATGACATAATGCTCTCCTGAATCGACTCTATCGTGATCCTTTACGTTCTCTAGTACCTCATGGAAAACGGTTCAAAATTTATTGTTCGAGTACCTACGAAGGCAGGACCGGTCGTTGGGGCGACGCTTTGGGCAGGCCTATGTCCAGCAGTTGACGTCTTTCGGCTGATATGATGATGATGATCTACGAAGGGATAATAAAGAACGGTCAATGAGCTCGTGGCTAGATAATAACAGCCGCACGGGTCGATCTTCAAGGTTAAGCAACGCTCGCCAAGGTTGGTCTGTGGATGGGTGACCATCTTAACATAGCGAGTTTCCTCCGTGCCTCGGAAAGCACGCTAAGCCGTTGGTCCCGGCAGGCATTTGTAGATCTTTGGCAGTCGTTACGGATAGTCAGAAGCCAGTTATATCTGAATCCAGTCTTGCCATGAAGTACCGTGCTACCCAGTTACTGGGTTGTAGAGGTCCGGTAGGCAGCCGCTCCGCGTAAAATACTGGTATTCAGCTAAATTCGGTTTGACTGGAAGCCGACCCCATCAATATACTTGGGAAAAGGCTAGGCAGATGAATAAAGAACGGTCAATATACTTTAATGCAAGTTTATTTGGCTCTTACCATAGTTGGCTGCGACATTCACACCAAGCTTTAAAGATACAAATACCAAAAACAAAAATACATACTCTAAAAAAAAATTAAAAACAGAATCAATCAATAATACAGTACTCATCTAATTTCGTAAATACTGAGAATTATTGTCCACCCTTCCCCCGCTCATATCCACCCACTCATAGAACATTCGAGAACAAATAAAAGGAGACAGATGTTCTGATTACCTATAAAGACAGGTGAGAGGTCGAAAACTGCAACCTAACTACAGCGCATGCCTAGATTTATTGCCTGTAGTCAGGGAGCTACGCTCTAGGTTAAATGTTTTATTCATGAGCTTGAGAACAAAGTTGCCATGTTTGTGTGCAATCCATGAAGGCCGCACTTATCTATGACTAGTTTCAGTCAGCGGCTTCGCCCGTGTAAAGTTCAAAAATTATCCCATGGGGACATATTTTTGGGATAAAAAGGATACTATATTCTTTACCAGGAAATGATTTATACCATACTTTTCTACCCTTTTCCGTTTAATCGGTTGAATTTCAGAAAATGCTGGAATAACACCACACACCACACACACCACACACACACACACACACACACACACACATCACACCACACACATCACATTACCTCTTAGGGGTTGAGTTTTCAAAATATTCTTGAAAATCCTTGTACATATCATAAAGGAAACTTCCATGTAAAATGTTCTAGTCAAATGCTCTAGTCAAATGCTTTTGGGGAAGGTTTAATTATAAGAAGAAACAATGAAAGTAAATTTTAAGAGGATACTGTTTTACAAAAGAGGTTTTTATTAATAAAGGTTGGCTTAGCATTAACGATGACTAAACAATAAATGTAGACGAAAGCTACTCTGCGAAAGACTGGAGTCCGTACTAGTCCTACAATCTTGTGTTACTGATCTCCCAGTGTTCTTATCTTATGGTACATTGCAGAAGTTTAGAGTAAAATCACATTCATTATGATTTATATGAAAGAGAAAGAAAGAAAAAAATCCTTACTATCCTTACTAATATTATATATACGATAGTAACTCTGTCTGTCTGTTGCGCTTTCACACAAAAACTACTGAACTGATTTAAATGAAAGGAGATGTTTCAAAATGGGCCAGGTCTATGAAGAATTCGAAGAATTCGAGAAAAATACATTTTATTCATTTAAATGTTTACTGTTGTGGTAGTTAATTGATGTTTATATATTACTTTTATCGATTTTCAACATGGCGTCGCACCAATTTAGTTACAGATCATATAAAAATAACTGTCAGCTGTCATAACAATGTCACTTTAGTCACTTTCGTCTAGTTGCCGGAAAATAAATATGTCAGAAATAAATGTCAAACGTCATTAATCAATCAAAATGACAGCTTACCGCCATGACGGGTTTTTGTTGCGTGTTGCAAGTTCAAGTGTAATTTCTTTGGTTTACCAGCAAACAAAGCCATTTCAAAGAAATTGGACAGTTGAGAACTGTTTTAAATATATTTCTCTATTTTTAAGTATAGTGTACAAGGACCTGGCCCAGGGTCCATACATTTTGGAACATCTCCTTTGGTACACAGATAGTGTGGAGCCTGAGAAAGGACATACATTCAGTCAAAAAAGTATCGGGAATGGATGATTTGTTCATGGTTCCAAATTCAAATTTTTGTTTTTTTTGTAGTTGTTTGATTGTCACAACTGTTTTCCATTTTGGCGCGGAGTTTGAGTTGCATCTGTTATTTATATTAAATACAGTGCTGGTTTTAGTAATATCATATATAGTGTGTATTGCGAATTTCATAATGGACAAAAATATCGAACAAAGAGTTTGTCTTAAATTTTGCATCGTCAATGGAATTTCGTGTTCGGAGTCACTGAAAATGTTACAGAAGGCTTACGGTGAATCGACTTTATCAAAAACTCGTGCTGAGATGTGATGGAAGATTTGCCTCGCTCTGATAGGCCGTCAACGTCTGCAACTGAAGTTAACATCGCAAAAGTGAAGGAAATAGTGACTGAAAATCCCCATTCAACTCTGAGAGAGATAGCCGCCGAACTTTCTGTATCTCACGAGTCGATCCGTACCATTTTAACTAATCATTTGGGTATGAAACATGTTGCTGCTCGGCTGGTCCCAAAAGAACTGAATTTTCTCCAAAAACTCAATCGCATGAAAGTCGCTGAGGACATGCTAGAACGAGTCAGTTCGGACCCAACATTCATGAAACGCATTGTTACTGGTGACGAGACGTGGGTTTACGAGTTTGACATGCAAACTAAGTAGTCAACAAGCTTCGGAGTGGCGCCTTCCAACTGAACCGAAACCGAAAAAACCACGACGTAGTCGATCAAAAATCAAAGTCATGTTGACTGTTTTCTTTGACTATCGCGGTGTTGTACACTCTGAATTCTTACCGGAAGGTCTAACGGTAAATAAAGAATATTATTTGAGCGTTATGCGGCGTTTAAGAGAGCAAATTCGACGAAAAAGGCCAGATTTGTGGAAAGAAAATTCTTGGATTTTGCACCACGACAATGCGCCTTCGCACAAGGCTATCATTGTGAACGAATTTTTAACCAAACACTCAACAAATACCATCCAGCAACCAACATATTCACCAGATATGGCTCCTGCTGACTTTTTTCTTTTTCCTAAACTCAAATTACCACTTCGTGGCACCCGTTTTCAATCGATAGAAGACATAAAGGAGAATTTGCGGCGAGAACTGAACTCAATTCCGGAAGCAGCGTTTAAAAAATGTTTTGATGAATGGATTATTTGTTGGCGCAAGTGAATCGTTTCTAAAGGAGCATACTTTGAAGATGATAAAATAAATTTGGATGAATAACAGACATTTTGTGTATTATTGATCTTTTCCCGGTACTTTCTTGACAGAGTAGTAGGCTACTTATTATCCCGGAATTATGCTCCCTAAGGATCACGCGGGAGAAGCCGCTGGCAGAAGCTAGTCGTTGAAAGAAAGAAAGAAATAAAGTAAGAAAAAATGTTTATCTGGAACTCGCCCAAAACAGACAGATGTAAATTTAATTAAAACTAACAGTAGTCTATTAAAAAAAATCAAAACAAAAATAATACACGTAAAAATGGGTAAGGGTTTTGGTTGTAAATTAATGTGAGGTGCGTGATGTGTGGGTGTGAGTGAGGTGTACTGCGTGGTGTGTGTATGTCTTGTGGGTAAACGTTAATGTGCGAGGAAAGGTGTGTATTGTGTGAGTTTTGAGTATGTGAGCGTGCACTGTATCCATCGGCAAGTTAAACGAATAGGATAGTATGACAAAATTTTGCTCAGTGGCATCGTAATCTAGCGAATTACGATGCCATTCATTGATTATCAGTAAGGGACTAAAACTATTAGAATATTTCAGCGTTAATAAGTTATTGACGTAGTCGACTCCCGGACTAACGCCTGTTGCATGTACGGCGCATGTCCGGGTCACCCCGGTCACGATATCAGTGGCGTCGCAGGCTGCACTACTGACACTCTCCTCGGACCTGACCTGCCATCTGCGATACTCGTCATCATGGATGAACCGAGTCTCACTGTTGTCAAAAGTGAAGATATAGATTATGCTTTGACTAAAATTACCGTACTTGTTATAGTGTTCCATATAATTACACAACTTTACTTAATTTTTATTATACTTATTCTGTGGTAAGTTTGATTAAGTAATATTTTATTTAAAAAGTAGTGTATAGTCATTTCCTGGACTGTTGCTTTGGTTATGCTTAGACCGATAGTTCGAATTTGATCGGTCGGTTTAGGAGTTCCTATTACTAAGCCTCCGCTGTCCGCTTGTCCGTCCATCAGTCCGTTCGTCTGTCTGTGGATTGTATCTTAAGAACCGTTATAGGTAGACAGTTGAAATTTTCACAGTGTATATTTTTTTCTATTGCCGCTACAACAACAAATAATATTAAATTTTAAAGGGGCCCTCATACAAGAAACGTTTTTTTTTTCGGATTACAGTACGGAACCCTTTGTGTGAGAATCCGACTCGTACTTGGCTGGTTTTATTTCATCAACATGTGCTTATCATGAGTGACTCCCTCACAGTGCCGCTACAACGCAACTGTCAAACGATTTGTCGTGGACGCGCAGCTCGACTGCCATTTATTGCCACTTTTGATGAGGATGATCACTTCCTGCTTCTCATTATTTTAATGTACATACTTATGCCTAAGTACAGTCGAGCGCTCACCGATTATACCACCAGCCACCACTGGCCTAACGTAGTACGGCGTTTCGACACCATGACAGCTCAGCTTATAACTAACGACTACTGGTTTTGTTAGCACTGACGTTGTTCTCCGTTCTACAGGAAAGTCTTCGTCAAGCGACAAAGGTACCACCGACTGCGTCGACCGGCTCCACTGGCTTCAGGGAGTGTTAAGACAGCGCTGACAGCTCTTGAGGCGGCCACAAAAATGACTTCATGTACAGTGGCGATAGTCACGCAAACGCCACAGCCCGCCGCCGACACTGATGTCAAGTCGAAGTAGGTATTTGTTTTTTCCACGAGCATTTTTACTATGGGATTAACTCTGAAATCACAATTGTTTCCGGAAATAATATTGGAAGTTAGTTATCCTAGGCAGATCGCATCAATGACCAACTTGACAAATTATGGACTCGTAGTTGTTTGCCAGTCAAAACAAAAGAAAACAAAGTAACAGTGCTGTGCCGTGTGCAAATCAAATATGCTAAGCAAGGTTGCGATGCTAAATTATGAAGCGATTATCATCAAAGTTAAGCAGTGTATTTTTGAACTATTTAAATGCTAATGTCACCGGGAAATTGCAAACGTCGCGGTCGTAGAATTGTAAAATATTTTTCTTATTAAGCCATGGACATTTGTAAACTATTGAATTTGGGTGTGATTTATTGTAAACAAAACGAATTTTTCATAATATATTGAGAAAATATAATCTAATCAAGATTTATAACAATCCAACGGAGTCTGCATTTTTCCGGCGACTAACTCACACTAAAACGATTTAAAAAGGTGTTCTTATGAAGGTGTCTTTCATGCTCTCTCTCTCACACTAGTTGTAGATGCCTTGCATGATTGTCGCTGCCTTTTCGTTTTTTTTCTAATAAATTGACGATAGAATTTACTTTCAGATTAGGCTCGCGTTTTGTTTACTGTAGCAAACGTTTAGACCAGGGCCCCTAGTCTGCTAATTTTTATAAATTCGTCATTCCAACACGATGCCATTGTCATTTTGCTAAAAGTTCGTAATCTGCTAAATTCATAATGATCCTTCACTGATCGTTCAGTAGCATGTCAGTGGTCTCGTAATGAAATTGTAGTGGAATGACAGTGTCGTATTGCCATTATTATAAAACCCGTTTGGAGAAATAATTTTCGAAAAACTGCTATTAAATTTGAACATTAATTTATGCCAGATTGCTATTGTATATAATTTTACATATTATTTATTAGTGTTCTATGAAATCTGAAGTAGTAACAAAGTCGTAAATAGCAAATACGTAATGAAACTCAATTATATTTTATCCGTTTTGCTGTCAAAGTCAAATGTGACATTAGTGACATTAGGTACTGTTTACTTTACTGACGTCGACGACTGTTTTTATTTGTTTTGAAGCGACCGGTGTTTTGCAAAGAGCTAATTGAATTTTAACGTGAGCGTCATTAAAAAATCAAATAATTAATAGATTTGTTTATTGCTCTTTTTCACTTCTCAATAACGACATCATGAGACTGTGCATCAATTGCGGAATAGCAACGGAACGCTGCAATACAATAGGAAGGTGAATATTGGAAATGGATCATTCTTCCTATTGTACAGGAATGGGTGAGTTAGTATCTGATATTTCTATATCGTAAACATTTAACATTTTTGTACGTAATATTTAATGTAAACAAACTAAATGGTGTAATAGGTTCTGTTAAGTTTTCTTTTAATGGTTTTATTTTTTTAAATTAACCAGAATGTGCAACAAATTCAAATTCAAAACATCACCAATCCAGACTAAATCTGTATGGTCAATTACAACCTATTCTCTCTCTCAGAGGGGAGGCCAGCGTCCCTTCAATGGAAATGTAATATGGCCACTTATGTTTACCAAAAATAGCCACTCAGATGTTTATTTCTAAATGCTAGTGCTAGACCTAATAGTGGAATGAAAATTGTTTGTTTCAGATAAATGAAAATGACTTCATCTTCCAAGCTTGCTCTTGATGAAAGTAGACCAGATGGAAATGAACAGACACTAGGACACCGATGAGTGTTATTCAATGTGGATGTTGTCTTCTGAAAAAAGTTTGTCCTCATCAACTTTTACAGTACAGAACTGGTACAGTGCAAGAGTGTAATATAATGGATTCTGCCGTGCTTGGTTAGTTTACTAGTTTTATTCACGGGTTATTAAAAACATTATTTAGTTTAGTTTTGTAAACGAGGGCATAGAGAGTGTTATTTTCATTATCTATCTATACTTATATATAAAGCTGAAGAGTTTGTTTGTTTGTTAACTTGAACGAGCTAATCTCAGGAACTACTGGTGTGATTTGAAAAATTTTTTCAGTGTTAGATAGCCCATTTATTGAGGTAGGCTGTAGGCTGTATATCATCACGCTAAGACCAACAGGAGCGGAGCAGTAATGAAAATTGTGACGCAGATGAAGTTGCGGGTCAACTAGTACTAATATTATAAAGCTGAAGAGTTAGTTTGTTTACTTGAACGCGCTAATCTCAGGAACTACTGGTCCGATTTTAAAAATTCTATCAGTGTTAGATAGCCCATTTATCGAGGAAGGCTATTGGCTATATTATCACGCTAAGACCAACAGGAGCGGAGCAGTAACGAAAATTGTGAGGCAAACGAAGTTGCGCAGGTCAATTAGTATTTAATATTAGTCAAGCTCTTAACATCAACATTTCTCATTTGCAGGATTTCATTAATTCAGTCATTTTCAAAATGGGCACACACATACACAATGTCTCTGTGTAATGGCTTCCTGTAATGTGGATAAATTATTTTCAGGTGGGTGCTTCAAGTGTGCTTCTTTTGATGGGTGCGAGCAAATAGAGCATCCCGGTATTTCCATTCAGGCCCCTCACCATCGGGGGCATCTTCATCAGCTGTCAATGAGCGGAACAGTCAAGACATTCCTCATTTAGAAGAACCTACCTACACACATATTATGATAATCCTAATGAAGAAGATGATTAAAACAATTTACTTACTGCTATGTTTTATTTTTATTTTAATATAATACTATTTCTTATTACTGTACCTGATATAAGTTAGCACCCTATTAAATACAATATAAGCAAAAGCAAGCCAGAAGTGATGCACATGGCCCTTGTCTAAAAATATAGTTTTCTGAAAACTTCAGCTTAAAGAAACTGAAAGCCTGAGCACTTTTATAAAAAATCATCATTATAGGATGCAAGCACTGCAGCATAGCTGCAAGTGCATTCTAGAGTATATAGTCTTAGATCTCTATAACGACGAATGTTTGATAATATTTAGTGTAGGAAACATAGCCACAAATATGCATTTTTCGTTTGAACGAGCTAATCTCTGGAATCAGTCAGATTTGAAAAAATATTTTTATATTGTTAGGCTATACGGGAACAGAAAAAAACGAGATATGCGCGTACAAAGTCGCGAGCTAAAGCTAGTAACTACTAACTAGTATTTAAAAATAATAACCTAAAATATGGGCAAATATTATCTGATTTGGTCAGTGGGTCAAAATTGGGCTCGTGAAACCTTCGTAAATGCTCTAATTTATGGCGAAATCCAGCTCTGTAACGCCAGGCCCAAGTTTTTATGGAGTTACGGTTTCTCCTTTCGGCTCTCATTGAGTTTCTCGAAAACCACTGACACCTGGCGCTTGGCTACAGCAGCCGCACCAATGAAGGGCGAAGTTTGTCCAAAAAATATTGGATATAAAACGCCGGTAGAATGGCGCAGTGACTGGAAAAGCAATGACTACACAATTACGTAGGTCACTGATCGATGGAACTGTCAAAATTTTAGCAGATTACCGCATACGACTGTCATTATGTACGAGATTACCATTTTATGCCATTTCGTTCAGTGGAGTGTCAGTGATTGTTCATTGGAAAGTCATAATGACACTATTATGTTAGTAGATTGCTAAACTTGTCAAAATCAACAATTATGAGATCAGTGGTCGACCATTCTGACACTATTGTAATAGCAGACTTGGGGCCCTGGCCCCAAGTCTGCTATTTTTATAAATTCGTCATTCCAACACGATCCCATTGTCATTTTGCTAAAAGTTCGTAATCTGCTAAATCTAATGGTCGATCATTGGTCGGTCAATGGTCTCGTAATAGAATCGTGGTAGAAAGACATTTTCGTATTGCCATTACCATACCATAGTAATGCATATTTTTTACACCATCAAAAAGTAGGTAGAGATTTCAAGGAACAAAAAGCCTACAGATTTTTTTAAAGCAGATAATTTGACGAGAGAATTTTCGATTGAAAATTAGGGTGTTTTTTCGATACTAAGTCAAAATAAGAAAAGAAAAAAAATAGTGTGTTTGGGACATAAAAAAGGTAAATGTTCACCAAATTTCGTGAAAGTTAAAAATAAAATAACAAAAACTTGGTTATTTGAATTTTTCTCATAAATGAAGTTATGTGAAAAAGAGTAAATACAAAAGTTGTAGATCTTTTTATTACCTACAACTTTGCCATTATTCTTTTTTTCATAGGACTTGTAGTTTTACCGGAAATCGGGATAAACCGTTTTTATACCCTCAAAACTCACCCCCATCCACTTCCCGACCTCAGATCGCCTTTTAATTATTTTTCCTTTAATTTTTGTTATGTTCGCTTCCTTTTCCAATGGATTTCATCTTACTTTTATTTGTTTGGTTTAATAAATTAGGTATCGTCTAGTTTTCTTTTCGTTGTGGCAGCGAACAAAAGCCATGACGCGTTCTGAGCTCAACACATTTACTTGACTTCAATTCTATGCCACGATGTTTATTTTAAACACTTCCTAGGGTCATTTAGGAATGCAAACAATACCTAGGAATTACATAGATTGCTTACGATTCCTAGGTTTCATATATCTGGTAACATAAATATAATTACTTGTCGTATGGTGCCGGCCGGTGCCGTATGGTGCCGTAAAAGAATAATACCACCCCATCACTTCCCGTGGGTATCATAAGAGACGTCTATGGGACTCACCAGAGAATTGGCAGCAGCGATCTCTGTAAAATGCAATACCATACACTGCGATCGCCAGCGTGGCGATTATGGCAAACCTCCCTTTGGGGGTGGCCTATGTCCAGCAGTGAATGTCTTTCGGCTCTTATGATGATGATGATGAAATATATTTACTGCGACATACCGATATTACAGGCTGTTATTTAATCATGCTTTTATATTTTTCAGAGTCACAAACGAATGAGGCCGTAACGGGTAGTCAGAGACCAGAAACTTCAACACCAGCGTTGTCATACATAAGTGCACATAATTATATTAAATTGCAGACAAACTGTCAAAAACCATTTTCGTTTCTAATTTTTAGATAAATAGTGTAAACGCCTACCAGAAATACACCTGTTTTACTACCAATAAATTTGAAATGCCTGCCAGAATGGATGAATGATCACCAAAATCTAAACTAACCTAACCTCAGCAATTTGGTGTTTTTTTTTTACCTTTTAGTAGGTACGTTTTTGCTTTAAGGATGGGAAATCATCAAATGCCGGGAGGAGCCCGCTCTGGGTGGAGCAAAATGGAATGTCAGACTCTTACTGACTAAAACCTATCCGTGTTCCTCCTAGTTTGCGTTCCAGGATACTTGTACTCTTTCAAACGAATTCCGCAACTGTGGCAGGCACTGGCCCTAGCAGACCCCTTCTTCTATGCCCGGGCCTGGTTCTGATCGGACAGCGAGCCACCCAATGCTCGCCGTCTGCAGGCCCGTACTTACGGTGGTCGGGAAACATCCTGCAACTCCCGACGCCCCGGGCTTCTTCTTCTGTTGCGGGAAAATCAGGCCCGCTGATTCTGATCGGACAGAATCTGGTGTGCATTTATCCATTTTTGCAAGCAAACAGAATTATTTTGGTGAGCATTTAAATTGTAACCATTATTAGAAGGTATTTTTTATCCTAGCGATTTGGAACTAAATAAAGTAGTGGTAGTAAATGTTACGTGTTATTGGATGTTAAATCATAATTCTGGATTCAAATCAATCCATCGCCACTAACTCAAGTGTCGACTTTAGCGTTCTGTATTTAATGTTAACATTTTTTAATTCTGGATAATTGAATAAAAAAAAAATTGAATTGTTTAATTTAATTTATCTTTTGTATTAAATATCCCTAAAAAAGGTACAGATTATAAATTAAATAATTGGATCTTTGTGCATATTTGACATGAGATTGTTATGGTGTGGTTGATTGTTGTTGTATTGTTGTGGGTGTTGGTTGTTGTGTTGTTGTTGTGTAATATTATATAGATTGTAATTGATCTGGGATGACGAAAAACGGAGTTACAAGGGAAGTAAGAAAAAATATATACTTAGCATATTGTTGTTGAACTTCTAGGTGTAACAATTAGCATAGGTACTCATTATTAAGTAGACTTATGCTCTGATTAGTCGGCATTTTATTTTAGTTAACAATTTCTCGGAATAACTTCGTGAATTTATAGACTGTCAAATTTTGATGCCTAAAAAGGAATTTCAAATGTTCAGTTGACCATTTATCGAAAGTTTACAATCTCTCAAGTTATTTTATAATCTACGTAGTTTGTTTTTTCCGGTGATGTAGATAAATAAAATAAAATATTTCCGTAAATATTTAAAAAAATCTGAAAATTAAAATTTTCATTGATAAATATACCTCTCGGCTGGCTTGTGGATCCCATCTAGATTTTGGATTAGATTAAGGCTTTTAAAGTAGATAGAAATTGGACATAGTTTATAGAAAATGTATGTGTGTGTGTTTTTGTATTTTTATTTCTTTAATTGATTGGTAAAAAAATAAAACTGAAAAAAAAGTTTCTGTAAGTACTCATAGCAAGTATTTGATATTATATTAAGTGAATTAGTCAATTATCTCATTTGGATATTTCATTTGTATCTAGCTGTGTTAGATCAATATCTAGTTTGTTTGTCTATTTATGGTATAAATAAACGTAAGTAAAACCAACAATGTTTTGTTATTTTTATCTAGCATCCCATTGAAGACCTATTTTTAACCGACTCCAAAAATGGAAGAGGTTCTCAATTCGGCTGTATTTTTTTATTATTACCTCATGACTCCGTCATTTATGAGCCGATTTAAAATATTATTTTTACTAGCTGTTGCCGCGACTTCGTTCGCGTGTATGTCGAAAAGTAAAATAAAATTTGTCAAAATTATGCATATTAATGGTTGCTGCTTGGTCGGTGGTGCCCCGTACACAGAAGAAATGAATGAGTGCTGAAGCAACGGGACAACACAGACTATCTTCTAAAATAACCTTACCACTTTCTTGATTGTGGTGTGTGCCGTCAGCAATTTTTAACAGTATTCGTAAAATTATGCGCATTTGAGCCTCCTTCTTATTTTTAACCGACTTCTTCAAAAAGGAGGAGGTTCTATGTTCGGTTGTACGTATCTTTTTTTTTAATGTATTTTCACCGATTTCTCCGCCGATTCTGGTTAGATTTTAAAAATTCTTTTTTTACTACACCAGTTCATAACATAACATCACGCCGGCACGCTCGTGTTTGTGGTTTCACTTTTTAGTGGTACCTAAAAGTAAAAAGTGAAAAATAAAAAAACAAAAAAAAATAAAAAATAAAACCGAACGTTTTGAACACCGACTTCAAAAATTACAGTTATTTTTTACTTTGTTGTGTTTTGTTTTTGGAAGTCGGTTTTATTTTTCATCGTCGTTTCCTCACTGCTGAGGATCGCGACCACATTCGTCGCTCTCCAAGCCATTCGGTCTTCTTCAGTGTGGATCACTCTGTCATGCCACCTCTAACAGCCTTCTTTTTTGGAACACAGTCAGACACCCGATTAACCGAGCTGATTCAACTGTTTTTGCGACTCCTCTATCATGGGACTTCGCAACCTGCTCGTGGGTGACATGATTCATGGCTTCAGGCCTGTACATGTTCATTTTAGTGTTCCAAACAAAAAACGAAACCCTTATAGGATCACTCGGGTGTTTGTCTGTCTGTCCGTCTGTCACAGCCAGTTTTCTCTTGATCCACTGGACGGATTCTGTTGGAATTTGTTACACATATGGATTTTTGTGACCCAAATACGGACGTGTTACGTAAATTATTAAATTTTTAGTACGGGGTCACTTTCGGGGGTCAAGCAAGAAAATTAAAAAAAAAGTTTTTTGAACATTATCGTGTGACATATCAAATGAAAGGGCTTACTGTGAGGGTATTAATTATATTTTTTGCATAATTTCAAAATAAATGGTTTTGAATTTATTCAAGAAATTGGGCGAAAAATGACCATCCCCCCCCCCCTTATCTCCGAAACAACTGAGCCTAAAATTTTGAAAAAATATGGAGGTAATAGATCTTTATAAAGATTACTGTAAGAAGTTGTACAAACAACTTGTTATAAAAAATACATTCGGAACCCTTTGCACGAGGGTCCGACTCGCTCTGGGCCAGTTTTTCTTTGTCTTTTCGATTCGATGGTTAACTTTTTATGGTGCTTTAACCCAGTTGGTGGCTACTTTAATTGCAGCATCGGTGGCATTCATTAAATCCTCCATTAAGTTTAGGTTTTGTTTTTATTTTTGGTTTATTTAGTTTGGGTCTTTAGCTTTTTAAGCTTAGCAAAATAAGCGCGCGCAAGTTAAGAGCGCTGTCACAATTTTTCTTGAATTTGAGCGTTTGATTCGAGTTTTGATATCTGATTATGCTTTAGATATAGCACAAAAAAAAAACAAATATACGCCTAAGAAAGTTTGATAGTTGATCTTGGGAGTGTTCTAAATAAATATATCAATTTGTTCACGTACATCAGTAAATTTCTTGTCTCCGCAAAGGGTGTTTCATAAAATTACGGTTTTGGGAATCTTTTGATGCTTTGGTACACCGAAGATATAATAATTTAATCAATTTTAAAAATGTCCATGATACAACTGTACCTTCTACTTTGGAATGATCAAATCTATTTGTTCCAATTCATGCATTAAAACACCAAGAATAATTCTGTAAAACTGAGAATTATTGTCAATTTTCCGTACGAAACTATATTTTTTATCTATGAAAGTATAATCCAAATTCAAATAAAAAATATTTAATAATTAAGGAGGTATTGTTATAGTGCATGAAAAAAAAATTGGTCTATTTAAAAGTAAGCTCATATTTTTAAGCAATTGTTGTATACAGCCCTACAATCACTATAAATCTCGGGAAACGCGGTTTGTAGCTTTAGTCCGGGGCAAGCGCTCGATTTTGTAATAGCGCCCTTAACGAATATTGTAATCTTAACACCGCAATAATGAGATCAAATGCATAACGCCATCTATGGAGTATGACGTTGAACTATCAAAATATTAGTTTGGAGTTCGTTTTATTTTTGTTTGAATAATCCCTTTTTTTATACGTTTTAAATGTAACACTAATAACTAAAAAAATATGTTTTAATTGGATGCAAGTACTATTTCGGTCAATAGATGGCATTGCGATCTTTTTTACTTAGTAAGTTGATTTCATCTACATTTCCACAAATTATCAGGTTTATGTGTAAAAGTTATCTTCCTTGGTTTTGTACTTTTTGTCGTGATGCAATTGATACGAACAAAATAGAAAAACAGAAAATAGGTTCTGTTTATTATCTTATTAATTCGGTATTTCAGTACTTCGTCACATCAAGTTCCACACATTTTTAAATTTACAGGCATATGAAGTCGCGGCCAATGAAAATATTAGAGCAGGAACATAAAAAAGTTAAAAATGTTTCAACAATAATTTAAAAAAGTTACGAAAACTAAGATTCGAACTTACACTGAATCATTCGGAAACCAGTCATTGCACCGCCGGGTCTATTACTTCGGTTGACGTTTGATTTAAATAGCCGATATTATAATAATTATGGTGATTGACTGCTTAGCTCCTCGAAGATTACAATTTCTAAGGATATAAACTAAAGTTGTCTAAATATCTAATTTTCTGAGAATAAGAAAGCCCAAGTTGGTCATTTTACGCAAAAAAACACAGTCAAATTGTAATAAGCCTCACAATGGTCAAACGTGTGCCTATCAAAAGTAAAAAACCGGCCAAGTGAGAGTTGGACTCGTACACGAAGGGTTCCGTACCATAACCATAATTTTTATTATTTGTTGTTATAGCGGCAATAAAAATACACAATCTTTGAAAATTTCAACTGTCTATCTATTATGTATCTTGAGATACAGCCCGCTGACAGACAGACGGACGGACGGATGGACGGACGGATAGCGGAGGCTTAGTAATAGGGTTCCGTTGGTTACCCTTCGGGTACGGAACCCTAAAAAACGCAGTTTTCATAAAAATCAGTCAAGGCGTTTCGAAGGAGTTCGATAACAAATACCGTGACACGAGATTTTTATATATTAGATTGGCATTATAGTCTAGTCAACAAGTGCTTTGGGTTAAATTTTTTTCAGCAGTCTCAGAAAAATATGAATGAGGTGGCTCTATCCGAAAGAGCATGTCTATGGTTAAAAAAACAAAAGTAGCGGTCGAAAAAACTGCAAAGTTATATACAATTCACTGAAAAGAGAAAAAGGGGCTTGTTGTTTTTTTCCAATATCTCAAAATCCAATTAAGATTTTTGAAATCCGAAAAAAGATTCGAAGAGAAGAAGAAATTTCCTATAAAAAAGTTTAAAATTGCGGAACTGTACGACCAATAACTATAACTTTCCCAGAGGGGTGAAAATACCACCGAAAACGGATACTCTGGCTTTCGTAAGCTTCGGCCACTTTAACAATAAAATTGATTTAAACGTTATTTTTTTTAAATCATCTTTGTGCTCTTCCGAATAAAATGGTACCTCAATCAAATTGTTCAGAGACTGCTGAAAACAGATAAACAAAAAAGCACTTATTGACTAGACGCATTATTGGCAGTACTGAGAATTATTTTCTGCCCCATCCCCGTTTACCCTTCAACCCCGAAAAGAACATTCATGAACAGATGGAGCGAAACAGAATTACTTATCACAAAGACAGGTGAGAGGTCCGAAACTGCATCCAGCAACAGCGCATGCCCTAGATTTATTGCCTGTAGTCAGAGAGCTAGAATCTCGAATTAATGTTTTATTCACGAGAATGAGAACAAATTTATCTTGTTGGTATACGATCTTTGGAGACAGCAATTATCTACGATAAACGGGAACGCAGTCGCGCGAAAAAAACATGTCTTAATAGACGCTAATATCTTACATTATATCAATACAGTTTAAATTATTGTAGCTAAAATTTTTGGTAACTTACTCATTGTTCCAATAAATATTAGAATGATTGTTCTCAGAGCCAGCCTTAAACATTTAAGGGCCCGAGAGAGTCATGCATTTGGCGCCCCTTTTAAATTTCAATATAATTTAAATAACTTATGTTTTTTAAAACCTTAAAACACAACCCCAATAGCTTCATCTCCACCCATCAGTACTTTTACAATGTTGTTTAAAAACTACCATTCTCTACAACTTTGCCAAAATTAAAAATTGCGTTCGCCACTTGCAACAGTCACTGATATTGTTAGATTTGTTAGCAGAATACGCAGCGATATACAGGAATATAATTCTTGAAGATTGTACTTTTTCATAAAGTTTCAAGGTTTCTATAGGTGTTGCCTGAATATCTTCGAGATTGCGTTGCCGACCTAAATTTTCATCGCACAGCAAATCGCCATCAATATCTGATTTTTTTAAAAGAAATAGATGCTGAAACTAAGCGCAGCGCCCTGTATGACCAGCGCCCTCCAGTTGTCGGTGCCCCGGGCCGCCGCCCAAGTCGCCCGGCCCTAAAGCCGCTGCTGATAGTTCTAGCAATCATAAATCTTTTACTCATAACACATTTTATTATGTCTGACACTACTGCCTATCCGACATCCAAAACTAGGTAAAAAAAAACGCATTGGAAAGACTGGTGTCAAGATTTCTTGGTTTCTGATTATCGGAAGATCTAAAAATGGCAGGCATCAACAGCTTTACTTGCTTCACAAGACGCGGAGTACTTAATCCCGGTATTTTAAAATGGTTATCCGTCCGTCCCCTTGTACCTTAACAATTTTCGCTGAACCTTGAAGATCGACCCGTGTGTCTGTTATTATTTAGCTCAAGCTGGGAAATTCTCTTGTTAATTCCCTGCAGGCTTTCGATAACGGGTTTTAAAACAGTTTCAATATCGCGCGTTAATTACTTCATGACGTAGTCGACTCCCGGACTATCGCATGTTGCATTCACAGCGCATGTCCTGGTCACGATATCAGTGGCGTCGCCGGCTGTGCTACTGACACACTCCTTGAACCTGACCTGCCATCTCCGTTAACTATTATCATGGATGGTCCGAGGTCCAACAGCACAATAATTTCATCATCCGAAGTCAGTTTTTATGAGACAATCATCGTGCTTGTTTTTACTCCCATTTTTGCGATGTGGTGTATAAGGGGCTTGATAATATTTTTGTGAGTAAAACTTAGTACTTAATACTTTATACATTAGCGTGTGTTAACTCCCGGACTGAGGGCCTAGCACGAATATTTTTGACGTTTAGTAACGTAACGTAAAATTTTACCATATCTACAATGCTCGTTTCGCACATAATATTTATTTTAATTAGATACTATTTTCATATTTTTGAATGATATAAATTGTGTATGTGCCATATTATTAAACCAAAATACTATGGGGTTGTAGTCTTTCACATTCGAGATTCACTTACGTTAACCTTAAAATATTCGTGCTAAGACCTCAGTTGTCTAATACATTCTCAGCGCACTTTATACCGACTGAGTCATAGAGTTCAAATTTGATGGGCTGGTTTTGGTTTTATTATCGTGAGTAACTCTCCCGCTCGCAGCGAGACGCGACTGCAGAAGTGTTTAATAAAACAACTGTCAAACGATTTCTCCAACTTATGAGGCCTTGCAGCATCTCACATGAAGTACGTGACTGGTCTTAACACAGTCGACCGCTCAGCGGTCACAGTGATACCAACACTATGAACTTCAGCGGCCTGACGTAGTGCGGCGTTTCAATAGATAGTATAACCAGGCTGTTTAGGTCTGACGCAGCTTATTGTTTTACAGACAATATCGATGGGGTCTAGGAGGTCCTCCAGCTTTTCCAGCGTCTCCAGCGTCTCCAGCGTTTCCAGCGTTTCCAGCGTATCCAGCGTTTCCAGCGTCTGCGGAGGCTTCAAATAAGGATATAACAATGATACTTATGCCTCTGCCCGCCGAGGTCAGTGGTATTGAAGCCCACAAACTACTCTTGGTTGACGACAACGAAGACAAGCCGAAGTAAGTATTAAAAGTGGCTGCTACTTTACTACGAACTATTCGAAGGTTGGTGATTGAAACAATGACCGAGTTAACAAATATTGGCATCTCTCAATGCCTAACTCGTAGTTTTTGGGCAATGCTGTGCGGATTAAATTTGCTAAGCGAGGTTGCGATGTCAAACTATGAAGCTATGCGTATCGTATACTGCGAAAGCTTAGCGATGTATTTTTTATGCAATTTAAATCTGCCAAGACTTTTCTGAATTAAATTGGGGTCGGCTTCCAGTCAGCTTGATGAATGATGAATTTATATAAATTCCCACATGACATTTGGAAACAGGTTTTTCCATAAGAATAGTATAAAAATGTATATTTAAATTTTTTGCAACAGTTATTAAAGTGATTCCGTTTAGGAATCACTAAATGTAATTTCAAGCAGGTTGGTGGTTTACTTTTTTGTTTTTTTTTTACTTATGATAGGTTTGCTCTTGACTCTACTCTATGTCAGAGACAAATTCTACGATGGAGTGAGCTTACCCAGAAGGAGTCTGTTTCCTCTAAATTTGAAGAGATTAGGGTGATTACTTAAGTCCCATCACAAAGTGATAAGTTTAGAACTTTTAATCGGTTTTTGTAGTCGCTTTCTTTATTGTTTTGCTATATTTTCCATAATGTGCAAAGCAGCCTTAAATACACACATCAAAAAAAGTTTGCGATCACATTGAAAAATCGAAAACTTTTTTGTTACGGTAGATTATACTATAAATTCTTCTTTTTTATGTTCTCTATTTAAAAATGTAGAATTAGAATATAAAACAAAAAACAGTTCAATTGTTTTTTCATATAAAAAGGCTTTCAGTCCTGAGGCCAGTCATACAAGACGTTTTAGGTCGCAGTATTTTGCACAATCCTGATTTATGGGATTTTTTTAGGGTAGATGCCAATTTTTAAGTGTACAGCCAATTTTTAACGGCTTGTGTTTAAACACCGCCCAAAAAAGTACCTATTTTACTACCAAAAAAGTTCTAAACGGTTACCAAAACGGATAAATGGTCACCAAATAATATTCGAGAAGTAGCGCTCGCCGGCCGCTGCCGCGGCACCGCTCGCTTCGCTCGCTCGGCTCACGCGCGGTTTGTCACAATTCTAACCTAACCTAACCTATTTTATCCAGTTTGTAACCCCAAGCCTACATTTTATGGCAATCACAGTTGAGTTGGATAGAATTTGGTGACCGTTGATCCATTTTGGTGCCCGTCTAAATTATACCCATTTGGTGACCGTTGATCCATTTTGGTGCCCGTCTAAATTATACCCATTTGGTGACCGTTGATTCATTTTGGTGCCCGTCTAAATTATACCCATTTGGTGACCGTTGATCCATTTTGGTGCCCGTCTAAATTATACCCATTTGGTGACCGTTGATCCATTTTGGTGCCCGTCTAAATTATACCCATTTGGTGACCGTTGATCCATTTTGGTGCCCGTCTAAATTATACCCATTTGGTGACCGTTGATCCATTTTGGTGCCCGTCTAAATTATACCCATTTGGTGACCGTTGATCCATTTTGGTGCCCGTCTAAATTATACCCATTTGGTGACCGTTGATCCATTTTGGTGCCCGTCTAAATTATACCCATTTTTAACGGACTTCTTCATAAAGGAGGAGGTTCTATGTTCGGCAATGTATTTTTTTTAAGTATGTTCACCGATTTTGAAAATTGTTTCTTCATTCGAAAGCCTATACTCCTGAGGTGGTTCCATTGTCACCAAGTCAGAAGTGCGAATAGTGATTCTGATGATGGGATCCCATGAAAATCGAGGAAAACCCTCAAATTTTATAGGTTTTATTACCAAAAACACCGACTTCCGAATTTAATTTAAGTTATTTTTACTTTGTAATGTTTTTTCATCTTCGAAAGATCTGAGTCAACTGCGTGGTACTCAGAAAACTTCAACATTTTCAGTCATTTTTCAGACTTTGGCTGATCTCTTCTAATCTCTTCTAAACGGTGTATTCTACATAAAAAGTCAATCAGTGGACTATTAAAGTAAATAAAATTTGCTACAATAAGAGTGCAAATGCAGTTGAATTAGTTTTACAGGTATTGAGATATAGCACATCAAACACTAACGATTTTTCTCAGAAAATCGAAACTGTAGTTTTAAAAATAGAGCTCGGTGATTTGCTGGACTTTTCAAATAGATGTTAGATAGCTCAATAGAAAATTTTTCTTATCGTATACAATTAAATCGTGTACAATTAAAAAAATACTATAAATTTATCGATCTTAAATATTGCACATATTTTGTAAGTATTCAAATATGGGAGGTAATTAAGGGAAATGATTTATTTTACGTGATGAAGGGACCTCAGCTGACTTCTGTAACAGAAATACACGACATAACGTAAATTAGTATTTTAAATAATCTAAGAGAGTCTCCATGGTAAGCCTGTCGCAGAAACTTGTTCATTTCACCACCAGTGATAACTTTGTTGTTGAGGAGCTCGTGGCTAGATAATAATAGCCGCATCTTCAAGGTTAAGCAACGCTTGTCAAGGTTGGTCTGTGGATGGGTGACCATTTTAACATAACGAGTTTCCTCCGTGTCTCGGAAAGCACGTTAAGCCGTTGGTCCCGGCTGTCATTTGTAGCATCTTTGGCAGTCGTTACGGATAGTCAGAAGCCAGTAAATCTGACTCCAGTCTTGCCTTGAAGTACCGTGTTACCCACTTAGTGGATTGTGGAGGTCTGGTAGGCAGCCGCTCCGCGTAAAATACTGGTATTCAGATAAATCCGGTTTCACTGGAAGCCGACCCCAATATAGTTGGGAAAAGGCTAGGCAGATGATGATGATGAATAATCTAAGAGAATGGTCATCCAACTATGGGAAGATACCAGAATGTTCAATTTACTTAAGAATTTTACCGTTGGAAAGCCCTTTTCTAGAAGATCATTTGCTACTTATTCGAGTTTTGTCAATTATGAATTCGTTCGAGTTAATTAATGAAATTAAACCTGAACGGACAAACAATTTTAAATATTGGAGTTAAGGATTTTTGAGCGCCCCACAGCATCATTATAGTCATCGTTGGAAAGAGCTATTAAAAAGGACTTATGCTATAAATAAAACTATTTCTAATTTTAGGTCCGTTCGGAGGTAATGACCTTAAAATGTGAAAAATTAGACTCCAAAGTTAAGGTTTATGTTCAGTTCATAATAACAATAAGTTACACTAGTAAAAAGAGCTTCCCAAAAAGAACGTTTGGTAGTGACTTGACTTTGTAATAGTCAGTATGTTCGGAGTTAATGACTTAGTTAGGTGACTAACTTTGAGTACCGAAGTTAAAGGTTTTTAGCGCCCTTACAGCTATAATCACCTAACGGAATCTACAAACACTAACATTTTTAGTATAGAGAAAGTGAATTAGGACTAAGAAATCGATTTTGACTATACTTAGTTAATTAAATGAAAAAATAAGAAAACCGTGTAATTGTTTGTGGTCCTAAATAAATTAAAAAAAAAAAAAAAAAAAACCGTCTATTTATTATTTGTTGTTATAGCGGCAATACACAATCTGTTAAAATTTCAACTCTCTATCTTTTACGGTTCTTGAGGTACAGCCCGCTGACAGACAAAAGGACGGACGGACGAACAACGGAGGCTTAGTAATAGGGTTCCGTTGGTTACCCTTCGGGTACGGAACCCTAAAAAAGAGACTAAAGTAGAGATGAGCCGATTTCGACGAGACTAAAAAGTCTTATTTCTCGTATATATTCTGAAAATATATTGATTCGCCTTGCCCGTGAAAGTAACTTACAATGTCGTGTGCAGACATCAGTGAGCAGGGAGGGAATTCAAAAAAAATCCTCTAGCCTATTACCTATAACTTCACGACTGAAAAGTTTACATGAGTAATTTATACGTCACCGTGTAGTCATTGAAGTGTTCTTAAATATTGTATGCAAAAAAATATGGTAATTTAACGACGTTGCATACCCCGACTTTAAAACTAAAATTACAATTTTGAATTTTTTCGTCAACACCTACATATTTAGTCTACAGAGTAACCCTTACAGTCAAATTTTAGCAAATTTTGTCTACTTAAAAGTATTTAGATTAACTTTCTCCGTAGACCAGAACCGTTTAAGAGAATTAAGCTTGCTTGACTGCCTCCATGGTCGAGTGGTTTAGGCGTTTGCCTTGTGACTCGGTCGTGGGTTCGATTCTCACGAGAATCATACTTTGTAAAGTTGTTTCCAGTTTGGTTAGGACATTGCAGGCTTGAATCACCTGATTGTCTGATAAAAAGATGCTTCCGTGCTTCGGAAGACACGTATAAGCCGGTGGTCCCGGCCGCCAAATGGCAGTCGTCAAGTAAACCATATCCCTATACAGGCCCTGGAGGAGGTTTAAAAACTCTGACACCGGGGTGTGTGGGGTCGTTAGACCTTACTGCCTGCACGGTAAGAAGAAGAAGCTTAACTCTTAAAAATGACCGAAAATTAAGAAGTGTTCTGAGCACCACGCAGTTAGCACAGGTCTTTCGAGGTGGGGATAATGGAAGGCGCTCTCAAAAGCCTCGGTCAAGTGTGAGAAGGAACACCGGGGTGGTTTTTAGTAAGTAAAAGTCTGATAGACCCCTTCGCCCGCCCCAGACGAGAAACGTCCATGAGGATTTTCCAACCAGGCAACAAAAAAAAAGTTTCATTCGAGATTGAAAAATTGGGAGGACACTACTGGCATCTATCCTAACGACCACCCAAAAAAAAGGATGATCCAATTTTCTGCGACATAACGCGTTTAATCTGTCTACGGTGACTGGCCTACCTAACTTACGCTAAATCAGAATTCCGATTGAGCCAATTTTAACGGATTTAAAAAACTTTTTAACAAAAAAATAAAATCGACTTCCAAAAACAAAACACTACAAAGTAAAAAATTACTTTAATTTTGGAAGTCGGTGTTCAAAAACGAAAAAACCAAAAACACCGAGACAGCTTTTTTATTTTTCACTTTGTAGTGGTACGCGGGTACCTCTAAAGAGTGAAACCACAAACACAGCGTGCCGGCGTGATGTTATGTTATGAACTGGTGCAAACAATCAACAGACATGCGATTTCAGAAATCCCGATTCATTTGCTATCATTTATTGAAGAGTTCCGTCGCCTACCTCTGAAGTTCTTCATCAGATCTTCACCAAATTGAAATGGTACGTCCGAGAAAATATTCTTCCAAACAAAAAAAGAAGCATCCAAATCGGTAAAAAATTGGCGAAAATATCGCTGAACAAACATTTTTCATGGGATCCCATCATCAGATCCTGACTTATACCTTCCATCATCAGCTCATCAACATGAGATGATGATTACCAGGCACAAATATCTGAATTGCGTTAGAAAGTTTATGAAAAACAGTAATAATAATAATAATAATAATAATTTATTTCATAACCATAAATCGATACATTTTGTTTGTAACAGTGTACGTGCTTATAAAATTATAGGGTTTCCCTCGATTTTCATGGAATCCCATCATCAGATTCTAACTTGGTGACAATGGGACCACCTCAGAAGTATAGGCTTTCGAATAAAAATAATTTTTAAAATCGGTCCAGAATTGGCGGAGAAATCGGTGGACAAACATAAAAAAAAAAATGACATACCACCGAACATAGAACCTCCTCCTTTTTGAAAAAGTCGGTTAAAAATACTTTTTCGCGGGAAGTTGTAATTGAAAAAATGCCAAGAGGATTATCAGAAGTTTTACGAGCAAGAATAGTAACTGTGAGGGAAGCAGGATACACCACGAGAGAATTAACATGCAGAGTTGCTATATCCCAATCCTGTGTCGTGACCTCGTTGCAGAGGTACCACGGGATGGCCTTTTTAGCTTTTAGCTGACCGACTCCGCAATGGTCGCCCAACTGTTTGGACTGCTGCCCAAAAGCGCTATATTAGATTGCTGGCAGCCCGTGACCCAAAAATCAACACTACTAAAATAAAAGCAGAAGTTCAGGTCGCCTCTGGGCTTGAAGTTAGCACTCAGACCATTCGGAATTGCTTGCACCAGGCTGGATTACGAGCGCGTAAGAGGAGGTCTTGGCGAGCGCCTCTGAATTCCCGGCAACGCCAACGACGGAGATTGCAGTGGCCATGAAGAAGATGAAGAAGAAAACATTTGGTAAAACTGTTTCTTCTTGACGAATCGCAAATTAGTACTCATTCAGATAACCGACGTGTCCGTGTCTGGAGAAGACCAGGAGACCATGAAAGGCAAAGAACTGCAACTGGAACAGTTCAGCAAGGCGGGAAGTCGGTGTTGTTTTGGGGTGGTATTATGATTGGAGCTAGAACGCTTTTGATCCCGTATCGAGGCTTCATGACAGCAGACATGTATAAAGCAGTCGCTATTGATGGAATTGTCAGACCATCCCGATGATAATGCGCCCGCACATCGAGCTCAACGAGTCAATGTTGCTCTCCAAGAATACAGCATCACAAGGTAAGACTGCCCTGTTGGCTGGCCTGACTTAAACCCAATAGAGCATGGGATGCTCTTAAGCGAGCTATTTGGAACCGTCAGCCACGTCTCCAGACAGTGCCAGAGCTCAGGGAACCCGCATTCAACAACGGGACCGGTTACCCCAAGAAAGGCTGGATAAGTTAATCCTCAGCATGCCCAGGAGGATCTCCGCATGTGTTCGAGCCAGGGGAGGAGTTACATTATGTTATATCGAATATAAACCTTTTATTAATAAATTGTTGTTTCAGTTTGGTTAAACAGTCTTTTTCTTTCTATCAAATTCCTGTAACAGTTACATTCTGATTAATTAGTCAATTTTTGTTAATAAATACAGTTTTTTTTTTTAAATATCAAACTGGGTTTTTCTGTTTAAAGAAAACACACAGCAAAGACTTTTTCTTGATAAAGTTAAATATTAAAAAAAATCAGCTTATGCTATTGATCACAAACTCTTTTTGTACATGCACTTCTGAACACACTGTACATAAAGTCTCAATAAATTGTTGAAACAACTTTTCTTCTAATCATAACTCATCAAATTCGATTGTTAAACAAATAAAGTCTCTGGTTTTATTTAATCATGCTTTCTAATTTTTCAGAGAACGTAATATAAACGAAGCGGAAAAGGGGAGTGATTTGGAAGAAAAATGAACACTACGCTACTAAGATGCCTAGGATTACCCTTACCTGTACTTGTCTGTTCTTGTCTTTATTAAATGAGTTAGACGCCTAATACAGATTCTCAAACTACTAGCAAAATAAAGAAATCCCTTTTGTACTTAAAACATTTCTAAAAGTCCAGTAATTTCCAGTATCCGAGAATACCCCTATTTAACTTCCCTTGTGAAGCCTTATGCCTTATCCCAAAAATATTCTATGATATTGGTATTTCAAAAAAATCCCCATCAGCGAATTCGACCTTTAATGCGGTGGTAGGGGAACGTTGGAATGGTTTTCAACTATTCTTGACTGATGCTTCTAAATTAAATAATGATAACAACAACGGAACCGCGGTGTATTACCAAAGCTCTAGAATTATACTTCAGTACAAAGGCCCTGAGAAACCTCTGTATTCACTTGTGAATGTGTGGCTACATTAGAAGCTTGTCTTTTTATAGAGTCGCACACACACATTGAGAAAGCATTAATTTTCCCAGCAGCCTGCAAGCCTTAAATCAAAGCCTTTTTAAAAGTAAACTAAACAGATCCCTTATTTGAAAAATCAAAAACTCCTTACTATCCTGTGCTAACAGTCTAAAGGATGTTCAGCTAGTTCGGATACCGAGTCACTGTGGCATGAAGGGCAATGAACGTGTTGACGCTTTGGCTAAAGATTTGATAGAGACAGGGAAGACAGGGTTGTTCTGTAACGGCTTACATCTCACACAACACCCATCTGAGCTATAATCTGTTGTCCCTTCTAAAATTCGATCTCCAGTGTTCATGGCTGAAACTGTGGAATATGTCCAGAAAGAAAAAAGGCAAGTTCTTTTATGCTGTCCAACCGATAATAAAACCACAACCATGGTTTTTTGGTTTCAGAAAGGTTTCCAAAACTGTTATGTCTGTTATTTGCAGAATCAGTTTAGGTTTCTATTGCATCCCCGTTTTCCTGCAAAAAATCTATGTATGTACGCGATTCCTCTTTCTGCGAGTGCGGCATGGGAGAAGGTACTATAGACCACATATTCTTTGAATGTTCTAAAAATGCTCCCTCACTCGATTTATATTGCCCGGTCCCCAAATTCGAAATTCCTCTTCTAAACAACTTTCCCTCTTTTTTAACATATTCCTCTCCAGACTTGCTTGTGGCACTTTTCGCTGCCACAATAATACGAGTATCAAACTATGCAGAAACTGTGACCACTGTTTATGCGGATGTGGTATATAATATAATTTTAATGTTAAAAATGTTGTATTCATATTTATGTATATCTATTTTCCTAATCTACTTTAGACATTGGCAGAACAGCCGACATCGGCTTCGCTTGCCAAATAAAAACATTGGATAGAATAGAGATAAATATTTATTGTTAAATAAATTACATTTATTCTTTAAAAATATCTTCATGTAGAATAGAACACAGTGAAACTTATCACTATCTTATAACATATAGAGATCTAACAATTATACCTAAAGCTATGTTTATTCTCTCAAAAACTTATAGTCGTAATTTAAAACACATTCATCAACAGAAATTCATACCTTTTACCTATCCCAATGAAAATGTTTTGTAATCTTTTGACATTTATGTTTACTTACTAAGTAACTTACATTAGGTTAAGTTTAATAACAAGTCAGATAATTTTAAAAACTTTAATATTAAGTTTATAATTTTGCAACGGGTCTAGTTTAACTAGTTTATACATTTATAATCACGTAGCTTTATAATTTGTTTAATATTTTATGTTCATTATTATGACGATTTGAGAGAATAATGTAATAGGGAATATGCATGAGATTATTTTATTTGAAAAATTAAATACTTATTAGCATAATCATGAAATTATTTTTTACATACCTTCATCAGCGATGAAGTTATAAAGCTTCAAAGATTACATTTTTTTTTTATTTGTAATGGGTTTGCTCTTGACTCTAGTCTATGTCAGAGATGACAGAGACAAAGTCTACGATGGAGCGAGCCTACCCAGAAGGAGCCTGTTCACTCTATTAGAAAAAGAAGTCCTATATAAAGTGTAACTTATACAGCTTCCATAGAAAACAGCGTTTTCGCGAGAGGGACAGATATATTAATTTAAAATAATAATATCTCCTTAATTTTTCGAGTAATTTTGATCCTATTTTCACTGTTAGTATTATATTTTGTATATTTTTAGTTAAACTGTATAAATGACAAATATACACGCATATTCCCAACTTATACTTGTTTTTTCTTTATTTATTTTTTCTTTACTTTAAAAAGAAACACTGAAAAAATATTAACTACCCTACCGGTATCGGGTACAGGGTACATTTTTTGAAACAATATTAATAATATTTTACTCATAAAAAATGAGGAATATTTTTTTTTTATTTTTGTTAAAATTTCGTAGTCCTTCGAATAGCTGATGTATACAGCCACAATAATGTATTTTCTACTTCGGAATTGTATCCTTCAAAAACTTTTGTAGTTGTTTACGTGTAGGTAAGCCCATATTGAAAAAACATGTTCAAGCATAAATTCTTCAAAATTACGTTGTAATTTTGTACTGATACTACAATTCTATTAAATAAAGATAAATTCAATCCTTTGTTTTATCAACATGAATAAAAAACATGCTGCAACATATGTACTAGAAAAAGGGCCTCATAGATAATTGTTATTCTACAAAACTATTACATCATTTTAAATGCAATTGTGTGCAATGTTCAATTTTTATTAATGTGACTGTATTTACTTCTTGTTATAAATGTATTTGGGCACATTTGTTTTTTATTACTTAGAGAGATTCTTAAAAATCACTGAAAATGTTCGACCGACATTGGACTTATGCATAGAAATTCATAGAATATGTATATAACCATAACAACAATATCGAACTACTTATTTGGTAACATATTAAACAAAATAATTTTTACCTTAAAAAATTTCATAGTGAGTCGAAACCAACACGAAATCTTAAAAAATATTTTAAACACAGGATTTTTGCGAGGGTAAATAATAACAAATATATCACACTAAATACAACTACATCATTAATACAATAAATTTTAGTATTTTATCACTGATTTTATTATCTTACTTTATACATTTAAACATTAATATAACAAAAAAACTAATACAAAATTAGGCTTAAACATATTTCTTTTTTACGAAATAAATCTGGCAAGATGTAAAAACTGTTTTTCTTTGCTTAACAAAAATAGGATAACAATTACTAGTTACTTAAAGTTTTAAAAAGTATGTCTTAACATATTTGAACAAAGTCCAGATTACTTTTGCACATCTTTTAGACTCACGATATTAAATTCATAACTTTTAACAAATACAACTCATAACATTTAACACTAATTGAAATACACATTCTGAGCTCCTTTCCAGTTCCTCAAAAATCTATCTTAGGCCGTTGTTCCTTTATTCCTTTATCATAATATCTTCTAAAAACTCACTTGTCCATAAAAGGAAGAACTCACATAACAACACAATTTAAAGTACACCTAATCTTAATGGAATTAAAGTCTAGTTTACTTTGTAAACATATCACTGAGTTAGTCCAGTGGTTTCCAACATACGATGGCTCTCATGTCATCAGGAGCTTTTCCGAAGATTCTGTCTCCATTGGAGTCAATATACTGGTTTATTTGGTAGTCCAGGAGAGTTTGGTAGCCTAGAACATCTGTACCTAGTTGCTGTAATAAAAAAAATAAAAAATAAATACACAGCACAAATCAAAAATGTAAAAAATAATATGTACTGGTCCTGTAAGTTAAATAAAGGTACGAATATTTTGATCGAAGCGTCACCGTCGCCTCAGGAGACCGCTACTTTTTTGTAAAAAGAAAATCAAAATTCAAAAGTCGTTTATTCAAATTAGGCTGAGAGCCAGCACTTTTTGAACGTCAAGTTTTACAAAAGACAGTCCTCAAAAACGGCCGCCTGTCACCACTTCTAGTGTTTTAGCTATGGAGACAAACTCCCACTGTATTTTTAGTAAGTATTATTTTATGTATAAGTGGTTCCCTGAAGCGATGACGTTTGGGCCACCAGCACCCTCTCTCTTCTGCTTTTGGTCGCAAACTAAAAGTAACATGACTGAAGATTTTATGGAAGGAGGCAGTACGGCCTCTTTCCAAAAACCGGCCGTACTGCCTCCAAGTGCGAGTCGGACTCGCACACGAAGGGTTTCGTATCACAAACCTCAATTTGTATTATTTGTTGTTATAGCGGCAATAGAAATATTTGTGAAAATAATATCTGTGAAAATTTCAACAGTCTACCTATTACGGTTTTTGAGATACAGCCCTTTGACTGACAGACGAACGGACAGACGGACGGATGGACGGGCGGATGGATGAACGGACAGAGGAGGCTTCGTAATAGGGTTCCGTTGGTTATCCTTTGGGTACGGAACCCTAAAAATCACCTGTGTATAAAAACGTGGCTCTTAGATAGTTCGTGCTCCTTACCTGCGTCAAAGGACTGGTGTTGGTAGTGAACACCCCACGGAAGCCGCGCTCCTTGGCGAGGTTCATGGTGGCGTTCTCCAGCGCTCTGATGGCGGCCACGTTCTCCCGGGGAGTCAGGCTCTCTGCCGTCGCCATCATGAAGGAGTGGAGGATAGTACCTGGAAGAAGTAGATTGGAATATTGAGGACACTAGTTCTTTAATCTAAAATCTGGTGACAGAATTGTTATAAGACAATTAAAAACTAATGCAAATGTGTGATAAACTTCCGATGATTGCTGTTATATAAAAAAAATGGCTGAGGAAGTCAAGTATTTTACTTGAATACCTTAGACTTCATCTGCCTAGCCTTTTCCCAACTACATTGGGGTTGGCTTCCAGTCAAACCGGATTCAGCTGAATACCAGTGTTTTACGTGGAGCGGTTGCCTACCAGACCTCCACAACCCATTAACTGGGTAACACGGTACATCTTGGCAAGACTGGAGTCAGATTTACTGGCTTCTGACAATCCGTAACGACTGCCAAAGATCTACAAATGACAGCCGGAACCAACGGCTTAACGTGCTTTCCGAGGCACGGAGGAAACTCGTTATGTTAAGATGGTCACCCATCCACAGACCAACCCTGGCAAGCGTTGCTTAACCTTCAAGATCGACCCGTGCGGCTGTTATTATTTAGCCACGAGCTCCTCTCTTGACTTGAATACCTTAGACTATTAAGCTTAAATTATACTTTATACTCAGTAATTGCGGAGGAAAAGTTGGGAATGGTCAATTTTTTTTTAGATTGCTTCATAATAATTATTTATTTTTATAACACAGATAGATAGCACAGATTACTAAATAGTTAATAGTGAGTGGTAGTAACAGTTTACTGCTAAGTCACAGGCCCAGTCGAAATGACGCATGTTTAGGATGCCGTTTGCGCTGGCCCGCACCGCTACGAACCATAACCGCGAATTCATGACCACTAAGTCCACGTTAGTTTTTGAGAACATCCCTAATGCGCTACTATCTATATATTATAGTAGCGCATTAGGGACTTCTAAGGGACCCGTTAGAAGTTCTATCAGCAACCTGAATACGTTATCCATACTACTAATAAAAAAAAGCTGAAGAGTTTGTTTATTGGAACGCGCTAATTTCAGAAACTGCTGGTCCGATTTGAAAAATTCTTTAAGGAAGGCTAGGATAGGCTATATACTCGTATCATCACGCTTAGACCAATAGGAGCGGAGCAGGAGCAGACAAAGTTGCGCGGGTCAACTAGTAATTTATATAGATAATGTTTTGACATACCCTTTCCTGATGGTAACACGCTATCCCGGACAGAGCTCTCGACAAACTCCAAGAACATCATGATCTTCATCAGTCCGCCTGTCTCTTCAGACTCCACGTCCGGCTCGTCGCGAGCGTCGAAGTTCAGCGCTACAGCTATCGGGGCTCCAGATGCTGTGGGATAATTTGAACATAGATATTACTAGCTTCTGCTACCGGCTTTTTCCGCTTGAATATTGGAAGTTATCCCAGGCGAGCATAATTCCGGGATAAAAAGTAATATACGCTCTATTCTAGACCTCTGTGCCAAATTTCATCTAGATCCGTTCTGCCGGTCCGGCGTGATTGAGAAACAAACATGCATTCATCAACCCATGCATCCATCCAAACCTTGCCATAAATGAATAATTTAAATAGCGTCCCCACGAAGTTGTACGAGAACAAATTACATATATTATCTCTAATCTCTTTATAAAATCGCACTTTCTTTTGGTAGAAATCGCACCGAAATCCGTTGGATAATTTAGACAAATGAAATAGAGAAATAAACACAGACAAAAAACTACTTCATCAAATTGTTTAATTAATCTTTTATCAAGAAAATAGGCATGACAACATTCAAACATTCACGATCACGACATTCATGACTACATTCAGGATCTGATTTATTTGAAAAAGATTGCTATTTCTGCTTGGAAGACAATCAGTCCGATCAGGTGAATCTGGATCATTATAATCACAACAAGAAATCCCTTGGGGAGTTGCATTGTATTAAGGCGGAGCAGTTGTGGTAGTGGTTGGAGGAGCTCGTGGCTAAATAATAACAGTCGCACGGGTCGATCTTGAAGGTTAAGCAACGCTTGCCAAAGTTGGTCTGTGGATGGGTGACCGTCTTAACATAACGAGTTTCTTCCGTGCCTCGGAAAGCACGTTAAGCCGTTGGTCCCGGCTGTCATTGTAGAGCTTTGGCAGTCGTTACGTATTATCAGAAGCCAGTAAATCTGACTCCAGTCTTGCCATGAAGTACCGTGTTACCCAGTTAATGGGTTCTGGAGGTCTGGTAGGCAGCCGCTCCACGTAAAGCACTGGTATTCAGCTGAATCCGGGTTAACTGGAAGCCGACCCCAATATAGTTGGGAAAAGGCTAGGTAGATGATGAGTTGTGGTAGTGGTTGGTCCCCTTTTGGGGGAGGGGGCTATGTCCAGCAGTGGACGTCTTTCGGCTGAAGTGATGATGATGATGGTTTATAGAGGATGTACCCGTATATACTGAAGTCACCAATCCAATTGATTATGTTAACACGGCAAATAATGCAGTTTTTGATCAGGGTGTATATAAGTGTTAAGAAGTACTAGTACTAACCATTTTTAAGCACAACACTGAGTTTAGCGTTGAGGAGCGCCGGCCAAGTGTCACTGATGAGCACCGCGTAGTCGTTCGGCTCGATCTCGTGTTTCAGGAACTGCTCCAACTCTGCCTTGTTGTAGAACGATGACACTATCATTCTGGAAAGGGAGATGGAGTCAGAACCAGGTGATACCGAAAAGTAGAAATCATTGGCTTTTTCGTTTAGAATATGGAAGGTTTCTAAGTAAAAAAAACTCAAAACAATTAATTTTCAAACGTAATTATCGACTAATACGAAGAGTTGAGCTCTGGAAAGTAGTTTTTTTTTTTAATACCTAATTTTCAAGTAATACGATGACACGGACATCAATACAGACACAAAGATATATAATATTTACCTGTTTAAATATATATGTCAAATATAAATGTAAAAATAAAATAAAAAGGAAGTTTAAGGGCTGAGTGCCTTTAAACTTGCTTTTGAAGCTTCAAAGTCGTTGAGTCACGAAATGACAGTCAGACCAAGTACATTTAATATCTATACTTACTCAATAACCTGCTGCTTATGATCATCAGTTAGCGGTTCAGCAGTAAACAGATCACTATCATCTGCTTCGTTGTGAGGACTGGTGCTCATGTGCGACAGAACCTCGCCCAGGTTGGCAGCTCCTAAGAAGTTGCTGATGTCTGGAATCGGAATTTGAATTAATGGGGTTTATTGCACAGCTGTAGAAAAGGTTCCTAAATCTCTGAAATGGACAGGTTACGTGATATGAGAGAAAAATGAGAAATGGACAAGGGACTAAGTTAATTAGTTTGTTCCTATCAATCAGTTGGTCCTTAGACAAAAGCCCCCTCTAAAGCTTTTCATTATACTTACTCTGTCGTGAGTTTGCTATTATTGCCCATTTTGTTTGTTTTTTTTTTTATTCTCCTCGACCAGACAAGTAGATGTTTAGTCAGATAATAAATAGATTATTTGAGTAAACTATTCGTAAGGCAACAATATTTGGAAACTTGTATTACGTTTGGTCGACTAAACTTATTTGTTCTCTCTATTAAGTGCAAATTTTTCAATGGTCAGATTATTTTGAACTGAAGAATAAAATACTGTTTGTCGTTATCCTTGTTTCCTTACTAATATTATAAATGCGATAGTAACTATGCCTGTCTGTGTGTCACGCTTTCACGCCAAAACTACACGGTACATACACAGATAGAGCCTGAGAAAGGACATAGGCTACTTTTTATTCCGGGATTATGCTCCCTAGGGACCACGCGAGCGAAGCCGCTGGCAGAAGCTAGTTTTGTTTATAAAAACTGTCACACCACCATTTCTATTCCTCAGATAAAAGCTGGAGGCCTGACTATTGAGGAATCGGCCCTAAAATAAGTGATACTCACCAATAAAGTAGCCCTTATCCCTCAGCCTGGTGATCGTGTAGATAGAGTTGAGCGAGTTCCCCCCGAGCTCGTAGAAGCCGGCGCGCACCGAGATGGCAGCTCGCGCGGCGCGCCCGAGCACTTCGCCCACCGTCTCGAACAGAGCCGTAGCGGCGCGCATGTCGCCCGGACCCACGGACGAGTAGTCGATGTCTACAGGGATTTCAGAGTCGTCTAAAAGATAAAAAGTTGTAGATTAGCTTCATCATTACTAAGTACTGTCTCACAGGTAAATTATTTAGATTCCTTGAATAATTCTTACCGTTATTGTTAGTGTTCTCGTACATCTTCAGTAAGGCTTGACGGTCTACTTTGCCGTTGACTAGCAGTGGTATGCTCTCCACTTCAATAACCTGAAAACATGTCAGAAAATCAGGTAAAAGTTCATCCCACTACAGCTAGAAATTCTAGTGTTAGAATATTCTGGGTCTGTTTCCATTATCATCGTATTTTGGTACTCTTTCATTAACAAATAAATCTTTACCTGCGGTATCATGTAATGTGTAAGGCTGTTCTTCAAGGCAGCCTCAATGTGCTGTGCAGCTATCCTGGCTTCAGGTTTGATGGTAACAAATGACAGGATCTCAGGATTGCCGCTATCCAGACCGTAGCATAGCACCACACCTGTAAAAAATAATACTAATTAAAATACAGAACTTGGCATAATAAAGTTAACCATTGAAAAAGCTTTGACTTCTCTATGAAAAAAAGTGAAACCACAAGCACAGCGTGCCGGCGTGATATTATGTTATGAACTGGTGCAAACAATCAACAGACATGCGATTACAGAAATCCCGATCCATTTGCTATCATTTATTGAAGAGTTTCGTTGCCTACCTCCGAAGTTTTCTCTCATTAGATCTTCACCAAATTTAAATGGGACCAGTCCGAGAAAATACTCTTCCAAACAAAAAAAGAATCATCCAAATCGGTTAAAAATTGGCGAAAATATCGCTGAACAATCATTTTTCATGGGATCACATCATCAAATCCTGACTTATACCTTCCATCATCAGCTCGGCAACATGAAATGATGATTATCAGGCACAAATATCTGAATTGCGTTAGAAAGTTTATGAAAAACAGTGTATGTGCTTATAAAATTTGAAAGTTTCCCTCCATTTTCATGTGATCCCATCATCAGATTCTGACTTTGTGACAATGGGACCACCTCAGGAGTATAGGCTTTCGAATAAAAAAAGATTTTTTTAAATCGTGCCAGAATTGGTGGAGAAATCGGTGAACACACATAAAAAAAAAAGGTACATACAGCCGAACATAGAACCTCCTCCTTTTTGAAGAAGTCGGTTAAAAAGTATGGAAAATGGTCCGTTTTATTTTTTTTTTTTACTGATAGGCTTACGTTTGACCTCTATCTCACCTGGTGGTAAGCGATTGCTCATTGATCTTCTTTTTTTAAATTCTTTATTTATAAGGAGTTTTTATCAACACGGATACGTCAACCCCATTGTACCCTATACTTAATTTACACACAAAATTATTGATGACTTCTTAAAACTCCGTTTTTCTGTTTTCCCTAAAATTTTCTTAGAAACAATTTAACATGCAAGTTGTAAACGAATTCTATCCAACCGGTGGCATTTTCATTAAGACAGCCGAAAATTATACCAGAGGTTAGTCTACTGGGCACGTTTCTACTTACTTCGATGCGATTTTGTTTTTGAATTCATGTACTTAATAACTAACTATTCATACTAAACCTAACTAGTATGAATAGTTAGTTTTATTTTTATGTTATCTACTAATGTGTTCTGATATTTAACTACTAGTGTATAAGTATATTACTTTGAAAATCCTGAGATTTAAAAATACTTACACTTATCGATGCCATCAACCCCAGCCACAGCACGGTCGACTTCCTGCAGGTCTACCCGGTGTCCTCTGATCTTGATCTGAGAGTCTGTACGGCCAGCATACAGAATCACCCCCTTCTGAAGAACACCAAAGTCACCGGTGCGGTACAAACGACCGAAATCTGAAATTAATTGATCATTCCATATCAAGCAATCTATGTTTAGCACAGGCATATTTTTTTTCTCGTACGCATCTACCGAGAGGTCTATAGGTCGCGTTCAAAGTTTTAGGCATCGTGTTTTTCAATTAGGGATTTTTAGAGAATATATCCTGCGTACTTGGGAATTCGGTAAGGAGGATTTTCTTAAAACTAATCAGCATCATTAAATAATTAATCATAAATACCTGGATGTGCAGCATGAGGGTTATCAACAAACTTGTCAGCCCCCTGTCCACCAACATAACCTGCAGCCAGGTTACATCCTGCCACCCACACTTCACCAGGTTCTGCCTCCCGAGCGGGATTCATCTCCTCATCTAGTAGATATACAGCGCAATTGTCTAGTGGAGCACCTGTGAAAATAAAAGAAGGCATTAAAAAGTCATCTACATAAATAAATAAATCTTAGCTAAAATTGAAAATATATAGATAGATCAGAATCAACAACATTGATTTTGGTTTTTGTTATAATTATGCTAGACTGTTTAGTATGGATAACTTGGATACTCAAAATAGTATCTACGTTATTACCAAGAAATGTTTGCTATAACCTGAAATAACCCATCACGTGAATCCACTGACACATTTAACAAAGAAATACCCGTAAGCAATAAATTCACTGTTATAACTTACCAATTGGAATAGTAGGGTGAATATCAAGCTGGCTAGTGTTCTCCAAAACATAATAGGTGACATCTCCCATCACTTCAGTACTGCCATAAAAGTTGGCAAGCTTAAAGCCGTTGTGGTCTCCGAAAGTCTTGAAGAACTGTGCTGCCAAGTCCTTGCTTAGGGTTTCTCCGGAGCAGACCCAGAGTTTGAGGTTCTGCAGAGGTCTTTCAGAAGGCTTCAGTGAAAGGTACATGAGGATGGAACGGAGGAGAGTTGGAACTAGTACTAGACGTTGAATCTGAAATAGAAATGGTGAATTAAAACATAACTTACACACGTAATGGATTTAAAATTCTAGGACCTAATTACCGCACAATAGACCTACTATTTGGTTATTGTCAGCCAGGTGGAAATTTAGATGAAGTGAACGTGGGCTATACGATAGAACTAGAAATTGACATTTCACTTTTATTTTTGCAAACTCACCTGATTATCAGCTAAAACATTGACAAGCTTTTGCGGATCTCTCGTGGTTTCCCTGGAGAGGATCAGCAGAGTTCTGCCATGTAGCAGTGGACCCCAGATTTCGCACACCGAGTCTACAAAGGTTAGGGCTGTCTTCCACACGCAGTTCACTTCGGAGTCGCTGTAGGGGAATGTGTGGAACTGCCACCAGAGGCGGTTGCAGACTGCTGCGTAGGATAGGCGGACTCCTGGAAGTATGAGAATGTGGAATGAAGATATTTCACATTAAATTATGAATGTCAGCTTGGTGCTAAGAACACTGGCGGACTAAAGGAAGCCCCGCCTCCGCCCGCTCCTCTGGGTCCTCAATCTTTAGCTATCATTAATAAAAAAAACTTAAACAAGGCCCTAATGAGTTCAGTTAGTAAGACGCAGTTTTGAGTAGACAAACTGTTTTAATTGTTTACCTATCCCGTAGCCTGGCGTAACTAATAAAGACTGTCTATAATTCAGAGAGCCTGCCTCATTGCTGTTGTGGTCACAGGCGCTCCTGCTAAACACGAAGATAGAAACCCTAATAATACCCGTAAATCTGGCATAATTTCAAGGCCCGATTGATGGCGATAAACTCAGTCTATTGCACGGGATTTAATAACAACTGCCACGTCACCTATACATGAGAGGACTTAATAGCTGCTTGAGTATGGCGCCTAGAGCTCTTTCGACACCACAAATAATATAATTCGGTTAACATTTCTTTCTTGACACAAAAAACTAGGCTATATAAATACATATGTGAAATTCAGTAGTACTAGAAGATCATCTAAACACCAACCTTTAGGAATGCCAGTGCTTCCAGAAGTGTACAGCACGATAGCGATGCTCTCGCTCCTAACTGGAGCCAACACTTCCATGTCTTTGACGACATCAGCTGACAGTCCACTGGCTTCGAGCGCTAACTCTTCATAGGATATAGCTGGAACACCGCTCCCGGAGAACATAGCGGGATTTGCTGAAAACAGAAAGAAGAATCCAAAATTAGATAGATTTGTTTAAATTATTTTTTTTAAAGCTGCAAGATAAAACATCAGGTTACATTTGATATTTTGCTTCCGTCGTTTTATCAGTCAATAACAATATTAAAATAACACTTTTGAATACCAACCCATCTGTAAACTTGCTTGAGAGCATATTATTCGTCATGGAATTTCATAGTAATTTTTTTTAATGAAACTTGACACGCAAACGCAAGATAAAAACGAGAGAGAGACAGTGAGAGCAATTTTATATTTATTCTACGGAAAACAAAAGATCACTCTCTTTTTCTCTGATACAGATCGAAGCGTGTCATGACTATACACGGTACTATTTTCGTCGTTGTAATGTACCCGACATAAACTACCATGTCGGGTACATTGAGCGGACAGTCTTTGTAAGACGACTAAAATGGCACCACGTATACGGACCTCCTTTACATTCATGAAAAAAATCTATCTAACAGGAATTTAAAAAGCCATGGCCTTGAGTGGCGTGAGTTTAAAAGGATGCGAAACAGAGGGTCAAGTCCCACACACTTCCATTGAAAGGAGGATCCTCCAACCAGACGGTTGTTGTGCCTGGCGGGCTACTGCGGCTTTATGGTCAAATTGCATGGTAATCATTGCTTGCGCGATGCAGGATTTCGACCTAGTAGTTCGCTGCTAGTTGAATAGATGGCGTCGCGGTTATTTTTGTTGCGATGTAGATTTGCTCCGTTGTTTTTTTCTTGTGGCGGTATTGATGCCGTTACATCATCATCAAATACTTTAAACCATAGTCATAGTGGCATTCAAACCATAGTGGCATTGTCACTAACGTACCGGTATCATCGTAAATAATAAGAGCGGGTTCAGCATCTTTTAGGATGTGCGAGATCCTGGCTTGGGGGAAGCTGGGCTCCATCGGCACGTAGGCAGCTCCTGCCTTCCATGTGGCCAGCAATGTGGTGATGGTGCTGTAAGATTTAACAGTATTTAATTACTTTAACTAAAAAAATAGGGATTTAACATGACATATCTAAATTGAGGGCAAAGATGCAATATAACCAATCAACGTATGTAAGTGAGCCCCTTTTAAAACGAATAAATTTAATCAGTTTAGTTTAGCTTTAGAGGGTATGAGGTAAAGACAGTTAAGTCCCGCAAACCTCCATTGAAAAGGGAGGATCCTCCAACCAAGCGGTTATTGTGCCGCTACAAAGCCACAAATTCTTAAGTAAAAAAAAAGTAAAGTTTTTAACATTAATTGTTGTTTGTTGTTGCATTTAAGCAGGCTGCTATTCAATACAAGGCAAGTAGTCCCCCACATTTATGATCACCTAATACCAAAGGCATCATAGAATTGCCTTCCCAGAGTATTTTGACTCTATAAATACTGTGTGTTTTCTTCAAAATGCTTTTGTATCTTACCTATGCGTGGGCTGCATGCACACAGCGATGACGTAGTCACCATCTCTGTTAGCACCTTTAGGTCTTGCCCTCGAGGTGATGGCTCTTGCGAGGGAGTTGGTGCGGGCTTCCAACTCAGCGTAACTGACACGAACGCTGCACGTCTCATCTGTAATTATAATAATAGTTATTTATTTACTGACGTAACTTAGTTACATAAATATAAATTAAACTCCCTGGGCCTTGTTTAAAACTGACAATGCGACAAAGTCACCAACTGACATAATAGGGAAGATGCAAATACAGAATTTATGAGTATGTTGTTAATAAAATGATACAAAAGTTTAAAATAAAGGCGTTTGCACCGTTTTTATATCGATTTTTTACAATAAAAATGAATTAAAGTAACGTGAATCGGGACGTATCTAAAAACAACAATCAGAGTTTAGTGACGTCACTGCTGTTATGACAACGAAAATGCAACCTTATGTCTTTGACTTAGGACAGTTTATGACAAGTGTACGCGGTGGTCTCCTTCTGCGAAATATTATCGCGCAGAAGGAGGCTGCGGAAAGGGAGAGGGAGAACTCGAACTCTCTCCCGGCCCGCAGCAGGCGCACCGGGCGTCGGAGGCGTACGCTGCCGTCCCCCCTAACTGGGTCCCGGGGCGACGGTCTTGGATATGGCCGTCGCCCCTCATTCATTCGGACCCGAGGTGACGGCGCGTGGTGCCGCTGACCCGAAGTGGCTGCCGGGCTACCACTCGGGGATCACGGAAAGCCAAATAAGTCCTTGCGATCCCCGGCCTTGGTGATAGATGGAACTCCTGGGTGGTTTTAGTCAGTTAGAGTCTGACATCCATGAGGATTTCCCCCTCCTAATAAAAAAAAGCTCATGACAGGTGTCAGACAGGAGTGACTCAACTTCCTTTTTCGGGCGAAATGTAAATGTGTCAGTTTAAAACCGCAATTTTGAATAGAAATTAAAGCGCTTTATTTTTTTAAATATATGTCTGGTCTACTTCACATAGAATTCTTTAAAATGGAACCAAAATGAAAATATTGCATGTTCAAATTGTCTTAATTTCGTGACAGGTGTTGTTAAAGGTGTTACTAGAGCAGATAATGTATGAAATAAGCGAAAGAAATTGTTGAATTGTCAGATTGCCGCTTGTTGGTTATCACAAGTCAGTTTTATTAAATAGGCCCCTGGTTTCACACTAGTTGTAAAATGCAGTAGGTACTTACAGAGTATTTTTGACGTATAGTATCGAAACGTAAAATTTACTATAGCTACAATACTCGTTTCGCACATCATATTTATTTGAATTAGATACCAACTTTATTCATATTTATGAATGATATAAATTAATTATTAATTCCATGAATTGTTACTTAGTCTTCGTCCTCTCTCCTAACTTTGCTGTGCCCGACAGGGTCCATATTGATCTTGACAATATTTATACCACCTATATGTACATAATATGGAATGCAATAAAGTATTGAGTATTGTGTATGTCCCATAAAATTAAACCAAATCACTATGGGGTTGTAGTTTTTACATTCGAAATTCACTTACGTTAACGTTACTATACGTCAAAATATTCGTGCCAGGCCCTCTGGAGCCATTGCCTTCCTCTTAAACAGAGATTTTGTCAACGTAGAGTAAGAAAATAAGTACCATGATAATATGGAAATTCAGTGTAATTGGAAATCGGTGGACTTTAACGCACGGCACAGAAGTATTAAATAAGTGGTAATAGGAAATTGCTCGCAGAACAGATGGTCAATGGGGCCGAAAAGTTCTGGAGTGTTGACCGCGTACAGGAAGACGCAACGTTCGAAGACCTCCCACAAGGTGGACTGATGACCTGGTGAGGGTCGCAAGTGTCCGACGGATACGAGACGCACGTGTGGCGACAGTCGACAATTGGGGGAGGCCTATGTCCAGCAGCGGACGTTTTCGCCTGATGTAATGATGATGAAGCAACTTGAACTCAGAGAGTTCACAGATAATAACTCTGATTTTCACAAGAGGACCTATGTCCTATTTTTAACCACCAACCTATACCTGGCGAAGAACAAGGAGAATATAATCACAGTATGATTAATAGTCAATTTCAAATTATAGATGAATCCCCAATTTCTTAACGTTTCTTGAAAAAACATTAAGATAATAAATAATAAAGCAAAGACCAAAATAAATGACAGTCACTTGTTTGTGGGCCAGGCTATGAGTTATATCGTTCGTCAACTTTTTATTACTCAAGCAACGACGAATTACGATGAACGGCTAGTTTGGCATCAAATTATTTCATTTATAACCATCAGAATCCTCGTAATCTGATAGTTCCATGAAGTAGTTTACATCTAGGTGCAATAAAGAATATACTTAGCCCCTAATTCTAATTAGCAAATTCCTCTAATAATCTGAAATTACTTAATGCCTTAACTGCAGTAGTTTCCATAAATTACTTACAGTATTCGTGCCAACTTTCTGTTTGTTCAATTCAGAAAGCTTATTATACTATCAATCTTATCGCCACCTATAAAAAGTGTCGCTTAAAGCAATTCTATTCATTGATGTGAATAATGTAAAAAATGAGAATGCATAATTTCTATCGTTCATTTTGGATCTCCAAGAACAGTAATGAAATAATTTTGTAAATTAATATGTATTATGAAATCAATGGGCGCTGGTTTTTAATTATCTTCATCATGGTCGGTATTATTTTAATTATCTTTCCATTTAATTATAATATTGTTAGCCAACGCCTGTCTAGATATAGTTTTGCCTTTTCTTTTATTTATGTCAGCAGGAATTGTTACAAGGTAAGTCATAATTCATGTTTTAATAACTCTGTTTATTTATTCAAGAAAGTATTTTTAATAAAATAATGCACATCATCATTATTATAATGTTTTTAGGATGCTAATAAAACGACTTCGTTTCCTGTAATCCTTGTTTGCGAAGAACCGAACTGACTTCAATGCACACAAAGGTTTATCACCGATGCGTAGGACGGGAGTATATAAAAATGGCATCCATACTGAAAACAGCGGTATGACAAATATCTAAAAATGTCAGTCGAGACACACAGCTTACGTGATTCCCGAGGCACAAGTGAATTTTGGCATGTGGTCACCCATCTACAGATCTTACTTTACAGGCGTTGCTTTACTGCTTTACCTTGAAATGCTTAAACACCAAATCATCAAATCTTACCCTATGTGAAACAGAAAAGAGTGTCAGACTCTTACTGACTAAAACCCATTCGTGTTCCTCCTAATACCCTTCACGTTCCAGGGCCGCGGTCATAAGTCATTTATTCATTTGTTTAACATAGGTAGTGGTATATCGTGGAAATAACAAGTGCGCTATTTTATGCCAGATGGCGTACAAATGACTGACTCTTTGGAACAAACCGCAACCCCTACAGGCACTGGCCCTAGCAGGCCCCGTTTTCTATGCTTCCAGCTCTTTGAGCCGCGCGTGGAACACAGCGCGCCGTCCGTCGACCCGGACCTGGTTCTGATCGGACGGTGAGCCACCCAATGGTCAGTCTGCAAGCCGGGACACGAGCCCCTACTAGTCTTAATAGAGATCTCAGCTCATATTCTGAACTAATAACTCAATTTTACTAATAAATTCATTGGCGATGAGTGACTCGGGGTTAATGGGTCGATCACACGCCACACCATATAATTACGAGTACAAAGCGGCTACACGGTGGCTACAGTAACTTGGGTAATTTTACGTGAGAACCACTAATTATAAGTAACGTGCAATCATCTCGACCTACTTTAATATTCATAATATTAAAACATTTTTATTGTTTTCATCTATTCCATTGGCTTCTGATTTATGTTTAACATAAACGGGTTTGGGTCAATATTTTATTTATTTTAATTATAACTTTAATATTTTCATTGTTATTTGAATTATCTATACACTCTAAACAATTAAATAAAAATTGAATTAGTTGTTTGTTATTTCAGAATGAGAGATTTTTATTACTATGTGCTGGTAAAGTAAATACGCTAATTGTAACAAAAACACAGTTTTAAATTTTTGTCTGTCTGTCTGTTTGTCTCAGCTAATTTCCGAAATAGCTGGATCGATTTGGGTGAAACTTCCACTGACAGATAGTTGTTTTTAAAAGGAGTAACTAAGGCTATTGTAAAAAATAAATAAGGATTCCAAACAAAAAATAAAACTCATGAAATTGTGAACATACGCGAACGAAATCGCAGGGAACAGCTAGTTGCAATTAAAAACATTCTAGTATCGCTGACGGGATGAAGGCAATGGAGTTCATAGAATTACTCAACCTTATTACAAAGAGAATCGACGAAATTAAACAGTAAGTATCTATTTAATTACTTCGATTATGTATCCTACTTTGATAAAAGAAAGAAGAAGCGTTTACTCTTTTTTTTTTTTAGGATGGGAAATCGTCAAATGACTCCTCCCGCTCTGGGTACAGCAGGAGGGAGTGTCAGACTCTTACTGACTAAAACCCATCCGTGTTTCTCCTAGTGCCCTTTGCGTTCCAGGGTACGGTCCTCTTTCGAACGAAGTCCGCAGCCCCAGCAGGCACTGGCCCTAGTGGGCCCCGTCTTCCGTGCTGACATGTCCTTGAAGCGCGTTGGGATCGCAGCGCGCCGCCGACCCGGGCCTGGTTCTGATCAGACGGCGAGCCACCCAATGCTCGCCGTACCTATTTTGATACTTGGAGAAAATCATAATCTTCCTGAATTTATTCTAGTTTTATTAATAGGCCATTCTACCTGATGGTAAATTGGTAAGTGATGATGTGGTCGACCATAAAGCACGTTTTTCGCGCAACCTATTCATCATCGTATCAGCTGAAAGCCGTCCACTGCTGGACAAAGGCCTCCTCCAAGTGTCGCCATAACAACCGGTCCTGTGCGTCCCGCATCCATTGGCTACCCACTTTTCTCATCAGGTCATCGGTCCACTTTGAAGCCTTCCAACGTTGCGACTTCCAGTACTCGCTCGCCACTCCAGAACTTTTCAGTCCCATCGACCATCTGTTCTGCGAGCAATGTGCCCTGCCCACTGCCACTTTAGTTTGGCGATCCTTCGGGCTATGTCGGTAACCTTGGTTCTCTAGCGGATATCATCATTCACTGTCCTATTCATTCTTCACTGAAATCCCCGGCTTATACTTGTAAGTATCAGGTTATCTCGTGTCTCTTCTTCCTTCGTACATTTTTTTTACCTAGCCTAGTCAATGCAGTAGCTGTAATCTAGTCGAGGGAGTGACTATACTTCGTATGACGTTTGTTATTAAAAAACTGGCCAAATGCGAGTCGGACTCACGTGCAAGGTTCCGAACCAATTTCTGTTTTTTTATCATGTTATTTTAACACTACATACTTCCTATTCATCATCTGCCTACCCTTTTTCCAACTATATTGGGGTCGGCTTCCAGTCAAACTGGATTCAGCTGAATACCAGTGTTTTAAGTGGAGCGGCTGCCTACCAGACCCCACAACCCATTAACTGTGTAACACGGTACTTGTTGGCAAGACTGGGAGTCAGATTTACTGGCTTCTGACAATCTGTAACGACTGCCAAAGATCTACAAATGACAGCCGGGACCAACGGCTTAACGTGCTTTCCGAGACACGGAGAAAACTCGGTATATTAAGATGGTCACCCATCCACCGACCAACCTTGGCAAGCGTTGCTTAACCTTAAAGATCGACCTGTGCGGCTGTTATTATTTAGCCACGAGCTCCCCACTACATACTTCCTATTATCCTTCTCTAATCTTTAGGAATAGAACTGTTATCTACATTTTGTTCCAAAATTTTAGGCTGTGAAGTTTCGGAGATAAAAGGGGGGGACTGGTAATTTTTGGTCTAATTTCTTGAATAACTTCAAAACTATTTATTATAAATTATTAAGAAAATATAAATACAAGTCTAAAATAAAACCCCTTTTATTTGATATTATTTGATATGTCACACGATACAGACACCCAAAGTGACCTACTAAAAATGTACTTATTTACGTAAAGCGTCCGTGTTTGGGTTACAGAATTCCATAAGTAAGTATACCAAATTTTAACAGATTCGGTCCTGTAGATCCGGAGACAACTGACTGTGACAGATGGACAGACAGACACATCCGAGTGATCCTATAGGGTTTCCGTTTTTTCCGGATGTTCGGAACCCTAAAACAAACTCATCCATCGTTTAATTCTGGGAAAAGGTTCTGGGCATATTTTTAGACCTTGCTAAGGCATTTGACACGGTTTCTGTGCCCATTCTCTCCCAAAAATTGGAGAATTTGGGAATAAGAGGGGTTCAACTTGAACTTTTTGAGAACTATCTCAGTGAGCGTACCCAGTGCGTTAAAATAGACGAACACATTAGTGATGAACGCACAGTCTCATATGGCGCCCCTCAAGGAAGCGTGCTAGGTCCCACTCTTTTCCTAATCTATATTAATGACCTGGGTGTGCTCACACTCCCCAAGGGTAAGATCATAACATTTGCAGACGACACGGTGCTCCTCTTTAGCGCTGATACATGGGACGAAGTCTTCTCATACGCGCAATCGGGCTTTAATACTGTGTCAAATTGGTTACGCAGTAATGTTCTAACACTGAACGCGAAGAAAACCAATTATATGACCTTCTCTCTCAGAGCAAATGGTAATGTCCCAAACTCCTCAATGCCCTACACAATATTAGCACACACTTGTCCAGAACCATATGATAACAATATGTGTACCTGCACTCACCTTCGCAGCGCTAACAACGTTAAGTATCTGGGAGTTATAATAGATAATACCCTTAGATTCCAGGAACATATTGATACTCTTAAAACCAGGTTACGCAAGTTAATATATATTTTCAAAACCCTGAGACGAGTTGCCGACGACAAATTAAAGAGATCAGTTTATTTTGCCCTCGCTCAGTCACTGTTAACATACTGTATCTCCGTTTGGGGAGGTGCTCCGAAAACGACAATGATTGAATTGGAGAGAGCCCAGAGAGCAATCTTGAAAGTGTCCTCATTCCTGCCTTTCCGCTATCCCACAGCGCTCTTATACAAGGAGGCTAAAGTTTTGACAGTGCGTCAACTTTTTATCTTGAACATCATATTGAAACAGCACTCATTACTTACCTATCATCCCACAGCCTCATATTGCAAAAGACGGTATGACCCTGTAGATCGCCGTCTCAAACACCACTCAACTACCCAATTTTCAAAGCGGTTCTTCTGCCACCTAGGTGGTTTTCTATATAACAAAATAAACAGGATGGCACCTATAGTTAACCTCACTAAGGCTATGTGCAAAAAGAAAGTTACTGCCCTACTACAGCAATTAAATTATGAGGACACTGAAAACTTACTTACCTATATGGTGTAATATCGTAGCTAAAACAATAACTTTACTGAATACAAAATTTCCTTAAATTATTGGTCTAGCCATCAAGTTGAATAAAAAATAATAATAATAATAACAAAAAAAAAAAAAAAGCTTTAATCACTGTATTACTTACCAAAGTCCCGTTCTTCTATCACAACACAGTCATATAATTTTATATAACAGTATCATTCAGTCCCGCTCGCAAAAACGAAAAAAAAAAAAAAAAAAAAAAAAAAAAAAAAAAAAACTCTAACACACGCTCACACACACACACACGCACGCACACCATATCACACACACAAATAACCTAGGTAACAAAAGTTTATGGCTAGAATTTCCAATCTTCTTATAATGTTGATTTTATTTTATTTTATTTTTTTCACCTTTTAAGTTGCCAGTGTACAAGTACATAACAAATTAAAATGTGTAATTTTGTAAAAGAGTGGACACCTGGTGTCCTGAAATACAGGCCTAGAGCTTAGTTTAGGCACCAGTCTCCCACAATATTAAAGTTGTCTGACTCTGATACCCTGTAATATGTATATTGTAATATTGTGGTGAGAAATAAATATTTTATTATTATTATTATTATTATTATTAATTCATCACATTCGCACTGAAATTGTTCAAATCTTCACGCAGTCCCCGTTCCAATGCAATCATCGCGAAATTAACCAGCATACCCCAGCTCAAAGTTATCACCGGTAGTGAAATGAAGAAGTTTCTGCGACTGGCATTATGGAGACCCCAGATATGGCCTATTGTGTGAAGGGCAACTCACCAGCATACACCATCGCAGTGTTGTCACTGCTGGCCAGATGAGAGAGGTGTTTCGGAAGAGGAGCAGCTGGCACGAGCGTGCGGGCGCCGTTTACTACGGAGACCCGAGGCAGGGAACCCATGATTGGTTATCTGTGGATAAAGAAATGTTCAATTAAGGTCTTCTTAACAAAATGGATCAGTTACGGCAGAGAAATTGGTGACTATAAATTACTGGTCAAAAAAGTTGTAAGAAGCCTAGAATGCATTTTATATTCTTTTATTTTTTTCAAGTCGATGGTTAACTCCTTATATTCTACTAGTTGACCCACACAACTTCGTCTGCTCCGCTCCTATTGGTCTTAGCGTGACGATATATAGCCTATAGCCTTCCTCGATAAATGGGCTATCTAACACTGAAAAAATTTTTCAAATCGGACCAGAAGTTCCTGAAATTAGCGCGTTCAAGCTCTTCAGCTTTATATATTTGTATAGATTATTTGGGTCTAGTAGGTGACTAAGATAATTGTAGTATCTCGGTGGCATTCATTGAATCCCCCAAAAGTACAGGTGTACGGGCACTTAGATCTCTCCAAATAATAAGTATGTATTATGTCCAGGGTCTCTACAAGGACTGCTACTTTTCGAATAAAATCCTTTACAACCTTGTTTATAAGGTAATTCATTAACAATCTTTCAGTGGTGAAGAATTCCTAATAGTTGTTTTGTAAACTCACAAATAGATCACCTCTGCCAAAATAAAACGCAAAACAGGATATATGGATGGAGCAATCTAAATGACCGATATAAACCGACCAAAAAAAGAACGCAGTACAGACTCAACCAATCATATCAGAACCTTCTATTGGTCAAATAACTGATAAATAGGTCACTCTACGGTCACTATTCTAAAGGTCTTTATTCAACAACTTCAATTCGTCCTGAACAGCTCCAAAGTGTATGTTTATTGAATAATAGGCCCAATTGCCCATCAATTACTATAGCTTGGAATTTGCTGCGATTTCATTGAAGGAAACGGTAACGGCAAGGATACACGAATAGAGTTTGTTTATGACTGAAATCGAAGTCAGTTTTATTGTCCTAGGCTTTAGAATAACTCCGGAGCGAGGAGGCATGGGAAGCGGTGACCTCCTTCTGCGAAGCAGTAATGCTAGCGAAGGAGGATGCCGAACGTGTAAGAGAGAGGGAAACCTCACGACCCAGCCGCCGCAACAGAAGAAGACGTCCCGGGCGTCGAGGGTCGCAGGGCGATTTCCGGCCACCGTAGGCGCGGGCCTGCGGACGGCGAGCTTTGGGTGGCTCGCCGTCCGATCAGAAACAGGCCCGGGTTGCCGGCGCTCTGTGTTCCACGCACGCCTCAAGGAGCTGACAGCAAGGGAGATGGGGCCCGCTAGGGCCAGTGCCTGCCGGGGTGCGGAATCCGTTCGAAAGAGACGCCGCGTCCCTGGAACGCAAAGGGCACTGGGAGGAACATGGATGGGTTTTAGTCAGTAAGAGTCTGACGCTCCCTTCCGCTCCGCCCAGAGCGGAAGGAGTCATTTGATGATTTCCCATCCTTTAAAAAAAAAAAGGCTTTAGAATAACCGGCCAACTACCACAGTTTTAAGGTTCCCTTAAATGTTTAAATTTATTTTATTCTCAGTACCTACTAGCTAACCATCAGATTTTTCATTAGTGCACTGCTCCTATTGGTCGTGATGTTACAGCCTATAGCCATCTTCGAAAATGGGCTATACACCACTTTTTTTTATTTTATTTAGGAATGGGCTAGCTCTTGACCACAATCACGCCTGGTGGAAAGTGATAGATGAGGTCTATAATGGAGCGAGCGTGCCCAGAAGATGCCTGTTCACTCTTGCTTTGAAGGCAGACGGGTTATATGTGGACGGGAACACAGACGCCGGCAGAGAGTTCCACACTAATAGAAGTTTTAATTTCGAGCCTTGGCGTAGTTCCCTTACATAGAGGCAAAAGCTCAAGTGGCTGCAAAGAAGTTGGGGATTCTGGCTAAGGTGAGACGGTACTTCACGCCGGAACAGCTGCTCAAACTCTATCAAGCGCAAGTTCGATCGTGTATGGAATACTGCTCTCATCTTTGGGATGGATCTGCCCTTGAGTCAATTGAGAAACGAGCCAAGAGGATCATCGGCAATGAGAAGCTCGTCGCGCGAAGCTCCAAAGTCTTGAACATCGACGACGAGTTGCTAACCTGTCGGTTTTTTACCGGTTGCATTTTGGGGAATGTGCGACGGAATTGCATAATTTAATTCTGCCAAGCCCGTTCCATCATCGGACCACAAGACGAACGGCGATGCGCCACCGGTACATGGTGGACATCCCACCCATACGCACAAAACGTTTTGGGAACACATTCATAGTGCGTACAGCTAAGGAGTGGAATTCCCTGCTGGAGTCTGTGTTTCCTGATAGCTACAACCTGGGAGTCTTTAAATCAAGAGTGAATAGGTTATTTCTAGGCAAGCGTGCTCCATCTTCGACCACATCCTCGCTTACCATCAGGTGAGATAGTGGTAAAACGCGTGCCTATCAATAGTAAAAAAAAAAAAAAAAAAAGTTCCTGAGATTAGCACGTTTAACCAAACAAACGACTCACAAACTCGTCAGCTGTACAACATTAAGTACAGATGTGCTGTTATAGCGACAATAGAACTATACACTGTTAAAATGTGTACTGTCTACCTACACTACAGTTCATAAAATACAGGACACTGACAGACCGATGGACGAACGGACAGCGGAGGTGGTCTCTTCCAGATATCTTCAATGGGTGGCGTTTCACTTACGAAATAAAATCTGAATACAAATTTTTGCACTACTATCTCGGTATATTTGGTTGGTCTGGATTTTAATTTAGCTTTAGGAATTGCATTGCAAAAAGGGTTCCTGCATTAAGTGCTTATTAGCTGTTATCTTTTATGGGATCTTCTGCGTCCTTCGACCTTTCTTTCTCGATATTATTTTTTTAGATAATTATTTGAGCACTTCTATCAATAAATGTATACATAAAATCACAATGTTTGTAGACATAAAGTTTTAGTTTAGTGCTCTCCTTTAAGTCTTTCAATTAGAGGAGGCCACAGCTGGCTTTTGAAACCAATTTCAAGATTTTATTATATGTATAATTGATTGGTTAGTGTGGAGTCCTAAGGTCGCTTTGGTGCGTTGTGTAGGTACCGGGAATTCTTATGTGTAATGTGGAAAAAACACCGTATTCCCCAAGCCCCTTTAATGTACTAAACTTTATTACAGTCATCATCTGCCTAGCCTTTTCCCGACTGTATTGGGGTCGGCTTCCAGTCAAGTCGGATTTAGCTGAATACCAGTATTTGACGCGGAGCGGCTGCCTACCAGACCTCCACAACCCAATAACTGGGTAACACGGTACTTCATGGCAAGACTGGAGTCAGATTTACTGGCTTCTGACTATCCGTAACGACGGCCAAAGATCTACAAATGACAGCCGGGACTAACGACTTAACGTGCTTTCTGAGGCACGGAGGAAACTCGGTATATTAAGATGGTCACCCATCCACAGACCAACCTTAGCAAGCGTTGCTTAACCCTGAAGACCGACCCGTGCGGCCCTTATTATCTAGCCACGAGCTCCTCAACTAAACTTTATCACAGTAATGCGCTATAATAATGTAGGAACGTAAGTAAATGTGATCGCGGGCGTCAGCATAAAATTGTCGAGCGAGCTCGTACAGTTAGTAAATTGCAGATGTAACTTGTGTGGTCTGAGTCTTAAGCCTTGGCTTACTTAGCTTTTTGCGTTGAGCAGTAATTTTAACTTAGGTGTTTGTTAAGTCATTCATTAAACTTTAATGGTCGTTGAGTTGTTCGTGAAGTAATGATTATAGTTGTTTATTGCCGATTACGATTAAATGGCTACTGATTGATAACGTACTTATGTATTTCCTGCCAGAGTCTTTGTTTCCAGATAGCTACAACCTGGGAGTCTTTAAAACAAGAGTGAATAGGTTACTTCTAGGCAAATGTGCTCCGCTCCATCTTCGACCGCATCATCGCTTAAATAGGTAAAAAATAATCTATTACCTGTAACTCTATTTTAATGTTAAATTTATTCTTATTCATTTCGTGTCGATTAACTCAAATTATATTTTATCGGACCAGTATTGAGCAACCTGTATATCTCTATTATTGGCCTCGTTTAGATCTTGGATGATGCAGGTGGTAGTATGATGGGTAACTAAGGAGTTGACGAATTTTCTGTAAAGGGAACCTCCACCATCCATACTGGCACTAGGTTTGGGATGGGCGGAGAAGGCACTATTTGCTCAGATTATTTTTATTTATACTAAAATATGCTTGAGATGGACTAATAACCTGGTGAGGGTCGCAGGTAGCCAATGAATGCGAGACGCACGGGACCGGTTGTTGTGGCGACACTTAGTGTAGGCCTATGTCCAGCAGTGGACGTCTTTCGTCTGATATGATAATATCCTTACAATAAGTTTTTCATTCCATCCCATCACTTTCCGTGAGTCTCGTAAGAGGCGGCTAAGGGACTCACCAGAGAATCGGCAGCAGCGTTCTCTGTAAAACGCAACACCAAACACTGCGATCACCAACCCGCATGCCAAACGTGGCGATTATGGCAAAACACCACAAAACAAAGGGGGGACCTTTGTGGGAGGCCTATGTCCAGCGGTGGACGTCTACCGGCTGTTATGGAGATGATGAATAAGTTTTTTCATCTGATACATCACACGGCACAGTTTATAAGCTTTCTGTAAGTATTCTTACTGAAAATTGATAAATTTGCATTACCCGGCCGTGTTTGGGTCATATAAGTTGATATGTTTGTACCATATTTCAACTCAATCGGTGCAAATTGACCCAATTGAATAAGGACCTAAAATAGGACAGGGACACGAAGATGGAAGGTAATTCAATTATTGAACTACTAGTAAAACAGAATTCCAAAGAGGTGAAAGATGAAGGCTTCTTCTGGGTAAGCTCACTCCATCGTCGACTTTGTCTCTGTCACCTCTGACCTAGACGAGAGAGAGTCAAGAGCGAACCAATCTTAAATAAAAAAAGCAAAGGTAAAGCCATCGTTGCAGCATCAGAATCTAGAAACAAAACGTGACTTTTGAAATAGACGCCTGTTATAAAAAGAAGAGTTCCGTTTGGCCGAACACAAAATAAATTGTAGTGTTCATTTGTTTTAAGACTAAGTTTTGGAATAACCCTTTCACTAACACACGTCCCCACAATGGAAACTATTTCTGAGGCATCGACTCTGTATAGATACTTCCTGAATAAAATTCTGCAGATTCAGATTAATTAAATTTATATTTCTGCACTGCATCAAAAAATATTTTGGAATCCGTTTCGTTGCTTGTAGAATAATTGCAGGCGCATAAACGATATATCACAACACCTTTATTTCTCGCCGGGTTTAGCAGAGGTGTGTACCTAATTCAAAAGGCCAGATATTTCTATTACTATGTGTTACACGGGCTCCGGGAGGGGGTTTCAAGGGGGTTTACTTGCGTCTCCCTTCCAATTAAACATTATTTTTAATCGTCATATTTAAAAAAAAACACTAGAAAATATCAGGGCCCCAAGTCTGCTATTTTTTATAAATTCGTCATTCCAACACGATCCCATTGTCATTTTGTTGATAACATGACGGCATATAAGAAAACCTTGCAACTCTGATATAGAAAATGAGTTCACTTGGCTCGCCTTTAGACCCGTCTTCTTAAGTTCACAAGCTTCTTTGCATAGGTTGTCAGAGTTAGTTCTATCTCTGTTTGAATCGGCATAAGTAAACCTATCCTATTCGTGGTGAGGTAACGAAGAAAATCCCTGATAATAGTTCTGCCGGTGCCCATGATATGATAGGTAGGCGTTTATGTTTAATTTTGAACTATTCTTCTCTTTTAAGTTGTGTTTGTTGCCATTGTGTGGCATAAAGGTTTTCTATTCTATTATATTCTAATTTGGCTAGAGCCTAATAGCTTCCTTGCTTAAAAAAACATCGTAGGTAAGCATCGAGGATCCCACATTTTAACCTAAGTAGGTATTTTTTTTTTACTATTGGTAGGCACGCGCGTGACCACTATCTCACCTGATGGTAAGCGATGATGTGGTCGAAGATGGAGCACGCTTGCCTAGAAGTAACCTATTCACTCTTGACTCAATGACTCCCAGGTTGTAGCTATCAGGAAACACAGACTTCGGCAGGGAATTCCACTCCTTAGGTCTTAATGCTGTGCTGGCGCTGCCGCAGCGGCTGCGGAGAACCTTAACAGCTTCGCTGCCAGCTGGTATATGGTGACATCATGGAAAAATCCAAGTTTTTTTTTTGTAATATATGCATGAGGGATGTGTCAATATTGTTATTTTGGATATATTTAGCTCATTTTAGGAGTTTTAGTAAAGAAAAAGCAAAAAAAATAAAACCCGCGAATTTGCGGACCTGGCACTGAGATTGAAAGTTTCAACCCCAGTGCCAAGTCCGCAATTATGCGGAGTAGTTTCTTTAATGTATTTTGGTTTATTTAAAACTGTTTATGATATTTGAACACAAGATAATCGTAGTTTGCTTAATTCTAATACCTTTGGTAACATTTACTAAAGTCTTTCATAGGATAATATTACAAAAAATGTGTAAAAAAAAATCTGGAAGTAACTTACAATTACAACAAAAATAGCTGCATTTCTCTCAGTCTAATTAAAAATAAATACAAAAAAAACTTCTTAAAATAATTACAGTTTCCTAACCATAAAAAATAATGTTTCTTTTTTAATCTTCTATATAATAATTCCGCCTGGCTTCATCATCCATATTTGAACCTTATTTGTAATGCAATAAAAGTCAATATTCAAAAACCATAACTTGTAGCGGTATTTTATATTATTCAAGCGCAGGGCCAGCCTCCAAACGTGTTGCCAAGCGCAGAGCCGGGCGAGTACTAATTCATACAAACCGAACGGCGCTACTCCGCATATTAGCGGGGCCGGCACCTGGGGCTCACCCCGCACCCCGCTAATTCGCGGAGCTGGCAGCGAAGCTGTTAAAAAAAACATCGTAGGTAAGCATCGAGGATCCCACATTTTAACCTAAGTAGGTATTTTTTTTTTACTATTGGTAGGCACGCGCGTGACCACTATCTCACCTGATGGTAAGCGATGATGTGGTCGAAGATGGAGCACGCTTGCCTAGAAGTAACCTATTCACTCTTGACTCAATGACTCCCAGGTTGTAGCTATCAGGAAACACAGACTTCGGCAGGGAATTCCACTCCTTAGGTCTTAATGCTGTGCTGGCGCTGCCGCAGCGGCTGCGGAGAACCTTAAGCAGCGGAAATATAATAATCTCGTTGTTAGTTATATTTTTGCGCCGTTTGGGATGAAACCACGGACAATGTGGTCATAACTTGTTTAAAGATCTGTCAAAACGCGTAGTTGATACTTCGTGTGACCCAAGAGCTGGCTTTTACCTCGGACAAAAGATAAACATTACCATAGAACTTTACAATGCTGCCAGCCTTTTGGGTACATTACAAGAGACCAGCGATGCAGAGGAATTTTCCGACGCCATATTTTAATTAATTAAAAAGATTCAGTTACGAGTTTTGTATGTATATGTACTTTTATTTTACCTGGAACCATAAGCCACTTCGAAACTATGAGGAAGTAATAACCGTAAGTGCAATCGACTGGAATCCCTTATTACGATGATGTTACATAGCCGACTTATTGCGTCAGTGAAGTTATTAAAAGCGCATTATTTCTGTATATTAAATACGTGCGTAGGTACCTATGTTTTCATTAAGTTAGGCCTTGAGTTTTGTGCATTCAAACACTCCCATTTATTTGCAAAGTTGTTTGTTTGTATGGGTGTGTGTGTCTGGAAAACTACTGCGTTGTAATGTAGAGTTCATTCGTGTAAGACTCTTCTTGGAAACTTTGCGTTTTCACTAAAGAAAATAAAATTTTATCTTGAAACTGAAGTAAATTGAAGTACTTACCTAGTAGATAAATACATTTTTACAACCTATTTTTACAAAACACGATTCATCGTATCGTTTGATTTACTAATCAAACGAAACCATCTAAATAAAAAAACAAAACATTTTATTGGATGATTACCTACTTTTTGCTACGAATAAATATAACCTTCACACTCTTCACCTTATTCTTCCTTCTTTTTCCTGCTTAAATACACATATTTATTTATCAATGTTTAACAGTGCAAAAACAGCTGAGAACCGATCCAAAACAAAAGTACCTAATTTAAAATGACCTCCAGAAAATCGACTGAAACGGCGATGATTAGGTACCGCAATTTGCAAGATAAAATTATTATATTATCTTGTAAAAGATGGACAGTTTAAAGACAGGAGCCCTTTAAAGCATGTCAAAGAGCAGCAAAATAATATATAATTATGTAAAACACAGATTGAACGACAGTCGTCCCTGTTTAAACAATGCTGTAATAAATTTAAAGACAATTTGTCAGAGTTGGTCTTGACTCCGTTATGAAAAGTCTAGTAAAAAGATGAATGGGAAGTATAAATTGAAATCGAAGGTTAAATGGTAGTATTTAGATATTAACGACTAATAAGTTCTGTCTCATCGGAATAACACAATAAAAATACGAGGGAAATCCACTTATCTAAGAAAAATTAGCGGACTTATGGCCGGGGTCGAGAGCATAAGTAACCCTTATAAGTAGCCGTAGAGAAGGACCTGAGTTGCTGGTGAACGGGTCACCAATTAATAGGGTGACAACTTTTAAGTAGGTACCTAGGGCACTGTCTTGCCGCTGACCTCAGGGACGATGTGGACATTGAGAGGGAGCGCAGGGCTCTAGCGGTCCGTAGCAATATGTTGTCCCGTAGATTTGCACGGTGTACAGACCAAGTAAAAGTAACCCTTTTCAAGGCTTATTGCCAAAGTTTGTACACGGGCAGTCTATGGGTCAATTGTGCTAAGAGATCGCTGAATGTCCTGCGCGTCCAATATAACAATGCTTTCAGGATGTTGTTGAGCCTACCTCGTTACTGTAGCGCGTCGGAAATGTTTGCGCAAGCCCGTACCGACGGGTTCTTTGCAATTATACGCAAAAAATCTGCGTCGCTACTGAGGAGAGTGAGAGATAGTCGGAACAGCATCCTGAAAACTGTAGCCGAGAGCTTCGGCTCTTCAATTGTACAGCAGCTTGTGCGGAGGTTAATTTTTACTAACACTAGACAATAAGTTATTTTTGTATGTTTTACTAACACAATATGGATTTTTGGTCCGAATTAAAGATATTATTATTATTATTTATTATAAGTCCGCCAACTTTTCACTTTTTTTTGTATTTTATTTAAAATGCGAATAAATTAGTAGTTAGGTAAATTAGGCTGTTATAAATTGTTTGTGTGTAAAAGCGACATATAGCTTCACAAATACATGTGATTATTCATCATCTGCCTAGCCTTTTCCCAACTGTATATAAATACACGTGATTATTATTTTCCTACAATTATATCTATATCAAAGAAAACACAGTTTTTGGTACCGGCTTTCACCGCTAACGGGACTGACCAATAACATAATCGGTAGCGCTTCAATCTAAGACTGCCTGAATATTGACAATGCTGCCAGCGCAAAGTGAAAAATAACTTTAATTTCGGAAGTCGGTGTTTTTGGTTATTTCGTTTTAGAACACCGACTTCCGAAATTAAAGTTTTTACTTTGTAATGGTTTTGTTTTTGGAAGCCGGTTTTATTTTTTTGTTTAAACTTTTTTTTTTATTTTACACTTTTTAGTGATACGCAGGTACCACTAAAAAGTGAAACCACAAACACAGCGTGCCGGCGTGATATTATGTTATGAACTGGTGTAAACAATCAACAGACATGCAATTACAGAAATCCCGATCCATTTGCTATCATTTATTGAAGAATTCCGATGCCTACCTCCGAAGTTCTTCATCAAATCTTCACTAAATTTAAATGGGACCAGTCCGAGAAAATACTCTTCCAAACAAAAAAAGAATCATCCAAATCGGTTAACAATTGGCGAAAATATCGCTGAACAAACATTTTTCATGGGATCACATTTTAGATCCTGACTTATACCTTCCATCATCAGCTCAGCAACATGAGATGATGATTACCAGATACAAATATCTGAATTGCGTTAGAAAGTTTAAGAAAAACCGTGTATGTGCTTATAAAATTTGAGGGTTTCCCTCGATTTTCATGGGATCCCATCATCCGATTCTGAATTCGAAATCGGTCCAGAATTGGCGAAGAAATCGGTGAACATACTACAAAAAAAAAAAAAAAAACTACATACAGCCGAACATAGAACCTCCTCCTTTTCGAAAAAGTCGGTTAAAAAGAAAATGTCCATACTGTTTTTCTTACTCTATTTCCTGAGACAAAATAACCGATACAAAGCCGGCTCGGTTTTTGTCAGCTTTACTAGGACTTAAACACGACACGCAGGTCGATTTTCAAGGTTAAGCAATGCTTGCCAAGGTTGGTCTGTGGATGGGTGACCATCTTAACATACCGAGTTTCCTCCGTGCCTCGGAAAGCACGTTAAGGCGTTGGTCGCGGCTGTCATTTGTAGACCTTTGGCAGTCGTTACGGATAGTCAGAAGCCAGTAAATGTGACTCCAGTCTTGCCATGAAGTACCGTGTTACCCAGTTAATGGGTTGTGGTAGGCAGCCGCTTCTCGTAAAATACTGGTATTCAGCTAAATCCGGCTTGAATGGAAGCCGACCCCAATAGAGTTGGGAAAGGCTAGGACTTAAGAAAAACGAATCTAAGTGAAGTCAGTGATTATGAATATAAACTTCGACATAGTTCACAAAATGGACAATTAACAATAACAGCTTAAACTATGTACTTGTGTTGTTCACACCAAACTGTCAATTAGTTCATATGTAGTACATAATCTAGCTGACCCGTGCCCGCTTTGTTGGGCGGAATTTTTCGGGTTAACAAGCCAACGACACTCACAAATAACTTGACTTTCTATTGGCAAAAGAATTTTCAAAATCGGTTCAGTAGATCCAGAGATTATCCCCTACAACCTCACAAACTCGCAACATCACAAACCTTATCTCTTTATAATATTAAGTAGTATAGATAATAAATGACATATTCAAGTCTGCTGATGATAAAGCAAAACACCTTGAATTATTATTTGTTTAACCAGGATGTGATTATTATAATCCAGGATAGGTAGGTTGCCGTATGGTCCAAATCTCACAGGGATTATGACATCTCGATGCCTTTTGAATTTCGAACAATTAACTCGAAAATTGAATCTATCAATACTCGTCAATCAAAACGCCAGTCAAATAAAATAACTAATTGAATACCTAAGTATACACGTGCCACATATTCGCGAGGTTATAAAGAAATAATCATAGACCTATTATTATTATTTGATAACGGTGCACAACAAGGCATAATAGCAAAGTCCTTAGCCTGGAAAAGAAGTAAGACAACTGTGAATGAACCTGACCTAGTTGCGTAAGAGTGGACTGTCAAAAATACGCGACGCCGACGTTCAGAGAACAGAGACGTGAGTGGAGTAGGGTGGCCGTGATATATTTTTTTGTGATTTAAATGTGTCAAGATTGTTCTTTGTGTTTTTTTTTATTATTTATTTGTGATATTAAATTCTTTTTTTTTTCGTTGTAGCTTAGCTTCCATGCAGATATCAGCTAGTTATTTAACTGGAATATTAGGCTGGTATTGATGAAAATTTACAGAAACGAAACATCATAATTTTTCCTGAGATTAAAAATAGCCCATGGTACTAATACTGTCCAGTAGGTAATGTGAATTACTGCATGAAAGATGGCCGCTACAAAAACAAATCATATCTTAATAATATTTGCTAAAATTATAATGTTGATTTAGAATTATGCCACTTTTTTACAATATTAATAATATATATTTTTTTTAAAGCAAGAAAACCTGCAAATAATACTTTTAACAACTATAAAAAAACAGCAGACAGTCGACTCCACGGCCGCCGCTTGCGCGGTTGTCGTAGGTCAGTAACCGCGGGTTACCTAACCGTTGCTTGACCATGATTTACATTACAATACCTACCTACCACTTTGCTTATGTGATTTTTAATTGGAGGTTTTTTATTTAAAAATTCGCCAACATGCTTATTTTTTGCAAAATAAAGCATTCTATTAGAGAATTAATCTCCCTCTCCTCTCTTTAATCCCGGCTTATTTATTTAGTCTCTCGCAGTCTTCCTCTTAGAGTAAGAGGTTCTTTTATTATTAGATTTGGATTTTTAAGACAAGATAAAAAATAAAGTGGTGCTTATCTGGTACGATCTGGGTTAAATTTTTGATAGTGTTTGACAAAATCATATAATATTTATATTTTTCATTTTTATTTTATTGAAAGACAAATAAAGATCTCTATTTTTTGTTTGTTATATATTATCAATAACGTAGATTACTTTATAGTTTATTCCAAAATCGCCCGAATATATTACTCCACTTTTGATACAACCTTTTTTGAAATTAGGCGAACACTGGGACGAATGCGAGACACATCTATGATTTCGTTAGTCCCTCCTAGGAAGTTGAAAATGTTTATGCTAGGACTCACATCAGTAGAACCGTAGAAGTATTAGAACTCACGACTACGACCTCTCCTTCGTTGGGCTATAGTCCACAATCACGTATCTGAATCAAGGCTGCACATTGATACGATCAGATGTATGTATTTTCCTGTTCTACTGATAATCCTCTGCTTAATCTTTGGACATAAGTTACCTTCACTGTAATCTATACTTAATATTATAAAGCTGAAGAGTTTGTTTGTTTGAACTGCTGGTTCGTAGTGCTGGATAGCCAATATAGAAAGAAGTTGAGTTCGAAATTGTGCGGGTCAGCTATGTAGTATGACATAATACTGCATTTTGCGGCTTTGAAAGCTGACTGAAGGCAAAAATGGGGTTTGAAATTTATGGGATTGACATACGAATGGTTAATCCCAAAGATTTCGAACTATTGAGAATGTTTTTCGCCGACCACTTTATATAGAGTCCTAGGATCGATTGATGAGATGACATGCAGAAAAAACTATATTTTTATTTTTTGGCCTTGTAGCGGCATCATATCCCACGATCCCAAAATTTCTTTATTTATGTTAGACGTCCTTGTTTGAGTCATAGATTTTCATATGTGTATCAAACAACTGACTCAGTCCAGTAAATTCGGAGCAATTGGCTGTGGCAGACAGTCAGACATACGAGTGTTCCTGTAAAGGTTCCGTTTGTTTTTACATACAGATATTTGGAACCCTAAATAGCAGGCCGCCATATTTGGCGTAACTTGAAGTGATATACTCTACGTCCACGAGTGGGTACTGGGTGTAGTACCTCCAAATTGATAAATTAGCTGATGATTTGGTAATTACCACCACAGACAGACGGATGGTATTTTGGAGCTAGTTATTTATTAGTTACTAGCACACAAGAGGATGTTTTCTATTCATCCGTTTTAGGTTAACATATCTTATCTTTTGCGAAGAAACATTAGCAGCAATTAAATTTTGCAAGACGGCAATTAATCGTACTAACTTGAGTAACTTTGTGTTTGTTTTAGGCTACGTAATTATCGATACTTTCATCATATTTTCAGTTGGCTTATTCCTAGGCGTTCCATAAATTTATTTCCAGTGGCTCCAAACCAAATTGCATAAGGTCAACAAAACACAAATTGCTAACATTGATGTTATACTTTCGTGGTAAATAGTTTCAGTACATGAGCAGTCACAAAGTAATCTTATGCAAAGTACGTATCTTATACCAATACCCTTTCTGCCATCACACATTAACTTTATATCACACAATTATGAAGAATAAAAAATTAAGGGTTTCTCTTTTTTGTGCCAATTGTTCTTTAAAGTTTTTGGACCTCTTGGGAATAAATTTATGGAGCACAATCGATTTAGAGCTCCTGGGAATAAGCCGTTCAGTCACTGCTGCAATACATAGCTCTCCCCAGAGCGTATACTTAAGGCGTAGATACGGCTCAGTAGCTATTTTTAAAATGAGCATCACGTCTAAACGACTTGTTATTTTTTTTTTTGGTTTTATCTAAGTTTCATACAAATCCGTTGAGCTGTTTAGAAATGAAGGTGTAAAAAGACAGACCGACAGGGTAGTATAATGTAGTACTTGTAGGGGTACATTTTGTGCATGTAGTTCTTGTATGTGACATGTAACTGTAGAGTGAGCTTATGTGGTAGGTAAACCTCATAAACCCACTCTACGCTTCGTGTATGTGTTGTGCATGCCATTTATCAATCCAATTAAAATTCGACTAAGCCGTTTTCCTACTCGTAATAAAAGGAAAATATGCGAGTTCGTCAGGGTACAGTTCTTGTTGCGCAACAGATCGTTATAAGTGGTGTGCGGTGCAACCTTCAGGGTATTTCAACACCTCTGCTAGACAGACTGAGTTTGTTTCTGCACCTGTTTTAGTTACTTTTGTAGCACTTGTGTTTAGGTTATACGGGAGGCTAAGCTAGATTATAGGCCCTCGGGGGCCTTGGGTTCGAGCCTTGGGGCTTTGAGAGCAAATAGATCGGGTTTGGCATACAAATGCCCAAGCGTATGCACGCACGTATTCGCGCACTGATCGCTGACAATAAGAGAACGGGTTCAAATCTAATCAGTTAAATAGCTTTCAAATATATTGTTTTAACCGTTGCGATTTGTTAATCAAATGAACAACAAATCTTAACATTTTATTTACATTACTGCTGATTTAGTGAAGATAAAGCACGTTTCACAATTTATCACAATAATTTTGTGATATAATTTACGTTCAAGGAATTGAGCTTCAGCTTTGTTTTTCAAAATTAAACTTTAAACGGCATAGAACCATTGTGGCTTAATCATTTTAATGATAGTCATCAACTGTCACATGATAACTTTACTTTGAAATATCCTGAGCAACGTGACACTTTAGGGCACCATGTCGCTAACATTAGTGTTTGTTTCAGTGTCCTCCATCCATATGCATGTAAGATCGTGCGCCGCAACTTAATAATGAAAAATAATCAAAATGCTCTCATAGAAAACAAATTCAAACCTCTAATAACATAAGCATTAACATTTTCATATCTAATAATAATATATTAATTTTAATTTATTTTTAGGCACTATAATTGTATGGAAATCTTATCACTGTTGGCTAAATGTAAACTTTTTGTTGTAACCATTTTTATTTGAATAAATTTATTATTTATTTATCTTTATTACTCTTAAGATTGATTAAATTTCCCCAATCAGCCAACTACGCTCAAGCTTTGCATCCTTACAGACTTACTGTTTACTTTATTCTTGTAAACACAACTTGCCAATAGCCCGCGGCAATCGCACACGGAACGATGCAACGACCTCTCTTGACACTTAAAAACACATACAATATACAATACTTATAGTGTGGACTCAGATACCTACACCAACTGGTGCTTGTGAGTCTAGGTATAAAGTAACCGGTAGTGCCAGTACACTGATCTTATAACCTAGAGAGTAGCCAAATATAGGTGTTTCATTTCTGGGACAAAAGTTTAATGAGGTCGATTTATTTATGACCAAATACAGCTTATATATCAATCAATGAAAACATATTGAGCATCATCTACCTAGCCTAAACTGGTAAGCAACTGAACTTATTTATACACTTCAGAAAAGTACAACCTTAATATATATTTTCCTAAATAACTAATAAAAATTACTATATACATTATGAATATACAAAACCAAATACGATCAGGCGTCGAAAAATTCCTCCGCATCGCTGTCATCCGGAAACGTGCCCAGAAGACTGGCAGCATTGCCACGTTGAATGGCAATGCTAACTCTTCGAGCAAAGAACGAGCCAGCTCTCTGGTCACGCAAAGTGTCGACCAGTCGGCGAGAAATGTCCTTTTAAAGGAGACGCGCACTCGGACCCCATGACCCCAGCGTTTCGACCCCAAACGGCTCAAAACTGTAATTACCAATAAGGTTACAGGATTTGCGCCGCTTGAGGGCCTCAGAAAAGTTGCTTTTAAAACTAAGCCTGTACCTGAAATTCAAGTCTAAATACGAAACAGCAACTCTCAAGCTCAATTAATGACAATCAAAATTAATATCATAAACTTGTCCACATATAGGGAAATAAGTGGTGTTTCTGACTGTTAGCGACTGCCATGCGAATACAAACTCTTCTTATAGTACAAGAATTGCTCCTTCGAAGAAAAGCCTTTTAAAACCATTATTAAGAAAAAAATATTACTTATGATATGAAAACTGAGAAGATAATTTACAAACTCCTATCGCGTTCGCGTTCAAATTCTTTTTTTTCGCGTCTAATTACTCATACAGTTCGTTAGTTCAATACTTTGTCTCTTCTATGGCCCCGTCAGTGACAGCCCATTGGTCGCATTAAGGCGCAGGTTTTTGAGCAAATGTAGAAACTTTTCAATTTTCGAGGCTATTGTCATAAGATACGCCAAAAAAAAAACTATGACAAATATTTAATAACAATCCATTAATACCATCGACCTTTTTCGTGGAATTTAAATCCCGCACTTCCGCCTCGAACATGCGACACTTAGTACCTACTATCTCCGGAACTGTCCTTTGTTTTCCGGACTCTTGGTAACCCTACTCTAGAGTAAAACCGGTATTGTCTGTCGTGTTTTTTTTTTTAATTTTTTACTTGAAGGTCGAATGCGTGCAGTGTGCGTATACTCATACATCCTCAAGTTCCGATGGCCTTGCGAAGTAGCGGTTTTTTTTTTGTTTTGGTAGGCGAGTTTGTTGACAAGCGTATTTTTTATAGTGTCTGGCTCTGACGTTAAATATCAGTCTCAGTACTTGTAGCTTTTGCAAGGTACTTTTCACTTTGTTCGATCTTCCACATTTGTGATAGTTCATTAAAGCGACAAAGTATTTTAAATAATGTGTATTAAAATGATTGTCGCAATATCGCTTTCGTCTGATCAAAAAGTAAGTTTTTAGGGTTCCGCACCCAAAGGGTAACCAACGGAACTCCGCTGTCCGTCCGTCTGTCTGTCAGAGGGCTGTATCTCAAGAACCATACTAGGTAGACACTTGGCCGGTTTTTGAAGTGAAAACTTCTTTAGCGGCGTTGAGCACTTTTTTGTGATGGGTAAAAAATGTTAAACTCACGTCAGGACACCTGATCGAAAATTCATAAGACGGAGGGAGAGAAGCACGTATTCAAGTTTTCACTTCTGCCGGCACTCCCGGAGTGCAACCCGTTGTTTTTTTTATTGCTACTGCTATTTTCTTAACACTATTTATTTCTAGTAATAAACATAACCTATGTTACTCAGGGGTAACGTAACATTCTAATGGTGAAAGAGTTTTTGAAATCGGTCCTGTACTTTTTGAGTTAATTTGTTACAAACATACAAATATTTCCTCTTCATAGTTGAGGAATGCGCTACTTATTTTGCATAAAGCAATGTATTTGTGAATCTGCACGCATTCTGCATTCTCATTCATCATCATCTGCCTAGGCTTTTCCCAACTATATTGGGGTCGATTTCCAATCAAGCTGATTTAGCTGAATACCAGTATTTTACGAGGAGCGGCTGCCTACCAGACCTCCACAACCCATTAACTGGGTCACACGGTACTTCATGGCAAGACTGGAGTCAGATTTACAGGCTTTTGACAATCCGTAACGACTGCCAAAGATATACAAATGACAGCTCGGTATGTTAAGACCAACCTATCACCATCCACAGACCAACCTTGGCAAGCGTTGCTTAATCTTGAAGATCGACCCGTGCGGCTGTTACTATCTAGCAACGAGCACGTAAATTCTAGGTACTATCATCTAAGTATTCTAACAGTTGAAGTAGTGGTACGGGTACCTATGTTTTTAATATTACAAGGGCGTGGCTGACCAATATCGTACATCCGATCATGCAATCCCTTGTACACCGTCTTAATCATTTAATGATATCATTACTACAATAGTTTATTGCTATAGGATGTTAATACATTCATGAACACAACTTTTAATTATCATGTTAATGTACTTATGAAATTAATAATTAATTGTGAGCTGTGTTGTGATAAACATCTACTATATATCTTATTAAATATGTATTTTATATTTCTACCTATTATTCAATAAATTGTGTTTCAATTAACTTAAAATACTTAGCTATTATACTTCGAATTTCGATAAATTTAGTTCTTATTCTGTCAGTAAAACCCTATAATTTTTTGGGTTTAAAAAAAACAGCTTTTAGAATGAAAAGGCTTTTGCAGACAAGCACGGCACGACAATGTGACAGAGCGTTTTCATAGTCTTTCCTGCTTTTTCGTTTTATATCAGGCGCAAGAATATGAGCTGATGACGATGCAAGCGAGAAGACCAGCGACTCATCGGCCTCTTCAGAGAACATCTTCCTTTTCAGTTTATATAGGTTCGCTCTTGAATAGATAGGTTCGCTCTTGACTCTGGTCTAGTTCAGAGGTGACAAAGCCGACGATGGAGTGAGCCTACCAAGAAGATGCTGTTCACTCTAACATTGAAGAGATTAAGATTGAATGCGATCGGAAACACAGACGTAGGTAAAGAGTTCTACTCCTTTGCTGCGCGCATTTTAAAAGACATTTGGAAACGCTTAGTGCAAGAGGAGCTCGTGGCGATCTTCAAGATTAAGCAACGGTTGCCAAGGTTGGTCTGTGGATGGGTGACCATCTTAACATAACGAGCTTCCTCCGTGCCTCGGAATGCACGTTAAGCCGTTGGTCCCGGCGGTCATTTATAGATCTTTGGCAGTCGTTACGGATAGTCAGAAGTCAGTTAACTAACTCCAGTCTTGCGAAGAAGTAGCGTGCTACCCAGATAATGGGTTGTGGAGGTCTGGTAGGCAGCCGCACCTCGTAAAATATTGGTAGATATTCAGCTAAATCCGGCTTGACTGGAAGCCGTCCCCAATAAAATTGTGAAAAGGCTAAGCAGATGATGATGATACTAGAAACGCTTAGTACGAATTGGTGGAATAGTAAAAAGGTAGGGATGGAAACTTGCAGTGCGTCTAGCTATATCCGAAGGTAGAAGGTAGCCGGTGAGATGAGGTCGTGGAGTTCTTGGGCACACTCACCGAAGTACAATCTGTAGAAGACCGACAAGCAGGCAACCTTGCGGCAATTACCCAAGAAGTGAAGCTCCACCAGTTTTAGATTTCGTCGTTACAAAAAGTTTTAAAGGTTCATTGACCAAGGTGTTCAAGATGCGGGTGAACCGAGAGCTGATTTTTTTCAACTTATTACATAGATCTGACTACAATGAACGTATCTGTTTTCAGCTTGCGTACAAAACGAAAGACAAGTAAATTACAAAATTTTCACGTAAAGACGCAGGGCAGACATAGGTTTAAAAATGACGTTGAACGGCGGTATTTGATTGATGTAAAGCAAGAACATGATGTTTTATTCACGTATCAGAAAAAAATACATTAATCTTAACAGGGCCGCATTTGAAAGCAATCTTAATAATATTTCAGATGCTTTATTTATTTTATTGTAACGGAGTTAGTAATTGGATTCTTAAATATATCAGAATGTTATAGTTGTGACAAGATTTTAAATAAATATTTAAAAGCGCTGGCAGTTTAGTAAGTTCAATAAATTACATTCAAATCAATTAACGCACGCGAAACAGCGTGTTCATGAAATAGTTTGTTTTGTGTGCAAATAATTGCCTGAATCTACATAATAATTTGCTATAAATATTTGCCATTGTACTGTATATTTACCATAGAACCTTCGTATTAATTAAATTCTAGCTTGTGCCCGCGACTTCGTACGTGCATTTCCCTTTTTATCCGTCCCCATAGGAATTTCAGGAAATTCTCTCTTAGTGCTTCCCTTCACTCGACAAGAAATCTACATGCCAAATTTCAGCTTCCTACGATCAGTATTTTCATCTGTCCGTTGTTTGTCAGTCAGTCACTCAGTAACGGAAGAATTTTATATATTACGGACGACAACATTGGTTAACTTAAGATTCGAACTTCATTCTCGACGATCTCATTAGAGATAAGTAATAAGTACACTATCTACAACTTCAGTAATGAGCAATATGTTGTAACCTTCTCGTAATAATGACCATAATCAATTCAATGATTTCTCACCGACTAATCAGCACCAATAATAATAATTGACAGTTCAAGGTTGTTAGTAGGGCTGTCTATTTATTTTTAACTAGTTGCTGCTCGAGGAAATGTCAAAAATTATCCCAAGGGAATATATTCCCAGGATAAAAATCTATCTTATGTGTTTTCATTCCAGACTATAATCTACCTATGTGCCAAATTTCATCAAGATCCGTTTAGCCGTTCTGACGTGATTGAGTAGCAAACATCCATCCGCAAGTTGCCACATTACCATTGTGAACTAGTACTAAGTTTTTTTTTGAAATAAACTATTATTATTATCCATCCATGCAAACTTTCGACTTTCATTCTTTGATATTAGTTGGGAAGTTAGGATTAAAAAGACTTCACAGAAAATTGATAGAGAGTTCACATTAACGAAAAAGAATATTATTAATCTCTTCTCTAAACTCTTCTCTTGTGGAATATCAAGAAAAAAAAATCGTTAGTTGACTATGTTAGTTTCATCGCTTCTTCTAAACCACGTGACCGATTTTGATATGGTTTTGACTTATATATAGGCCTTCTGACCAAGAGCAATAAACGAGGACGGTTTGTCTATGTAATTACACCAGTACGAAGCCATATCGCTACTAAGTTATAAAAACGTTACTTAAACGCAAAATAGGCTATAATACTATACACGGTGCACGGTTAACAACCCTAGTTCTAAGTGCGGCCCTGTTCTCTGCACTATACGGAAATTTCAGTCCGTCTGTAAGTTAAATCGTTTATTATTTTATGTTGTATAGATCGAGGAAGCTTTTGTTGAGATTACTTTAATAACATAGTAATATGTAGGTGAGATACATACGCAATTATGTGTGCTAATTGCTGATTAATATGTAGGTATAACTATGTGAAGCACATTTAGGTATCGATTGTCTAAGGCTTATGAGGCTCCAACAGACAAATGCGACGCGACCATGCGACTGATGCGACATTGCATTTTAAAAATAAAATCTGTGTATCTGTGTCTTAACTTGGAATATGTATTTACTTTAGCGTCCTGCCATACTAATATTATTGGTTGTCTTGAAAAGATCGCCTTTAGCGATAAGGCCGCCCATTGTGTCACCCTATGTAATGTTTTTTCATCTATCTTTTCTGTAACTTATCATCATCATCTGCCTAGCCTTTTCTCAACTATATTGGGGTCGGCTTCCATTCAAGCCGGATTTAGCTGAATACTAGTATTTTACGATGAGTGGCTGCCTACCAGACCTCCACAACCCATTAATTGGGTAACACGGTACTTCATGGCAAGACTAAAAAAGGCTAGGCAGATGATGATGATGATTGAACGTGGTAATCTCAAGAATGACTGGTTCAAAAAATCATTTAAGTGTTGGATAGCTTTAGGCTGTATAACATCACGCTAAGGCCAATAGGAGCGGAGCATTCAATTTATTATTATTGTTTTTTAAATTATTGTCATTTTTTTTTAATTTAATGAATTTACCTTTTTTAATGAATTGAATTTTGTATTTTTTATCATAACTATTTTTTTTTCAAATTTATTGAATTGTTTTTTTTTAATCAGTGTGCATTATGTTTTTTACTGGTTTTTTTTTTATTATAAAAGCTATCTAATTTTTTTTTGTGAATATGGATCTGGGATGGTCTGAAATAAAGTTTTATTATTATTATTAATGAAAAATGTGACGCAGACGAAGTTGCGTGGGTCAGCTAGTATCTTGATAAGAGGTATGAGGAAGGCTTCAGTCATACCAGTTCCTCTTCACCAGACGAAAATATTTGAATAATTAATTCGTTTTAAGTATGAATCATCTTCACCAAAGAATAACGGTTATTATCATGTCTACAACGAAAAATACATACTTACGAGTTATGTGTCTGTCATGTTAATTTTTTATTAGGTACAAATAACTAGGTAATTAAGTTTGTCTATGAATAAAATTAATGTAGGTGTCTGTTTGTATTCCAGTTATTTCATTCTGTTATCTAATCTATACTAATATATAAAGCTGAAGAGTTTGTTTGTATGTTTGTTTGTTTACTTGAACGCGCTAATCTCAGGAACTACTGGTCCGATTTGAAAAATTCTTTCAGTGTTAGACAGCTCATTTATCGAGGAAGGCTATAGGCTATATATCGTCACGCTAAAATCAATAGGAGCGGAGCAGTAATGAAAATTGTGACGCAAACGAAGTTTCCTAGTTTTTTTCATTTTGACGTGTATTTCTCGTGCTTGTGGTTAGAATTATACCCATAAAAACTTATATACAGTGTGAGTCTTTATAATGTGAACATATGAAAATGAGGGAAACTATGCTTAATTTTATCGACGGAAAAGGTTTTTAAAAAATCATTTTTTTTGTATTTTTATGGATTTAAAAAAAAATTGTTTGCAACAGCGATTATTTATTTATTTATTTAATATTTTTAATGTATAAAAATAAATTAATTAAGTATCATAAATAAATAAATAATATCTAATGATGAATAGGTATTCACTTTTATTATTATTTTGAATTTATTGCAAATGTTACAAATAATACAAAAAAAAATCCTCAATGTCTGACACACGCCAGTTTGATATACTATGCCCATTTCTGTGTAAAATATAGTCATAACAATGTAGTTTATCCTACTATTTAATTCTTCCAATAAAATAATACCTATATCAATTTGAAAATAATAATATCAATCAGTCACTCAGTAAACTGAGTGAGTGAGTGACTGACTGGCAGACAACGCACAGCCGAACCTACTGGTCGTAGGAAGCTTAAAATTGGCAAATACGAGTAGCTTCCTTGGGAAGTGTAGGGCAGCACTAAGAGAAGACTTTCCGAAACTCCTAAGGGAACGGGAAAAATGGGATTTGCGCGTACGAAATCGCGGGCATAAGCTAGTTTTTGAATAAATTTCATACCAAGACCAAAAGTTAGTTAAAGATTAACAGACTTCATAAAAGTCGCGAGTGACGTTAAGTTTACTTTTCATCCGACTACGGTAAAGCCCAAAAGAAGGGTTATGTGTTTTTTAAATTACTTGGTTGACTGATAGAAAATGTCTTAGGCCGTGGACACGAAGACCGCGGCGCGGCGGCGGCGGCGGCGCGACCAGCGGCGCGTTCAAATGTATAGATTTATATGGAAACGTTCACAAAGGCAGAGACGCGGGAGTGGCGCGCACCAGTTGAGCGGTGCCCGCGCGTCTGTAGTGACATAGTCATAGAAAAGCAACATCTCATAACACAACACTACGCACGCCGCTCTAGCGCCGCGCGATCTGCCCGCTGGCTTCGTGAACGGGTCTGCGTCGCCGCGCCGCTGCTGTCGCCGCTGAGTTCACGTCCGCGGCCTTAGTCGCGTAGTATTTTATCGGTTGTTTATCTGTCCGTTAACCACTAACCAACAAATGGCGTTTCGACAAATAGCGTGATAGTGTATCAAGTTCTAAATAAGTAACTAAATATTTTTAAAGAATTTCGTCACCTTTCCGAGCACTGCAATCAGCTTAACCTGTTATATTCTTAACTATTAATCCTGACGGTTATTTACTAGAGCAGTTAAAATGTAATTATATTAAGTACAAGCTCGCAAAATAATGCGCAGCCATTGATCCGCATAGCGATTATAAAAGCTACATAAATGGTCATTGCGAAACTAGCCGACTTCATAAATTCTATGTTATTTGATTTCGAAACTTTACGCTCTGGGTTGTGGCTGCAATTTTCTTATTGGGAATATATTTTTGTGTTACTCGTATTAACAATTGCTATGATAAAGAATGTTTTAAAAACTGCCAGGAGTGACTTGTCCTGCAGTTTAGAGCAATCACCTCGACGAAGTTTATTTCATGGCAAATTTTATTCATCTTTAAGGTGGATGGTGGGTAGCCCGCGAAATGCAAATATTTTTATGTTTTTTGCAATTTTCCGGTCAGTGTGAAGCTGTATGTGGACCAAATACGATCCGCGACCGTAACGCGTATTGAATGATTATTTCAGAAATAATCATTCTTTCGAGCTACATGAACTTAGAGGGCTATATTGATGATTAAAATGGTTATAATTCTTTAGATAAATACGCGTTACGGTCGCGGATCGTATTTGGTCCACATACAGCTTCACACTGACCGGCAAATTGCAAAAAACATAAAAATATTTGAATTTCGCGGGCTACCCTGGAGCATTCACCTTAATTTGAAAATATAGCTTTTTGACAGCAATAGGTACATCTTTGATTTCCCTTTCAGATTATACAGGCGTTACCTTAACTATATTAGCTGCAGATATCCGATTGACTGAGTCGGTCGATTGATCGATTGCAAGCACCTTCATGATAATGCAAGTAGATTGATTCTATCAAACGACCAGTACCTACGAACTTGCATCAACATCTTCGGGACCAATGTCAAATCAACACGAAACATAGAAGGTATCCAAGGACATCTCACGCCAAATCCAGGTCATCGTCAATCGATGCCTTCGCCGTATCCTCGGGATTTACTGGCCCGAGACGATCTCTAACGCACAGTTGTTGAACTGTTGGAGAAATGCATCGAGAGCCCGATCGACCGCCAGATCAAAGTAAAGTCAGACCAAATCAAAGTAAATGGACAAGCATACCCAAACAAAGCGCTCGTTAAACTAATAAATTGGTTAACATTTACAATCTAGCTGTCTTCGACATAAACTTCAAACAACCTTTTATTTTCTATGAAAGACGTAAATTGCAATCTTAATCATAATTCGCAATTGCAGTCAGCAGAAATAAGGGTTTCGAGTGAAGAGTGAAGGCTAGCTTTATGGTGTTTCCGCCTGCCGAAAAGATTTTCCCATACTTTTTATCTTTACAATGGGTTTATCTAAACATCATCATCATCTGCCTCGACTTTTCCCAACTATTTTGGGGTCGGCTTCCAGTCAAACCGGATTTAGCTGAATACTAGTGTTTTACGAGGAGCGGCTGCCTACCAGACCTTCACAACCCATTAACTGGGTAGGTAACACGGTACATCGTGGCAAGGCTGAAGTCAGATTAACTGGCCTGACTATCCGTCTGCCAAAGATCTACAAATTACAGCCGGGACCAACGGCTTAACGTGCTTTCCGAGGCACAGAGGAAACTAGGTATGTTAAGATGGTCACCCATCCACAGACCAACCTTGGCAAGCGTTGCTTAACCTTGAAGATCGACTCGTGCGGCTGTTATTATCTAGCCACGAGCTTCACTCTAGGGTTTACCTAAACATCAGTGGGACTACCCACTGTTGGTCACAGGCCTCCCACAAGTATCGCCACATCGGCTGAACCCTTCTTTATCTGTTCTGTGGCTGAACCTGTGTATCTCAAATTTAGCGGATTCCAGCGACCTTTACAAGGTCATTTTAGACTCTAGTTTGTTACCGCACAATCCAACATTGCGTTTCTGTAAAAACCTCACCTCAGAATCAACCGGCAAATGTGCTCGCTACGTTTCCGTTCACCCAAAAGCAACCTTGCCAACTCTTAATCGAAAACAATAAAAGATGCTCACAACTAACAATAGTCCTTATAAATGCATTAAAACATAAAAGTTAACGACGGCACAATCTAACGCACACAGCAACCTTCGAGCATCGCTTGTAAATAATATAATGTTTTTACATTATAATAAAAAGACAAGAGGTGCCTTGAAGCTTATTGTTGAGATTCAGAGGAAGTGGGCAAGGTAAGACAGTCCCTTTTAGTCATTATTTAGTGCTTTTAACTGCCCTGTTGGTCTCGTTGATTGCAAGCATGACTGCCAAGCATTGCCTAAGTTCAATCACCAGATCTGGCAAAAAGTTTTTTTTTTTTGTTTGCTCTTCTCAGAGATGACAGAGACAAAGTCTACGACGGAGCATGCTTACGTAGAAGGAGCCTTCACTCTAACTTTGAAGAGTGCGTCTGTGTTTCCGAACGCATACAATATCTTTAGGATTGTATGCGTTCGGAAACACAGACGCGGGCAAAGAGTTCCTCTCCTTTGCTGTGCGCATTATAAAAGACGTTTGGAAACGCTTAGTGCGACCATCTGAATTATTTTTGATATATTGAACCCGTAGGCAAAACAAAGTCCTTTGTTCAACATAAATGACTAACTAATCCCATTACTTTACTCAAATAAGGAGTGCATAAAACCAACTGCTATTTCAAGCTGAGCCATTATTTATAGATACTACAGAATACTAAGATGCTACACGCAATGAAGATAAAATCTTAGATTTATCTAGCACGAACATCATAGTGTCTTTGCTTTTAAAGTTGTAAGTAGGTAGGCACAGATCAGGGAACGTCGCACCGGCCACGGCTTGAAATGCCATTGCAAATAATATTTATGGCGAAGAATACAAGTTTCGACTGTTTTAGCCCTAGTCAGAACGGGAAACATGCACGTATTTTTATTAGCAGAAAATAACTAACTAGCTCTAGTAATTTTTTTTTTTATATATTCGTCTGCGCTAAAGTAAGAAAGCTCCAAAGTTTATACCGCTTGTGTCGCATTTATGCGACACATATTTCCGTGCCCCAACCGCTCGTGTCGTATTTCTGCGACAGAGAACATGCATGATTTTTTCGTTCTATTTTCATCCTATTAACTCCGTGGTACAACTGTAACCATTACAAAATAGATAAATTATTTACAACAATTTTAACAACAAAGGTATTATTTTACCGATTTAGGTTACACAAATACGCCCATTTATATTTGTACCATCTGACATAGCAAATGACGTTTTCGCGAGAGGGACATATCTGTTTAGCTCTGTTATACATGTCGTGCCCGTTTTTCTCATTCCCGTAGGAATTTCGGAAAATCCCCACAACATAAACACTGCTGAAGGAATCCATGTGACAAATTTCAGCTTTTAACCAGTATTTTACAACCAGTATTTTACAACCAGTATTTTACAACCAGTATTTTACAACCAGTATTTTACTACCAGTATTTTACAACCAGTATTTTACAACCAGTATTTTACAACCAGTATTTTACAACCAGTATTTTACAACCAGTATTTTCGGCTGTGCGTTGTCTGTCAGTCATTCAGTCAGTCTAGTCACCATGAACGGAAGATTTTTATTTATATTGATTTGACAATACCGTCTCATCTAGAAAGTGTCCGCAGAAGCGTCTCGTATCTCTGTGGTGGTTGTACGTCATTTCATCATTATTTTCCGATAATTTACTACAAAGAAGCGTAGTGAATTAATTAATAGTTTGCATTACCTAATGGCGATTCGATTAAATTGTATTAAAAGAAAAAGTAATTGTATTGGTTAATGTTCAACCGGGGTAATCTCAATTAAAATTATGCTGCTGATGTAACAAGAAAACCGCCATTAGAAGCCACGCTTTACGTGAATTTAAAGATATCAAGTTTTTATTTTGTTTTTTACAATTAATAGGCACGCGTTTGACCACTATCTCACCTGATGGTAAGCGATGATGTAGTCGAAGATGGAGCACGCTTGCCTAGAAGTAACCTATTCACTCTTGACTTAAAGACTCCCAGGTTGTAGCTATCAGGAAACACAGACTCCGGCAGGGAATTCCACTCCTTAGGCTGTACGCACAATGAATGTAAATAAAGGCCCGGAATTAAGTTCCGAGTACTTTGGAAGCTTCAATTAGCGGGGTCTTCGCAAAATCATAATTTCTTCATGGTTGAATTTATCTTAAACTTAAAGGCTTGAGGAAGGCTTTTGCCGCGGTGAGACAGTATCGTTTTATGCTACGGGCACACGACCGTAATATGACAATAATTATGGCCATAATTGGTCTTTTTCAGTTGCTGTTGTTACAATTCTGTTGTCATAATTATTGCCATAAATCTGTACTGTGGCCGTAGCATTAGAAAAAAAAAAACATACTTAATAAATATTTGCTATAGTATTGCGAAGGTTTTTATTTTTTTAAGGGTGGGACATCATCAAATGACTCCTCCCGCTATGGGTGGAGCGGAAGGGAGTATCAGACTCTTACTGACTAAAACCCATCCGTGTTCCTCCTAGTGCCCTTTGCGTTCCAGGGTACGGTGCCTCTTTCGAACGGATTCCGAACCCCGGCAAGCCCTGGCCCCAGCACGCCAGTATTGCGAACGCTTGACAAATCAATCAACCAAGCCAACACAAACATTTAATATCTTAGTTTTTGTTACAATCCGCACGGAAATGCCATAGCCAATAAAGGAAGTCGGTCAGAGATCATGTGTCAACATGCCATAGTGTTGATACTCTGCAAATATGTACAGACAACATGTCTGCAACGCTTGCCATACCAGACATTTGCGTAATACGTAATGTCGGAGTAAAAGACTGCATTGTTTGAGTAGTAGTTTTAACCGATTTCAAAAAAAGAGGAGGTTCTCAATTAGGTTGTATTTTTTTTTATGTTTGTTACCTCATAACTCCGTCATTTATGAACCGATTTGAAAAAATCTTGTTTCATCTGGAACATTAATTTGGTGACAATGGGGCCAATCGGGAAGTATACCCTTCCCGATTGGCCCCATTGTCACCAAATTAAAATCTGATGATGGGGTCCCATGAAAATCGAGGGCAACCCTCAAATTTTACAGGCACATTTAATGTTTTTCATTAACTTTCTAACGCAATTTGATATTTGTGCCTGGTAATAAAATAAAATAAAATATTGTATATCTGTTTGTTGTTCCAAATAAAAAAAAATAAAAAAATTATCTTTCCACAACACCTTATAAGTATATTAGAAATGGAGTAGAATACGCCCGTAACTAAGCCCGAAAATACGGGCTTCGGGCTTAAAGAGTAGCCTCCGACAGCCGTAGTGTGCTTTACCTACCAATAATTTACACTTGAAATTAAATTTAGATATTAATATTCTCTCCATCTTGAAAATTGCGTGACATAGCGCTTAGCCAAATCAAATTCTAAGTAGTAGTAGCGTTTATTAATCTCGGCCTTAGACATCGCTGAATTTCATTCAGAGCTGAAATGAAAATTAATCTCTGGCACTCTGTAAGTAATAAACTTTTGTAGTGATTAAAACGGTTCAAAAACAGCATTTATCCGAAAATAAAATTACTATTAAAGAAATTCTCAAATGTAGTCAGTCTTCATTACATTCAATAAAATGTCCATTTCAATTACATGAAATAAAATTCTTTTCGAATGAATGTATGAGTTGAGTAATGTACAGACACCATCGCAAATTAATTTGGAGTACATTTCGATGTTATATCCTGTGGTTTTCTGTTCGTATTTACATGTTATTTGCATTTATTTGTTTTGTGCATTTGTATTCATCCATCTTTTACAATGTCGGTAGTTTCTTTTTGGCATAGTAAAATTATATATTTCCTAGATTTATAAGTGACAGCTGCGTACTCTTTTCAATCAATAACTTTTACACACATTTGCTAATATTTCCCTTAACAGTAACTACATGTAGTAACATGAGATGACAAGAAATTCAGATAATTTTTTGGCCGTGTTAAAAATATAAAAAAAAATTTCGAACTATTGTGTTAAAAATAAACTCCAGCTAAATATCTCAAAATGTTGTTGTATGAGCTTCACAAAGAAAATGAATGTTGTAAAATATCCATACTCTCTAAATAACATAAACCTCAATAGAGTGTCAATGGTACGAGATCTTGGCGTGTTACTAGATGAGAAGTTACACCTTGATACTCATATTGCTAACATCGTGGGTAATGCATTCCGAATGTATGGCTTTGTTATGAGGACTGCAAAAGAATTTAAGAGTCCGGATACTTACCTGTATCTTTATAAATCTTTAATTCGATCACAACTTGAGTACGCAGTTTCAGTGTGGAGCCCTCATTATAACAAATATTCTGACATTATCGAGAGAGTTCAAAGAAAATATTTAAAAACTATGCACTACCGATGTTTTCGATCTACTTTGCCTTACGAAAGCCTACTTGAAAGGTACAAACTCATGGAATTAAAAAGCAGACGCTTACAGCTGGATGCAATGTTTTTGTTTGATATCTGTAATAATTCCTACGATTGTCCAGATATTACCAATAAGTTGTTTTATGTGGTTCCAAGAAAAGCGATGATGCGTAGTGTACGTGAACGACCTGTATTTGCCGTATCGTCATGTAAGACAAATGCAGGACTACGTGCGCCTTTGCGACGACTCACAAGTAATTTTAATACGTATTTTAAGAATCTTGACTTGTTTGCCGATTCTGCTAGGACATTTAGAAAACATGTAATAGAAATAATAGTCTCCATAGAATCCCCCTGAATTTACCTAACATCATTAATATTTTATTTAACTCAAAAGTTAACCAATGTATGTTTTTTTTTTTTTTTTTTTGTATTTTCTCCTCCTTTTTGATTGCCATGTTAATTTTGTTTTTAACTGATAATTATAGTAATAGTAGATAATGATACAAAACCAGCATGACGTAGTTTTAAGGATTACAATCTAGATATTCTGTGAATAACGTAGTTGGATATACATTAGTAAAACTGTCTTATTGTAATTCCATATATAAAATATTGTATATCTGTTTGTTGTTCCAAATAAAAAAAAATAAAAATAAAAAAATAATCATCATCATATGTTGCTGAGCTGATGATGGAAGGTATAAATTAGGATCTGATGATGAGATCCCATGAAAAATGTTTGTTCAGCGATATTTTCGCCAATTGTCAGCCGATTTGGATGATTATTTTTTTGTTTGTAAGACTATTTTCCTGGACTGGTCCCGTTTCAAGTTGGTGAAGATCTGACAAGGAACTTCGGAGGTAGGCAACGGAACTCTTCAATAAATGATAGCAAATGGATCGGGATTGCTGAAATCGCATGTTTTTTTAGTGTTTACACCAGTTCGTAACATAACACTGTCATTATTTTATTTGTAATGGGTTTGCTCTTGACTCTAGTCTATGTCAGAGATGACAGAGACAAAGTCTACGATAGAGCGAGCTTACCCAGAAGGAGCCTGATCACTCTAACTTTGAAGAAATTAGGGTTTTAAGCGTTCGTAAACACAGACGCAGGCAGATAGTTCTCTCTTAGAGCGAACTTGTGGAATAGCAACAAGGTAAGGATGGTAGGTGGCAGTGCGTCTGGATGTGCGATGGTAGAAGCCCATTTGACAATACTAGTATCTACATAGTGTATACATAGGTTTCTTTTTAGAGTTCCGTACCCGAAGGGTAACCAACGGAACCCTATTACTAAGCCTCCGCTGTCCGCCCGTCCGTCCGTCTGTCTGTCAGCAGGCTGTATTTCAAGAACTGTAATAGGTAGAGCGTTGAATTTTTTTTGTTAATTTACCGATTGTGTATTTCTTTTGCCACTATAACAACAAATAATAAAAATTAAGGTTTATGGTACGGAACCCTTCGTGTGCGAGTCCGACTCGCACTTAGCCGGTTTTTTTTATTTGTAATGGGTTTGCTCTTGACTCTAGTCTAGGTCAGAGATGACAGAGACAAAATCTACGGTGGAGCGAGCCTACCCAGAAGGTCATAAATGACTAGCCTTTTTACCAAGTTCTATGTTGCTGTTGGCATTTAATCGAACGTCGAACACAATTAAACAACAAATAAGTTTGAGTTATAATAAGAGTCAATTACTAATTGTAAATTTATTTAATCGCTGAACCTTGAACTAAAACTTTAATCAGCACAATCAGTCTATTCGAATAAAGAAGAAGAAACATTCAAGCTTCATTGAGTCAAGACACAGGTCACTGGCCTTCAAGGATGATTTGAATTGATAAAAAAATAGCTGTCACGTAACGCCCAGCAGATATCAAGCGTCTATGTTAATATTAGAATATTAGAATCCCATCAAAAAATAGATGTGAAAATGAGAGCCAATGAAGTTCAATGTTTATAATATCCGTGATTGTCGACTTCAGCGAAAAAAGAATGATGAAATCTAATATACCGCTATAACAACAAATAATAAAAATACGATGGTAAGGAACCCTTCATGTGCGAGTCCGACTCGCACTTGAACGGTTTTTTTTTTATTTAGCTAATACTAGTTTAGATTACTTTCATACGCTAATCAAAACAATCGATAATACTTTAAAATAATAAAAAAAATCATTGAACAATGGTAATTAATTAGCATATCCATAGCAATAAGCATTGGTCTCGGTTTGGGCAATCCATTCGATTCGGCCTGCAAGTTACGCGCCGATAGACAGCCAATCAATTTAAAACTCTGTGATAGCATTGTCAACGTTCATTTTAATTATAGACGGTAATTATTCCATTGTTTGGAAAGTTCATAACGTAACTCTTCACGCCTGTTGAGGCAAGAGGATCAGTTGTAAATATTTCTCGCGCTTTTATTAACGGTACCTTGTGTGGAAATTTACAAAAACCAGCCACTTGTCTGGTTTTTTGCAATTCGGACTCTCACAAGGGTTCCGTACCATAAACCGAAAAAAAAACACGTTTCTTGTATGGGAGCAGCCTTTATTATTTAATTTATTTTTTACTATCGGTAGCGGCAATAGAAATACACACTCTGTGACAATTTCAGCTGTCAATCTATGTATTACGGTTCTTGAGATACAGCGCGCTGACAGACAGACGGACGGACGAACAGGAGGCTTAGTAATAGGGTTTCGATCGTATCGGGTAAAGAACCTTAAAAAAAAATTGTCGTCATTTATAACATTTCTATATGTTCATTTCAGTAGCGGGAAAAGTGAGAACACCAACATTATCCACCACTAATTTACATTAAAATAATTACATATATTTGTAAACATTTGTAATCCGTTAATTACTATGTAATATTACCTACTGATATAATCGCTTAGACACATGTAATACTTATTATAGTTAGGTGTATTCCGGAAATTAATAGATTTTATCTAAAACAACGGATTTGAGGAGCTCGTGGCTAGATAATAACAGCCGCACGGGTCGATCTTCAAGGTTAAGCAACGCTTGCCGAGGTTGGTCTGTGGATGGGTGACCATCTTAACATATCGAGTTTCCTCCGTGCCTCGGAAAGCACGTTAAGCCGTTGGTCTCGGCTGTCATCTGTAGATCTTTGGCAGTCGTTACGGATAGTCAGAAGCCAGTAAATCTGACTCCAGTCCTGCCATGAAGTACCGTGTTACCCAGTTAATGGGTTGTGGAGGTCTGGTAGGCAGCCGCTCCTCGCAAAATACTGGTATTCAGCTAAATCCGGCTTGACTGGAAGCCGACCCCAATATAGTTGGGAAAAGGCTGGCAGATGATGATCTAAAACAACGGATTTCTTACACGTTGATGATATTTATAAAATAAATTACAATAAATCTAGCTTTTTCCTGCGACTTCGTACGCCTATATTTCCCGTTCGCGTATGTATTTCGAGAAATCCCCTCTCAGTGCTCCCAAATGACCAATGGTTTCAGCTGCTTAAATATATATTGATATTTACAACAAAATAATAATCCTCCGGAACTAATTTCGGTCGCGATGACCGGAACGAAAATTAGCAAAAAAGTCGGGAATTTATCATTAAGTATAATATGTCCCATATTATAAATTTATCATTACAATATGGGACATATTATTATTTATTAGATAAATTCTCTACCCTCTCTCTCTATGTCGGATTGTCGTTTCTCGGTGAAACGGCAATCCAACACACTCGGGTGGCACAAGACCAAAAGGTGTTCCTGCCTTGCGAAGTACGGTACAATCACTCCACCATCTCCCAAACTCCTGGTTGCTGCTGAGAAATTCCTAATGGAAAAATCCTAGGAACTAGGAATTTGTTCGAAAGAGTCACCGTGGCCTTGGAACGCTAAAGGGACAATGAGTTTTAGCCTGTAAGAGTCTGACACTCCCTTCGCTTCGCCCAGAACGGAAGGATTAATTTAACGACATGCCAATCTATACAAAAGGAGTACCTCAAGCTCAGTAGTCGTGGCTATGACCACAAACTAGGCAATATTGAATGGATAGAATAGGTATTGAGGTTTTATGATTATCTAGTGTAGGTAACACTAAATAATCATCATCATCATCATCTGCCTAGCCTTTTCCCAACTATATTGGGGTCGGCTTCCAGTCAAACCGGATTCAGCTAAATACCCGTATTTTACGAGGAGCTGCCTACCAGACCTCCACAACCCATTAAATTGGGTAACACGGTATTTGTTGGCAAGACTGGAGTCAGATTTACTGGCTTCTGACCAACTACTAAAGTTCCACAAATGACAGCCGGGACCAACGGCTTAACCTGCTTCCACAGACCAACCTTGGCAAGTGTTGTTTAACCTTGAAGATCGACCTGTGCGGCTGTTATTCTTTAGCCACGAGCTCCTCAAGGTAACACTAAATAATAATCTATTGAAAAGAATTCCCTGATACGACTTTTTCGCTGAAAGAACAATGAAAATTGTTTTAATTAAAAACCCCGTGCACGGAGTAAATGAAGTATGCCAATGATAAGATTGGAATTGATAAGAGATTATATACGATTGAAGGTACTACTGAGGTACATAACTGAAATCTCTCTAAATTTCAGGGGGCTAAAAAGGCCACTTTAGGAAAATAATATTACTCGTAGAATCATAATATTAATCACACATCATCTGCCTAGCCTTTTCTCAACTATATTGGGGTCGGCTTCCAGTCAAACCGGATTTAGCTGAATACCAGTATTTTACGTGAAGCGGTTGCCTACCAGACCTCCACAACCCATTAAATGGGTAACACGGTATTTCTTGGCAAGACTGGAGTCAGATTTACTGGCTTCTGACAATCCGTAACGACTGCCAAAGTTCTACAAATGACAGCCGGGACCAACAGCTTAATGTGTTTTTCCGAGGCACGGCGGAAACTCGTTATGTTAAGATGGTCACCCATCCACAGACCGACCTTGGCAAGCGTTGCTTTACCTTGAAGATCGACCAGTGCAGCTGTTATTCTCACCCAATATTAATCACACAACAATCTGTAAAAAAATTTCATCTTTATTGCTAACGTATTAGGTTCAAGGTTGATTGGGAAAAATTGACAGTGAAGGCTACTCTTCACGCTACCGTGATTTGCTATCTGATTCTGCAAAAATGGTATTTTTAGACGCCCAGTGCATTGGATTCGGAAAAAAAATGCTATAACGAAATTCTTCCGATACTGATGAGTGATTGACAGACAACGCACAGACGAAACAACTGTTCGTATAAAGCAGAAGTTTTGCATATAGGTTCTTTGGGGAGTGCAATAAGAGAGGATTTCCTGAAATTCCTACGGGAATGGGAAAAACCGGGATATGCGCGTACGAATACGACTGAGTGTCTGACAGACAACGCACAGCCGAAACTACTGGTCTTAGAAAGCTGTAATTTGGCATATAGCTTCCCAACATTCCGTAGGGGAGCACTGAGAGGATTTGCGGAAACTACTACGGGAACGGGAAAAAGTTCTGTTCCCGGTCGGTCGGTCGGTCAGGGGTCGGGTCGGGGGGTCGGGGCAAGGTCGGGGAAGAGTTTCGTTCTTTCGGTATACTTTTGTCTACCTCTAGGAGAACAAGCGCGATGTTATGCATATTATAAACCTTTTTCCTTCTGCACCAAAGACCTCTAGATTCTTTTACAAACTTAAATAGCCCAAAGTGAAATGATTACCGAGAACGACCGAGGTTGTTATCAAGGCTGCTCTGAAATTAATCAATCAATCCGGTACAATAATTATGATAATGTTACATAGATTTACATTGTCATATGATTACTATTACTATTACTATAGATCTAAATCAAAATCTGGGCACCTTCCTGAGAGGTCGGAGAGTACAAGACCAATATGAGGAGTCCTTTGCCTATCACTGGGACATCGTAAGCTGACTAAAAAAAATATTATAAAGAGAAACAAAGTCTACGATGGAGCGAGCTTACCCAGAAGGAGCATGTTCACTCTGACTTTGAAGAGTAGGGTTGTAAGCGTTTGGAAACACAGACGCAGGCAGAGAGTTCCACTCCTTTCCTGTGCGAATTATAAAAGACTTTTACGTCGAGTACAGTAAGTGGGCGGTTTGCCACCTTTGTTAGACTTTGTAGAATATAACCTTGAAGTTACGGGATATACATAATAATTAATGTTACAGCTATAGTGCGGCGCATCTTCCGCATACAGAAGAACAAGTGTTATTTCCTTTTTGTACACCTAAAAAGATGATTTACTATTTCCATGTGAGGGCTAACCTTAATAGTTTTTTATGATTGCTAATAAAACATTTTTGTATCCAATTAACATGATAAGGGGAACATTGATCACTATTTTGTGTGTATTGTAATTTCCTGTGACACAAAAGGTACTATTATCTATACTTATATATAAAGCTGAAGAGTTTGTTTGTTTGTTTGTTTTACTTGAACGCGCTAATCGCAGGAACTACTGGTCCGATTTGAAAAATTCTTTCAGTGTTAGATAGCCCATTTATTGAGGAAGGCTATATACTACTCTGTCAAGAAAGTACCGGGAAAAGATCAATAATACAAAAAATGTCTGTTATTCATCCCAATTTATTTTATCACCTTCAAAGTATGCTCCTTTAGAAACGATACACTTGCGCCAACGAATAATCCATTCATCAAAACATTTTTTAAACGCTGCTTCCGGAATTGAGTTCAATTCTCGCCGCGAATTCTCCTTTATGTCTTCTATCGATTGAAAACGGGTGCCACGAAGTGGTAATTTGAGTTTAGGAAAAAGAAAAAAGTCAGCAGGAGCCATATCTGGTGAATATGGTGGTTGCTGGATGGTATTTGTTGAGTGTTTGGTTAAAAATTCGTTCACAATGATAGCTTTGTGTGAAGGCGCATTGTCGTGGTGCAAAATCCAAGAATTTTCTTTCCACAAATCTGGCCTTTTTCGTCGAATTTGCTCTCTTAAACGCCGCATAACGCTCAAATAATATTCTTTATTTACCGTTAGACCTTCCGGTAAGAATTCAGAGTGCACAACACCGCGATAGTCAAAGAAAACAGTCAACATGACTTTGACTTTTGATCGACTTTGGCGTGGTTTTTTCGGTTTCGGTTCAGTTGGAAGGCGCCACTCCGAAGCTTGTTGACTAGTTTGCATGTCAAACTCGTACACCCACGTCTCGTCACCAGTAACAATGCGTTTCATGAATGTTGGGTCCGAACTGACTCGTTCTAGCATGTCCTCAGCGACTTTCATGCGATTGAGTTTTTGGAGAAAATTCAGATCTTTTGGGACTAGCCGAGCAGCAACATGTTTCATACCCAAATGATTAGTTAAAATGGTACGGATCGACTCGTGAGATACAGAAAGTTCGGCGGCTATCTCTCTCAGAGTTGAATGGGGATTTTCAGTCACTATTTCCTTCACTTTTGCGATGTTAACTTCAGTTGCAGACGTTGACGGCCTACCAGAGCGAGGCAAATCTTCCATCACATCTCGACCGCTTTTGAACGCTTTGAACCACTCATAAGCACGAGTTTTTGATAAAGTCGATTCACCGTAAGCCTTCTGTAACATTTTCAGTGACTCCGAACACGAAATTCCATTGGCGATACAAAATTTAAGACAAACTCTTTGTTCGATATTTTTGTCCATTATGAAATTCGCAATACACACTATATATGATATTACTAAAACCAGCACTGTATTTAATATAAATAACAGATGCAACTCAAACTCCGCGCCAAAATGGAAAACAGTTGTGCCAATCTAACAACTACAAAAAAACAAAAAATTGACTTTGGAACCATAAACAAATCATCCATTCCCGATACTTTTTTGACTGAATGTATATCATCACGCTGATACCAATAGGAGCGGAGCAGTAATGAAAATTGTGACGCAAACGAAAGTAGTGTGTGATAAAATAGGTTAAAGGGCATCAGAATAATTTTGTTCAAAAATATACATACGTATTTATTTGTTTCCTACATGCCCTTGCAATAGGGTAGACGACTTATAAAAAACTCTGAATACTCCGTCAGATAGAATTCTAAAAAATATTGGACATGTATTTTTTCTCTTTTCAAGAAAACAAAACATTAAGACATAAGTTAAAAATGAAAATTTTAATTGTTGTACATTAATTGTGTTGTTTTGTTGTATGTGACGTAATTTTATGTTTGAATTTTAATTTAATGATTCCAATTTAACTTCTCGGTAATAATTAATTAATTTAATTTATGAATTTCAGTTTAATTTTACTTTTTTTTTTTTTTTTTTGTGTGTGTGATTTTAATTGTATTGAAATGGGAGTAAATAACCTGAATAAACGAATTTCATAAATAAGAAATAAATAAGTTACAGTGCGTTTAAAACTCGTGTGACGTTACTTTTAAAAGCTTTCATTTAACTTGCAATGTATGTATGTATGTATGTATGTATGTTTGTGCGGGTGGAATCTTGCTACTCAATTTTGAAGCAGATATCTTCAACCGATTGAGTTGAAATTTTGTATGCACGTTTATTCTGGATGACAATACACGATAAGCTGTGTGATGTCATTCTAAATCCAATATGGCGGACCCTCCAAGATGGCGGAATAGTTTTATTTAATGCATTTCTACAATATGGGTATCTAATAAAAGGACTTGTTGAGAGTAACTCGAAAAATAATGTGACGTCATTCTTAATCCAATATGGCGGAACATCCAAGATGGCGAAATAGTTATTTTAATGCACTTCTACATTATGGGTATCAAATCAAAAGGCTTTTTGAGAGTAACTCGAAATAAGTAAAAAATAAATTAAAAGATAAAAAACTCTTTTAAAAAAAGCATTTCATTAAATTTTCTAAAAAGAAAACAAGAAAATTTTCGCGTGGTTTAATTAAATTCTTATAAGTAGTTACTTACGCAAACCTCGCGACAAGCTTTTATCATTTTGATTTTTTTAATTTTAAAGGAAAATTTTATTTTCTTCTTTTTAGAGCATTTAAATAAAAGATTTTTTTTGAAGTATTTTTTTCCTTTTTTTACAAACAAGTCACGTCACCAGCCCCCACTCCTGATCCTTGATGCATATTGTATTTGTAAAATTTTATAACTTTTATAAAGCAAAAAAAAATACTTTTCCAATATTATTCGATAATTCAACTGATCGACTAAATATAATTATAGTTTTTTTACCAAGGAATCATCCCTATTCGGAGATTAAATTAATTACCATGCGACTCATATAGGGTGTGTTCCGAAATACAAACAGTATACTGGCCAGTGCTCATGTCGTCATGATATTTGTCTCACCAGAGGCCTTAGTGCGAGTTTTTTAACGTTCTCGATCGCGTAAGCGTAAACGTCAATTTGTATTGAAACTGGACAAGCGCCGTCTGGTGACAATAACGGTAAACCTTTTTTTTTCTATACAATTTGACATAAGCGAACGTTTACGTTAACGCGTTCGAGTGCGTTAAAAAACTTACACTAAGCCCTCTGTACAAAATTGTGGCACACCAGTATAACAATGGCGTCGTAAACATGACGTCTTGACCAATGGCCAGTATGTTTTATATTTCGGAACACACATATAGGGAAGTCACCAGGTTTACCAACATAACAAAAAAAACTAAGCAAATTAGACCTTTACCTTCTTTACGTTGACACAGAGTGCCCTTGCAAGGTTGGTAGACTTGCGTCAATGACTTAGACCAAGTCTGATAGTTTTACTAATAAGTTTATTGTAATTCTGTCCGAGTGGGATTACACAAAGAATTGACATAATATTTAAGCGGACAATGTACTGACAGACAGCTGTTTTAGAATTGTTTATGTATTTAGTCTTTGTTGTCTTGGAAAAAAACGTAAATGTAGAATTTATATCGCACACGATGAGACGACGATTTTTTCTAAGCAACGTTGAGATGTTTACATAAAAATAAAATGCTAATAAACAGATTTTAGGCGATTGACAAACTCAATAAAAGTTTGCTCGAAGTAAAGTATTAATGATACAGGAAAGCATAACCTCTTTCTTTTTGGGGTTCCATACCTAAAGGGTAGCCAACGGAACCCTATTACTAAGCCTCCGCTGTCCGTCCCTCCGTCCGTCTGTCTGTCAGCAGGCTGTATCTCAGGAACCGTAACAGGTAGCATAAGCATAATCAGCCTATAATGTTCCCACTGCTGGGACACCGGCTTCCTCTCGATAAGAGGGAGTGGGCCGTACTCCACCACGCAGGCCCAGTGCGGGTTGGTAGATGTCACATGTCTTTGAATTGTTGGTTCTAGGACATGCCGGTTTCCTCACGACGTTTTCCTTCACCGTTTTGAGAGCAGTGGTGATGAAATAATTTACACAAAGTAAAGCGCCTACCTGGGTTCGAACCTACGACCTACGACTTGTAAGTCGCAACTATTACCACCGGGCCACCACTGCTCTCATCGCGTAATAGGTAGACAGCTGAAATTCTCACACATTGTGTATTTCTCTTGCCGCTATAATAACAAATAGTAAAAATTAAAGTATACGGTACGGAACGCTTCGTGTCAAGTCCGTCTCGCACTTGACCGGTTTTTTTTTTGTATAATCAAGAGGGCGAAATAAAAAAGATATGACGATATCTTAAATGACGTATTTAAACGGGAAGGAAACCCACCAAAAAAACCCGAATTTCTCCATCTTCACGGAAATAAATCTTTTTATTTTTATACCATCTGTCACCTACTGTGACCAAGCATTTACAGTAAAAACTTAATTTCGTACAGTTTTCGTCCTCATTCACAATCTTGCTAAATTCAACTTTGACTTTGCCTGATTTCCTCATGTTTAAAGCCGTATAGGAGACGAATCAATTGTTACAACTGGGCACTATTCCAGATCTTAGGCTGTTGCTAAGAAATTCTAAAGATATGGAAAAACCAAGTAACACTGCCCGAACCGAGGTTCGAACTCGGGATCTCTTGCTCCGGAGTAGCACTTGCTATCATTAACCCAATTAAACAAGTGGATTCAGTGGGTGGTGAAAAATTTAATTGGTCCATCATTTATATTATCAAAAAATATTTGACCCGTTCTTTTTCCTTTTGTTACGTAAACCAAAACTGACGGAGATGCGACGCTTTTAAAATTCCCAATACATCACGCCGTGGTATAATTTGTACTGCGTTTTGACGTCACGAGCCTTCTGAGTTTTAACTGCCTAAGAGGTTGTTGGTGTTTTACAAATAATCCTGTATAAGAATTAGCATAGCACAACTAGCATAATGCACTGAGGAGTTCGTGGCTAAAGAACAACTGCCGCAAGGGCTGATCTTCATTCAAGGTTAAGCAACGCTTGCCATGGTGGTTCTGTGGATGGGTGACCATCTTAACATAGCGAGTTTTCTCCGTGCCTCGGAAAGCACGTTAAGCCGTTGGTCCCGGCTGTCATTTGTAGATCTTTGGCAGTCGTTACGGATAGTCAGAAGTCAGTTAACTGACTCCAGTCTTGACAAGAAGTAGCGTGCTAACCAGATAATGGGTTGTGGAGGTCTGGTAGGCAGCCGCTCTACGTAAAATACTGGTATTCAGCTGAATTCGGTTTGACTGGAAGCCGACCCCAATATAGCTGGGAAAGGGCTAGGCAGATGATGACTAGCATAGTTCAATACCCAAAACATTACTCAATTTCCCACACACAAACGTTAAACTCTTTCGAAATTCTTCACATGTGTGTGAAAAATAACAATTGTACGAGAAGTAAGATTTTCCCAGGGATACAAAAGGTAGTAGGCGCCAGTTGAAATAGTCTCCCAGACAATATGTCGCCGAGTTGTCATTATGACGTATCTTGAACTTGTATTTAAAAAGTTCAACAGTCAGAGGTAAAATTCCATTTGTACTAGACTAAAAATAAACTTATATTGTACTCAACCACATATTATAAAGAGGTAATATATTTGTTTGTAGTTCGAGGTAATATCTGCAAGAATGGCCAAGCTAGTAGTCAATAATAAAAGATACCTCAACCATAGAGAGACGAATTAGTAGACTATGGTGGCGCAATTTTACCAGCGACATGACGTCACGCGTGTTTACAACAATGAAGATGATACAAATTCCATTTTTTTACGTGAAAAAAGAATAAAAACGTGTCTAAAATTTTTGGAAATCTATCTGAAGAACTAGATAATTATATTTTTTCAGTAAAATACCCTATTCATAAGATGTAGAGTACCTCTTTTCATTATTCGTACAGCCAAGAAGAGGTATTCCCTTACTCTTCCTAAGTACAACACGGGAAACTTGTGTCAGAATGAGATGTCCTGATTAGGTACTTCACTAGGATTTTCGCTAGGTCGTTAGTAGGTTACCAAAGTGTGTTCTGTACCTAAGCCACTCTAACAGATATGAGAGCTCGCCCACGTCCGATAATCGGCAACCGATTTTTGTAGGAGAAAAATGGAACGTACTGATTGCCATAGTGCAACGCACATTTCCTACAAAAAAAAATCGGTAGTTTTTACCTAGCAAGGAAAAGTATAGAGTGCAGTGGTAGCCCGGTGGTAATGGCTGCGACTTACGAGTTGTAGGTCGTAGGTTCAAATCCAGACAGGCGCTTTTTTAAGAAAAACTTCGTGAGGAAACCGGCATATCCTAGAACCAAAAATTCGAACACATGTGACATCTACCAACCCGCACCGGGCCTGCGTGGTGGACTATAGGCCACTCCCGCTCGCAAGAGAGGAGGCCTGTGCTGTGTCCCATCAGTGGGAACAATATAGGCTGATTATGTGATGTAAGGAAAAATAAGCCCGATTATCGGTAGGTACTACAAAAAGTCTGACGTGGGCGGACAGCGTCATAATCGAGATTCCCATTGGTTACCAACTTATAAAGTGCTCGATCAATGACAAAATAAATACGATCCCTTAAGGACACATGTGTCGTGACACTGTCTGCGAAGACATTGTCTGCCGACTCTCACAATGCATCGCCTTGAAGTTCGTGCACAAACGGCTCGGAAGTGAGTGGCGATGCAAGGTTTTCGACAATTACTTACTCATTTGGGTCAGAACTAACCGTTTACACTTGACCTCTCAGTCCAAACACATGTTTGAAGTAAACAGACTATTTTAAATTAGCCAGTAGCAAGTAAAAAAGAAACATATTTTTTGTATCGTGTAGATTTAACAAGATATTGTTAATTGATTGTTAATCACGGTTGTTTTAGTTTTTTTTTGTTAAGAAAACAAAAGGATTGTTTTTTGTTATTTTGTTAAGTTATTTAAGAAGGCCATCTTCTTAATAGGATGTCATAAATATGATTTAAAAATACAATAGATATAATCTCTCGTTAGCATGTAGGTTCCTTTGGGAGTGTAGGGGAGCCATTAAGAGAGGATTTCTCGAAATTCCTACGGGAACGGGAAAAAACGGGTACGAAGTGGCGGGCAAAAACTAGTTATTTATAAATGCTAAATTGAATACCTATATTTGTTACGCTGCACTGATGACGCCTTAACCGATTTTGATGTATTTTGCTACAGAAAAAAAGAAAAAAAAAACGAAAGAAAACACATTTATTCTGCCAGAATAGACGCACAAAAACACAAAGTTAAAAGAAAATCACTGGAGATGGTTAAAGTAATTTTTTATTTCCTAAAAATGTAAATGCGGACGAAGTCGCGGAGAAAAAGTAACTCGTACTGTAAAGTCGATCCTACACGTACTAGTTTTTACGCAGCTGCGCGGCTAAGTGCTAAAATCCGCTGTGCCTACTAGTTCCAGCCTATCCGGGGACGCTCCCCAGCTATTATCAATTGTATGCGTCCTATAAATTAATTTAGATGCACATTCGCTCGACAAACGTCAGCATGCATTTTATGAGCCGTTAAGCAATCTATGAAACGTCCATAAGGCGTTTGTCGGGACAGAGGCTACTCTGCAAACACACACACATACGTACATACACATACACATACGGACATTATGTTATCGGCAAGTTAAAAGCGAATCTATACTTCTTCACCAATACTACTCTGTCAAGAAAGTACCGGGAAAAGATCAATAATACACAAAATGTCTGTTATTCATCCAAATTTATTTTATCACCTTCAAAGTATGCTCCTTTAGAAACGATAATCTTGCGCCAAAAAATAATCCATTCATCAAAACATTTTTTAAACGCTGCTTCCGGAATTGAGTTCAGTTCTCGCCGCGAATTCTCCTTTATGTCTTCTATCGATTGAAAACGGGTGCCACGAAATGGTAATTTGAGTTTAGGAAAAAGAAAAAGTCAGCAGGAGCCATATCTGGTGAATATGGTGGTTGCTGGATGGTATGTGTTGAGTGTTTGGTTAAAAATTCGTTCACAATGATAGCCTTGTGCGAAGGCGCATTGTCGTGGTGCAAAATCCAAGAATTTTCTTTCCACAAATCTGGCCTTTTTCGTCGAATTTGCTCTCTTAAACGCCGCATAACGCTCAAATAATATTCTTTATTTACCGTTAGACCTTCCGGTAAGAATTCAGAGTGCACAACACCGCGATAGTCAAAGAAAACAGTCAACATGACTTTGACTTTTGGTCGACTTTGGCGTGGTTTTTTCGGTTTCGGTTTAGTTGGAAGGCGCCACTCCGAAGCTTGTGGACTAGTTTGCATGTCAAACTCGTAAACCCACGTCTCGTCACCAGTAACAATGCGTTTCATGAATGTTGGGTCCGAACTGACTCTAGCATGTCCTCAGCGACTTTCATGCGATTGAGTTTTTGGAGAAAATTCAGATCTTTTGGGACTAGCCGAGCAGCAACATGTTTCATACCCAAATGATTAGTTGAAATGGTACGGATCGACTCGTGAGATACAGAAAGTTCGGCGGCTATCTCTCTCAGAGTTGAATGTGGATTTTCAGTCACTATTTCCTTCACTTTTGCGATGTTAACTTCAGTTGCAGACGTTGACGGCCTACCAGAGCGAGGCAAATCTTCCATCACATCTCGACCGCTTTTGAACGCTTTGAACCACTAATAAGCACGAGTTTTTGATAAAGTCGATTCACCGTAAGCCTTCTGTAACATTTTCAGTGACTCCGAACACGAAATTCCATTGGCGATGCAAAATTTAAGACAAACTCTTTGTTCGATATTTTTGTCCATTATGAAATTCGCAATACACACTATATATGATATTACTAAAACCAGCACTGTATTTAATATAAATAACATATGCAACTCAAACTCCGCGCCAAAATGGAAAACAGTTGTGCCAATCTAACAACTACAAAAAAACAAAAATTTGAATTTGGAACCATAAACAAATCATCCATTCCCGATACTTATTTGACTGAATGTATATTAAGCTGATGAAGAGTTGGTTTGTTTACTTGTTTAAACGCGCTAATCTCAGAAACTACTGGTCCGATTTGAAAAATTCTTTCAGTTTTATATAGCCCAATTATCGAGGAAGGCTATAGGCTATATATCATCACGCTAAGACCAATAGGAGCGGAGCAGTAATGAAAATTGTGACGCAGACGAAGTTGCGCGGGTCAACTAGTCCTATTATATAAAATTCTTCCGTTTCTGACTGATTGAGCGACTAACAGACAACGCACAGCCGAAACTACTGGTTGTATGAAGCTGAATTTTGCCATGTAGGTTCCTTGAGGAATATAATGAAGCACTAAGAGAAAATTTCCACAAGTTCCCACGGAAACGGGAAAAACGGGATATGCGCGTACAAAGTCGCGGGCAATAGCTAGTACGTTACTTAGGACCAGCTAGTCTATTCAGTAAGTAACCATTTCGATATCGAGCTTCACCTGAGTGACAAAGCTCACAATGTGAACTTTATTACACACAACATAAAGGTCTTATGTTTATATTCGCATCGGATTCCGCTGTCGAGACACGAAAATTTTGTTACAGAATAGCACCACAGTTTCTCGAAAGAAAATGTTTACAAAAATATTTTGACAAATTATCAAACGCGCGACATCTAGCGGAGATTAATTCTTAATTCTTTATTATACACAATAACAACTAAATTAATTTACAGTTATTAAAAACGTTCATGTACAAAGGCGAGCTTAACTCAAAATTGAGTTTTCTACCAGCAAACCTTTGAGTGATAGAGAGAGATGATCACAATAAATGGTGGATCCAGTGCACATTTTACAATAATACATATACATTATCATACATTTCAAATCGGTCCAGGAGTTTCGGCGCCTATTCAATTCAAACAAACAAACATACAAACAAACAAATCTTTCCTCTTTATAATATTAGTGTAGCTAAGTATAGTCATTCAGCTAATCTGTGTATTTATATATGTAGTATATAAATACACAGATTAGCTGAATGAATAATCGTCATCATCAGCCAATAGCATCTCTTGATTTGCTTTTTGATGCATCGATCATCTCTTTCTGAATACCGTGTGTAAGTCTAGCGTCTTTTAATTTTCATAGTAAGCTATCAAGAAGATGATCTGGGTTCAAGTTATAACTAAACTATTCGTCATCATCATCATCATTTCAGCCATAAGATGTCCACTGCTGGACATAGGCTTTCCCTAAGCGTCGCCACAACGACCGCTCCTCCGCGTCTCGCATCCATCGGCTACCCGCGACCTTCACCAGGTCATCGGTCCGCCTAGTAGAACGTCTACCAAAGATTCGTCCAGTTTGCGATCGCCAGTCCGGTACCTTTTTTTTCTATGAATAGGCACGCGTTTGACCACTATCTCACCTGATGGTAAGCGACGATGTGGTCGAAGATGGAGCACGCTTGCCTAAAAGTAACCTATTCACTCTTGACTTAAATATTCCCAGGCTGTCGCTATCAGGAAACACAGACTCCGGCAGGGAATTCCACTCCTTAGCTGTACGCATTATGAATATGTTCCCAAAACGTTTTGTGCGTATGGGTGGAATGTCCACCATGTACCGGTGGCGCATCACTGTTCGTCTTCTGGTCTGATGATGGAACGGGCTTGGCGGAATTAAATTATGCAATTCCATCGCGCATTCTTTCGACTCTATAAGATATCTGCGGGACTAAAAAGGCCACTTTAGCAGAATCATAAAGCAAATCACGCTTCCCGTCACTGTCAAATTGTCCCAATCAACCTTGAACCTAATGCGCTAGCGATAAAGACGAAAATTCAATTTGACAGATTGATGTGTGATTAATATTATGATTCTCCGAAAGTGGCCTTTTGAGCCCCCTGTTCTGCTAGCAATGTGCCTTGCCCATTTACACTTAAGTTTGGCGATTCTTCGGACTTTGAATAAGCCCGAAGAATATGAAAATATCAGCTGTTTCATACAAAAAGCAATATTTAGCCAATGAAAATGTATGAAACAGCTGATATTTTTCTCGAGATTTCGGAGTTTTCCCAAAGTAAAAGTTGCTTATAATCATGAGTGCTTTCACTGCCTAAGAGGTTGCTGGTGTTTTACAAATAACCCTGTAGATACAATACCTTTATAGAGACCTATGCGGAAACTTGACTCAGATAAATAAAACAGGTTCTTGAAAGCCGATTCGTAATCTGTAGCCATATCTTTTGTGACTAATTTCGTATGTTGTTGTTGTTTTTTTGCTCAATCAGTCATTATAACCAACGTCATTCAGAACTGCATTCTTTTTTTTATAAAACTATCTACCACCGAACATGACGTCAAAATATTTATTTTAGTTTGACGTATTAGAACGTCAACACCGGTATGCCACTGGGTACCGGTATTTTTGTCTTAAGGTCAGCTCACACGTAAGCGCCACCACGCTGTACACTTTTTAGATAGAACTACTGCTACTTTATAATATAGAACTTGACACTTTTTAATTTAGAACTTTACGAGTGTTCCTACTTTCTACATATCTACACAAACAGGAATTCACAATTCATTGAGAATGAGAGCTACCGGTTTGTCCTTTTGGCGACACTGGCGAGTCAGGTCTTAAGGACGCCCTAGTAGATCATTCCATACAAACATAGTATGGAGATTACTCCACTTTTTAACGGTGTACGTTCAAAATAAAAATTATATTATATCATCATCATTATTCGATTTTTAGCCTAAAACGTACCTAATGTTTCAGAGAAAGAATCAAAGCATGTATTCGATTTTTTCCATTTTTTTAATTCATTCAAATCGAATACATGCATTGGGAAAAATAATATTCGAATTACCACCTTTTTGTATCGAAAACACAGTTCTACATTGCGTCGCTATCTAAAAAGTGTTCTCGATGTCGAGCGTCGGTGTGAACCGATCCTAACTACATATTATTTACTTATTTGCCGGCAGTTAACCGGTTAAATACCTATTTCCTAACATGGTCGATTAACTTAGATTCTATGTAATTGACTCATTCAATCAATGACTGGCCTGAAATGTTGGAAAAACCCAGTGCATAGAAAATGAAAGTTTGTAAATAAATTAAATGTAAATTAAGTTAGGTGCTAAAAGCCCGCGTTTCTTTCCGCGTTTTTTTTTTATGGGTTGGTCTGCAATGAGGAAACTATTGCATAAAATTGTTGTTTGATTAATTAAGTGTTTTGGTACAAAATATGGATGCAATAAAGATTTATTTTGGTCTGATCCTGAAATACAGGAAATCTGTTTAGTCTGTTGCGAATTAGTGATTTTGTTCGTGTAATAAGTGAATAATTAAAGTAAGTTGAGATCAACTTACTTTAATTATTCACTTATTAAGTTTATTAAAGGCTGATTTTTCAATAGTCCAATAACTTTTACACGAGGCATAATAATGGCCGTTTGACAGCATTTGTATGAATAATAATTATGTCAATATGACATATTTACTCTTCCAATAAAGTAAACTAAATCGTATTTAACTTTTTATATTGTAGGTTGAAAACCAGATGAGGTTAAAAAGATATCTGCCAATTACGAAACTAAATCTATATAGGTACTAATATATAAAGCTGAAGAGTTGGTTTGTTTGTTTGCCTGAACGCGCTAATCTCAGGAACTACTGGTCCGATTTAAAAAACTCTTTCAGTGTTAGATAGCCCATTTATCGAGGAAGGCTATAGGCTATAGGTATGTCATCACGCTAAGACCAATAGGAGCGGAGCAGTAATGGAAATTGTGACGCAGACGAAGTTGCACGTGTCAACTAGTCTATATTATAAAGCTAAAGAGTTTGTCTACTTGTTTGTTAGAACGCGCTAATCTCAGGAACGAATCTCAGAACGGTTCGAATTGAAAAATTATTTAAGTGTTCGATAGCCCATTTATCGAGGAAGGCTTTAGGTTATATAACATCACGCTGCAACCAATAGGGGTGGAACTTAATGAAAAATGTGACACAGACGAAGTTGAGCGAGTCAGCAAGTCTATATCTATACTAATATATAAAGCTGAAGAGTTTGTTTGTTTACTTGAACGCGCTAATCTCAGAAACTGCTAATCCGATTAGAAAAATTCTTTCAGTGTTAGATAGCTCATTTATCGAGGAAGGCTATAGGCTATATATCATCACTCTGCGACCAACAGGAGCGGAGCAGACGAAGTTGCGCGGGTCAACTAATAAGATAGATAATAAAATAGAATATAGGTACTTACTCGTAAGTTACAATAAATAAGTTAAAACACTGTTTAGGTAGACGTCTTGCCAAGAAATACCGTGTTACCAAATTTATATGGGTTGTGGAGGTCTGGTAGGCAGCCGCTCCACGTAAAACACTGGTATTCAGCTGAATCCGGTTTGACTGGAAGCCGACCCCAATATAGTTGGGAAAAGGCTAGGCAGATGACTGTTTAGGTAGACGTATTTTTTATTTTATTAGTTAAGCAGGACGAAAGATAGAACATTAAAAAAACTGAAAACACCGTTTTAATGGGTTTTTATTTTTAGTTACCGAAGTTTAGCTGAGATAAAAAATCATTACATTTCCTTGTGTTAATTACTGTATCCTAAAGATCTAATTGATACACAAATAGAACATTATTTTAAGGTATTTTAATTTCAGTTGTTTTCACATTTAATAAAAAAGTTAAATTTTATGTAGCTGTTAATTTTTACTAGCTGTCTCGGCAAACGTTGTTTTGCCATATAAATTAAAAATAGCTTACGACCTATTCTCAGACATATCAAATATACGCAAAAAATTCATAAAAATCGGTAAGGCCATTTCGGAGGAGTTCGATAACAAACACCGTGACACGAGATTTTTATAATTAGAAGATATCTGCATCTTGATGAATATAATAATTAAAATAATGTAACATTTGTTAACATTTGCTACTGTCTTCTTTTTATTTCGAGAAATTATAGGAAAATACTAGACTTTTTCGTTATCTTGTGCAAAAACAATCGATTTATAATTGTTTAACTAACTGTTTTTAATAACCAAGATTTACTAGAAATATAATTAAATCATTATAATTCTTGTATAATCGGATTTAACTGTACGTTAAGTATTATCCATTGAGGATAACTACGATTAACGAGAAATAGAATTACATAATAATTATATTTCTTGTAAATCGTAGTTCTTCTCTGGTAGCTTAATGAGTCAACTCTTAATAATGACTTAAAAATGAGTTTGTGCTTTCTTCTCTATCTCTTCTGAAATTATCTCTTACGAATGGGCTTGCTCTTGACCACAATCACGCCTGATAGAAAGTGATAGATACGGTTTTTCTATAAAAAAACGGCTAAGTGCGATTCAGACTCGCACGCGGAGGGTTCCGTACCATAATCATAATCATGATTATAATCATTTATTAATTTGAAAATATTTTATGTATGTCCGTCTGTCTGTCAGCGGGTAGTATCTTAAGAAGCGTAATAGATAGACAGTAAAAAATTTAACAAAGTGTGTTTCTATTGTAATAACAACAAATAATAATAAAAATAAAAGGGTTTCTTATATGTACAAGAAACGTGTTTTTTTTTCAGGTTATGGTACGAAACCCTTCGTGCAAGAGTCTGACTCGCACTCGATCGGTTTTCAAGTATAGACAATACCTCCAGATTAACATCGGGAAAAAAGCTGAGAGAAATATTAATATTTTTATTTTTTAAATCATTTATTGCTAAAAGAAACTTCTATAAAATTGTTACAAAATATCTAAAATAAAGGGTTTGCAACAACGCAACGGTTAAATTAATATTTTTATTTATTAAACCATTTATGGCTAAAAGAAAACTCTATAAAATTGTTACAAAATATCTAAATAGAGGGAATGCAACAACGCAGCTGATTTGTCATCGCGTTCGCGTCGATTGCCTGACATCCTCATTTAGTGCTGTCGTATCTGTCATCTCAATTTGATTTGTGTGGAAGATACAAGGACTGCGTCAGGAATGCCGTCGAGTAGGACGTGGTTGTCTATAGTTTCTGTCTTCCGCGAGTAAAAAATATCGAGGGATTAATGGAAAAATTTGAACAAAGAACTGTCAATTTTTTTTATTTTTTTTTATTCTACATTTGGACATTTGCTGCCATCAAAGATGTAAATGAATGTATTAGGTTCTTAATTTAAAATGTTCGTAAAAATAGTACCTACAATTTGTGTTAAAAAAGTTAGATTCATTTGACGCAAATTTGTATTCGGTTGTACCATTTTTATCACTGCGTCTCTCCTTTCCTCTGAGTTTTCGAGAAGTGCTTTGTTTTTAATTCCACACGCCGTATGGTGTCGGCTGGTGCCGTAAAAGAATAATACCATCCCATCACTTCCCGTGGGTGACTCACCAGAGAATGGGCAGCAGCGTTCTCTGTAAAACGCAACACCATACACTGTGATCGCCAACCCGACTGTCAAGCGTGGCGATTATGACAAACCCCCCGATTTTGGGGGTGGCCTGTGTCCAGTAGTGGACGGCTGAGGTGATGTGATGTGGTGTGTGACCCTTTTGTGTCCCACTGTTGGGTAAAGACAGCTCCCCCATATCTCCATCCAAACCTCTCGGTCTGGTCGACCTATGGCCAATTTTGTCCCGAAAATATGATCAGATCGACACACCACCGCGGTCGACCGCGATTCTTTATTCATATTTTTATTAATTCATAATTTTCCTTCATTCAAAAATCTTATTTTTACCGTAACCAGGAAAACAGCTGGTTTACGAGCAGCAGTTTTGTAGTCATTGTGAAATATGTCGAATATTTGCATGTTTTTACGTTTTTAGGGTTTCGAACAAAAAACGGAACCCTTAATAAAGGATCACTCGGGTGTCTGTCTGTCCGTCTGTCACTGCATGTTTTCTCCGTCTCCAATGGACCGATTCTGTTGAAATTTAGTACACGTATGGACTTCTGTGACCCAAATACGGAAACTTTACGTTAACTATTACACTTTTAGTAAGGGGGTCACTTTTGGGGGTCAAACTACAAAATTTAAAAAAAAGTTTTTGTACAATATCGTGTACCATATCAAATGAAAGGGCTTACTGAGAATTTCAATTATATTTTTTTCATAATTTTAAAATAAATGGTTTTGAAGTTATTCAAGAAATTAGACGAAAAATTACCATTTCCCCCCTTATCTCCGAAACTACTGAGATTATACGTCAAAGTTTACATTGGACTTCTCTTTCTAATTGTAATCTTTGAAGCTTTGTACTCGTAACTTCAACGCTGATGATGGTATTTAAAAAATAATTTCATGATTGTTTACAAGTGCTAATAAGTATTTAATTTTGCAAATAAAAAAAATCGCATGCATATTCCCTATTATTATATAACCGGTAACCTAAATTAATATTTACAATACCTACTTTTAATTACTCATACAACATTTAAATTAGTTTATAATATGCAATTATTTTATGCCTAATAAAGTGATTTGTGAACATGTTGCACAGAGTTATAATTTTAAAATGAGTAATTTTAACAAAAAAGTTTAAACAAATCCAAAAGTTGCTTAATTACAATTCTTAAAAATTTGAGTTATATAAACTTAAAACATAAATGTTTGACATTATTGTTTAAAGTATTTCAAACTTCTTTTGAATTATGTTAATGTGGGTAATCGATCGGAGCTTTTGAATTATATATGTAGACCGCATCGACTAAAATATTTATCAATGCGGAGTATTATTTTATTCAAGTTTTGTTTTAGAAGTTAAAAAATCTTAAACTAGTTTTCTTACAAACATTTTTTATTTTTCAACTAAAATCAAAAAGAACAAAAAAAATGGTAAGTACTTACAAAATGCTCAAAAACACACGCACGAAAAAAAAAAACAAAAGCAAAAACAATCACACAAGCACTGTCTACAATTTTTAAATATCGATCGTCTGTCACTACACGTTTATTTTCCCGCGCGAAAAGTTGCGAACTGTCAACGTTATTTTTTAAATTGCAGGTCTATGCACAAGGTACGGTTAGTGCGCGGACTGCCGGCGCACTAAGCCTCTACCAATTTATACAGGCCTTGTGTAGCCGCTTGAGAGACTCGTCCTAGAATGGAACGTGCCTTAGCCCCTTCTGCAGGGATTTACAACCGTAAACTGATAGTTAAAAATAGAGTAAATACTTTTTCAGATTGAATTTTCAGGAAGTAGAAACTTTAGATTGGGTTTTTCTTCAAATTAAATGCATTTTTAACCGTGAACCGTTAAGCGTTTTTATTTAACTGAAATAAGTTTAAATTTTAGCCTTTCACTAGATTATAGCAACAAAGCCTTTATTTTAGTAAAACTATTTTATAAAATACGTAAAAGATAATTGTTGAGACATCTTATAATGTAAAAGCAAGCTTCCATTCAAATATAAGACAGTTAGTTTATCTCCCTTAACCATATACCTAACTCCTACTACAATTTGCAAACTTTATAGTAAACACCAAAAAAAAACACAAGTGAGAGTAGGTCACTCCTACTTTTTTTTTTTGTTTAAATTAAATCCTATCATTGTTAATGATAAGTTTATTAAAAAAGGAAAGTATTTGAAAAAATTATGATTATTCTAATATTTTAAGATTATAGAACATAATTAGGAATCCATGTGGGCTTTAAACCAAGTATAATTTCATGAAGAGTTAAAATTTGTTTGCCTGCTTGCAGTTGGAAATATCAGTGAATTTTTTTCACTGATAATAATTATTTTTTGTATTATAATAATTACATTATTTAAAAAAAAAAATGTAAGTATTTGAAAAAAATATGATAATTCTAATATTTCAAGGTTATAGAACATAACTACAATCCATGTGGGCTTTAAACCAAGTATAATTTCATGAAGAGTTAAAATTTGTTTGCCTGCTTGCAGTTGGAAATATCAGTGAATTTTTTTCACTGATAATTTTGTAGATAGACTACATTACCGCTAGTGCCCTGTGCTACTTAATTTGCCGGAAAAGGGCACGGATTCTACTATATATAGGCCACAGGGCGCTGCCACGGTAAGTAACTAGTCTCGTACAAAATCTACACAGTTTCTAAAAATAAACACAATCTTGGCCAGTTGATTCGAGAAATGAGCGCGACGAGTGCATTGATCGATCTTAATCGTTTGCGAGACTGCATTGTGCATCTTAATAAATAACACACTGTTAACTGTATAAATGGAATCACTGGCACTTGGACATTTCTGTATTATCACGCCTATAATCCCCAAAGAGTTTGGCAGAAGTATCTATGTTTTTAACCGACTTCCACTTAGGAGGAAGTTTGTGTCAAATTCTGTAATTCCTTTTTAGTTCGATGTTGTATACTTGTCATTTGGTCCCGTGGAAATTTAATTCAGTTTGGCTCAGTAGCTTTTAGGGTTCCGTACCTAAAGGTAAACCAACGGAACCCTATTACTAAGCCTCCGCTGTCCGTCTGTCTGTCAGCGGGCTTTTATCTCAAGAACCGCTATAGGTAGTTGGTTTCACAGTTTTTGTGTTTCTATTGCCGCAAATAATAAAAACTGGCCAAGTGCGAGTCGGACTCGCGTGCAAAGGGTTCCGAACCAATTAAATGTTTCTAACATGTCATTTTAACACTACAGACTTCTTTTAGGTTTATTTCTTTTATCAAAATTTTAGGCTCAGGCGTTAAGGAGATAAGGGGGGAATGGTAATTTTTGGTCTAATTTCTTGAATAACTTCAAAACTATTTATTTTAAAAATATAAGAAAAATATAATTATATCCCTCACAGTAAGCCCTTTCATGTGATATGCCACACGATACAGCTTTTTTTAAATTTTCTTGTTTGACCCCCAAAAGTGACCCGGTAGTCTGTCTGTCGGTCTGTTTATCTGTCTGTTTGTTCGTCTGTCGCAGCTAGTTTTCTCCGGATCTACAGAACCGATTCTGATAAAATTTGGTACAAATCTGGGTTTTTGTGACCCAAACACGGACGCGGTAAGTGAATAAATAAATTTTGAGTATAGGGGTCACTTTTGGAGTTTAAATACAAAATATCATTATAAAACATATTACAGTATATAATAAGAGCAGGTGCTGGCATGCAGTTGCAGCCACCTCCGCAAGAAAGGCGAATCGAAAAGGTTTTCAAACTGTATCGTGTGACATATCAAGTGAAAAGACTTATTGTGAGGGTTTTATAAACTCGCAATTAGCCAGTTTTTTTAATTCGGTCCAGTAGTTCCTGTGATTAGCTCGTTCAACTATACAAACAAACAGCTTTACAATATTAAGTTATGGTTCAAACCAAATCCTTTGTTACACCGCAAGTTTCGTAATTTCATCTTCTCGACTTTGATATCAATACAATAGATACTGCAGTTAAACAGTGTAATATTAAACCTTTTTTTTGTGACAGGTGTGAGAAAGGTAGGCCTTTGGCAAGCAGGCGTAACAGCCTTAGAGTGAATTTCACCAATGAAACTAAACGCGATCAGCATGCTTGACAAACCACGTTTACGAGCTGTCAGTGTCGTTATTTTCTGTTGAATATTGACATTGACAGCTCTTGAAGGTAGTTCAGATGTACTCATCTGCCTAGCCTTTTCCTAACTATATTGGGGTCGGCTTCCAGCCAAACCGGATTCAGCTGAATACCAGTGATTTACGTGAAGCGGCTGCCTACCAGACCTCCACAACCCATCAAATGGGTAACACGGTACTTCTTGGCAAGACTGGAGTCAGATTTACTGGCTTCTCACAATCCGTAACGACTGCCAAAGATCTACAAATGACAGCCTGGTAACTCGGTATGTTAAGATGGACCTTGAAGATCGACCCGTACGGCTGTTATTATTTAGCCACGAGCTCCTCCGTACAGCGGGTCTAAAAGTGCCACTTTATTAGAATCATATAAGAATATTAAACACAACAATCTTTCAAATTTATTTTCATCTTTATCGCTAATGCATTAGGTTCAAGGTTGATTGGGAAAATTTGACAGTGAAGGGTAGCGTGATGTGCTTTCTGATTCTGCTAAAGTGGCCTAAACCTCGGAAAGAAAAAAATAAGTTATAAAAGTTATTTCTTAAATATTAGGTCTTTACCTATGAAATTGCCGTTCTGCAGTACTGGCCATTTCAAATCAAAATAATTTTTGTTTGGCTAAGAATTCAAATTTCAAATTAATTTTATTTTAAAAACATGTTTTTTTTTCCAAAAGTAGTCATTTGTTTATTGATTAGTGTTACATTTTCATCGCATTTCAATCTTTTTCGTCATCATGGATACGTTAAAAATTCGAGTAATTATGGAATATGAATACCGTCGTGGCAGCAACGCGGCACAAGCGGCACGCAACATCAACGACGTTTACAGAGCTAACACTACAAACCAACGCACCACCTGTTATTGGTTTGCTCGCTTCCGTTCTGGAAATTTCGACCTGAAAAATTAACCTCGCGGTCGTCCGAAGACTTTGGTCGACAATGACGAATTAAAGGCGATTGTGGAAGCTGTGGATGATACACAATCTACGGCTGAATTAGCAGCAGCTTTCGACGTTAGCGTCAAAACAATATTGGTCCATTTGCGTCAAATTGGCAAGGTAAAAAAGCTTGACAAATGGGTGCCCCACGAACTCAATGATCGCCAGCGCGAAGTACGCGTCGAGACGTGCCTTGCACTGCTCAACAGACACACAAATGAAGGAATTTTGAACCGCATTGTTACCTGCGATGAAAAATGGATTCTGTTTGATAACCGCAAGCGCTCAGCAAGTTGGTTGGATCCTGGTTCAGCACCTAAACAATGCCCTAAACGAAAACTTACCCCTAGAAAAGTGATGGTCACTGTTTGGTGGTCTAGCGCCGGTGTGATTCATCACAGCTTCTTACAAAACGGGGTGAGCATTACTGCAGATGTGTACTGTGAAGAACTGAACACAATGATGGAGAAGCTGGCACATCTCCAACCAGCATTGGTCAATCGCTCGTCTCCGCTGCTCCTGCACGACAACGCGCGACCTCATACTGCACAGCAGACGGTCTCCAAGTTGCAAGAACTGGGGTTAGAAGCTCTCCGTCATCCGCCCTACTCACCAGACCTTGCGCCTACAGACTACTACTTTTTCCAGAATTTGGATAACTTCTTGGCGGGAAAAAAATTCAATACCCGAGAGGCAGTACAAAATGCCTTCGAAGAATTTGTTGCCTCCCGTCCAGCTGATTTCTTTAAGAAGGGCATCAATAAACTGCCACTGCGTTGGCAAAGATGCATTGATTGCATGGGTGATTACTTCGATTTGTAGCGGCATCAAGACCGCCACAAGAAAAACCTACGGAGCAAATCCGCATCGCAACAAAAAAGAACCGCGACGCCATCTATCCGACTAGCAGCGAACTACAACGTTGAAATCCTGCATCGCGCAAGCAGAGTTTACCGTGCGATTTGAACATATACGTCAGCCCGAATATCAACTATCGGGCAGTAGCCCGCCAGGCACAACAGCCGCCTGGTTGGAGGATCCTCCTTTTCAAATGAGGTATGCGGGACTTTACTCTCTGTACCGCTACCTTCCAAACTGGTGACCCCGACAAATAAAATATACATGAAAAAAATTCGTTTAAACTTTTTTCATACAAAACGACAATTTCATAGGTAAAGACCTATTATTTGTATTTAGAACACAATAAAACAGAATTCGAAACACTGCGCTACGTTCCAAAACGGAATCATTGGACGTGGGTAAGAAGGCTGCTAGGCTCAAGTGTGATTGGGCGGGTCACGTTAGCCGCTTGCACTGTGACCATTGGGAAAAAATCTCTACACAATAGGTGCCCGGAGATGGACGGCGTCGCCGTGGCTGGCCCAGAAAGAGGTGGGCGGGAAGTCTCGACATACTTACCGATCGCCTAGCGACCGAATTCGTTAATGTCACCCGTACATAGTCAATCTCGAACGCATTCCACGGTCAAAATCAATGGTATGATCCATTGATCGCGTTCGAAATTTACTGTGTGGAGGAGAAGGTACCCTTAGGACTATGACGAGATTCGGTCGCTACGCGATCATTACATATATCGAGACTCCAAACCTGGACGCGTTACGAGTTGGCGCGGGAAAATAGTGCTTGGAAGGACTTGGGCAAAGGCCTCCCTTGCCTATCAGTGGGACAGTACAAGCTAACTAAAAAAAAATATATTTTTAAAAAGGAGGCGCCTCTATGTTGTAAATAATTAATCCCTGGGTTCAGTGCCCTTCCTGGTTTGGTCATCTTATAGAAGAACTAGTGCTAGCTGTCAGTTTACGCACTCTTGTTCTCTGTGCTCGGGTTGTTTGCATGATGGCTCTGCGGGTCTAAAAAGGCCACTTTAGCAGTATCATATTAGAATCATAATATTAACCACACAATAATCTGTCAAATTTAATTTTCATCTTTATCGCTAACGCATTAGGTTCAAGGTTGATTGGGAAAATATGACAGTGACAGGTAGCGTGATGTGCTTTCTGATTCTGCTAAAGTGGCCTTTTTAGACCCCCAAGACAAGCCCAAAAATCTGGTAACCAATTTTACCATGGGCTATCGTGTTACCCAGGTAATGGGTTGTGGTAATAAGGTGGGAAGTCACGTCATGTAAAATACTTGTTAGACTGGATGCCGATCCTAATGTGAATGGACAATTTCGGCCTTGGCGTCCAATCTCAATGGACCCAAGCCATCGTCGCGGGACATATTACAAGTATATTAACAAGTGTGTGCGCAAACACAGGTGCACTTCCTCTTCCATCACTCTCATATTTCGATAGAACGGCAACCCGACACGACCGGAGAGAAATCAGGACGTGCTTTCCGAGGCACAGCGGTGTCACACCATCAACTACCTAACTTCTGGCTGCCACAGAGAAATTCCTAATGAAACAACTAATCGGACCCAGGACTGCACGCTCATTTGGCGGGTGGACACGCCCGGGTGTCAACACTGTGAGGGTCGCCCGGAGGACACAGTGGAGCATACGGTGGAGGTCTGCCCTGCTTATGCCGAGCACCGGGTCGGCGGCGGCGACCTCTCGCGACCGCCCCTGGTTCAATCTATGGTCCGGAGCGAGGAGGCATGGGAAGCGGTCACCTCCTTCAGCGAAACAGTAATGCTAGCAAAGGAGGAGGCAGAACGTTTGAGAGAGAGGGAAACCTCACGACCCAGCCGCCGTAACAGAAGAAGACGCCCCAGGCATCGTTAGTCGCAGGACGATTCCCGGCCGCCGTAGGCGCGGGCCTGCGGACGGCGAACATTGGATGGCTCTCCGTCTGATCAGAACCAGGCCCGGGTCGGCGGCGCGCTGCGATCCCAGCGCGCCTCAAAGAGATGTCAGCATGGAAGACGGGGCCCGCTAGGGCAAGTGCCTGCTGGTGATGCGGAATCTGTTCGAAAGAGGCGCCGTAGCCCTGGAACAGAAAGGGCACTAGGAGAAACACGGATAGGTTTTAGTCAGTAAGAGTCTGACACTTCTTCCTGCTTCACCCAGAGCGGGAAATGTCATTTGATGACTTTCCATCGTTAAAAAACAAAAAAGGAATGCACGCTCGACAGTCGCGCTTGCGACCGCGAGATCAACGGAGCAGTCAAAAAAGCCGGACAAGTGCGAGTCGGACTCGCACATGACGAATTCCGTGCCATCATAATTTTTTTCACACCACATCCGTAGGGAGTGTATTCTTTGGCAAACTAAACGCAATATTAAGTTAGATAGTATTCATGTTACATCTGGAGTAGTTTACTACTCGGACCTTGTAGAAACCAGAACAAATTTCCGTGCGTTCAAGCGATTTTGCCATACCTACCTATTACTGGAATCAAAAGTAGCTCACAATTTAGGACCCATTAGTTTGTGTTAATATATATTCCGTGGTGCTTGGCAACTGGGCTTAACCCAGTTTGTTTGATTCTTAACCCAATTGGCCTAGTTCTATTCTGTCTCCGGCTTGATACGGAGGGAAGTGAAAATCTATTTCTTTACTAATCTACATTCAGTCAAAAAAGTATCGGGAATGGATGATTTGTTTATGGTTCCAAATTCAAATTTTTGTTTTTTTGTAGTTGTTAGATTGGCACAACTGTTTTCCATTTTGGCGCGGAGTTTGAGTTGCATCTGTTATTTATATTAAATACAGTGCTGGTTTTAGTAATATCATATATAGTGTGTATTGCGAATTTCATAATGGACAAAAATATCGAACAAAGAGTTTGTCTTAAATTTTGCATCGCCAATGGAATTTCGTGTTCGGAGTCACTGAAAATGTTACAGAAGGCTTACGGTGAATCGACTTTATCAAAAACTCGTGCTTATGAGTGGTTCAAAGCGTTCAAAAGCGGTCGAGATGTGATGGAAGATTTGCCTCGCTCTGGTAGGCCGTCAACGTCTGCAACTGAAGTTAACATCGCAAAAGTGAAGGAAATAGTGACTGAAAATCCCCATTCAACTCTGAGAGAGATAGCCGCCGAACTTTCTGTAGCACTGTATTTAATATAAATAACAGATGCAACTCAAACTCCGCGCCAAAATGGAAAACAGTTGTGCCAATCTAACAACTACAAAAAAACAAAAATTTGAATTTGGAACCATAAACAAATCATCCATTCCCGATACTTTTTTGACTGAATGTATATATAACTATATATAAGAAAATAATTATAGGAAAATATATATATATATATATTCCTACTTCTCCGCTGTACTTTTCTGAATAATTTCGTTGCAGGATCCAAGACAGTTGAATCGTTTCTCCGGGACTCGTCGGGCTTCATTGGCCCGGCGTTTTTCTGGTGGTCGCCACTGTTGACTCTGGCTTTCAGGAGTTGCAGTGGTTGGGAATGTGTGGCGGGCTTGTTCCGAAAAAAAAAATACGCATGGGTAGAGCATTGTTATGTACAGATGTGCATAACAACCCTTATCAAGAACAGAAGGCACAAACCTTTTTTTTTTTTTAAGGATGGTAAATCATCAAATGACTCCTCCCGCTCTGGGTAAAGCAAGAGGGAGTGTCAGACTCTTACTGACTAAAACCCATCCGTGTCCCTCCTGGTGCCCTTTGTGCTCCAAGGCTACGGCACCCCTTTCGAACAGATTCCGCAGCCCCAGCAGGTACCTGCCCTAGCGGGCCCCGTCATCCACGCTGACAGAAGGCACAAACCTACATTCAATTAGAAATCGAAACAAACATCATTAACATAACTATCATTTGCACAAAGCCAGACGTTAAAAAAACGAGGAAACCCCACACGCGTGTAATGTCTCAATACGTCATCATAGGGTGTGATGTAATAAATATTAATACAAAATAATATAACATAGTTATAGGAAATCGTACGGTTTTTATAGTTACTTAATTATAAATAACTTCAATAAAAAACTGGTTAAGTTATAACCAGCTGTCAGGCGTTGTATTCGGTAAATCATAGAGTTAACAAAAAACGTAAAACATTTTTTTTTGTATAACTTTTTATCCATGGTGCTACTTTACGGGTATGTTGCCTTACCAGTTTCTTCCGCAGATTATCTTGTCTTCCGGTTTTAAGAGTAGGGTTGTCGGTGTAATTGCAGGCTACAACTGCTATGCAGATAAATCGTTTCTATAAAAATTGTTTTATTCGTATTTAAAATTAACACCGATATGTTTTAGTCAGTAAGAGTCTGACACTTCTTTACGCTCTCCGTCCAGAGTGGAAGAAGCCATTTGATGATTTCCCATCCTTAGAAAAAGACAGTGTTGTTCTGGGACAGTGGCGTACTTACCCTTTCAAAAAAGAGGGCCATGGGCCCATGGCCCGGGGCCACAGCCTGCGAGGTGCATTACATCTTTTTTCCGCATAACCTATCCGAACGACTAAAATATTCTAGCTCGCTTCGCTTGCTATCGTACATTTTTACCCGACTGCAATAGAATGAGGGTTATGTTTTTCGTGTGTATATATGTACGTATATTTCTTTGGTACGCTCTAGAGCCTAAACGGCTCGATAGATTTTAGCTTTAGAAGTGTCGTTAGATTTGTAATTACTGTGAGAGTGACACTGGTTATATCAAAATTAAAAAAACAACAAAATGGCGGATTTCTGGCGCCCAATTATGCCTTCAAAAAAAAACTATTTTTTTTTTTTTCGAAACCTGTCGAAGGGGTTTCAAGATAAAGGGCTCGAGGAGACGATTCCAAAAAAGGAACTCACTAAAATGTAGGAAATAAAACAATTGACTTTGTCAAAAAACCCTTTGTTAAAAAGTACAAAACAAGTCGCTTTTCAAGCAGTCTGATGCAGTTCAACCACTGATCCAATGCCACCAACTGCTCGAAAAGCGACTTGTTTCGAACTTTTCAGCCGTTTTTAGCGGTCGGATTTTTAAATGTAAATTCATCGATTAATTTATATTAATTCTATGATATTTCATTACCACAGCGAAAAAGCTACTTTCCTTTTATTGTTTTTTTGCTAAGTCTCTCAATTTCACACGCTTTAAATGAATCAGTAGTCCAGGATGACAACGCATCTACGCTGTATAAGGAAACATGCACGGCGTTGTCCATGCCATCTAGTGTTCCATATTCAAACCTGTAAAGTTAAAAATACTTGCCCTTAACGCTTCGTGCTGCCACCTATAATTCCATCTCGCTCCGTTTAGGGGAACGTGTACGAAGCAACGAGAACGAGAAGTTATACGTAAAATATATACTTGACAATGACACTTCTGTTCCAGCACGATTCTTAAACTTAACTAGTTTTTCCCTGCGACTTTGTACGCGCATATCCAATTTTTTTCCTGTTATCGTAGGAATTTCGGGAAATCCTGTGCTCCCCTACACTTCCCAAGGAAAACTAAAATTTGGCATATAGGTTATATGCCAAATGTTAGTTTTCTTCTTCTACCTGGCGTTAATCCCGGCTATTGCCAGGGTCCGCCTTCCTACTTAGCTTCCTCCACTTTGCCCGATCTTGAACATCCTTCTCAGTTAGGCCATTGGCTCTCATGTCGGACTTAACGACGTCCAACCAGCGCTTGCGAGGGCGACCACGGGACCTAGCCCCAAGAACAGCCATATTCATGCATCCCCGACCAACGTACTCCATAGGGCGGCGCATGATGTGGCCATACCATCGCAGACGACACTCTTGCAGTTTTTCCCCCACGTCACGGACACCAAGACTACCTCTGATGAAAGAGCTGCGTATGCGATCGGATCGCGTTACGCCACTCATCCACCTCAGCATCTTCATCTCCGTGACGCGAAGCTCCTGGGTGTGTCTGCTTAGTGCTGGCCAACATTCACCGCCGTACAGTAGGACAGGCCGTATGATGCATTTATATATCTGCCCCTTGAGCTTAGGAGGCATTTTGCGGTCGCATACAACGCCCGTTACCTCGCGCCACTTCGCCCAAGCCGCGCCTATACGTGCTTGGACATCGTCGTTCACGTTGCCAGACTCGTGCAGCACGGATCCAAGGTACCTGAACGTATCGGACTTTCTGATCAGGTCCGAACCTATTCGGATGAACCTATTTGAATCCGTGCCGCCACAGGACATGTACTCAGTCTTCGCCACATTTAGTCTCAGACCACCGTTTTCAAGCGTGTCCTTCCAAATGTTGACTTTGCGCTCAAGATGGGCTTTGTTCTGATTAACGAGGGCGATGTCATCGGCATACATCATTAGCCATGGGGGCTTATCTTGGATGTTTGCCGTAACTACATCGAGCACTACGTTAAACAAGAACGGGCTAAGAGCCGAGCCTTGGTGAACGCCAACAGATATTGGGAAGCCATTCGATTCGCCAACAGCGGTCTGGACAGAGGACACGGAATCGCGGTACATGTCTCTGATAATGTCAATATAGGCCTCGGGAACGCCTTTGAAGCGCAGTGCCCACCAGATGGACTGCCGAGGTATACAGTCGAAGGCCTTCTGCAGGTCTAAAAAGGCCATATGCAAAGCTCTCCTTCTCTCTCTGTAAGCCTCAGCCAGATTCCGTAAGGCGAATACTGCGTCCATGGTGCTGTTACCCGCCCGGAAGCCATATTGACACTCAGAGACAGTACACTCGCTACGGAGCCGTGTGCCAATGATGCGCTCGAAGAGCTTCATGGTGTGGCACATGATCTTGATACCGCGGTAGCTACTACAATCCTGTACGCTACCTTTGCCTTTGTATACAGGGATAATCAGGCTAAATCGCCACTGGTTCGGCATTTCCTTGGTGATCAGGATGCGGTTAAAAAGATCCGTCAGAAGGTCCACGCCATGTGGGCCCATCGCCTTCCACACCTCAATTGGCACATTGTCAGGCCCGACCGCTTTCCGGTTCTTCATGTGGCGAAGAGCAATGCGGGTTTCGTCGGGGGAAATAGGGGAAATAAGTCCAAGGTTAGGAGGCGGTTCGGGAGGAAGGTTATGGGGATGCTGTTTGTTAGACAGCTCCGCGAAGTATGTACACCATCTCTCCTTAACAGAGGGGGCATCGTAGAGCAGCTTACCCTGGGCGTCCCTTACACAGAGACATTTGCTAATGTCCCGTGCAGCTTTCTCCCGGGCACGCGCCAGCTTAAAAATAAGCTTTTGCCCCTCCGCAGTTTCCAGCTTGTCGTACAAGGGCGCCAGACTTTTGCTGCGGGCCCTGGCTACAGCTTTTTTGCAAGCGCGCTTAGCCGCTCCATATGCCTCTCTGTCATCCGGAGAGTTGGACCCTTGCCACTGTTTAAATAAAACCTTCTTCTTCCGAGTCGCCTCCTGCACCCCGTCATCCCACCACCACGTCTCCTTTTCTATGGTGCGGCCACCACGAGAAGTGCCAAGGACGCGCTTACCCGCATCGGTGATTGCTGAATGGATCCTACTCCAGATCTCTTGAGCGGACTCATGCGGAGCACTGATCTCGAGATGCTCGACCTCCGCGATGAAGTCCGACTGCCTAGGACCATCAAGCAACCATCGCACCACTTTGTGCGGGGTTTGCGTTTTTCGGTCACTTTCTTTTTCGGTACAACCGCAAAGTCCAGGACAAGGAGGCGGTGTTGAGCCGTTAGGCTTTCACCTGGGATGACTTTGCAGTTGGTAACCTTGCCAATGTGGCACCGTCTCACCAGCAGGTAATCTATTTGGGTTGAGTAGGCACCACTACGGTACGTAATAAGATGCTGGGGCTTCTTCTGAAAGAACGTCTTCGCGATGGCTAGGTCAGACAAAGCGCAGGTGCTGAGTATACTGACTCCCTCTGCATTTAGCTGGCCATATCCAAAACCACCGTGAACACGTCCTTACTCTCCAGCAAACTGACCTACGTGACCGTTGAGATCCCCCCCAACCAAAACACCTTCGGAATTCGGAATAGCGCGTAGTACGTCCTCGAACTCATCCCAGAAGGCCTCCTTTTCAGACTCATAGCAACCAGTTTGAGGAGCATAGGCGCTGATTAGGTTCGTTACCGACCCTTCGATCAGCACCCTAACTCGCATCAACCGGTCGCTGCATCGGTCTACTTCAAGGAGTCCATCCTGGAGGTCCTTAGACAGCACCACGGCCACTCCGCCCCTGCCCGTTGGTGATCCGGTGTACACTAGCCGGTACCCCTGCCCGATGTCACGTGACTTATTTCCCTTCCAGCGCGTCTCCTGAAGGAAGGCGCACTGGACCCGACGCTTCGCAAGTACGTCCGCGAGTTCTCGGCAACGTCCGGTTAGGGAGCCAATGTTCCAGGTGGCAAAGCGGAACTTCTTCTTGGGTACTATCCTCTTTAGCCGTGCCCGTACTCGACACGGTAGCCCTAGCCCACTTATCGCAGGTTTAGGGCGATGTGCCTGCGCGTCGTTATGCGGCGACGCCCTAGCCCGAGTACCCGTTTTCAACTTCTTGTCCATTTTATTTGGCTGAAGTTGGTTTTACGTGGGGCGACCAGCCGTCTGACCCCCACAACCCTACGAGAGGGAAACCAGGTTCGCCAGAGCCTCGTCCGTTGGACAGCAGGGTGCACCGCTAGCAGGTGAGGTTGGCTTGGGTCTTAAGATGGTAACAGACCCCATACACCCCACAGACCCCATGCACCCAAATGTTAGTTTTCTAAGATCAGTAATTTCGGCTGTGCGTTGACACTCAATCAGTCAATAACGAAAGAATCGAAACTAATATTCGATACTCGATACTAATAAATAAAGCTGAAGAGTTTGTTTGTTTGTTTACTTGAACGCGCTAGTCTCAGGAACTACTGGTCCGATTTCTAAATTCTTTCAGTGTTGCATAGCCCGTTTATCGAGGAAGGATATAGGCTATATATCATCACGTTAAGACCAATAGGAGCGGAGCAGTAATGAAAATTGTGACGCAGACGAAGTTGCGCGGGTCAACTAGTCTATACTAATATCTATATACCTAAAGCTGAAGAGTTTGTTTGTTTACTTGAACGCACTAATCTTAGGAACTACTGCTCCGATTCGAAAAAATATTTCAGTGTTAGATAGCCCGTTTATCGAGGAAGGCTATAGGCAATATAGAATCATGAAAATTGTGACGCAGACGAAGTTGCACAGGTCAACTAATTTTATATATTAGGATAATATCTGTGGCGACAACGCCGACAACTTACCATCAGACGGGCCAACCGCTTGTTTGCTATTTAAAGAAGTAAAAAAAATGTCAGCCCGGTATTCGGTAGTTTCAAGTAATGCTAGTTATGTTAAGCAATTACTAGTAAATAAAATGGACGCATTACTTCCCTATATACATTTAAAATGCGAAACCTGTTTAGGTTGGCCTGCGGGCATTACCAATTCGGGTTGTTGCTATGAATAATTGAATACCAAAAACATGCATAAACATAATCTGAGATAAGTACGCTAGTTTTAGTAAAGGTTAACTAAATAAATGAAAAATCCAAAATATAACTTTCCTAGCTGACCCCTGTAACTTCGTCTGCGTTCAGTGATATTATATCATTATCATGATATCAGCCAAAAGACGTCCACTGAACACAGGCCTCCCCCAAAAAGGGGGGGTTGCCATAATCGCCACTCTTGGCACCTGGGTTGGCGATCGCAGTGTATGGTGTTGCGTTTTACAGAGAACGCTGCCGCCCATTCTCTGGTGAGTCCCTTAGTCGCCTCTTACGATACCCACGGGAAGTGATGGGATGGTATCTATTATTCTTTAACGGCACCATACGGCACCGGCCGACACCATACGGCATCACCATATTATATAGCCTTCCTCAATGGGCTATCCAACACTAAAAGAATTTTTTCAATTCGAACTAGTAATTCCTGAGATTAGCATGTTCAACCAAACAAACAAACTCTTCAGCTTTATATATACTAGTTGACCCACGCAACTTCGTCTGCATCACAATTTTGATAACTGCTCCGCTCCTATTGGTCTTAGTGTGATGATAAATAGCCTTCCTCGATAAATGGGCTATCTAACACTGAAAGAATTTTTCAAATCGGACCCGTAGTTCCTGAGATTAGCGCGTTCAAGTAAACAAACAAACAAACAAACAAACTCTTCAGCTTTATTAGTATAGAAGTAAGAAGTATATAGGATAAGCAAGAATAAATTGGTAACGTTTGGATGAACTCGAAACCCTCAGGCCGTAGGGTCCTTGTGCTCACAGCGTTTTAAAAGAAATTTTTAAACGGCTGGTTTACACTTCCCGTGGCCCAAGGGCTGGCTTTTACTTTGGGCAGAGGCTAAACATTGCCGTACAGCATGGCAATGCCGCCAGTCTCTTGGGCACATTACCAGATGACAGTGTTGAGGATGAATCTTCTCTGCTACTATATAAGAATCAGCATAGCACAACTAGCATAGTTTACTGAGGAGCTTGTGGCTAGATAATACGACAGGTCCGTATTGAGTGCATAACCAACCTTTATTATTAAATAATTTAAATAGATAAGGATTAATACCATGATACTAAAATCACCACTATTCCATTTCACCCGGGTTTTGATTGAATAATTAAAAGAAAAGGCGGCCATTGTGACTTAACCATATTGATATTTTCTAAAAAACACTGTAGAACACTGCCGACAAACTGTACAGCAGTTTGGCAGAAGATATGTGAATTTTTTTTTCCATGTTACTTTCTGGAATAAATAAATAAAAAAAAAACTTTGCTCTATAACGATATTTTTTGGTATTTTTTTCACACCTTGGGTTACATTATCGAAGTTTTCATATGGATCACGAACTTTTTTGAAAATATTATATAGCTATGTTACTCAGTAATAATGTAGCTTTCTAATGGCAAAAGAATTTGAAATCGGTACAGTCGTTTTTAAAATAGAAATCTTTCCTCTTTTTAATATTGTGTAGATGAAAAGCGTTCGGTGTCGTGACGTGGCGATGACGCAAAATCAATGTTTTTTCCTTGCCCAAAAAGTGCTCAACGCGACTAAAGAAGTTTTACGTAAGTTCGATGCATCTAAAGAAGTTTTCACTTCAAACATACTTGAACCTTTAAGTTGATGACAATATTTACTTTTTGCACGTCAACGTAACAAAAGACGCTCACGACTTCCAAGTGTTTTAGCTGTGAAGAAGAAGTTGCGCAACAGACTCCACAAAAATATCTTTAATTTTACTCGCATTTTTACTAAAGCTAATGGCTTGTTATCACAGTGCAAGCTGCTGACTAGACAGTAGGCAGTTACTCTGATCGTCTACTCGTACGCCAGTAGTCGGTGATAGTAGCTGCCCAGTCTCTTGCGAGTGCAAAACCCAATAAATACAGGTTCCGCTCGCTACAGCCTGGCTGACACTGCTGAACGCGCCCGAACGATGCGAGTGATGGCCGAGCTGCTGCCATGTGCGATTCACTGTTAGTGAGCAGGCGAGTGAAAACAAGAAACAAAAACAACTGGGATGCGAGCTACTATCCAACTCGCACGTGCCAGTAACTCGTAAGATACGTCCACACGATGCGAGTTATTGCACTGCAGCTACTCGGCAGGCTGACTCAAGTCAAAGTGCATTTCGATCGACCTTTAATTTTTTTCAAATACTTATTATACTATGCAAATTCATTCATTGATATCCGATTATTAATATGCATAAATGGAAAGTTATGATACGGAATTTTGTTGCGTTAAAACATACACAAGGGTAACATACAACTGCATCCAAAATTTGTTGAGAAAGGTCATGTACAAAACGCATTGAAAACGCAAAATTATCACACGTCAATCCCGTGACGGCAATTGCATTGGAATTATTACATTTTAATTATGTTTATTAGCAATTAAAAATATGTAAGTTATATTTGTATACCTGCCTCCGTGGTCGAGTGGTTTAGGCGTTTGCCTTATGACCCGGTGGTCGTGGGTTCGATTCCCACGGGAAGCATACTTTGTAAAGTTGTTTCCAGTTTGGCTAGGACATTGTAGGCTTGAATCACGTGATTGTCTGATAAAAAGATGATTCCGTGCTTCAGAAGGCACGTATAAGCCGGTGGTCCCGGCCGCCAAATGGTGGTCGTCAAATAAACCATGTCCGAGGCGGTTTAGAAACTCTGACACTAGGGTGTGTGGGGTCGTTAGACCCTTGTTAGAACCCTTGTTACCTTACTGCCCACACGATAAGAAGAAAAAGAAGATATATTTTTATTTAGATAATGTTGTATGAAAGGTTTTATATTTAGCTTGCGGAAGGTACGAGTAGGAATGCATTATTAAACAAACATACAAAATATAATGGGACAGCATATACGAGTACAAGGGGTGAATTTTTGAAGTATTCGTGGATGACTTGATGCGAAACTATGAGAAATATTTGATAGATTTCGAATAGTTAGTCTCGAGTCCGATTTTGTTGAAAATTAAAACAGCATTATTGGATTTTTGAAGAATCGGTATTCCAAGCCAGAAATCGAATCGGTTGATTTGAAAAAAAAAACACAACCTGTATTATTACTTCATCCAAAAGTGTTGCTAATAAGGATCAAATTCTGAGAAGTAACAACACATGGCAAACTATAGGAAAGTGCTCATTTTTAACAATATACATCGCGGCGTCGCTGGCCGGTTCCATTCGGCCTCTAGCATTTTCCGTTCCAATTCAATCAACTGATATCAAAATCTTAGCCTTTTTTTTTAGGATGGGATATCATCAAATGACTCCTCCCGCTCTGGGTAAAGCAGGAGGGAGTGTCAGACTTTTACTGACTAAAACCCATCCGTGTTCCTCCTAGTGCCCTTTGCGTTCCAGGGTACGGTGCCTCTTTCGAACGAAGTCCGCAGCCCCAGCAGGCACTGGCTCTAGCGGGCCCCGTCTTTAATGCTGACAGCTCTTTAAGGCGCGCGTGGAACACAGCGCGCAGTCGACCCAGGCCTGATTCTGATCAGACGGCGAGCCACCCAATGCTCGCCGTCCGCAGACCCGCGCCTACGGTGGCCGAGAATCGTCTTGCGACTCCCGCCGCCCGGGGCGTCTTCTTCTGTTGCGGCGGCTGGGGCGTGAGGTTTCCCTCTCCCTCACGCGTTCAGCTTCCTCCTTTGCTAGCATTACTGCTTCGCAGAAGGAAGTGACCGCTTCCCATGCCTCCTCGCTCCGGACCATCGCTTGAACCAGGGCCGAAAACGAGAGATCGCCGCCGCCGATCGCCTCGACGAGGACACGACGGTGCTCCGCCCAAGCAGGGCAGACCTCCACCGTATGCTCCACCGTGTCCTCCGGGTGATCCTCGCAGTGTTGACACCCGGGCGTATCCTCCCGCCGTATTCGAAACAGGTATCTCCCGAAACATCCGTGTCCGGTGAGTACCTGTGTCAAGCGGAAGGTAAGGACACCGTGGCACCGCTCTAGGCACTCCATCATAATCTTAGCCTGCAGCAGCACTTCTGAAAAAGTACAGTTCTTGAGAAAGGTCATGAACTTAACATCAGCTTTGTGACGTCACCATGCAGCGGTTTTATTGCACTACTATTTTATAATCAAATCAAAACATAATAAATCTTCAAAAAAATTTTTAATTTTTATAAGCACATACGATGTTTTTCATAAACTTTCTAACGCAATTCAGATATTTGTGCCTGGTAATCATCATCTCATGTTGCTGAGCTGATGATGGAAGGTAATAAGTCAGAATCTGATGATGGGATCCCATGAAAAATGATTGTTCAGCGATATTTTCGCCAATTGTTAATCAATTTAGATGATTCTTTTTTGTTGGGAAGAGTATTTTCTCGGACTGATCCCATTTAAATTTGGTGAAGATCTGATGAAGACCTTTGGAGGTAGGCAACGGAACTCTTCAATCATCTGCCTAGCCGGATTCAGCTGAATACCAGTGTTTTACGTGGAGCGGCTACCTACCAGACCTCCACAACCTTGGCAAGACTGGAGTCAGATTTACTGGCTTTTGACAATCCGTAACGACTGCCAAAGATCTACAAATGACAGCCGTGACCAACGGTTTAACGTGCTTTCCGAGGCACGGAGGAAACTCGGTATATTAAAATGGTCACCTATCCACAGACCAACCTTGGCAAGCGTTGCTTAACCTTAAAGATCGACCCGTGCGGCTGTTATTATTTAGCCACGAGCTCCTCAACGGAACTCTTCAATAAATGATAGCAAATAGATCGGGACTTCTAAAATCGCATGTCTGTTGATTGTTTACACCAGTTTATAACATAACATCACGCCGGCACGCTGTATTGGTGGTTTCAAAAGTGAAAAATATAAAAACATTTTTACAAAAAAATAAAACCAACTTCCAAAAACAAAACACTACAAAGTAAAGTCGGTGTTTTTGGTTATTTCGTTTTTCAACACCGACTTCCGAAATTAAAGTAATTTTTACTTTGTAGTGTTTTGTTTTTGGAAGTCGGTTTTTTTTTTAAATGTTTTTGAACGTCAAGTTTAACAAAAGACGGTCCCCTAAAACGCACGCCCGTCGCCACTTCCTAGTGTTTTAGCTGTGGAGAAGAAGTGGCCAACAAACTCCCCAGCAGCACATCTGTCTGATACGTTTTAAGAACTTCAATTTATATTTTACTAGTTAACCCGCGCAACTTCGTTTGCGTCACAATTTTTATTACTACTCCTGTCCTATTGGTATTTGCGTGATAATATATATCGTATAGCCTTCCTCGATAAATGGGCTATCTAACACTGAAATAATTTTTCATATCGGACCAGAAGTTTCTGAGATTAGCGCGTTCAAGCAAACAAACAAACAAACTCTTCAGCTTTATATATTAGTACTAATTGACCCGCGCAACTTCGTCTGCGTCATTATTTTCATTACTTCAAGTAAACAAACAAACAAACAAAATCTTCAGCTTTATATATTAGTATAGAGTATAGATAGATAGATTACACGAAAAAAATAGTTTAATATTATTTATCACTTGCCCTCTGTGCCCGAAAACATGCAACCAAAGTGACCTATGTGCTGCCACCAACGATCCTGTGGAATTGGCAACATTTTGGGCCAGTCAAATTTAAACTCCTGTCGTGCCAGTGACATGAAGAAGAGGAAAAGAAAGGATTTACCGAAATTCCTACGGGAAACGGGAACGGAAAATATAACGGGATATGCGTGAACAAAGTCGCGGGCAGAATCTAGTCATAATACTTATTTATAGCACGTCAATCAATAAATCACTTCAAAGTAATTTAGTTTGAAATACTTCGATATACAGATAATTTATCACAAAATCTAAGCAGGATGACAAATCATGTCACACATTTTATGAGATCAATTAAAAGACAACTGTAAAACAAAAAATGCCTCAAAGTAAATGTTAACAAATTCTAATTTACACACATTTATGTAAATTAAAACAAAGTTCAGCTTCCTGATGAATATATTATAATCTTTTATAGATTAATATGATTAAGTAAATAAATATTATACAATTTAATGTTAAATACCTACACGTGCTTTTTTTTAATTTTATTCATGAATTTTGTGTTATCGTTTATTAAGCTGCTTTGGTCCAAAACTTGGTTAACTTTTAGTTTACCAGGGAATAAAAGACCGGGCCTGCAGACGGCGAGCATTGGGTGGCTCGCCGTCCGATCAGAACCAGGCCCGGGTCGGCGGCGCGCTGTGTTCCACGCGCGCCTCAGAGAGCTGTCAGCATGGGAGACGAGGTCCGCTAGGGCCAGTGCCTGCCGGGGTGCGGAATCCGTTCGAAAGAGACGCCGCAGCCCTGGAACGCAAAGGGCATTAGGAGGAGCACGGATGGGTTTTAGTCAGTAAGAGTCTGACACTCCCTTCCGCCACGTCCAGAGCGGAAGGAGTCATTTGATGATTTCCCATCCTTAAAAAAAATAAAAATAAAAGGGAATAAAAGACCAAAAACAGTTTATAATTTATTATTAGACTTTTAAAGACGTTAAATTATTGGTTCGCAAACTCGAGAAAAACTAATTCTTATCACCAAATTTAAATGGGATCAGTCCGAGAAAATACTCTTCCCAACAAAAAAGAATCATCTAAATTGATTAACAATTGGCGAAAATATCGCTGAACAATCATTTTTCATGGGATCCCATCATCAGATTCTGACTTATTACCTTCCATCATCAGCTCAGCAACATGAGATGATGATTACCAGGCACAAATATCTGAATTGCGTTAGAAAGTTTATGAAAAACATCGTATGTGCTTATAAAAATTGAGGGTTTCCTCGATTTTCATGGGATCCCATCATCAACTTAATTTTCAAAAAAAAATAATTTTACATAATATTTAAAATACATACAGCCGAACATAGAACCTCCTCCTTTTTGAAGAAGTCGGTTAAAAAGTGCTGGCTCTCAGCCTAATTTGAATAAACGAATTTTGAATTGTGAATTAAAGGAAAGGAGGTGGACCTACACTATAGAGCAGTGCCCTGTGATGCCCCTCCCCCCCCCCCCCCGTCACCCGCCGCAGGCTGCCTCTGTCCCGTCGCAGAAGGCATCTGGGTAACTTCCTGTTTAGGGACCACATAACGTCCTTAGACTGCTTACAAACTTACTTACTTGCTTGTGAATGGTGTACTCTGAATGTATCTTCATACGTTCAGAGTTCGTATGGAATGAAGTGGCAGAACGATAATATCGCCGCGATACACTGACTCGTGTATGTATCGCCTTAGGGCTTTATCGCTTTATCGCGATAAGGTCACCTCTGCCATTTATAAACCCTAACTTTTACTTTTGTAACGAATTGTATAAAAATGAGAATATTATTTTTATTATGTACATTTATTTTATAATTTAAAAGCACAAGTTTATCAGTCAACGAGGTAGGTTAATGATCTAATAATTGCCGTCGCCATGTTGTTTTCCTTGTAGATACGAGTAATACTATTGCGAGCAATGCTATTTTGTTCCCGCTTACTTTTCTAATTAAAGTAGTTAAAATTTGGCCAATCCTTACTTGCCTCCTGCATCGCATAAGGGACTACCTCGACATGCCTGGATTCCTTGACTTAGGCACTCCGCAATTCTACATATTTATACAGCAGTTGTAGGCTTTGACCCAAGGGCCGAAAGACAAGCAGGTGTGAATTCACTCATGCATGACCTACCACCTAAACCAAGCCAATATGCTGCAAAATAAGTATTTATTTCATGAACTTCCGTACAAACATCTTTCCCTAGGGGAACTAATACAACTTTTTTTTTTTTAAACAAGGCCTTTGCTAATTTTGCTATTTAAACAATACAATAGGTATATGAAACGCAGATTACACTCATAAAATCCTCCCAAATATAGAAACTTTTAATTATTTTTAACTCATTTTCAAATTAAATTTAATTTAATCTCACTATAATTCTAAAATGAATGTAATCTGTTATTAACTCATTAATTGCTTGGATCTGCTATTTGCTGTGATATCAGATGTAAGCTATCAAATGTGTTAATCTATGACCGAGTGGGGACCTGGTGACCTGTATTACAGGTGTTACTACCTACCACAGGCACCAGCGATCCACAACCAAAAACTACTAGCTTTTGCTCGTGTGTAAATTCTGTTTGTATTTTTTGGCTTGTGGTGAGAAATAAACAATTTTTATTTTATTTTTTTTATTTGTTTTATTTTATTAGTGAAATAGAGTCATCTAAATAACACATTCCGCGTGCTATTATTACAATAGTTTTAGTACTTTTGCCCGCGTCTAGGTACGCGCACATCCCGTTCTTTCCCGTTCACATAGTCTCGTCTGCCTAGCCTTTTCCCAACTATATTGGGGTCGGCTTCCAGTCAAACCGGATTTAGCTGAATTTCTGGAAATTCTACCCTGCCCCTACACTTCCCAAGGAACCTCCATGCCAAAATTCAGCTTTTTCGACTATGGGTTGTCTGTCAGTCACTCATCAATCAGTAACGGTAGAATTTTATATATTAGAACATCTATAATATTTCATACAATCTGACATTATCGCATACCATAGTCCTGCAAACATATCAAAATATTGGCCCCTTAATTAACTTCTAGCCTATGACTGCCCACTGCTGGCCATGGGCCTCTCTCAAGCTACGCCAGAATACCCGGTCCTCCGCTTTCCGCAAACTGTCTCTCCCTGACCGAACCCCCCTGAACCATCCCTGTCTAAAGGTTATCGGACCACTTACATGCAATGCTCATAGCTGCCTGTCTTGGGATTAATGTCATTATACATAGCACACTACATTATTCACGGGGCTTCTCTATAACCGTCTCTACGATTCCATCTATCTCGGTAGGTACCTACCAGAATTCGTCGAAATTGGTTCGGCGATTTACGCGTACAAACAAATAAACAACTTCAAAGCCTGTTGTGTCCAGGGCCGAGGCTTGAGTTTGTTCCTTCCATTGATCCCGGCTTTGGGCAAGTGCGAACCAAGGAACCGAGGTCCTGGTGGCGGAATGGCGGGACAGGCTCTTACGCCCTTCCGCCGGCCTCGGCACTATTGCCACCATCCGGCCAGATCCTTGGGTCCTTGTCGTTTCGTGTGACGCAGGTCGTCTCGGCTGCTTCGAAAGGTTCCTGTGTCGCATAGGCAGGGAGCCGGACCCTCAGTGTCACCACTGCGTCGACTGTCGGGAGGACACGGCGCGACATACGCTGGCAGATTGTGCCACTTGGGCACACTCTGCCAGCGGCAACCTAATACATACTGACTTGCAAATTGAATTTCGCGGGCTACCCTGGCAAATCCACCTTAAATAAAAATGAAGTTAGTGTTATTATTTTACACTGTTTTTAATAGTAATGTTTTCAAATCGAGTGTTAAATATAAAATTAATTAAAACAGCTGTTTAACGTTTCGCTCTAGTTAACATAAGCACCGTCTAGATATTTCATTTGTTATCTAGACACAAAGAAACATTAGGTAAATTATAAAAAAAAACCGGCCAAGTACGAGTCAGACTCGCACACGAAGGGTTCCGTACCATTATCCTTATTTTTTTTTTTTAGTGGCAAATGAAATACTCAATCTGTGAAAATTTCAACGGTCTACCTATTACGTACGGTTCTTGAGATACAGCCCGCTGACAGACAGTCGGACGGACGGACAAACGGACGGACAGCGGAGGCTTATTAATAGGGTTCCGTTTGTTACCCTTTTCACGAGTACTTAAACTTCTACTAGGTACTTAATATTTGGTTTCGGTTAACTACTATTGTTTTGCTCGTGGCTTCGATCAGGTCAAAAAAGTGCTTATCTGATCTATGTCTACATATATCGGTTCAGCGATTTAGACTTGAAACAAAAGCATAGCAGCAGCCGCTAACAGGCAGACGAGCGAACAGACAGTGGAGATTTAGTAATAGCTTAGGGATACGTATAATGCACTTCGTTTACGGAACCCTAAAATAAATGAACATTTTATTAAAATTCCTGCGCATTACAATACAAAATCAAGTTCAAATTTAATTTAATTTATTCAGAAGCAATTTAGCAAATGCGGTTATTAATAACTAGTTGACCCGCGCAACTTCGTCTGCGTCACAATTTTTATTACTGCTCCACCCCTATTGATCTTAGCGTGATGATATAGAGCCTATAGCCTTTCTCGATAAATGGGATATCTAACACTGAAATAATTTTTCAAATTGGACCAGTAGTTCCTGAGATTAACGCGTTCAAGCAAACAAACAAACTCTTCAGCTTTAAATATTAGTACTAGTTGACCCGCGCAACTTCGTCTGCGTCACAATTTTCATTACTGCTCCGCTCCTATTGGTCATAGCGTGTTGATATATAGCCTTATAGCCTTCCTCGATAAATGGGCTATCTAACACGCTATAATATATCATCACGCTAAGACCAATAGGAGCGGAGCAGTAATGGAAATTGTGACGCAAACGAAATTGCGCGGGTTAACTAATGTTGCAATAAAAGTATTTGGATATGTACGCATGTTCATTTTTGGATTTGACTAAATCTGCACTAATTTTCATCCCGGAACTTTCAATTGCAATTATCATGTGTTGATAGGACTCGGGTAGACCGGAGAGTAGTAATGTACCTAGCCACTCGTCATCTACTTCAAACCCAATATTCCTCAATTTATGCGCCTTCATCATTATTTTACTGACGTATTCCTTTACATTTTGGGAACTGGTGAACGACGTCGTACACAATTCCCTTAGTAATCCAACGCAGCGTGTCAGCCCTGAGTCATCGAAAGCTTTGGCCAGATTATCCCATACATCCTTAGCATTGAAATAATTAGTCATTCCAATATTTGTAAATGTGTGAGTATCATGTACCTACTTATTTAGAAAATTGATAAGTCTACCTCTGCATACCCTAGGTGCATGGTCCTCACATATAAAAAAAAAAAATTGTATACTTACCAAGTATTGTAAAAGATTAATTAAAAAGAGTAACTATGGAGTTTCTTGTCCATTCTTCTCCATAAGAATCTACCTTTCCGAATGGACAGTAGAGTCACTTCAGAAATTTTATATATTTGAAATGTGAATGACGTTCAAAAGTGCCGTTTAATGGCCTAATTGGAATAAACGTTTTGACTTTGACTTTGACTTTGATTGATGGCTTCTTGAATGTGTACATCGTTCGTAGAATCGACCAGAAGAATTATATTTTTCTTAGCTTTTGTGTCACGCTTGGGATCTACGACGTTATCACCCTCAACACAGTCCCACAATTCCTCGTGTTGGAGATACGTTTTCACGGCGAATCTCCACGTCGAGTAGTTGCCTCGGCCCCTTAATTTTTCAATTAATGCCAGTGGATTGTTGGAAGACATTTTTGAAGTGCAAACTTCTATAGCGACGTTCTACACTATTTTTGTGATGGGTAAAAAATGTTAAACTCGCGTCAGGACACGTGACCTGATCGAAAATTCGTAAGACGGTCACGTGTCCTGCAAACTTCTTTAGCAGCGTTGTGCATTTTTTGTGATGGGTAAAAAGTATTAAACTCGCGTCAGGAACTCAGGACGACGTGACCTGGTCGAAAATTCGTAAGACAGAGGGAAAGAAGCACGTATTCAAATTTTCATTTCTGCTGGCACTCCCGGAGTGCAACCCGTTGTTTTTTTTATGTAAACCGCGCGGCACTTGGATTAGGAAAATTGCCGGCTTGACTATAATAGCACTTTTTAAACGAAATTTTCACTACTACCAGGGCTTTTGGCTACTAACAGGGCTCCTGGGCCAATAACCTGTTGCAATAAAAGGATTTGGATACTAAATACTTGTATTGCAACAGGTTATTGGCCCAGAACATTTCACAGACAAGGATTTATCATTGACCAGAACAATCAAGGTTGCCAACGATAAATCCTTGTCTGTGCGGAGGCACTTGATTTTGCATTCTAGTTGGTTTTCCACATATTTCACAAATTCTCAGGTAAAAACTGACAGACGAGAATATAATAACAAAACGTAGATTTATGATCTTGAATGACTGGTATCGTAAACTCGCAAAGTTCAACAGCAAGGCGACTTTAAAAAAAACCTACAACGCAAAATTTAAAGTGATAATATTTGGAAAAATCTAAATCGAACCTGGATCAGAACAAATTTAATTTGGGTTTATTCATATCAATGAGGAAATGTTATTTAATATTTTCGTGTTGCGTCTTCTACTTATTTACCTCATATAAAATAATTAAATGAAACTTTATTTCAGACTATACAGTCCATACGTTTAGTTAGTATTGGTGTTAGCACGGTGTTAGTAACAACGGGGCTTACTTAAGTAGGTTAGTTCTGTTAGTTTATAACATGTATTTATTTAAGTATACCTATGACTGTCACCACCCAGTGTCCCTGAAAGGGACAGTCCGGTCTGGCAGCTATCATTTTCAGTATGCTGTTGTCACTACCACGCAAGCGCTGTAGTAAGGAGGCCGCTTTCTTTCGCATGATGGCATGGAAACCATCTGTGCGAGCCTCCGCGAACATTCCTGAAGCACTACAACGCCATGGTAGTCCCAACAGCATCCTAAAATTAAATTGAACACGCAGGACGTTGTAGGCTCGGCGCGTGTATGATACCCACAGGCCACCCGTGTAAAAGGATTGACAGAACACCTAAAAAAGAGTTACTTTGATGTCTGTGGTCCAACGAGCGAAGCTGCGGGCAAGCATATTACTCCTCACCGACAACGGCCTGCGCTCTGCGCTGATTTAATAAATATTTATTTACATAATTATAATAATATATACAACTTAAAATTTATATTTTTTTTTGAAAATTCGCAACTCCACTATGCTTGCTGTGGAATATCATAACATCACGCCTGTAATCCCCAAAAGGCTAGGCAGTAATTTCTTTTCTTTTCTCTTTGACTTTTGTTAGCTGAGGTTTTATTAAGTTTGGGTACGGAATACCCAGAGGGTAACAAACGGAATCCTATTACTAAGCCTCCACAGTCCGTCCGTCCGTCCATCCGTCTGTCCATCCGTCTGTATGTCAGCGGGCTATATCTCATGGGCCGTAATAGGTCAGAAATACAAATCTCTAGATTTGTATTTCTGTTGCCGCTATAACAACAAATAATAAAAATACAATGGTGCGGATCCCTTCATGCGCGAGTCCGACTCGCACTTGGCCGGTTTTTAAGTTACACCTATCATGTTCTGTCTGCACCACCCTAAGGACCACTGGTAGATAACGCTTAAGGAATTAAGTCATGCTAGTCTATTCTGTAAATAACCATTTCGATATCGAGCTTCACCTGAGTGACAAACCTCACAAAGTGAGCTTTATTGCACACAACATAAAGGTCTTACGTTTAACATAATTTGATACTGATTTGATGATTTGAAAAAGTTGTTACAGAATAGGGGTACAGCTTTGTGCAGTGTTTTAACTAGTGCATAAAGCTTTAATAATGAAATACTCAAACCTGAGGAGCTCGTGGCTAGATAATAACAGCCGCACGGGTCGATCTTCTAGGTTAAGCAACGCTTGCCAAGATTGATCTGTGGATGTGTGACCATCTTAACATACCGAGTTTCATTTGTAGATCTTTGGCAGTCGTTACGGATTGTCAGAAGCCAGTAAATCTGACTCCATTCTTGTCAAGAAGTACCGTGTTAGTTAATAGGTTGTGGAGGTCTGGCAGGCAGCCGCTCCACGTAAAACACTGGTTTTCAGCTGAATCCGGTTTGACTGGAAACCGACCCCAATATAGTTGGGAAAAAGCTAGGCAGATGATGAGGTATAGGACACAAATCAAGTCCACACTTATCAATCAATAGCCCAGTTCAATGGATTAATAAACACCAATCAATACGTACAAATATTTCCATATATCATTGCCACATAAGCCGCCAAACAGGTCAGTCTAGCTAGACAAAACCTGAACTACTCGTATCTAGATTCTAGACCGAATTACGTCTGTCGTAAGTATTGAGTATTGATTTAAGTACTAGTAAGTAGCCCCGACCGTGCTTATCTATACTTTTATCTATATACTAACATATAAAGCTAAAGAGTGTGTTTGTTGGCTTGAACGCGCTAATCTCAGGAACTGCTAGTCGGATTTGAAAAATTATTTGATTTTTAGATAGCACATTTATCGAGAAAGGCTATAGGCTATATAACATCACGCTAAGACCAATAAGAGCGCAGCAGACGAAGTTGCGCGGGTCAACTAGTACTACTATGAAGAGTTTGTCTGTTTGTTTGTATGTTTGTTTGCTTGATCGCGCTAATCCCAGAAACTGCTAGTACCATGTTAAAAAATTTTCATTGTTAGTTAGCCCATTTATTGAGGAAGGCTACATATCATCACGCTAAGACCAATAGGAGCAGAGCAGACAAAGTTGCGCGGGTCGACTAGTTGAAGAGTATAGTGACTTATAGGGCAGACTTTAAATAACGGATAAAGGTGTTACAGAAATACAGACCGTAGTATAACACGTTACAAAGCGAGCATTCGCGCAGTTAGTACGTTGAAACCAGCACGAACATGCGAGCTACGAGCCGTTTGTTTCGAATGCGCGCTGTTGGTTGTTTTAGCGAATCTCTCGGAGTGTTACGCAGTTCAGTCAGTAAGCAGCGGCTAGTCAGACATCTTGACTGATAGTGTCTAGCGAATCTGGAACACGGGTGAGTTATTAATTCGAAACGAAAATATTACAGGGCGGTATTTTAGGACGCGCCGTAATGTAACATGCTCGCTGCGAATGGTACATAACGGCCTGTAGCACCGATCAGTCAGCACAGATCAGATTCCTATATACAAAGAAACTTCGATCTGCTAAATTGTGAGTGAACTAGACAGATACAACTGCCAGCTCTTTGCTTTTTTATGTTATTCAGGTAGCAGTTCCAAACTCGGTTTCTATTACATAGGAAAGGTTATGAAGTGGTTTGGCTTCCTCTTTGTGACTCATGTGTGAGATCTCGGCAACATAAAAAGTTCTAATGGCAAATGCACACGTGCTGAGACAGGTAAACCAAGAGATATTTCTCTCGCAAGGGCATGAGATATTGGAATAAGTCGTTGCAAAAAGACAGTCAGAAATAAAGGAATCAGTGTTATTAGCTTTAGCTAATACTTTTCCTCAAAACTTAAGCTAGTGAAATAACTCTTCTCCTTGAATCATTAGTACTCGTGGTATGTACTTGGTACCTGCCTAGGACATACCAGCGTAGTACTAGCTTTACATCGGCGTAGTACCAGTTTAGCATCAGTGTAGAACCAGCGTTGCACCAAATTAACACGCGCGTAGGACTACCGTAGCACCAGCGTAGTACCAGCGTAGCACCAGCGTTGCACCAGCGTAACACTACCGTAGCACCAGCGTAGCAGTACCCGCATAGCGTCATCGTAGCAACACCCGCGTAGCGTCATCGTAGCAACACCCGCGTAGCGTCATCGTAGCAACACCCGCGTAGCGTCATCGTAGCACCAATAAAAGTGCAGGGTGGCAATTCACAGTACATGAGTGTGATATTATATCTAGATCATTCGGCATTGTCATGCCACTTTTTCCGTGGTAAAGACAAATTAACACCCGCGTAGCATTAGCGTAGCACCAGCGTAGCACCAGCGTAGCACCAGCGTAACACTAGCGTAGCACCAGCGTAGCACCAGCGTAGTACCAGCGTAGCACCAGCGTAGCACCAGCGTAGCACCAGCGTAGCACCAGCGTAGCAGCACCCGCATAGCGTCATCGTAGCAACACCCGCGTAGCGTCATCGTAGCAACACCAGCGTAGCGTCATCGTAGCAACACCCGCGTAGCGTCATCGTAGCAACACTCGCGTAGCGTCATCGTAGCACCAATAACAGTGCAGGGTGGCAATTCACAGTACATGAGTGTGATATTATATCTAGATCATTCGGCATTGACATGCCACTTTTTCCGTGGAACAGATAAGCCCTGCGCACGGAAAAGTATATTTTGATATAAAAGTCAAAAAATAAAATTCAAACAAACTGGTGATTTACTTCCCGTGGTAGGTAAGTCACAACGTTGGAAGTTTTCAACGAAATACGTAAGTATTTAATTAAATTTTTTTCAAAAAAATATCCTCTTTAATGCAGTTCCTCGAAATTTGGATACTGACGTCAACATTTTAAACAACAGGATTGCAGGAAAACTACAGTTTATAAATTGATGGGTTGGGTTTTTACGTTCCTTTCTCTAAACGAGTTGATGACTACTGTTATTAAAAGTATAAAGTAGCATTTATATTGCCAATTTTCCCCATGTGTTCAAATGTTACTTTAAATTTAATTATGATTATTGTCTGTTAAACCCATATTTCACCATAAATATCTTAATTGTAATGTCTAAATAGACAGATAAAGTTTTAAGTTTAGAATTGTCAAACTAAAGTAGGTTGTTCTGTTCAAGATCACGCTAGTAGTAGAGTTTTACAAAATTATATTATTGTTGATAGCAAATAGATTGGACTGTCCTTTTGTGCGATAATCCTGTGACAGACAAGTTACATATAGTGTCGTAGTGTCGTATATAAGAGACTGCTGTAATGAATTGACTTTGTTATGTAAATTATTTTATTTATTTTGTAACAATTGCTTACTATACTTATTACAGTATTCACCAAAGCGTATAGTAAGCCAACAACATAAAATGTATCTTATAAAATACATCAACATCTCATATTTGGAGTACAGTAAAAAATCTATAAAGCAAGTGTACAATGGGCGGTCTTATCGCACAGGGCAATCTCTTACAGACAACCTTTGGATGGAGTAAACTAAAGGAGATAGAATTAATTTTAATCGTTTAGTTAATTAATTTTTGTATGTATTGTGTAAACTACCTGATACTTGTTACAAATTAAAAAAATAATAATAAAAAATTTAGAAAGCTTGATTCAGAAAGCGTTATTTCTGGACACGGCTCGCATTGTCAGGAGGTTCCTCTCTCTGGAGCTCTTGACCGACGGTAGCTTAGACCCTGTTCCCAATACCGATGGGCTACTATTTTTAAATGTTCTTTTTTTATAATTTTTATTGAAATATTTAAAAATGTAGTAAAAAGTTAGGATAATGAATAACGAAAATAATTTAATTTAATTCCCTACGAGAAAATTCTCAGTTTACAAAACCGCGTTTGAATGTTTGAAATTTTTTACCAAAAAAAAATCCTAGCGATAGCGGTGCAATTTACAAAATGCAAGTTACTCAGCAACACATAATAAAATTAAAATAATCCCGCATAGTACGGAAGTTGTAATGTTACCTGTCCGTGTGGCAAATTTTTCTATAATAATTATGTATATTATTATCGTAACTCATGCGGTTAATAGCAATACTATTTATATGCATCCAATAAAGGCAATAAAAGGAACGACTTCATTTATTGAAATATTTATATTGTAAAATAATAAAATAAATATGCTTGTTTTTAATTTTCTGCTATGTTTTGCATAATTTCTGGCCGATGACACGCCAATTATCTCTCTGCCAGCCAAAAATGATGCAAAACTATCTAAAGTAGTATCCTTTGGACATTTTGCCTATTGTTTGACTTTTAATTGTATTTAGACAGGCGCGGTCCCACCGTTGTGGGCACGATGGGCATGCCCACAACCCTAATAGCCTTGCGACGTCAAACGATCGGAACGAACGTCAAATGACGCAACTGAATACCGACTCTGGATGGAATGGAAATGGAAAAGCAAATGTAAAAATCAGAGTCGATACTTATCTCATTGAAGCATGCGAAAAAATCAGAACTAAATCCAGCTTTGCGAATTTAATGTTCGTTTCCACTGGGCTATTGTAGATGTAAGCAAAATCAGTATAGTGGTTGAGAGTCCAAATGTGAAAGTAGTGTACAAAAAAACAGATACTTCATTAATTTTTTCATTTTCGAGAGCAAATAAACTTTTTTGGGGCCTGGATCCGCGCCTGTATTCAGAAGGTAACTTGACAGTTCAAATGTCAGATTTTCACAAAAAAAAGATCGTTGATGTAAGAATGAATTTAAGAAATGTACTTATTTACAAACTTTTTATTATCCATCACAGATATAATCTATAGATCCCACTGAATATCCTTGAAGAAACCAAATAATGGTTCCGTACCCAACGGAACCCTATTACTAAGCGTCCGCTGTCCGTCTGTCCGTTCATCCGTCCATCCGTCTGCGGGCTATATCTCAAAACCGTAATAGGTAGACAGTTGAAATTATCACAGATTGTGTATTTCTAATGCCGCTTTTAACAACAAATACTCGTGATAAATAGATAAGGATAGGTGTATTGTTTTATTATTAGGGATAGGTAGAATTTCGACCTTACTAAATTGAAACAGGTACCTAACGTGTAATTAGACAACTCATTCGTCACCAAACCCAATCTACCATTTTCGACGAACTACAAATTCTTTGAAATCTAACCTTGTCTCCCGCGGGTATGAGGAAAGTACCGCCTTTTGTCGGAGCCAATTAATTACCTATTTCTCGGACCAATCAGCATATTTAGCGATAATAATGATGAATGCAATTTTATGTCAACTGCAAGACGTGAGTCAGCTCATGGGATTTCCATCGTTCCAATAGCTTGAATGGACTTTGTAAAAAAGTGTCGAGCTTACTGGTTATGATGAATTGCAACTTTGAGACTGTAGAATTCTACTTAAAGTGTAACCAACCGAAGCACAAACACCTAATAAAATGATCTAAGCACTAAAACTATGGGCGTTCTCTGTAAAACGCAACACCATAAACTGCGAACGCCAACCCGCCTGCCAAGCGTGGCGATTATGGCAAATCCCCCTTCTGGGGGAGGCCTATGTTCAGCAGTGGACGTCTTTTGGCTGTTATGGTGATGACTAAAACTATTTCTGAGATCTGTGTATAAAATAAATGAGAAGAAAAACATACTGAGAACATTTTTGAGTAGGTACAGCTAAAATCGGCCAACTGCGAGTCGGACTCTCACACGAACGGTTCCATGCATACTATAAATAAACCGAGAAAAACACATTTCTTGTATGGGAGCCCCCTTTAATTTTTATTATATGTTGTTACAGCGGCTATAGAAATACAACTCTGAAAATTTCAACTGTCTACCTATTACGGTTCTTGAGATACAGCCCGCTGACAGACAGATAGACGAACGGACGGACAGCGAAGGCTTTGTGATAGGTTCCGTTGGTTACCCTACGGGTATGGAACCCTTTATATCGTTGGGGCAGCAGTATCATCTGGTTCGATTGGAAGCCGAGCCTAATGCAGCCAGATGGAAAAAGGTTCAGATTGATTATACTATATTGCCCAAATCCACAGCTCGACCGTTTTTTTTTTCCTACTCCTCCGCTGTACTTTTCTGATACGTTTCTCCGGGACTCGTCGGGTTTCATTGGCTCGGAGTTTTTCTGATGGTCGCCACTGTTGATTCTGGGTTTCAGGAGTTGTAGTGGTTGGGAATGTGTGGCGGGCTTGTCAAATCCACAGCCTGACTTCGCCCACTGCTGAACATAGGTCTCTCTCTTCTTGTGCCAATCCCCACGTTCCTGTGCCAGCCTCATCCAGGTTCTACCTGCGATGGCAACAATGACATCCATCCATCTCGCTGTTGGTCGACCAACACTTCTTCATCCATTCCTCGGACGCCACTCGGTCACTGCCTTACTCGACGTTTGGAACTCTTAATATTGCCCATAACATTTTGGTCGTATTATGTGTAGATGAGGGATGTTACGTTTGTAAGTAATTTGGCTTTTCGGAGTCGGAGGCGGAGTCAGAGTCGGAGATGGTGACATAAGAAAGAAACATTACAGCACACATTAACAGTGAGCCTCTTTAATTTCAATTAAAAAATAATAAACCTATATGATATTTAGGTGTCACAAACAAAACTAACCACATTTTATAACAGTTAGATAATTAAATCAAATTAATTGACTCCATAAGTAGCTAATTATATTTAAAAAACCTCCTATTTAGCCTCCGATTTAAAAGTATCGGAACCGAAGCAGGAACCGGAGGTGTAAGATCAATCGGAAGTTCCGACGAATCGGAAGTTCCGACAAATCTGAGTTGCAGTCGAAGCTCCGTAACATTCCTGGTAGATTGAATTTGGCAGAAGACTGGTGTATTATTCATAAATAACGAGAAAATTGCCATCAAAGTTTTGTCCCTATTCACCCTCGTGTCCCTATTCACCCCGTTTAAACGTACCCCATTTATGAAACGTTTCTAGGGATTTGGGAATATAAAATCTTCAATGTTTTTTTTTTTTTTTTTGGAACGAATTTCCTTATCGCGCGTTGTGAAAGGAGGCTAGACGGAAAAAAATCTTACGAAAAGTTGTCACGACACTTTTTGCTATAGTAAGCTATTGTAAGCTGTGCGAATGGAATGGAATAGAATGGAATGGAATGGAATGGAGTGGAGTGGAGTGGAATGGAATGGAGTGGAGTGGAGTGGAGTGGAGTGGAGTGGAGTGGAGTGGAGTGGAGTGGAATGGAATGGAATGGAATGGAATGGAATGGAATGGAATGGAATGGAATGGAATGGAATGGAATGGAATGGAATGGAATGGAATGGAATGGAATGGAATGGAATGGAATGGAATGGAATGGAATGGAATGGAATGGAATGGAATGGAATGGAATGGAATGGAATGGAATGGAATGGAATGGAAAGGAATGGAATGGAATGGAATGGAATGGAATGGAATGGAATGGAATGGAATGGAATGGAATGGAATGGAATGGAATGGAATGGAATGGAATGGAATGGAATGGAATGGAATGGAATGGAATGGAATGGAATGGAATGGAATGGAATGGAATGGAATGGAATGGAATGGAATGGAATGGAATGGAATGGAATGGAATGGAATGGAATGGAATAGAATTTCTCATCTCAATAGGGACTGATTGAGATGAGAAACAGTGGGTCATTAGTTGCCAACAATACGATACCATCTTAGGGAAAAGGATAAAGTCGTAAAACACAGTTATGTTTCTAGTTTGATTACAATTCGCGCGTTGAGAAAGGGGGCTACACGGAAAAAATTAAGACCAAAAGTTGTAACGACACATTAAGACCAAAAGTTGTAACGACACTTTTTGCTATAGTTGTAAGCCATGCGGCGTAGGAACTTCGTTCCATCCGGGTGTCCCTTGACACCTCTCAAGTTTTTTTTATAAAAAACTTTGCCCCACACTAGGATTTTTTCCTGTATCGTGGGTTTACAAACATACAAAGACACATACACACACAGCCAGACCCGGAACGACTATCTGTAGGCCATACAAATATTTGTTCCGTGCGGGAATCGAACCCACGACACGCGGCGCAGCAGCCGATCGCTGAACCACTGCGCCAACCGTGCCGACAATTTATTTTCAGCAAACAATTAAACACAGTTCATACAGTCTCCAATGATACCTGAAACAAAAAAAACCAGGGCGGGAAGACTGGACATAGTTTCCGATCGCGTATCGACCGTACACCGTACACAGTCAATTTCGAACGCGATCCACGGATCGAATCATTGATTTTAATCGTAGATTGCGTATCTATCGTTTCGTATATAAATTGGTTATCTTCTGTGACTAAATAGAACATAATACGTCACAGCACTTGCGCAAAAACCGTTCTAAATAATTACTATCCAGAAGTGTCATTTTTCACTTCACATACGCACTAACTTCTGGGTGGCATATTAAATACAAGACAAGATATCAATTATCTCGTATCAATTAATTAGCTATCGGCCTAGGTTACCGTAGCACTACAAGCCAGGTTCTGACGTCATAAGTACGTACGGTAATATACTATAGCATACACATACGCGTTTCCTGATTCTTGTTCTAACAAAACCGCAAAGTTTTGTGACGTACGTGAGTTGATCGTTTTTCGTTTGTTTACTTTTTTTTGCTTGATTCGTATGTTGGTTTGGAGTAATCCATTTTTGTCTGTTTTTATTTTAAGCCAGTATTTTAGCCAGAGTAGCTCGTGGCTAATAATAACAGCTGCATGTGCCGATTGCGAAGGTTAAGCAACGCTTGCCGAGGGCGGTCTGTGGATGGGTGAACATCTTAATACATCGAGACTCCTCCGTACCTCGGAAAGCTTGTAAGTTTTAGTAATTTCACCAGCTTCTCAAAAGAGACCGATCTGCAAACTTGTAAAGGTAGCCCTATATCCATTATAGTGGAGTGAGGTAGCAGAGCGGAGAAACGGAGAAATTTTCACCAATGGGATTGTATAAAATCTCCGCAGCACGTGAGAAACTAACATTTTGATTGACATGACTGGTTAATATTTCTCCGTTTCTCCGCTCCGCTGCCTCGCTCCGCTGCAATCGACAGGCAGCCTTAGGGTGCCTGTCCATTTGCTCACAGCGAGGCATGATAAATGTTAACCAATGGAATTACATAAAATCTCCGCACCATGTGAGTCACTGCGGTTCTATACAATTCCATTGGTCAAAATTTCTCCGTTTCTTCGCTCCGCTGCCTCGCTTTGCGGCAACGGACAGGCAGCCGTCGTCCAGAACTAAGCGAAGCAGTGCAAGTGGGCCTACGCCTAACTAAACTTACACGTAATTATCTGAAGGCTAAAACATTGTGATAATCAATTTCTTACCTAGCAGGAAATATTAACGACTATTAATTAAGTATGCATAGTCAAGTGAATCATTCATCCATCGCTGTCTTAATTACCACAACAATACAGATGGATTTTCTCCAATAATTCACATAATTGCAACCAGTATTTGCATGTAATTATACACAATCACGGATTTGGCTCTAACTTTAACTATTACAAGAATGGCTACTGCAGGAGCTCGTGGCTAAATAATAACAGCCGTCGATCTTAAAGGTTAAGCAACGCTTGCCAAGGTTGGTCTGTAGATGGGTGACCACCTTAACATAACGAACGAGTTTCCTCCGTGCCTCGGAAAGCACGTTAAGCCGTTGGTCCCGGCTGTCATTTGTAGATCTTTGGCAGTCGTTACGGGTTGTCAGAAGCCAGTAAATCTGACTCCAGTCTTGCCAAGAAGTAACGTGTTACCCAGTTCATGGGTTGTGGAGGTAGGCAGCCGCTCCTCGTAAAACACTGGTATTGAGCTGAATCTGGTTAAACTGGAAGCCGACCCCAATATAGTTGGGAAAAGGCTAGGCAGATGATGAAAAATATACAGTCAGCGTAATGTTACATAAATATTTTCCATTCAGAATTAAAGGGAAATCCAACCGCATACTACAGACGGTTCATTTGACCTTTGCGCGGCATTATAATCTATTTTTAAAAGCTCGTCATTGTTCGGCATTTACTCGTCTACTGAAGTTTGTAATGATTGATGACGCGTCAGTATTTGTCTACGTCATCAACTGAACGAATATGGAGTTTCCCCATAAACTTCAAGATTGTACTTCCCGGGCCGAAAGGATAAGCAGAGGTTCATTTGTGACTCGGACGCGCTTGCACATTTAATAACATTTAAATCAATTTCGTTTTTTAGGGTTCCGTACCCGAAGGGTAACCAACGGAACCCTATTACTAAGCCTCCGCTGTCCATCTGTCCGTCTGTCTGTAAGCGGGCTGTATCTCAGGAACCGTAATAGGTAGACACTTGAAATTTTTACAGATTGTGTATGTATTTCTGTTGCTGCTATAACAACAAATAATAAAAAATTAGTTTTATGGTACGGAACCCTTCCTGTGCGAGTCCGTCTCGCACATGGCCGGTTTTTTTTTTTAAAACGTTACCCCACACTAGAAATTGCTCCTGTATCGTAGCTGCGTTCACAAAAATATAAACTCACAAACACCTAAACCCGGTCCAACTATCTGTAGACCATACACATATTGTTCCGTGCGGGAATCGAACCCGCGACACGCAGCGCAGCAGTCTATCGCTCAACCACCGCGCCAACCATGTCGTCTTAATTTAATATTCATGAAATAGTGTCCACAGGAGAACCAAGGTCACCGACATAGCCCGAAGTATCTTCTCGTCTCATATATCACAGGGTCTCAAGACGAAAATCAGTGATGGATAACATTTTGCTTGATCGAATCAGAAAGTGAGTGTAACTAGATGAGAACAAAGGTTACCGAAGTAGCCCGAAGAATCGCCGAACTTATGCATTGCTCACTGGAAAGTCGATAGGGTCGATATTTTCTAGAGTAATGAAAGAAAGAGAACTTTTTTATTTGGCATACATAGGTTAACAGTGAAGTTAGGAAGCTTAATTTAAATAAAACAATAACATCGTGTGTCCCACGGCTGCGCCAAATAAGTCCAGTTCATCAAAATGCCAGACAACTAAGAGTTGCTTGACGCTGTATTTCAAGTGAACCTGATGACCACGTACCGTAGCAATGACCTCCACAAAATTCACAGAACTCTATGATATGCAAATTGTGCAACCATAACAACTATGGTAGGCGCCATAGTTAACCAGATTATCTTGCAATACAGTCATCATCTGCCTAGCCTTTTCCCAACTACATTGGGGTCGGCTTCCAGTCAAACCGGATTCAGCTGAACACCAGTATTTTACGTGAAGCGGCTGCCTACCAGACCTTCACAACCCATTAAATGGGTAACACGGTATTTCTTGGCAAGACTGGAGTCAGATTTAATGGCTTCTGACTATCCGTAACGACTGCCAAAGATCTACAAATGACAGCCGGGACCAACGGCTTAGCGTGCTTTCCGAGGCACGGAGGAAACTCGGTATGTTAAGATGGTCACCCATCCACAGACCAAACTTGGCAAGCGTTGCAGGTAGACAGTTGAAATTTTTACAGATTGTGTATTTCTATTGACGCTGTAAAAACAAATAATAAAAATTAATGTTTATGGTACGGAACCCTTCGCGTGCGAGTCAGACTCGCACTTGGCCACTGACCATCATTGCACATTTATCTGGTGTCTACCATAATACTTGACCCTCATTCACAGTTTTTGCATCTCCAAGGTCTTTGGTACTTGAACCGTGATGCTGTGACATACTTTAACGTAATATTTAAAGAAGTGATGATTGCAATGACGTTTTTTTTATTTGCTGCGAATTTAATTAACAAGGTCTAGGACAGTCTCGTTAGTAATCATCTATGCTGGCGAGCGTGACTTCGGAGCGTTCTAGATTCAATCCCCGGATATCTACACTTATATTAATACTAGCTTCCCGCGCTACTTCGTCTGCGTCACAATTTTCATTACTGCTCCGTTCCTATTGGTATAGCGTGATGATATATAGCCTATAGCCTTCCTCGATAAATGGGCTATCGAACACTGGAATAATTTTTCAAAACGGACCAGTTTTATTCTTAATAATTTATTCTTTACCTACAGATTACAGGAAAACCTATAATAAGTATATGATGCTACTTATAACAAAAATTAAATTCGTTCGGAACCCTTTGCACGTGAATCCGACTCGCCCTTGGCCAGATTTTTTGACGAGCATTTACTAGAGCGTTCTCTAGAATGATCATGAAAATGTTCGTAGCAATGTTTGGCTCTATGCTCGGCTTTGTTCGTTGTTCAGTTCGACAAAGGAGATGTTCCAAAATGTATGGAGCCTGGGCCAGGTCCTTGTACACTATACTTAAAAATAGACAAATACATTTAAAACAGTTCTCAACTGTCCAATTTCTTTAAAATGGCTTTGTTTGCTGGTAAAACAAAAGAAATTACACTTGAAATTGAAACGCGCAACAAAAACCCGTCATGGCGGTAAGCTGTCATTTTGATTGATTAATAACGTTTGACATTTATTTCTGACATATTTATTTACCTGCAACGAGACGAAAGTGACTGAAGTGACATTGTTATGACAGCTGACAGTTATTTTTCTATGATCTGTAACTAAATCGGTGCGACGCCATGTTGAAAATCGATAAAAGTAATTTTTAAACATCAATTACCGTTGCGTTGTTGTTGTTATTTTTGCCGTTTTGCGCGAATATGACGCATATCATCGCAATTTTTATAATTTAGTTCTATTTTATTTATTTTTTGGTATGCGTCATGCTTGGCGCAAATAAAAGCTTTTTCTTTCTTTCTTCCAATTAAACTACCGCACAACAGTACACAACAGTACCACAACAGTACCACAACAGTAAACATTTAAATGAATTAAATGTATTTTTCCCGAATTCTACGGATTTTTCTCTTTTTTATGAGGTAATGTACATAGACCTGGCCCATTTTGAAACATCTCCTTTATAAACGGATTCGCCTTTTTGTTATAATTGAATGCTCAAGTCTGTCAGCACTTTAATGGTACTCGTATGTATATAATGTATTTGATTGAAGTAGCGACCTCCATGCAAATGACATGCTTATGAGACTTCGGTAATTACAGACTAAATCTGTACCTACATACATATGTATTTATGTACAAGCACATAACTTGTGAATGTCACAATGCGATTAGATAAACATTTACATACTAGCTGTGCCCACGACGCCGCTTACATGGACTATATTTATACTCCTGTCTCCTAAAAATCGGTAAAACAGCTCGTCAATCGGAACAATGATATGGAATCGGAACATCGTTTATGGCGATGTGTGCTACTATGACCTTAATGCAGATCTCCTCAACAAACTTGACTGTCTTCTGAATTACTGCATTCGATTTGTTTTCAATCTGCGTAAATGTGATCATGTCTCTGCGTATCGATTACTTTTAAAGTGGTTGCCTATACGCGAGCGCAGAGAGCTAAGGGCTCTAACTACCTTGTTTTCATTTCTTGTCTCTCCCAACTCTCCCAGTTATCTAGCCCCTCACTTTCAATACATTTGCGCCAGTCACAATCTAAATCTACGCTCATCAAACAACCGTCTCCTTCAATGTCCCTCTCACCGTACTGACTTTATTCACTCTTCTTTCTTCGTTCAGTCTATTTCTCTATGGAATGCGCTCCCCCAAGAGATCAGGATGGCCACCAACCGATTATCCTTCAAAGTTAAAGTTCGCGAACACATTCGTAAGAGGTTGGCAGTTGTATCATAACAGCGCTAATATTTCCCATTAACCTATTCGCCGTAATGTTTTAGTATTTCGTTTTTATATTTATCTTGTTGATATGTATATTTATTATATATTTATATTGTATGTATAGTTTATATTTGTATATTGTTCATTATTGTATTTGAATAATTATCAATCGCTTTAAATTTTCTTTTGCTCCTAAGACTATTCTCTGCATTACCCAAAGGTTGACAGGTAGAGAATGCCTATGGCATTAAGTCCGCCTCTGTACATTATTGTGCTGAAAATGTTTTAAATAAAGAAATAAATGATTATCAATAAACAAGACGACCATCATCACACTCCGCTCCTATTGGTCTTAGCGTGATGTTATATAGCCTAAATAGCCTTCCTCGATAAATGAGCTATTCAAAACTAAAATAAATTTTCAATTCGAACCAGTAGTTCCTGAGATCATCATCTGCCTAACCTTTTCCCAACTATATTGGGGTCAGCTTCCAGTCAAACCGGATTTAGCTGAACACCAGTATATTACGCGGAGCGACTGCCTACCAGACCTCCACACTGGGTAACACGGTACTTCATGGCAAGACTGGAGTCAGATTAACTGGCTTCTGACAGTAGTTCCTGAGATAAGCGCGTTCAACCAAACAAACAGCTTTAAGCTTTATGTTATTAATATAAATAGATATGAATAGTATGAGGATAATTAGACGAATAACAGACACGAATAACTACAAGTAAATAATTTATGGTTACTACAAAAAAAAAAACTAGCTTTGAAGCTTCCTGATATAATCTTGATGTGAAGGTTGATTGAGATAAGATATGAAGATTATCTTAACCATAAAACAAGTAACACACTTTATTACTTCATCTAATTAATTTGTATGTAAGTACTTGGCTTTTAACTTACTCAAAAGATACGCCGTTACTTCCGTACGAATTAGTTCCTTCGTTAATAAGGTGTGCTTTTTAGCCCTGAGCAATAATAAGCTATGACTAGCTTTTCCCCTCGATATCCCGTTATTTCCCGTTCCCTTAGGAATTTCGGGAAATCCTCTATTAGTGTTGGGGTAATCTAACCCAAGGATCTGCAAATGTCGGCTTTCTTCGACCTGTAGTTTTGACTGTGCGTTGTCTGTCCATCACCCATCAGTAATGGAAGAATCAGTAATGGAAGAATTTATATATACTCGTATATTGATTGATGATGAGGAGCTCGTGGCTAAATAATAACAGACGCACGGGTCGATCTTTAAGGTTAAGAAACGCTAGCCAAGGTTGGTCTGTGGATGGGTGACCATCTTAATATAACGAGTTTCCTCCGTGCCTCGGAAAGCACGTTAAGCCGTTGGTCCCGGCTGTCATTTGTAGATCTTTGGCAGTCGTTACGGATTGTCAGAAACCAGTAAATCTGACTCCAGTCTTGCCAAGAAGTAAAGTGTTACCCAGTTAATGGGTTGTGGAGGTCTGGTAGGCAGCCGCTCCGCGTAAAATACTGGTATTCAGCTAAATCCGGTTTGACTGGAAGCCGACCCCAGTATAGTTGGGAAAAGGCTAGGCAGATGATGATGATTGATAATTGATGATAATTAATTTTGAATAATATTATTAACACACTGCTATACCCCTTGCAGGTACATGCAACGGAAACAGTCGAAACCGCTTCGGACAGAAGGCCAGCTTTGTCCGCTACAAACTTACACGTGTCATCACTAAGGTCGCGGACACGAACTCAGCGGCGGCGGCAACAGCGCGGCGACGCTGGCCCGTTCACGAAGCCAGCGGGCAGATTGCGGCGCTAGAGCGGCGCGCGTAGTGTGTTGTTTATGGTACTTGTACGGAACCGTCATGTGAGAGGCCGACTCGAACTAGGCTGGTTTTTGATGCTCTTTTACAAATTTTGGAATTCGTTTTTATATTTTTCCTCAGCTTTTAAATCTTGATAACAATTTTTTGACAACGTAGTTCCTGAGATCATCATCTGCCTAGCCTTTTCCCAACTATATTGGAGTCGGCTTCCAGTTAAACCGGATTCAGCTGAATACCAGTATTTTCCGCGGAGCGGCTGCCTACCAGACCTCCACAACCCATTAACTGGGTAACACAGTACATCTTGGCAAGACTGGAGGCAGATTAACAACTGCCAAAGATCTACAAATGACAGCCGGGACCAACGGCTTAACGTGCTTTCCGAGGCACGGAGGAAACTCGGTACCTATGTTAAGATGGTCACCCATCCACAGAACAACCTTGGCAAGCGTTGCTTATCCTTAAAGATCGACCAGTGCGACTATTATTATCTAGCCACAAGCTCCTCATGGCCACTTAGTCGTCTAAAGGTTTACAAATCTTGGACCGGCAAGCATCAAAAACAAAAGATGGATAGCTTCTTCGGTGAATCTAATAGGCGACGACGTGCTGAATATGAGGGTTCACGGGTGAAGGGGAGCTTTCAAAGGCCTTCACGTCTGTCCTGCCGCGTCTTAAGCAGATGGACTTTCATCATCATCATCATAACAGCTGAAAGACGTCCACTGCTGGACATAGGCCTCTCCCAAAAGGAAGGGTTTGCCATAATCGCCACGCTTGGCAGGCGGGTTGGCGATCGCAGTTAAGGTGTTGAGTTTTACAGAGAACGCTGCTGCCCATTCTCTGGTGAGTCCCTTAGTCGCTCTTACGACACCCACGGGAAGTGATGGGATGGTATTATTCTTTTACGGCACCGGCCGACACCATACGGCATAGATTGAGAGATGGACTTTACCAAAACATAATCGAGGCCTTCATTCTTAAAAATGTAACCTTTTTATTTGGTTTTTATCCATATATTTTTGGTCTTTCCCCATACATATTTGTATCGCAGCAGCACTTGAATCAATATTATAGTTACCGACTCAACTGTCAATCACTCTGATAAAAAATCATAAATCAATTGATAATAATGAATGGCGCTACGCTCTGATGTAATACCCTTTAATACAACGTCATTACGAACGATTACAGAAGCCAAGGTCGAACAAGCCATAGACAATACAATGAACTTAGAATATTAATAACTTTAAGATATTAATAAGTGATTTTATGAGTTTTTAAGTCATTTTGTCTAGCGTCCCGAGAGTTGAAGAGCTCGTGGGTAAATCATAACTGGCGCACGGGTCGCACTTGCCTAGGTCGGTCTATGGATGGGTGACCAAGGACATCTTTTACATATCGAGACTCCTTCGTACCTCGGAAACCACATTAAGGCCGTATCTCTGAATTAAATGCAAGCTCGAAAGTACCGATTTCACCTCCCAGCACCGCGCAGTCCCCGCAAGCATCCACGCGGAAAGTTGGAAATATCGAAGCTAGCGCCACAACATCAAATTAATTCAAACTGCCAACCGGCCATATACTAAATGTGTCCTCTTAAGCAGTAGGTTCCCGGCTGACATTTGAAGATCTTTTACAGTCGTTACGGATAGTCAGAGAAGCCAGAAATTCTGACACCACTCTAGCCAAGAGGTAGCGTCATCATCTGCCTAGCCTTTTCCCAACTATATTGGGGTCGGTTTCGAGTCAAGCCAGATTTATCTGAGTACCAGTATTTTACGAGGAACGGCTGCCTACCAGACCTCCACAACCCATTAACTGGGTAATACGGTACTTCATGGCAAGACTGAAGTCAGATTTACTGGCTTCTGACGATCCGTAACGACTGCCAAAGATCTACAAATGACACTTTCCGATGTACGGTGGAAACTCGGTATGTTAAGAGTGTCACCTATCCACAGACCAACCTCAGCAAGCGTTGCTTAACCTTGAAGATTGACCCGTGTGGCTGTTATTATCTAGCCACGAGCTCATGCATATATACGAGTACATGGTTTTAATTTCAACCCGATACCTCCACGCGTTCCTAAGATAAAGGGTCTTGACAGACAGACGGACGGACAACAAAGTGATCCGTTTTTACTGTTTTTTCCTTTTGAGGTACGGAACCCTAAAAACCGGCCTAGTGGTAGTTGGACTCGCACTTACCTACCTACTGTCTACCTTTTACGGTTCTTGAGAAACAGCCCGCTGACAGACAGACGGACGAACAGCAAAGGCTTAGTAGTAGGGTTCCATTGGTTACCCTTTGGGTACAGAACCCTAAAAAAAGAGTCCAATAACTATACTTTCAGCCTTGGCAGTATTTTTTATCGACAGATGTAACCATAATTATGTGGTAACAGGTGTCTGAGCAATAACTTCCGAATTCTGTTAAGTGTTAGAACGATTACCCATCGACGTATGGCTTTACCTGAACCGATCGATCACTCAACGGTCGAACCTTCAGTTGCGTGGTCTGTAGTCAAAAAATACACAAGACTGTATGTTTGTCTGTCAATCCATCACCTTGAAACTACTGAACGGATCGGGATGACATTTTAATGTTCTATTAACTAATATATCCACCTCCTTTTTGTAAATTGACAAACAATAGCAAAGCAATTGGCAGCCTAGTGACGGTAGTAATTTGCAAAAGGCAAAATCCTCGGAGGGTGTAAGAATATGAAAAATAAATTTAAAAAATATTTTTTATTATTTCAATACTTTATTTGGATGCCTTAGTTCTAAAAGTCACTAAATCCATTTTTCTTGTTTTGAGATAATGACATTTGAATGTCAATTTTATTTTTTTTAAAGGAATGTGTCAATAAAAAAAATATATTTTAAAAAGAAATGGTGCTTTATTTGGTAATCTTCAAATTAAAGCTTAAAAAAAATATAAATGTCTATTATTACTTACAATTTAAGTAACATAAGTTTTTGAACTTATCGCAAAACATGTGGAGTAAGAGATATCTTAACGAAATTCTGTGAAGTTAGTGACATATATACTTAACTTCAAATTGACAAAGAATCAAAAATTTAAAATATTGGTGTTTATAATGAATGCTAGACAATAATACCTAATTATTAACATTATTATTCATAAATTTCTCCTTGCCCATCGTTATCTTCATTTTCCAGTACCGTGTCCAGAGATGTAGTTGTTGCCAGTATATCATCGTAAAATCGACGTTTTTCTACTGGGACATATTCAAGAAGTTTCTTAATATCCTCAAGTTTTGCTGGTTTTAATGGTACCATCGTCTGGTAGCAGTCACCGGGATCTGCCGTGATTTTACCACCCATGCCAACACGGTATAATGACATCTTCTTAAAGTTTTGCCCAGTCATGGAGTTACTAAACTCAGCATGTCGAAATCTTTGAAACCGTACTTTTCGGCATGCTGCTATACCATTGATTGACGTTTTGACATGCGCTTCATACAGGCTTTTGTAATTTTTAATACACGATTTTCGGGATTTTCTTCATCCCTAAGATTCTTCTCCAAAAATATAACTTCAAATTTGTTTGTGTTGCGTGAGTTTTCAATCATATCAACGTAGATAATAATTAGGGGTATACACTTTATCAGTCTTAATGCGTTTTCTTTCGATCAACGCAAAATCTCTATCGATAGGCATCATGCTATGTCCAGGAATAGGGTACGAAATGGTCACTTTTTGGAATATATTATTTACGCATAATTGATTCACATAGATTAAAAATGCATGGATTTAGTGACTTTCAAATAAAAAATGAATGGATTTATTTATTTCTTAGTCAAATTTGGACTTAGTTACTTACTGAATTTATTTCAAAGGACTTAGAGATGTTAAGAATTGGAAAAAACCTACTTATCGTCATTTTACTGAAAAACTGATTAAGTCAATCTATAGAGAAAAAAAAGGAGAATTTTTTGAACTGGTAATCTTAATTTCGCTAAAAATGGACTTAGTGACTTTTAGAACTAAGCCATCCTTATGTATTTTTATTTTCTCGGGTCCCTGGAGAACCGATCCTTTGATAGCCAAAGCCAACTCGCAGAGGCCCAGTTAGACATTTCAAATAGAATGGGACACCAATCGACGATTATCCCTGTATGCACTGTGAAAGTATACCCAAGGACAATCCCCAGTTGGAGCAGGCCTACTGCAGAATATGGAGACAAAAGGTGAAAGGCTATGGGTTTAGGTGGTTAAGTGGACTGATAACCGTTTATTATGGAAGAACTATTGGCCCCTGCCTGACCACTGACTATTAAATCTGCTTTAAAATGGTTGGGGGTGACTTGCACACTCAATAAATGGGCCCCCCGAAAACGGTCGCTAGCACAAAGTGGCGTAGCGCCAAGGGGGCAACATATTCTGAGGTGCCAAATGAGTGGAGAGGTATACCACGGCTATCAGGACAATCCTGGAACTACGGTCAAGATCCCTACCAGCATCTTACTGTATTATACATTCTTCTCCCGAACACGTTTGCTCTTGCGAATCTCCACTCAGACCGGCCGATTAAGGTAAGAAAGAGGTGGGAGCTCTGTATTATTTCTATACTATTATTATAAAGAGGAAAGATTTGTATTTTAGTACCTATGTTACGAATAAACGTAAAAACTACTGTACTGATTTAAAAAAATCCTTCAGTAATGCTACATTATCAGCGAGTAACATAGGCTATATTTTATCCCCGTACGCCCACGGGAACACGAACTACGCGGGTGAAACCGCGTGACGTCCGCTAGTAATGAATAAAATGTTGAGGAACGGAAACAAAGAAGGGAGACAGTTTCCCTGCTGTGGGCCAAGACCGACTAAAAATAAAATAATAATAAATGTTTTGCGCAACGTCAATATTTCAACTACTACTAACGTTCTATCTTCACTTGCCGGAATCAAATAGTATTTTGACGCTCCACGGGGCTTATTTTTTAATCAGGTTAAAAATTTATTGCATAAAAAGTATTGAAGTTTAAAATGTTTTAATGAAGTCACATGCAACTGCTAGTTAAAACGTACGTAACTTATTTATGAGTTTGTTAACCTTGTAAGGGTGAACATTAGCATATTGGTTAATAGAGTCATTATCATGTATCTGTCCAGACCAATTCGGTAGAAACTAGTCCTAACAGTTCTAAGATAGATGGCACCTGTAGTTTACCAAATATATCCACCGATGAAAATGACGTTCAGGTTCAACAACTTCAAAGCCAAATACAACAGCTCAATTTACAACTAAATTCGGCACACGAAGAAATTCAGAACCTAAATCTCGAAAATACTTCACTAAAGAAGACCGTCATTGAACTGACATCTAAATATGATATTTTAAAAAAAGCTACCAAAACATTAACTAGTGAAGTAGTAACTCCTGGCAAAAGCAAGAATAGAACTACCTCATCAACTCCACGAATTAACTCTCAAAAGAAAAACAAGAAGAAGCACTGTAATAAACTCCCCTCCAATGAAGACCTGGACTCCTGCAAGACGTCTGATATTATACACAGAAACCATGAAAACCAAATAATAGAAATCGTAAACAAACCAAAGAAGAATAAATTATCTATTGTTAGTGCTAATAAAGTTAATAACATTACATCAATAGCTGAAGAAACATTTAAAAACTCTCAAATATGTCACTATATCTTGCCAAACTGTGGTATATCACAACTTATCAATAATTTAGATAAGAAAATAGCGGACTTTACAATGTCCGACTATTGTGTCATCTTGATTGGTGAAAAAGACTTTCAGCAAACTGAAAACTATGTTAATATAATTATAGAATTAAGAGAATCCTTGCTTAAAATTCAGCATACAAACGTAATTTTATGTGTTCCTACCTTTAAATTAAGTAATTTCTCAACTATGTTTAATTGGCGAATTGAGACTTTTAACAACTTACTACATCTTGATCTTCAAATTTATGGTTACGCAACTGCATTTGACACTAACTTTGATCTATTGTATGATTTTTCTATGTTTTCAAGAATAAATGGAAGGATAAACGACCGCGGAATGCGCAATATCTTTAATAACTTACTGCAAACTATATCTGAAAGTTCGATAGAACGTGATGCTTTTACTAACGAGAATGATAACAACATCGTTGCATCCCCTAGTCGTGTGTTTTTTCTTTGATTCTATGTATATTCTTCACCAAAATATTGCCGGACTCATAAATAAATCAGACCTTTTAAATATTTACATTCAGGAATTGTTGAGTCAGCAAAAAGTAGTTGACGTAATATGTATAACCGAGCATTTTATAATGTCAGGCCAAGAAAAGTTATTATATATTCCTAATTATAAGCTGGCGACATGCTTTGCTAGACAGAATAAAAAACGTGGCGGTGCCTGTATCTTAGTAAGAGCTGGACATGAGTATAAAGAACGACCTGACGTAATGAAATACTCGATATCAGGAATTATAGAATGTTGTGCTGTAGAATTTCCCTCTCAAAAAATTATAATTATATGTGTATATAGGCCTCCTAAATCATGTAATCTAAGTAAGTTCTATGAAAATTTAGACCTTGTTTTAAAAAATGTCTGTAAAAAACCCTTACAAAAAGTCATTTTATGTGGAGACTTTAATATAGATATTTTGAACAGAAATAGAATCACCTCAGAATTTGAATGCTTTCTCAGGAGCTTCAACCTTAAATTAGAAATTAATCAGCCAACTAGATTTATCAGTAATACTTGTTTAGACAATTTTGCACATAATCTTAAGCAGAAGTGCCAACATGAAGTCACAGACTTTGGATTATCTGACCACTCTGCTCAATTGATTAAAATAAAAGTTAATAAAACGAATCAAATAAAAACATGGAGAACATTAAAGCGAGATATTACCCAAGAAAACCTTATTAAATTTCGATCGCACCTTGAAAGTCTATCATTTTCTGATGTATATAATACAGAGGATGCTAACAAAGCCAACTTTCTTGATATTTTCCGACTGTTACATGACCTCTGTTTCCCGTGTAAATTAGTAACTGTAAAATCTGAGAAAAAATTAAAATGGGTCTCTCGAGGGATACGAATATGTAGCAAAAAACAACGACAACTGTTATGGCTACAGAGACAAAAACCAACGTACGAAAACAAAAATAAATTTAAGATTTACTCAAGGAGGTTTAATAAAATTATTAAACTTACACAAAAAACTCAGAATAACAACTTAATAAATAACTCAAAAAACAAATCCAAAACGGCCTGGCAAATTATTAATAATAACAAAATTGTAAGAGAACCCATTTCTCAAATAAAAAATGGAGATGAAATAATATCAAACCCTAATTTAATAGCTGAGTCTTTTAATAACTTTTTCATTGAACAAACCTCTGGCATATCTAAACATACGTTACGCGATACCATTAACATAAATATAAACCCACATACGATATTTATAGCCCCAGTTATACCCCAAGATGTAATACGTATAATTAAAAACCTAAAAAATAAAAAGAGCTCTGGCCTCGATGGCATTTCAACAACAGTTATCAAATTTGTTGCACATGGCGTAGCTGAGCCCCTTGCTCACATTATTAATGTAAGCATACAGTCTGGCGTATTTCCTGAAAGTCTCAAAAGCGTAATAGTTATACCAGTATATAAAAAAAATGATAAAGATGAAATGGTAAATTATAGGCCAATTGCTCTTATTTCTATATTCTCAAAGATCATAGAGAAAATCATCTATGAATCTCTTGACAGCTTCCTAACTAAATACCACATACTATGTGATGAACAAAAGGGCTTCAGGAAAAACAAAAATATAAACATGGCCATCTTTGATTTTCTCCATGAAATAATGCCTAAAGTAGATTCCAAAATACCGGTATGTGCAATATATGCCGATATGTCGAAAGCTTTTGACTGCGTGGACCACGATATTCTCTTAACCAAACTTGATGCGTACGGTATTCGTGGCAATGCTCTAAATTTAATAAAAACTTACCTCAAAGGCCGTAGACAATGTACAGAGATATCAAGCCTGTGTTTAAAATCTAAGAAGGAACTAAAATCTTTATCGTCATTTAAAGAAATAAAATATGGAGTCCCACAGGGAAGTGTCCTCGGACCTTTACTTTTCCTATTATATATTAATGACCTGCCACGTCATATATCTAATCCAATGGTTTTATTTGCAGACGACAGTACTTCAATTGTTTCATGTATCAATAAAAACTCATACGTAAATGACATCAATAACTCAATCAGCTGTTTAATAAAATGGCTTAACAATAATAACTTAGTTATAAATCTGCAAAAAACTAAAACTATGCATTTTCACCAACGAATATCTACAGGTGACATGGATATCAACTTCAATGGCCAAACTATCGATAAAGTGAATAGCACAAAATTTTTAGGTATCTTAATTGATAGCCAGTTAACATGGAAGCCGCAAGCAGAAGATATATGTAAACGTTTAAGCACAGCCGCGTTTATGTTATACAACCTATCCAAAAAAGTAAATCTGCCAACAACATTAGTGGCTTACCATGGTCTCGTAATTTCTATCTTAAGGTTTGGTGTAATATTTTGGGGTTACTGTGGTGAACGGGAAAGCATTTTTAAAGCTCAAAAGCGCTGTTTGAGAGCTATATTTGGCCTCAAACTTACTGACAGTTGTGTGCCCATATTTAAGTCTCAGAAATTATTAACTTTCCCATGCCTCTATATCCTCGAATTAGCAATATTTGTTATAACAAACCGTAATTTATTTGCAACATTAACAGAAACTAGAAAACGGAGTACATCATTAAGATCACAATATCAGAACCTACTATGCACAGGCACGTTCAAAACTAGCTTATTAGTGTGATCTGTATGGCTCCTGTTATCTTTAATAAAATTCCTGTACACATGAAAACCTTGCCATTGATGAAATTTAAAAAATGTTTTACAGAATTACTTGTAGATAAATGCTATTATTCTGTTCAGGATTTCCTAAATGATACATTATAACTACATATTTGCCTTATTCAACTTAGTTGTATAATAAGTATTGTATTTGCATGCCAACAAGGCAGAATGTACACGGTTCTTTATTATGTTATTTTCGATCCTATTTGTATGTACCTGCATTCTTAGCAAATAAAGTCCTATTCTATTCTATTCTATTCTATTCTATTCTATTCTATTCTATTCTATTCTATTCTGTATCATTAGGTAACATTTGTTCCGCTTATGTACAAGTTATACATAATTTATTAGTGTTAAACAGTTGCTCTTAACTGGTGAGTAGGAGATTTAATTGGAGCCTACAAAAACCTTACACGACTGCCTAAAAAAAGGAGTGTCATTGATTCGAATGTTTTAATAGCGCCTATCATCATCATCTGCCTAGCCTTTTCCCAACTATATTGGGGTCGGCTTCCTGTCAAGCCGGATTTAGCTGAATACCAGTATTTTACGAGGAGAGGCTGCCCACGAGACCTCCACAACCCATTAATTGGGTAATACGGTACTTCATGGAAAGACTGGAGTCAGATTTACTGGCTTCTGAGTTTCTGATTATCCGTAACGACTGCCAAAGATCTAGAAATGACAGCCGGGACCAACGGCATAACGTGCTTTCCGAGGCACGGAGGAAACTCGGTATGTTAAGATGGTCACCCATCCACAGACCAACCTTGGCAAGCGTTGCTTAACCTTGAAGATCGACCCGTGCGGCTGTTATTATCTAGCCACGAGCTCCTCAATTAATAGCGCCTATAGTACCTAATGTATAAATAATGAAAATAACGTAGAATTATAGTAGGTCCAAACGACACCGACTTATGTCGGCGCAGACTTTCGCAGTGGTTGAGCGATCGGCTGCTGCGCCGCGTATCGCGGGTTCGATTCCCGCACGGAAAAAATATTAGTTTGGCCTACAGATAGTTGTTCCAGTTCTGGCTGTGTGTGTATGTGACATTGTATGTTTGTAAACATACAATGAATGAACAAACATACAGTAGAAACATCTTAGTGTGGGGCAACGAATTTTAAAACCATTTTTATAAAAACACATAAAGAGTCGGACATGCGTGCAAAGGGTTCCGAACCAAAATCATTTTTGAACATGTTATTTTAACAAAGTCAAAGTCAAAAACGTTTATTTCAATTAAGCCACACTACAGACACTACATACTTCTCATAGGTTTTCCAAGTAATCTTTAGGCACGGGAGCTAGTAGTTAGCTCAGCTGTTTCGGAGATAAAGGGGGGAATGGTCATTTTTGGTCTAATTTCTTGAATAACTACAAAACTGTTTATTTTAAAAATATAAAAAAAAAAAAAAAAATAATTTAAACCCTTACAGTAAGTCCTTTCGTTTGATATGTCACACGATTCAGTTTGAAAAACTTGAACCCCATACAAAAAAAAATGTTTACGTAATGCGTCCGTGTTTGGGTCACAGAAGTTCACATATATACCAAATTTCAACAGAATCAGTCTATCCGGAGAAAACTTGCTGTGACAGACGGACAGACAGACAGACTCCCGAGTGATCCTATAAGGGTTCTGTGTTTTGCAGATGTTCGCAACCCTAAATAACTTTAAACTCTGAACAAAAAATGTCGGTATGATGGATTTGTTTTACTCCACGTTCTACGTCTAGGCAGACAAGTCAGTATCGTATGACTCTCGAAAAAACTTTAAAATAGCGTGCAGATGAAGCAGTTTTTCGTCGACATTTAAAGGGAAATTACAACTGAAGTGAAATAGGTAGTAATCTACATGATATGGTACGTAATTTGGTTTAGCCAGAATTTATGTATCGGTTTCACATAATAAGAAAAAAAAACACCAAATCACCTACAAATCGTTGCGACGAAACCATTTTACTCCTTATTTTTTTAACAAAAGACTAAAAAAATATAAATGAAAATAATTTGGTTTTGTTACTTTAAAAAAAAAAAAAATATTTTTATTATATAAACAAGTGACCAGTGCAACTTCATCTGCGTCACAATTTTCATGACTGCTCCGCTCCTATTGGTCTTAGCGTGATGATATATAACCTATAGCCTTCCTCGATAAATGGGCTATCTAACACTGAAAGAATTTTTCAAATCGGACCGGCAGTTCCTGAGATTAGCGCGTTCAAGTAAACAAACAAACAAACAAACTCTTCAGCTTTATATATTAGTACAGCTTTATATACTTATTAGTATAGATAGATAAGATAAGATACCGCAGGTTTGCCTTTTACATAAAAATATTATAGTTTTTTTTAATGTGTCTGTGTAAGGCTGCTTGACAGCTCCAAATCGGACAGTAGTTCCTGTCCTCAGTAGTTCCTGAGATTAGCGCGTTCAAGTAAACAAACAAACTCTTCAGCTTTATAGAATAGTATAGATTAAAAACACGGGTAGCGGAGTGGCGCGTAGTGATGTAGTTAGCTACATTTATATGCACACGGTCATTGGCATGTTTAAAGGCCCTATAAATACTACCTACTAATTTACTGGGGAGTTTGTAGCCCACTCCTTCCTAGCTAAAACACTAGAGACACGGGCTTGCGTTTTGGCCCCATGGATAACTGACGCGGACGTTCAAAAAGTGCTGACGCTCACACTAATTTGAATAAATGACGTCCGCCTCTGTACATTTGTGTACTTAAAGTATGCGTGCGTGTTCATGTATGTGCTAAATAAATACTATTCTTACTTTCTTTCTTTAAATAAATAAAACCCGCCCATTTTCCTCCAAATATCCCTTGCGTTCGAGGGCCGCGGTAACTCTTCCAGAAAATCCACAACCCTGGTTGAAGGCCCACGAGATAACTTTCAATGAAACCTTTAGCCGAACAAGCGGGTGGTATTTAATGGAATAAGTTCCAACAAAGTAATTGTGTCGAAATTAATTAAAAGAATAACTTATAGCTAACTGACTTTTGTCCTCTACTTCGCATGCGCATATCCCATTTATTCCGTTCCCGTAAGAGTTTCGAGACGAATTATGCACGTAAACCTCCCTCTTGAATCACTCTGTCTATTGATGAACCGCATTAAAATCCGTTGCGAAGTTAACAAGATATAAGCGTACAAACGGAAAAAGCGATTTGGTTTTAGGCTGCGGACACGTACTCAGCGACGCAGACCCGTTCACGAAGCCCGCGGGTAGATCGTGCGGCGCTAGAGCGGCGTGCGTAGTGTTGTGTTATGAGAAGTTGACTATCTATGACTACGTCACTGCAGACGCGCGGGCACCACTCGACTGACGCGCGGCTCGTACGTAAGCGCCGCTACCGCGACGCTGCGCTGTCTTCGCGAACAGTTCCATATAAATCTATGCAATTGAACGCACCGCTGTTCGTGTTCGTACCCCAGTTTAATGAAGAGCCAATCTGTGATGACCTTCAGGCCTTGTAGATTAGAATACCTAACTTAATCCCTTTATCGGAACTTAAAACAATCAATAGTAAGTATCTATTAATTAACTCGTTAATTACCAGTGTTCTATAACAGTTAGTTTTATTGCAAAGCGTCTCGTTATCCTTGACTAAAACATTGTACTATCACGAAGTCGTGTCGAAGGATCCTTGCGTAGCACTATTGTGTTTTAGGTGCAGTAAAATATACTATTAATTGACTAATTGTTATTATTGAAATGATCAATCGTTTCGTTCGTAATAGACTGATAGATATCATCCTTATGTCAACAATTGAACCCGCCCCGGCTTCGCAAGGATAATATTTACATCGACTTTTCTACACTTTTTATTATTTTAACTAGTTGACCCGCGCAACTTCGTCTGCGTCACAATTTTCATTACTGCTCCGCTCCTATTGGTCTTAGTGTGATGATATACAGCCTATAGCCTTCCTCGATAAATGGGCTATCTAACACTGAAATAATTTTTCAAATCGGACCAGTAGTTCCTGAGATTAGCGCGTTCAAGTAAACAAACAAACAAACTCTTCAGCTTTATATGTTAGTATAGATATAGATAATAGTGTAGGTACTGGCTTTTGCCTGTGACTTCGTACGCGCATATCCGGTTCCCGTAGGAATTTTGGGAAATCCTCTCTTAGTGCTCCCCTACACTCCTCAAGGAACCTACATGCCAAATTTCAGCTTTGTTTTATACTATGTAAAGATGAAATATTACATTGGTCAGTGTCAATATTTTTTTGAGAAATGCTTGGCCAAGGAATTATGAACTTGAATTTTTTAAATTATATAAGGCGTTCTCTCGGAACTATGTGGGTCTGGTCCTCCAAAGCAATTTTCTTAAAAACACCTCGACCTACAATGGTAATTTTTGCCACATACGGAAGTGGTGGCCCAATTATAATACATGAACTATGTACGAGCACTTATGTATGAGTTATCAAGCGATAGTGTTCAAGTACCGCCTACAATAAATATTACTTGTTTTTAACCATACCTGACTTCCTACTTCCGGTTCCGAGTTTGGTCAATAACTTGCTTTGTAAATTATTATATTTTTGGATACGAAGAAATTCTTTCCTAAGTAATCGAGTTTGGTTTCGTATTTGGCCTCCATTTAAAATATGTAAATGGCGATCTAAACAAGTTAGAAATTGTACTTAAGGTTATAGTACTATTAATAGTATTGAATTTATTATATTTCTGTAACTAATTATAAACCTATAAATAAATTCAGGTTAATATACTTAATGATACCTATAAATGTTAGTTTGGAAAATCAAAAGGTATTTATTCAAACTAGCCTGAAAATCAGCACTTTTTAACGTCAAAATTTACATGAAGATAGTCCCCCAAATTACCCGCCCCTCACCACTTCCTAAAAAACTCCCCAGCAACACAACTGTCTGTTAAGTTTGAAGAACTTGAAATTATATAACAGTATTATTCAACATTTTATGATAGATATCGAACCTGTCGGTGCTGTCTAAGGACCTCCAGGATGGACTCCTTGAAGTAGACCGATGCAGCGACCGGTTGATGCGAGTTAGGGTGCTGATCGAAGGGTCGTTAACGAACCTAATCAGCGCCTATGCTCCTCAAACTGGTTGCTGTGAGTCTGAAAAGGAGGCCTTCTGGTATGAGTTCGAGGACGTACTACGCGCTATTCCGAATTCCGAAGGTGTTTTGGTTGGGGGGATCTCAACGGTCACGTAGGTCAGTTTGCTGGAGAGTACGGACGTGTTCACGGTGGTTTTGGATATGGCCAGCTAAATGCAGAGGGAGTCAGTATACTCAGCACCTGCGCTTTGTCTGACCTAGCCATCGCGAACACGTTCTTTCAGAAGAAGCCCCAGCATCTTATTACGTACCGTAGTGGTGCCTACTCAACCCAAATAGATTACCTGCTGGTGAGACGGTGCCACATTGGCAAGGTTACCAACTGCAAAGTCATCCCAGGTGAAAGCCTAACGGCTCAACACCGCCTCCTTGTCCTGGACTTTGCGGTTGTACTGAAAAAGAAAGTGACCGAAAAACGCAAACCCCGCACAAAGTGGTGGTTGCTTGATGGTCCTAGGCAGTCGGACTTCATCGCGGAGCTCGAGCATCTCGAGATCAGTGCTCCGCATGAGTCCGCTCAAGAGATTTGGAGTAGGATCCATTCAGCAATCACCGATGCGGGTAAGCGCGTCCTTGGCACTTCTCGTGGTAGCCGCACCATAGAAAAGGAGACGTGGTGGTGGGATGACGGGGTGCAGGAGGCGACTCGGAAGAAGAAGGTTTTATTTAAACAGTGGCAAGGGTCCAACTCTCCGGATGACAGAAAGGCATATGGAGCGGCTAAGCGCGCTTGCAAAAAAGCTGTAGCCAGAGCCCGCAGCAAAAGTCTGGCGCCCTTGTACGACAAGCTGGAAACTGCGGAGGGGCAAAAGCTTATTTTTAAGCTGGCGCGTGCCCGGGAGAAAGCTGCACGGGACATTAGCAAATGTCTTTGTGTAAGGGACGCCCAGGGTAAGCTGCTCTACGATGCCCCCTCTGTTAAGGAGAGATGGTGTACATACTTCGCGGAGCTGTCTAACAAACAGCATCCCCATAACCTTCCTCCCGAACCGCCTCCTAACTTTGGACTTATTTCCCCTATTTCCCCCGACGAAACCCGCATTGCTCTTCGCTACATGAAGAACCGGAAAGCGGTCGGGCCTGACAATGTGCCAATTGAGGTGTGGAAGGCGATGGGCCCACATGGCGTGGACCTTCTGACGGATCTTTTTAACGGCATCCTGATCACAAGGAAATGCCGAACCAGTGGCGATTTAGCCTGATTATCCCTGTATACAAAGGCAAAGGTAGCGTACAGGATTGTAGTAGCTACCGCGGTATCAAGATCATGTGCCACACCATGAAGCTCTTCGAGCGCATCATTGACACACGGCTCCGTAGCGAGTGTACTGTCTCTGAGTGTCAATATGGCTTCCGGGCGGGTAACAGCACCATGGACGCAGTATTCGCCTTACGGAATCTGGCTGAGGCTTACAGAGAGAGAAGGAGAGCTTTGCATATGGCCTTTTTAGACCTGCAGAAGGCCTTCGACTGTATACCTCGGCAGTCCATCTGGTGGGCACTGCGCTTCAAAGGCGTTCCCGAGGCCTATATTGACATTATCAGAGACATGTACCGCGATTCCGTGTCCTCTGTCCAGACCGCTGTTGGTGAATCGAATGGCTTCCCAATATCTGTTGGCGTTCACCAAGGCTCGGCTCTTAGCCCGTTCTTGTTTAACGTAGTGCTCGATGTAGTTACGGCAAACATCCAAGATAAGCCCCCATGGCTAATGATGTATGCCGATGACATCGCCCTCGTTAATCAGAACAAAGCCCATCTTGAGCGCAAAGTCAACATTTGGAAGGACACGCTTGAAAACGGTGGTCTGAGACTAAATGTGGCGAAGACTGAGTACATGTCCTGTGGCGGCACGGATTCAAATAGGTTCATCCGAATAGGTTCGGACCTGATCAGAAAGTCCGATACGTTCAAGTACCTTGGATCCGTGCTGCACGAGTCTGGCAACGTGGACGACGATGTCCAAGCACGTATAGGCGCGGCTTGGGCGAAGTGGCGCGAGGTAACGGGCGTTGTATGCGACCGCAAAATGCCTCCTAAGCTCAAGGGGCAGATATATAAATGCATCATACGGCCTGTCCTACTGTACGGCGGTGAATGTTGGCCAGCACTAAGCAGACACACCCAGGAGCTTCGCGTCACGGAGATGAAGATGCTGAGGTGGATGAGTGGCGTAACGCGATCCGATCGCATACGCAACTCTTTCATCAGAGGTAGTCTTGGTGTCCGTGACGTGGGGGAAAAACTGCAAGAGTGTCGTCTGCGATGGTATGGCCACATCATGCGCCGCCCTATGGAGTACGTTGGTCGGGGATGCATGAATATGGCTGTTCTTGGGGCTAGGTCCCGTGGTCGCCCTCGCAAGCGCTGGTTGGACGTCGTTAAGTCCGACATGAGAGCCAATGGCCTAACTGAGAAGGATGTTCAAGATCGGGCAAAGTGGAGGAAGCTAAGTAGGAAGGCGGACCCTGGCAATAGCCGGGATTAACGCCAGGTAGAAGAAGAAGAAGATCGAACATTACATTAAATTAAATAACACATGTCAGCTAGCGCACCATATTATCCCAACAACTAAATATGAACAATGATAAAACTAATTATTTAGGTAGTTAAATAAGTAAACTTAAGCATACAATACTAATAAAAATAAGCCTCCAGAGATAAACAGCGTGCCCGCTCAAACGTGCAGCAATGGAATTTAACCATACGCTGTGACCCATAGTCACAAGCGATAAACTAGGACCATTGCTTATAACACTTAAAAGATATAACAATAATAAATCACGGTCAGCAAGACGACCAGTCACCACTATCAATTTGTCGAGGTCACTAGGTAACCACTTAATGCAATACAGCTCGTAAAAAAACATGTTAATGGGAGATAACGTCAATAAAAAAATTAAAAAAAAAATGACCTGTACGGTCAGAATAATAAACAATGTCATCTTAAGCAAGTAAAGAATCTATGAAAGAACATTTAGCATTGTCTCGTGTTGAACACAGCGACCAACTATTTTTAACCAACTTCTTCAAAAAGGAGGAGGTTCTATGTTCGGCTGTATGTATCTTCTTTTTTTTTATGTATGTTCACCGATTTCTCCGCCAATTCTGGGCCGATTTTAAAAATTCTTTTTTTTTTCAAAAACCTATACTCCTGAGTTGGTCCCATTGTTACGAAGTTAGAATCTGATGATGGGATCTCATGAAAATCGAGGGAAACCCTCAAATTTTATAAGCACATACACTGTTTTTCATAAACTTTCTAACGCATTTCAGATATTTGTGCCTGGTAATCATCATCTCATGTTGCTGAGCTGATGATGGAAGGTATAAGTCAGTATCTGATAATGTGATCCCATGAAAAATGTTTGTTCAGCGATATTTTCGCCAAATTTTAACCAATTTGGATGATTCTTTTTATGTTTGGAAGAGTATTTTCTCGGACTGGTCCAATCTTCAATAAATGATAGCAAATGGATTGGGATTTCTGTAATCGCATGTCTGTTGATTGTTTACACCAGTTCATAACATACTCGTAATACCACTCCGGCACGTTGTGCTTGTGGTTTCACTTTTTAATAGTGCCTTCGTACCACTAAAAAGTGAAAAATAAAATAAAAACTTGAAAAAAATTAGACTTCCAAAAACACGACGTTTTTGGAAGTCGGTTTTATTTTTTTAATCCTCTAAGAAAATAAGGTTAGATTTCACTTTCTCCTTAAAAGCATTAAAAGGCAAGTCTAGAAAAGAAACAGGTAACTTATTATAAAAGCGGATACCGAGCCCTACAAAGTGGCCCTGGACCTTACGAAGACGGTGGAAAGGAGCATGTAGTTTGTGCTTATTTGTGGTGTTAATGCTGTGGATATCACTAGTTTTGGCATATATATGTATATTTTGCCTGAAATACAGTATGTTGGCAAAAATGAACTGCGAAACAACCGTGAGAATACCTATTTCTTCAAAAAGTTCCCTTTTTTTACTATTGATAGGCACGCGTTTGACCACTATCTCACCTGAAAGATACTCTGGACCCTAGCTTATCACTCGTACGGCTCGCATTTGTAGGACAAATATATTTTGTATGTCAGCAGCTTTTCCCCACAGTAGCATAACATAGGCATAACATTATGGAAATAACTAAAATAGACTAACCGAGCTGTGTCGACGTCAGTAAATTGTCTAACTTTCCTGACGGCGTAGGCAGCACAGAGCTAAGCTTTCCCCATAGTGTTGATATATAAGGGATCCATTGAAATTTGGCATCAACTGTTATACCCAAGAACACAGCAGAGTCTACAGTTTCAAGCACCTCGTCACTTAAGATGATATTGGGTCCTAGATTTTTAGCATTAGGTTAGGCAAATTTTATACATTTTGTTGTCTGAGACGTACGTCTGCAAAATAACATTAATATTCAAGGGACTGATTATAATTTGTTATTGATTGCTAAAACCTAACCACCTTCTCGATTTTACCTGATATTTTCTAAGTGATTTTATGGGTCGATGAGTTAGTAACTGGGCAGGGCTCATGGCTTTCAGGACTGTTGGTCGATGAGGCCGGAGCAGCGACCACGTACCAGAAGGCGTAACGATGGAAGGCACAAGGTGGACGGACCGATGACCTGACGGACACTCCGCTAGATGTTACAAGCCTGGGCCTGCCTACCTATTATGACATCCTAAAACCATCATGATAACAATGTGGGAGACAGAGTTATGCGAGACGTATAAAACTATCCCTTTTTCACGGCGTAACCATGATGGCATTGGCACGTCATAATAGGCCCCAGATTGGGACAATCCGCTAGATGCTACAAAACCAAGATCGTTAGATGTGGCGGCGCTTGAGCGAGGACCTATGTCCAACAGCGATCGAGATTCAGCTGAACAGATTATGAATCATCAGCAACCAATATTATACTAGACATTACTTTCGATGAGCAGCATTATAATGTTAATTATTTTTAGGGTTCCGAACATCCTATAGTATAATGTACTCTGTGGAACATCCGTAAGAAATGGAACCCTTATAGGATCGGGTGTCTGTCTGTCCGTCTGTCACAGCCAGTTTTCTCCGGATCTGCTGAACCGATTCTGTTGAAATTTCTGTGACTCAAACACGTACATAAATAAATTTTGAGTATGGGGATCACTTATGTGGGTCAAACTAGAAAAATAAACTTATTAAAAAAAATAACTATTTTTACCTGTATCGTGTGACATATCAAATGAAAGGGCATTCAGTGAGGGTTTTAATTATATATTTTCATAACTAAAAAAAAATGGTTTTGATGTTATTTAAGAAATTAAACCAAAAATGACCATTCCCCTCTTATCTCAGAAACAAAAATTCCAAAAAAAATCAGCTAATAGTTCTAGGATGGGAAATCATCAAATGACTCCTTCCGCTCTGGGCGGAGCGGAAGGGAGTGTCAGACTCTTACTGACTAAAACCCATCCGTGTTCCTCCCAGTGCCCTTTGCGTTCCAGGGACGCGGCGTCTCTTTCGAACGGATTCCGCACCCCGGCAGGCACTGGCCCTAGCGGGCCCCGTCTCCCTTGCTGACAGCTCCTTGAGGCGCGCGTGGAACACAGCGCGCCGCCAACCCGGGCCTGGTTCTGATCGGACGGCGAGCCACCCAAAGCTCGCCGTCCGCAGGCCCGCGCCTACGGTGGCCGGAAATCGCCCTGCGACCCCCGACGCCCGGGACGTCTTCTTCTGTTGCGGCGGCTGGGTCGTGAGGTTTCCCTCTCTCTTACACGTTCGGCCTCCTGCTTTGCTAGCATTACTGCTTCGCAGAAGGAGGTGATCGCTTCCCATGCCTCCTCGCTCCGGACCATAGATTGAACCAGGGCCGGCCGCGAGAGGTCGCTGCCGCCGATCGCCTCAACGAGGATCCGGCGATTCTCCGCCCAAGCAGGGCAGACCTCCACCGTATGCTCCACCGTGTCCTCCGGGCGATCCTCGCAGTGATGACACCCGGCCGTCTCCTCCCGCCGAATCCGAAACAGGTATCTCCCGAAACAACCGTGTCCGGTGAGTACCTGCGTCAGGCGGAAGGTAAGGACGCCGTGACACCGCTCCAGCCACTCCTCAAAGATGGGACTTATTGGCTTTTATGGCCTGGATTGTGGCGTGAATAGTTCTTTGCCTACATATTACATTAAAACCTATAAGAAATCTATAGCGTTATATATTTATTTTTTTATAATAACATGTTACAAATATAAAAATTGGTTCGGAACACTTTGCACGCAGGTCCGTATCGCACTTGGCCACTTTTTCGTTAATTATACACTAACAGAGAGCAGTGGTAGCCCAGTGGTAATGGCTGCGACTTACGAGTTGTAGGTCGTAGGTTCGATCCCAGGCAGGCGCTTAACTTTGCGTAAATTATTTCATCACCACTGCTCTCAAAACGGTGAAGGAAAACATCGTGAGGAGAGGAAACCGGCATGTCCTAGAACCAAAAATTCGAAGACATGTGACATCTACCAACACGCACTGGGCCCGCGTGCTGGATGACGACCCACTCCCTCTTACCGAGAGGAGGCCTGTGTTCCAGCAGTGGGAACATTATAAGCTGATTATTTTAATCACTAAAATATACTGCAGCGGTAACAATCGACATAGTTCAAACTTTCAAAGTCAACTCTCCAGGAACACTCCAGATTCATCTAACGGTACAGCACTCGAGGGGTCACCAAGGACACGCCAAACGACCAACTTCCTCATTACTACCACAATTATACCGTTCATCCAATCACGGCAATTGCTTAATTCTAGATAAAGCTGTCCCTTTCTGGTGGAGTAGGGAAGAGAAGGATGGAAGATGCTTTTGAACCTGGACTATTGATTTGAAGAGGGAAATACAAGATTGGAGTTTTAGAGCCAATTTCCGCGTGTAATTTTGGCGCTGAAAAGAGGAGCTTGTGGCTAAATAATAACAGCCGCACGGGTCGATCTTGAAGGTTAAGCAACGCTTGACAAAGTTAGTCTAATAATTGACGAAATAACCACCACCACTCCACCACCCTTTTAGACCACATATTGAGAGTCTGGTTAAAAGAGTGGGCAAATTAATCTATGTCTTTAAAAAACTGCGAGCTATTGCGGACCCAAAAGTAATTACACAAGTTTATTTGGCCCTGGGGCAATCCGTAATCCAGTACTGTATCGCTTCATAGGGTGGAGTAGCCAAAACTCACTTTGACTACTCATGAAAGAGCTCAGAGAGCCATTTTAAAAGTAGCCAATTTCCATCTCTTTCTCTATCCCACAGATCTTCTGTACAAATCCTGCAACGTACTGACTGTTCGCCAGCTTTTCATTATGCAACTGGTATTAAAACAGCACACCATGCTCACTCACAACACCGAACAAACTAATAAGAGACGGAATGATATTCCTTTTAAATTTTTTAGGTCCATTTCTATACAATAGACTAAATAAGGAACTAAGTATCTATAAGTTAAATTACTATAGCTGTAAAAAGACAACTGTGCAATATTTATTAAGCATCTCGTACGTAGAGACAGAAGAACTTCTTTTTGTGTGTAAATAAAATGTGATGTGTCCCTTAATTTTAAGTTTTTATTTTAGGTTATTGATAAATTGTTATTTTATTATTGATGTTTACATAAGCACTATCCAGCATGAAACACAGATTTCAATCTAGTTCAGGCAAATCTGCAACTGTGTTCTGTAAAAAAAAATTGTAAAATATTTTATTGTAAATGTACCCTGTTTTATAAATAAACGATATTATTATTATTTATTTTTTTACTTTCTCGGGTCCCTAGAGACCGGTCCTTTGGTAGGCGTAGAGGCCTCTTTAGACATTTCAAATGGAATGGGACAGCAGCTTCAGCGCCAAAATTCATCATCATCTGCCTAGACTTTTCCCAAATACATTGGGGTCGGCATCCAGTCAAACCAGATTCAGCTGAACACCAGTGTTTTACGTGGAGCGGCTGCCTACCAGACCTCCACAACCCATTAACTGGTTAACACGGTACATCTTGGCAAGACTGGAGTCAGATTTACTGGCTTCTGACAATTCGTAACGACTGCCAAAGATCTACAAATGACAGCCGGGACCAACGGCTTAACGTGCTTTTCGAGGCACGGAGGAAACTCGGTATGTTAAGATGTTTACCCATCCACAAACCAACCTTGGCAAGCGTTGCTTAACCTTCAAGATTGACCCGTGCGCCTGTTATTATTTAGCCACGAGCTCCTCATATACTTTTATGTACCTTATAAGATAAATATAACAGTAAGTAGATATTTATATTTCATCATCATCATCAACAACATCATCACCGAGAGGAGGCCTGTGTCCCAGCAGTGGGAACATCTGCCGCGGCAAATCGCAGCAAGGCGGACGGAGCTCCGGCAGGATCTCATGGCGGTATAGAGACAGCGACTGTCGCAACCCAGCGCTGGGCACGTTACAATCCAGGCGATAAGTCCCCTCTTTGAGGAGTGGCTGAAGCGGCGCCACGGCGTCCTCACCTTCCGCCTGACACAGGTACTCACCGGACACGGTTGTTTCGGGAGATACCTGTTTCGGATTCGGCGGGAGGACGCGCCCGGGTGTCATCACTGCGAGGATCGCCCGGAGGACACGGTGGAGCATACGGTGGAGGTCTGCCCTGCTTGGGCGGAGCACCGTCGGGTCCTCGTCGAGACGATCGGCGGCGGCGACCTCTCGCGATCGGCCCTGGTTCAATCTTTGGTCCGGAGCGAGGAGGCATGGGAAGCGATCACCACCTTCTGCGAAGCAGTAATGCTAGCAAAGGAGGAGGCCGAACGTGTGAGAGAGAGGGAAACCTCACGTCCCAGTCGCCGCAACAGAAGAAGACGCCCCAGGCGTCGGGAGTCGCAAACGATTCCCGGCCGCCGTAGGCGCGGGCCTGCGGACGGCGAGCAGTGGGTGGCTCGCCGTCTGATCAGAACTAGGCCCGGGTCGGCGGCGCGCTGCAATCCCAGCGCGCCTCAAAGAGATGTCAGCGTGGAAGACGGGGCCCGCTAGGGCGGGTGCCTGCTGGGGCTGCGGAATCTGTTCGAAAGAGGAGCCGTAGCCTTGGAACGCAAAGGGCACCAGGAGGAACACGGATAGGTTTTAGTCAGTAAGAATCTGACACTCCCTCTTGCTTCACCCAGAGCGGGAGGAGTCATTTGATGATTTCCCATCCTTAAAAAAAAAAAAAAAAAAAGCAGTGGGAACATTATAGGCTGATTATGCTATGAAAATGACTCCTTCCGCTCTGGGTACAGCAGGAGAAAGTGTCAGACTCTTAAACCCATCCGTGTCCCTCCTAGTGCCCTTTGCGTTCCAGGGTACGGTGCCTCTTCCGAACGAAGTCCGCAGCCCCAGCAGGCACTGGCCTACCCTAGTGGGCCCCGTCTTCCGTGCTGACATCTCCTTGAGGCGCGTTGGGATCGCAGCGCGCCGCCGACCCGGGTGTTATACCTAGGCTTATACTTTTACTATTCGAATCAAAACCAAACCTTAAGATCTGACAATAAATTCTAGTTATCAAGTTCCTACTTGTGTTTGTAAATCTTTGAAATTCCATAAGCAACGCTAACTAATAATACTCGTACGAACTGCAGCAAAATACCTATTATTTTGACAATCTAATAAATCACATTATATTCACATCCGTGTTATTTCGATAATGTTTTTGTTACTAAATAAAGACCACAAACAAAATGTCTTTTCCTCATTCGTTTTTTATTCCTGACCAGCATCTGCCAGCGGCTTCGCCCGCGTGGCCCCTAAGGAACATACTCCCGGGATAAAAATCAGCCTATTTCCTTTCTCAGGCTCTAGACTATCTGTGTACTAAAGTTCTGTGGTTTTGGCATGAAAGCGCGACAGACAGACAGAGTTACTTGGCATTATTATTAGAGATATTAGTAAAGATGAGCTCGCGCTTGAACTCGATTTTTTATGTAAATCCGCGTCACTAAAATAAATAACTGTATGTCTTATTCTAGTGTTAGTCTTTAAATATTTTGTGTGTGATTTTTCTTCTTTGCTGTCTACTTTTTTAGGGTTCCGAACCAAAAACGGAACAGTTTTATAAGAAGGCCTACGACTCAGTGCCACATACATGGCTCATGAGGGTGCTGGAGCTGTACAAAGTTGATGCAGTTCTACGCACCTTCCTGATGTCGTGTATGGGGCAGTGAAGGAAGGTCCTTCGTTATCCAGGATGCCGACAGATCCAGGTGAACAGCTTGGCAGTCTGAGTCCACTGTGGTTTTGTCTGGCCCTCAACCCCCTCAGTACATTGCTGGAGGGTTGGGGCCAAGGCTACCGGTTGAGAAGAGGTGGTCAGGTCATATCGCACCTCCTTTACATGGATGACTTGAAACTCTTTGCTCCTAACAACTTGCAACTGATGAAGCTGTAACCGGCAGACCAGCTCCAAAGTAACCTATTATTATTGCATGATCTCCGAAGTATGCTAAGCCTAAGCTTAGGTAAGGATATGGACACTTAAAGATATAAAGTTTTTTTTTAATTTACTTATCAGGAAATGCAAGAAATGGTTTACCAGTTAGTAACAGAGGGCCTAGCACAAATGTTTTGACGTATAGTAACGTTACAGTATCGTTAACGTAAGTAAATTTTGTATATAACAAACTACAACCCCATAGTATTTTGGTTTCCGGCCCTGGTTTAATCTATGGTCCAGAGCGAGGAGGCATGTGAAGCGGTCACCTCCTTCTGCTAAGCAATAATGCTAGCGAAGGAGGAGGCCGAACGTGTGAGAGTGAGGGAAACCTCACGACCCAGCCGCCGCAAAAGAAGAAGACGCACCGGGCGTCGGGAGTCGCAAGACGATTCCCGGCCGCCGTAGGCGTGGGCCTGCGGACGGCGAGCATTGGGTGGCTCGCCGTCCGATCAGAACCAGGCCCGTGTCGACAGCGCACTGTGTTCCGCGCGCGTCTCAAAGAGCTGTCAGCATGGGAGACGGGGCCCGCCAGGGCCAGTGCCTGCCGGGGTGCGGAATCCTTTCGAAAGAGGCACCGTAGTCCTGGAACGCAAAGGGCACTAGGAGGAACACGGATAGGTTTTAGTCAGTAAGAATCTGACACTCCCTCCTGCTTCACCCAGAGCGGGAGGAGTCATTTGATGATTTCCCATCCTTAAAAAAAAACATGTAGTTAGGTTTAATTTTATGCGACACGACATACCTACAAAATTTGTATTTACACTGGGAGTGTTTAAGTCAAGAGTGAATAGGTTACTTCTAGGCAAGCGTGCTCCATCTTCGACATCATCGCTTACCTACCATCAGGTGAGATCACAGAAATATAATCTATGGGTGAGATAATGGTCAAACGCGTGCCTATCTATACAAAAAAAAAATGAGTACAGTTTCTAATTCAAATAAATATAATGTGCGAAACGACTAATATAGTTATAGTAATGTTCATATCTCGAGAACGATTGAATTTCGGCCAGTCCAGGGGGATTCAATTTGTTGCATTTTAACGAATATAGGTACGTCGAATTACAAGTAACCTTGTATATTTACGAACGAAGCAAGTTAATAAAAAATAGGTAGGTACCTACTGCTAAAGCAACTATTTTATACTCCTATCCCATAAAGATACAGAACACCTCCAAAACGTATCGCATGGAATCCATGGACAGGACCAAAAAGCTCTATGGTCCAACTTCATTTGTCACGTGCCACAGACGCCGTTACCAAGGCGACCACATAAACAGCGGAGCACCGAAACCGAACGTGATTTTACAACGATTTTCTACCAGTTTTCTTTTAGTACCTATTGTTTGTTAATATTTTTAGTGGCATTTCTGCAAGTATAAGTGTTAGTTTCCAAGATGGATGAAGAAGAGGACATTAATCTGGCTGCGACCATCGGCTCGGAGACCACCGAAGCGGAGAAGGAGTTTGCTAAAGTAATTTATTTGTTATTCCTCTATTTTTACCTGCACCGTTAGGGACCTATCTAAGAACTAAACTTAAAAGCAGTGGACTGTGATTTAAGTAGAATATAATCCAAAATAGATACAACTAGCGGACGTCACGCGGTTTCACCCGCGTAGTTCCCGTTCCCGTGGGAGTACGGGGATTAAATATGTTACTCGCTGATAATGTAGCTATCCATTTCTAAAAGAATTTTTAAATCGGTCCAGTGGATTTTAAGTTTATTCGTTACACACAAAAATACAAATCTTTCCTTTTTATAATATTGTATAGAAATATAGTTATATAGGTAATACGACGTTGGTAAACGTAGTGACGTGACGTAAGGAATGCGCGCGGCAGCGTCTTCGGAGATCGGTAGCGAAGATTGCCGAGTGGTCCATCGACAAATGTGCCTGCCTGCCGACCTAACCACGTTGCCGTCGGCTCCCAGTCGAACCAGATTCAGCTGAATACCAGTCATTTCCATGGAGCGACTACCTATCAGCGGGTCTAAATAAAAGGTCACTATAGTATAATCAGCCAGCACATCATACTACCCGAAATTTTCTGTCTGTCAAATTTTTGCAATCAAACTTGAACCTTATTCTTGAGCGATAGAATTAGGTTCATTATGATCCTTAAAGCCGCTCTCTCGAAAAAGCTTAAAAATAGCGTGCAGATGAAGCAGTTTATCGTCGGCATTTACTGAGAAATTACATCTGAAAAAAAATATGTAGTAATCTGCATGATATGGTACGTAATTTTGTTCAGCCCGAATTTCTGAATCGGTATCATTTAGTAAAAAAAAAAAACCACGGGTAGCGGAGTGGCGCGTAGAGATGTAATTAGCTCCGTTTGTATTCACAAGGTCATTGGCACGTAAACAAGCCTTAAGGCGGAAGCCCACCGCGGCGCACGGAGAGGCCTCACACGCGTGTAAGGCTTCACCTTGCATGAAAATGTATGAGATTGTCACCACTGCAACCACGCTACGCATCAATTTACGTCATAGGTACACGCGTGGCTTGCTCGAATATTGCACTCACATAGCTCAACGCTGTCAACGCCATGCAAGCTGTGCAAGCTGTGCACGCGGTACACGCTATACACGAATTTTAACCCACGACTATGTCAACACAATATTCTTGCAAAAAAACGTGCGTAGCCTCTCCACGCTGCACCGCAGCCTCCGTGCACCACGGTAGGTTTGCAAAATACGTTTATTCCGACAGAAATGACGCACAAAAACACAAAATTAAAATACATCACGCTACCCGTGATGTATTTTAATTTTGTGTTTTTGTGCGTCATTTCACCGCAGCCTCCGTGCACCACGGTAGGTTTGCAAAATACGTTTATTCCGACAGAAATGACGCACAAAAACACAAAATTAAAATACATCACGCTACCCGTGATGTATTTTAATTTTGTGTTTTTGTGCGTCATTTCACCGCAGCCTCCGTGCACCACGGTAGGTTTGCAAAATACGTTTATTCCGACAGAAATGACGCACAAAAACACAAAATTAAAATACATCACGCTACCCGTGATGTATTTTAATTTTGTGTTTTTGTGCGTCATTTCACCGCAGCCTCCGTGCACCACGGTAGGTTTGCAAAATACGTTTATTCCGACAGAAATGACGCACAAAAACACAAAATTAAAATACATCACGCTACCCGTGATGTATTTTAATTTTGTGTTTTTGTGCAGGAGAAAATCTAACAGCAGTCTAACCAAGGGGCACCGTCATCATTTCAGCCGAAAGACGCCCACTACTGGACATAGGCCTCCCCCAAAAGGGGAGGTCATAATCGCCACGCTTGGCAAGCGGGTTGGCGATCGCAGTGTATAGTGTTGAGTTTTGAAGAGAACGCTGCTGTCCATTCTCTGGCAACCGTACAACATGGGGCACCGTATTACCCAGTTATTAGGTTGTGAAGGTCTGATATACCAATCTGATCTCCACAACCCACTGCCACTCCATGTAAAACACTGGTATTCAGCTGAATAAATCAATCGATGTTGAGTTGAGTTGAATCGGCCTTCATGATAAACCACTTGTTGCCAAAACTAACAAAACAAATGTGCGGCTAATTTGTATAAAGGTGCGTTTACACGGGCAATTTAAATTAATTAATAAGGCTGCGTTTCTACCCCGGATGTGCGAGGATGCGTAGCGAGGGATTTGTTTGACAATGGGATCGCTTGCGCTGAGCGAGGCTAGGCTAGTAACGCAACCTCGCTCATCTCTGGTGCAAAACCCCACGATTATAGGAAATACTGGTCGATTGTGACGTCACAAAATAAGCCAGTAAATCTGACTCCAGTCTTGCCATGAAGTACCGTGTTACCCAGTTAATGGGTTGTGGAGGCCTGGTAAGCAGCCGCTCCGCGTAAAATACTCATCATCATCTGCCTAGCCTTTTTCCCAACTACATTGGGGTCGGCTTCCAGTCAAACCGGATTCAGCTGAATACCAGTTTTTTACGAGGAGCGGCTGCCTACCAGACCTCCACAACCCATTAACTGGGTAACACGGTACATCTTAGCAAGACTGGAGTCAGATTTACTGGCTTCTGACAATCCGTAACGACTACCAAAGATTTACAAATGACAGCCGGGACCAACGGCTTAACGTGCTTTCCGAGGCAAGGAGGAAACTCGGTATGTTAAGATAGTCACCCATCCACAGACCAACCTTGGCAAGCGTTGCTTAACCTTCAAGATCGACCCGTGCGGCTGTTATAATTTAGCCACGAGCGAGGAGCTCGTGGCTAAAATCCAAATACAAATCCAAATACTAGTACTCAGCTAAAATCTGTTTTTTTTTTATTTGTGATGGATTTGACCGTAAGCTCTGACCCCAACATAGTTCGGGAAAGGCTAGGCAGTTTGTGACGTCACAAAATAGCAAGTTATTTAAGGAAACGGCAGCAAGCGTCAATTTGGCGAATATTTCTGCATGGAGTGACATATTGGAGAAATTCCAAGAATCTATTAGTTATAAGCAAAATTCTGTTACTAACAACCTTGCCTATATAATTATGGACTTTTTGTCTGATTTTTTTTTTAATACACGTGTAATTCAATTTAAAAACCAATGAAAGCAATAAACAGTAGGTAAGTATTAGGAAAATTATCCGCCTATCCTTTTCCCTATTTTGGGATCGTTCTCCAGTCAAACCGGATTCAGCTGAATACCAGTATTTTACGTGGAGCGACTGTCTGCCAGAACTCCACAACCCATTAACTGAATAATACGTATTTGGCAGTTCTTGGCAAGACTGGTGTCAATATGCGATCATATATATATTTTTTTTATTTAATGTATTATTTAGGCACTTTCTTAAAAAAATAGTTTTCTGCACTCCTTCTTGCGCCGAACCTACTGCGCGCGGTCCGTTCCGCGGCCCGTTCCGTGTCCACACACAACTCACTCTCAACCAAATGTCTCGCAAATCATAAAGAAAACGTTTTCTCTCACTTATTAAATAAACATTTCGATCTCGTCGGACATCGTGACCTTCCAGCTTTTGAAAAAACTAGAACTCCGACAGAACGCGCGTCCACTTTGACCGTCGCGGTCTTACAGCTTTTGTGCGGATTCTTAACCACCGCATAGATTACAGTGGACGCGGAACACAGAACCTCGGAACTCTGGCCGCTAGACCGCGAGCAGTGGGGTCGGCGCCTAAACTTAAATGTGACTAATTGCATTCTCCTCTATCCGCGTAACCTACAAAGTTTTATTTCCCGTATTAATACAACATGTAACTGAAAACACACAATACCTCTTCCCTTAAGAGGTCAGAGAGTCAACGTACTCACCATTATGAAAACTTTTACTATATAACTACACCCGAAATCGCGAGTTATGCGCATGTAAATGTACATCGTATTCCCATTTTATAATAAGCTTTTGTAGTTAAAACATAACATAACAACGTGCTTGTAATCTTGAAGGGAAATCTCTCTAGAAAGCGGTGTTTCACACTCATCTAGATGGACAAACTTTAACCAGCGTTCAGTAGGCACGTCTAACCAAAGATATCCAAGCAAAAAATATCATTACCTATGTGATTTAAATTTGACTTAAAAAATAAAAATTGCCAACATTTTTAGTGTATTTTCGTTAGCTCATTTTTTGTTGTTGTGCATATCTAATGCATTTTTTTTATTATTTTTTTCATTGTCCTTATTTTTATGGTCTGAATGATTTCTAAAAGATGGTCTATCTATTTTAATGGGACCTTTTTATATGTATCTCCTGGGTCCTGAACTCATTAGCGTTTGCGACAACTACACCAACGTATTTGAACTTCCAGGTGCTCGATCAGCTCCGAGAAACCGAAGGCATGAAGTTCGTATCGGACGTGTACACCAAGCTGTACGATACATACTACAAGCTCAAAGAGGAGAACCAACAACATTGTGAGGAGAAAGAGGGACTCCGGGTAAGACAGTTATAATCAGAAAATTCACCCTGTATAAGTATTTTAACCACTACTTAACTTAACTACCGCAGTGGTTCTTAACCGGTGGTCGGTGGATAACTGGTGGTCCCTGGTAGCACCCGAAGTGGTCCGCGAAGCCATCACTAAATTCTATGTACGTATATTTAAGCAATTTTAATTATCTTAAAAACAATCACCGAAATCTGATGGATGTCAGTGGATTTGGCTTTCAGCAGCACTGAATCAGGAATTCAGAGACACAAAACCGCTTTAAAATATTTAATTTTTAAAATATTGTTTGCAAAGTTTAACCGATTTGCTATTTGCGGTGTTTTATTTATGAATAGATTTCTTATTGATTCACATTTATTGCATTATTACCTCCATAAAGTTCGTGGTCCATGGCAGAACAGAAATTTTGTGAATTGGTCCATTGTGACTAAAATGTACTACCGGTTTGGTTGGTGGCCTAATATTTCATGTCCACCAGTTTATTATCGATTTTCGGTGTACGATCGGTATAGTTTGACTATAGGTAGTCAAACTGCACTGTAGAGCCTCACTGGATTCTAAAGGACCCACTTGTTCATCTATACTATATCTATACTTTATACAATCTATACTAATATACAAAGCTGAAGAGTTTGTTTGTTTGCTTGAACGCGCTAATCTCAGGAATTACTGTCCGATTTGAAAAATTATTTCAGTGTTAGATAGCCCATGTATCGAGGAAGGCTATAGGATTACGCTAAGACCAATAGTAGCGAAGCTGTAATGAAAATTGTGACGCAGACGAGTTTGCGCGGTACAACTAGTCTTAAACATATCCATGGCTCTACCGGTAAAACGAATGCTTCAATATCTAATACTTTTAATTACAGAATAAACTCAATCGTTTCGATGATATAGTTACGGACTACATGGCCGAGATCACGGACGATCACAAGACTATACAAAAGCTTCGCCAGGATATCCGTAAGTCTAGCCTATTAATAACCTAAACCGCGTTTCATCTTTTGTTCTCATATTCTGCAATAGTCCTGCTCCAACCGGGGATTGTCCTTGGGTATACATTTCACAGTGTATACAGGAGGTGCATAGGATAATCTTCGGTTGGTGTCCATTGGTTGAATTCCATTTGAAATGTCCAAACGGGGTTAAAAGTTGGCTTCGGCTCCTCGTACGCCTATCAAAGGCCTCTTTATTTTCAGGCTGCTTAAGATACCTTACAAAATACAATATGTATAATAATAGAGATTGAGTTAATATATAGAAACTTAAGTTAGTAAAAACTTCACTGCACTAATTCACTTAGCACTACAGTCATCATCATCATCATCATCTGCCTAGCCTTTTCCCAAGTATATTGGGGTCGGCTTCCAGTCAAACCGGATTTAGCTGAGTACCAGTATTTTACGCGGAGCGGCTGCCTACCAGACCTCCACAACCCAGTAACTGGGTAACACGGTACTTCTTGGTAAGACTGGAGTCAGATTAACTGGCTTCTGACTATCCGTAACGACTGCCAAAGATCTACAAATGACAGCCGGGACCAACGGCTTAACGTGCTTTCCGAGGCACGGAGGAAACTCGCTATGTTAAGATGGTCACCCATCCACAGACCAACCTTGGCAAGCGTTGCTTAACCTTGAAAATCGACCCGTGCGGCTGATATTATCTAGCCACGAGCTCCTTCTTAGGACTACAGTACCCGGCGATAAATATTGCACATCGACCTTCTGCCACTGGAATTTCAAGAAGAACTTTGAACAATATATTTAACGAAGTTAAGTTCAGCACTCCAAAAAAAGGGAGACCAAAAAAGCAATTTCCTTTGGATATGGACGATTTTGATTATAATTCGAAGATCGATGTGCAATATTTATCGCCGGGTACTGCACGTTATTGTACGATCTGGTGGCACCTGTCCGCGGAAACGACGAAACACCACGTCCTGCGGCCAAAAGTCCTTTTCCATGACGAGGTGCAAAAAAACATGTTGCCAACTATATTGGCGTCGACTTCCGTTCAAACCAGATTCAAATATATTATTGTTTTATGTGGAGCGACTGCCTTTCCTCCACAACCCTGTAACTGGGTAACACAAAACTCCTGGGTTTCCATTGGAAGCTTTGGGTTCTACTTGTAGTTCCGTTGAGACCCGGGTGGAACCATTTGGCTCCACCCGACGCAACTGATTTCAAACTTTATTTTATTCCTCTTACGATTTATTTTATCTCTTAACGATTGAACTCTACAGCTGATAATATTTTACAACCATGAACAGACAGGAAAAAAATATTAAAACTGGTATCAGATTTTCTTGCTTCTGATAATCCGCAACGATTGCCAAAGATCTACAAATTTCAGCCGGGATACCCATGATGGATGGTCACCCATCTACAGACCGACATCGACCCGACATCGGCCCGACATCAACCCGAGCGGCTGTTACATTTCTAGTCAAGAGCCAAAATGGCAATGACCTTTTATAACCGAACTATACCGATTCCTAAATCTATTTCTTTTTTAAGATTTCTTTTTTTGTGTTGGATTTGCTCTTGACTTTAGTCTATGTCAGAGATGACAGAGACAAAGTCTACGATGGAGCGAGCTTACCCAGAAGGAGCCTTTTCACTCTAACTTTGAAAAGATTAGGATTTTGTAAGCGTTTGGAAACACAGACGCTGGCAATTTTAAATAAATATCGATTTGTTTTATTAGAGGAAGCTCAGGCTCTAGCAGACGCCATGCACGCGAGAGAGCTGCTTAGCGTGGAGACTCTGGAGACCATGAAGAAGACCCTCGTCAAGCTAGAGAAGGAGCTGAACGCCAGGAAACGAGCTGGCGACGATGATGCGTGAGTATTCAAGGACTTGATTTTATTATGTTGCGCTCCTAAATCAAGATAGCTGATGTGGCCCAAAAGGCTGCCGAACTTAGAACTTGGTAGGACATGTCTACCGCACGTCGAGCAAACTGTGGGTCGAAGTACTGGCAGCGAGAGAGGGCCGTGGCAGGCCACGTAGGATATCACGGGACGAACTGGATTGATAATGACGAGAAGATGTAGGTTTTAGTGAACTGTTTGGTCTTAGTTAGAAGAGGTTCGACATAACCATCCGTTCTCCTTACACGGAGAGTGTAGTTCTTGAGGATTACTCACAAAAAGGCCTTGGTATCGTGCAGATGTGTATTAACTTTAATTTCAATCACTTCATTACTTTCCAAGATTAAGGACTTGAAGGTTACAAACCTTCAAAAGTTACAAACCTTCAAAGGTTACAAACCAAAAACCACCTTTAAATATACCGTGAGGAAAAACGCGACAATTATCTTTTCAAAAGCGGAGCAACAACAGCCGCCAAAGAGAAAGAGAAATTCGAGAAGGAGAAAGCTCGACTCCAGGGCGAATTAGATGCTGTTAAACTACGGCTGGCCAACTCGCTTGGTTACATCGACGAGTTGGAGGCGAAGAACACCAGCAACGAAGTCACCATCAGCAAGCTTGAGGAGCAGATTGAGGTAAGCCTTCTTTGCCTCTTTTTAGGGGTCAGTCCGTCTGTGTGTCTGTTTGTCAGCGGGCTATTTCGCAGAGTGTGTATTTAATTAATTTAAATTCAATTAATTTAAAATGACAGTGTCCCATGCAAGAATGGTGTTTTTTCGGTTTATGGTTCTGAACCACGGAATAAATACTTGTATGGCCTACAGATAGTTGTTCCGGATCTGGCTGTTTGTCTGTAGTTCGTATATTTGTGAAGGCATCCACGATACAAGAGAAATTCCTAGTGAGGAACAGGTAAGATAGTGGTCGAACGCGTGCCTATCAATAGTAAAAAAGAGAAGCAACGTGTTCTTTTTTTAAAGAATAAAGAAAGAAAGAACTTTTCGTGTGAGAGCTCGACTCGCACTTAGCCGGTTTTTTATAGTAGCCTATAGTATCTCACTGCTCGGCAAAAGCCTTCCCATAGCAGCCCACGGCGTGATGACGCTGTATTGTCGTCTCCAACCAATCCTTCATAAACGTATTCCTAGGCAGTTTTCCGTCTCTCGTATAATAAATCAATACGCCTAGCCTTTTCCCAACATGTTAGGGTCGGCTTCCTATCCAACTGGATGCCGCTGAATAAAACCCGTAAGCGCATACGACGCCGGGGTTCGAAAATTAGTTTGCGTCCCAACATTTAGATCATCATCATCATAGTCTCAACATTATAATATTCTTCTTAATTGGTCCATCATGCCGCAGGGTCTCTCACAAAACGTTTGCCCATACGCGGTCTCTCGGTCTCTAACACATGTCAGCTCCATCGACTGTCTGTCCGTCTACAGACATAGCAACTTATGGATGTTATAAATTTCTACACTAGCTGTGGTCACGGCTAAGCACTCTTCTGGATGGTTTGGTCAGAGTTTTTGTAGTAGCAATTACTTTTTCTTCTTCTTCTTCTTCGTGTCGCTAGCCCAAAACATTGCCAGTGCCACGGCATCGTTGGTAGCAGCGCATAAATCTCAATTAAACTGTCGGCAGCATAGATATAATTTCTATGGTCGTCAGGCATGAGTCAAGAGAAGAAATCTTTTAATATTTATTTGAGAATCAATCATGACACTGTTTCGTTATTATTTTAGGAAGCTGGAAACAACGCAGTTCGTCAGAACCGGCTCGTCGAACACATTAAAGGTGAGAGCGAGCAACTGAAGACCGAACTGGACGTTCGGGGAACCGCCATCTCAAACCTCAAAGATAAGGTCAGTTGAAGTGGTGTAATAAAAGAATTTAAAAACAAAAAAAGAACGAAGGAACAAAAATTTCTTTACAGTGATCATCACAGCGTCATAACAAACGATGGGGCACTCTATATCGTGTCTTGCTTGCGTGCCTGATGGATGCGTTGGTGGCAATGAAATCAGTCCCGCATAATAACCTTATCCTTTGAATACCGATGCCATTAATATATTATTCAATGGCAGATACTGCATAGTTTCTTTTAACATACAGGCATACATAAACCTAGGTTTCATACTCAGGCAGTCCCAAGGATTCATCAACATCACGACACTGGTACTATATGACTCGTTAGTCAGAAGTCACCTGGAACTTAGCGCATTTTATTTGGGCTCCTCATGAGGCGAAATATAGTGTTATGTTGGAACGTATCCAAAATAAGTTCACGAGACACTTGTATTACAAGCTGTATGGGGTATATCCATTATACCCATTGATGTACCCTACACTATTTGTTCTGGGTATGGTAGGGTATAACACTCTAAGAGTACGACGAGAGTTTTCGCTCGTAGCGTATGTAGTGAAACTACTACGTGGCGTGGCGCATAACCCGGGACTGCTGGGACACCTACAGCTGTGCGTGCCCGACCGGTACGTGTGGAGCTCTGCTCGCTGGGCCTGCAGCCAGGACCAACCTACTGGCGAGAACTCCTCTCACTAGAGCCATACGCGTGGTGAATGAGGTTCACGGGAGGGTTGATCTATTGTGGTGCAACTTGAGTGAATTCGCAAAAGTTACACTATATGTAATAAGTTATTTAGATTAAGATATTTTTAACTAGGTATAAGGTGTAGATTTAGGATTTAGTTAGTAAGGCCACTCTGTCGCATTGGATCATAGATCTGTAATGATAGTGTAGGTAAGATTGTTATAAATAAATAAATAAACAAACATTGTAAAACTGTTTAAAGCATTTCATATTCAGCTTCTTGCTGGACCAATGAACAAAATACTTATGACCAAGTGAAATCAAAAAGATACATACAAAAAGAAAACCCACAAAAGACACATACACACACAACACACAAACGAAAAAAAAAGACATACAAACAAAGAAACATACAAAGAAAGAAACATACTTATCAACCATCTTCTCTGCTAAATACAATATGTTCCTAACAGATATTAAAAGCCGAGAAGACGATAGAGCGTCGCGACCGCCAGCTTCAAGTTATGAGTTCGAAGCTGGAGTCGGCGCAGGCTGAGGAAGAGGCGGCCGTGCACAAAGCTGAGCAAATGCGCGCGGCGCTGTCCGCCGCTAACGGAGAGCTCAACCAGCTCAAGATACAGCTCAAAAATACTACCAAGGAGCTTAAGGTATTGCGGATTTTGTTCGAAAGTGTCACCGCGGCGCTAGCCTATTTTTTTAAGCGACTGCACCAAAAGCCACCAAGCTCTCGAAAAACATAACCTTCCTTAGGTTTTGTTTTTCGAGAGTACGTATGTTTGTATGTATTGTTTGGCACGCTCTGCGGCCTGAACGGCTCGATGGATTTTAGCTTGAGAGGTGTTGTTAGATTTGTTTTGATTGTGAGAGTGGCACTGCGTATTTTAACATTAAAATGGCCGATTGTTGGCGCTATATTATGCCTTTATAAAATTTTTATTTTTCAAAACGAGTGTTTGTTTTCGAGTGGGATTTTATGATGAAGGGCTCGAGGAGACGATTCCAAAAATGTAGGGAATAAAAAAAAAATTGTCAAAAAAGTTAACAAGCCGCTTTTCAAGCAGTCTAATGCAGTTCAATCACTGATGGGTGATGAATGTCGGCATTTTTAAGTAGCGAATATGGTCGCCACCAATGGCGTGTTGCCGTCACTGAGTCGCGAGTGGTGTTCACTCACTGCACGTGTGCAGCAATAGGAAATATGCACAAAAAAAATATTATCTTTAGATACAATTTATCTAAAAAAATATAATACTAACAGTGAAAATAAGAATCAATTTTTTTTTACTATTGATAGGCACGCATTTGCACGAAAAACAAACGAGGTTTTCGTATCGGACTTCTCTTTCTAATGCAATCTTTGAAGCTATAACTTCATCGCTGAAGGTTTTAAAAAATAATTTCATGATAGTTTACTAGAGCTAATAAGTATTTCATTTTGCGAATAAAAAAATCGCATGCATATTCCCATTCCATGTAAAACGTGTTTAAAATCATGTACCTACACAGCTTCTCGCCAGGCTCCGCTGGCTGTGGTCGGGCCCGTTTGTACGAATTTTATTATGAACTAGCCTCTGCCCGCGATTTCATCTGGGTAGACTATACCAGGCGCGCAACTACTTTGACTCATATTCAGATCCATGGAAATACATCTCCATGATTCTGGTGGTTTGTGAGTCTGCTGCTTCGACATGTTGCTGGTCTCCTGGTACTTGTGAATCTTTAGCGCTCACAATAGGGAAGATGCAAATACACAGAATTTTTGAGAATGTTGTCAGTTAAATGATAAAAAGTATAAAACAATGGACATTACAAAGTTTTTATTTTGGTTAATATCAATTTTTAACAATAATAATGAATAAAAGTAACGTGAAACGGAAAGTATTTAAAAACAAAAATCAGCGTTTAGCGACGTATCTGCTGTTAGGCCAACGAAAAGGCAACCTTATGTCTTTGAGTTGGGACAGTTCTTGACCAGTGATAGACACGAGTGATGTCATCGTCCGTTTTCGCGCGAACCTTTAAACTGTCGATTTAAAAACGCAAATATGGCAATAAATTAAAGCGTTTTCATTTTTTATTTATGTGGTGGTCTATTCTAGACGGAGTTCTTTAAAATTAAAGCAAAAAAGGAAATATTGCATGTTTCCCTATTCCAGCCCCAAAAATATTTCGACATGTTTCTGTTCTCCTGGTACTTTTGAATCTGAAGTACTAAGACAGCAGCAATTCTAGATTTCCACTTCTTCGTCTGTCTCTATTAAGCCATGTAAGTTACCGGGATAAAAAGTAGCCTATATTTTATTCCAGGATGTCAACTACATGTGTGTCAAATTTCATTCAAAGCCGTTTTTTCGTGATTGACGGACAAACATACAAACTTTCACATATATAATATTAGTAGGATTATTGTTATCTGAAATGAAATAAATGATAGAATGAATTTCCCTTATTTCTATGAACGCACCTTACTTTCTCAAAAACCTATGAGATTGTTCCAGAACTCGGTCGATGATGGCAGCAAGCTACGCCTCGAAGTATCGAAGCTGGCGAAGCAGAACATGCAGCACATCAAGAAATACCAACTACTGGAGCAGAGCAAAGCTGGCATCGAATCTGACCGGTAACCAAGCCTTTCTTTTTATTAACCAGCTTCATAAAATTAAGCGACCTCTTAATACTTCGACATTGTTGGCGACACCGCATAGGTCGCTTCAGCTGCAGGTTTCGGGGCACAAAGGACCTAAAAGCAGGTAAACAACTCTTGGGGGAGGCCGAAGTCCAGCAGTGGACGTCTATTGACTGATGATGATGAAAGAAGTTATTTTAGTTATGGTCTGTTTTGAGGGAAAGACTACTCGTTGATGTTTTATATTACCTCTTCATTAGGAGATTAGATTGAAGTAAAAATTAAAGCTCCAAACAGATCAGAACTTAGCCGATTTCAGAGTATCCTAATCGAGTTACTTATATCTATTCAACGGAGATATTTAGGAAACGAAAATATTTATTCTGTGAATATTTCACCGTGTTAACCTAAGTGCAGAGGCAGCGCAAGCTGTGGGCGACGCGACGTAGGCCACCGCCTATGTTCTCGCGGTCCCAAGGGCCTCGCAGCTTTAGTTTTTGTTCAACTCAGAAAAACCATGGCAAAGGCCTTAAAAAAATCTAACTTTTCCGTTTCTATTTTTTTGAGCTCGCAATACTTACTCCAGCTATTTGAATTAATTTATTGTTAAGGTTTACTTCAGAAAGTTTTGTCAAAATATTAGCCGCGGCAGGATTGGCACTATGATTTACTCATATTTACAAAATCACTACGATCGCTCTTGCATCAAAAGTTTTTTTCTTTTAAAAGCTTTTAGTTTAGTTATTTCTTGAATTTTCCCACATTCGCCCAATATTTACTATTTTTGCACAACAAATCAAAAACACTACTCATGGCAGGGTGCGATTGAGTTCGCCGCATCTCAAGCGTAGAATCCAACCTCTGAAAACTTCAAATAATCACTGTATTCTCAGGTAGGACCTAAAGGGCCTCGCAAAATGTCAATGCCCAAGTGCAGTGAGCTGTCATTCCACCGAATGCTAGGGATTAACAGCAGGTCTAAAAAGGCCACTTTAGTAGACTTCACGTTCATTGATCATACAACAATCTGAGTTGTCACAGCGAGATTTTTATAGAATGGTAGTACAGGGAACATAAGCAAGATAACTTTGAACAACATTTTCATTATAATCTATCTACCCTTGTATCATGCTTCGCAGTTGATGCACACGCAGTAGACGCAATATATATGTTTTCTTCCATTCTTACCTATCGACGATCACCCATATTTTATTTTTGACCTTCCTCTCAAACACGTTGATATTTTCTATTCATCACTCTTTAGTCGCTCTTTAGACGCGTTAGATCCTTTTCATCACTACGTGGTAGTCTAGCAACGGAGCTATATCTCAGTTTCATATTATCTACATAAGTTTTCCTTAATCTCTGCCATCAGTGAGCGTCTTCGACATCAAGTGTCCGTGATGGAACGAGATCTGATGTTGGGCAAGAAGCAAGCGGAGGCCGACAGAAGGGACATTGAGAACCTCAAGAGAGAGAAGGATATACTCTTGAAGAACATGCAAAAAATACAAAGTTCGTATTTAATTTTTATGATCTGTTTTAAGACTTATAACAGATTCTTAAATCTGGTAAGTAGTGTCATAATGGACACAGAAAAATCATAATTATTACCGAGATTGATCTTTATAATATAATATAGTAAGGGATCCAGAAGCTTCCCTCGTTTAAATTTAAGAAATTCTTAAAACTCAGGCGGGTATGTTCCAGCTAAACAATAAATTACCTCAAAGTATTACTTCATTTCTAGACATCACTGACTAACGTAGTAACCAATAAAAATATTACCTTCTAGACGAGGCGCTTGAAAACCTGGCCATGCTCGAACTCCAGGAGCAAAGACGCAAGCAGCTGGAACATGAACTGGAAGTCAACAACATGCAGATTAACAAGCAGCGGCTCATGATACGTAACTATGAGAAGGAGAAGGACAGGTGAGAGATCCCCAACGAAGAACTCTTTCAAGAGTGATCATTCAGTACATCAGACAGAGATAGGAGACATCAGAACACACATAACTATAACAAGGTGAAAAGCAGATAAAATAATTAGTGTAAACGAGTTAAAATGATTTTGAGACATACGCATAGAGAAAATAGAAAGACGCAAAAAATAATAGAGATAAAATTATGGCAGCAGAAAATAAGTCTTTTTTTCTATAAATATTTGCATTTTAATTAAAAATTATGTATATAGTAGTGCCTCACAAAAGTTGTAGTGAATACTTAATGATAGACCATAATCTAATTTAGAACTTGTTGAGATTTATTGATGTATATCTTCTTCCCAGGATGTTGGAGGAAACGATCGCTCTTAACGAGAAAATCGATGAAATAACAGGCAAGTTATTTTTTATTTATTCCATTCTCAGCAGTTTTTAATTGATACCAAAAATTGGATCAGTAAAGATGGGACCCTTAGTATTGACAGAGATTTGTTTATACCTGCACAGAGGAGGTCCGTCTCCGCACTGCCGATATCCTTGATCTGAAGAAGGCACTTCGTGAGGAAACCATCAAGTCGCGCAAACTGTCAGTCGCGCTTGACGCCACCCGAGCTGAGAGAAACATGCTGCACAAGAACTATACTGAAGCCCTCGATGAAATACAGGACTTGAAACAAAAGTTAAAGGTCAGTTTAAATTATGCAGTACAAATCACAAAGTTAAATCAAAAGCCATGCCTACAGTAAATCTTTCACAAATAAAATAATTAAATAAATCTGTATTCCTACATATTTTAAACACACATAAGTTAAATCAGAACAAAGTTAGGTTTTTGTCTCCTGAATGAAAAGTAAGGTAAGCCGTCAATATGAATTAAGAAAAATAGTGAACCTTTAACAGAGCCTTGAGGTACGCCTTACAGAATTGGTACCATACAAGTCAAGGTTTTAAAATCACAGACGACACAAAATATTTTGTTATACTTTTTTTTTTAATTTAGTAAAATAATGTCTTCATTAATATTTTACTAAATTCATATTTTTTCTCGATTTTCAGTAATTACCTCCAATCATATACGCAGTATGCTGAATTACCTTGTAAAAAGCTTGTATAAAAACCAAATAATTAAAAATTCTTAATACTAACCATATTCCTTCCGCCACAGATGCTAGCATATCAAATAGAGCAGCTAAAAGAAGACATAAGCGGTAAGGAGTCAGGCTTGAAGTCCTGCGAGGGGCTTCTAACAAAGTGCAACAAGAAGAACGAACAGTTGCGCGCAGAGATACAGGCGGGGCTGGTGAAGCTGTCGGAAGCGAGAGCCGATATAGCCGCCTTGAGGCAGGAAGAAGCGAGGCTTAATAGGATCGTGCAGGTTGGTGATGGACTTTCGTATAGATGAAATATTGTGTGCGGTAGTTAGGTTAGAAAGATAAGTTCTATTTTTGTTTTTTTAAAGAAGTCTACAGAATAATAACAAACATAAATATCATGGATAATAAGTTGGGTCATTTGCTTATTACAAGCTTAAATATGTATATAAAGTATATCAAGTTAGACATTTCAAAACTTTGTCCAATGGGGGAACGTTTCAAAATCTTAGGGCTAACTTTTGTTTTACATCCATCTATGAGCCTCCTCGAACATCGAAAATTCTTCACTATACTTCTGGAATCGTCATGGAATCGTGCGCGGTTATAGGCAAAAGGAGGGTTTCTTTTAAATGATAAATGATATTTACTGTGCAAATAGGTAACAAGTAACTCTTTTACACGTCATTTTTTTTGACATATATTATTACACTAGATGAGGATTTTTTTTGACATATATTATTCCCTGAGAAGAAACACCGAAACTAACTCAGAGGTCATGGTCTCTTTTGAAGTCCATACAATCGCCAATAATATATGAAGACCATGTAGGTTAACGTCTGAGGTGGCCTTTTGAGGAAAGCACCACGCAGGTTTGAGTGGGCCTGTCCAGACAGTGCAAGCATTTGTCAGTTATCGTGCTGCTCAACTCAGAACTTTGAGGAGTTCAACGAGCCGACGAACAATACCAAAGTAAGGACATTTGGGTAGGCCGCATAGTATACTCAACTGTCATTAAAATTATCCTTAAAAATAAGGACCTACATAGTCCTCACACTTACAATACATTTGATATGGAGATCGGAAAAGTGCCGAAGACTTGGAAGCAAGCTAACGTGCAGCCAGTGCCCAAGAAGGGCCCAGACCCGTCGAATTATAGACGCATCTTGGTCACGTGTGCTGAATCATAAGCTCCTGGCATACCTAGAAGCGAATGATATCCTAAGTGACCGACAATACGGATTCCACCGAAATCGGTTAACTGGGGATCTTCTAGCGTATGCCATTCACATCTGGAGTGAGGCCATAGAGAAGCACGGGGAGGCACTAACGCGGTCCCTTGACATCTCGAAGGCCTTCGAGAGGGTTTGGCGCGATAGCCTTACTAGTAAGCTTCCTTTCTTCGATCTGCCCGCCGGATTGTGTGATTGGATCGCGGATTTCTTGAGCGATCGGTCTATCGGAGAGGTCATAGATGGCTGCTTGTCTGGACTGCTGGATATTAATGCCGGGGTTCCTCAGGGGTCGGTGCTTTCGGCAACACTTTTCTTGTTATCTGCTTAAACCCGGTACCTTTGGGTATGCAGACGACAGCATTGTTGCTGAGAGATCCGTGTCCGACTTACGAGCTGGTGGGTCATAGGTCCGGTCTCTCCGGGAGGCTATAGTTGAGCGCTTGAATTTGTCCTTACAAGCTGTCTCTGAATGGGGCGATGCCAATCTGGTCAAGTTCAATGCTGCTAAGACCCAAGCGCGTCTATTTTCCGCCAAAAAGAGCCAAATCCACCCAGCTCCATCTTTCCGAGGTGCAACCGTGCCGATAACCGACTGCTCAAACTCTATCAAGCGCAAGTTCGATCGCCTTTGGAGTACTTCTCACGTCTTTGGGACGGATCTGCCCGCCACCAGCATTGAATCAGCATATGAGCAGTCAATTGTGAAACGAGCGCTCCAAAGTCTTGAGCATCGACGACGAGTTGCTAGCCTGTCGGTTTTCTACCGGTTGCATTTTGGGGAATGAGCGAATGAATTGCATAATTTAATTCCGCCAAGCCCGTTCCATCATCGGACCACAAGACAAACGGCGATGCGCCACCGGTACATGGTGGACATCCCACCCACACGCATAAATCGTTTTGGGAACACGTACAGCTAAGGAGAGGAATTCCCTGACGAAGTCTGTGTTTCCTGGCCGCTACAACCAGGGAGTCTTTAAGTCAAGAGTGAATCAAGGTTACTTCTGCGCAGCCGTGCTACATCTTCGACCACATCATCGCTTACTAACAGGTGCGATAGTGGTCAAACGCGTGCCTATTAATAGTAAAAAAATATGTATGGGAGAATGGAAGCCTATGTGTACGCTATACTCTTGCCTTTAACTCAAACTTCACGGGACGCTACGGGACCTATTTATTATGAGCCTTTTGAGTCCCACTGCAGGGCAAAGGCATCCCTTCCTTCGTATCACTCCTCTCTGTCCATTGCCACACTCGGCCAATCTTTAAGGTAGGAGTGTAATTCATCCCGCCATCTACTCCTGGGCCTACCGCGTCGCCGTTTCCTGTTGGTCGGAATCCAATTGGTAGTTACTTTTGCCCAGTTCTGTTGTGACATGCGGCAGATGTGGCCACCCCACGGGACAGTAACGATCGCTTACTGACTTAAGTAATAAATCTATCTTGTGTATGTATGGTGTAAAATGAAGAATTAAGTTTGATCGATTATTATGACTACCTTGTATTGTGTTGTTTAGAAGTTTTGTTACCTCAAAGTCGAAATGTTTATCTCTAGGAAGGAGACACAGCCCGCGCCAAGCTGATGAAGGAGCTGGAAGGTCTGATGAACGAGCGCGACGTGGTAGGGGCCCAGCTTGTGAGGAGGAACGACGAGATCTCGCTGCTGTACGAGAAGATACGGATATTGGAAATCACGCTGCAGAGGGGTGAGTGCGATATGTGCTTGGTTTTTCAAGAGAAATGGTGCCGTAGAAATAAGAATGCAATGCATGTTGAGATACTAGAGTTATCTAGTTAGTTGGTAAAATGACTGGAAAAAAGAAGTTAGGTTAGGTCTTGGTACATTTTTTCCTTGCAGCAGAAGTGGCGCCAGTGACGGAAAAATTTTAATTTTTCTGCCGCATGTCACAACAGTATTACTTGTCTTGGCATGCTCATGTGAAGAGGAGGGATGAAACGCATCTGACAGCAGATAGGGCAGAGTGGAAGGGAAAAACGTGTTAACCGACCCCAAGTGACATGGGATAGGGGCACGAAGATGATGAGCAGAAGGGACGTCTAATGTAGCATCATAACCAACTTCTTATTTTTTTTTTTTAATCCTAGATGCTTCTGAGCAAATCTATTTATTTGCTGATGGAATTTAATTTAATAGAGAAGAGTCGGGAAGGGCTGAGTTAATGTTAAGAGCTGTTCTCTGGAAACCGGTCAGGTGCGAGTCGAACTCTCACACGAAGGTTTCCGTACTTACTATAAACCAGAAAAAAAACACATTTCTTGGATAGGAGCCCCGGGGGCTCGAGGGCTAAGGGGGCGCCCCTGTAATTTCAAATTTAATTTTTATTATTTGTTGTTATAGCGACAATAGAATAACACACCCAGTGAAAAGCCGGTATCTAGCTATTACGGTTCCGCTGAGACAGACAGACAGATGGACGGACAGCGGAGGCTTAGTAATAGGGTTCCGTTGGTTACCTTTTGGGTACGGTACCCTAAAAAATGGCTTGCGCAAGAAGCAGACCATTTCTTCGTTGCTTTCTTTTCATATTAATTTATCTCCGAAGGTGAACGCCAGTATGAGCAGCGTGTGGAAGACATCCGACTCCTGCGACTGGAAATTATCAGACTTCGCAAGGAGAAGAACTTGCTCTCCAAAGGAATTGAAAATATGACCGATTTGAGACTGGAGGTTAGTTTTCAGCTACCAAATAATTCTTTCCTTGCGGGATCGAATCAGGAATGATGATATCCGCAAGAGAACCAAGGTTCCTGACATATCCCGAAGGATCGCCAAACTGCAGCGGCAGTGAGCACTACACGTAGCTCGCAGGACAGATGGTCGATGGGACTGAAAAGTTCTGGAGTGGCGACCGCGTACCGGAAGACGCAACGTTGGTGAGGCCTCTCACAAGGTGGCCCATTGACCTGGTGAGGACTAATTATTGTGGCGACACTTGGGAGAGGCCCATGTCCAGCAGTGGACGTCTTTTGGCTGATATGATAATGATTATGTAGGTACTTCTTTTGGCTTAAAATAAGTCACATACCTATTTAAATTTTAACCGTTCTAATTTGTAGTCAATATCATCCATTTTATTGGCCGTTAATTATTGATTATTCCTTTTATAGCTATGTAGCAGTCAGTCTTCTTCTTTGAAGAAGAAAAAGCAGACTGGTTGTGATTGATAATAAGTTTTGAAATCCTCGCTTATTGTTTTACTATTTATTCGAAAATAGCTACCTACTGGAATTTATAGGAGTTAGTATATTGATTTACTAAGACCTATCATCGTTTCCCAGGTATTCAACCTCGAACGCGAGTTAGGCCGGGAGCGGCTACGCGTGCGGGCCCTGGAGGAAGCCCTGGAGACTCCTCTGAACGTGCACAGGTGGCGCAAGCTGCAGGGCACCGACCCGGAGAGCGTGCGCCTCACGCAGAAGCTCAGGCTGACGCAGAAGTAAGTATTGTGAAACAACTGCGAGGCAGCTGTATCAAAATAAATAGGTAAGTAGGTACACGCATCTACATATTTAAACAGAAGATCAACGGAATAACCGTAAGAATTACGTACAAGTATAATCTATTGACCACGACATACGCCACCAGTTCTAACCGCAATATTATTTACCTTGTCTGTTTTATAATTTTCCCGAAAATATGATCTTGACGTCATTCTAATGAGAAACCGCAATTAATCAGTATTACTCGGTAAGAAATCGCATGCAAATATGTTAAACACACGGTACGGGAAACTGTTCGATAAATAACGTATGACGTAGATATTATAACGTATAGATAAGTAGGTGCGTAATAATGAGTAATTATAAGTAAATATTTTGTGGGGATTTCAAACGGATTTTTCTGGCAAACTAATTTGTGAAGAATAAATATTTTCCAAATCGCGCACCTTTCAATTATTTTGTGGTATTTTTGAAAAACAGAGTACCTACGCTTCTCCTCAGGGATGTAGGCACCTTTGGTAGGATCTCATGGCGGTATGGAGACAGCGACTGTCGCAACCCAGCGCTGGGCACGCCACAATCCAAGCATAAGTCCCCTCTTTGAGGAGTGGCTGGAGCGGCGCCACGGCGTCCTCACCTTTCGCCTGACGCAGGTACTCACCGGACACGGTTGTTTTGGAAGATACCAGTTTCGGATTCGGCGGGAGGACGCGCCCGGGTGTCAACACTGTGAGGGTCGCCCGGAGGACACGGTGGAGCATACGGTGGAGGCCTGCCCTGCTTGTGTGGACACAAGGACACCGCCGGGTCCTCGTCGAGGCGATCGACGGCGGCGACCTCTCGCGATCGGCCCTGGTTCAATCTATGGTCCGGAGCGAGGAGGCATGGGAAGCGGTAACCTCCTTCTGCGAAGCAGTAATGCTAGCGAAGGAGGAGGCCGAACGTATGAGAAAGAGAGAAACCTCTCGACCCAGCCGCCGCAACAGAAGAAGACGCCCCGGGCGTCGGGAGTCGCAGGGCGATTTCCGGCCACCGTAGGCGCGGGCCTGCGGACGGCGAGCATTGGGTGGCTCGCCGTCTGATCAGAACCAGGCCCGGGTCGTCGACGCGCTGTGTTCCACGCGCACCTCAAGGAGCTATCAGCGTGGGAGACGGGGCCCGCTAGGGCCAGTGCCTGCCGGAGTGCGGAAACCGTTCGAAAGAGGCACCGTACCCTGGAACGCAAAGGGCACTAGGAGGAACACGGATGGGTTTTAGTCAGTAAGAGTCTGACACTCCCTTCCGCTCCGCCTAGACCGGAAGGAGGATTCATTTGATGATTTCCAAAAAACAAGGTGCCTTTGTCTTGGGCTAGCTTGAATTCCTCACTACATTCAGGAATCTAGTATTAACTCACTCAACAACCAGCGTTATTACCTACGTTTTTATAGAAAGGCACTGGTGTACCTACCATCGAAATACTACCATACCATATCTTTTTTACCTAGCTAATCCGCGCAACTTAGTCTGCGCGGTTGATTGTCTGTGGTCGAAGCGTTATGTAGCCTTCCTCGATAAACGAGCTATCAAACACTAAAAGAATTTCGATTCGAACCAGTAGTTCCCGAGATGAGCGCTTTCAACCAAACAAACAAACAAACAAACTCTTCAATTTTTTAAATATTAGTATAGATTGTCTATCTCCGGAGTTCTTTATCATATTTTAATCAAATTTAAACGGGATCACTCCAGCCAAATATTCATCCGAACAAAAAGAAATAATCAAATCGGTTTACAAGTGACGAAGATATCACTGAACAAACATAAAAAAATCAATTCAATAAAACTGAGAACCTCCTTCGATTTTCTGAAGTCGGCTAAAAATCATTTTCATCAGATTGGTCCAATGGCCCTGTCAATCATTAATCGTTACAATTATATCCGTAACAATTGATAGAAAACATTAAGGTTTCTGCGCCATTCAAACAAATCAATTAGAAGACATTTTTCGCTAATAATTCGATGCGAGAGTGCTGCAACGGATTGATGGGATCTTGGCACGCATTGTCGTGTCTTCACTTTGATTAGTTCAGTGATATCTATACATATAATAAAATAGTAAATCTTGAGGTGTAAATTTCCAATTGGCGCGAAAACTACTGAACAGATTATGTTCAAATTTTGCATAAACAATCCATAAAGGTACGGTCAGGTTATAGGTTATATTTTCTCACGCTATGTGCTTTGGAGGATGAGCAGTATTCAAAAATGACTGTTTTGAACGAGAATAAGTCCATGGTTCACACCTCACCAGCAGATATTATTTTTGCATTTATTTTCTCTTTCGAACTATTTTTTTACACCAAAATATTGTCAAAATAAAAATAAAATGGGTTTTTCCGTTCCTTAAATAACATTTAAATTTTTATTCCATATTTTTCCAAACTGTTAAGTGAGGAATTGTTATAAGAAGCCACAACAGATTACAATATTGCAGATACTTATAGGTCTTACTTTAGCAATGTTTATCATCACGCTATACTTTAGACGAGCTGAGCAGCAGAAACCTATGACATAAATAAGATCAGTTATTTCAATCAATAGGAAATATGCATGAAAAACATATTTATCATCTGTACATTTTATCTAAAAATATACAAAAATATAATACTAACAGTGAAAATAGAATCAAAATTACTCGAAAAACGAAGGAGATATAATTATTTTTCGCGGAAACGCTGTTTTCTATGGCAGCTGTATAGGCGTCATAGACGTTGACGTCAAAGTTTTCATCGGACTTCTCTTTCTAATCTTTGAAGCTTTATAACTTCATCGCTGATGAAGGTATTTAAAGAATAATTTACTAGAGCTAATAAGTATTTCATTTTGCAAATAAAATAATCGCATGCATATTCCCTATTTTCTACAGTAGTTATACTCGTAGACCATCGGTTTAAAGACTGCCTGCCGAAAGAGTTGGTGTGGATTCGAATCTTAGCAGTCGTAATATTTTTTTGGTTTTTATTTAACTTAATGCATTTTCTTATATGATTCCTCTTCAACTAATATTTTCAAATATTCATGTTATTGTTGTATTTCGGTTTTTTTTTTGCATTTATCAAAGTATGCAAAATATTATATTATTATTGCCAGACGGTTAAAGTATAATAATTAACAGAACCTATTTGCTCTTTATCTGTATTCGGTTTTGCATCGCGTTAAAAAAGGACAAGATCCAATGTGGATAAGTTTTACACATAAACCTGATAGGAATTGTAGCAATTTTTGAGAAGAAATCAACGTATTATTCTATGTAATGAAGATACACGCAGTGCCATCTATTGACCAATATATTACTATCTACAGCTTCAGAATTACACTAGTTTTTTTTTTATTTAATACTTTTACAACGTCTAAAAAAGTATTTTAAATAGGTAAAAATATTCCTATTAATAAAAATTAAAACAAACAGAACTTATATTTTAACAGTTCTACTACATATTACATAGATAGCCTTATGTATTTGATCTCATTTTTTTTAATCACGGTTTTAATAATGGTCAACAGGGCGCGCTTAAATTTTAGCAAATGTTTGCTAAAGTTGCTCAATACTGGGCCTATACGGGTTTGGAGCCAGGAGTCATGTAATATCACTCACGAACATGTGGCAAAGTCCCATGATAGAGGAGTCGAAAGAATTGCATTAGCTCCGCTAAAATTGGGCTTCTGTGTTTTAAAAACATAAAATTGTTTCCATTTTCGTTAAGGTGAATGCTCCAGGGTAGCCCGCGAAATTCAAATATTTTTATGTTTTTTGCAATTTGCCGGTCAGTGTGAAGCTGTATGTGGACCAAATGCGATCCGCGACCGTAACGCTTATTTATCTAAAGAATAATAACCATTTTAATGAAAGAATTATTATTGATGAAATATTCATTCTTTTGAACTACATGAACTTAGAGGGCTATATTGATGATTAAAATGGTTATAATTCTTTAGATAAATACGCGTTACGGTCGCGGATCGCATTTGGTCCACACACAGCTTCACACTGACCGGCAAATTGCAAAAAACATAAAAATATTTGAATTTCGCGGGCTACCCTGGAGCATCCACCTTAAGTTTTATGATTTCTATTTACGAGTAGGTACCTAAATAATTACTATAAAACTTTGCACATACATCCAACATACTGTTTTCTGTTTAGTTTCAAAACTGTTCAATTCCCAGTGAGCCAGCCCATGGCCAGAAATTATCCGTTGAGGCTTTACTCTCCAGTGGATCAAGGCGAAATGTAAATCCCTATAGGCAATGACATCACAGACAAACTCAGGACATCACAGAGGAATCAGTTGCCCACGTCAACCAAAAACGGTGAGGTCGCTCCGCCAAACATGTGAAGCACCTTGGGCATCTATGCATTTGGGCGGAGCTAGGTTGGCTAACCTAGCCAGGACTGACTGAGAATGGGAGTCTAACATAGTGCGAATAGCGGAGTCTCTACTCTACTCTCGTCGTTGCAGGGGTAGACTTCTCTTCTAGTTGGTTTTCCCATGACCATGTTTATGTTGCTCTATCGCACGTTAACAACCCTTTTCATTATATTTTTTTTAAGGATGGGAAATCATCAAATGACTCCTCCCGCTATAGGCGGAGCAGAAGGGAGTGTCAGACTCTTACTGACTAAAACCCATCCGTGTTTCTTCTCATGCCCTTTGCTTTCCAGGGCCGCGATGACTCTTTCGAACAAATTTCGCAATATTAACAACCCTAGCAACTTTCTTTAACCTCGTATATAGTTATCAAATCATTAAAATGATTCTCATTACGAAAAATTACTAAGGTAAGTGCATTCGGAACAGAAGAGGTGAAAAAGCCAGTGTATGCTCGAAGTATTTTTTTTTTATCTAGTAAAATACCCTATTGGCTATTAAGGAAATATCATGTAACTTACCTATAACCCCAAAAGACAGCATCTTCCTACCCTTATCCCATGTTACTTGGGGTCGGCGCAACGCGTTTTTTTTCTTCCATTCTGTCCTATCAGCCATCACGCTATCACTAACTCCTTTTTCTTTCATATCGCTCCTCACACAACCCATCCATCTTTTCTTTGACCTTCCTCTCCCTCTCCATCCATCTACATTTATTTTCATAACTCTTTTAAAAGACATGCGTTTCAGCCCTCCTCTTCACATGACCATACCAAGATAAGCGATTCCCTTTTAACATTTCCGTCACTAGCGCCATTTTTAAACTACCTCTTGTGTACCTACTGACTGCTGTTGGGTACGTTAGAGGTATAAAGTTATTGACATCCTGCAAAGGTGCAAGGCTAATAAAATAAATTGCATTTCACACCAATAAGAGCAGTTTTATGAGTTTTAAACTGCTGTTCTTTGTCCGTTTAAGAAAAAGAATAGATACCGACTCATAAAAACTAAATGAGCAATGCCCCCATACTTGGCAAGCCAATAATTAAGTCTAATCGATTGGTTTTACGTGCCCTTGCTTTAATAAACCATGGTTAAATTAATTTAATTAAACATTAACAATAGGATGACGCCATTTATTATCTGTTAGACAACCATAAACAAACATTGACACGAATAGGGGAAGTGCAGCACAGAAGTCAATTCGTTCGAAAGAGACGCCGCGGCCCTGGAACGTAAAGGGCATTAGGAGGAACACGGATGGGTTTTAGTCAGTAAGAGTCTGATGCCCGTTTTCACCAACATCCCCTATACTACCACCTAAGTATGGGGCCCTTTACTTAACAGTACCCCTAAACTAGCCCCTAAATGAAATTTCGTTTCACCATCGTTTTTATCACCTAACTAGGGGACACATAACTATGTGACGTTTTGTTTTCGATAATAGTGAATGATTTGTCTTTAAACTTATCGATACTTTGAAATAATATAGTTTTTTAACAAATTCTCTAAAGTATATACACAAATAGATACAGTTTATAATAAATTATGTTTTAATAGCAATAATCAATATTAATTCCTTCATATTTTTAATTAATTTCATATTTTCTTACATATTTACTCTGTGGATACATTACGAAACTCACGTTTAATCTGTGGTCATATTTGAATTTGACACTTTTCTTTCGTTTGTTTTCGTGGATAGTTTGTTGTGATCGCTTGCTTGCACCTTATTTTGTTTCGTTAACGTTACGTATTTAGTTACGGTATAATTAAATGGCAGAAAAAAGGAAGCGTTGCTGCAGACACTCTTTTTATTATTCGACTGCAAGTAGCCACACTGATCCCACCCATGTCTGCCACAGCCAACAAATGATTACCAGTAGCATGAAACCTCAATGCTATTAATAACTGATTTATTGGAGATATAGAATTATTCCTGGAATAAAATAAAATTTATCATGCAAATCAAATAAACACAAGGAAACATTGTCGTATCGTCAACAAAAAAAAAATACCATGCGCATAGTGTTTTGTTATTTTATTTTATGGGCTACATTACGTAGTATAAAAAATTGTGATTAGTTAATATGTACTCACCTATTATCAGGTAATTCTAAAGCGTGTTCAATCTTTTCCAATAAATACAACACTGATGATTTACGTAACATATCTCCGAAAAAAGTCAGTTTCATCAAAAAATTCAAAGTAATTTGGTCGTTTTCGATATATTTTGGTCTACGGCTGTTATTTGCGTCGAATATAGTAGAAACAGTTTCAATATATTCAAAAAAATCATATAAATCACTATTCATCTTCGTTGTTTAAACGATCACATACGTGGGTGCCGGTTTATGGGGCAAAATTTCGACCACCTAAATTTAGCAGACCTTTTAACGTTTAGTTGACCCCTAAACGTTGGTGAAACAGAAACCATCCTCTAACGGCCCCCTAAACATGTTTAGGGGATCCCGTAAACTTAGGGGATGTTGGTGAAAACGGGCACACTCCCAGAGCGGAAGGAGTCATTTGATGATTTCCCATTTTTATAAAAAAAAAAAGAAGATGGCATAGTCAACGCCGTGCACGTTTCCATTAAATGCAATAACACAAAGGTAGATATCTAGAGAAGTTAAATCAATCTGCCGAAACTTTGCAAAGTTGGAAGTTGTGATTTGCTTTAGATGATAAGTTCCTACATAGACAGACTCCCCAAATGAGATGTTAAACACCGTTAAACATAGATTCGCCCAATTATTCAATCCATGGTATAGAAGTATAGATTTTCTGTACCTAGGTAAGTTTTCCCAAATATGTAGGGGAGGCTTCCAGTGATCCGGGTGCAGCTGAGTATCATAGATGGTAGTGATACGTGGAAATCAAATCAAATCAAATCATCTTTATTGTGGACTATAGGTATACATCATAAATACAGGTCTTAAATAATTAAAATAAGTTCAGCTATGTCCCGCCGTTGAGGCATACAATAATAAAATACAAATCAGAAGTTAAATTTTAAAACACAATTAGTCATATTAGTCTCGATACATTATTAAAATATTCCAAATTATAAATACATACAAATTCAATTCCAAGTCATATTAGTCATAATTCATTATTACAGCATTGCACATTATATTCTTACATAAATATTAAACAACAACAACAACATAATTATGTGGGAGAAAATGATACATATTTTTTCTTTCTTGTCATTGAAATACAATATTTTTGTCACACAAGTAATCTTTGACATCATAATAACATTTGTCTATTAATAATGAATGTAGTTTCTTTTTAAACTGGAGGATTGGTAATTGTTTAATGTCATCAGGCAATTTATTATAGATTAATGATGTCATGCATAAAATACTTTTATTTAATAGTGCCGTTTTACCATAAGGTATTTGTACCTCTAACCTTTTCTTATCCCTTAATTTTCGATAATAGCTTTTGACAGCAGTCTTATAGTAGCTCAGATTTGATTTCACAAAAATATTTGATTCGTAAATGTATAGGGAAGGCAATGTGAGAATTTTTAGATTTTTAAAGTAAGGTTGACAGCTAATTGTACTATTTATTTGGCACATTGCTCTAATGCACTTCTTTTGAGCTTTAAATATTAATTCCTTGTCTACCGAATTTCCCCAAAATATAATACCGTATCTCAGTAATGGTGCCACCAGTCCGTGATAGGCCGTTAAAATCGCTTCTTTGTTAACTATTTTGGAGAGCTTGTAAAGAGCGAATGAGGATTTGTTGATTCTTTTGCAGAGATTGTCTATATGGGTTGTCCACGAAAGTCTGTAATCAATATTTATTCCTAGAAATTTTGTATCTGTTACAGATTCTACTGTCTGCCCGTTATAATTTACATTAATACTTTTCGGTTGAGTTCTTTGGTGAAAGTGCATTATATTTGTCTTTTTTAAATTTATTTTCAGATTGTTATCAATTAACCATTTAATTATAGTTCTTAATGTTTCATTAATTTCATTTTCATAGTCATTTTGACTGTCACATTTAATTACTACAGTGCTGTCATCTGCAAAAAGTACCATGGGATGCTTTATGTGTCTAGGGAGATCATTAATGTAAATTAGAAAAAGCAAGGGACCCAAGACACTACCTTGTGGAACTCCTAGTTTTATGGTTCTAGTTTGGGATCTATATGTCTTCTCATCCCGCGTATTAAGGCATATTCTAGTTATTTCTGTAAACTGCTTTCTATCACGTAGATATGAGTGAATGAGGTCTAGTGCCTTTCCCCTTATGCCATATGAATCTAATTTTTGAAGCAGTATGTTATGGTTAACACTGTCAAAGGCTTTACTCATATCCATGAAAATAGCACATGTTGGATTTCTTTTGTCCATATTAGTCAAAACAATGTTAGTAAGTTCATATATCGCAGCGTTAATGGACTTACCCTTGCGAAATCCTTTTTGTTCGCTAGCCAAGATATTATATTTTTCTAAAAAATTGTAAAGACGACTATGAATAGTTTTTTCGAATATCTTTGAGAAGATGGGTATCAAAGCTATTGGTCTATAATTTCCCATATTGCTTTTGTCATCTTTTTTGTGGAGTGGAATAACAACCGATGTTTTAAGTTTTTCTGGGTAAGTTCCAGTAGAAAAGCATAAATTTATTATATGACTTAGATGAGTTGCAATTGATTGCGACACTTGTTTTATTACTTTAGTACAGATACCATCGTAACCCACACTCGATGTATTTTTAAGTTGCTTAATTTCTCTGTCTACTTCTATTGGGGTTGTGGGGGTAAGGAAAATTGAGTTTAGGTTAGTGTACATGTTTTGATTCGAAGGTGCTTTATTATTATAATTGTTTGTACGCATCGGTTTTGCAGCTTGATCAATAAAATAGTCATTAAAATTATTCGCAATCGACGTTGGATCTGTAATGCTTTCATTATCTTTTAATATTTCACTAATTGGTTCCCTGGGAAATTTAAATTTAGAGTTATTTATAAGTGACCAAGTGGCTTTCGATTTATTTTGAGCTGTGTTGATGCGATGGTTATTTTGTGCCTTCTGCGTAAGACAAATAATTTTTTTAAATTTCGTAGCGTATTGCTTGAATTTATGTTTGTTTTTTTCCGTCCGGTGTGTTCTATATTGCCATAGTAATTTTCTTTTCATTTTGCTACAAATTTTGATACCTTTTTAAACCCATTTAGTTTTTTTGTATAACGATTTTGTTATTAATTTGTAAGGAAAACACAACTTATAGAAACACAGGAAAAGCTCCAAGAAACGATTGTAGGCTTCGTTTGAATCATTTGTCAGGCAAATGTCAGAGAATGTCAAGTTATTCATACAAGTTTTAAATTTTGTCAAATTTTCCTCACTATAATCGCGTACTTTAATACGCCATGATTTTAATACACAGGACTTTTTGACTGGAAAATGCAATAATTGGGCAGTATGATCTGATAATCCTAATTCAATTATTTGGCTTTTGCATTTATGAATGTTGTGAGCTAAGTTGTCGATGCAAGTGCCACTGATGAGTCTAGTGGGAACTTTAATTTCTAGTTTTAAGTTATGACTTTCTAGAATTTGTTCAAAGTCTAAAGTTTGTCGGTTTCTTTTAAATGTATTGATATTGAAATCTCCGCATACAACAACTTTCTTACTAGTGTTATCACATATTTGGTGCAGTAACTTTTCTAAATTATTAAAAAATGTAGACATACATGAGTTGGGCACTCTGTACACACAAACTATTATCAACTTTTGTTCAGTTAGTTCTATTGCACTATATTCTATGATACCTTTACTTGTAAATGTATTATTAAGTACAGCGTATGGGTGTCCTAATCTGGTTAATATACAGGCACCTCCTCTATTTACGTCTCTTGAGAAACTTGCTGCCAAGCGAAATTTGGGTAAATTAATTGTAGCCTCCTGTACTGGTGTCATAAAATGTTCAGTTATACATATTACATCGATGGGTATATTCTTTAGTTCCAATTCTTCTAAGTGTACTGTGAGAATGTCAGCTTTGGTTAGCAGACCAGCAATGTTCTGGTGTAAAATGTGTATGTTATTATAGAAGAAAAAACTGAGAGTTTTGCTTATTTTCGTTAGTATCTACGTAAGGAAATAACCTTAAGTCAATTTTGATCCTCTCCATAATATTTTTAAATATGAAATTTATTCCAGATTTATTTAGTTTCCCTGATCTATCTGAAAACATATCAAATTTAAATTCTAGGTCATTATTTGAGTCAAAAAAGTATGCGTATTTATGATATTCTAGGTCCATGTAAAGTAAGTTATTAAATATATCAACTTTATAGTTATATATAGGGGATCCCCGTACGTACGTAGGTGTGCATATTATGATATTTGTGTGGGTCATTTGTCTCAAGCTTTCATTAATTACTTTCACAAGGTCAATATAGTTATTGTCAGTTTTAATATCTGAATCGCCTAATAAGATTATACAATAGTCATTTATAGTGAATTCTTCCAATTTTGTTTTAATATTAGTTAACAGATGTCTTATTTTTGAGTTGGGCATTAAATAGCTACAATACTTAAAGTCAGAGGAAAAAAATTCTTCAATAGCTTGTAATATGCCTCTATGTGTACTATTACTCAATACGCACAGTTTTCTTTGCTTGGTATCATCGTGAACTCTTGGTCTCGTAGTGTTCTTCTTTTTCGATGTCAAGTTATTTGTTTGGTTTAAGTTTTTATTTAGATTCAGTTTAGGTTGACTAGTTTGGGTGGTGCTTGAATTGTTGACAGAAGTATCTTTACTCAGTACTTTCACGTCGTCAGTCTCGAGGGGTTGAGGGGAGACATCGAGGGTTTGTTGCTCAGTGGAGTTAAGACAGGACTCCAATGCTTGATTTTCAGAGCCCTGCTTTGAAGGAGGTCCGCCGTCGGTAATTTCCTGGTCATTATTACTTGTGTTTAGTTTAGAAAGTGTATGAGATTGAGTTGGTGTAGAGCAGCGTCCTTTTCGTTTATTAGTACGCGATGATAGTGGAGTCATGCATCGGCTATCTGATAGAGCAAGATTTTTATAAGCTTGAGTTGTTTGCAAGCTTTTATTCAAATCACATTTTAAGCGATAGTTTTCCAAGTTTAAATTCTCAATTTCTTTATGAGCAGTATCTAATTCTCTACTTAGACTGTCTATCTTTTCTCTTAGGTCATAAATAGTTTGGCTATCATTTAATGACGTGTTCGGTAAACTTGTCATAGTAGCATCGAATAGATTTGTGTCTGTGTTCGAAACATCATTTAAGGAGAGTGTGAGATGAGGTTTTCTTTTGCGTAAAGTAATATTTTTCTCGGGCTCCATAGTTTTGTATTTTCTATTCAGTGAATATTTTTATTTTCTACCAAAAAACTTAATTTTCTTACTCTGGTATCACAACTTTTTTGTAGCAACACTTTTCTATTTTTTTTATAATGGTAACACTGGCCAGTATGTCAATTTTATTTCTGCTCCTTGACACTAGATGGCGCTGTTTGGCATGAAGTATTTGTTATTTGTAGTAACAACCCTAATGTTAATGTCAATTTTTATACGTCAGTGTCAATATTTGTTTCGCTACATACGTCAATGTCAATATTTGTTTCGTTTTCAAGTTTTATATCTCGGCAATCGTATGACTTGCGGTTTCAATTTTTTAAAATGACAGTTTGAAAATTTTCAACTTCTTATAAATACACTCACTAACTTTTTCACTGTTTGTTTATGTAGTCACAAGTTATGTTTTTACACAGAGTTGACACTCAAAGTTGCTACAAACGTTTTCCAGCAAGTATTGGTCGTTTGCGCACAAGTTAATCACAATTTTAGGCACTTTTACGGTGAATTACTATTTTATAAATATTTTAAATGCGGAGCTAGTTGTTTACAGTAACATTTGCGAACTAACTTAGAAGGATTGCTTATCTGATCTTCACAATACAGTATCTAGGTAACCTGCTACCCTTTAGGGTCAGGTCATACTAGCGCAGAGTAGACGGAATTCGTGCGTCTTGTCTGAGCGGTAGAAATATCTCTAACGTTGTGGAGATAAAGATGAATTTACTATGTTTAGTTTCAGATTGACGCTTCGAAACGTTTCGACTCCGCTAGTACGAATTTACCCTTAGCAAGAATGGTGTCAGATTTTCGTAATGACTGACGGATATCTACAAATTACAGCCGGGACCAACAGCTTTTTTTTTTACTATTGATAGGCACGCGTTTGACCATTATCTCGCCTTTAGTAAGCCATGATGTGGTCGAAGAAGCACGCCTGCCTTTAAGTAACCTATTCACCCTTGACTTAAAGACTCCCAGGTTGTAGCGGTCAGGAAACACAGACTCCGGCAGGGAATTCCACTCCTTAGCTGTACACACTATGAATGTGTTCCCAAAACGTTTTGTGCGTGTGGGTGGGATGTCCACCATGTACCGGTGGCGCATCGCCGTTCGTCTTGTGGTCCGATGATGTAACGGGCTTGGCGGAATTAAATTATGCAATTCCGTCGCACATTCCCCAAAATGTAACCGTTAGAAAACCGACAGGCTAGCAACTCGTCGTCGATGCTCAAGACTTTGGAGCCTATCATTGCCGATGATCCTCTTGGCATCAAGCTGGTATCTGGCAGATCCGTCCCAAAGATGAGAGCAGTACTCCATACACGATCGAACTTGCGCTTGATAGTTTAAGTAGCTGTTCCGGCGTGAATACCGTGTCACCTTTGCTAGGATCCCCAACTTTTTGATAAACACTTGAGCGTTTGCCTCTATGAAAGGGCCAAAATTGAGGGTGGATGTTAATGTAACCCCAAGAAGCTTAAGTTGGTCGGTTATCGGCACGCTTGCACCTCGGAAAGATGGAGCTTAACGTGCTTTCCGAGGCAAGGAGGAGACTCAGTCTATTGGTATACAATTAATAAATCACCCACGCACAGACCGACATCGGCAAGCGTTAGTTTGTTTACCATGAAATGAAGTTGCAATTTAAACCAACATTATACACAATCGATCAATGTCTTCGATTTTTTAAAGAATGTCATAATGTCACAAAAAATGCAGGAGTTAGCAGACATTGACCAGATTATTCTACCCTTGATCTTTTGTTTAGGTATTTTAATTGTGTAATTTGTTTGTGAGGCTATTGTACCTACATAATTGTGTTTTATTTGCTTTTGTAGTACATTGTCTTTTATCATTTATGTATCTAGGTATGACTTTACCAAACCAAGCTCTACCAAGGAACCATTATCCGTAATTGAAATGTACTAGACGTCCCACGCTGGCTAGCTCCGGTGCTGTTTATCCAAAAACCTGCTGCAAAACTAGGGGACACACTATTTACTTGTCTGGCCCTAGTGCCCCTTCTACTCGCATACTCGTAAAATCTGAAGTATTTTTGTCTTTGGACCTCTTAGACTTCCAAACGTCTACGATCTTATCTTTACGTACGTAGGCACACGAGATTTTTGCCCAGTTTATTTGTTCCTTATTATTATGTTTCTACACGTCATCATCTCTTGTACGAGCCTGATTTAGCCCGGAGTTTCCTGAGCCTATTCCCACATTCCTGTGCAACCTCATCCAAGTCCAAGTCGCTACCGGACGGCCAAGAATTCTTCTACCATGCTTTGGACGGCATTCGGTCACTGCCTTACTCCACATATCATCACCACGCCTTGCCAAGTGTCCTGCCCAACTCCATTTGAGTTCCATAAAGTCGTTTTCCAATTTAACTTACCTTAACATGGTTTTCACAGAAAAGTGCTGGCTCAGAGCGAGACGATAGTGCTAAAAGATCGCGAGTTGAAAGAGACGCGGAACCTGTACAACGCTGTCAAGAACATGCTGGAGCTGCAGCCCAGTCCTGAGATACAGGTAACATGATTTTAAAGTACACGACAAGAACGGCCAGCAACTTGGCAGGATGTAAGCAATGTTACTTTTACATCATTATTTCAAAATTTCTGTTCCGTTTTTAGGGTTCTGTACTGTACCCGAAGGGTAACCAACAGAACCATATTAATAAGCCTCCGCTCGTTCGTTACTCTGTTTGTCAACGAGCTGTATCACAAGTACCGTAATAGGTAGAAAGTTGAAATTGTCAGAGTTTGTATTTCTATTACCGCTATAACAAGAATTAATAAAAATTAAATTAATAATCTCGTTTACTCGACAACCGACTTCAAAGTCGGCTAAAATTAAAGGGGTTCCCATATCAGAAACATGTTTTTGTAGATTTATGGTAACCCTTCATGTGAGAGGTTTTTTATAACATAAGATATCGCTTGTATTCCCCGAAGAGATACGCGAGAAATTCCGGAAGGACCTGGGGAGGCCTTTGCACAGCAGTGAAACGGCAACAAATCGAATAGGTAAAGAAATGTCAAAGAGGGCAAGCCTCTTGCCATCAGCCTGGCACAAGTCCATACTCAGGGCCCCAAGTCTGCTATTTTTTATAAATTCGTCATTCCAACACGATCCAATTGTCATTTTGCTAAAAGTTTGTAATCTGCTAAACTCATAATGGTCGATCATTGGTCGGTCAATGGTCTCGTAATAGAATCGTGGTAGAATGACATTGTCGTATATTTTTCGATAAACTACTATTAAATTTAAATATTAAGTTATGCCAGATTATTTTTTATATTTTAACATATTATTTATTAGTGTTCTATGCAATCTGAAGTAGTGAGAAGCTTTTTCATTCATTTGTCATTATGTACGAGATTACCATTCTATGCTATTTCTTTCAATGGAGTGTCAGTGGTTGACCATTGGAAAGTCATAATGGCGCTTTTATATTAGTAGATTACCAAACTTGTCAAAATCAACAATTATGAAGTCAATGATAGACCATTCTCACACTATTGTAATAGCAGACTTGAGGCCCTGGACTGTTACTGACAAATTCCAGATGAAAAAACCGAATAACATTTTGTCGCAAAGCTGGAATCAAACCCAGAACCTCATGCTTAACAGCAGCATAAAATTTAGAAATACCTTCGTTTTGCAGATCACGCTAACTCGTACGCAACGTGCACTCATGCAGAGGACCACTAAGATGAAATGTTTAATAGCCGGTATGTGATTTTCTTTCAATTTTGTATCTGTAAACTAACTTAATAAAAGAATTACTAAACTACCAAGCATAATATGGGCACATCATCTGAAACTACAAGTCCAAGGTCTGGCGAGCAGGATGCGCGGAAATAACGTTATGTTACTTCTCTTGGATTGGATCATAATTCTCTAAATAACCTCAGAGGTGGACGACGGTTACATACAATATTACTAACGTACAGAGTTTTTCTAATATTTGTTTGAAACGGAATGAGCGCAAACCCCTGAAACGGGGTCATTTTACAACCAACAAATCCTGAAAACGCGAGAAGAAATTGACTGCCCATACATTTCTATGTACCTAGAGATTTCTACTGGGCAGAATATATTCCGCAATTTCGGGGTTGGTCCAATAGTAAATGAAGTACAATGACACTTTTTTCAGGTTTTGCGTTCACTGTTACCTACGCGTTTTATTAGTCGCGAGAGGCATATGCCCACTTGCCCAGCAGTGGTCGTCTTAAGGTGGATGCTCCAGGGTAGCCCGCGAAATTCAAATATTTTTATGTTTTTTGCAATTTGCCGGTCAGTGTGAAGCTGTATGTGGACCAAATGCGATCCGCGACTGTAACGCGTATTTATCTAAAGAATTATAACCATTTTAATCATCAATATAGCCCTCTAAATTCATGTAGTTCGAAAGAATGAATATTTCAGAAATAATCATTCTTTCGAACTACATGAACTTAGAGGGCTATATTGATGATTAAAATGGTTATAATTCTTTAGATAAATACAAAAAAACAAAAAAATATTTGAATTTCGCGGGCTACCCTGGAGCATTCACCTTAAGTCTTTCGACTGCATGATCATGAAGACAAACTTACTAACCATCTTCCAGAACTTAACATGCGCGAACGCCAAGTGAACGACCAACGCTTGGAACTGGAGCGAGCGAACAATGAGCTGCAGTCGTTCAAACAGAGGTACTACGAGATGAAGCGAGCGCTGGACGCGGAGGAGACGAGGAGACTCAAGGTCAACACTCCTTGTTCCCCGTGCTCGCAGAAAACACAGTAACGACTGAGGTGGTGGGGATTTTTATATTGTTACATTATTTTTTAATGATTGATGCAATGTCATGCGGTCTCCAGACTCGACAAGAAGCTCTGTGAAACATGACATAGTATACCATTTTCGTTTTGGCATGATCCATCTACATTCAAAAAAGCAAGTAAAAAGAAACGGAAATTTTCTCAAAGACGATCTTGAAACGACATCTATGGGAAACGTACTGGACCCAATGTCAAGTTTTTTAACGTAGTTTCGAATTTTCTACATTAGATGGCATTGTCGACGCCGTGCACGTTCCGTATCGTGTTTCTTCAAATAAACGGGGTTCAGTCGGGTTCGTGCGGAATGATTTTAAGGAAATGTGACCGCTATTCTATGGACATGTCGAAACGAAATAACTAGTTTCTCTCAGCCTCCTTGACATTTAGGCTGCTTTTCCACCAGATATGTGCCATGCAACGTTGCTATGGATGTGTTTGATATCTACCAATCATATTTATTGTTTCACATAGCATAGCACTGGTGGAAACTGATTTAACTAAGCTAAGTTTTTTATATGGAAGGATGCATGCTATGGATGCAAGCAATGGATGCGAACTATGGATGCGTGCTTTGGATGGTCGCGAGTTGTGTAACTTTGTGCAGAGCAGTGCATGCCTTCTCTACTGTCATAGCTCGAGCTGCGCATCTTCCTTGCACCTCATTTTCATAGCACATCTTACTTGGCTCCGCTACTTAGCTTAGCTTCAGTAGAAACGGTCACATAGTTTCGTAGCTTAGCTTTTGCATTCTCGCAGCATAGCTGCATAGCACATCTCTGGTGGAAAAGCACCCTTACTTTGCCGTGAGTCTGAATGCCGCATCAGCCGCATAATAACTTTGAAATGGACTAACAACTGGGATGGCTTTTGACTTAGATTGAGGGTTAATTATCCCAGGATGTAGATACTTATACTTACCTATTCGAATCTACTAGGAAGATGTTACTTCTCTGTCAGCCAATTACAATTAGCTGGCAGAGTAGATAGCTTAACATGCGAAAAAACATTCCATTTAGCAAACAAACCGAATTTTAAAGCCATTTGCCTAAAGATTTGAATAGTATTGTGTAAAATTTATAAGTTTCTACACAATTTGTACACCCCTAAATGTTAATTTATTTGTTAGGAATAATATATGTGCCAATTTTATACTAATGATCTCAGTAATGCATGAAATGTTATGTTTGTAAAACTTGCGTTTTGAAATTTACAAATGTTAAATATAAAAATGCATGTTTATTTTATTATTATTATGGACCTTTTTTAACTTATAAAATATGCTAGATAAGTTATAAAACAGTGGTCGAGATATATCTCAATAATGTAATTATGTATTAGTTTGTTGTAATGTAGGTCAATCAGAACTGAAGACGCTTGAGGTTGACAATTTGATAATAAATAAAACACTCAGGTAATTAATCCGAAAACAATAGTTTTATTTAAGAACTTTTCACTTTCTCATAAAATATACACATTGTTTTTGTCGTCATTAAACTAAAACTGTAAGTAAATACTAATTTTTAAATACCAATTCTCACGATTGTCAAACGGGTGCTTGGCAGGGCGACGCCCCTCTATTGCGTTTCGGTTCTAAATTTTATATCATGGAGTTCTTTCATGTACAAATTCGTCACTTAAACTCTATTTAAAAAAAATATTCAAATGAAGGATGATTTTGTACATTTTCAAAGTAAAAAAAAAAGAAACACGAAGACATCCGTTTTTCTCGTTAATAAAGTGTGATGATAGAATTCTACAGTCCTTTTGTTGATTACTTAAAAATAACAGTTCGAATGCATGCGCTCGGGCCGGGCCGGGCCGCGTGGTACAAACAAATGCGATCAAATGCTTATAGACCAGCTGGGACCATGCATCGAACGTATGCGTACACAGTATACTCCAGCGCTTGATACAACACACACGTACCCGTCCGAATAACGCGATAATAAGCTCTGCTGACGTTGTGGATTAGCTTTTTCTGTCATTTCAGCTTGATGATGAAACCAAGCTGTTCTGTCTCTAATAAGGTCAAGGCAAACGAGGAAACGTCATTATTACATTTACATTTAGTAATTAGGCTGTAAGTTCTAAAACTTACTTTTTACTTGTTGCTCTATCAATGTAAGACGTTTCTCTTGAACCTTTGGTAATGTCCAGTACATTACCTGTTTTCTTATGCTTAACTTATCAAGCAACTTACCATTGAGCAAAATCTTTTATTGTAAAAATGTGGTTCCAAATCCTATAATCATGTTTTGATGCATTATTTTTTTTTTTTTGTTGTTTGCATACATTTACGGCGTGAAAATGGAAACCACTCATTGGCATCTGAAGTAAGAGGAACACTTTGCCTAATCGCATAATCACCGCAATGATCGACATTGCGAAATATAGCTTCATTATTGGCAATCTTATCGCGTTATTCACACATACAAGTACTCAGAACATACACGCTTCGGCCCGCGATCAATACACGCATTTTACCATAACAGTATCTATATATAGCTGTCCCAACTTACCAAATACAAACACAGAATCAACTATTCGCTCACTGCGCGACGTTTGCATCGAGACGGGCGTGCGTTTCACAAGGAATCTCATAATCACACTGAAATAAAACTGTGTACAGTCACACACAAGCCGTATGCACTAATTATATTATTTGTCTCATTTATCAGACGTTTATAAAACATGTTCGAGAATGGAGGTGTCCCAACTCACTGTATACTTTCAAAAGTTCAGCGTTTATCACCAACAGTGCTTTCATAATCAGATACTTGTTCCAAAATCGTTTGCTTTGTAATTTTTATTGTCAGTTAACATGAAATCCAATTTGAAAACCATTGAGTATAGAACAAATGGAGTAGCAGTCATGATAGCTTTTTTTTTCTGATCTAATTTATGAAGTGCTCAGAGAAGTCTTGCCATTTGACAGTTGCACAGAACAAAAGCACTCCATTTGTCCACTGCCCCACGGTAGGAACGTATTTCACAATAAAACAAACTGGAAGAGGACAGACAGACTCACTCCTTGGATCGTACCGACGCTGACGCACTAAGACTCACTAATTTCCTATTTTATAATATAAAGCGTTGTGTCGCCTTTATGCAAACGCCGCGACTACATATTATATCACTCGTTGGCTTACGACATAGGTACTTATGACATAATTGCGATGGAATCAATAAAACTATTGTTTGTTTGTATGTTTGTTTAGTCGCTCGGCGTGATCACGGTACTGTAACGTAGCGCGTCGTCGTCGCCTAGTGGACGTCGGAGCTCTCCTGCTTGCTCAGCTGGTGGTTGGCCGGATCCGACGTGTTGATTGGCTGCAACACACGAACGGTACACGTTACTCGATGAACTTTTAGCGCACGCTATTTAAAATGACAGGGTCATTGAATCCGATGAGATCTCGGGGCACGCGCTCGTCAGTACGTAAGTTCGTAAGTTCGTAAGGTCGTATGTAAGTGTGACATAAGGCAGCATACCACTGGCACTGACCAGGGAGATGGGCGGCTGCGGCTGGTGCGGCGTGTGCGGCGCGTGCGGCGCGTGCGGCGCGTGCGGCAGCGGCGCGTGCGGCGCGGGCGCGGGCGCGGGCGCGGGCGCGTCGTGCACGGCCGTGGTGGAGTGCGCCGCCTGCGCCGCCGCGTAGTAGCCGCCGTTGATGCCCTCGGGGTAGGGCGCGGGCGGCGCGGCCGGCGCGGCCAGCGGCGCGCCCTGCATGACGCCGGCGCCGCCCAGGAAGTAGTCCTTGTTGACGCAGTTGCGCAGGCAGTCGGGGATGCGGCCCACGATGGCGCGCCGGATCTCCGACGCCGCCATCTCGCGCAGCTCCTGCGCCGACGCGTCCGAGTAGAACGCCGCGTGCGGCGTGCACAGCACGTTGGGCGCGTCTTTCAGCGGGCCCTGCGAGAGATCATTGCATTATCATTAATTTACTATTATTTTCGGATAACATGCATAATTATCAGTTCACCTTAACACTGTCTGAAAAGGCTCGTACTAAGCAGAGGAAAAAAGAAACGTCGTCTAGCAGGCCGCCGCGCGCCGTGTTCACCTGTATGACGTGGTGGCAGTGGGACTCACTTGGAACACGTTGAAGGGCTCGTTCTCGTGCACGTCGAGCGCGGCGGCGCGGATGCGGCCCTGCTTGAGCGCGGCCGCCAGCCCCTCGTCGTCCACCAGGCCGCCGCGCGCCGTGTTCACCAGGAACGCGCCTGGAACATAATTCATTACCTTACTCTATGGACGAAAGAACCAGTTTTAGAACAGAACAGACCGAGGGTCAATCAACGTCGACCACCGACTCAATGTGTGGCTGTCATGCGGCAAAACACCACGGAGTGATCAGTGTTTTGTAAAAGTTTTTTACAAAACAAAAAACAATACAACCAACTTCCATATCAAACTACCAAATCTTCTTCCATCTGGCATTAATCCTGGCTATTGCCAGGGTCCGCTTTCCTCCACTTTGCCCGATCTTGAACGTCCGTCTCAGTCCGGCCATTGGCTCTCATATCGGACTTGAGGACGTCCAGCCAGCGCTTGCGAAGGCGACCACGGGACCTAAGCCCCAAGGACAGGCATATTCATGCATCTCCGACCAACGTACTCCAAAGGGCGGCGCATGATGTAGCCATAACATCGCAGACGACACTCTTGCAGTTTTTCCCCCACGTCACGGACACCAAGACTACCTCGGATGTAAGAGTTGCGTATGCGATCGGATCGCGTTACGCCGCTCATCCACCTCAGCATCTTCATTTCCGTGACGCGAAGCTCCTGGGTGTGTCTGCTTAGTGCTGGCCAACACTCGCCGCCGTACAGTAGGACAGGCCGTATGATGCATTTATATATCTGCCCCTTGAGCTTCGGAGGCATTTTGCGGTCGCATACAACGCCCGTTAGTTACCTCGCGCCACTTCGCCCAAGCCGCGCCTATACGTGCTTGGACATCGTCGTCTACGTTGCCAGACTCGTGCAGCACGGATCCAAGGTACCTGAACGTATCGGACTTTCTGATAAGGTCCGAACCTATTCGGATGGTGTTTGAATCCGTGCTGCCACAGGACATGTACTCAGTCTTCGCCACATTTAGTCTCAGATCACCGTTTTCAAGCGTGTCCTTCCAAATGTTGACTTTGCGCTCAGAATGGGCTTTGTTCTGATAAACGAGGGCGATGTCATCGGCATACATCATTAGCCATGGAGGCTGATCTTGGATATTTGCCGTAACTACATCGAGCACTACGTTAAACAAGAACGGGCTAAAACCCGAGCCTTGGTGAACGCCAACAGATATTGGGAAGCCATTGGATTCGCCAACAGCGGTCTGGACAGGGGACACGGAATCGAGGTACAAGTCTCTGATAATGTCAACATAGGCCTCGGGAACGTTCCTGAAGCGAAGTGCCCACCAGATGGACTGCCGAGGTATACAGTCGAAGGCCTTCTGCAGGCGGTTTAGAAACTCTTGACACTAGGGTGTGTGTGGGGTCGTTAGACCTTTTTGCCCACACGTTAAGAAGAAGATGGAACTAGTTTATCCGGAGAGTGTCATTGGCATTGAATATTTTTGATTTTATCCCAGAAAACTCCCTCATAAAAAAGCGAGAATGCCGGGCCTGCATCCTCGCTTTGAAATGTTCTCTTTTTTTTTCAAGTGTTTAAATCCTTAACATTCCTCATTATTACACTCAAGCCATTTACACGCAATCACGCAATGTAATTAAGTATCGATAATTTCCTGTACATCAATTAGAAATGACAGCTACAAGCTGTTTTGCATAATGTTTTTAGACATTTTCTTGAAATATGGTTAGAAGGAAATGAAAAACCTGTCAATATTAGCAACAAAAATTAAATAGTGCGGCGAACTCATTCCCGAATACGAAAATGCTGTTTCACTTTTAATTTTCGCTAAATAACATCAGTTTTTAAGTTAGAGAAGGTACTTTCTATGAAGGCTAAATAAAATTAATAAACGGTATTCACCTGGGCGCATCTGTTTGATAGTGAACTCATTGATGAGGTGGTGATTGTGTTCGTTTAAGCTGCAATGCAATGATACACAATCACTCTGGAATAGGAGGTCCTGGAAACGAGAAAAATACAATATGTTAATATGTGAAAAATAAACGAATGGTTTATAGGATGTAACAAAATCAACGATCAGCTCTTTCACTTTCTCAAATACTGCAAACTGCTTTAAGCTGTGACAAGCCTGTTGCCATGTTAACTTATCAGCACAATTCTCTCAATTTGTTTATGGAAAGTTACTTCCCATACAAGATCAACCCAAAACGTTATTCGTAGGACACCATGCATGATTGCCGGGTGATTTAAAACTTTTTTAAGTGCCTGAAATCGCCGACATGCATTCGAAGAAGCTTTTAACTTGCAGTAGTAGCTGAGACTCGCCATTAGCAAGCCTAGTTGGACTATCTGTTAAATAATGATTTGTAAATCATATCCACCTGAAGCATATTATAGTGCGAGGTCTTTTGCTGGTGGTGGTCTTAGGAACTTCTCGATGTCGTCGGGTAAGTAGAAGATTACGTTGAAGCTACATCACATTATACCTCGGTAGCCCGTAATCTAATGCAACTTGCATGCGAGCTGGTGCAGCTGGAAACGTGGTCTTAGAGTATGGCTGTAGAGTATTGTGTACCTGAAGCGTATAGACCCTGGTGAGTCCTAGCGACTTCTCGATGCCGTCGGGCAGGTAGGGGTCGTAGAAGATGACGTTGAAGCCGAAGGCCTTGGCGCGCAAGGCGACGGCCGAGCCGATGCGGCCCAGCCCCACGATGCCCAGCGTGTCGCCGCGGATGCGCGCGCAGCCCGTCGCCGCCTCGCGCACTTGCTCCGGACCTGGAGTGTACATAATCGAAATTCAGTGTTTGACATGGACAGTACAAGATTTACTTCCAGTCTTAAGAGCAGCTGCCACCAACAACCTAAATTAAAGGAATAAATAACATCTAAGGCAGTAAACCATGCTTGTACGAACTAATTTTTGTAAATCTGAGTTAGTTGCTAATCTGGGATCATTAATTCATTACGCACGAACTATTTATGAATTAACCTGTTGTTACCAATAAACTCTCGAGTTAAGTTTTTGCGCAATAAATAGGGTATTTTGTTTGTTAAAAATGTGTCAAATTTACCAAGCCAGATGACGTCACGCGTGTCTTCAACTCGCTGTATCCTCTTTATTTTTTGTTTACGTGAAAAAACAAAAAATACGCGTCCAATATTTTTTTATAGTCTATCAGACGGACTATTTTTTTTTTTTTGTAAAATACCCCATTGAAAGAAAGAAAGAAAGAAAGAAAAAGCGTTTATTTGCGCCAAGCATTGAACCTAAAAGGCACAGAAAATAGCTACCATAGAAATGAAGACTAATACTTATTAAAATTTCAGTGTTAGATAGCCCATTTATCGAGGAAGGCTATAATATATCATCACACTAAGAGCAATAGGAGCGGAGCAGTAATGAAAATTGTGACGCAGACGAAGTTGCACGGGTCTACTAGTATGTCACATGAAGGGACTTTATGTCTCGTCACATATCTGATTACTTGTTGATGGAAGGAAATGTAGCTAGATAGGTCGACTTTGTTGCTTGAAGATGATGACATTGACAGTTTGATTATATTTAGCGCAACTTCTTCAGATAGCGCGCACTAACCATAAAAACAATAACTTTGTTGTTAAGCGTAAAACATTGTAAATTATCAGTGCCCATTAATACGTGGAATACAATTAAGAATAGCTTCAAGAGTGGCTATATTTATCGCCTGCACGTGTCGCGAGCGTAGTAAAGCAATTCATTACAATACCGCTGAGTTTTATTATATCTCAAGGGCAAACTTTCCGTCATATATCGACGTAAACACTTGTTTTGTGGATATGAAGAACGATAGCCAACTACGATATTTCTGAGATGATATTTTGAAATAAGACATTGTTAAGAAAACTTAACCATTTGTTAGCAACATCCAAAACCCAAATCTAGAGATATAAACATGAAGGCTCATTTTAAGACCTTCGATAAAGCGGTTTTAGTATAAAAGCACAATTCGACAAGTTGGACAACCTGTGAAGTTCAGTAAATCTTTACAATCCAAATCTATTCATGAAATTTAGAATTTGGAACTGAAGCAATAGTGTTAACGCTAGTTTAGTGTTTTGAACGGTTGTTCACCTCATCAAACTGGTGGATAAATTACATGAATAAATTGTTCATGTCGTGGAAAAAGACTCGAAGATGTGCGGATGGTGAAAGTCAAAAGATGGAATAGTTTATGATGTGCAATATTTTAAGGCCAAAAGGGGGGTGAGTACTGAGTAGATGGCTCATAAAAACAAGTGAAGACTTGCTGCGCCGACCCAAAATAAATTGGGACAAGAGTAAGTGAAGAAAAGCTTTTATCCAGGTAATCTACATGAAATAGTTTACTCAGCATTGCGAGTAAGACCGCAGGAAACAGCCACCTACTACTACTAGTTCCTAGTTTCTTAAAATATATGGACAGAAGATGTGTTGCTGGAGAGTTAACTGTTTTTATGTACAACTTTAATGTTCAAAAAATGCTGGCGCTCTCAGCCTAATTTGAGCAAATGATTATTGATTTTGAGTCTATATTGAGAAGTTGAAAAATAAGTGGGTGTACCTGTGAATTTCTTCCCTTCCCGCACCATGTTGGCGAGCCAGTAGGTCCGCCGGTACAGGTTCAGTATGAGGCACATCGTCGTGTCCGCCACCTCCTCCACGCCGTAGCCTGGCACGTTACATACCGCTATGCCTGGAACATTTACAACACACGACTTACATTCGGAAGAAACTAAATTCATCTTATGATTGTTTTTGCACTAATATGGTAAGTAATGGACATGCTAGCGTCGTTAACAGCACCCAGGATAACTTTGTTTTACGCACCCAGATGGTAATCGGTATTTTCATTTGACACCAAATAGAATCCAGCCTAGGGTGGATACTCGGAAACGGTATGTCCGGAGAATCCACCCTGAGCCAGAGTATTACAAGATAAATGAGCATCACACTTGCTCGTAAATTGGGGGTATTATTGTAGTCGGTTGATGTGTGCTCCACTGTACCTAGGGTGGAAAAACAATATCAATTCGACACAAATTCCATCTATCCCCTCTGGCTCAGGGTGGATTCTCGGCCATTCGTTTCCGTGTATCCACCCTAGGGTGTATTTTATAGGGTGTCAAAATGGAAATGCCGATAATAATCATCAAAAGCGGCTGACAGATCGTAGTTAGACAGACTACGCTGAGCATTCAAATCGGCCATATATTTAATTTCTTAATGAAAAGCCACTAAGGCAATAGCGAGAGACACAGAAGAGAAGACAGTCCAGAAGGCCAACAAAAAGACCTATACTAGCTTGCTACAGCGGAATTATGTGTCCGACTAAACTTTTATCTATCTCCCTTAATTTGTGAAGATCTATTTTGTGTCGGAGATCATGGTATCTAGGTAATGTTTTACTCATGCCCAGTATCTGACGTATTTTATCGGTCGTTTATCTGTCCGTTAACGCTATCAAATCATACAAAATATAGTTATCAGACAGATAAACGACCGAAAAAGTAGCTCAGAAACCGTACATGAGTACAAAGTACTACGTACTCTGGGTACGTAGGACTACGTAGCCTGGGTCTAGAAATCCAAATAAATTAACCAACTCACCTAGTTCCCCAGCCGCTTTAACATCAATATTATCAACGCCGGAGCCTATGCGGACTATAATCCTTAGCGCCTTGAACTTTTCAAGGTCTTCCTTGGTCAGTATAATGGTGTGCCACATGAGCGCGCCCACGGCCTCGTTCAACACCTTCTCGTGAATCTCCGAGGTGGACTGCGCGTCGCAGAAGGCGACTGTGGCCACGTCCTTCAGTATCGGCATCTCGACTGTACAGTCGCGTCCGTCTAATAACGCCACTAGGGGCCTGGAATCATATAAAACACATCATTTAAAAAATGTTATACATATATATCAATCAATATATATAAAATTCTCCCGTTCCTGACTGATTGAGTGACTGACAGACAACGCACAGCCGAAACTACTAATCGTAGAAAGCTGAAATTTGACATTAAGTTCTAAGGTACCTTGGGGAGAGAAGAGGAGCACTAAGAGAGGATTTCGCATTTCCGACGGGAACGGGTAAAAACGGTATATACGTACGACGCCGCGGGGGAAACTACATAGTGTTCAATATTTTTTATTCAAAGTCGGAGAGCTGAAGGATAATTCCAGTGATTAAAAACGTTCTTTATCTAGTCGCAAACAGATCTCAGCAACAAATTCTACGATCAATATAAACCTTTAATTATTTATTATTATTATTTTATTTATTTGTAATGGGTTTGCTCTTGACTCTAGTCTATGTCAGAGATAACAGAGACAAAGTCTACGATTAATTTCATTTAGGACATATTGAAACTGAGCTAATTGTACGTTGAGAAATAACATTACAGATTGCAGTTCGTTATGTATTGCAATAAACGATTTGAGGATTAGAGGTTTGAAAAAAAAAATAAAGAATTTGTAATTATGATTTACTCAAGAATATCAGAAGTTCCGGTTAGACTTGAAACCAACTTAGAAAAAGGTAAATAACAGACTGAGTGTAAGAAAAACCATGTTAAGTGTATTATTGTTGTTTAGTTGCGAACTTGAGTATTACGCTTTTGCATCAACTTCTTTCCGGACAAGGAGAAACGTAGGTATACAAATATTAAATTAAAAACTAGTTAAAAATTTGAACATTTAACAAACTAAGTTTAGTCTTGAAGCATGTTCAAAGATAACATAACGTTCTTGGAATGTTATACTTGCTTAAAGTTTCAAAGTTTGCTAAACTTCGAAAGCTTATAGTTGTAGAAGTTAAAAAATATGCGAGAACTAAATCCATTTATTTTGCGCTAAAAAGATTTTTAAAACTAGAAGAGAGCACGGTCTCTCGAAAGGTGCAATGAGCGGTGGGAGGCCTTTGCCCAGGAATGGGAAAAAGACAAAGTCAAATGATTCATTTCAACTAGACACTACTTGAAAAAAAAAGTGAAAATAAAATATTATAGTGACTAGTCGTCCATTCGCAAAAGGTAGATTCATATTAATAATAAAAAAATATAGACATATTAACAAGCTAGTTAAAACTACCTATCCTTAAAACATGTCAGACTCTTAAACTTGAGGACTCTGTAAGTCAGGATGGTAATTTGCAAACTATTCTGCACAATTCAGCAGTGCGACCGTTATCATCTCACCATGTAAACTTAGGTGAACTGAATTTTAAGTGAGCTGTCAATCAAACCATACAAATACGACGGAATAAGTTCACGCTCACTCCACCTAAAATATGATCCACACGGATGTAATCCAGCGACCCATCCAAGGTGACCTTGCTTGTTGCCATCCATGTAATTTTCGATTGTACTTTGGATTAATTACATCCGTGTGGAACATGCTTAAGTTTACACAGTGAGATGTTTACAAAATAGGCTGGCTGGGGGCTGCTGTTGTGTGCGAGTCCCAAATAAACATTTTTTCTTTCTTTTCCATCAAATACCTCTGTCACACATAACGGCTAGACAGAAATAGCGTATTCGAAGCTATTGCCAGGCTTGATAATAGTAAATTGTACCCACACACGGTGTAAAGAGAGAAAGCACTTTCATATCAAGTCCTACATTACACTGAGTGACAATAAATAACATCGTAAAGCAGTGTAATGACGCAAACGTTACATAAACGTAAGTGATAAAGAACGCGTAACGCTTACAGCACATTATCAAACGACGATAATGTCGCCGACATAACTGGAATAAAGCGAATACCGACCATTCATACTTTACACTGTTAATTACAATTATCTTGCCCATATCCCAATTTATACGGGATCGCCGCACTCCTATTTGATACTTCTTCTTTAGTCGAAGTAATTTTTCAGTAGGAGCCCGCAGTTTGGAAGATGGTGGTTTGACACCCTCGTGCCTCAGAAATTAGCCATTTTTACTGCGTCTGATCTCGCCCCGGCCGTGTCGGATGCCGTCCCATGGGCCTATGAGAGTAAAGTAACAGACAGTGCTCCTGGGTTTGCGTTCATACTCGTGTACTTAGAATCTCCTGCGTACTTGGCTCATCTCCGTTGAGTGAGATCGGTCGCCATAATCGAAATTCTGCTGGGGGATTATTATTTGAAAAGGAGTGCGAGGATCTTCACAAAGATTTGTTACATAAGCTCGCATGTGAGCACACGAGCGACAACTAGCGCTGTCGCTCGTGTGCTGAAGTAATCGCCTTGGTCGGGATCGGTCGGATCACATCATCATCGTCATTATTGATAATCACTAATCATCTCAATAGTACTTTCTAGACGTGCCATTATCCACACAGCCCAACCATCTGTTATTTGGTCTTCCCCTACTCTTACGGGCATCATTCCACATTCAAATTCAAAACTTTCCTCATGGTCATGACATTTTCCTCAATACTTCGATTCATTTTTACCATGACAACTTTTCAATCTATTCATACTAGGTACTAAATATAGCGGAAAAGGGTATGTATTTATTTTTACAATGATAGAGCGGGGTGGAACAAAATGTTTTTAATTTCCTCTATTTTGGTTGGCCGTCAGTTTCAGGAACTCGCTGAAACAATGAAATAGGCGACGCGGCGCGACGATACGTGATAGTGACATAATGTTTATTCATGTTATCTTTACTTCTTGATACTTTTTCCCTTTCATTGTTGCCTGATAGTTACTGTTACTGTCATTTGTTGTAGCAGATCTATATGACTACAAGAAATTTAGTTAGACCAGACATGGCTATGGATTGCCCGCATTCTATAAATTAAAAACATTGCAATCCCAAATTAGTGTTTACATAATTTTTCTTCCTCATACGTCCCATATATATACAACTTTTTTTAAACAAATTCTAGACATCCCAAAAACTTAGAAAGTAGATTTCTAAATTGGTAGGACAAACATAAGGTGGATCGATGCGTAAATGCCGCGAGAATCTGCAAGTTGCGAGCTCTAGAGATTGAGGCCTATTTCCAACAGTGAACAGTCATCTGGCTGAAATGATTAATATGATTCCAAAAACATACGAAAAGTGACCGGCCCATGCTTCAAATATACTAAAACTCTAAAAAACTGCGAAAAGTGACTTGCCCAAGCTTCATATAAGTACGTAGTATACTAAAATCCTCTCCTTTCTCAAATAACGTTTTGGGAACACATTCATAATGCGTACAGCTAAGGAGTGGAATTCCCTGCCGGAGTCTGTGTTTCCTGATAGCTAAAACCTGGGAGTCTTAAAATCAAGAGTGAATAGGTTATTTCTAGGCAAGCGTGCTCCATCTTCGACCACCATCAGGTGACATAGTGGTCAAACGCGTGCCTATCAATAGTAAAAAAAAAAGAATATTTATGAAGAAAACGGCAAGTTATTTCTAGTTTTGAAGTACAAAAGGCAAACATAGACAATCGACTAAGAATACACAATAGTTCATCAAAATATGTTTATAAATAGATGTAAGATCAATCATCCCACACGAAAACGGTTCACTCGCACGTGTATGGCAACGGTACTTTTCTATTTTCATCGCATCGCCATTCGAGCTTGGCCGTCAATTTCACCAACTTTTGCCGCTGGCTCGCAAAAACAAACAGAGCTGTTCTTTACACAACACGATGGCTATTAAAAGCCTGGATTAAGGGGTGTTGAGTATTAGGTTAATAGGTTGAATAACTTCCGGTCAGAACTTTGTATGGGTAGTTATTTCTGTTCAATTTTAGTTTGATGAAAATGGCTAGTTGAATCTCACTTTAGCTTTTACGTACGAATACCGTTGAGCTCCTAAAGACGAAGCTTCATCTATCACAAACGTTCCTAGATACTTAGGCAAAGTTTTACTGGCTTAATCGGTATTTTAAACTACGAATCTATCACATGCCTCACAGAATCCTGACAAGCATTAATAAATACAAAAGGCCATAAGTTTGTATCTAAAATATAAAATTTATTAATTTCCATACCGCTGGATATAGGTTAACCGCTATAATTGATATCCAAAATGTGTCGGATTATAATATTTAAGACACTAGTTAATTTATCATTATCGAAAAAATATGAAGCGTACATCTATTTCATTTAAAAACGAGTTTATACTATACCACAAACAAAGTGCAAATGATAGTAATAGAATGCGCACCCCTGATTCTGGAAAAAAAATATCGACCCGTCACAAATTATTTGCAAGAAATGCGATTGGCTGTTGAAAACTCGTTCAACCAATCACCGCTAGATAACGAGCATTTGATAATCTGTCACAATAATATTGTGATCATTTTCGTAAGAGAAACTGGGGGCAGTTTCTCACAGAAATTTGCACCTTTTTGTGTAGAAAATAAAGTTCTATATTGTATCGATATAGCAGCGTCGTATCGGTATGAGCTGAAGCTGACCGTAAGTGCGTAAAATACTCAACATTACACAATGAATGAAGCGATATGGAACGGTACAGCCATTTTATTTGTAATTACAGTCATTCGTTACTCAGTAAAGTTACAATTAAGAAACTTCGTTGTGATTCACAGTTGTTTTTAACATTGTTAAACCAATAATGTTACTTTGCCTTTTCGTGTGAGTTCTTTTCTGCGAATTGAATTAATTGGGAGGCTTGTCCGAAACGCACCGAGAGGTTTTTTAGAGGGCAAGAAGTTTTAGTTCTAAACGTTGATTTTTGGTAGGTTGTTGCTTGAAAACTTAACATCTAGTTTGGGGTCGAATTTACCTTATTATTATACTAAACAAAAAATTAATGTATTGTGTCTAAATCAATTCCAATTTTGAATTTAAATTATGTCCAAATAATGAATTAAATTAATCAAAAGTTGTGGATAAAAAACATTTGCATACAAACAAATACATTTATTTATTATCGGTCTCATATTAATGCAAACTGCTTTTTTATACGTTATTGATATTCTGATATCGCTTGAGTAATAACTGCGGCGTCTGATTGACGCACGTCATGAGGCGACTTTCTCTCTTCATTATTACGTAGTTTGATTTGAAACGTAGCAGACTATTTTTGGATAGTGCCAATTCCGAAACTAGGAATCTAATTTGCAGTTTCAGATGCAGTAACGTGACTGGGCATTTTACAACGTAGAAATTGTTATATTCAACAACTAAATTTAATGAAGGATAAAATAGGGTAGAACACAATACATCGTAAAGTAACTTGCGAGAATCGCTGCAACACTAAAGGCATTCAAGTTTAGTACTAAATAACTTGGGTACTCCAATTTAGATTAAGAGATACGACGAACAGCAAAATTACAAGTTCGTAACTGCCAATTAGCTTTGGTAATAGACAAACCAAAATTAATAGACAAATTAAATTTCTAAGCAAACCGACAAATATTGGAAACTAGGAGAGATTGGGGGATAGCAGTGGGGACAAGTTAGCTAATCACGGAGAGGACGTGCCCCGAACACCCCCGCCCCGCCGCGAATAATTAAAGCACACCAGTACGATTAAACTAATAATTTAAACTTTCGTCATAGCGGAGCGGAATTATTATTATTGCCGGGGAAAGTTTCGGGCGGCGAAACGGGAAAGTAATTCCGGGCGGGTAAGGAGGGAGTTTTCAGAATTCCAACAAACTTTTCCGGGGGCAGACGAAAACAGATTTTGGTGGCAAACAAAGAGGCCGGGGGCACTGGCGTGAGGGGCGGGGAGGCAACCCTTCGGGCAAGTTTTGATGGAAACCAAATAGGATTAGCGCGAGAAAAGAATAAGTGGAGTGAGCCCAATAGACGGCGGACGACGCTTTGTTAAGTCGCCACCCGCGCTCACTCGCGACCAGCTTACGAATTAGACGAACGACTCCACTAGATTCGATCTTTGCTAAACTGTTGGAGTTTCTGATTTCAGATTGTGATTGAATTAAATCAGTGGCGGCTTGGATAATTATGTGATTTAATTAACGGAGTTAGTTTAGTTCGCATAATAAATTGTTTAGTAATAATTCGAGCATGTTAACAAACAAATATTGACAGTTATTATTACTACTATTATTATTATTATTTATTATTATTGTTACTACTTCGAACAAGGTTTTACTTCTTGTTTCTGCCTGATCGATAAATTATGGTATTACCTAATAGGTGTGAAGCTATGTTTGAGGCTCGTTAAGACAGAAAGTGCTCTCATAATATACAAATGTGTATGATATTCACCTCGACTGCAAGGGTCCGTTTGCGATGGGACCCCGCATGCTATCCATACGCGCTCTCTTTGGCAGCATCTTGCGTTTGTCCATTTAAAGCGGCAGAGCCGCTTTAACCACCGCTACGCAGCGCGTCACCTGAAATCATACAAGAATACAATTAGAAAAGCTGTATAAACATGTATTTATTTTTTAGTATTAGTTGAGCGGATTCCGCTGCTTATGATACAAGAAATCCCGCAGATGCCGAGACATCGGTAGTCCGTACCCAACCATATTTTTATATAAGGAGACAGAAGTAATCGTGGTAGTAGATAGGTACCTAGTTTGCCAGGGGATAGGTCATAAAATAAATACCGTATATCTACAACTGCCACTGGGTACTACTAAAAGGAAAGCTGACCCTTGAGTGTGATTCTTTGTAAATGGAAAAAAACCTAAGGCACAATATTTCCCGTCTACATGTATTTTTATTTTACCCACAGCTTTGCAGCTCAAATAACAAAAGCAGGGTGTTATGAAAACTTCGGCTTTCACGTGGGTGAGTGAGAAAAACAATATTAACGCTAAAAATAAACAAAGTTGGTAAAGACTTAGGAAAGGGCCGTAAAATTTTCATAAATATTTTTTTTTTTTTTTCAATTTGATTATTTTTCTTACCTAACCAACATCAGTTTTGATATTTTTCATTTATTTAATCGGATGGTTGTAGGCTGTGAAGTAAATAACAAGGTTCCATAAGTTGATTAAGTAATTTATTATGTTATTCAGGCATATTGATGAGTTTTAATTTTAATTGAACTTCAAAATGTAGAAGGGAAAGCCGCTTACGTAAACAATGGTCATCAAAACAATAATATGTATATGTTATACTGTGTAAGCTGGATTAAAATAGACTTACAGGAATTTAAGCAAAGTTATTGGTTTTGTAAACACATGACAATCTGGCGATCATGCTCAACGAAATATTGAGTTATCAATTTTCAGTTTGGTTCTTCTATTTTGAGCCGATGAAATTATACTTCAATAACATAACAAAACTAGTATTCAAATACTGGTATTAAACTGAATCCGGTTTGACTCCGACCCCAATATAGTTGGGAAAAGGCTAGGCAGGTGATGATGAACATAGCTAAACTAGACAAGTTTCAGTCTTTGAACTGGTAATACTGGTATGAATATTGGAAACGAGATTATCGTTACACGTGCAAAGAATAGGTAAATAAGTATCTACCAAATAAGATATACGTGGTTAGGTATACTTTATAGTTTGAACACGCGCTTCTGAAAGTATATTACATACGTCAAAAAGGATTTTGATTTACGTGTGTGCATTTTATTCTTATTTATTACAAGCGCTCTGGCTCCGCGCGGATGCAATGTTTTTTTATTCATAGCAACAAAAAAAAAAAACCGGCCAAGTGCAAGTCGGACTCGCACACGAATTGTTCCGTACCATAAACATTAATTATTATTATTTCCTGTTATAGTGGCACTGAGGCAGTAACATAATACGCTATTACGGTTCCTGAGATAAAGCCCACTGACAGACTGACGAGAAGACGGACGGACGGACGGACGGACGGACGGACGGACGGATGGATGGACAGACGGACGGACAGCGGAGGCTTAGTAATAGGATTCCGTTGGTTACCCTTTGGGTGCGGAACCCTAAAAACAAGGCAAATCGATGGAGTCCTCATGTTATGTTCCGTCATTCTTGTGGCAGTATATTTTTTATTGAAGTACATGGATAGAAGATTGATTATAAATTTCTGCATTAACTTGAAACTCACTTTTGGAGTCTATAAACGCTAAGTAAAAAAGTAAAGCCAATGCAAGCTCAGTTAGAAATAAAATGTTAATGAACATAAACTTTAAACAATAGCTTTTTAATTCAAGAACTTTAATTTTTATAGTTGGATTATGTTTTTGAACGGTTATTTGGAAATTGGGCTCAATAAATAAGCAAATATTTTTATTTACTGCTTCATGCTGTTATGATTAAATTGCAATAAAATCAAACTGAATGAAACCAATCCACTTAAACTGTACCTAAATAAACGCCGCGTAACTGCGTGAAGGTTCTCTGCTAATTAATCATTAACATTGACCTTGTTCCTAAAAACATGGCTTACAAAAATCCGCACTCGGTAAAATCCATAAGATTCACTTATGTAGTTATATTACCCTAGGTAGTAAAAGCCCTAATTTCAGCTGTCTCCAATTGTTAGACTGAGATGACATGTAATTGTAAACTTACGTAACATAAAACACATTCATAACCATCTGTATTGTACTATTCTTTAAATTTAAACACCTAACATGTAAAACACGAAAATCAAGTCAACGCTTGACTAAAAATAATCATAAATCCACATATCAGCTGTTTACAATCACGAAGTAAATACAAAACAAGCAACGTAACGTTACTGTAGGGGGAGTGAGCGCCAATTCTCCCCTTTCAAGCAGAATATTACAGTGGGGTAGACCTCATTTCAATAACAACAAGATGAAAGATAAACCTGTCTCCTCTTTAAGAAAATGTTATCAAACTCAACACACAATATGACAAGGTCAGGGGCGACGTCTGAAACCGGTGCACCGGTTTGCGCTGTCAGTAGTCAGGTGTCAGAAGGGTTTAAAATATCGTAAGCGCATGGGATAGGATACGGCTGCTACTATTGATAGGCACACGCCCGATGGTAAGCGATGATGCGGTCGAAGATGGAGCACGCTTGCCTAGAAGTAACCTATTCACTCTTGACTTAAGACTCCCAGGTTGTAGCTATCAGGAAACACACGACTCCGGCAGGGAATTCGACTCCTTAGCTGTACGTACTATGAATGTGTCCCAAAACATTTATGTTTATGTTCCCAAAATTTCGTCTAACGGCTATTTATAATCACGTAGTAAATACAAAACATGCAACGTTATGTTACAGGGGGAGCCAGCGCCTATTCTTCGCTTTCAGATTAAGTGGGATAGACCTCATTACAATAACAACAAGACAAGAGATATATACCTGTCTCTATCTTTGAGAAACGTTATCAAACACAACATGCAAGGTCAGGGGCGACGAGGCAGGTACACGGTGAACCGGTGTGTTTTATATGAAAAGAATAGTTCATGTTGAAGAAGCAAGTAGGGTTATAATATCAAGATCACAAGCACATGGCGCTCAGTTGCGTCTGTCTGTCTACCCCTTGGCATTGACATTGTGTACATTTATATTCAAATTATGTACAGCTGTGTAAGATTTTACTGTAGCAGTTTGCGCTGAGGTAGGGTTTATCTGGCTCTGCTTATTATGTATTTATTCATGATGAGTTACAAAATAACTTTACCAATTTATCTTTGTTTATACTACTACCACTATTCTCTGAGCCAAGCAATGAAAACAGTCTAGTCCAATTAGCGCATAGTCTTAGATCGAGCCCAAATTAACAAATTAATCTTTAACAAAAACACTCTGATTTCGTTAAATAACTAGGCTTAACATCCTGCTTTAGATACTTATCGTTGCGAACTAGCTTTCTGTCAAGGCTTTCACTCCCGTCGCCACAGGAGTACTCAACTACCCCTATGCAATTTTCCGGGATGTCAAAGTAGCATATGAAAAGCCGTAAGCTACTTTTTGTATAACTGAAAGAACTTCGAAATTTCCAGAAACTACTATCTGCAAACAAACGATTTTCTGTCTTTTAATATAAATTTCCGATAAGACATTCCACGGACCACAAGTGACTAAGTACTCCTGCAGCCTATGCCAGGAATTCAACATGGAGAACTACCTTATTGTCTTTATTGTATGAAGGCACGTGTAGACCAGAAAATAGAAGAATAATAACACTAATTTACTATCATACGTGTGTGTTAGCTACGAAAGTTTTCGAGTAGTAAACCAATAACAAATGAGTACCCTGTCAGATCAGTACACGGCTTGGAGTGATAAACGTGGCTAATGATAGGTTTAACACATAGAATCATAGTGCTTGTGTATTAGACAGTCGTTAAGTGCTGGTCGGAGTGTTTAATAATATGTTATCATGATGTAACTTGATGGCTCCCGAATCGATACAAGGTCGGTCTTACTTAGGTTCAAAATTCCTTGTTCATTGGGTATAGACGACGCGGCGACGGCGAGATCATCTAGTCTGTTCCTGATCCATGAGGGTTTTAAGATCAGGAAAGAAATAGGAAAGAGTCGCCAGTGGTAGGTGGCCTTAACCTGATAAAAGTTGATTATTACGTGAAATATCTCTAATACCATTTTTAATAGCCGATTATAATTTTGTAATGAGATTTTTTTTTTCTTTTTATTTCGGAATTGACAATGACTTCCTTAAGAAAGTTTTTATTCACATAGACGAAGATGGAGAATCTGTTTATAAAATAATACTATAACTTCACCTCTCCCACTCTCTCTCACTCTGTATAATAATAGTAATAGGCATGAAAATTTAAGTGGCCATTGAGATGGCAGCGAAAAGTATGGAAGAAGAACATTCTGAGCTGACGACAGATAAAGTGCAAAAGTGTGGTGACGAGGGAAGAACAGTGCTTTAGTCATTGATGTGATAGTCAAAATGGGCCGTGTTAAGATCCAGAGAGAAAGAAAATAGATCGCCTAGATCTCTTACAATAGCCAAGCACATTAACTTTTGTTTCGTTTCGACTCACACAGAATTCAACACAACAATCGCCATTATAATATCTGACACACACTCCAAATACTAGCAATAACTTGCATAATATCTTGTATAGAAACAAAAGCATCCGAGCCATTTGAATGGCTCGCTTGTATCGTAACAATACTTATTGGCAGCCGTTTGGTTCATGCGTTCTGTTTTATCATGAATGTCTGACATTAGAATATAAAGACACTATGGGCTGTGTTAAAAACTGGTATAATAGGAACATTATGACATAGTTCTCATGTTTTATGTGTGAATTGTTTGGTTGTTGAATATTTCCAATCGTGAATGAGGGGATGACAGCTCATTATTATTAGTAGCAACCTCTAACTACAAGCCATTTTGCTGGACAATCTTTCTAAATACACATTGCCCTTCAGTTTGGTCCTGGGTCCAGATTGTTCTAACGATTAACATACCGCTATCCCATTTATCTGATGGTAAGTGAAGATATGTTCGACGATGAAGAACGCTTACCTAGAAATAAGCTTCTGAGCAGTCTTGGCTTAACCCATATACGCCCGCTGTCCCCATTTGGGGCCACTTGTTTAAGTACCCACATATTTTCACTTTTTTAATCTACCTTTTATTTTGATTAAGATTCGTAGTGCCGAAGAGTGTGACTTAGTGATAATAATTATATTTGTGTGATTTACTGGACCTAGTGGTTGAAATTGGTGGTTTTATTTACTTCAATAAGCAACTACGTGATAGACCAAAGGTAAGTCATAATTTTTCATATGTACATCAGTACTTTTTACAGCTTTTGAGTTTTTTTTCACTTGCCCATTGTTTTTACTAGTAAGTAATGCTATTATGATAGGTACTTTCTGAGATATGACCATTATGGGAGATTTTTTAGCATGATGTCCCCAAATGGGTCCAATGGACTGATTGCTTATATTATTTTTTTATTTTGCAGGTTCAGTGTCGGTGTGAACAATGACGAAGAGATCGTTCGATGTTGCAAATGACTTTCAACGTCTCGAGGAAGCCATAGAAAACATTTTGAATGATGAAGATGATCATGACGTGTGTTATGATTTAGTGGCGCAATTCCTCTAGACCCGAGTATTCTCACGGATAAAGAGGAAGGCGATGAAGATGATGCCCAGCAAAACATGTACTTTCTCGTGATTTTCCAGGGAGAGTTGAAGTGTTTGAGTCCAGGAATCACGACAAATTGGATAGTAGTGATGATGATCCGTTACAAAGAAATAGGCGAGTTTACATCCAGCAACCACGTTGGCGTAAATGTGACGGACTGACGGTTACTATGTTGGCATGCCGTCAACGGAGAACAATATGCAGAAACGAAAGGAAAATGAACTCAAAGATCAAACGCCAGTAAATATTTTTAAAAGATTTTTGATAAGGTTTTTGACATGATCGTTCTGAACACGGAGTTATATGCTGCACAACACAATAACCATGACTTTCAAATAACTGTTGTTGACATCAAAGTATTTTTTGGCATTCTGCTCTTGACTGGATACCACTCACTTCCACGAGAGAGACTATACTTCTTTCTAGATGAAGACTGCAATGTTACCGTTGTTTCAAAAGCAATGTCAAAGAACAGATTCTTAGAAATATCGAAATTTCTGCAATAATGAAGCTGCTGCTGATGCCACCGATAAGATGTTCTAAGTACGACCACTTGCTGATATACTGATAAAAAACTTCCTTCAGTAGATGAGTCCATAGTATAATATTTTGGACGTCACCCGGCCAAGCAGTTCATAAGAGGAAGAAAAGTAGATGTGGACATCCCGTTTGTCTACCTACATGTTAGATTTGGCTGTAGATAATGCCTGCCTGCCTGGCCGTCTAAGAAAAACTAGACCAGCTCCAGTTTCGCCGAAGTATCGCCCGATTTTATTTGAGGAGTGTAGGAACTGAAAGACCTGATGGGAGACGTCATAAACCTTCATCAGTGGTACCAAGTATGAATCTAGATGGTGTTGGACACTTCCCTCGGAAATTGCCAAGCCAGCTACGTTGCGTAGAAAGCCACATGAAAGCACGTTGGTAATGTAAAAAATGTATCAAAAACATTGTGCATTGAAAAAGAATGTTTTGAAAAATATCACACAAGAGCCCATTGGCCCCATTTGAGGACGGTATTATTATTTTTTTTAGAGAAGGTATTTTTTATTTTTTCTGCAGTAATATGTCTTACTAGCCTCCCATAGTTACGTCAATAAAGTTTTTTTCAAAATTGTATTGCCAGTTTGTATTTGGGTCCAAATGGGTTAAAGACCCGATTTTATAACTCTAGCTATCAGAGAACACTTGCTCCGGCAGGGAAATCCACTCATTAGCTGTGTGCACAATGAAAGTACACCCAATTATCCAGAAACTTCTAATTTGCCATGTTGGACTATGCAAGAGTGCAAAGAAAGCCGTTAAGTATTTACACAGCTGCGAGTTCTATCGAAGACGCTTCAATATAGTACGATGTGAAAGTGTGATGTGAATGATTAAGCAAAATTAAATATTAAACACTCGATTAGCACAGCGGCTAAGTGCTTGGCTGGCTGCACTAACGGCAGCGGTATAAATCGCCTCTTAACCCCGATGACGTATGCTTCAGGTTCAGTAATGGAACGAAAAGCTTTTAAAATCTACTAAACTTGGTAAGAATGCTGACACAAATTGGTTGACCTATATATTTAATGTCTGTAGTTCCAGACTTTCGAAGTTTCGAGTGCAGAATTGAAAGAAAAGGAATCAAAATTTTAAATATAAAAATAACTGCAGTATGGTAATCTTTACTAATATAGCAAAGCCGAAGAGTTTGTTTGTTTGAACGCGCTAATCTCAAAACTACCAGTCGAGTTAACCAATTCGAATGGTAGTTGGTTAATGGTAGAACCAACCGAAAACGGGGTAAAAACGGGATAATATGCGCGTGCGAAGTCGCGGGCAAAAGCTAGCAATACTATACGTGCAACTGCTGAGATCTGCGAGTTTCTGGGTTCTGTTCCGAGAAGTCTATCTTGTAAGTACTTTTGAATTTTTCAGTACCAGCCCGAAGTTCGAAACTAGCTCCGGAAAGTGGCAATAAGTTGACCCCTATTGTAAACCTGTCAAAACGCGTATAACACCTTTTGCCAATCCCGTAATAGAAAGGTAATACGGCTACGATGCAACTACAAAACAAAACATAAAACGACTGGAACCCCATCAAAATGCGGAAGGTGATCTGAATGCCAAAGGATTGGAACGAGTTTGTTTAGTATACAGAACAGCTGTTTACGTTTTGTATACAGCATCGCTGTTGCTGATAAATATATGTTGTTGGCATTACATAAGCGTTGTTGCTATATTGAATAAACGATTGTTTGTTGCCGCATCATCGGTGCTGCGGTCATGACCGTGGATGATCGTGGGTTGATGAGATAAGAGATACCTGGGTATTGTTAATTGTACTAATTAGAGAGTTCCACCTTTCGCCAGATAGATTTGTTTTGGTGCCTCTGTTTGTGAAATGTAATGTAGTATCGTAAGTTTAATAGCGAACTATGTACAGTCAACGACGGATCTTTAGATGGCCTAGAATAGTATCTTTGTTTTAACACATTAAGCATTCCGACTGGTTTTGTTAGCCGTTATGTACCGGTTACTGTACTAAGTACCTTTTACCTTATCAGAAGCTGGACCTGTTTACTATGCAAATGTTAGGTACTATGAAATCTATCCTTTTATCTGTATCGCTATTGTTCTTGAGAAAATCCATCTCAACGACCGAGTCGCAAAAGCTCACGCGTTTCGGCACATTCCCGGCTGCGTAACAACAACAATAATGTAACGTAAACTAAAGAAAAACTATCGTATATCCTGGCACAAGGTTAGTTGATCTCCAAGCCGCCGCTAAGTGCTCCCAGGCGCTGGGGGAGTCGAGGGCTGGGGGCCACGCCACATACGGCAATAAGTTACATTTAACGATCGCAATACCACATATGTAGTAGCTGGATAGCCTGGCTATGTACTGAGAGCAAGCACTGTAGCTACCCGGTTGCCTGGATTGATTTTATTATACCCGAACGAGATGGTCGAGATAATTCTTTGTTTGTTGGATAAGTTAGTTAAGTATGAGATTCCATTGCCACACTACCATAGGCATAAACTTCTGATAAGTCGTAACTACTACTATAACATCACAAGTTTTGAACACGTCTATTCTCCCCGGAGGGTAGGGCAGGGATATGTGGTAAACCAACATTTCGTTAAGTTCTAACTTGCCCAAGTAATAAGGCCTACTCCCGAGACTTAAAATAACAGAGAGAATTGTCTAACAGCACTTTAATTATCCTTTACCTTGGCTCGACCTTGACACATCACAACACCGGGCATTTGTATCTGCAGCATCACACAGTTACATCTAACACATTTAGACCGGTTACGCACTGCACCTGATCCGAACTCGTGAAAATACGGATATGAAAAACTAGGACTTTAGATATTGCTTACGCTCTTATCCGATCTCTCATCCAAATCCAAGCTGATCGCCAGGGGCTATCTTTGGATTTGTCCGATTTGAATCAGAGGTAATGCGAAAGCGTTCATACAAACCTTACAACGGCTTCTTCGGTCCGTCAATACTTCTTCTGAATTGGAGACTCACGGACGACGGAGAGAAATCGGATCACGGAAGTCGGATCTCGTGCGTAAACTTCCAAACAAATAGTTCTATGACTACTTCGCAACATATTTTCGCGGATTCGGATCGGATGCAGTGCGCTCTCAGAACCCCATCATATTGTTTTCTAAGAACAGACGCAGATTATAGCCAAGTAATCTGTCTGCTTGATTTGCAAATAAAATCACATAAACAGGTGAGACCGGATATTTATCTATGGTTGTAATAACAAGATTATTTCATTAAGATTGAGACGTAGTCAAGTTTGTTATGTAAATATAAGTTACAATTAATCTTGGCCGACCTTTAAGGTCGCTTGAAGATCAATAATAATAATAATTGTAAATTACTTATGATGAGTATGCAGACTTGGTCGTGTGATACGCAAATGTTGATCGACTTGATGTTGAGCCTAGTTTCTGAGGTAAACATTCATATTTTTTATTAGCGTTCTACAAGGAACAAAAGATGTTTAAAAAAGGCTAATAGCTAAGGACCTTATTACAAATTAGAAGATTACATTCAGGACAAGAATGCTTGGAAGCATGCTGGTCCTGCTCCATAGGACAATCAATGTTCTGGACAAAATCAAACTGGTTGCTTTATGTATTAACTTTAGATGTTCTGTTTCTTTTTGTGTTTTTATTTTTCTGCTAACTCGCACACTGTCAATTAGTGATTACAATATTTATAAATGTGTGAGTATCATGTACCTACTTATTTAGAAAATTAATAAGTCTACCTCTGCATACCCTAGGTGCATGGTGCTCACATATAACTAAATTTTTGTATACCAAATATTGTAAAAGATTTATTTGAAAAGAGTAACTATGGAGTTTCTTGTCCATTCTTCTCCATAAGAAACTACCTATCCGAATGGACGGTAGTCACTTTAGAATTTTTATATTATTTGAAATGTGAATGACGTTCAAAAGTGCCGTTTAATGGCCTAATTGTGACTTTGAATTTGGACCGTTGTAGACTCTGTTTAAGGCACAGCAAAAGGTATTGTTATAACATTACTACATATTATTATAACTTTAAAAAATCTAATTCGAAGTAACTAATAAAAATAATAATATTTAAAAACTAGTTCCACATAATTCAATTTGGTTAAATGCTAATAATTTTATCGGTCTTTTATTTGTCCGTTAACCACAGACCAACCAATAGCATTGTGACAGATTAACGAACAGTTAAATAACCGATAAAGTACCTCAGATACCGGGCATCGGACACTTTTAGCTCGTTATCCGTCTAGTCTAGTCTAGTCTGCTGTGCGAAGTAATAATACCTAGTTGGCAACACGATTACCTACTGAGTTTCAGAGCAATTAATGAACTTGATGTCCTCATATTATGTGTTCGTGCTCCATCGTCTACCATATCATCGCTTTCCATCAGGTGAGAGTAGGAAACATACCTAAGCTGCTTGCTATGTTATGCTGACATGTAGTGTAGTTCACATTTCATAGTTTTTTTTTTTTTTAGTTTGACATTTATTTATGACTTTTAAAATTAGTTTCAATCATGTAATAAATTAAGTTGACAAATTGATAATTTTATGTTTTCTATTAATTGAATATGGTTGGGTGGGTGGAGTTGGTATGGGTATGGAATATGAATGTTTTTTTTTAGCTAGATAGCGCTAAGTTTATTTTTTATAGCCTATCCCACAGCATTCGTCATCCTTGATGACGCATCTGACGAAAACACCCACAAAGGGCTTTCTACATGCTCTAAAATATCTTAGAAAGTTAGATAAAACTTACAGACACTTGACTGTATTATATTATCGTAAGTACTCGTCTAGTCGAGATGGACTAGTAACCCGTAGTGCTCTCATGTCATGTGTGGCCCGACCTTCGACGTAATTGCGTAAATCGTTGTGTGGCTAATGCGCAGAGGTCGGCCTAGCACGAATCTTTTGACGTATAGTAACGTTAACGTAGGTGAATTTTACCCCATAGTATTTGGTTTAATTGAATGGGACATACACAATTTATATCATTCAAAAATATAAATATAGTATCTAATTCACATAAATATTATGTGCTAAACGAGTATTTTAGATATGGTAAAAATTTACGTCAAAAATATTCATGATAGGCCCTCTGAACGGCCCGTAACTTGTGATTCAGAGCAAAGAGAAATCACTTGCTTAGTAGTAGGGGCTAAGAAGTGCTGAATAGTTATTAGTATATATTCGCATTATTTAACCCTTAAAAGTACTATAGTAGGCGCCAGATAAACTTGCAATAAAGTACACTGACTCTTTCCCTAACATCCTTTCGTAGATACGCGAATAATAAATTTGATGAATCGGTTTTCATTACTAGCGAACGTAAAGAATCACGATATAGAAGTCGATTCAGGACAGCTTAATGTCTTTATTTCTGTTTTTGATACTAAGAAAGGCAATTAATGTTTGTGAGTCAATAACAGTTATTGCATATTATGGTTAAATTACGGGAGTTCGCCATGGAATTGCACTATGTCTTTCTGCCAAGCCTACGCTATAGAGGTAAATCGAAACTAAATGGGTCATCGTCGAGGTCGACCACAAAAACGACTACATCACTACATATTATAAAACAAACTTGTCTGCCGCGTCTGTCTGTCTGTCTGTTCGCGATAAACTCAAAAACTACTGCACCGATTTTGCATGCTGTTTTCACCAATGGAGAGAGTGGTTCTCGAGGAAGGTTTAAGGCTAAAACATAATGATATTTGTTTTTGACTTTACTTTTGGTCGCAATAACCGACATCTAAAGCGGGCGAAGCCGCGGGCATCAAATAAAGATAAAACGAGACTATCATGCCATACTGTTACCCAGGCACTTGCTCTATATCATCAACGAATGAACGACGGTGAGTCAGAGGTAATAAACACCTGTTCGAGCGAACCCAGAAACAGACGTTACATGTCTGATAAAACTCAGAATTATAAAATTCATTCGAGTAGGATACGTATTTGTGTTTGTGTCTATTACATGTATGAAGAAAAGATATATTCAAACGTGAATAGAGGAATGCTATTAATTTATTTATATTATTTATGAACCAGCGGTTTCACCCGCATGCCAATTCCCACAGGAATTATTACATTTTTCCAGCGTAAAAATATCCTGTGTATCAAAAGTATGTAGCTTTTAGAATATTGTTTATTACTGTTAAAGGTGCTTTATAACATAAAGCCAATTTTGTAGTTCCAACTATTGAACTAATGATCAAAACTAAACCTGTACTGATTAAAATTAAGCCTGTAGACTTGATGTTTGAGTATTAATTGAAATCTAGGTACTTTACCCTGAAAACCTATTAAACTTTGGCAATAAACTAGGATTAAACGTTCTAGACGGGGCCCGCTAGAGCCAGTGCCTGTCAGGATTGCGGTATTTGTTCGAAAGCGTCACCGCGGCCCTGGAACGCACAGGTACACACTGGACATTAGGTAGGAGGGACGCGCATGGGTGTTATTCAGTAAGCGTCTGACACTCCCTTCCGCTCCGACCAGAGCTGAACAAGCCATTTGACGATTTCCGATCTTTAAAAAAAAAAGGATTACAAGTTCTGAACTCAAAATACTAAATTCAAAAACCGACCATAATCCTTATTTATAAAATTCTTCCGTTACTGACTGACAGACAACAGCCGAAACTACGGATCGTAGAAACTTGAAATTTAGCATGTAGTTTCCTTGGAGTGTAGAGGAGCACTTAGGAAGGATTTTCCAATATTCCCACGGGATCGGTAAAAAACGGGATATGCGCGTACGAAGTTGCGGGTAAAAGCTAGTCTTTTACAAACCTAGACTACCAACCACTTAGCTGCCTCGATAGTCCAGTCAGTTCCCGTTAAAACAGATCGACAATGTACACTTATCGGATACAGTATCAGCATTATGTATATAAACAATACCAGTGAACGGTAACACACGGCGGCACAATTTCACGTCAATAAGGAAGTGTTGGAAAAGCTTCCCTATTTCCATGGGAAAGATAGAAATTGTGTCAGCTGGTTTTTCCTCCGCGTTGCGATTGCGAGTCAACAAAGGAAACAAATTGGATTAGTTACTTTGTTTGTAGACGGTATGGTGTTATGCGGCGACGTTATCGTAGGGATTTGTAAGATTTGTTCAGTTCAGCGTTACAGATATTGGATTAGAAAAATTCCGATTGGAAAAATTTTGGAATCGGTAGATTACTTCAGTATGTAACGTTCAAAGGGGACCGTGCTGTGATATATACTAAATTAATTTCAAGAAAACTGGTGCCTAATCTTCTACTGAATACTTAATCAAATAGTGCACCAATGTTGTACATAATATATAATATATATGGGTCAAGGTCACCTAATTGCGTTTTAAAATAATTGAGCCCTTTACCTAACTGTACACTCGTCTCCACTCAAAGGGTAGGTTACACTAGGCAGTACCTAAGTAGGTCAAGGTCAATCGTATGCATTTTTAAAAAGGTATGCATACTACCTTACCTGTATAATTATGCTCAGCGGAGTAAGACCTCTGCTGGGCTTATTGTTTAGGGTTCAAGGCTAACATGATGCATTGAATTAAAAACAGCTTTCACTTTATCCCCTATGAAGCATTTTACGATTCTTTTACAGCACGCTAGCACCTGAGGCTTGATCTACATATTGCCCTAGTACACAGTTTAGCTACAAGAAACGAGAGTTCATATTAAAAATAAAATAAGATAAAATCTATTACGTGACATTAACTACCCAGTACAAAGCATCAAAACCATGATTAACAGCTTTTTTTTATTCCTAGGTAGCTGTGACCTTGAGAAGTACTAAAACTATAAATACCTTCTCACAAAAAAATATATCAAACGTAGCAATTCGAAGTTTTTATAGTCGCCGTGAACTCGACCTTAACAGTGGGACTGGCTATTACCCACACACACGGTTCGCTCTACAATTAAATAAAATGAACAACTCCCACGCAAGTATTTCTCCTTCTCTGTATTTCTCGTCGTACACACGTTTAGTTATTCTAAAAAAATTTTTTACAGCTACAACTGTTTGTTTAAACGTTTATAAATACTTTCAGAAAGAGTTGATCCAATTTCATAGTTCTTTAACTGTTTGTTAGAGACCTAATCATCCCGAAATATTTAATCATCTTTACGTTCAAATTTTCATTACATGTATGTAGGTTAGAAGTGTGTAATAGAAAATAAATAACAACAATGAAGCTACATCTGCCAGTTAACTGCTATGCAGATGGCAGAACTAAAATACTTTTTAACATAACTTATTTATTAACTATTAAACACCAGCTGACCCGCTCTGTCACAAATTTCATTACTGCTGAGCTGATATATAGCCTTCCTCGATTAATAGGCTATCTTACACTGAAAGAATTCTTCAAATCGGACCAGTAGTTCCTGAGATCAGCGCGTTCAAGAAAGTAACTCTTCCGCTTTATATATTAGTATAGAACTATAGATTGTTACGAGAATGAACACTATTTAAATTTTTTCTCATCAATCCAACTCCCTAAATGAATACATATGTAGGTCAACAAATATTTGTCCGGAATCCGGACGAAACGGAATGAAATGCGGATTCTTCAAAACTAGCTCATGTAGTCGAACAAAGTTTATATTCGTGCCATTTTTAGTCAGAATGTCTGAATTTTGACCTGAAATTGGGAAAAATGGGATAACTGATTTAAGTTCAGGTTTACTTTAGTGTTTGTTTCGCAGGCCCAAATGAAACTGGCGTAGTGTTTGCAAAAAGTCAAATACTGAACAGATGGCCTAGCACGAATATTTTTGACGTATAGTAACGTAAAGTAAAATTGTACCAGAGCTATATACCATACTCGTTTCGCACGTAATATTTATTTGAATTAGATACTTAATTCATATTTTTGAATGATATATATTGTGTTTGTCCCATACTTACGTTACTGTACGTCAAAATATTCGTGCTAGGCCCTCTGCCATGGTTTCGGAAAAGCAAGCGTTTTAAGTATTTCAAAGACCAGATGTGGCATTTACACAATTCTTTCTTGACTAAGCAATAGACCGTATCAAGCTCAGATATCAAGTCGACCTCATAAACAGTATTTTCTCAAAGAATGGTACTCAATATTCTCTTCAGTCCAAACCGTAGCAGGAATTCTTTCGTGCTTCACTATCAAAAATATAAAGTACCTTTTGAACGTTAAGTATTTTTATAAAAGACCTGCCAAAGGCTCTTTGAAGGTTTATACGGGCGATATTTTATCCCCCGTGGTCAAGAACGTCGTATAGCCGAGATTTTTCTCTTGTATCTCGCAAAGAACGCTGTCCTTGTATGTGAAATATTTAGAGAGCGTGGAACTCGAATAAATTCAGGAGAAGCGAATAGCGATGGCAAAATGTGTTCTGTAGAGACGCTATATAGGTTGGCTGTTGGATATTTTATTTGCTATCAACTTTAACCTACTTTTCACTACCGAACGCGGTTTTAGATTGTGTTTACCTATTGCAAATACAGTGATTGATAGACGTGTGCCTGCAGTCATGAATGAAATGTATGTTACCTTTAATAATTGCGATATTTATACGAGCATTAATTAACAAACAGCGTAATTATTTACCGAGCTAGATTGACATAGATCAGGTTAAAATATGTATTAAGAACTGTATAAAATTTAGTTTTATTAGGACACACAGGTGTCTTTTAGAGTATACGAGGAAATCGGTGACTGAAAAGTTGTGTAGAGAGCGGTATCTTGCTATAGGCCGAGGAATGAGTCGTGAGCAAAGTTTGATTAACCTTTTAACCGCCTACGTCGGATTAATTCGACAAATATTTTCGTCTCCATATCGCCAGGGTCGGATATTTACGACAGCTCGTTAAGAATTTAGACATCGCACATCCGTCTTTGTTGTTGGTGCTTATTTTTAGGGTTTTTTTCTGCCGGGCGCTGGATGTATGACAACTGATCAAGCGATTAAAATGTTAAGAATGTAGATGGCTGTAAGAGAAATTACAGAAATTACTAAAAGGATTGATTACGTGAAATACATCATGGCTCGAACGAGGGAGACTATTAAGATGAATGCTATATAGAAGTACTGAAGAATACATGGAGCGCCGACGCCCAATAAATTGCTAAAAGGACAAGAGAGTGATTAGATGAGATGCAATTTAGTAATAGTAGTATTTGTCATGAACTATATTAGTTGGCTTTGGTAGTAAAGATAAATACAATGATAATTATCCGAGATGAAAGTGAAAACGTGTCTTTCGGCTGAATGCGCCTCAACAATTTGAATGAGAGCTGCTGCCAAGCCGTATTTGGCACGTGCTGTATAATAACGGCAATTGGTATTTAATGAACGTAATAACACAGCACTATGTGATATTAAAATAGTATAAAGCATGGCAATGACATTACACTTTAGCAATATCTTACTTCACTTAATAAATCGGTCGATTTTCTGGCTGAAATAAGGTCACATTTTGTATAGGTACTAGTTATAATATTACAAAATATTTAATTGTTAATTTTCACTAATACTTTTTATCCCGGATTATTGCACGTTACCTTTGGGATAGATGAGGCGGAAAAACTGTGGAATTTGTTTTTCAGTAATATTCAGACCTCATAAAATAGAAGTACCAGTAAACAGTATAATTAAATGGCAATTTATTACTTTCCAATTGAAACGGAATCGGTGCAATACTTTCTAAGCTAACTTTCTCATAATAATTGTGAAAGAATGTTACAAAACTAAAACTAAGTGGTCTACCATTCACACGTAACAGGAGACTACTGTAAGTATTGTAGACGGTTATCTTATCTTGACCCCATATTTATAGAGCGCGCGAACGCTCGTTAAATTGCACCTGTGTCTGAACAAACGAGACGTTTAATATTTATAATGGAAAGGTCTAGTAATCTAGTAGCTGTTGTGACGTGTCTTTGCAGCGAAACGACGACATTAAAATATCGTTATGGTTACTCCTAACCTAAAACATATTTATGAAGAGCTAAATCTATCCGTTGAGTCTTCTTCATCAGCCAAGTATTTCATAGATACATAAGTGCACCGAAATTTGTTACACCAGAGTCAATTTTTATGTGATCAAGGTTTGCTTTAGTTGATATATAATATAATCTTAGTTTAGACAATTTAGTCCCAAAGATGATCTACACAACATTAAGCATCTGTTAGTCGTTAGATGACGATTAGATCAGAATATTTAGCCGTCGATGCTTACGTCAGATGCATCTCAGGAGTTATAACTACCGCATAAATAGTAATAGTCCTGCATCGCATTAGATCTAACGACTTACTCTTGGACAAACATCACGTAGCCAACTACTGTACTAATTAATGCAATTATCACTTATAGAACTTCAAAGATAAGACTACAATGTAGTGTGCAATTACACAGAAATAAGATAATAACCTCATAACAGCAGTGACAGAATATAAACAAGGTTTATAATGAAAAACATAATGAATAATAACACGTTTTTTTATCGTCTGCGGTGAGCAATTGCTTCATTCAATATTTATTATCTGAAACGTACCTTGTAGCTATACGTTTTATCTTTATGGGCTTGTGAACGAATGGTTTAAACCAGGTTTGCCAGGTGGAGAATTCTTGACTGGCGTGTTTCCACAGGACGTGTGCCCGTGTAAAAGAATGTCGTCGGATTATGGAAATTGTAATTCTAAATGTGGTATCATAAACACTGCGTCATTTAAGTATGATTATATACTGAATATCGTAAAGCTTCTTAAAAATTGTATTCTAAAAATTACGCTATTAAACCCAATGATCCATCAAGCAATTATAAACTATCTTGACACCCATTTTATATCATTTTTCAACATAAGACCAAGATAAATCTATGCCTTAAGGTGAATGCTCCTCCTCTAAGTTCATGTAGCTCGACAGAATGCTGAAATAATCATTCTGTCGAGCTACATGAACTTAGAGGGCTATATTGATGATTAAAATGGTTATAATTCTTTAGATAAATACGCGTTACGGTCGCGGATCGTATTTGGTCCACATACAGCTTCACACTGACCGGCAATTTGCAAAAAAACATAAAAATATTTGAATTTCGCGGGCTACCCTGGAGCATCCACCTTAATTCCGAACAACAGATACTAAAGAAATGTAGGCCAGCTCAGTTGAACTCGGGACCGTCGCTATCTAATTTAAGAGGACCGGTCTAATCTAAACTAAAGCAATCGAAGCACTAGACTGTGGGAAAGGCTAGTTGCCCGCTAAAACACTGCCTGTCGAACGGCCGTTGTACTACAAGGTCCAACAGCTAGAGCGCTTGAACAACCGATTTAATCTCAATGGCCTGTCGCAAATAGTACTGGTTGATAAGCAAGAACATATTTTTTGTGGGATTAGTCCAGAACTTGTTTATAAAGGCCACCAAACATGGTATGATCTGTATAAACATAGAAATCTGCGCCAGATTTTGTCTTAAACTAATTCTCACGAAATAACCTCATCGAATTCACTACATGTAAATTACTGGTATTTAACTGCATACGGTTTGGAATTTAGAAACCTATACCCAGCATAGTTCGAAAAAGGTCAGGCACGAGATCTAAGGTGACGTAACAAACTGACAATACGGTAAAATTTTGATAAAATTAGAAATTGGAATTTAAAGGTATTTGTCGAAGACATATCGTAAAACGGGCCATTTCACGATGTGCGTTAAGTAAGGACTTTTGTGGCCATTTCATGAAGTGGCTAACCACTATTTTAAATGGCCGACCACTTTATGAAATAGTCTATTCGTCGCTTTATTTGCGAGCACGAGTTTACCATTTTACATACAAATTTTTCACAGGCAATATGTACAATCAGCACATTAGGTTTACAAATCTGTCAAATTTCTCCAAATGATTACAAACCTTAAATTGACAGTTTGTGGTAAATTGATATGTTGCTGTGTGTACTTAAAAAAAAAACTAATAAAAAAGGGTTCTGGCACCGTTACGTCGAACCTGACTACGGGAGCCTTTACAATTTAAAATAACAGAAGGAACTTGTATTCGCTAATAGAGCAACTAATATTTTAGCAACGTTTTTATAGACGTTAATATTATGATCGATACCAGGCGCCTTCCGTTGTCATGTCGTAATGTGTCAATTACTGGTGATCGAACGCCTACATACATTCCTAATCTGCTGTCTCAGAGACGGGCTTTACTTTTTTGTTTAAGTATTATTGAGCTATTTTCAGTGTGATTAAAGGTTATGAGAGCCTCTTTAGTAATTTAGAACAATTTATTATTGAATTTTATTTAGTGGAGAACGTTAAGCCGTTGTTTTGCATGCCTAACAGGTAGTGGGTTGTGGAGGTCGGATAGGCAGTCATCATCTGCCTAGCCACCTGCCTCTTTCCCAACTATATTGGGGTCAGCTCCTTAGTGAAACCGGATTTAACTGAATACCAGTATTGGAGCGTTCAAGTATAAAAGTAACGTTTTTGGGTTTTCTTGTTAAACGTTACGATGCGTTACAGGGGCGGGAGGGGGAGGTTATGAAGTACGCGTTACGTAAGATTGTATTAACGCGATTAAATGGGTATTTTAGCGACTTTCCAGTACTTTACGCTGTATAATTGTGACTTTAGGTAAAAAGAGTAAATAGGTTACTTCTAGGCAAGCGTGCTCCATCTTCGACCACATCATCGCTTATCATCTGGGGAGATGGTGGTCAAGCGCGTGTCTATCAAAAGTAAAAAAAACCGGCCAAGTGCGAGTCGGATTCGTACACGAAGGGTACCATAAATCTTAATTTTTATTATTTGTTGTTATAGCGGCAATAGAAATACACAATCTATGAAAAATTTGAACTCTCTACTTATTACGGCTCATGAGATACAGCCCTCTGACAGACAGACAGACGGACAGACAGCGGAGGCTTAGTAATAGGGTTCCCGTTGGTTACCCTTTGGGTACGGAACCCTTAAAATGGTCACTTGGTGGTTACGTATCTTAGTAACAAGCTATTTTAATTAACAGGTCAACTAATTTTCATAATCGGATTTCAATAACGTAATGAATCGAGTCTTGATAAAATAATAGTATAAGAAGATACCCGTGCCAAAGAATAATTAACAAAAGGTTGTTAATTAATTGTAGACTTTAATACCATCGCGACCTAATTAGATAATATTTTTATTATTCCTCCCAGATCAGCTATTTAGTCACTCTATTAAATTTAGCTCTATTAATTTGTGCTATGTAGTATCCTATTATTCAGTCCCCAACATTAAAGATGCTCAAAAAGATTGACAATAATTAAAAGTATTTTTGAAATCTACGCCTCAAATTCTCGAATTCAGACGTTCCTATGGAAGTTAGCTAATTTACGAATGCGTGTCTCAAAGATCAACTTTTGCCAAATGTGGTTTAGATCTTTGAATCACTTGTTTTCGTCCTTTGTTTTATCTAAACCGCTTTAACAGCAGTTAACTGAAGTAAGTACTTCGTACTTCAATGATCGTGAGTGCTGAACCGATCATTGAAGGACAGTTTCACTACACATCTTAATAGCTGGGACATAGCTCTAGTTTCTCCTTATTCCATTATCAGGCGTCTAACTAATTCAAAACGTTCGTCAAGCGAATACGCGATCGTCGCAAACAAATGAACACGACAATCACGTATTCGCGCGAATGTCGCTTTGTGTTAGAAAGATTCTCTTTTAACAGCTACGTAAAGCTTTCATGTTATGTGTACAAAGTGTCAACTAACCAGCGCTGCTCTTGTGATGTAGTCAGTCCGCGATCACCGCTCCATCGGCACACCGGCATTGACTTGACGCCGGCGTCGGCGCCACAGCGGACGCACACACGCACACACACACACTGGCACTGCCACTGGCACTAACTGGCACTATGCAGCCAACACTGGCACTCGCGCACCACACTGTATGGACACACGACGTACGGCGGCGTTGCCGTCCGAAACTTCACTGATCACTGCGTCCGAATGCTTTCACTGCACCTGTAACAAGTGATAAACACACATTAGATTTTATTCTGTCAATTGATTTGGGACAGCTGACAAATAAAAGTTGCATGAGATTGTTTGGATAGACTGAATTCAGTATTAAAAGTTGTGTACAATGTAGACGACAGACCAGCTGTTGTTTTCATTTTACCATACAACTCTTCTACGCAATCGTTAAATTAAATCGACAAAATGGTCTAATGTAGATTGAACAAGGTTTAATCAAATTGCACCACTATATTCACGAGGTTCAAACACCCTACAGCCCTAAACTTCTTTTAAAAGAACACGACAACGTTTAACCTGTACCGGTTGGTGCTTATAAAAGGGAGTTTCATGCGTCGCTTCATCTCCCTAGATTACAACAGGTTGCAAGCAAAGGGTCAAAGTTCGTCGACCCCTCTGAAAGAAGTTTGTGCCAATATGGACGAACTTGTTCAATTCAATAGCTGTAAACGTGTATGGGACAATGCATCACCTGCAAAATTGTTTACGAAATGTAGTTAAAAATTCCCGGTTGTAGGAAGTAAAGATAAATCTTGTTGTAAAAGGGTATAAAATGATGCATAATACAGCATTAGCTACATCTCGGTGGTCTAAAGTCGTTATTTAGTTTTACGTGGCTACGTCTGGTCGTAGCGTCGACGTGATATTTTACGGTCTATAAACGGAGGGAACAACATTGTTGCTTTAGAGCCGAGGGGCATTACCTGCATTGTTTCATACAAACTAACACGTACGATACTATGGTATGAATGCTAGTATGTAAACATGGCAAGCGATTTTGTGTGCTATTGATGGCTCGCCGACTAACGGGCTAGAGGAAATGCTTTGTCATTAAAATAAGTCCTTTTAGGACGCCGTGCCGCCGTCCTCAAAGTTTATGTTGATATTTCACTGTGGCAGTTACTGAGAGATCTGGCAGTTCTGCATGAAGTATTAAAAGGTTATAAGAAGTTTAGTTATCTCTGTCTATGATACTAAATGTGTAATGTATTAATTTACTCCCAAGTCATTTTATGTACGATGGATGAGGCAGCAGAATGACTTTTACTGACTTTCCTTTATTAAATATTAAGATCCAATAATAATGCTTACAAGTAAACACGTATAAACTTTCCAAATAAGGCGACACTCATTGCCGATTGGTATCTTAACTTCTGACAGTTATTTCGAATTGATATTTGGTTCACTTACGAAATTGAAAAACCCACGCTTCATCAATTTCGACATTGAGCGACTATTTGAAGAGTTACATTACAAAATTATAAATAAATAGCGGCGCCATATGCCAACATAAATCAACCACAAACTACTAAATTAATGAGGTCAGAAAACCAATCAAAGAGATCACTTCCTCTATAATCCCTTTTAAACTTCGTACTAACTTTGCTGTCGAACTAAAAGTTGTGAGCGCGTTCGACTGCACAAACTTGCAGAGCCGTTGTAACTTTGCAAGCTTGCTTAAATAGCATCCGTGTGTAGTCTACCATATGCAAACAAGTAAAAACTCTAAGCAGGTCAGACGAGCAAGCAAAGTGAGCAAACTGCAAACAGATCAACGATTCATATAATCCCTAGTGTTCGCATCAACTTCGTCGCAACTAAAAGTTGTGAGCACGAGTGTACAGCTACAGAGGCGTACAGAGAACCGCGCAGACGCGCCAAGTGTGCCGTAGTAATTTCCGTAAAAAGCATCTGTCGAGACGAGAAACAACTCGGCCGAACATTGCAGGCACAACTATGCGGGAAACTTTTAATTGAAAGGAGCCTTGATCGCGTCCGGTAAGACGTGACAGCTGCGACAAATCATTAAGGTTATTTGGCATGATAAAACTTGAACTATAGACAAAACAAACTTGGTATTAATACGTCCTGTGTAAAAAAGGTGATATCGGAAAAGTCATTATTGAATCATCCTATAACAAACAAATTGAGTCATCTTAACTTGTGAACTAAAGAATAATAATATGATTGTATAAATATCTTCACATATTCAAAGAATTGGCTCCTTTATACCCATTTGAAAATCCAAATTCAGCGTTTGTCTAAACGCGTATCGGTTCCAAATGAAAATAAAACGAAATCTAGTGTAAAAGTTGAGAGTTTTACGGACTTTTTATTCAGTCTGATGTTATCTTTTCGATGAAAAGTGCTTTAGTAGCACTTACAAACGCCGATTGTAGTTTTGCAAACAATAAGATATCAGCATCCTAAAAGCATTAGCATATAGACACTTAGGTAGATCCTTATTAAAGTGGAACACAATAAAGAGCTTTTGAAATCCCATCTCAATAACAGTTTTCTTAAATCAATGAATAAACTGACAACGTCAGTGCCATAGGAACTGCTAATCCTGTTTTTGAAGCAACTCATGTTAACTGTAGGTAGCCATTAGTCGAACATGACGAGACTCAGTTGATCAATCAGAAACCGTTCCGTATGGACAACCCTGCGCCATATGCGGAGTACTGCGTAGTAATTGTACGTTGCGTTCCCAAGATTTCAACAGTAAAGTCTGCTAACTGTAAAAACATTTTGTTCAATTATAAAGATAAGTGCTATTGATAATGATATTGAGCTGTCAGTAAAACCAGCTGGTTGAGTAATGGCAGCGGTTATTTTCCAATTTTACAATGAATCAGTTTGAGTGGCCACTTCTTTGTTAGATGTGAAGATAATGTTACTTCCGTATGCCGGTCGTAAGAGACTGGTTTTCTCAATTTCCGTATTGTAATCGTACTTTCAATTATCGCTATAATTGTTGCGTTTGACGTTACTTTCTTTTCTTGTCCGAATGGCTGTATAAAAGAATAAATAGAAATAATGTTTCTTTGTTACGATGTAACTGGAGTAAGATTGTGAGTGGTTTTATTTGAGCTCGCCGCCTTGTGGTTCAATTTACGTTTGCTTTGAATCCATTTTATAAGCTTTCACGTATCTTTGTAAAAACCGCATCGGGAGTTGGACTGGTCTAAATGTTAACAGATTTATTTCAAAGAAAAAGAAATCGGGAATGTAGTTCGAATTTAAAGTGAAGTCAAAGTAGCCACTTTTAATTCCTTTCGGCGTGCTTGCCGGTTCGGAGCAGGACGGTCGACGGTCGCGTAAAGAACACCGCATTCATCTCAAACTGTGGAATCCACTCCGGCCGAATTGCCGTCCCGACAGATAGATGTGTGCAATCCACATCGCTATCTGTTTAATTAACGTCCGGGAAACGTTTTCTTATCGACGTAAGGCGATGGTTACTTGAAATCGATAAATTGTTATTGCACCTCGGGTCGTTGGACTATCGATTGCTGAGCTTGGCTCTGTGAACTTAACTGTTCCAAGGAGACAACGCCGACTGGTTTTGGCAACGCTTTCGCTGAGCCTTGCTGCTTGTTTTTTCGGTGTAAAACTCAACTTATTTTTTGCGATGGAATTTTCACTATTTCATCATTAAAATGAAAACTTCAAGACAACAATACATCATTTGTGCAGTACTGCCAAAACAGCAGAGACTGGATGCCAAAGAATACTTCAAGAACTTACTTGATTACTATTGTTACTAACTAGACAACTACTATACATATACGAAACTAAAACGAGATAACACAAAAGCAAAATAAACGGATCACAGAGCGAAAAGCAAGCTCTAATTCAGAACGCTTTCAAAATCGATCATTTTAAACGAACCCGGTTCCCCATACACGTCAAATAGACCCCTTTTCACCGCCAACACAGGAGATATAAGACCGCTTTGTCCGACCACAGAACTAGTCGCCGATATTATCAGATGAGAGAGACACAGACCCGTTTCCGAAGTAGACACACTGATTCACCGTGTACAAAACTGATAGCATTTCGAGGGTACACCATACGCCTCAGTTCGTTAATTGGAAAGCGATGTTTAATTACAGATATCTGTGTTCGTCCTTCCGAGGGTAGTTGCACAAACATGATAATTTACTGGCACACGATAATCTTTGACAAGCGATCCCTTTGAGATGGTATTGATTGCTTTGCTCCCAAGAGTAATGTAGGCGGATAAGACAATGACCAATTACCATTTGATTAATTACGCTAGACAAGCCTACGAGCTGGGATTTTATTGATTCTGTACACGATAGGTGATTGACTGTACTCATGAAAATGTACGCTTTTTCTTGGTAAAGGCCTACAATGTTAATGTACAAACATCGTAGTAATTATGTACGCTAATGGAATGGTGAGCAAATGAAACAATTTCATGGAAATCCTTAATTACGTTACAAAATATCGAAGAGCGAATGTTCGTTCTGAATTACACGCTTTAATGAGTACAATCATCCTCCATTTCTGTCCTCACAATTCAACGAATTAAAGCTGCACGATATCGTCAAAAGAATAATTCGTAGTATTGGTTCCATTTCGGACGATAAGTTCAACAAATTTAGTTCAATAAAATTCTCGGAATCAGCACATGGTATACACTGACACCAAAACATGACAGGCCAAAAGTCGGACAAACTCTAAACGCCGAAAACAGAAATAAGTTAGTCCGTGTACAAAATCAAGAGTGACAGCTTCCAGAATGTTTTGCTACTCTTCCAAGATTTTTTAGACATTAGTCTAGAATAGTCCAGATACAGAACTGACATTTGGTCATGGTTATGAAATAATACGATTCCACTGAAGGCGTTATAATTCAGAGTGCACGAACGAGATTTCCGCAATCAACTCCTTTAATAAACGCCATCGCATCAGTATTCCGTACAGCATCGTTCACAAATTGAACACACACAAAATTCTTTGATTACTGATCCAAACAGTTTGATGTAACACCTCCTTTGATGAATGGAACATAATTTCTCACGATGGAAGATTAGACTGCGAGTCGGCGACCTATTTCCGAAGTTCCACCAGAACTTCACTCCATCACGCTAGGAGGATACAAGACGGATCAATTTGAATATTCAACGGTTAGCGAACAAGAGTTTGATAGTCTGGAAGCTTTCTGCTATAGACCAAGCAAAGATACAGGCAAACTTTCGCCTTGGCTTGTTAGTGGGTGCAGACGAGGTAATTTTACACAGTTTGGCAGTTTGCGGCGTGCATTCTTGAGATTAATGAAGTTAGATATTGATGCATTGAAGCTACGAGTAGCTTAATAGTGGAAAGTTGGAATAGTTTTACAATTAACGGTAGGCACAAAGGTTCACCGCATTATAAGGCACACAATTCACGTTATGTTTAAATGGAAATAAAAGAGTTGAAAAAAAAAAAACAGTGGAAGTTACGTCGATTGGTGTTGTTTAAATCTTTTGTATGATTGTTTTATATCAGAGTAAACAACATTTGTAAAAAGGGGAAACCAAAAAAATGTTTAGTACACAATTTGTAAAGAGGGAAACCCAGAAAAATGTTTCAAAAGTCTCAAATCAAAAAGAAAAAAAAACTTATACTTTGACGATCCGAACAAGAAAAAGTTGGAACAATACGAATTAATTACAATAATCATTCATAATGAACAAAAACCTCGAAACAAAGTATCGGAAACTTTTCGTTTACCGAAAGACGTAACAAGAAAAAAGTTATTTACTCGCTTGTTTGTGTAGGTCCGAAAGTCTCAAAACTTGGGGGTAGTCGGACCAAAAGTCGACACGCGGGGCGATAACATTATTTCCCCTTTACATTTACCATTCGCCTCCACGAGTTGAAACGGTAGTTCGATAGTTACACAGCGACCGACTAACTTGAACGAGACTATGAATAAAAAAATGTGCTAGAAGCGTCAATAAACGAGGGCTTTTTGTCCGTTTTTTTTTTTTTTCTTGGCGTAAAAACCGATGGGTCTATTAGTTTTTGTGCTCAAGATCGTATCAACTACACACTAATTCGTTTATAAGATCAAAAGAGAAAGACACAAGAAAAAATAAATAGCTATTAAAGTTTAAACAAAAAATAATACGTGTTGGTTACATTTTTTGGGAGTTCTAATTTAGTAACTCATCATAACAGCCGAAAGACGTCCACTGCTGGATATAGGCCTACCCCAGAAGGGTTGTCATAATCGCCACGCTTGGCAGGCGGGTTGGCGATCGTAGTGTATGGTGTTGCGTTTTACAGAGAACGCTGCTGCCCATTCTCTGGTGAGTCCCTTAGTCGCCTCTTACGACACGCACGAGAAGTGATGGGATGGTATTATTAAGGCACTATACGGCACCGTCCGACACCATACGGCAGTAGTATTTAGTAACTCATGAGGTATTATTAGCAAAGAGCTACTCACCTTGCGTTGAAGACGTGAAAATGGACTTACTAAACTGGAAAGAGTTCCATATCCGCAAGTAGATAATTATGAAAAATATAAATTGACTAAAACCTCTTCAATCCACAACGCCATGTCTTCCTAAATAATTGAACATGAACAAACCCTCAATAGCAACAAAGCAATGATCCGTGTATCTCATCTAGCAACACAACATCACAGAATCTAGTTTGCTGAGCACGGGGCGGGCGAACTTGCAAACTGCGCAGACTGTAGGGCGGTGGGGGAGAGAACAAACTCGCCCGACTGAACTTTCTCCTCGAGGCCAACGGGTAACTTGTGACGTGTCATAATCTTACTGCTACTTCCATACAGCGTCCGTTGCACGGAGATAGTGGAAAAACTGAGCATTTCCATCTCTGAATGTTCTGATGTTGTTATTAGTGTTTCAACTTTGAGTTTTCAAGTTTCGTTTTTGTATTTTAAAGTTGGACGTTCTACAGTCGTTTCTTCTACAACTCTTAATTGAACTTAGTTCTAGTCAAAAGACTGGAGTTGGGCAAGATCTAAGTAGAGAATAACGTAAACTAATATTTAAGATCTAGCGAGGATGAGGAGCTCGTGGCTAGATAATAACAGCCGTCGATCTTCAAGGTTAAGCAACGCTTGCCAAGGTTGGTCTGTAGATGGGTGACCATCTTAACATACCGAGTTTCCTCCGTGCCTCGGATAGCACGTTAAGCCGTTGGTCCCGGCTGTCATTTGTAGATCTTTGGCAGTCGTTACGGATAGTCAGAAGCCAGTAAATCTGACTCGTTTTGCCATGAAGTACCGTTTTACCCAGTTAATGGGTTGTGGAGGTCTGGTAGGCAGCCGCTCCTCGCAAAACACTGGTATTCAGCTAAATCCGGCTTGACTGGAAGCCGACCCCAATATAGTTGGGAAAAGGCTAGGCAGATGATGAATATTTAAGATCTAGCAACTTCTTAATTCCAACACGTCTTAAAGAAACCTAAGAACCATCGGCATGTAGCGCTGATCGCAGTGTTACGCTCAATCGACCCTCAACGGGGACATTGAAGCGGCTTTTTTATCAGGAACCGATTGAGTAGGTGCTCCAATGGCATTGGGAAGAACTCTTAGATTTGGCACCGATCCAGTAACACTTACACCCTAGATAGAAGTGAGACTATGGATAAAACTAGACCAGATTAGGTTAGGACTGTGGAACGTACAACTTGGCTGATTGGCTTTCTGAAGAGCCTCGTTGATTAGCATTGTCCTTGTTACCGATGATTTTGATAGAACTGTCGAATGTATACTTGAGTGGTATCAAAGCCAAGGGTATTGGAAATACAATATCGAATGAAGACGAAGTTGAAGCTATATCTCACTCGAACTCGAGTTCGGGTATTGATTTAAGCTCGGTCACGTCGTTTGTCGTTCTAAAAGGATGTTTTGATTTAATTTTGTTCCCGATATTTAGAAGAATCTTGCAAGTTAACATCCAAGCAAACTTTTATAATGTTCAGCTTTTATTCTATAACTGCTCTGAACTATTGGAAATCGCAAATACATTTCACATTTGTAACAAATTGTAGTTCGCAACTCGAACAAGGTTTAACTTTCAAGTGTTCTTACAAGGAAGGAAGCGGGCAATAAATTCTCTATATTCTTGTTAGCCGTATGAATGGTGACATCAGTCGTGTCACACGTTCATATTATGTGCATGTGCCGCTCGATAATGTGTCTGAATAAAAAGCCCAGTCATTCCAGATACTGTATGATTCACGGTGCGATTATGCTAATTCTGCTCTCAAATGTTTTCAATGGGTCTTTTATGTCTACGAAGTTCATGTAAAGAATGGGGTGATTTCGAGAAACTTGAACACAATATTATGTTAGGACCTTTGGATGTTATGCTTCGTTATTATATAGTCCCTGACAGAAACTTTTCCGAACCAATGACTCAAATACTTAACAGAATATTGAACATTGGACATAATGAATGGTATCATTCACATTTTTCCTACCCGAACGCTTGTCCATTCACGTGTTAATAAGTTGACGTTATTCTTGAGTACACACCTAGAATTTTGAAAAAGAAGAACAAAATCTCATAGCTTTACGAAATGCTCAAACCGACGGGCGCAACCCTTCTAAGATGAAGAAATATGTGAAGAAAAATTGCGTTTTCGTCTTGAATCATACGTAAATATAGAGTACAAACAATGAAATTATAGCACAACCATAAGTATACCTCGTATGGTACGTGCTCTCATAACATCCAAGTCGGTAGTCCCGTGAGGAAAATTCGACATAATTCGTACAAATTAGACAACAATCCTCGTTTAAAGGCATTAAGAGAAGAGAGAGCTTCGCAAAGTTATAATGAAATTCACGAGCAATAAAACTTCCCTTTTGACTAACCCCTAGATATACATTTGAGAGCAGGGTTGCCGCTTGATAAAAGATATTGCTAATTTACTTTAGCAAGATTAATTTGTCTGTTCAAATAATTAAAACTATGACAAGTTATGTGTATTAGACAATCACATTTGAAGACACAATAGCCATTAACAACATAATAAAAAATATTGTCACAAAGAACAGCATAACGCAGCAACTGCAACAGCCAAAACTAATGTATTTGCACACACGACATGAAACATTTTCAACAAACAAGAACAAATCACAAAAAAGAGAAGTATCATGTTTTGTCCAGCAACCCTGAATCCAAGTTATGAAACGGGAGCGAGCCGACCAGACGAGTGCCAAACTTAGACAAAGAGAGACTAACTTCCATTAAATCTTTTGCAACAAAGTTTACCGTCCCCGCTGACTCTTGTATGTACCTTACCTATCTATATACTTAGTAATAACATATAAGTAATACAGCAATTTCATGAACTTTCCAGTAGTTAGGAACAAGTTTCTCATAAGGTTTCTAACGAACTTTGTGTTTTCAAATGTATTATTTAGTAGGTTAGATAACTGGAAAGCAACCCCTTGGAACATTATTAGGTATTATGCTGTCACGAAAGGTTATATTATTGCCAATTTCTATCTAAATTGGAACAGTAAAGGGTTAAATGGTTTAACATTTGCATATTTCAGCGGCCATTTCCGTCCGCGTGCTGAATCATTGGTGCTGTTAATAAGTAATTGATAGGAATTGTTAACCCTGTATTCGTGGAACGTATTTAGATACTCACTGTCCAATTAATTTTAGTGCAGGGCAGTTATTTTAATTTCAAAAATGTCATATATTAATTTCAGAAACATTCTGTGCAAACATATTTTATGAAAGTTAATTTTACTTTACTTTTATGTGTTTTGTGCGAGTCCCAAATAAACATTTTTTTTTTTTTTTTTTTTTTTCAGTTTACTATAGTTTTTTTAATGATGAACTAACTTTGATTAAACGAACAAGGTTGTACTGTAGGCTAAGTAGGTTAATACTTTTATTTCTGGTTTTAATCAAGATGTTTAGTCTATCAAGAATGTTAAATGGTCTTTTCGTAGTAATAGAAGTAAGAAACCGTCAATACCCCACGTAAACGCGAATTAATTATGTAATTCAATTTATATGCCTGTGATTAAAGTGCAATAAAGCGGATGATTGGATAACTGTTCGCCTAACAAGCGCTTCAATATCAAGTGTGTCTCTATTTATACACATGACGTACATACACAATAATAAGGAAAATACGGGGAGCCCCTTGAAGATCAGCTGTGATTGGTCGTTGAAAACTTCAGAACTTCTGATGTTAGATAGCCAATAAGCGTTATTTAAATATTGTTTTTGCATGTCCTTTGGAAAATGTACAATGAATTAAATACCAAGGCAAACGTTTCTAAACAGTGCATACATACGTACATAGTTGAATGCATCAGAAATCATTTATAGTTAAAGTAATTGACCCGCGCAACTTCGTCTGCGTCACAATTTTCATTACTGCTCCGCTCCTATTGGTCTTAGCTTGATGGTATACAGCCTATAGCCTTCCTCGATAAATGGGCTATTAAACACTGAAAGAATTTTTCAAATTGGACCAGTAGTTCCTGAGATTAGCGCGTTCAAGCAAACAAACTCTTCGACTTTATATATTAGTAAGTATAGTTTTTTTTCTCATTAATTTTAACACATAATAAGTCAATGAGTTTAAACAGCCGTTTGTGGTAATTCGCCTTTTTCTTGTGTACATGATGAGGACAATACACACGCGTAGAAGTCATCTAGCTTGGTAAATTTGGTACAATTTTACCAAGCCTCATGACGTCACGCTTGTCTTCAAATCGCTGTATCGTCTTATTTTTTGTTTACGCGAAAAAAGAAAAAAACACGTAACCAATATTTTTTGAAAATCTATCAGGCGGACTTAATTTTTTTCAGTAAAATACCCTATTATGTTAGCCACCAAAAAGATTAATTTATTCTCCACTCAGACGCCTAACATTGTCAATCCCATCATACGACAAACTACAAATACCTTCCAATACTTGACCCCCAAACTTCATGAATATTTCACTTTACAAGCAGAGAAACAGCAGAACCAAAACCACGTATGTGTATGGCAAACTATGCATACAAATTCAGTGCGAAGACTTGGCCGTAGTGTAGAACGTGGCGGGTGTGGTCCGGGGTTGAAATTTGGCCGAAACTAAAGTAGTTTAAGTTAGTTAAAACTGTTGGATACGTGTACCATGTTTTTGACGGATTATTTGTTCGCTGGAGTTTCATCAAGTCGACTTTGAACTGACGAAGTTGGGTTGTTGACGGTGGAGTAAAACTGTGTGTTCTGTGTGGTTAGGTAATGCACTGTGCGTTTGGTTTATAAGTAAGGATCTATCAAAGATCAGAATATATAGTAGGGACTGTTAAGTCATGTTTTCTTCTATTATTTTCATTTACCTCGTGATTTTTATACCTATTACTAGTTGACCCGCGCAACTTCGTCTGCGTCACAATTTTCATTACTGCTCAGCTCCTATTGGTCTTAGCGTGATGATAATAGCCTATAGCCTTCCTCGATAAATGGGCTATCTAACATTGAAAACATTTGCTTGGTTGTTTGTTTGCTTGAACGCGCTAATCTCAGGAACTTCTTGTCCGTTTTGAAAAATTCTTTCAGTATTAGATAGCCCATTTATAGATAGCCCGAGGAAGGCGCCACCATCAAGCTAAGACCAATAGGAGCGGAGCAGTAATGAAAATTGTGACGCAGACGAAGTAGCGCGGTTCAATTAGTTTAACTATAAATTATTTCTGATGCATTCAACTATTTAGGTATGTATGCACTGTTTAGAAACATTTGCCTTGGTATAATAATTCATTGTACATTTTATCATTACGCTAAGACCAATAGGAGCTGAGCAGTAATGAAAATTGTGACGCAGATGAAGTTGCGCGATTCAACTAGTATTAGTATAGATAGATATTCGTGTGGATTAAATGTTTTCTATTTCAAAGTGTGAGGAAAAGGGAAAAGGAGCCCTTTGCTCTGCCAGTAGGTAAGCAACGCAGGCTAGAAAGATAGAAATATCTATCCAAGTCTAGCATTGAAAATAGCTCTGTATAAAACCGTTCCATCCTTTTACGATCGATTTTCGGTTCATTGCGACTAAAAGCCACCTCGTTTCGACGCAGCCCGGTGAAATAAAAATTCGTAGTCAACTAGATATTCCGTATGGAAAAACACGTGTAGTTACAAACATAATGTAGAACATAAATGGTACATGAAAGAGCTTCATAAAGGAGAACAACCATTTACCGCACACTAACACTTGGACAATACACTACAAATCGTCGGAACGAGTTCAATAGTCTGCGTACACGTTGCGAATGTACATGGCATCTATTCTTACGTCCATAGAGGTGCCAGCAGTGCTTCAGATAGCGAGGAGCGACCAACTGTCTGACTCGGTTATCATACATACAGGTTACAAGATGCGGCGAATTATTCGAATGGGTTGCCGATATAGCGCTTTGTTTTCTGATGGTGTTACGATAAGACTGAGGTCTAAGTTCTGCACCTATCTTTTTGACTTGGATGACAAATTGAAGATCCATAATTATTAGGGTACCGTACCCAGAGGGTAACCAACGGAACCCTATTACTAAGCCTCCGCTGTCCGTCCGTCCGTCTGTCAGCGGGCTGTATCTCCAGAACCGTTATAGGTAGATAGTTGAAATTTTCACAAATTGTCTTTCTATTGCCGCTATAACAACAAATAATAAACATTAATGTTTATGGTAGTAGGGCAGCTTTTTTTGGGTGATATTGCACTTCCTAAATTAAGAATTTTTCTTTCGTTTTACATGAGATATGGAATAATTAATGCACAAAATCAAAAACATACTTTACGATCGTGCAAATTGAATCGATCTGCTGAGATCCCGAGACGATATTTGATGAAATTGATACCTACCATGTTTAATTTTGATGACATTAAGAGATTTTATGTGAGCATACTATTAAATATTTTATTTTAAAACACTAAAAGCTCACCTTTAAAACATTGAGCTGACGCAGAACATGCGACAAAACAGCACAACACGAATAAACAGTTTGCACAAACTTCGCTACAACTTTGATTAATGAATTCGAAATATTTCGCACGGATTTATGCGGTGCAGTGCTGTTTCCTGCGAATTTTACTTTTTTTTTGCTTGGATGCGAGTCAAAATTAGGTTCTAGCTGTTTTTCTTAGCGATTTATTTCGGTGAAGTGCTTCGTTCGAGTTTCTGTACAAAGTTTTATCGCCATTCAAGTTCCTAAACTGTTGTTTTCGTGTCAACTTGACAACAATAGTCGTTGGTTTCTCGGTAATTTTTTGAAAGCTGACGAAAAAAAGGTAATTACGGTAAAAAGTGGTGAAACAATCGTTGTATTTGTGCGAGTGTCGAGTCGGGTACAGTAATTTGTCGTGTAAAGTGGGACAGGGCGCTCAAGCGCTGGGCGATTCGAGCGGTGGCGTGGCGAGCGTTCGATCGCGGGGACGCGCTGAGGTCGTTCACCCCGCACGCTCGGACCCGACGGCCACGTTGCCGGTTGCACTGCATTTTAAACTCGCTTCATTACTTTCCGATCTGTTAGGCCATTTAACTTCTAGCAGATCAATAATGCTATTGTTATCATTATCACCTCGACTCGACACCCACTTGACTATTGTAGTAAAGTAGGTATGTATTTGATAAAGCGCTTGTGTAAGGCATGTTACGAGCGAATTATCATATTAACGACCTTTGTAGTCGGTTCCACCTATATTTTAGCGCGTAGCCAGCAGAAACACGACGTATAAAGTATGATTAAAATAGCCATCTATTTTAAAATGTGTGCAAAATATCATATATTTTTAGCTTGAAAAACGAACCTGTGAAAAACTGGAAACTTGATAAAATTAAAATTCTGTGCAAAAGGTAGGTGTACACGAGCGAACGCAGGCGACTTTGATAAACTATTCAAGCGTAACTTTCAACTGTACAAATACGTTTTACGCGTGTCACATTCACGTAATAAGCTGTGATAAAAAACATTTGCTAACGATTTTTCCTCATGGTTTATTTGCACGTGGATCCAATTATTGCGGAGGATTGAATTGTAAGGCTGGCTAGTACAAGCGTTAAGCAGATATGAAAATGGATATTTACGTAAATACGGCCTACGGAGACACGTGATTGGAGGGAGAGGAGACGGCTAAATATTCACGTGGATGAATCTGAAAGTTAATGCGATAAGACGCAATACTTCTGTAGCAAAATAAGAAGCGTGTGAGACTGTTCAATAAAATTATTACTATACCGTCTCAAATTACAGAGCATTATAACTTATAACATGACAAAGCAAACCGCCCCAAAAACCCGCCACTGTTTAGAAATTCGATCAATTCCCACCCTTTCTATTACAAACACAGAAACAGCACATTTAATACATAAAGGCTCCACAGAGCCATTGATTCTGTAAACAATAGGTAATAATGAAAAGCGGGTCAGAGTCAGACAGGTGGGCGAGGGGGTGATCTTCCCCATCGATTCGTTGAAGAACGCACGTGTACTCTGCGCCCTATTTCAAGTTACTGTTCGACTTCCGATTACTTGAATGAACTGACGCTATGTATGTTTGAATTGAAGTCACGTTTGTGTTGGATGTTTAATGAACATTATTTATTTTATTTAAACAGTATTCAATTGTACGCTCTATTGAATTAATTGTACCTTATAAAGTTATAATATAGTGCCGTGTTACGTTGTAGTATAATATAACACAACAAACGCACTGCCCGGTTTCTGAGTTTTCTATGAGTCGTTTATCAGCCCGTTAACGGTATTTGTCATAACGCTATAGGTTGGTTAGTGGTTAACGAAAAGATAAACCACCGATAAAGCACCTCAAAAACCGGGCATTAGTCATTGTCACAAGTCTAATCAAAATTCTCGCTACGTAAATATTGAATAGCAGAATCAATAGCCCGAACATTGAAATGAGTTTTTGGCTAGTAACAACACCTGCCAATATTCGATCCGTACGAAAATAACACTCGATATACCTAGCTAGTTAAATAACGTGTCCAATTTTACGCAATCAATGAGTCAATTGGAAATACGTACGTACGTGCCTATCGATGGCCGTTGGCCCCGTTCGAAAGGCTTTGTGATGGCGTAAAAGTTTTTTACTTTTTCGAGATACGCGCGAGAAAGCAGCCGACCTGTTATTAAGGGTCCACTAAAGGAGAGATGAATGGTCCGGAAGTGGGACGTGCAAAAAATCTATCAATAGAAACTGTTAATCGATTTTAAACCGCTAACACTTTTTCGCTTGGTTTGCTATGCGTTTTTTGACACGGTCTTTGGTTAATGATCAGTAAATTTGATACCAACATCAACTAATGATTTATGGGCTTATGGCCGTGTGCATGGCTCGATGGAAAGTTTATACCATAACGAAAAAATTACAAGAAAAACAGAAACAAAATTAACAGTCGAGCAAAAATAGAAATAATTCTTCATACACTAAACTAAAATTACCATTTAAAACGTCAAAATAATAATGCAAAACGGAACTCGAAAAAAAAAAGACCAAAAAGCAACATTTATATTCCGCATCCGTATTCTGTATACGTAGATACAGCCGCAGCGGAGCTGACACGGTCTCGTGCGTTTTTTTTTCCGTGCCGTGTTGCGGCCAAACAAAACGAAGCCAGTGAATCCGGTGATTCCGTCCGCACGTTGCACCGCACAAAGGAGGCACTAGGCAACGCTCCACCATTGTTTGAAATTGACCAATTTTTTGTATCGCCGATTAGAGATAAATTCTGTGCTTCTGTGTTCTGTCTAATGGCACAATAAATTCGTGGCTAACAATTGCGTTGTATATTGTTGTACTGTAGGATAAATAGAGGCGTCCCTTTGTTTAATCCATAAGAGGAGAGATACGCTACTAGAGTTACTATCAAACGTTTATAGTGGAAAACATTAGCATAAACACATACAGCTGAATAATCGAATAATTTTCAGCAGGCCTTAACCGCTAGCAAGGTGATTACTACTATGTTAATAGCCTCGATGCAACGCCCATCTTTCTAATCAATAAAATGGATATCTATCGATAAAATGCTTTTAGACCTCGTTAAACCACAATGACCGCGATATTTTCACAATTTACACTTCTACAGCACATTAAAGTCTATTTCTAAGTCTATTTATACAGAATATTAGCCATAAACGACACAATACCTTCGAAGTGGTCCTGTTCTGCTAGTCGTACGAGCTTTTTGCACTAATTGCCAATGTTTACTACATAAAAGGCGTTGTAATGACATGCCTGAGAATCTTTGTCTTCATGTATAATTCTCACGTTTGTTATAGATCGCAGCATGAAGCAAATTTAAGTGTACCGATACGGTTACAGTTACACATAAATGTTAATCTTGTTATGTTCGGTGTAAGGTTCCAAATTGGACGCTAATGAATTTTCAGCCGCACGAAAATGTGCGTGTTAGCAGAATTCGTTGGAAACGTATTTTTAAAGGGGTATACTGTTACAGAAACGGCTACGCAGACATGAATGCTGGCTCAGCTTATGGCGGGCGTAAACAGTTATGGCCCTATCGGTTGCAAGGCCGGTTTTAGGGCGTCCGTACACGTTCAATCTTATGGCCGTGGCGTCACATCAATATTATGTTATTGCACCCGTGGGTGCGATCTAGTTTGGACGCAGCGCTGCTCGTAAAAAGAGTAACTGTCTTTGTTTCTATGCAGCCGAATGGAAAGTTTTAGACAAACTGCGTGGTGTTTGCACAGTTGTGAAATGGCTAGAACGAGTCAACACTGATAAATGAATACTGTGAAGCAATATCATGCGTCACATTTCCAAACAATCAATAACTGCAGCCGATTAAATTTTAACCGAACGAACTGCCGAGAAAATGTCAACCTAAATGGATTTAGATTGCTTTGAAATTGCATTGGGTCAAAGAGTAATCAGAGCCTGTTAGCTATTAAAGAGATTAATGTGAAATAGCGACATTAATTTTTCCCATTTCCAGTTATTTGCCATTTCGTACGTATTTCTGAATCCGCTGCAAACTACAAAGTTTAAAGTTTTATTGCGGAAAGCAGCCATTCACCTATTTCGTCCAACTTTACTAGCATCAGTGTAAAATGAGCGTGTGTAAGTGCCCTAAGGAGAATTTCATGCCCGCGGGCTGTATCAGCATTCCTCCCGAGCGAGCTAAGCGGAAGCGGGCGGGCTGTCTTTCAATATTATTATTGCTTGGAAACTGAGTGCGTTCGAGCCGCACTATGAATAGCTGAACGATTTGCAACGCAAGTGAAATATGGGTAAAATGTACCGCCGTTATGCGGACTGCGCGTTTTTATTGATAGTTAGCAATAATGTACGTCCGAGTTGGAAGAAATGTTCTTTTCGTTTTACATAACAATGTATTACCTCCCATTGTCACAGCGAAGCATATTTCTAACCTTTTTTGCGTGAAAGGAGAAAGGTTTTCTTTTTCAACGTGAGTAATTTGTCAAGTGTTGTGTATGGAGTGTTTTTCATGATAATAAAGACAAGTGGGCGACACGAGAAGCCTTGTAAAGGCGTTCGATCAAAGACGCTTTCTCTTTGAAAGTACGAAATAATCACTTTCTAGTTGACAACGTATTTGAGTTACACAAGTTGGTATCGCACTTTCGTAAATTGCCGTTTAAGATTACAGTATCAGGGAACAGTTTAGACGTGAATGCTGTTTAAACACTTATCGTGAATTAACTTTAGAGCCGTGCTATTTTGCCACTTGTATCCGGTCGTTCACCTATGACCTGCTTATTATCCTAATATATAAAATTCTTCCGTTACTGATTGACTGACAGGACAACGCACAGAAACTACTGGTCGTAGAAAGCTACAATTTTGCATGTAACTTACCTACACTCCGTAAGGAGGAAAAATCGGGCGCGTACAAAGTCGCGGGAAAAAGCTAGTTAATTATTAAAACTTTAAAAGTATTAACGTTGACAATGTCTACGTCAATCGTTACTGGAATTAACTAAAATATCTTTTCCAGTCTGAGAAACTTCGCCGACCCCGATTTGACGTCTGCGTTTCCGTGCAAAGGTCATGTTCACGGGCACCAGTTCGACTTCGCCCACAATATAGCGCAGGTATATCAGCAATAGCAATTATTATTTCAACTTGTTTCTCGCTATGAATTTCTTTCGCAGCTTTTTCATGTACTCAGTAGGAAGGCTTGTTTTTTATTTTTAAATATTTCGTATTCGTAGGCTAATGTGGCAACTGGCAACGATAGAACACGCTTGCCTAGAACGATATATTCAATCTTGACTACGTCTGTAGTCATTAAGTATGTAAATTGAGTGTCTGTCTACCCAGTTTACAAAAACAGACCCCGTCAGGGAACTCCATTCCTTAACCGATTTTAAACTAACACAGGCATGAGTTCTAGACAGTATTAACAATTTTCCAAGCCATATTTTACACAATAATTTCGCAAAACAATGCAATTACTACAACACGTAGGTTCTGCAGACGGCCGGCGTCTACGCTCCTTCCATTCATCACTCGCTTGTATCAACATTGTATCAGGGGTTCATAGTCCGTGATCTCATTTCATGCACACACACAACTTGCATAATGTTGTGACACACACATAGACGTATAAATCACGTGGTGTTAGTGGCGTGAATTATTATACAAGGCGCATTTATCAGTGGGTGTGTGTGAGTGAGTGAACTTGTGTGGAAGATCAAAGAAGGCTAGCAATGTACTTGCAGATTGTGATGTTGGTTTTTATTGGAGTGCGAAGTGTGAATAAAAGGCACGCTCGATGGCTTCAATGATAAACACTTGATTGCTAGCTGCATATTTCCTTATTAATGCACTAACTATAAATCTCTTAGATGGTGTATCTACTACGAAACGTAAGATAACAGTTAGAACCGTGTTTATCGCTGATTTGTTTCTTTAATTTCATCACTAAAAAGTTGAAAAGCCAACCCAGTTTGAAACCATTCAAAAAAACCATCATTACAGAATCGAAAGGTCGAACGAAAAAATCGCATCACACAGAAACAAGCTAACTAGACAACAGCTATATGCATATGTCTATAAGTACTTTGGGTTCTTGTTATTTAAATATCATTATCACTCCAACACCACCCCACTTCTACCTCTAATACAGCACTCGCATACTTATATCATGTGATACTTTCCTAGTACCACACAAAAACAAATGCTGAGTGCAAAAATCGCATTAGGACAACATAGAGTCACCACCAAAATAGACCACAACCACTATTCTCTAAGTAATTTCCAGTGCTTCTTTCACCCTAGATCTAACCCAGTTCTACCCCTAATAAAACACCCGCATACATTCATATATTCCTAGTACATATAACAAGCGCTGAGTGCAAAGATCGCATTGGAGGCACCGGCGCCGCCAGGGGGCGCGGGGTACGGGTCAACGCACAGGTCACGCAAACACCCAGTCTAAGAAACAAGATGAAAGTACTGCAACACGCTGGGAATGTACGCTCGTTAATTTTTACTACTATTGTAAGGGTTTGTGTGAATAGTATGAAGGTTGACGACGGCTGTTAGTTAATGGTGGAGCCCAGTCAACGACGATATTTTTTTAAGTGACAATATTGCAGATATTTAGGTAATCGTTGGATTTGATTATCCTCCAGCTCTTATTTTGGTTCTATTAACTTCAAAAAGAACTAAAAGATATAGAGAAATTTTTATCGTCAAAATTGATATAATGTTTCGTGTTTTTTTTTATTAACTTGATGATAAGACATCAAAAATACAAGCCAAAAATAAGATGTATTGTCATTATCTCCGAAACCAACTGCACCTGATCAAACTCCGACGCAAAAGCGACATAAAATTGACCATTTTTTTTTTTCAAAAAAATCATCTTAATCGCATTTTAAAACCGTCTGACGTACGGGAAATGACTAATAACTTAATGACAGCCAATGGTGTCGCAACAACTTGCCTGCTGTCTTGCGGTACCGTCGGCCTGTCGAATTCGACCAATGGTGTGCGTCCACGGTCGCCGAGTGCGTTCTAGCGGTTGCTAGGCGAGTCTGTTCACTGGTACGAGAAAGCAAATGAAAGCGGATCGCTTTCCAGCTACGTTTGTTTGTGATATAGCGGCGGTAGCTTGTTGGTGGTCCGTTGTAAAAGGTAGCAAAGTAATTTGTGTACTCAGCACTTGTTTGTGCTGTGCACATGCAAGTATGTTACTATATACGACATTGAAATGCGATAATCTGATTTCATTATTTTGCTGTCGACATGCTATTTCTATTACAATTTTATCTTTCAAGTACTTAACCTACACCTGGCGAAAATGACGTCACATTTCTTCGAAAACTACATTAGGATTAAGGAAAACAAACATTATAACGCCCCTCACGCTTCCGACTAACAGGTCATCACTATTCAGTGTTCAGTGTTTAATGTTTAATGGCTTACAGGCACACGTGGCTACGACTACCAAAGACAGCGACGCCGCTTGGGATTTTCCTAATTCCCATTACAAAAACACGATCAGTAACAGAGATCATTAATTCATCTTATACAGCGTCGCTTTTGTGTTACGAAAAACGCTTGTAAATTATATGTAAAGCCTTTATTTGCATCGGTATTACTTACAGTAATCCTACGTTTATTAATGGTGTTCTGAAAATGTATGTGTATTTCGTAATGTCACTTTAAACAATGATTATGAAACTAGTTTTCGATTGACGTCAATGGTTCAAGCACAACCTGTAGAAAGTACAATACACACGTGGATGTGATACATTTAAAAAAAACTAATGTATTATCTGGCAGAGCAAATGTATATTACTTACATTATGCATAATTCATGAGGCGATCGATTGCTTAGAATATTAATTTATTCATGTTTTGTTTCTTTTACTTAGAAATCCGGTATTTATGCTCTCTCCATGATAAGGGGAGTAAAAACTGTTAGCTCCTCCCTAGTTACTCGGTAACGACCCGTTACGCTACAATTATACTAAAAAGCGTACCGGAATAGGATATTAATTTAATAAATAGTCGCTCTCGAGTTCACAAAACCCGGAAATGCGGGAAGCTTTTAATGCAAGTAAAATGTAAGAAAGACGCGAGCGTCCTCGTAACACGGTTTTCCGTTCAAATATTCGCGTCTTCAACAAAAGCCACTTCAAATAACCCCGAAATATTCCATTCAACGTGCTACCTCTGCCTGTAAGCTGGGTCAGTTTCAGCATAATCTCATCGCAAAGGTAAACGGCCCCACCGAGCTCTCGGCACGGCGAATTATTTTACATATTCCAATCTGAAGTGTCCCGTGCACAGGCGACGCGTAGCCGTGTTCAATCGTAAGGAAAGCCGGCGCAAACGACCGCCAATTGGACTCGTTCGCGTTTTAGGATTATGTCAAAATTTAAACCCCATTAGCGAGGGCCTTTTCCCATTCAAGCATTACTCCGACTACTGAAACGTTAGCTTTGAGCATTACAACGAATTTCGTGCAGGGCACGTGAATTGCGATACGAGTGTGCCGACACTGTAATTGCCAATTTCTCTGCCTGTACCATAAAAATCGGGTGAATTTATGACTGAACGTAACAATTTTGTAGTTTGAGTCGATGTAAAAGTCACGGATTGTTTCAGGGCAACATTTTATGCAATGATAAATTCTCAGACTGGTTGTCGCCAGCGTACATTTGCAACGGCAAGACGTAACCAATGTTGCTGAGCTCGTAAACTGGGTTTATCCGAGGCGACCGTCGGAATACACAATGCGGACACACCTCGTGGCCAGAAATCGTTCGGACAAACATCTGCCTACGTAATGGTCAATATGTAAAGAGAATATAAGCACGCGCTTAGCACGAAGTCGAGATAATTAAGTTAGCACCGTTCTGTTACAAGCTGACTCAACGTCGGTGACTGGAATTGATAATCAGGGATGTATCGGGAGCAGATTGTATGGACGGACGTTCGCAATTAAGGACCAGTTAGGAAAACGAACCGGAGCGTAAATTAACGTGCGTCAAAGAAAACTCTTTGATCCTTGTGAATACCAAATGTTCGTTCAATCAGTTAATAGAGGTGATTTGTAAGAGCTGGCCCAACGTTTGGATAATTTATGATCGCTATGTTGGCTGACTCCCTTAAAGTTTTTTGTCGTTGGAGAGATTGACAAATGTGTATAATTTATGGAATTTATGAACGTGCATACAAGACCTCAAGCTGTGAACCGCTGAATTTATTAGTTGTGGCTTGTAAATTAGGATGACGAATGTTCATACGGTGTTGGAAGCTCTGTCCGAGCGTGTTCCTGCGTGCAGTCACCGGCGTAAAAAGGCCATGACATTAAAATGATAATTAGTCTGATTCTCCTTGTGGAAACTGGTTATGGCAGATATTTTTAATCAGAAAGAGTCTAATCTGTCTGATGAACGTGATTGGAGTAGTTTACTACGATAACAGACAGGTACATCCGTACGTACATTCCACGACAATTTCTCAGAAGTTACGTGCACGAAGATAACAATGGATAAGAGTCGGCTGAATATTATAACCAACGCCTTTTAATGGGCACGCTTCCATTTTGCGTAAGCTACGAACTGTCGAAAATATCGGTCGTAGGTTCAAAATGGATTTAAAATAGTATTCATTCATATCCATTGTGTCAGATTTAATAAACACGAAATCCAATTATACGGCATGCGTTGCACAAATATTCATTGAGTTTTTTCCTTGAAGCGAACCGGCGAGCGGACAGGAAAACATCAACATACGGTGGTAAAACTTCCTCTAGTACTAGTCAGTTTGCCAACATCCGTCGAGAGTATTATGAGTTACATATTATTATTGTTCGGGTAACGACCTTACAAGTAGCAGGTATTACACCTGTAGGGGAAGATAAAGCGGGTTGGGAACTGTTTAGACAAGTTTTTTTAGACAAGCAGAATTAACAAGGTGAGAAGAACCTATGATCGTACTGTGAATTAAATCAGTAGACTTCAATCACAGCTCTTTTTCATAAAATCTATTTCTCTGTGGAATGCGCTTTCTCAGGAAATCTGGATGGCAACCAACCGATTAACCTTTAAAGTTAATATTCGAGAACAAATTCGTAAGAAGTTGGCTGTAGTATCGTCACAGGCGCTCATTTTTTACTCATTATTTGTTTGCAATAATAGGGAAAATGCATGCGATTTTTTTATTTGCAAAATGAAATGCAATAAGCATTTCATTTTGCAAACAATCATGAAATTATTTTTTAAATACCTTCATCAGCGATGAAGTTATAAAGCTTCAAAGATTACAATTAGAAAGAAAAGTCCGATGTAAACTTTGACGTCATCGTCTATGACGCCTATACAGCTGCCATAGAAAACAGCGTTTTCGCGAGAGGGACAGTTATATTTGTTTAAAATAATTATATCTCCTTCGTTTTTCGAGTAATTTTGATTCTATTTTCACCGTTAATATTATATTTTTGTATATTTTCAGATAAACTGTATAGATGATAAATATGTTTTTCATGCATATTCCCTATTGTTAAAGTATATTTGTGTATTATTTTATTTTAATTTGAGTATACTGGTAATAAATAAATACTGGTATTCAGCTGAATCCGGTTTGACTGGAAGCCGACCCCAATATACATAGTTGGGAAAAGGCAGGCAGATGTTGATGATGAGTTTATTTTAATTTGAGTATATTTTATTGTATGTATAGTTAGTTACAGCTTCAGTCATTCGCTTACTACTTACTGAGGCGTCTTGATATGCTCGACTAAACTTTTTGACTCTCATTTTGGCAGTCTTTGGCCTACCTATAGTGCTCAAAATCAAATGACGACATAAAGTTTTGAATGTCCTCAAGAGATATCTCTCAAAGCTTATATTTTCTCGTTTTGATACATCCACGTGTCGCAGATGGTTTCTAAGAAATACCTCTAATTATAATGCTAATAGCTATGCCAGTTATTATCTCCAGTGTCTGTATATTTATAAGAGCTTGTCTGCTAAACGACGTAAAAAGATTTTCTGAGGAGAATCCGTCGCAGTTTTTGCTTCTAAGGAAAATTCGCTCTAGTTGGAAAATCTTTCGTAAAGGAAGATTTCGAAGAAATGTAATTAAGAAGCTTTTAGAAATAGGCGTGCCTATTTTCTGTGTAATACTTACTTATTTTATGTTGTGTTGCTATGTTACAGATAAACTCTTTACCTCTTAGATTAGTTCGTTTAAATTAGAAACGCTTGTTTATTTTCCTGGATTGAGTAGGTAAATATGAAATATATTCGAGGAATTTACTAATAATTATTATTTATACTGCCTGCCGCTAACATGATTTATAACTATTTCAATACACATTCGTGACGCATTTCAGCGTTCGTTATCAAAATGGTTAGTCACACGGTTCTTGTTATCAAACGACAGGTAATTTCAGTTCGTACAATCGGCCAGCGACGCCAACGGCCATGTTTGACACATGATCAACGTTTAGAAAGTCCGGCCTGAGTGTCTGACACGTTTTGATCGACATGCGATAGCAAACTGCGAAGTTGAAACAAAGGTTTATTGATTTGTGTTGACAGGCTAAAAACAGTGAATGATAATATGTGTGAAAGTTGGACTGCTTGACCTGTTCAAGAAGAGTCGGGGCTTGAACATAATTTGGTGCAGCATGGTAAGAACCATACTCCTAATTTAGTTACCAGTCTTTATTTTGAAATCTATACTTATTTATAACGCTGAAAAGTTTGTTTGTTTGGCTGTATGAACGCGCTAATCTCAGAAACTACAGATTCAAATTGAACAATTCTTTAAGTGTTGGATAGCCCAAAAATAGCATATAGGACAGGATAGGCTACAGGGTATATAATATCAGGCTACAACCAATAGGAGAGGAGCTTTAATTAAAAATGTGACGCAGATAAAGTTGCGCGGGTCAGCTAGTGACCTACAACTTCGGGCTTGGATCGACATTTATTCACAAAATACGACACGAAACAAACGCTATTATAGAACGTACTGGACAGCATAATGTCATATGTTTAAACTTTAATTTACTAAGCCTTAGCAACTCCAGTCAAAAGAAAAACCTCAAGGAAAAACAACAATGAATCAGTTATTTATTTTCCTGAACAGCCAGTGAGTCAATGAAGAGAGAGTAGCCTACTGTGATTCATTGTACACCGACATAACGACCACTTCTGTTGCTACTTAGGTCCTTTATCTCTGAGATTGAATGTACTTAGTTACTATAGTACCTAGAGTCCAATACTAAAGCCTTGAGTGCCTAAAGGTGCGCAGTTTTAGTCACTGACTCAGTTTTAATTACCTAACTAGGCTTATAAACATTGAATTCCATTAATCATGCTAGATAAAGTGCCTGTCTGTTTCACAATACCTAGGATAGGCTGATATTTATAGCCTATAACATTATTGTACTGTCTGTGGTTGGTTAAAAAGGTTTGAAGAAGACCAAATAAACGATTGTGTTGTGTGAATTTTTTGCCCAGAAAACAGGTGACTATTGAGAATCGAAGTATTGATGAAAGCTGAAAAAGACATGCTGTAACGACCACCAATAAAATGGGGCCAGAAGGATGATTAACTATTTTTATGACCCTGCCATAAATAACAGGGAATTATCAGAAGTAGGCCTGAGCGTTTTACAAATAAAATGCATGTAAACATCAGCAAAAAAGACTCGCCCTCACAAGAAGCATTGCATCTACTTCAAAAAGCATAAATGCTGCACTAAGTGGTAGAAAATGTTGCATATTTTTTTCTATAATATAAATGTGGGTAGGCAACGTCACAACCACGATGGTATCATCAAGAGAACTCTCATTTACATGCGTTCCCGCCCGTCGCCGGGACACGGTCATTCACTTTGCAACGGCAAGCTCCGCAGTGTAATTAATAAAATATTAACCAGTAGTACAACATGAAATGGCGATTTTATATTTAAGCAGGTGTTTATTATCCTCATGGATTAGCAGCTTATGCCTCTCTAGCTAGACATTAATTAAATTTCCAGATTTAATAAAATAGTCACTTACTGTTAATTTGATGTCAGCCATTAATTTTAAAGAACGAATGGCAGCAAAATTGATTTATTTGTAAACAGAATTAATATCTGGCATATTTAATTAAAATTGGAATAGTTTATAACCGATACTGTCCAAAAATTGGTTGCCTATTCTTTGAAATTAATGCGTTCTGTCTGACGTATTTGCGAATAACTGTTTATGCACAAAAAAGTTGGCTGTTAGCTACCGGCTGTCGCGTGGTTACTATGCCAAACCATAAAACGATGCTAATTGCATTTATAATTTATTAAAACATTGCCAAAAACATGTAAAGGTCAACACTTTTCAGTTTGACGCATCGCAGGCCTATCAATCGATTTGCTTTACGACGCGTAGCGAAAGTCCCGTTAGTCGGGACTTTTTGTTCCGACTCGCACTACTGTATTCTCTTTGTGCTGTGTCAGTGAACCACAGCTATATACTATTTCGCTAGAGTTAGTTCGTATGTCAATCGGCATGACCTCGTTTCAAATACACATGTATGTGTGTTGCCATTTGCTTCAAAAGTATTTACTGCCAAAGAACGGAAAAACCCACAGCAAAGATATGGTTTCACAGAGAAACAATTTGATACTCATTATTATGGAAAAAAGTCGTTGTAAAAGTATTAAAACAAAGTGAAAGCTAATTAAAACTTGTAAATTCTTTTTAACAAGAACATAAATTGTGGTGTACTTTTTTGTTATTTAATTTAGATTTTATACTTGTTTGTTTTTTAAAATAATGATCATGCTTGAGGAAGTTTCTCTTGACTGAAACTTCCATCAGAATCACGAAGAAAGTCTGAAAAGTATTAGAAAGAACAAGTTAATACTTACACTTACATTTGGATATTTTTTAATTACAATAAAGATAACTAAAAATAACTCTTGTATTTATTAATAAATCTGAAGAAAACATTATGCATCCTATTAACTTTGCCGTTGAAATGGCGAAGTTTTAGGCGAACTTAATTTGATGTAGTCTTGGCAGCGATACAAATAAGGAGAAGCTAAGTTACAGATCGACCTTTAAACAGTACAATGGTGTGGTGAACTGATGACGTAGGTCATTTCAATAAAAGTAAGTAGGCATACAAAAGGTCGATCTCCACAGATTGTTAAACAAGTGATCAACGTTTGCAGCGGCATACTCCCACATACTATTTTATTAGTGAGAATGAAAGAATACTTGTTAATTTGTTATACAGGAAATAGGAAATATAGTTTTAGAGAAGCCACGGTCTCGCTTTAGAATGACTAGCTGAGCCGAGCCACTTCGTCTGCGTCAGATTTTTCATGAATGCTCCGCTCCTATTGTTCGTAGCGTGATTTTATATAGCCTTCAAGCCTTCATCGACAAATGGGCTATCAAATATCCAAAACTAAAATAATTTGTCATTTCAAACCAGCACTTCCTGAGATTAGCGTGTTTAACCAAACAAACAAACTCTTCAGTTCAGCTTTATAATTTTAGTATAGATTAATCTCCTATGCAACGCAAATGAATAGTAATTAAACAGTAATATATGCGCTCTCATTAAGTAATTATTATCAGAGCTGTAACCCTTAGGGAATCAGCCTGATTAGAGATATGCAATAAACATTACCGAAGCCAACATGTGGCTTCTATATCTGTATAATTTATTTAAATCATGTTTATAATTACCTTTTAATTGACGGCATTATTATGCAGTGCAGTAATGCTATACGTGTATGACTTGAAGTCATACATATATGATCGTATCTATCGTGTATGAATAAATATTTTTATGTCAAGGTAATTGGTCTGCGATGTTACATCGCTTACCACTTAACGCTCTATTACTAACTAGGTAGCTATTGTAGAGCATATAGTGTCTTTAGAGGTTTAAGAACTTAATGGCAAAATATAAAGACTAAATCGTTTGTAAAAAGAGACTAGAATAGAATATTCAGGCGGCCGCAAAACAATCACGACGTCAATATTGTTAAGAGGGAAAGTTTGTAAGTTTTTTTTGTAGGAAGTAATCTCTGGAACTACTGAATTGACTTTGAAATTTTACCAGTAGAAATTTACATTATTCCTGTGTGACAAAGGAGTGTTTGGAAAATGTTATTGTGATTAATAATGTTTAAAAAGGTTTGACACCCAGGAAAGTAGGTACGGGATCGCTAGTGTAACATAAAATTTATTAATTTTAATATCAATAAATCCTATTTAAGCACGAATACGACGGTTAATTAAGGATATCGGCCCCGGCGTGCTTCGACCACATCATCGCTTAAAAACAGGTGAGATAGTGGTCAAACGCGCTTATCAATAGTAAAATAAGAAAAGTTATAAGTTAAGAACTACATCCTAGTTGGTGTTTAACTGCACTTAGATGAATCTCTTGTATAACCATGAAGCTACTGTATACCAATGAGTCATTGAACGTAATTTTCTACGTGTTTGCAGACCAACTTCTGCTGAGTTTAATAGAACGGATTCCGATATCGCTGTTCGAGATCACTAATATAACTTTTCGATATGAAAATTATATGCATCAGTTTCGTCTAGATAGGTTGGTCTGAGTTGAGAAACTTAAACACAAATACTAAAAGAAATAAAACTCGTTTAGCACTAGATACATGAACAATTTTATGCACCTACATATAAGAAAGAAAACATCATATTTGACTTAACATTTAAGTCTATTTTTGGTGTACAATAAAGTATATATTTTATGTAAGTATGTATCTTATACAAATAGTCCCTACAGAAAGGCGTATAGGAAAAATAAAGTATTTTAGGAATATAGATGTTGGGATACAATAAAAGTAGAAAATAAATGGGGATGTTATCTTCAAGGTAGGCACGTGTAGCATCAATAATACGTCACCGCCCGAAGGACGTGAACACGAATTTACCTGACAACCCACACACACACACACCCTCTATTTACTCACACACACATACTCGTTACAAATTGAGACGCTTTCGCGATATTTCACTCTGTAATTTACAACACATCATATTAGATGAACGGCTTTTCAGTATTTGAAATCCGATTATGTGATTTGGGAATCCAAGAGGTTTGGAATAACTTGTACATTCGTGTCGTGATATACAAGCCGATCGTCCTTCGGATATAAATCATTTGAGTAACTCCGCAAGGGACTTGGTAAAAGTATTTTTTTCCAATATGATATCAGATACGAGTAATATTTTATTACAAACTAGAGACCACCCGTTGTGGGAAGCAAGATAACAAACCCAAACCTTTCATGATTTCTTTGGCAAACATTAACGACAGATAAAAACAGCTACCATTAAATCTCGCCTGTCATTATAATTTTCTTTAGAAAACAAGCCTGGAACTGAAAATGTAGACTACATTTTCAGTTCCAGGCTTGAAAGAAAACAACTCGGAGCTATATTTTTTTTAATTACGAAAAATGTAGGTCAGCTACATTAACAGAATCCAAACTATCCTACGTACATTCCGGTGTGCGAATGACAAAACGTGCAAAAAGTTTGCAAAGAGCCGCAAAACAACGCAATTTTGTAACACCTAAGCGCGTAAATCACACAGCCTGTAGACCGGGGGACCGCGCGAAACTTTACTGGAGTTTTTAATTGATTCGCTCAGTTATTACATCCAGTTTGAAACTGGGAGTTGGCCCACAGTGCCGTCGTCTTGCCTTCGTATGTACAGCTTGATATTATTTATTCCACGGAGTTTTTGTGATTTGGTTATTTGCTCCGAATGCGATTCATATGGAATCGTTGCGATAAATTGGTTTTGGTTAGTCAAAACTGAACTTTTGCAATTTGCTGAAACTGTTATCAAACTAACCGTAACTACACTGTATACTTCCTTGTTTGCTTTATCGTTCGGTATTTTGGGAACTGTGAATACATTTCAGCGAATTTCAGTCACTTCGACTGTGACCTGACAAAACAGTTTCCTGAAACTCTAAACCGAACCAATACAGTCTTTGTTTCCCAAGTACTTAAGGAGCCGTCTAATAAATATGAACTAATCAAAAATGTAGATAAGGAATAAATTGGAAATGCGGAAACATTTACAATGAGAGCGCCGCAGGAAAACAAATTAATTTTCGGAATAAGGAAAGCCCAAGTTCCCTGTTCCGTTAAATGTAATTCCGCTTTGAAACGGGCGTCGAAAGCTTCTTGTTTAGACGTCAAAAATCAAACGATTCCGCAAACGCTCCGAATTATTTCTCGCAATTTCGTGCCGAGTAAATCAAAATCAAACGGTAATTTATGTGACTGCCTAGAAATGAACGCGTCATCTGCGTTCGTAATGGAAATTAATTCAGTCGGCATAAAGTTTAAATTCCAATATTGAATGTTATCGTGGGTAGGTAGACAGCCCTGAGTATTTTCCTGTTTATCACATTTCTGTGTTACAAAGGGCCCTTAGTAACACGACACCTTGTGAATCGAGGCGTAAGGACGCGACACATCCCACCCAGCACCCTACGTGTTACTATATTATACTATAAGGGTCTACGCTCCAATAAAACTGCCGTGAATATCGGAGGTTTGCTCAAAAGGAAAGCGTGGTTATTTTTTATGGGCTCGTAAATGATTCCAAGTGGCTTTGTTCGCTGTTTGGACAAGATTTAGAAGTTTGAAGCTGTAGAAACTCTCGCTACTACTAGCTAGGTACGGTAGAAGTGGTCGGGTGTTTCTCTATGTCAATGGTACACTTGCGGAGGCTTCAATTGAATGATACTTACTTAGTAGCACAGTCAGTTGAAAGTCAAATAACCGAGGCGCGCTAGAATGAGTCAACGAGGCGGCACGTGCGATAAAAAGTGACATTCTAAAAACATGCTGTAAGCGAGTTTTTTCGTATTTTTTAAGTAGTTATCTTTCACTACGAAAGCAAGACGGACACAGTGTAGAAAAAACAAAAAAATTAATTGGGGACGCAAAAATGGGTAATTTATTCAACTTTAACTATACTATCTCACCACTAACACCTAAACACTCGTGGTGAAGAGAGAGCTTGAAGTGAACGTTCATTTAGTTAGATAGTGAGGAATTGACAGCTCACTCCACCTTAATTTTCAGCGTGAGATTATAACAGCATAGTACTAGAGGTAAATTACCATCTTATCAAAAATTATTACCTACAAAACACTCACGATATCCTGAACAGAGAGAATAATTCACGCAAAACTCAACTCAAATCGACAATGTTCTCAATTACGCGGAATCGCGAACAAAACCGATTTTCCACGAACGACCTATTTCCCTGGTCATTTACACATAGTGCGTCATTAGAATTAGACGAGAGCCGATATGAAGCCTTTTACATACAAAATCCAACGTCCGATTAATGGTTTTAGTGTTCGCAGTATAATTCTATTCAAACTAAATTGGATTGGATTAGGTTTTGTTCAAATGTGAAGTTTGACGGGGCTTTCATTGCGGAATAATTTGCGGAGGAACTGTATTTTAATCCTAATACATATGAATATATTTATTTTTCGTTACTGACAGACAAGGCATAACCGAAACTACTGATCGTAGAAAGCTCTTTAGCATGTGTATGGGAGCACTAAGAGAGGATTTCTCGAAATTCCTACGGGAACGGGGAAAATAGAATATGCGCGTACGAAGTCGCAGACAAAATATTTCATAAATATGATATTTTCAGGAAGACTTGAATAAAAACAAACCTGAAAACTTCAAAAGGAAAGTTACTTTTTAAGTTATAAAGAACACGTGTTTGAGGTGTGCAACCAAAAAAAAATAATAAATAAGAACAATGATTTTGACTGGCAAATGTCATGTCACCACATAAAAAAGAAAGCCTATGAAAAATTGTTCAAAAGCCACACCCAAAACGTTTCACGTCAATTTGAACTAATAGCATCAAACGATTACAACCAATCAACACGCTGATAAAGTTATCAACGAAAAAAAACTAAGCCAGTGTAGAACGACCATTAGATTAATCGATGAAAAGTCACACATGTGTGTCATATCGATACTCTGACTCGATAACAATAAAGTTTCCAATTCCTTTAGCCTTGGTACTTGCACATAACGATATTAGTGGCCATTACTCGCCAGACGACACTTGGACATAAAGCTCAGGGTGCATCGGAATTTAGACGAATCGATTTCAAGTGTTTCAAAGAACGTCTGCATAGTTTCATTGGTTTAAATGTAAACAGTGAGTTTCTGCTTTAGATGTTTCCTTTGATGGTTTATATCGCTGAAAATAATGAGTGGTAAGTATTTTTGAATTGATGACTACATTATGTGTAATGTCGCCCGCAGGCAACCATAACATTTGCCAAGGTTGCGGAATATGTTCGAAACAGTCACCGCAGCCCTGGAACGCAAAGGGGATTAGGAGGAATACGAGTCTGACACTCCCTTCTGCTTCCCATCCTTAAAAAAAAGGCAACCATAACATAAAGGTGGTTGTTTCTAGTTGGTAACTGTAAACAGCATAAAAACAGTCGCGTATGATTTCATGCTAGGTGGGTGTTATGCAATCGATGCTGTAATTCATTTGACAACAACATGGCAATCCTATGACCATGCACTTTGCAGTCAACAAATTACATAACACGAGGGTCCACAAGTCGAAGCGGTATCGTATTACTTTTGCATGGTCTACAAACTCATAAGTAGGTACATACATCTTCACAAGAGCATTTTCGTGCTGAGATGTTTGTCGAAAATATTGATATAAGGAAACAGCGACGGGTCACCCAGACGGATGATGACGCAAATATATTTACAGCAGGTCGAAATGAATGGAAAATTTTCTCATTGTAGCGACTTAAAAGCAAGTTGAACAAATACTTGTGCCGAATTAAGTGCTTAACATTTTCATTGCTTGAATATACATTGAATATAATAAGTGTGTGTGTTATTCTGTTTCCTTTGCAGGGTTCGTTCGTTGGGAAGTATCGTGAACGCGAAGTGCATTGACACCGAGGTACTAAGCTTCGAAAGTCGCAACGGTGCATGAGTAATGACAGATAGTTAACCTATTGTGAAGACCTATGGTGAAACTCGTTTGGTTAAGCCTGTACGGGATATCATTCCTTGAGGCATTAATGTGGTATTTAAATAATCTCCTCGCTCTGTCAAATATGCAGTAAAATCTACACTGACGTGTTACTAAGGGGATTTCAAATGTTTAAACGTGGGTATTTAATTAAAAGTACTCGTAATCGATTATGTTTGGAAGTCAATGCGTAATGTAATCAATGAAAAGCTGCTAATTCACTGTGGAGAATTTTTTCTGCGTTATTCAATTATTGGTTGAAAATCTGCTTTATGATTATACAGGGTCATTTAAATTAACTGGCGGAACTTCGCACACAGAACGGTTAAGCGTTTCCATATGACTATTTGAAATACTTTCATACGAAAAAACTCTGTCAAAGTCTAAAACCAAGGCTGCATTTCTCTCACGTCGCGCACAATACGTTATCAAAGTAACGAAGACCATTTTTCTTCTCACACTTGTACACCATGTAGCAACACATACACGTATGTAGCTACAGCAGTTATTAGCGAGTCGGGGAGCGTCGCAGGAGATCACGTAGCGACCGGTCGTGAGAGCCCGTCGGGCTTCGGGCTGCGGGCTCCGCTTGTTAAACTGCCGCCCGAGCCGCATCGAGATCGTAAAAATGTGCAAGCTAACGGAAAAACCTGTAACATGTGCTTTATAATGCCTCGTAAAGCTCTACTATGTGAATTATTGGGAATAAAAGGTGGATATTGTAGGCCGGTGTTCAAATGTTCTGAGAATGATCGTATTTTCCTTCTTGTATAAAATCTTGCCTATTTTCCTGGTGTTGCTAAGCAGAATTTGTGCAAAAACGACTTCTGGGAATCATATGTTATGACAGCATTATTCAAAGCTTACTCTCGTAGCGAAAGGTAAACATTAACGGTATTACTTAGCGACTTAGGTGTTTCATGTAACTCGTAATTCGGTTTAGGGAAAAGAAAACAAGTCTTGTTTTTAAGATGGGCGATGTGTTGGCAAGGGCAACCAACGGATCAACATCGGTTGCCACTTGTCTCAAAATTTCAGACATCGGAATCGACATGAAATCGTTATAAACATAAAATATTTTCTTGATACTTCTTCTGTAAAGTTTCGTCTATGAATGATATTTTAACCCTGTATACAAACCCAATAGTTCTAACAAATTGGGTCAATAATATTAACTACATAATCATGAGGGTATATTCTGTACCTAATACCAATTTGTCTGATTACGAGTACTTATGCAAAACTAAATGATAAACTTTTTAGCATAGAGTTCAATCAAATCATTTTCAATGTTATAATACGTAGTTGTATGGCAATAGTCTGTTTAGTTGTACGATAACGAGTTTTTTTTTCGACAGGGTCACGGCCATGTTTCGGCTCGATATTTGCGGATGGGACTTACACGTGTTTTGAGAATAAATTGACATTGTGGTAACGTGCAATTTTCGTCTCAGCTCCAAAGATAGATAAATTCGCATTGAATATTGAATGTCACATACAGACAACGAACGTCTAACGAAGTTTTTATAGTCATGTGAAAATTCATCATGTATAGTTTAATGCATGTATTCATACATTCAATACACACACGTATTCGCGAAACCGGGCGCCCATTCAACCGTCACAAAACGAAACTGAATGCCATTTCATCTCAAGATGCGCCGCTCGCCGCAGATCTGAGGGGTCGGCGGTGGGTGACTGTGGTGGCGGGGCGGGGGGACTCGCAAACCGCCCGGCAACTGCGCCATAACTCGGCGCACACGTACAACCAGACAATCGCAATTATTATTAACAGATATACGTTTAATGATCGTGTGTGCCGCGCACAACGGCCGATGTAAGCTCAACATCGGCTGGCGCACGCGACTATAGAGTTTACGTCACTGCGGCGTTCGTGTGATATTCGTCCGGTGCGCAGCGGTGAATGTATCGTTTCGGGGTGAGAATTTGTGGGAAGACGTCGCCGAGGTCGGCGGGCGTCGCGGGGGCCGGGGCGACGTTCTTGCGGAGTGAGTTAGCAGAGCCGATGATTTGTGGCGCGGTTAGCGTTCATCTAGCGGCCGGCGGGGCACAGGGCATAACTCATCGGAACAAAGACAGATCGGCATGTCCTGCGATATGAAAGCTATGTGTCACTCCGAGTGTGACACGAAGCGTTTGCATTTTACGATCCGGCTTGACGCGCACACCACCCGCGCAAGAGTCAACGGACGCAGGAATTCTCGAGTTGAAATTCCGCAAACAGGCTCAAAGGAGGATAAAATTAGAAATACGGAGAATTTTTGGATCTGCACGGTTTGGCCTTCCCGGCATTTTCAATGCGCTAAGAATCTTCGTTATCGAATTGGAATCAGAAGTGGGATACTGAAATTTAACAAAGTCAAAGATTTTGACAAGCTTTTAAAGTTGTTAACGTCTGGGTTTAGTTAGCGCGGCAAATTAGTAATGAGCAAAAATACCAGTTTGACGTCGAAGATAGAGTGAATTACGTGGGTGCTGACTGCGAGTATTAAAATTATTATTACTAGTCAATATTTGAATTTCGCTAACTCGTAAATTATTCGAGCACGGAATACGCAAACGATGGGCCATTGTGTTACGGCAGAGCTCAAAGAATAATACAACAGGTGTGTTCATTACTTTGCACGTCACTGTGGATTTAATAAAATATGAACACTGAATGTGGACGTGCACTTTGTAAATTAGAATGACAAGGTTTCAAACTCCGCTAAGTTAAATTCGGGACGGACTTGTGGTTGATAACAACGATGTTCAGACTTTTATCGGCTGTTTATAATTATAATGAATAATGCTTAGTTGGTTGAATTCTGTTATCTATTTATATCTTTTTACGTGAACAAAGCGCATCCACCAATCATCTGAATTTCCATAGTAGATTCACTAATTATATTTTTAACACTGGTTAGTGTTTCCTAGTTTGATAGAATTCTTTTTAAGTTTGTATTCCACCTAAATTCTTCTAACTCTTATTATAATTTAGAAACCGAACTTACTTTTACTGTATTAAGTAGTTAGCTACGTGATCTGGCAGTCCACACAGTTAACAATCTGAAACAAAAAATACATCACATTAGCCATAACATCTTGCAGGAACATTGTAACTTTGTCGATGCTAACGCTACAGAATCGCAATATTGTCAGTAAAACAACTGTAGTAGATAAAACTGGTGCTGATTTGTTAGTTTAGCAAGTTCATCAATTATACTAAAACATTGTTGTGAATTTAGAAGACTGTTTAAATAATATTAGTGATTATAATTCAGTGTGAATAAATAAGTTTTCATTAAAATTACATATGAATCGGGTTTAATTCGGGTTACCTATTTAACTGATATGATTCATCTATCATTGAACGTAAAACTAACTACTATTTCAGCAATAAAATATCTTGAAGTCTGAAGATAAAGCATGAGTATAATCTAAGTCTCCTTTGACTTTTCGTTTAAAGTTTTTACGAGTGGAACCGAAGTCGTAACCAATTTTCCCAGTTCTAGTAAAAGCTTATATAACTACGCACACACTACGGCCAGGGTTTAGTTACGCCCCCGACGCCAATATGAGAAAACATAACTAGGTTAACGCAGACACTTTAATGATAACACAACAACTATAAAACTAAGTCGTTTTTGTTTCCCCTTAGCACATTAATGGCTGATGTTATACGCGTATTGTGAACAAAGCATTTCATAATCGCGTAACAATGTTTGTGAAAGCAAAGCGTTTGATATAAAGTTAATAACGTGTTCTAATAACGGCCTAATCATAAAATGTGTAACAGGCATTGTAATTACGTGTGACAAATATAGGTATCGCAGTCTGTCGCAGTAGTGGCCCAGAGCGGGCGGGCGCCGGCGGGGGCGTACGTACGAACGAAATGGACAACGCGCATAAAAAATCAATAAAAGCCGGGCACGGCACGGCCTTCGTGGAGGTCGAGTGACGCTCACGGATCACCGGCCGGCCTCTCGCCACATTATAAAATATTGAACGACGAGATGTAACTAACTTACCAACTCGATTCTACTTCCAAAACTTTGCCAAAGAGGATTTTTCAAGTTCTCGTTTAATTTTAAAGGGATTTTAGGGGAGTGAGAAGCGGTACGCGGTAGTTTGCTTCTTCAAACTTTTGTCAAAGGACAGAAACGATTACGTTTGGGACAATTCAAGAGTTGGAATTGCAAAAGTATTTTGTGCTTCAAAGTCGATGGAAAATAAAATAAATGTCAAAGAAAATCAAATTTATGAAACAAAGGAAGATTGGTTAGCTTGCTATTCAATCATGCTTCGACAGCCAAACCACTGGAGCAGAAATTTTACCGACGCAGCTAACGCCCCGGACCAAATAGTCTACTTTTTTGCTTGATCGAGGAAAATAATATCGAGTTCTAAAATATAGAGAGCAAACACGTTCGGGTGAAAAATTTTAAAAAGGAAATTCATTTAATTAATTTCATTTCTGGCTTAGAAACCAAAAGGGAAAATGTAAGTGCTGTTAGCGACCAACTATCAAAAAGTGCAAAACACTCGTATCAACGATACGTTATCTAAGTAAATACACCGTATCAGTGCCCCTGATAACGTTGTACAATTACAACTTGGCCATAGTTCAAAGAGTTAACGCCGTTTAATTCAGTGCCAAGTATAATATTTTTAGATGGCGAGTGACAACTGAGTTTTGAAACGCATAATCCACTAAATCCGGCTCGAAGGTAAATGCTTTCGGAAATAACAAAAACTATTAAATGATCGCATTGACTGTGATATTCGGTTGCGTCAGCGCTTTGGCATGCTTTGTTCATGCGTTTGGACTGTGACGTAAATGTGGACCATGCAAGAGGCCTAGACGGTTATTTAGAAACTGTACGTAATGAACCAATGATGCATCAGTTACCTATTACGACTAACTAATTGGCAACGGTCAGGAATTGTCACCTCGGTAGCAAGTCTAGTACTCCCACCAGCGCTACGTCTTTGGTATTCGCTTTTTTATTCCGCCTAAAATACACCGTTTGAAAATATGTGAAACCCACTCAGTCCGGCTGCCTTTTGTCGTATTACGGAGTGTCAAAAATAGAGCACTTTCATCGTCTCATTAAACGTGTGAAAACGATTGGCTAACAGTTTAGGGCCACGTCCTTGTACACATTTCTCGCGAACGCATGAAAGCGTGAAATGATTTGGAAGTCGGCCACAATGGCTTGCGTTCCGTCAAAAGGAAGACAACTTGGGCCATTTGTTATTCTGACAACTGACATGTAACTAAGTGGGTTGAGGTATTGAACGGTTCACAATAACCGTTTGCGGAAACCTATACTTTCGTACGTACCTATATGTAGGCATGGCTACTATTGTTATGCATGTCTCATTTGGTAAGTTCTCTTCGATTCTCTGATGATTCTGATCAATCTGAGATTCTCTTTACGATTTCCAGACAAAATAAATTCGACAAATAAATGGCAATATCATGTATAAAAGTCATAATTATTTTTTTCTGAAATATGTTTACAAACATGTCTGATTAATATTACAAACATTAAATTAATCTATCTGCGAATAAAAGTATGGGAAATTGATTCACATTACGATTGACAGATGTTTTTACAGATTCCAGTCATTATCACGATGATCTATTGCCGACATTTCTCAAATAACAAAATAATAACATCAGGGAAATGTATTGTTAAGCATACCTATATAATTTAGATCACAACTGTCGTTCATCAGCCGTATGGAACGATCAGCCCAAAGATTAATTTCCCTAGCTGTACGCATTTCTTTCATTGCTAGATTTTGGCGACTATACCAGCCGTCCGTTTTCCATTAGTGTTCGGTGGTAAGATTACTGCTCAACCAGGCGTAACCATAGTCGACGTGACCGCAGGCCCGTGTCACTATTAATCATTCCCTAGCCTTTTCCCGAGGACAGAAAAATATATATGTGATGGGATTATTGTTTTGGGGCACGCCGTAATATTTCATTTATGTTTGTGGGAGTTAATGTGGATGGATTGTGTTCGTATATTGATGAAGATTTTGCAATAAACAGTAATGTTTGTTCTGCGAATTATTAGGAATACATGACACATGATTCTGAATTCACCGGGCAATTTTCACCCCACCTAACAATAGCCGAATTGAACAGACATGTGATAAGATTAAAATCTACCCTCACCTCACCATATGCAAAAAACTGCTCTAATGCCTTCATCAAACGCAAACAAAAGTAACGTTATTCGAGTATTACAGACCAGCGGGTCTAAAAAGGCCACTTTAGTAGAATCACATTATTACACACAACAATCTGACAAATTTCATTTTCATCCTTATCTCTAATGCATTAGGTTTAAGATTGATTGCGAAAATTTGACAGTGACGGGTAGCATGATGTGCTTTCTGATTCTGCTAAAGTGGCCTTTTTAGATCCGCAGAACTAACAAATAATTTATCTTATTTGCACCAGCAAAAAACATCAGTCGCCTAGAGAAACTTGGCCAGTACAGATTGTTGAACCTAACTACATAAGTACAAGTACTGAGTTACTGAGCAACGATCACTTTCCCACGCAGCGTCTTCTCCCAGTAAAAGCCAGACTAGATTCAGTACGTCGAAATGTCACAGGGGCATAGGTTAACAGCGTCTTGTGTTTACCTGCGGCTCGAGAAAGAAGGAATTAATGTTAGTAGTTCGAGTAGCATGCTGTAGTTCTGAGTTGGTTTTATGGACGTCGGCTCATCAACTAGGAATTACATGCCAGGTCTTACTAAGATTTAGGATACAATCAGGCTGTTGAATTTGACTTGCTGATCAAGAGTCACTGTCGTGATTCATTGTTCTCATGAATGCACGAAAATCCATTTATGTGGAATGCGTATTCATTCCATTACCATTTAACAGTCTGGCTAATAATTAACATTTAGAAATAAAAGCCAGCACTCAAGCCAGGCTTTTCTTTCAGTTTAGGTTTCATGTCTTTGTTTTCTTCTCAGGACTTAAATCCACCATTTACTGAAAATTATTATTATGACTTACAGTTTCACACATACGATGCAATATTCGCACTGCAGTCATAACATAATACGGAGCGTATTGAGAGCGACGCGTTGCGATGCAGTGCGGAAGCGGCGGCGGTAACTGCATGCGCTCTAATTTTATACATTTCCGTAGACGTGTCGTCTACGCACACAGAACATGATACGAAAGCAAAGCAACTCGTACTCCTTAAATAGCTGCACGACTGTCATTTATTTTGAAGACTTGCTACAAGACCACTACCATAAAAGGGATGTGGTCTTTTGGGAGGAGAAAGACCGTGTTGCTATGTCGAGATGTGTACATTATTGTATTCAGTAATCACAATTCCGTAACAAAACAATTTCGGCAGTAAAACCAACAGCGACAAGTCAGCTATAAAAATAGGCATATAATCCAAACAACAATAAACTTATTCCTGACACGAGACCTTATTTTAGTAGCAGGACTATAAAAATATTTTGCTACAAACGACTCGTAAGAAAGTGAAGTTTTTTTTGAGCCGACTATTGGAGCCTACTTGGGAACCGGTTGAGCTGCCTACAGTATGCCCAAACAAGTCTAGAAACTGCTATAGAATATATAAAGGAGTGTATAGTGTAAGCTCGACGGAGTTTAAAGAAAGTTGCAGTGGCGTAGGTCGAGAATTCGAGATGAACGCCAGCCAGTTACACAAGAATGAAATAGTTTAGTCTAAACTAGCGAATGCTGAGTTCTGCGTGAATAAATTTGCACATTTTAGTTTTGATCCGTTTTGACGTTCTGTGAGAAAAGTTATTTGTGATCAAGTTTCGCAACAGTGTTCGTTCTATTGTGATTTGTGGGCGGTATTTCTTGCTGAGAGTGTCGTTGCATATTTCCACTGTTTTTGACATCACATAATACTGAATGTTCATGATCATACTAAATGAATACATCAACAGTGGTCTAATAAAACAATTCATTCGATGATTGTCGAGAGTTGTTCGTAACATCAATCAGCGCAACAGATTGACTCACATCATCGTAGTTCCAAGAAAATTTTAAGACGTGTGACAGTTTGTTTTTTACGCTTTCACTCCTAAATAGCTGAACCGATTTTGACGATTTCTTGTATAGAGATAGATGGGAACCTGGAGACGGTTAGTTTTTTTGTGAAACTTGTAGGTACTTATATTATATACGAAGCTGCGAGAAAAAGCTAGTCAAGCAGTAAATATGGAATTATAGTAATTCCTGTATTAACGTTAGGTTTACACATAACGATTAATGGCTGTCGCAGTCGGTACACTGCGTTGACATTTTCACTCGTTAAGCCGATCGCTGCCGGCCGCACTGATTAGCCAATCGGCCGCATGTTGATATTACGCGAATTATAAATTATGGAATATGTAATATTGATTATACATATGTATAAATAAGAACGAATGGGTGCTATGTATCATTAGGACCAGGTTTGGAAATTGGATTATTATTTTGGTTGGTACATTAAATTAGTTATGGAATCCATCTATATACTAGGTAATACAAATATATCGAGGAAGGCTATAGGCTATATATCATCACGCAGAGACAAATAGGTGCGGAGCAGACGAAGTTGCGCGGGTCAACTAGTATTAAATAATTTGTTATTACCATCTGTAATGATTTAGGTATTTGTTATTATGAGGCTATACATATAATTATCATCGATTGGTTGAAGCCTCTAATCGTTTGCTAAGATCGAATACTGATTTGATGATAATAGATATGCTGTAACTCTTAATATAAGTTAACCTATTAACATAATAAATGTGAGACTCAATCACGCTCCAATGGCTAAACGGAAAACAGGTGCATCATGGCCAGGAAAAGGACACAGTTACTATTTTATCCCGATAGTAAGTTATCTTGGGATAATTTTCGATGTTAACGCAGACAAACCCGCAAGCAAGAGTTAGTATAATTTATTGCTGAGTCAATCCTCCTAACTAATCCAAAAATACACTAGTCCTGCCCGTCGTAGTCAAACCCGTTGCATTAGCAATACATCACAGATATTTATAGAGCACCATTAAACTGCTGTACAAACATCAAAATAAAACGTCAGCACACATTCCTCGAACTCGCTGCAAAATTAAATTTATCTAGTTGCCATTCTGTGATATAATATTTATCAAAAAAAAAACCGCCACCGCGCCGCTTTCGCAAATGAAACCGCACAAGACATCGAATGACATCAGCGTTGAAATAAGCACGATTATATTATGAACACGTTCGCGAATTAATTGTAATAAGAATCACGTTTTGAAATATGGTCATTTTCACATAGTGTCAGCATTATTTTATGACCCTGCTTTTCCGCATACCGCTTGTTTTGGGTTACTTTCTTTGAATCGTAACGTTGCAGTTTAGTTTGTGCTGTTGCTATGTGTTTCGCTGTGAAAGTTATTCGTGTTACGATTACGTTTTTGCTAACGAGGTCAGCACAGACTACCTGTTTTGAATTAAATGTAGAGTGACATTGAAATGGAATTATATTTTTGAGATTGCATCAGTTTAGGTTCAGTTAGGCGAATTTTAGCAGTACCTACTTAGATAATTAGATTTTAACAGCGAAATTTACATACGTAATCACAATATCTGCATCCACCATTTAGATTAGACCGTTTAAAAAGGTGACGAAATGTCTACGATTGTTTTTTTTTCACATTAATCGATTTAAAAGCAATTTAATTAAACAAACGCCATTTAAGCATGTTTCAGACGGATGTAATCCAGCGTCCCATCCAAGGTGACCTTGGTGAGAGCTTGGTTTCCAACTGCGAATTGTGTTTGAATTTGGATTGCATCTGCCGTCTAAATGAATGACAACAGGCAAGGTCACCTTGGATGAGACGTTGGATTATATCCGTCTGGAACATGCTTAACTAATCCAATATCGACCACCGTAATACTCCGTTTATCCTCAACTAACAAACAAACCAATATAACACATCTACAGCTACACGGCTAGGTTCACATACACAAGCACTATCACAAAGAGCGGTTTCATAAATTGCGTTCAGTTCAGACGGACGTTTTTATTCGTAGCGCCACCGCTAGGGCTACATCCGTCAGGATTTCCCGGAGCGATCAGCCGCATCAATCGTGGACGTGAGCCGCACGTTAGCCGTGACGGTATTTATATTAATGTACACTTGCACTTAAGAAGTCGGAGTGTAAGGGGGGTTTCAGTTGAATTTACTGTTGTTTTTAGGTGAAACTAGGTGGTGGACTGTCTACAGTTTGAATTTGATGCCCTGGCCAATCTGCAGGTCTCCGAAATGGTAATCAGATATTAGGAATAGGATTCCAATGGTAGACAGCAAAAATCATCTAGACAGCTAATCGTCACATACAGAACCGTGCCTTATCATTGAAAGTATTTTCGTAGTCGGATCACTACTTTACTTTCATCACCTTTCCTAATATTAGTTTACATTCAAATAATGTCTTGACTTTTCCACATTCTAACAAATATATTTTATTTTTTAGTCATACAGCATTCCTGCCATCCCTGATCCGTTCCCAGATTTACGTTAGTCGCGTATCTGGATGCACCGCATCGATCACGGAGCCCGCACGTGTCTCGCATTCGATATCCGTTCGGGAGCACATTTTAAACTTGCCATTTTGATAAAGTAAACCAACAATGCGGTCGCATATTTGGTGAACTGTTTTGTGATTCTAATGTCAAAGAAGAATGCTTGCAAAAACATTGTGGAGAGATTAAAGCAGCTGGATGGGAGTTGCTAAGAATAAAGATGAATGGTGTGTGATTGGAGAGGCCTTATGTCTAGTAATGGATTGCTAAAGGCTGTTGATGTTTTTTTATTATTGTTTATAGGCCCACGTTTGACCACAATCTCATCTGATGGAAAGCTATGTTGCTGTCGAAAATGGAGCACGCTTGCCTAGAAATAGCATTTACACACTTGACTTACAAACCCTCAGGTTACAGATACTAGGTAATCAGGAAACACATTCTCAGGCAGGGAATCCCGTTCCTTAGTTGTATTGTACGCGCAATTAAAGTAAGTATTCCCAAAACAAAAAATGATCAAGTTTCACACCAAACTTTTGGTTCGACAATTCTTCAAGGCAGAGGCCCATCACAAAAGCAAGAGAGAGTACAATTCACAAGCCAGCCATAAACTAGACATGAACATGTTTAATAATATCGCCCCACCTATGCCGAGGTTGGCAACCTTCCGCATAGTAACAGTTAGTTACCCTTTCCCTGTCTCCATCTGATAACAATCTATGATTGTCACGTATGTCTGCGTGTATAATCTATCTCACGTCACTAATTAGTGGGTACAGTTCAAAATGCTTAAACAAACCAACAATACAATCCGGAATTAATGTTAACGTGAATAGAAAATGGCGGCCGATTAGATAACGCCACCAAAATATTTTATTCAGCTGATAAACGGCTTTGTTGTGTCAAAACTTATCTGACTAACGTAAGCAAAGGCTATAATTTGTAGGTAAATAATTGTGGATAAGTGCTGTGTTGACTACGAAGTTAGAACATTAGCAATTGAACCCATACTGGACCACAGAGAGTAAACATGCTATTGAACAGGAAAGATTATTGTCAACACAGTTTTTGAGATAAATTACCAATATGTAGGTTACGAGTTTCAAACAATACCCAAACACGCTAATTAGAGAACCTCCAAGTTGTCCAGTTTAGTCCCAAATTAAGCCTACCTACATCACAATCTGACCGAAATTAATATGTCATCAACATAACCTTATACCATTCTCGCACGCCACAAGTCAACAAGGCACTTCCAATTTAAAAATTCAAGCGATGCCACGTTCCGATGTCATTCAACAACATGTTTTCGGAACAAGATTGGCTAGTAACAACGCTATTAGTGTTCCGTTTACTTTCAATAACCTCCTACTGAGCGGCCAAATGTAACACACAAACATAAAGTCGCGTGTAACGCCGTCACAAGGTCACTGAACGAACGCTTCGCCCTACAAACCCTCTGGAGACGGCCACTCCGCGCAGCTTTGTGTACACGCTTTACAGAAATCGCGTCCATTGTTTACGATACAAGCGAAGTTTACACTGCAAACGTACCTGATAGAAAGGTTCGGTGGTGTCGAGTCAAACAATCCAGCGACTACGATCCGGTAGCCAGGTAGTAGGTACACAGAACAACACAAAGGGGACTACTTCTCCTTGTCCGGCGACAATGGCAACAATGGCGCGAGCACGGCGCGAGAATCGAACGCGGCGTCTGGTCGCGCGCAGCGGTTATCTGTCGCTGACAACGAGCGCCGTCGCCTCCAATAACAATAATGAGGCGGCTAATTATTATTATTACCGCTGAGCGGACGCACTCGCGCTCGGTGCTGTACGTAGGTAGGTGGCGTAATCGCTGAATTCCATATAATCGTGTGGCGCACACACACAGGCGCGCGTCCCCGCCGCGCCACGTGTGGTGACGTCGTCGGCTAGGCGCAGGTAAGTGTATACAGAGCGCGTTGGCGGGTATGCGCGCGTATCGATCTCGCGATAAATTCGATACGGTGAGCGGTGAATGCACCGGCCGGCTGGCAACTGCGGTCGCCTTTCACGCCGGCGAAAACGCAATTTACGATCGGTGCACGCCGCTGCGAGTCTCAACTCTCGACCGCCAATATACGAAACGTGTCGGGCTCAGCCCGCCAGAGTCGCTAGTACTATCAGGCGCGGGCGCAATGCCACGCGGACGTATGAACATTCTCGAACAGCGAGATAACACGTGTATTTATTAATGGCGCGAATTGCGCAACAAAATTGTATAGTGATAAAGCGGAACGCCTAACCTCGTGTCCGTTATACCTTAGCGGAGCTGATATGAGCTCGCATGTCGAGGGACCATCGCGTTTCACGAGCACATAATCCAATTTGGCGTCGACCGCGCCATTTCTAATCGCCCTAATTGGGGAACGCCCCAGCTCCAATTACCGCTATCGTCACTTGTTTTGCCAACCCACGCATAGTAGTAAAACATAAATAATTAAACGACGAGATAATCACACCACTTCAATATAATTGACCAAAAGCGCAAATGACTCATGACTCGGCTTACGCAAGAAAACAGCAACAAACGATTTACAAAGTCAAACGACCGGAAACTTCTCACTAGTTCTCGTTATAGAAGCGAAAATTGAACGACTTGTCTAAATTGGCTCTCGTCTGAGGACGCCGAGAGCGGCTGTCATCTTGTACGCAACATGAATAGGCAAACCATTAAACTGTAACGTGAGGAAACAACGTGATTGAGAGTCGCGACGTGTATCCCACCTAGCGCGGAACAGCGCGGGACTCGGCGCCTTTACGACACAATATCCAGTTTAGAGCTCCAAACAGTCTGGGAAATTAGCTATTTGACTATATAAGGGAAAAATAACGCCGCAATTTACGTAGTAAACGCGCAAACATGGACGTTCAAAATTCGAATGTCTTGATTTTTTATAGTTTGGGCAGCGGGCTGTAAGTAGCACGGAAATCGTAGTGGCCGTTTAAAAATGACAAAGCGTCTGGCTGTAACAAACCGAGAGAGGCACAAAAACGTCAACGTCAACAGAACGAGCCGTCTGTCGAACGCTAGCACTCGCTGCAAAAAGTGAATAATGGCGAACGTCGGCGAGCTAGTCGCACAATTGCGCTATTTCGAGATGTTTTCCTCTTAGCAATAATACCTACGGTTACTAATAATAATACAAGCCGAGCGCCCTGTACAACAACTACATAATGATTGCTCGACAGAAACGGCTCTAGACCCAAAGAAGCGCGATCTGCGCTGAGATAAAATTTATCCAAAGGAGCGACACGTGGCACTCCGCGCGCAAGGTGAACGACTCACCGTGCTGGGTGTTTCCGTTTTCATCCCACGTTTTCATCCCAGGAGTTAAAAATAATAATAATTATTCCGCTTTCAACCCGCAACAAAAATGGACTCCGTTTTCAACCCACGGCATAGTACATAACTGTTTAGTAACTTATGTAAGTAACGTTAGCAGACAAACAAACTTTGTTAGAAAAATCTTTATTCATAATTAACACAACTAAGTCTTTAGAATATTGATATCTAGAAAATCACAGATTCGTACTATTATCAATTCTACATTTTAAAAAAATCACAGATTGTAAGTATTATTCATCCTACATCTAAAAAATCACAAATGGTAATTATTATCAATTCTACATTTAAAAAAAATCACAGATTGTAAGTATTATTCTTCCTACATCTAAAAAATCACAAATGGTAATTATTATCAATTCTACGTCTAAAAAAATCACAGATTGTAAGTATTATTCATCCTACATCTAAAAAATCACAAACTATTATCAATAAATTCTACTTCTAAAAAAATAACAGATTGTAACTATTACCAATTACATATACATCTAAAAATCACTGATCGTAACTATTACCAATTACTTATGTATTTAAAAATCACAGACCGTAACTATTACAAATTATACATCTAAAATTCACAGATCGTAACTATTACAAATTATACATCTAAAAATCACAGATCGTAACTATTACCAAATTGTGCATATAAAATCACAGATTTAAATTATAGCTTTATGATTTACATATGAAAATTATCAAATAATTTACAATAAATTAAAAAGTAAATGGTACTAATTTCTCCAGACAGTGTCCGATGCTAATTTTACCACAAGAAAGATCACTTAATGCTGAATTAATTATTTTCTCTCTCTCCAAAACATCATTGTTACGTGGCCTTGATGATGAAACTTGTCCAGTAAAACGCGTGTTTTGTAACTTGGCATCTTTATTTATAATTGTGAGGAATTGGAGCATATTGAGAGTCTTCTTTTTTGCCACATAGCGGTTTAGGGTTGCATGCCAGCTTTCTAGTGCATTTGTAGTTCGGTGTCTTCTATTATTTGCGGACCACAATGTTGGGGGATATTTACCACCATTCATATATGTTTGGACAACATAGTCATTAAATTTAACAATATTGTTTAAGGTGGGACAGTCTTCCATAATATATAGGAAGGCATCATCAATCATTTCCTGAGGTATTAAAGGTAACGTAAGTATTAAACCCACATGTTTTTTCAAATAGTTTTTTTTTGTTAGATCAAGCTTTTTGGCTTTTTTGTGTATTGATTGACAAAAGTGAAAATAACAAGCTCTTGTCTTCGTTTCTGGCGAAACAATTTTTAAAGCGTTTATGGCTGCCGGCTCAAAATCTGTCAGAAACTCTAAAGGTTTCCAGGTTGGTATTTGCGATTTGATAAGTTGGAAGAGTGTTACATATGTTGATTTCTTTTTGTTTAAAAGAAGACAGTAAACAAGTGGTGTGATACCTGTTGTAGTGTCTGTGCTGCCCATGTCACCATGAATGACATATAGCTGCATAAATGGTCGTATGCAACATTTAAATGTTCCGTCTCCAAAAAACATTGCAAGTTTACTCATTCGATCTCTAGCTTCATGTGTAGCGAACGCAATTATTCTATTATTGCTATCTTCGTAATCAAACAGTAAAAAATCTTTGAAGGTGTTCGGTATTTCTACTTCACTTTTGTTCTTAAATACTAATTTAGAAACATTTTCACTTCTGTTTCGGGCATCGAAAAATGCTGTTTTCACACTTGAGAACTTGGGGATTTCTTCTACTAAATCTAACCCTTGTTCTTTTATTAATAAAACTTCATCTTCGTAGATCTGTTGAATAGGGCGACCATCGGCAGATTTGACTTGTTCTTTTATTTTCTTCATAGAGTTTTTAATTAAAAGTTTGTTATAATTAGCATGGCAATTACTATTGTGTCCACTTCTATTAATAATTTCACTGTCCATTGTTTTTATAATGCCAAAGCAAGAAGGCGCTTTCGCACATCGCCATATTATGGAATTGTCCTTATTCACTCTTTTTTATGGAATTCTCTACCACCACACACTAACACTGGCTTGTTTCTTTTTGACAGGGTAAAATAAACTTCGGAATCAATGTTTTTACTGGTACTTGGACCTGGATTTTGCATTTTAACTGCTTTAATATCACTTTCACAGCAACTATGCTCCTGTCGATCACTTACGACTAACTAACAGATAAGAGAAACAAAGGGTATAACAGATTAGCAATATTCTTTAGAAATATTGCTTTCTCTTTCACTCCCTCTCCGGCTGAATGAAATAGACATAGTGTCTGTGCCTGTGTGTGTGTGTATGCGCGTCTGTGCCAAGGAAGTGACGTCGTAAATAAGTACCTATTCATCAAATTATAAATATACAAAGTTTAAATAGTTTAAGATTATTTTTCTGTCTGTACAAAAAAACAATTATAAACTGCAGTGGGTAGAAACCGGAATATATTTTAGGTAGAATACGGAAAAAACAACTATTATTATGATTGTGGGTAGAACACGGACTAAGATTTGGGTAGAAAACGGAATAAAATATTCGTGGGATGAAAACTTGGGATGAAAACGGAAACACCCACCGTGCTAATGTGGGGGACTAGCAAACAAAAAGCTCGCAGGGAAATATGGAAACACACAAAAGGCGAGGGTGTAACGCAAATTAGAGCGGCATTAGCGACAACTCCAAGTGACATTAAAGGAGTTTCTGTTATTACCGCACGCGACAATGTGAGCGACTCGATGGTCCAACTTAGAGAGTTGGGAAAGCGCGGAAGATTACATAATACACCCGACTTCGGAACGCGAGTTAACGCGAACTTGCGTTTTATGTGCACACATGCATACTGTTTGATATACGTTGTGTTATGAGAACTGTTCTAAACTAGAGTGGCTGGGGGTGGGGGCTCAAGTTGTGCGTCAACTTTCCGGGAGCAATTCGCCCGAGTGTGCACTAAAATATAGTTCAAAGTAAGTTGGAGCGGGCGGAACAGAGATGCAACCAGCAGCTGTGCGGGACTAGCCATGAAACTTGTATTAATCCGGGAACTTTTTATATGTAAACTCGCGTCTTAGAAAATTAATCGTTTATACAGTTAGATTTTCAATGTGTTGGGATTTTGACTAGGCTCTTTAGATAACTTGCCTCATCGGAACGAGGGACAACGTGGTTTAAGCATGTATAATGTACCAGTGAACGAGATAAATCTCATTGTCATCACTTTTATAACTTTCTACGTCTGTTATGCTTGAAATCTGGGGCTCAGGATTAGTCTCAGACCAAGCATCTCTCAGACGATCTGTGCTTTAATAAAATATGGCGAGACCGCACGTTACAGCATAACTCGGTTAACAATCCGTAATATTCAATTGTAATTAAACTAAGTGCAATCAAATCTGTAAGTTTAGTACGTGTACGGCTGTTGTACCGCGGCTTTGCGGGTATTACACAATTACTGCAGCGCTAGGACGTACGTGCAGCGCAATCATACAAATTGCATCGGATTGAATGGGATTGTGTGAAAATTAACCCAAAATTGTAATTAAGCATTGTTTTCTATTATAAACTCGTGTTTCTGTGTGAATTTGATATTTTAATTAGAAAGATACGTAGGTATGTTATGAAATATGATGCACGTCGATAAGAAACATTCCCTCACCCAGAGAGCTAAGTTGTATTTGCTACAGAAAATCATGTCTGTAATAAAATGAAGAAACATATCTCTACAGATGCATTAAAATCACAATAGAAGAACAAATGGTGTACAAATAAAACCAAGATCAATTTACTAAAACGTTATACGAAGAGAATACAAATAAAACGAAGATTTCAATAACAGATAAATGAACTCTAACCTGATTACATTAGATTTCAGACTACAATGTGATATCAATCTAATGAAATAATACATTTAATATTCGTGGCATCGAATCTGATAAATGTAGACGCTATCTAATAATCTTATTTGGTATGATTACCCATCGAAATTTTAACAATACAGTTAATTAAGATGTTTTAAAATGAAATTAATATTTTTGGCAGGACGTGGGCTGCTTTAAATGAGCTTTTTTAAATCGCCTATCATCGACAAATGTATTGATGATTGCTTTATATTTCTCTATTGGCCTTAATGAAGATGATACTATCCATATTATTGACATAATGCCATATTACTGAGCCTTTAGAATTACATTAAATAAAAATAATATCAGAATGTCAAGTCACTGCATTACCCGTATCATTGAATTGATCGAGCGTTGGGGCGTGCAATCCCAACTTAACTATAACATAAAAAACTGTTTCATTACTTTAAAAGGCCAAAATGAGTCACTCGGTTTGAGGCAAAGTCTGTCTGAATTACTAAGCGAGCCGGCTTGCACGATTTTTTTACTGCGTAACCATTCCATGTTATCTTTTTTGATGTCTTATAATCATAACGATAAGTATAACAGGAGCAAAAAGTTTTTATGAAGAAAAAGCATTTTGAATTTAAATTGGTTCTAGAATACTTGAATAATTCAAGAACAAGCTTGCCCTTGGCTGTGTATTGCGTAGATGATAATTAATGCTTAGAATTAAAACTCTTCAGCTCCAAAAGGATTCCCCGAACTGGAGGAGTCTTTACATACACCGTCCAAAACCTAGAGCGGAAAGTTGACTCCGTGACACATGGCTTATAAGTACAAGAATTTTAACAATTTTATTATGAAATTGCATTTATTATTTATATATGTGCATACATATATGCTTTATTGTACTTACACAAAAAAAAAACAAAGAATACCTTAAACTAAAACAATATACAATTGGCGGCCTTATCGCATTCCGCGATCTCTTCCAGGCGACCTGGAATGGAAAGAAATAGCCTGGACATGACAGGGGCTACAATTGGTGTAAACATAATAAACAATTTTAACAGGGAAATATACATAGATAATAGGAACTGAAACGTTAAACAAATCATACAATACCTATACTAATACATAAAGCTGAAGAGTTTGTGTTTGCTTGAATGCGCTAATCTGAGGAACTACTGGTCTGATTTGAAAAATTCTTTCAGTGTTAAATATCTCATTTATCGAGGAAGGCTATAGGCTATATATCATAACGCTAAGACCAATAGGAGCGGAGCAGTAATGAAAATTGTGACGCAGACGAAGTTGCGTGGGTCAACTAGTACTAATATAATATAACGAAGAGGATATACTAATAAATCAAATATCATAGTGACAAGTAGTGTTCCTTAACTAGTCTTTGTACCTAATTTAGTAACTAGTATAAGTTCAACGTATAAACATTTGAATCACTGATATCCGAAATAAGATTGTGTAGTGAATAACACATCACATCACAATCGCACACTTCTCCACATAATATATTCTAGTAAAGAATATACCATAAACACATGCTGTTTGAATACGCAATCATCTTCGTCAGCACAAAAAACAATGACGCAAAATCGTAACACCAACAAAAACTGGTCACGAGATTCTTAACTCAAGTGAGTGTATCTAGAAATCTATACTAATATACATATAAAGCTGAAGAGTTTGTTTGTTTGTTTACTTGAACGCGCTAATCTCAGGAATTGCTGGTCCGATTTGGAAAATTATTTCAGTGTTAGATAGCCCATTTATTGAGGAAGGCTATAGGCTAATCTATACTAATTAAAGCTGAAGAGTTTCATTGTTTGTTTACTTGAACGCACTAATCTCAGGAACTGCTGGTCCGATTTGAAAAATTATTTCAGTGTTAGATAGATATCATCACGCTAAGACCAATAGGAGGAGACGGATCAGAAGCAGACGAAGTTGCACGGGTCAACTAGTCTAGCTATGAAATTTGCTTAGATGGAAAAACAGGATGAGTAAATACCTACCTAGCTCTCAACTCAGTCCACCTACTTTGAAAAATACGTAATCCGATCCATGTAAATAAGTGAATCACTCACTTATTAGCATTCTGCTCTAGTACGGTGAATGTTTAGCTAATTTATGCTATTTATGCGGTCTTTGGATACTATTAGGTTAGCTTATCTTAATTCAAGAGCAGTTCCAGAAGACAAGGGGCAGAATCCCCACGCAAAACCTATTTTTGGCGAATTTTAGTCGAGAATTTTTTGAGCTGACCACATGGTGAAAATATTTGGGCGTTATACGACTTACTTTGATCTTCTTCAGTAAGTAAACACGCTTCTGGTACTTACGCTAACTCAACAACTGGCACACGTACATAAAGAGAAATTCCCCTCACCTGTAACAAAAGAAAACCAGCTATTAGAACCAAGAAAAACATTTCACGTCATAACAAAGTCAGCGTTTCTACAATGTTACAAAGTTGAAAAGAGTACCGAAATCTCATCGATTCTTCTGGAACCAATACATGTATATGTAGACGAGAGGTACTTGGTAACAGTCAAAGGAGTAGGTTCTCAAAAGTCAGCTCACATCTCGTCCCGGGAGGGTGCACGAGGGTCGCGGGAGGAGGGGGGAAGGCACGCAGGGAGGGGGCGGGGGTGGCCCCAAGGTCACCGCCCTTGTCTACGTAACCTAACTGCGACCTAGCTGTGTCGCCCGGTCTCAATTCGCTCTAACGATTAATATTGAATGATTCCACAAATCCACATCTCTTTTTTCAAACAAAAAGATTTTATATGAATGAAATAATTTTGTACGAGAAATGTTTATTGGTGATTTAGTTTCGTTTACACGAGTGGGTGTGAATGGAAATAGTTTTATAAACGTTTCGATTCACAGTGTGAACGCGAACAAGAAGTGTTGTACATGAATATTTCACGCTTCATGATCAACTATACAAATGGAGTATATGACAGGAATTTTAATAACATTTCACATCACAAAACAAGCCGGAAAGTTTTGAAAAACGTCAGGCTCGAGTAGAATACTAACTAGCAGAACTGTCGAAGCTGTTTTGTCGTTGTGTAAAATGTATAAACAGTAACGGAACAAGAGATATATAATGGAGACGGCGCCAAGACAAACAGTACATAAATGTTATGCATAGAATATTCACTACGTCTCACATTCGCATAGAAATCCTCCACCTAAGTGAAGCTAATTCCGTTCTTACACGTGTGTATACGTATTTACGTTATGCATTGATGACTGGGTACTATAAGACGATTTCAGTATACCGATATATATATTTATATAGTTCGGCTATTGGATATTATATTTCTGATGACGAAATGAGAATATATCTAGCGAAGATGTATATGGATGATAGATAAATGGACTAACACATTTTATTTTCTTAGATATTTTTAACTTTATAATTGGCAAGAAACTAATATTCTTTACAGGTCTCTCGAGGGCCCAGGTCCCTTGCTCTATTAATTCCTTAGAAATACGTGTAGAAGTGACCAATAGACCAAATAACGAACTGGCTAAGGACGCGTTCCCTCTACGTCGTGTCGTGTGTCCCACTTTGTATGTAATCGTGTCGTCCTTTATGTGAACACCTCGGTATAATACACAAACCGACACGACACGATAATCTGTCGTTACGACATAGTGGGAACGCGCCCTAAGTCGCAGAAAATCGTCGACGTATTACAAAACAAAATGCAGCCAAAGCGGATTTAAACACGTTCAAAAATACACGTGTGCGAAAAAAAAACTGTGACTCATTCCTTCACTTCAATACTATAATAATAACTAACTTCTAAGCGTATCGAATTAAACGCGGGTAAGAAATCTAAATGAAATAACAATTTCCACGTAATAATCCTTATCAAGTTGTTATCACACTCGTATTATATGTGAGTATAAATATAAAAACGATATGACGAGTGTACGTACGTAGGTAAGCAACATACCAAATAGGTAACCTTGTGTGATACTGGCATAATCTTTACATGTTAAGGTGGGATGAGACAGGTGTAATCTCAAGGTGTATGCGGCGGAGCGGGTCAGGGAGGAAGACACTCTCGGTGACCAGATTCGCCGCAGAAGGACAGGACGGCGCAAGCGGCGAAATGCCGACTTGATGCCGTCATAGGAGGGGCCTGCAGACGATAGATCGGGGACTCTATCGTCCACGCTGTAAGGTTCCTGGAGTCGTGTTGATGTCCCAGTGCACCCGGACATCGCTGAAAGAAGAGGGAGCCCAGAAGTAGGCCACGCTGGATGGGTCGCGAATGTCATGCGTAGCAGTCCTCGCGACCCACCCATCAAGGCGAAAGTAGGTGCACAGGCGAAGTTTTTAGTGGGTGCAAGTCCCACATAACCACGTAGTCTCCCCGGATGATGTGGTATGCGTTAGGCATTTTCTTCGCACGGAAAAAAAAGGTGTAATCTCAAAGATATTGACTTTAAAGTTACCACACACACAACAGAGACAAAATAGCTACGAAAACGTGTCGCATTGTCGCGCCGAACCCGTTCGCCTCAGTTAAGTTCAGTCAATTGCATGACGGAATAGTGAAATACAGGGGGAAGGTTACTAGCTCACAACCGACGCGAAAAATTATGGAGAACGTTTACTCTTTGTGCCTTGAACGTGCACAGTTTACAATTGGGTAAAATTATACACAAAAGCTTTTAAAAGTGGGCTACAATATTCCAGTGGTCTTTAAATGATTGCTCAAAATCATACACAAGCTGTCGGAATATCATATTAGTAAAGAGAGTACTAAGAAACTATTCGTTTTAAAAATTGCGATTGATGTGAATTCAAGTCTCAGTTCTTTATTGCGTACCTAAATGTATAAGTTGGTAGGGAAATAATTTTAAGTATAAACCACAATTATGGATCCCGTCGGGCACAGTATAGATCAAATATGATGTAGAAAGTATGTAATTATACTGAACATTCAATCAATTAGGTAATTAATTAAACTATTGAACAGACTGATCTTGAAACAAAATCACCGCCTGAATGTCGATATTTCATCAAAGCTAAAAGGTTATATTTCATTATTACTGTATCGAGCTGTCTGACCTTTGCGTAGTTCTCGACTTTTTATACTTTCCAAGATAAATTAATAGTTAATTACTAAAAGTACTTTACGAAGTCAAAATAAGCGTTTGATAAGATTTTGTTGCTTATTTTGCAAATACTTTTCAATTTGTCAATACTGTGAAAATGTAAATGTTACGAATGGAAATACTTAGTGACTTATCAATCAGAAACTTTACTCTCAGGACACTTAGTGCACTAGACACATTTCGGGTTTTGCCGAAAGGTGTTGGTCAAAAATAGGATAAACGAGTAATTCCGCGGAGAGACTGCATAATCGACCTTTGACTAAAACAGCCAGGTACGCATTTCATTCATTTCTATACTAATATCCATAGCAGCTGACGATTCAATACCTAGTTAAACAAAAACTGAACGAAAACTGACAACAATTCGTGGAATACCAGTTTTAAGAGAAAAAAAAAAAAAAAAAAAAAAAATCGAGTAAAATACTTGTACAAACTGCGGATGCGTCCGCTTCATTCGCAAGTCGTATGGTTGAGTATTTCCAGCCAGGTGGTTTTATAATTACCGTCCGTGGCTCTCGTCAACGTTCAGTGCGAAAAAAGTCTAGCACTGGGGATTCATTAACATAGTTAATATAATTTACACAGCTTTATATACTTTGAAATAAAACCGTACACTGTACAGCCACGAATGTTGTTTGTGAAAATGTATTTTGAAACTCGCGTACGGTTAACTAAATGTAAGTATGTTTTTTGCTTTTCAGTTTTCAGCGGTTTTACGTATCTTGATATTTTTGGTTTTGTGTGCTCTGTTTAAAACTCAAATTTATTTGTCTCGTATAATAAATTAGGATGTAAATGTCACGTTAATTTAAGATACGGACTGAGGAATAATGATAAATCGAGTTCTATAAATTCAAATCGATGAATCATACCAATTGGAAACTTGACGACAAAATTAATGAATACAAAATAAATAATTCAAACATAATTTAGTCAGAGACAAGTTGCTTACCAAACTTTAAAATAGTAAAATAAATACAATCTATGGCCACGTATTCGAACGAAAAATGGCAGACACGCGTATCTCTAGCTCGTTTAACATAAGTATCGTTCTAAAACGGAATCATTAATTACCGACGTCGCACATAGCCAATCTATACATATACGACTTTTTTGCTGACTCTAGTAAACCGGATCGGTTAAGTCAGCTACTTTTTACTGTCGCGCCGAGGCACGATCTTCCACATAAAAGAAACGCCATCTTAGCAAGATTTCCGATGACGCCGCAACTCTGTTTTATCGGCTTTCAGACGTTTTAATTTTCCAATATTAGCTACGGATATTTTTGTCGACGAGAACTATAAGAAAAAATTGTCAGTTTTTCGTATCTGTCTGATAAAGTTATAACTGTCGATTAAGAAATAGGTCGTTTTATTTTTAACGTTTTATCGTAAACTTTTAAACTGAACTGTAATTAGTTCTATTCTTAGTTCGACGTAATCATAAATTCATTTAAAAATACTGAGCTACGTTTGGAACACAAAAGATTAGGATCGAACGTGAGAAATCGCCATTTGCCTACAAAACCACGCCTAAGGTCACCCGGAAATTGAACGTGTTATTTGTGACAACATCGCCCGTTTCCTGTTGCTACTCAATTTATTTTATACTGAACAAGTTTTATTACAAATTTACATAAGACCCAATTAAAATACGAAATCGAACTCCATCCGAAGAAAGGAAGACCCTTAATGAATTCGAAAGACTAAAAATGTGATTTTCGCTAAACAAAATGTTGGGGCCACTTTGAAAAACAATCTCCGGTAGAGAATCGGTGTCGTTTAGTTTACGTCAGCTAACGATGGGGAAGCGATGGCCCCTCGAACACGTCAGCAGAATAAGACACGATTTATTTATCTGGGGCATAAATACACGTGACAGCGACAATAGAATATTAATTATTTCGAATCTTCGGGAGAAACTAGTTCTACGACAAAGTCACAAAGTCCTGAGAACATAAAATAGTGACTGAGCAATCTGACATTTTAGTTAGGTTATCAAAGTTGGGATCGTGAGTGTGTCGCATTTGGTTAGTATTATTACTAGCGACCATTAAAATGTTTGATAGATATTATAATTGCCCGATAAGGTGGTTATGATAACAGTTTAATCAAAGAGGCCGTCATTTTGTACACGAGAATAAAGAGAATCTTGTTTGGGACACGAATTTTTAAATTGCCTTGTCAAAGTCGCCAATTACGACGCCATACGTCGGATGATCTTGGCTAGACAGCGGCATTTGAGAGTGAGTGATAAGAGTGACGGCTGACATACAGCCTACAGGAGTGATTGAAGACTTCGTTGTTTTTGGTGCAACTATGGACCGACGGATTTACTCATGTTTAAGCCCTAAGTTCTATGAAATCACTCGCCGACTTAAACTGGCTCTCTGCATCCGGCCTAATTGTACATAATTCTTTAATTGTCATCTGACTAATACAAGTTATAAATATTCAAGAATGAAGGCGTGAGAACAGTCAGAGTTGTGACATTTAACTCTAATGAAGTTCAATTTATTCACAACGCAATAAAAATGATTTACATATTCATATCACTGTATAAAAACTCTCGCGTTTACGTAAGAAAATTATGCCATTAAAGCATGGATTTTTATAACGACGTAATATTTCAAAACTAATTAATTGTATACAATGTGTGTATCAACGTACCTACCTATTATGTGATAAGTTTTATAGCGTAGCTGCGTAGGCTATCAACATCAGCACCCAAGTTTATTTTTCTCTCAGCTATTCCATTTGAACAGTGATACTGATAACCCGGTGACATCAATTGCCAGTACATACTGGTCTTGTAATTTTATCTGCATTCTGTGAAACTGTTGCTGGTAATTATAAACACAATTGCGGCACTCTGCGCTAACTAATTAAATACACAAATTATGTTGCTGACTAATTTAATGTTAGAATCACAAATGTTTCCCCTTTGGGAATAGGCGCTTTCAGAATTGCAAATAATGGTCATTAGTAAATTGGCGAAATATGTATTTATTGCAGACTTGTTTAAATAGGCGACGTACAAACGTTATAAATAAACATAGAGAGGATTTTCGAGGTAACAATCTAACATAAATAGAACAATATTTGTAGAATGAAACATAAAAATACAATATTTCAATTTAGGGGTGCTAAAAAAATATGCAAAACGATCCGACGACAAATCTTTGCTTGAAATATTCATTAAAAAAAAAAACGCAAACTGAAACATAGCAAAGACGTCGATAAGCACAAAGTAGAGACCAAAAGGAAAGTGCAAACAAATAAAACAAAATGTAATTTGGGACAAACAAACAGAGAAAAATATAAAAGAAACAAATGTTAGCGAGAACGATGGAAATAAAAATTGTCCAAACAGTCGGCAATAGTCCCTGCCGAGTCGTGGCAACTTGCGGACTAAGTAATTGCCATTTACAGTTCGTCGCGAGCAAAACTTCCCAACTGACTCATCTTGCATCTTTCAAAACGACTTTTCCCCACCTTACTACTAATAAAATTTACGCCCGACGTTGTTTAATTAAGTAACGTCTACTTTTTTCCATTTCTACATCGCATTGAACGGATCCTGAGTTTATAAAAACATCTTCACGCTCGTTGTTAGAAGTGTTCCAACATTTTTCCTTCCTTTTCCTTTTAGAGAGGGTCGAGAGCTCTCAAAAGATAGTCTTTGTAAACAGAGTCTTATTAATTATGAAATCTATTTCGTTAGCTTCGCCCGTGTTGTTTTCTATGTAGCGTTACGTCTTGGAGCTTAGGGTCGTTTTGAAACCTTATAGTTCAGTAAGACAAAAGCGAGCATCGTTCACTAGCAGAATGTCATCAACAAAGAGCCGCATAAATTGTCTAGCTAGACCTTTTGAAACGAGTCGCGTTCTCGTTCAAGCCTAGTTCGCCACGGCCACGACGGCTTACGTCCTGTCGCTGACACACCGCTCTCCGCAAAAACAACGTGCCTCCACAATACTACAATAGGTGGCTGAGCTGAGCGGTTTCCTCCCCCCCCTCCCAAACACCGCCCTACCCTCGACAGTCGCCACTTGTATGACTCAGCAGCAAGCCTTAGATCAAATTCGACGTCGCACGATTCTAGTGGCATGTTTTTCGCAGTAAATACCCGTTTTTTTGTCGATAAAGCATCGGTAATGGCGATACCGGCGAAGATAAAGGTGAGACGCGCTTGAGAATAAATTATAGACGAGTAGCTGGGGAAAGTTATTTTATTGTTTTAATAAAAGTTAGGGAAAGACTCCGAGGAATGCTCTCGGCATTCACGGGAAAGTTTCCTGAGGTTTCGTCCGATCGTTTCTATCCGAGAATTGTTTCGCAAAGTATAATAAAAACGGCGGATTGTTAAAAGTTAAAAGGAACCGGAGGTAAGGTCCGCCTGTCAAAATAAAACTTGATAGAGGAATAAAATGGTAAAACTGCGGCGGAGTCTATCTATTCGATTGCCGCTAAAGCGTGTCATTTTGTTTCTAAAAAATTACCATGACAAAGAACACGAAAGGTGAATAACACCGCTCGGAACGGAAACGCAGCCGCGCCACTGGCTTCCGATACAAAACGGAATCCAATTAGCCATCCCATCTCGTCGGCTTTCATTAACCGGCCGAATAACCGGGCATTGCGAAAAAAAACACCCGGGGAATGTGCTTTGCGAAAACAGCTTACACAAGACGCCATTAAATACATTTTAATGATCACCATGCGGTGTAAACCGTGTGTTTAATTACGTAAAGTGTACGATAAAACACGTATAAAGCTAAGCTGAAAATGGTTGTATCCAACTGTGAGAAAAGTGGCGAACGGGCGGGATAGGAATTTAAGCGCGGTCGGCTTTGACGTTAAATTCTTATTTTTAATGGCTTTCTTGTAATTAAACGTTTACTTCTAAGCTTAGTAAGTGTTAATTTTAACGTTGAGAGTAAAAAATTAAACTCTTATAATTTTGAACACTGGTAAAGTAAATTCTGTTTTTATAAGCGGCGTCGTCATCCCTCCTAGATAAATATTTGTCCAGACGTGAATTTATAGCAACAGCTATCTATGTATAGAATTCGCAATATTGTTACAATATAAAGTACTGTAACCTTCAGTATCGCACGTGTAACGTTTTTATTTGTCGATTACATAATGGCTTTACGTGTTACCCGAGAATTTAAGCTTTTCATCCGCGTAGGTAGATTTTTAAATTGGAATTTGTGGATATTCGTTAAGCCCGGTTCGTTACGAGTTACAACAGGAATTGATAAAGAAAGCCACACTACATTGAACATAAAACTGTGCGGTATGGGAACAGTAAATTGAGCTATAAATCCAGCATTATGGGTTCAGTTGCAATAAACAACGGTATGATCGCGTCCAAATGGATAATACTCAATGTTTATATCGCGTTGGGAACACCTATCATATTGTTCATGTAGACTGCTCAACGCCCACGTTTACTTTTTTGGTGCAGACCTAATGCGTCACAATTTGATAGCTATTGTCAGAGCAAATCATTCAAAGCGCTAATTTGCGAATGACAAGCAAATTCTCTTCATGCTCGCATTTTTGAGCTGATTGGCAAGGGTCAGTTGCGCAAATCGTTGTGATGTTCTCTTAAAACGATATCTACTTAGCAAAAGGATAATAATAAACTCGAAAGAATCCAACTTGCACTTCAAGATCAAGACAAGAACAAACAGACGTAATTTTCATTTAATCACTTTTGTGGCGGATACGATGATGAAGGCCCTGTCCGCCATTTTTTCCGCAATTCTGTAACACATTGAATTCTATGCGAGTATCCGCACTGGCAGAAAGAAATCCGCGCGTAAAAACAATGACGGAAATTAATTCGCGCGAATAAAAATCGTAGTGCGGACAGGGCCTAATATGTTTTCAACATCTCCAGTTACATTTTTCACCAAACTAAGTATTAATGGTGTCGTGCAAAAATCTATTCGTACGTAGATTCACGCAACAATATATTTTTAGATGTGTTTAAATCAACCACTCGCGCCCACGACCAGCGAAGCGGCGAATAGAACATGCTGTAAATACATTTTTACACTATACTTTACTGAGCAGCTAATATAAATATTCTGTTGGTAAAGACTTGTTTTTTCACTTTCGTGGACGTCATTTGTAAAGAAACTTGTATTTGAGAGATGATGAAATCGATCACGGAGAGTCTGAGTTTATTTATTCATGACTTGATATGAATTAGTTTGTTGTCAGATCTTAGAAATATGAAATTAATGCGTGGCTCTAATAATACGCATGTATTTCCATGTATTTGAATAGTAAAGCGGCATTAATATTGTAATATCAAGGGTGTCAAACAAGATGTTCTTACATAGACCGCAATACATAGAAATGTAGGTAATAATATGTATATCGTAGTACACATCAGACCTTTGTCAAACAAACCATCTAAGACGGAAACAAGACAGCGAAATGAATGACAGCGCTTCAATTTTCTCGAACACTCGAGCCGAATCAAAATTCCACAAATAAAAACATTTTTGCTTGAGAACGTAATCAAACTGAGTTAAAATTCTGTGATATCATATTTTGCTCCAATTTGGGGCACTCGTGTACTCGCAATAACATCAAAGCGACGCCACAAAGAATAAAGAGGCCTTGATAACTGAGTTACTATCGGAGGGGACACGACAAGGTCATATCTCAAATCTTGGGATGTGCCAGAGAGAGGAGGGAAGCGTCCCTCGGACGAGCTCCCTTTGTGTCAAAATCACATTAACTATTGTTCGACAACGCTTTGTCGGCGTTGTATGCGAAATTAACTGTACTGTACTCTGATATTAAGTGAATATTATATTCTGGTAACACGTTTGCCATGATTAGAAAGGTGTGGGTTATGAGGAGGAAATACAGACTTTTTCAGGTCTTGTAGGGTATCGGAAAGATTATGACGGGACTGAATCGTGCATGCTATCTGGTATCAGTCATGATGGCATCCTACCTCCTTCATTATCATGGCACAGCATAAGCCTCCTTTGTTTTAATGTCATTATAGACTGTACCGGTTTTGTCTCGAGCGACAACATCCCGGTATAGTTATCACAGTCTGATATTACTCGACTAACTAGTTTAAAAAGCTATAGCCGTTTCCTGTGTACATTAAAACTTTTTTATCTGCTCGAGTCCTTTTGTAAAGTTTTCGAGTATGAATGAAGTACTTATTTGCTAAGTTTTTGAAGATAAGCCAAAACTACTTCAGGCATACGTTTTGTCCATTTGGCACATCGCTGGATCTGAAATGCTTTTTGTGAAGATGCAAAAACACTGGAAAAAAATGCCCATTGGTAGAAAGACTGTCTGGCGCTAATTGATTGGCTTTCAAAAAGTACTGGTCAAAAAGTGTGGTATTTACCTACATACAAAATACGTTTGTAGAGCCGCAGTATTCTTCCAAACTGTGCAACGGATTTCGATGCGGGTTTCACCATTATTCAAATAATTTATCCCGGATTAAACATACACAAAACGATCTCGGAGTTTTTTTGTAATGTCGTAAAAACCATGTAAAGCTTCGTCGCAAGTGAGAAAGGCTAACCATTTCCCCAAACAATGAAATTCGAACTATCATCTTGATAAAATCGATTGCTTCATTAATATTATTACCGTTACCGCAATACCCACGTTTCGTGGAATCAATATGACGTCTTTTCGGCAATAACACACAAAGCCAGTCGGTAATTACAATTTTAATAGGTCGGTCAACGAATGGGGGGTTCACCCCCGCCCGCTCAGGGATGGGGGAGGTAGATTTAACGACCCGTTGTACAATAGAACTGTACGTAAGTTAAATTATACAGTTTTTGACAATGCTACTGAACGAATGTTTTAATTTATCTTGCGGGGAGTTGGGTTGGTCGTAGCTGCTAACTTTTTGGTCTACTTACGTTTCATTATTTCTGTGTATTTTGTTGGCCATTATACTGTTAAAAATCAATAGCTATTGCAACTTAATACTTGTGAATCATTACTCCCTACACACCTAAAAAGGAGCCTGCATTCCTCAAAGGATTTGGCAGAGGTGTACCCAATATAGGGCGAACCACAAAACCAGACTTTATTGTGTGTACCTTTAAAATCACCTAATATCATGGTCTCACGTTTGTTAACGCTTTAGTATTATTAATAAGCGTAATTGATTAACGAGCAGAGTAGATAATGTAAGCGTAGCGTGATCATGTCATGGAAATATCTTAGTTTCCAGTTCAAGGCAGATAAGAAATTAATAGGACAAACAATGTGAATGCGTAAAAAAATATGACATCGTGTGTGGTAATGTGTTCAACGATCGTATAAATACATAGTGCTAAGTTATTGAGCTGTGATCAAAGATCGTTTGTATTGTTTCACACATTCATAACTAGCTTTAGTCAGTGGCGTCGCCTGTGTCAATTATCCATATTTTGTATATTTCATAAATCCAGGTAATGGTCTACGCGTCTGTCAAGTTAAAGGAGTGATTTATTATCATACAGATTTTATCACATTAAGGGTATTTGATGTGCACTCTTTTGATGACAATCGTTCTCGCTCGCTCGTATTCTGCCAAATACGAGCGAGCGAGTACGCCATCAATACATGGAACTATTGATGATTTGCCATTTCACCAAATGGAGGTTGATGATTGTAGTATTAAATTGTTCTATTGTATTTTGGCACTAAATATATTTTTATAAATTGATTTTTTGGTGGAGTTTTAAGAAATGCACTGTACAATGTCAGTGCCAATAAAGAAATATTACTTCATCTTAGAATAATTTCATTTATTCCTCGACAAAAGATTACATAAACTGACTAACAGCCTCACGCTCTTATGAGTCGCCTAGTATTATCTGCAATAATGTCTGACACAGACGTACAATATTCAAAAAACTCATCAAGCGCTTATTGTGACATAAGGAAAATTACTTATTGCTAATGCTTAAGGCTGAAGTTAGAGATGGCCCTCAAATAAAATTAATTGGACAATCTGAAGAGCCATCGATTATTGAGTGTCTTTATTTCTGTTTTGTTATTTAAAAACAGGACACTAAGAGGAATCTTTCGAAATGAAAACTGCTGAAGTATAAAATTATTTTTATTTTAACCCAAGATTGTTTTAAGAACGTTAACTTTTCCTAAAAAACCAGCTGTGGCTGAGAGAGAAAGAAAATGAAGTCTTGTCAGAGTCAAATAACGCAATCCGGTGGTATGACCGCAACTGCTTACAGATCCCAGAAGTATTAAATGCATACAGTAATAAATACTGCAAGTATAGCTCAACAAGACCTTATTTACTCGTAAATGTGATCTTGAAACCCGACGCGATACTGCTGCATTCATAATCTTGCTCAAACAGTGACGCATCGTTGGATTATGGGCACCGTGACCTATTTTACTCATCAAATGGTAAATAGAGACTAGTATCCTCCACGTTAGTAGTAAAAAGAAGCAAAGAAATGCAGAAAGTCGTGCTGAAAGGCCAGCGACCAGGTGACCTCGATAGGTTCGCCGGAAAGACCTATATTCGATCGTGAGAGAACAAAGAATCGAATAAAAAAAAGTCAAAAAAGGAAGACGAAAAGGAAGAGGCAGTTGCCGTATTCTTTGTTTAGGATCATTTGCACTCAATCTCCGTAGCTGTATTTGCTGAAAACACTTCTAAATTCCCCAAATTTTGACAAGTTTCGACATTGATTTAAAATCTAAGATTGGACTTAGTAAATTCGGTATTACTTGTGCTATAATTTGCCATTATTTCATGATGATTACTTCACACATTACTGCAAAAAAGTACATACCTAAGCGTATTAGACGCGTCTGGAAAAACCCAGATGTCATAATCAAAGAAAATCTAAGTCTACAGTCGCAAGTGAAAAAAGAACGAAACTTAAAGTGTATAATTATGCGCATACATTACTTAGGTGACAAGTCACCGCGTTAGGGATAAAAATGGCGATACGTCTAAATGGTTTGATGAATATTGCAACACCGTTATGTCTATTTTGTTAGACACAGAATAACTGGTTCGGCCGTTCAATTTACGGTATCAATCAATCAATTCAAGTTGTAGCTTGTCTAGTGCTGGATATAGAAATGGTTCCATAATATTTAGACGGTTTTTGCACCAGGTGAAAGTCGTTAAAATGACAACTGTGTGGCGACTTGTTTTGATATTTCATTTTTGAAAAAGCAGCTGCATTTCTTTTTGTTTGTCCTTTATTGTCACTTCTATTTCATACATGGTTTTCCCGATGCTTCGATTCCGTGATCTATTCTACAAGGATAGTGCATATTTCGGGAAAAAGTAGCCTACGGCACTCAGTAATGGTGGACCGCTTTTTATCAGTGAGTGAGATCATTTTTGCCTTTATTCCGAGAGATGCTTTAACCTCACAATGTTACCTCTTATTATAATGGCTATTGATTCTAGCTATTCTAGTTATCTAGATAGAAGAAAATGCGTATTGTGTGTCAGGGAAAGTGCATTGTGTGGTTTTAGTAGCAGATAAAGATTATCTTTCATGGAAACCCCTCGCTCAACCAATAATTTGATAGAGGGGACAACGCAGTGCGTAGAAGTACGGCAGTTTAGTGACTCTCAAGCACTTTTTAGGGAAATTCAATTGATTTATCAACCCCTGGGATGCATTGTTGTAAATTATGGGGTGGTTATGTTTAGAAGAGGACACGCACACCCTGATGTACAAAAAAAAAAACTAATGAACAAAGATGGAACTAATGAACAAAGATGTTGTAAAACATGTAGAAATTAATCAATTTCTTTACACGTGTTCAAGACTAATAGATATTACGTAAAAATAAAGGTTATCACAACATTAACATATTAGACAGACTTGAATATACCTACTTAGAATAATTAAGAAAAACTTAGGTATTTAAACTAGTGTGCTACAAAAATAGCCCAAACTACATTTTATATGCATTTTTGTAGACGTTAATTTGCATACAGTACTAATGCATTTTCTATTGTTTTACAATTTAGTTCCGACTATCTATCAATATTTCAAACCAATTATTTAGGAAAACCTAGTTCTTGTGGCTTACTCGAAGATAATAACTGTAGCGAAGATGTCCAAAAATGATAAAAGACTTTTATTGCTGTAATTAAACAATTACCAAAGATAAATGTCCATAAAAGTTACCAACCGCAATATAAAGACGAACATCGAAAGAGAAAAAAACACGTTACAGCGCGAAGACACCTTTCCACGGCCTCGAGCAAGAAAACAAAGCTAAATAAAATCGTGGCGATGATTGTAGGCGAGTATTTAAAAGGAACGCGCAATCGATTGCCGATCGACAACCCGCCTGGCCGGTCGAGATGCGTGTGTGTGCGAGCCGTTCACACACGTGCACAATCACACCGCCACTAACGGATGTGGTCTCTCCGTCCGTCTATTTACCGAGAAGTATCTAAGCGAGCTCCATGGTTGTCATATATACGATTTATTATATACGGACGTTGAAAAATGAGTGGGAAAACTCTAGCGTAACGGTAGGATAGGCACGCGCAGAGGAGCGTGTGATGCGAGCGTTACAACTATGTTATAGATTGTAGGCGTCATTAAAGGTGTTATCTAAAATGGAATGTTATGAGTAATTAAGGACTTTTTTAAATTGCAGTGTTCATTCATCATTAGTCTGATTTAACATTGTAGCTCGTCTCGATAATTCATGATAAAACATTTATGAACAAATAATGTTGGTAATCGACAACCCTAGAGTGGAAGGCAAGCCAAGCGGAGTTACTCTATCGTTATCTACACTAGCTAGGTAGTTAGATATAGACTAGACTCGACTATAGCTAGGTACTTCTTGACATAGCGTGTAAAGATAGGTCGAGGCGAACCGATGCGCTACACTACACGTCCTCTTTGTTTACGCCACCGTCACATAAGTATAACTATATGTTGCTATGGGACATCTAAGCAGCTAGCCGCGTCGTTTTGAACAAACGATATTATTATGCTTACATGTGGTTCAAGAACCGCACACGACTTGGGAATTTCGAAGTCTTAATTTGCGTGTCATTCTTTCGCACGATTTTCGTTGTTTAAGCAGTGTATAAAAAGCCTATGTTTACCAGAGGATTATAAGATTGTGGGAGGATTAAAGAAACGCTGTTTTATTTCGTATTGCGTGTTTGGTAGTACATACATAAATTCGTTGCTAAGAGTTTTATACATATACGTGAATATGTATGGGCAACAAGAGCCAACGTTCTAGACGGCAAACATTATTCATTTAGGTATACCTACGTATACGAATGGTCGGGTTGAATATAGATGCGTAGTTTTTTGGGATTTCGTCTCTGGGAGCGTTAGGGGTTGTTTTGGATTGCAACATTGCATAAACGTTAGGCGTATTAACGAATATGATGCGTTTATGTTTTGCTGAGGAAATTCGAGAACAGCGATGATTGCTGAGAATTTTAAAACGATGATACTGTGGGAAGACTTATCATTGAAGTTTCACAACATGAAGGCCGCGTTTTCGATAAGTTTGTTATTTCAGTTTTGATATAACGAATACTACAAGTCACATAAAGATAAGTTTTTAAGGATCTCCGACGAACGAGTTTACGTCATCCGCCGCCGGCAGCAAAACATTTATTGGAAACAGCAATAAAAACTTTCTAGCTGAAAACGAAATAGCAATAAATCGACGAAAAAACTTCTTTCATCAAAATTATCAAAACTGGAGCTTATAAAACACGATATGAAAACGTTTCGGCATATTTTTATGAAAAAGTTTAACAAACAAATTAATATAACTTGTAAAGAATTCAAACAAGAGCAGAACTGAACAAATGGAAAAGCTAAATAGGTAAATAATGAAAGGTAGAAAGTTTCAAATGAAATCCATTGGAACTTTTTAGCTGGCAGACTTTTTAGACTTTACTTTTAAAAATCTTGTGTCACAATGTTTGTTAGCTAACTCCTCTGAAACGGCTTGACCAATGTTAATGAATTTTTTTGTGAATATTTGGTAGGTCTGTTTACCCAGTTAATGGGTTGTGGAGGTCTGGTAGGCAGCCACTCCACGTAAAACACTGGTATTCTGCTGAATCCGGTTTGACTGGAAGCCAACTCCAATATAGTTGGGAAAAGGCTAGGCAGATGATGATTTGGTAGGTCTGAGAATAGGTTATAAGCTATATTTTTTATTTATATGGCAAATCATTGTTTGCCAGGTCAGCTAGTTTCTAAATAATAGTGAGTGTTTTAAACAATAGACATTTTATGGTTAACTAACATTTGACTTAGAAAACTTCCTATTGTTAAGTTTATTTAATGTCAAGTTGTTACATTTCTTTGACTGTGAGATGAGAGAAAACCCAATTTTCTTTACCAAATAAAATTTTGGATTAGGTAAATTATTCAGTTTCGAAAATATTATTCTACTGCAAGTGAGTTTAGTTTTACTTTGAGTAATATCATAGAAATTATACCTATTGCTATAACTAATTACATTTATTACTTAATTAAAGATACAATTTAAATTTGATGGTTGATTAATTTTATACAGATGAACTATTTACAAATATGTAAACCCTCTTTGGTTTTAACTATGCATTAGATTCATATTAGAACAATGTTAAACGAGTTATCCCATTAAATTTAAATTGTTCATTAAAATTAGATACTTATTAGAAACATCAAATTGACAGAATGATTACAGTCATTGCATCTTCTATGACAAAAAACTAAGACAAGTGTATTCCTTATCATGGTTGAGTTCTATCTATAGAACAAGTCATCAATATCACATTATTTTTAAATTATCAGTAACTGAGGAGCATAAAATTGAAATTATACATATTGATACAATGGACTTTAGTGAAACTGTTTTTTTATTTATATATTTTTCACCTTCAAAGAAACAGGTGGCCAGTTACATTACAGTATTGATTTTTTTTTTTACTTTAGGTACAATTTTTTTTTAATAGCAGGAATATAACTATTTTCCTCACCTGATTCTCTAGTAGAGTAAGTAATCAGAAATCCTTAATTACAACACGCCGGTTTTCATACTAGAGTGAAAACTCATTGGAACGCACCTCCCACTATTTTACGGAATTAGGGTCATAACCGTTACGAGCACATGTTGGTAACTTTTTCTAAACTCTGAAACTTGCGGTCCAAACTATTATAGCCGAATTTAGGACTAGTCTGTAGAGATTTCTAGAAAAACCAATTCACCAGTAACACGTTTTCTCACGCGATCAAGAGGTGACGCGTCGGCGTCGCCGCGAGAATAATGTCGTCGGCCGCCAGCCACCGCCACAGCAAAGTAATCACCGCGCCGCTAGAACCGCATCAATGACGCCAACACATTCTTGCTAATAACTCTCTCACGATACATTTTACTTCACTAAAACTTTTCCGAGGTACTTGTAACTCACTGAAACTATTTTGTTATTAGTAAATATAAAGAAACTCACCGTAAATAAGCTGATTCCAACAACAAAGAGTCACCAGCCACGCGCTCCAATTATAGGGCACACACAAATCACGAAAGCACAAGAAGTTGAAGCTATGTAACTTCACAAAATTGTTAGTTAGATTCACAGTCAGTTTACAAAGTCAAATTAAACAAAGTTTCCCAGTTTTTCGTGGATATAGTCACTGAACCGAGAAAGTATACCATGAAGCACCGCCAGCTACATACAAAATGGCGGATTTGCGTAATGAAAGTGACGCGCTGACGCGCCGAAAACGCATGGACTAAATTGTTGTCTATGTTCGCCCAAGAAAATTTTATGGAATTATTAGGTACAGAAAATAGTGTAGACGAATGATTTAGCACAAGCGGTTTTATTTTTCTTCAGCTGTAATTTTTAGATAATATAACAAAGCGTTATTATAACTTATAATAAAAAAGTATTGAATCTACCAAAAAATATGGCATAATTAAACGTGAATGAATTATAAATAAATATAATCGATTCAAACCGACAATTATAGTGATTCGACGAAAACTTGTGTGAGAAATAAAAAAACATAAATTTTTCTCTATGACTGTCTGTTCAAAAACTTCGTACAAAGTAAATTGTAAACTTGAAAAGTTTCTGAAAAAATTATTTTATTATTTTTGTAATTTAGATTTTTTTAACTGCGGAAATCTATATATTCGTGTAATTAAATGCCTTAAAATCTATGATGGTCTCGCTTTATATATATTAAAATAATGTTAGATAAGTAAATATAATTGGATTCTGAACGAACTTCTATAATTCCCAAACACACATTTTTATCTCGCTCATTTTATATTAAAGAAACAGAGACAAAACAATGTTTCTTCATTCTCGGACTTGTTCTGCATCAAATCATCAAAAATACGACGTGTTCGTGACAAAAAGGTTTTGTAGATTTTTTTGCGTTTTCATAGTAAAATTATTGTTGCTGTTAAAATGATTAGATAATACTATTGTCACTTCTTGCAGATTATTATTTAATTTTATTGAAGTTACGGCCGTCATTGAATTGATTTGTATAGCTACGTTATGTTTCACTTGGTAATCCATTGATCAATCAGCTGAGTTTTGTTTTCATTTCTAAAGGTCTCCACGATCGTTCTTGTAACTACCCTGAGAGAGTGACGTGTATTTTTGGACAAATCAAAAGTTTGTTAAACCAATCGAGCTACAAGATGAATGAATTAAAGTCTTTGGAGCACGCAACATTGAAGGTAAAATTGGCCATGTTACTTTCATATTTTTTAGATCTTCAATATTTATTTACAAAAATATTTTAAATAAGTACATTGCAAATAACTTTTTAAATTTCTTTGTCACATAATAAAGTTATCTCACAATAATATTCAGCTTAACACTATATAGATAATTGCATATATCACCTCCATACATCACAATAACATAAACAAAGTACCTATTTATCAGTTCATTACTCTGTATCCTGAAGTATTTTTTGACTTACTACATCTTTGAGATAAGTCTCATAAGCAGGTCTCCAGAATAACAACTAATCACCAAACTATTGCAGACCAATTAATTGTATAGTGTTTGAGATAAAAAAAAGACTGAGCCAGTTCTTGACCTCATTTCAACTGATAGAAAGTGATGGATTTGGCCTATAATGGTCAAGCTCACTCCCTCCTGGTTGGAAGGCTGATTGAATAACGGGTCTCCATACAATCATTATATTTCACATTCTAGGTACCGTATGAGGTATTTAACAAACGCTACCGCAATGCTCAACGTGTGTTGGACGTCGAGGCCCGTCAAGTAAGCAGTGGAGCTAGTGAACTTGATACTGCCACAAGGAAGCAGCCAGTCACTACAGGAGAGATTGATTCACTGCTCGGTGGAATGGTAAGATTCATATTTTTAGTTTTTATTTACACAATAGATTTTTCTATTCCGTAGTGTTTTACTGGATATATATTGGAAAAGTAAAATTATAAGTGAAGATAGTTGTATTAATGAAATACAGTAATTATATCAGAAAATGAGGGCAAAAACCCAAATCTTACTATAATGGGAAGGGGTCAGACTAGAAAAAAAACAAAATTCCAACTATATTGTATGTCAAATGAATGGGCTTACTTTGAGGGTTTTCATTATATCTTTTTCATAACTTTAAAATAAACAGTTTTGAAAATCACATGTTTAAAAATTAAATTGGTTCGGAACTATAGAAGGGCAATCCACCCACCCGGGTTTTAACCCAGGTATAAACCGGGTGCTTTTTTTTTTTTATTTGTAATGGGATTGCTCTTGACTCTAGTCTATGTCAGAGATGACAGAGACAAAGTCTATGATGGAGCGAGCCTACCCAGAAGGAGCCTGTTCACTCTAACTTTGAAGAGATTAGGGTTGTAAGCTTTTGGAAACACAGACGCAGGCAGAGAGTTCCACTCCTTTGCTGTGCGCATTATAAAAGACGTTTGAATTGCGAATTGGTGGAATAACCACAAGGTAGGGATGGTAAGATGCAGTGCGTCTGGATATCCAATGTGTTTTCTGTACCCAATAACCACCCAAATTTCGGGTGTAAATGATTTTTTATATAAATAACCTTTAGTTTTTAATTATTATTATTTAAATTAATAATACATGATTAGGTGAAATCAATAAATCTAAGAAAAGACCTTTTCCTGAAGCTAATCCAAAACAAAGTACCTACTTCATAATCAATCACTATCGGATTCTATCGGAAAATGTAAAGGTTGTCTGCATAGAAATATAAAATACAGGAGAAGTGGCAAGGAGGCGTGTTAGTGTCCGCGCGACGTGATCACGCTGATCATGTCAAAAGCAAAATGGCCGTCTCGGCGAACTAGTGCGCTTTCGACCAAGATCGTGACAAATTATAAGAATTCCGTGTTATTCAGTGGTTTCCTGTAAACACCGAAGCCTAAACCAAAACTTTGTAAATTATGGAATCACTTACCATATCTAAATATAAGTATTTTACTTTATTTGTCTTTAAAATCGTTAAAAACAACAAATCGTATAATATGTCTTGCTTTTACTATGTTATTCTGGTGTTCAAATATCACAGCGACTGTACATATTTTGTAATAAATACATTGCTCCTTATCCACTCACTACCTAAGTTAGTCACTAAGCGTTTGAACAAGCAATGTAAAAATCACACAACGATACTTTAGTATGCGCATTCATCGCGTATTACGGCCGCTGCTTTTTGCGACGAGTTAGTGGTCCATTGTGCAGATCAACTTACGTAGGTTGTCGGCAAAAATGTGGATTGACGAAGGAAATCTTGCTAAAATAGTTTATTTTTCAATTTGTTAACTGTTTTTACTCGTTTTGAAGATCAAACAAGAACGTTTTTTTTACTTAATTTAATTAGTAGAGAAATGCGTTACTAACTTTCGTAAATTAAGTTAATTCAATTTTAGTTTAATAATCAACTTTACAACTTTATTACAATGTTACTTCGTCGTAGTTTTTACAAACAAGCACAAGCACTTTGAGATACAGCTTATGAACAAATACAATTCTGTGAACATCTGTGTCTGAACTAGATAACTAAATAGCTGTATTTCAGACTCAGCGCTCTTCCCTTAAAAATTATACATTTCACTGTATACAAAACAAATCAATAAAGCAAAAACAAATAATGTAACGTTATAAAGTGTAAAAATGCTTCCCTGTGTGTGGAGTGAGAGTGTATGTGTGTAGAAGGGTGAATCGGTGGAGTGTTTATAATATTTTTTGGACCTGCCATTTATAATTTACTAGTTGACCGGCGCAACTTCGTTTGCGTCACAATTTTCATTACTGCTCCGCTCCTATTGTTCTCAGCGTGATGATATACATGTATACATTCAGTCAAAAAAGTATCGGGAATGGATGATTTGTTTATGGTTCCAAATTCAAATTTTTGTTTTTTTGTAGTTGTTAGATTGGCACAACTGTTTTCCATTTTGGCGCGGAGTTTGAGTTGCATCTGTTATTTATATTAAATACAGTGCTGGTTTTAGTAATATCATATATAGTGTGTATTGCGAATTTCATAATGGACAAAAATATCGAACAAAGAGTTTGTCTTAAATTTTGCATCGCCAATGGAATTTCGTGTTCGGAGTCACTGAAAATGTTACAGAAGGCTTACGGTGAATCGACTTTATTAAAAACTCGTGCTTATGAGTGGTTCAAAGCGTTCAAAAGCGGTCGAGATGTGATGGAAGATTTGCCTCGCTCTGGTAGGCCGTCAACGTCTGCAACTGAAGTTAACATCGCAAAAGTGAAGGAAATAGTGACTGAAAATCCCCATTCAACTCTGAGAGAGATAGCCGCCAAACTTTCTGTATCTCACGAGTCGATCCGTACCATTTTAACTAATCATTTGGGTATGAAACATGTTGCTGCTCGGCTAGTCCCAAAAGATCTGAATTTTCTCCAAAAACTCAATCGCATGAAAGTCGCTGAGGACATGCTAGAACGAGTCAGTTCGGACCCAACATTCATGAAACGCATTGTTACTGGTGACGAGACGTGGGTTTACGAGTTTAACATGCAAACTAGTCAACAAGCTTCGGAGTGGCGCCTTCCAACTGAACCGAAACCGAAAAAACCACGCCAAAGTCGATCAAAAGTCAAAGTCATGTTGACTGTTTTCTTTGACTATCGCGGTGTTGTGCACTCTGAATTCTTACCGGAAGGTCTAACGGTAAATAAAGAATATAATTTGAGCGTTATGCGGCGTTTAAGAGAGCAAATTCGACGAAAAAGGCCAGATTTGTGGAAAGAAAATTCTTGGATTTTGCACCACGACAATGCGCCTTCGCACAAGGCTATCATTGTGAACGAATTTTTAACCAAACACTCAACAAATACCATCCAGCAACCACCATATTCACCAGATATGGCTCCTGCTGACTTTTTTCTTTTTCCTAAACTCAAATTACCACTTCGTGGCACCCGTTTTCAATCGATAGAAGACATAAAGGAGAATTCGCGGCGAGAACTGAACTCAATTCCGGAAGCAGCGTTTAAAAAATGTTTTGATGAATGGATTATTCGTTGGCGCAAGTGTATGGTTTCTAAAGGAGCATACTTTGAAGGTGATAAAATAAATTCGGATGAATAACAGACATTTTGTGTATTATTGATCTTTTCCCGGTACTTTCTTGACAGAGTAGTATAGCCTATATATAGCCTTCCTCGGTAAATGGGCTATCTAAGAATTTTTCAAATCGGACCAGTAAGTAGTTCCTGAGATTAGTGCGTTCAAGTAAACAAACAAACAAACTCTTCAGCTTTATATATTAGTATAGACATAGATTTTATTTTTAGGACCCCAAAAACCTTTTTTGTACAATAATAAATGGAAGTTTCGATAACTTTCCGATTAGTCAATCAATAGCGTGTATGAAAAATAAATTGCTTTTGTACAGCACAACGATGCTGTGCGCTGTTTTTGTGTGGGTAACTTGTACGGTGCATAGTAAATACACCGTGTGTTTGAAGATATAAGGTTTATTATTGATTGTGAAGTACCTTCTGTTTTGAGGAATGCGAGTGTGTGCGGGACTGCGTATCTATTGCTTTTACTGAAGTACATGTGTAGTAGTGCCGGGTGGAAGGGAGATACTGGAGACATAGGGTTCTGATACAATTTCGTCTACCGGGCATAATATCTCCTTATTTATTACATCTGGTTGTCTGGCTTCCCCTGACGTTAAAGGTGATATCACCTGGTCTATAGAACTCTGTATTCCGTTTTCGTTTTCTTCGTTTAACTGATAGCTTTCATTAAGTTGGTTTTTAAAACTCTCTACTATGTTTCGTCTTCATTTCCTTCATCTAATTGAGTGTTAAGTTTATGTTTAAGATTCCAGTTGTAACAAATATATGAAATTTTTGCGGCTCTTTCCGCTGAAAGTCGATTTCTTTTGTTATTATGTAGTATATTCTTAAATACCGAATGCTCGGTAGCTGCTAATGTACACGGATCTGACAGGATACGTACCCTTACTTTGCTTAGCAAAGTCGAACTACAGATTCCTTTCCACCACACAAAGGGCTCAATGCTACGCACTGAATTCCATATAAATAGTCTGGCCTAAAAGTTTTCTTTAGCGTTGTAACAAGCCAGTTCGACCATTACATTATGTAAGCTAAGTTGCTGACCTAAATCGTGGATGAACTCCATAGCCTGAAGTTCTTCATCTTGAGTAAGTTCACCACCCTGAGCTGTAGGATCCAGCATGTACTTACGCTGCCAAATGAATAGATCTAATGGACATTTTGCGCCTTTCATCGGCTTCTGTCAGAATTTGCTGTTATTGCCTTCTTCATTCAACATTGAAATATGAGGCAATGCGAAACGTACTTTCGCCAGTATATCTTTAATTGTAATGTATACTTTGTGGATACCGAACTGATCTCCCTCTAAGTTAAATATGCTTTCAGTAATAGGTTCCAAAACACTTATACATTCATCGGTCATCCTCCAGAAATCATCATTTGAAATTAGATTTTTAATATCCATGCCATTCTTTGCAAGGCTATCTTTTTTGTTTTTAACTTTTTACCGAAATAACGTGATTTCCCCATCTAGTAACACAAGGCAGTTTTGAAAGTAAGACACATTGTTCAGATGATTTACAGTCACCAAAAAAGCTACCCAGACCAAGTTCAAGGAAATAATTAAAAGACAACGCAGTTAAGAAGTCTAATTGTTCAGAATGTGCTTTGTATGGGGAGGGAGAAGACAAAAGAAATGAGCTACTCGCAAAATTAGTGGCGGAGGCCGGTGGCAGATTTATGTTTATAAAAGTATATATTTCTAAAACTTATAAACGGTGCGGGGGAGGGGCGACGCTACGAGAGTGCGGATTGTCAGTCACAATGCCGCAATGGTCGGGGCAGCACCGAGCCTACACCATTGGGGCGTTTTTTAAGAATGGTGATTCTTACGTGACAGCGCGTCGACAATTTTGTTTACATTTCAAATTTCGGCGTTTGAGTGAAGCACCAAGTGTTCATTTGATACGATCGTGGGTGGAGAGGTTCCGCCAGACTTCTTCCGCTTTAAATACGACTCAGCCAGGGCCCAGCAGGACATCGACTGTAGAGAACATCGAGGAAGTTGAAGGAAGTTTGCGTGAAAATCCACGACTCTCAGTGAGAAAAAGAGCGGCCGCTTTAGAACTCCCAAAGAGTATTGTTCACGAAATTTTGAAAAAGACTTGAAGTTTCGTCCTTTTAAGACTCAATTAGTCCAAGAACTGAAAGAAAATTACTTTAATTTCCGAAGAATCTTCTGTGAACAGATGTTGGAGAGATTTCGCACTGTAAACTGCATCTTTTGGAGCGATGAGACGCACGTTCATTTAAATGGACACGTAAACAAACGAAACTGTCGCTACTGGGCACCGCGAAGACGTAATCCTCGTCTGAAACACCAACGTCCTTTACATTGCTCAAAAGTTACAGTTTGGGACTGCATGATCGACGAACGGAATTATTGGGCCCTATTTTTTTTTTTTTAAATTCAAGGGGACAAGCAATAAACGTTAACAGCGAAAACTATGGACTCATGATCACCGAGTATTTTTAACCAAATTTGCGAGCACATCATTCCTACTCAACGCATACGTGGTTTCAACAAGATGGGGCGACTCCACATACCGCCAGATCGTCTATGGATTTGCTCCGGCAAAATTTTCCACAAAAATTGATCAGTCAGGCCACCGAGGTCGCCAGATTTAACTCCTATGGATATTGTTTTATGGGGTTTTACTTAAAAGTAAAGTATACGCCAATAACCCTCGGACCATCGTGCAGTTGAAGGAAAATATTCGCAATACACACAGCAAATTCAGCCGAGATTGCTACAGCGTGTGGAACGTAACACGGTGGAACGTTTCGAACAGTGTGTGCGACTGAACGGACAGCATTTGGATGAAATTATTTTTTTAAACTGAAATCCGCATGATTCTTGTGTACTTTAAACTATTTATTAAACCCATAAGTTCGTAAGTTTTTGTTTCATTAGCTTTTAAAATCATAATTCCGCCACCGGACATTCTGTATATTAAGCCATGTGTGCCACCAAATGCTATGAACAAATCTTAAAGTATTTACAGGAAGCTAACGGGTATCATGTAAATCAACTTACAAATTAAGAATATGTCAACTAAGATGCTAACGCTCGAGTCTTCAACGCTAATTACACATTACAACATCAAAAAAGCTATTCAAAAGTAGAAATAATAGAAAATGTGATTTTTTAAATTTCGTTTTTATCTCGTACCATTTTATTTTACCCTCCCTGATCTGACTAATGTTGCCTACAAAGATGTAAGATAAATATTGTTATAAAAGTGATTTTCATACGAATAAAAATCGCTTTTAAAACGTATATTTTTAACATCACTAATGTAATTTCGTCAAATCAAGTAAACACCCAATTTTTCGGGTTTAAACCCGGTAGATTGCCGGTCTATATTCGGAACCCTTTGCACGCGAGTCCGACTCGCACTTGGCCAGTTTTTTTAAAGCTTACTTCTCACCACATGAATGGGAAAGTTTGGTCGGATGTTTGTAACTGCTGAAGGTATCTGAATGAAACTTGGCACAGAGATAAAGTAAGTATCCCAGGAGTATGTTTCCTTGGGATAAATTAAAAAATTCAAAACTAATATTTACAGAAGTGAAATCGTTTCTACACAATTTGTTTGTTGGTTTGTAGGAGATAATCACTGGAACCCACTCAACCAATAACAAAAAATCTTCCAAAAAAAAATAATAGAAAGCTTCCCTACCCAGTACTGAGAGATAGATAGATAGATAAAATTTTATTGGAACAAGGAAAGAAACAACACACAAAAGCACAGTTACAACACTAGAAAATACAAATAATTAAATGAAAACGCATAAAAAAGAAGAGGCAGAATTTATGGTGGCAAATGGCAATTACTAAACTAAAGAATTTGCCAGATTACCTACCTACTTTAAAAATATATATACACTCAAATGTGCGGTGTGTGTGTCTCTAAGCTGCACCAAATGGGAGTCCAACTCAGCATGTGCCAGGCAAATATACCTGACGCTGGTATTCTGCTGGATCCCAGTAGCGACATATAGCTATGCAGTACATGTGGCACGGTCCTACCAAGTCTGTGAGCCAGTGTGTTACACAAACGACTTACTGCTGAGGTGACTGTTAAAGTATTAAAAAACAATCTTGACCAGTTTTAATTTATGGTTAACAGGTAGAAAAGCTGACCACAATGAAGCGCAAAGCCTCCGAGGCCATCACAGAGGAGGTGCAGGCCGCTTACGTGTGCAAGAAGAGATTGGAGCATCTGAAGGAACAGGCCGCAGCGTTGGCTGAGCCCAGCACTCCACAAGTAAAGGTCATACAGTTCTTGATAAAATATTTGCAAGAGCTCTACAAGGATACTTTTTATTTCAAGGTCATCTGATTAGGTTTTGCAAATAAATAGTTGCATTATTGCACATCCGTTTAGATTTTCCAGGTAAGGATATAAGATCAGACAACTGGTTAAATTGAGCACTTGAGAGCTTAATTATTATAGAACCTTAAAGTATTTGTTTTTTGCCAAATAAAGCAGCCAATCATCATCTACCTAGCCTTTTCCCAACTACATTGGGGTCGGCTTCCAGTCAAACCGGATTCAGTTGAATACCAGTGTTTTACGTGGAGCGGCTGCCTACCAGACCTCCAAAACCCTTTAACTGGGTAACACGGTACATTTTGGCAAGACTGGAGTCAGATGTACTGGCTTCTGACAATCCGTAACGACTGCCAAAGATCTACAAATGACAGTCGGGACCAACGGCTTAACGTGCTTTCTGAGGCACGGAGGAAACTCGGTATGTTAAGATGGTCACCCATCCACAAAATAACCTTGGCAAGCGTTGCTTAACCTTCAAGATCGACCCGTGCGGCTGTTATTATTTAGCCACGAGCTCCTCAAATATCAAATAAAAGCAGCCAATCATCATCATCATCATCATCTGCCTAGCCTATTCCCAACTACATTGGGGTCGACTAAAAATAAAAGCAGCCGATATTACATAATAATTACATCAAAAGTCAGCATATAGGTTATAGTTGTTTACATTATTTTCAAAGACTACAAAAGTGGTTGGGGTTAACGCCGTCTTCTAGCTCTCTCATAGATTTTGTATGAACTCGTTCACACAGTTACATGTGAAGCGCATTCGGACCGCCCGTGTATGCTCACGTCCAGAAGTATACTCTTAGGGTGCGTTTCCACTACAGACGGATGAAACTAGTAAGGCCCTAACCCGTATGGATACCGTTTTAATTGGTGCGTCTTTTTGCTATGATTTCACTTTTTCTTTCTCTTCCTCTCTTCAGGCCATGTCCTACACATCACAGTCCACCCTGAACCAGTGGCGCAAGGTCCGCCTAGACCGCATGCTGGTGGACTACTTCCTACGTAACGGCTACTACGACTCGGCCAACAAGCTGGCAGACGCTAGGGGGCTGCGGGAACTCACTAATGTTGGTAAGTTATACATACATGAACCGGTGCCATCCATGGTCATCCCACCGTTTTGGATTTCGATATGGAGGCTATTTTCGTTATACACAGCCCTGAAAACCCAGAATATGACACTCAGGACAAAATAAAATTCGGTGCCGCAATCTTGGATTTGAAGTTCGAGCCCATTTTCGTTATTAGCACCCCCAAAAACCAAGAAAACGACACCCATGTCCAAGCAAATTTTCAGTGACCCCAACTTAGTTGAGCATAACCTCCCCATCTTCCAGACATCTACAGCGCGGCCGCCGAGGTGGAGGCGGAGCTGGCCTCGAAGCGCACGGCCCGCTGTCTGCAGTGGTGCGCAGACAACAAGTCCAAGCTGCGCAAGCTCAACTCCAACATGGAGTTCAAGATACGGATACAGGTATACACATGGAGGAATAGTTTTTTTTTACTACTCTTCTGCTGTACTTTTCTGATTAATTTCGTTGCAGGATCCAAGACAGTTGAATCGTTTTTCCGGGACTCATTGGCTCGGCGTTTTTCTGGTGGTCGCCACTGTTGATTCTGGCTTTCAGGAGTTGCAGTGGTTGGGAATGTGTGGCGGGCTTGTCCCAAATAGAAACAAAATATGTGGAAGAAGTTGGGAAGCAGAAAAAGAATGTAATCCTTGTGTCCTGTAGTGCGACATATAGAGTTGTTTGATGATTTTCCCACTCCTGTTCAAAGGCCTCCCTCATTCCTTGCATTTCTCTCTTAGTTGGTCTTCTTCACGACAATTCGCTTAGGAGCCATCCAAGGCTTTCCGTCATCTTCTCTTCGGTCTGCTATGCCTATCTATATCTATACTAATATATAAAGCTGAAGAGTTTGTTTGTTTGAACGCGCTAATCTCAGGAACTACTGGTCCGATTTGAAAAATTCTTGCAGAGTTAGGTTAGGTTATAGCCCATTTATCGAGGAAGGCTATAGGCTATATATCATCACACTAAAACCAATAGGAGCGGAGCAGTAATGAAAATTGTGACGCAAACGAAGTTGGGTGGGTCAACCAGTGAGTTATAACTTTATAAATATTATTCAGGTTTTGTATCCATAGCAGATTTGTTAACAGGAAATTCCACATACGTACTAAAACTCTTGTTATACCTTCTTGACGGACGGATATCCTTTCCTAAATAACATCGTAATACTTAACAAGAATTAGTCTGTATAGTCACAATATTGCGTACTATGTCACATCCTGTGTTACGTCCTGGATGTTTAAAGAGATGGATAATCTTACCCAGCTATATTCTTGATTCCAGGAATTCATAGAGCTGGTTCGCGAAGACAAACGCTTGGAGGCAGTCCGCTACGCTAAGAAGCACTTCTCCACCTACGAGGAAGATCAGCTGAAGGACATACAGCACTGCATGGGCATGCTCGCCTTCCCGAAGGACACAGGTAAGCTATCATTCAAATAATTAGAACCTCCATGTCTTAGAATGCACGTGAAGCCATTGGCCCTGTCTTTCTAAATAATAATAATATAAATTTTATTATCAGGCAACAGGCCTATAGACAAAATACACAACATTAAAATATACAAAATTATTTTAAACAATACACTAAAATAAAAGGAAAGAAAGAAGAAGAAAAAGAATGAAGGAAGAAGGATATCGTGTTGAAGTTGGTTGTCCTGGTTGTCATTCATAGCTCATTGTCAGTTATTACGAGTAGTCAGAACGCCTAAAGTCTGACAACCGGTGTTGCTTAGGAGGGAAATAGTGTGTTATTTGATTTTTAACCGACTTCTTCCAAAAGGAGGAGGTTCTATGTTCGGTTGTATGTATTCTTTTTATGTATGTTCACCAATTTCTCCGCCAGTTCTCGACCAATTACAAAAATAATTTTTTTATTCGAAAGCCTATACTCCTGAGGTGGTCCCGTTGTCACCAAGTTAGAATCTGATAATGGGATCCCATGAAAATCGAGGGAAACCCTCAAATTTTATAGGCACATACTCTGTTTTTCATAAACTTTCTAACGCAATTCAGATATTTATACCTGGTAATCACCTACCTGGTAACTTTTTTGTTTGGAAAAGTATTTTCTCGGACTGGTCCCATGTAAATTTGGTGAAGATCTGATGAAGAACTTCGGAGGTAGGCAACGGAACTCTTCAATAAATGATAGCAAATGGATCGGGATTTCTGAAATCGTATGTCTGTTGATTGTTTACACCAGTTCATAACATAACATCACGACGGCACGCTGTGTTTGTGGTTCCACTTTTTAGTGGAACGCAAGTACCACTAAAAAGTGAAACCAAGTTTTATTGTAAAAAAAAACTTTTAACAAAAAAATAAATCCGACTTCCAAAAACAAAGCACTAATTTCGGAAGTCAGTTTTCAAAAACGAAAAAACCAAAAACACCGACTTCCGAAATAAAAGTTATTTTTTACTTTGTAGTTTTGTTTTTGGAAGTAGGTTTTATTTTTTTGTTAAAAAGTTTACACAAGTTAGGTGTAGGTGGTGGACACGCGCGCCTCAAAGGGATGTCAGCATAGTAGACGGTGCCCGCTAGGGCCCGTGCCTGCCGGGGTACAGGAATTTGTTCGAAAGAGTCACCGCGGCCCTGGAACGCACAGGGCATTAGGAAGAACATGGATGGGTTTTAGTAAAGAGTCTGACACTCCCTTCTGCTTCACCCAAGGCGTGAGGAGTCAAATGAAAACTTACCATCCTTTAAAAAACCGGCGTAGGCGGTGGAGGTCAGATAGGCAATCGCTACATGTAAAACACTGGCTCCATGTAAAATTCGGCTAGGCTGGAAGCCGACCTCAACATATTCGGCTAGGCTGGAAGCCGACCTCAACATATTCGGCTAGGCTGGAAGCCGACCTCAACATATTCGGCTAGGCTGGAAGCCGACCTCAACATATTCGGCTAGGCTGGAAGCCGAACTCAACATATTCGGCTAGGCTGGAAGCCGACCTTAACATATTCGGCTAGGCTGGAAGCCGACCTCAACATATTCGGCTAGGCTGGAAGCCGACCTCAACATATTCGGCTAGGCTGGAAGCCGACCTCAACATATTCGGCTAGGCTGGAAGCCGACCTTAACATATTCGGCTAGGCTGGAAGCCGACCTCAACATATTCGGCTAGGCTGGAAGCCGACCTCAACATATTCGGCTAGGCTGGAAGCCGACCTCAACATATTCGGCTAGGCTGGAAGCCGACCTCAACATATTCGGCTAGGCTGGAAGCCGACCTCAACATATTCGGCTAGGCTGGAAGCCGACCTCAACATATTCGGCTAGGCTGGAAGCCGACCTTAACATATTCGGCTAGGCTGGAAGCCGACCTCAACATATTCGGCTAGGCTGGAAGCCGACCTCAACATATTTGGCAAAATGACAGGATTGTTTGTGAAAAATAAATGTGAAAAATGAAATGTGGGTGGAAGGTAAGGGAGTGCTGTGTGTGAGTGAGAGAGCTATAAACGAGGAAGGAAGGAATTGAGAAGGACGCCATATTAAGATTGGGATTTGCTACTTTACGATCACGAAGACGAAGTTGAAAAAAACCGGCCAAGTGCGAGTCGGACTCGCACACGAAGGGTTCCGTACCATAGTTCTTAATTTTTATTGTTTGTTGTTATAGCGGCTTAATAGGAATACATAATCTGTGAAAATTTCAACTGTTTACCTACTACGGTTAACGGACGGACGGACGGACGGACGGACAGCGGAGGCTTAGTAATAGGGTTCCGTTGGTTACCCTTAAGGTACGGAACCCTAAAAAAAAGAAGATCAGTATTGAAGACTGCTATTTTTTTGTTTTATTGTCTCAACTGACTTACTTATTTAGAAACACTTTTTGCTCAAGATACATTTCGAAAGTAACACTAAGAAATTGTAAAACCAGATTAATTCGTCCAAGCCCTCAGCTACGTGAAATGAGTACATTGGTTGTCTGGCAGACGTGGAGCCGTACCGCTCGCTGCTTGCGGCGCCGCGCTGGCAGGCGCTGGTGCTGCAGTTCCGCTGGGAGCACGCGCGCCTGCTGCACCCCGCGCGCCTGCCCGCGCTGCCCGTGGCGCTGCAGCTGGGCCTGGCCGCGCTCAACACGCCATATCCTTTGCTAATACTGCTAACTGCTAATACTGCCCCACCGCTCACTTGGCTGAACGATACCTTCAAACTAACCGAATTAAAGATCTGTACTGTATATTTGCGAGGAGCTCGTGGCTAAATAATAAAAGCCGCACGAGTCGATCTTCAAGGTTAAGCAATGCTTGCCAAGGTTAGTCTGTGGATGGGTGACCATCTTAACATACCGAGTTTCCTCCGTGTCTCGGAGAGCACGTTAAGCCGTTGGTCCCGGCTGTCATTTGTAGTTCTTTGGCATTCTTTACGGATAGTCAGACAGAAGCCAGTAAATCTGACTCCAGTCTTGGTATTCAGCTAAATCCGGCTTGACTAGAAGCCGACCCCAATATAGATGGGAAAAGGCTAGGCAGATGAATGTTTTGCTAGAATATAGGCTACGCACGTTGCTGTGCGTACGTGCATAACTTAACACCGAAGTTCGACAACATCGCAAATCGCTTATTGCAATCCATAATATATACATACACGTAGTAAAAAGAGCAAATAGAAACAAATTATGGACCCTGTCGGGCACAGCAAAACTTTAAATAATTAGTAACATAGAGTTAAGCTACGCTTGCCAAGGTGGATCCGTGGATGGGTGACCGAGCTGTCACGGCTACCATTACGACATATTTGATAGTCGCTATGGGAAGTCAAAAGCCACGAAATTGACACCAGTCTTGCGAAGCTATTTACTTAATGACGCAGCTAGTTCAGATAGGCAATCGCTCCGTGTAGTTTTTTTCGCGTCGAGAAGGTTTAATTCAAATTCAAAAAAATTATTTCAGACCAAGAGATCCATAAATAGTGTTAGTATGAACTTAGCCTAAGTTAGTAAAAACAAAATAATAAAACCCACAAAAATAAACATTAATTGGCTACATGCACGTGAACGCACATGCCTGCCAGCCCAGAGCCTGATAAACGGTCCATCAACTTTGTCCGCCAGTGTAGCTAAAATACTGTTAAGGCTGCCCCTGAATCGCCGCAACATCAAAGCACACCGTTTGCGCATAATGGCATGAAAATCACCAACACGCGCTTCCGCAAACATGCCCGATGCACTGCAAAACCGAGGCAGCCCCAACAATTTTCCTTTCGTTTAATGACCGTCGGTCTATTTTAATTATCAATTATGAGTCATCAGCAAGTATCACCACTTTTGGTTTATTTTTATGTAATTGGAACAAATTTAAATAAAATAAAAAGAGGAATGGACCCAATATTTAGCCTTGAGGAACACCCATGTCATTTCAGAACTTAGTGAGTCTACGCCGATTATCTGAACTTTAACTTATGTCTTTCAAGTATGACAACGTTAATCAAGGGCGGCATTCCTAGTTCCATAATGCTCGAATTTCAACAAAAGCGTCTCATGGTTATTTCAATCGAAAGCCTTAGAGAGGTCGTAAAAGATTACAATGGCGTCTTGTGAATCATCTGTAGCTGTATTCATTTGTTTGGTGTCTATTTCATAAATAGATTTCATTTAATAACAGAAGTTTACTTGCTTGTTTTTTTCTTTATTATATTTGACGCTTGGGGGAGGCCTATGTCCAGCAGTGGATGTCTTTCGGCTGATATGATGATGATGATGATATTTGGTACTTCGAGCCGGATGTATTAAGTCCTTCCTCTGCGCCGCTTACACTTGACTTGTTTTAACAGGTCTTTTTCAGTCTTAAAACATATTTCCTTAACTCGTGCACACTCAGTGCTACTCCGAGAGCACGCGCGTGTCCACGTGCCCCGCGTGCCAGCCGCCGCTGAACGCGCTGGCAGCCTGTCTGCCGCACGCGCACGTGTCGCACTCGCGCCTGCTGTGTCGCATCTCGCGCGCGCCGCTCAACGAGCACAACCATCCCATGGTGCTGCCCAACGGACAGGTGTATGGCGAGAAGGTAACGTACTCATGTAGATAGACACGTGCAGCCTGTCTGCGCACGCGCACGTGTCGCCCTCGCGCCTGCTGTGTCGCATCTCGCGCGCGCCGCTCAACGAGCACAACCATCCCATGGTGCTGCCCAACGGACAGGTGTATGGCGAGAAGGTAACGTACTCATGTAGATAGACACGTGCAGCCTGTCTGCGCACGCGCACGTGTCGCCCTCGCGCCTGCTGTGTCGCATCTCGCGCGCGCCGCTCAACGAGCACAACCATCCCATGGTGCTGCCCAACGGACAGGTGTATGGCGAGAAGGTAACGTACTCATGTAGATAGACACGTGCAGCCTGTCTGCGCACGCGCACGTGTCGCCCTCGCGCCTGCTGTGTCGCATCTCGCGCGCGCCGCTCAACGAGCACAACCATCCCATGGTGCAGCCCAACGGACAGGTGTATGGCGAGAAGGTAACGTACTCATGTAGATAGACACGTGCAGCCTGTCTGCGCACGCGCACGTGTCGCCCTCGCGCCTGCTGTGTCGCATCTCGCGCGCGCCGCTCAACGAGCACAACCATCCCATGGTGCTGCCCAACGGACAGGTGTATGGCGAGAAGGTAACGTACTCATGTAGATAGACACGTGCAGCCTGTCTGCGCACGCGCACGTGTCGCCCTCGCGCCTGCTGTGTCGCATCTCGCGCGCGCCGCTCAACGAGCACAACCATCCCATGGTGCTGCCCAACGGACAGGTGTATGGCGAGAAGGTAACGTACTCATGTAGATAGACACGTGCAGCCTGTCTGCGCACGCGCACGTGTCGCCCTCGCGCCTGCTGTGTCGCATCTCGCGCGCGCCGCTCAACGAGCACAACCATCCCATGGTGCTGCCCAACGGACAGGTGTATGGCGAGAAGGTAACGTACTCATGTAGATAGACACGTGCAGCCTGTCTGCGCACGCGCACGTGTCGCCCTCGCGCCTGCTGTGTCGCATCTCGCGCGCGCCGCTCAACGAGCACAACCATCCCATGGTGCTGCCCAACGGACAGGTGTATGGCGAGAAGGTAACGTACTCATGTAGATAGACACGTGCAGCCTGTCTGCGCACGCGCACGTGTCGCCCTCGCGCCTGCTGTGTCGCATCTCGCGCGCGCCGCTCAACGAGCACAACCATCCCATGGTGCTGCCCAACGGACAGGTGTATGGCGAGAAGGTAACGTACTCATGTAGATAGACACGTGCAGCCTGTCTGCGCACGCGCACGTGTCGCCCTCGCGCCTGCTGTGTCGCATCTCGCGCGCGCCGCTCAACGAGCACAACCATCCCATGGTGCTGCCCAACGGACAGGTGTATGGCGAGAAGGTAACGTACTCATGTAGATAGACACGTGCAGCCTGTCTGCGCACGCGCACGTGTCGCACTCGCGCCTGCTGTGTCGATCCATTTTGAGTAGTCATTCTGAAGCTTGGTCAAACCTTCTTAGGAAGGATCATATATTCCACCTTCTTCCATTCGATTCTAGAACCTACTTAAATCTCATGTTTGTTGCTATGATTATCAAATACGAAAAAAATCCTACGTTTTAGAAAAAAATGTTTTCTGATCCAAAACTGAATTAGATTTTAGAGACCAAAGTACAGTTCGCGACACACTTGTTTATCGCTCCGAAGTACGTCGCAATTGATTGCGCAGGATGTCAATTTGGCAAAAAAAATAGGACAGCGCATGCGCGCGGTCCAAAATGTCGCGTGTAATGGCGTCTCATTCGCTCGTTTAGGTACGCTCGATGTTTATTTGTGTCCCGCTTGCTCAATGCAATACGAGTGTTGATGCAAAAATTGTTACATGTTGATTGTTTTTAGTTATTTATTTTGGTTATGTCTTACTGTTTGATTTGTGTTCTTGTGGTGTTTGTGTTACTTTTTGATATTTTTATTATCACTGGTAGTCTTTGTTACTTGTTTATAATATAAACAAAAAGTATTCTAGGAACGTAACATTTTTTAACCGATTGCACCTACGCGATCGTCACTAAACCTAACTTCCGAGCGGTAAAGAACCGTGGAGCGAACTGTATAACCCTTTATGAATTCGTCAAAAAGATCTATAGACACAAGAAAATCATTAATAGCTTCAAAACCAACTTCTCATTTGCAGGCTCTCAAAGAAATGATGAAGGAACACGGCTCTATCATCTGCCCGAAGACCAAGGAGGTGTTCTGTATGAAGCGTGTCGAGAAGGTGTACGTGATGTAAGGCGACTCCTGGCACTCTGTACATACGCGCCTTTGTCTACCAGCCTTTATCACGCTCCGAAGCTTGTCTTAACTAAAATGTTTATGAGTTAAATTAATTGTGATTTTTTGGCGTAGTTAGGTTACGAAAAATTGGGAACAAGATTATCTAACTTCTGTATAAATTAAAATGTATCGTTGAAATGTACGCGCATAACTTCGTAATTACTGACCCAATTAGATAATTCTTTTTTTGTTGTGTTCGTGATTTTCAGGGTGAGATTTGTATGAAAAAAAAAATACATCAAGACAAGCCACTTATAAAAAGATGATCATTTTGGCCCCAGAATTGTATCGAGTTGTGACATAAAGGTCATTTGAAAGGCAATAATAAGGCTTCATTTTATTTATTTTTATTTTACACATAAAATATACAAATAAAGTTCGGTAGACGCGTGGACTAAGGCTACAGCCCTTAGGAATATGGACAAAAAATCGAAGTCAAGTCGTTTGTATGAAAAATCATCATCTACAAAGATGATATTTTACTGAAATAAATTAAAATCATAAGTCTTACCCAGCACATATTTCACTATTGGTGTCATACAAGAAAATTGTAGAGGAGGAGCTCGTGGCTACATAATAACAGCTGCACGGGTCGATCTACAAGGTTAAGCAACGCTTGCCAAGGTTGGTCTGTGGATGGGTGACCATCTTTACATACCGAGTTTCCTCCGTGCCTCGGAAAGCACATTAAGCCGTTGGTCCCGGCTATCATTTGAAGATCTTTGGTTGTCGTTACGGATAGTCTGAAGCCAGTAAATCTGACTCCAGTCTTGCCATGAAGTACCGTGTTACCCAGATAATAGGTTGTGGAGGTCTGGTAGGCAGCCGCTCCACGTAAAATATTGGTATTCAGCTAAATCAGGTGTGACTGGAAGCTGACCCCAATATAGTTGGGAAAAAGCTAGGCAGATGATGATGGTGTCATACAATAAAATTAAGCTTGTATTATGGCTTTGAAATGACGTATGCACATTGATACAGCTTTGGGATCGGAGTCCATACAAAAGTACGCATTGTCCTTTACTATCTAAATACTGAGTTTCATGTTACGAGTAAATTCAGCGGAATTTAAGGAGTACAACAAATTTACGACATCTGTTTCAGGAATAATGTTACGTTGTACAAAACAATTTGTTATTCAATAAATTATTTCTGTAACTAAAATTGCCAAGTAGAGAACTCGCCTAGCTACGCCATCTATGTTATTGTTTTAGTATTATTTAATTGCTAACCTTGAAGGGAAAATGTATTGTGTGGTTATAAGATTCTTAATTAGTAATTATTTCGTAGCCAACTGGCTTAATTGACAGTTTAATTAGCTGCCTAGCCTTTTCATTGGACGGCCTAAGTGACATCCCGGCATTTAATTGAGCAGCTAGGCAAATGACTTGGTTCAATATCGCTTAATGACTTGCCTAGCCAAGTAGTGGAACATAGGGTACAGGAGGAGCTTAGGGTAATCCGACACGGATAGGTTAAGTTCGAATGGAATGACATTCGTCACGCCATTCAGGTTTTTTTAAGCCCTGCAGACATAATGTCGTCGAGGTTAGAATGTTAAAATTGGTTGTTGTTTAAATTTAGAATTCGCAAAATGAAATGTTTCATATATTTTCGTCAACGGTTAACCTGACGTGAATGACCAAAGCATCTGCCAGCCGGTACATTATATTTCGTATTAAACGCATTGGCTAGATGTCATTGATACCGCTGTTTCAACGGTGTCGCTCAATGAATAGGCTAGGCAGCCAATTAAACGGCTGATTAAGCCAGTTGGCTACGACATCGAGGAGATGATTTGTCTTGACCAAATATATATGCCACTACCAGTCTTATTTACATTAATGAAATGATTTTAACTTGGCGAGATAAAGAATATTGCTTTTATCCTAATGCAAATTTTGCCATACACCCTGTATATCAGAAGTTTGTGGAATCTCTTAATATTGTTTTTAGTATGCATGCAATAAGGATACTAGAGTATCCTAACTTTTGATGTGAAACATCTATTTGCGCGCCTTGGCTGTAAAACCAACTCGTTTGCCGTGACCATGGAGTATAGATAGAGCGAGAATAACGATCGTATAATATATAGATGACAAGTTAAAAAAGTGACCAGATGTAAGCAGTAAGTAACAGTTCAAAAACCTCCCAGATTGGCGCTAGCGTAGCTACAGGTAGACGGATTGAAGTGTGCAGAGTTTGATGAACTTCTGTTCTCTTTACTATGAACTCACACACTACACACACACACTTTATTTTCTCATCTTAACAATGTATTTATTTTTTAATATTTACTGAAAATGAATACACAAAATTTTTGTGTATTCATTTTCAGTAATTGATTCTTGTTTGTTTCATTGTTTCTTACTTGCGCCATAAAGAAACAATAACGAAGCGGAAGTAGTTCTTTCCTTGTTTATTTTTCTATCCTACTCTAATAACTAGGCGCGGTTTTTAAAATTTACCCTGATGCGATTGTAGCGCCATCCTAATTTAACGCATTTCGACGGACACTTTTCATACACAGAGATAGTCCTCCTAGTCTATGTTCTCCATGGCCGTGACGGAAACGACATTGTCATGTGATGCTCCCACTACGCCGCCGCCTGTTTCAGAGAGGCTACTCTCTAAGCCCGAAGTCCGTAGTTTCGAGTTTAGTTGCGGGCGTATTCTACTCCGTTCACATACGGACTTAAGATTAGTCCCGAACCCGAACTAAGAATTACAGACATGAGTGGACTAAGAATTATTCTTAATGGTTGGGTGATACGGAGTAGAACACGCCTGCAACTACGGACTTCGGGCTTAGAGACAACGACGAACTTTGAAACTAATTTATATAATTCTTACCTTTAATTATGAATTCTAATGTTAACATAGATGTTTCACATCTGCCGGGCGTCCCGTGACAGCTGTTTTTTTTAATTGATAAGGGATGGAACAGAATTTCAATCCATGAGTTTTTATTATTAAAGATTTTAATCACTATAATTAATATTGTTATGTGGCGAGATGATTAACTATTATAATTGTCAGTTCTAGAAAATGTGTGTTAATAAGGTAGAAAATCTTTCCACTTAATGTGTCAAAACCATATGTCAATGTAAATATCAATTTTATAACACACATTTAAATATGTATATATATTTGTATGGCGATTCTAATAACGCCATCGTTTTGTGCCATTATCATGTTTTGAACCGGCACATTTCATCTTAAATTTTCATCACGTCACAACATTATGAAAAAGACAGTTTTCGTTGCTTTTTGCTTAAAAATATTACCAAAAAGAAACAAAGAATCTGTCCATTTTGTACGAACTTCTGTAGATATTTATGATCTATTAATTAATAGTACCCATCACCAACACGTTTACATTGTAAATTAATTAGCGAAACTCTGAAAACGTAAACAGATCGAGTCTCAAGTGTTTGACAAAATCTAAAATTATGAAAAATAGGTAGGTACCGGGAAATACTAAAAGGAGTTTCTGGTTCAGTTTTGTTGAATATTAAAACTACATCTTCACCCTGTTTTAAAAAATAATGCTAACTTTTAATTACAAGTTACTAAAGCTGACTACGGCGTAAATAAATGTCCGCTGGATTGTAAGTGATTTTAAATGAGCATTTAGATAGATCTTTTCAAGCTTTGATTAAACTTTCTTCGTTCGTATGTGTGACTGTTCGGTTACAAATTAGTATTCAATAATATTTCAAACACTTTCTGGAATCCGATTAAGCTGAAACTATAGACACTTACTCGTAAAGAACTCAGACAGTAGTACAATAATATGCTAATAGGTCTGGTAATGCAACTTGAAGGTGGCCGTAGGAACTGCTCAACCAAAAAAGATAGATCCATCGTGCGTTTGTACGCGATTACCAAAAAAGATAATAATAACCAAAAAATACAGATCCATCGCGCGTACGTTGAGTACTTTTTAGTTTATTAAAAGGTTATCCGTAAATAACCACGACGCCTGCAGAGCTTCGCTAGTTAATTTGAACCTTCTTTTTTGTCCATTTAACCGTAATATTGTAATTGAATGTGACTCTCTCTAAACGACGATCGAGTGATATTTTCAATATAATAGCGGACCGTGTTATTTAAGTTTCTCGTAGCATATATTTTAAATATAAATTATATTAATATCTCATTGTATCATAAATATCCTAACTTTGTTACATTGAGAAATAAATGCAAATCAGAATGATGTTGTTTTGTTTACTATAATAATTATGCTCTACCCTTTTTGCTTAATCAACCTGCGCCACCAAGAAAATAACACATTTTGAAACCAGCCTGCTCAACTAAGTATATAGGGACCGTGCACGGCGTTGACTATGCCATCTAGTGTCGCATATTCGAAGTTTTTATGTGTCAGAATACTTCTCATTGACGCTTCTGTGCTGCCACCTGCGGTTCTTGCACGCTCAGTTTAGGGGAAAGTGCGCGAAGTAGACTGCTATCTAGCGTCGCTATTTCGAACTTTTTACTTTAAACATACAAGGATGGGAAATCATCAAATGACTCCTTCCGCTCTGGGCGAGGCGGAAGGGAGTGTCAGACTCTTACTGACTAAAACCCATCCGTGCTCCTCCCAATGCCCTTTGCGTTTGGTGAGGAAACAAAAATCAAGTCGAGAAGTGAAGGAGTGGAGTTTGGAAAATGGTGAGTGGCACCTAGTGGAAGAATGGAAAGATTGGTAGATGCTGAAATATTGATCAGAGAAGAAGAACGATGGTCCTTTTTGAGGAGACAAGTATTAAAATCACCCATGATTATGCTATGACTGTAAGATGGAATAAAGATTTCTAAAAGTTTGTCAAAAGATGAGAAGAAGTTGATACGTAAAGAAGGACAGTAATAGACACCAAGAAGTAATTTCGAATGATGTAGCGTGACTACATCACGATATTCCTATCTTTTCTATAATACCTACTTAAAATTAAATCTTATTGAAAACTTGCCTACATACTTGACAGTCTTAGGACTGTCAATAATAAATTGTTGGTACTTATATCAAAGAAAAGCTGGCGTATTTAGAGGATTTATATTTCATTATTTTTTTATATGTATTGCTACACATTTTCAAAGAATATTGGTTTGATAGCTAGCCTAGGTACTTACGAAAGTTATCGCAACGCTTGAACACTGCTTACCAAAGTTAAAGTGGTTCTATTGGTGTGGACTTAGAAACGCAAAATAAGTAAATCAACTCTCTAACTTCGACTGCCGATCGAACCGAACGCCTCCGGAATTGACCGAGTCACAACACTCGTAACAGACGCGAATGTAGTGTAAGGCCGTGTTTCCACTGACGCGGAGCTGGGTGGAGAGGAGCGGTGAAGAGCGGTGAAAAGTGGTCAGTGTTTTCACTGAAGCGGAGCGGAATGAAGCGGAGCGGAGCGGAGCATACTTTTGGAATCGCGCATTTTAGTTACACTCAATCTCTCAGAAAGACCATACGTCATTGTTTGTCTTTTAAAAAGAAAAAAGCAATCATTTTATATCTTTCTCTGCTTGAAGACGAAGAAAACGAATCAGATGAAGTAGCATTGACTGTTGCGACTTTTTTGGACCGCCCCGCTCCGCACCGCCCCGCTGTCCTCCGCTCTGCACCCCAATGCTCGTTGTCCTCCGCACCGCATCGCCTCGCTGTATTTTTATTATGAATATCCGCTCAGCTCTGCCCCACCCTGCTCGTGCTGTTTCCATTGAAGCGGAGCGGAGATTTCGAGCATACTGATTGGTCAATTCGTGCACCGCTAAGCTCCTCTCCGCTCCGCTCCGCGTCAGTGGAAATCCGGCCTTAAACGGCAAACGCCTCAATACTCGATACGCGTTTACGTGGTCCGCACGGAACAGATCTTTACGCGTCCGGCCAAAAACCTATTCCAGTAAATACATACCTCTACTCGATACTCCCTGGCAAGAGTAAGGACCTCTGCACGGACATTGCAGACTTGAATCACCTGATTGTCTGATAAAAAGATGATTCCGTGCTTCGGAAGGCACATATAAGCCGGTGGTCGAATAACCATGTCAAAGGCACTTGAGGCGGTTCAGAAACTGACGCTAGGGTGTGTGGGGTCGTAAGACCTTATACGCACGATAAGAGAGAGAGAACTATTAAATACAAAAAAAAAATACAAAATAGTTTATTGTGACAAATAGAAATTACATCACATTTGAACGTGTTCGGAGCCTCCAGTTAAGCAAACAATGCCTGTATTAGAAGGCTCCGCTCTTTCATATCACTGTAGTACACTTATACTAACTAGAGTTATAGTGGACTGTGACCTTAAGGGTAATTATGCAACATTTCCATTTATTGAGCTTATATATTTTTACTAACTAATCTTAAGATAACTAATAAACAAAATGTAAATATTTTAGTTAAATTGCACTTTAAATTATTTACAGTAGTGAGTGTAGTGCGTCGTGGGAATTGCGTACGATGTGGTGCGATGAAGGGCGTGTGGTGTGGTGTGGTGTGGTGTGGTGTGATGTAATGTGATGTGGTGTGGTGTGGTGTGATGTGATGTGATGTGATGTGATGTGACGTGACGTGACGAGACGTGACGTGACGTGATGTGATGTGATATAATATGATGTGATGAATGTGATGTGATGTGGTGTGGTGTGTGTGTTGAGTTGCGTGGTGTGGTATTTTAATTAATAGTATATATATATGTCATTTATTTCGACTATTTAACGTGTTCCAGGAGTGCCTCGGTTTCCTCATAGGTTAGTGTTTTTATCCAGTCTATAATCCGTTTTTTACAGTCGTGGTAACTCTAAATGAAACAAAACATTGATTCTGATACTTTTTATTGACTTTTAACACTTTTTTCTTAATAGTAACGTCGTGGCACACGACTAAAATACTCGTAAATGGCATTATTATCACATTATATGTAATGGCTACTCATTGTAGATACATAATTATCATATAACAAGTGCAGTTAGCGACCGAATCGAAAATAATAAATTGTTGCGTATGTAAAAAATAGCTAAATTGACGTTTTTTTATTATATAATATTATAATATACATTTCTAAATGCACTCGCTACTAACACGTTAAAAACTAGCTAAAATGCAAGAAACTGAAACAAAATAACAACAAAAGTACTTGATAACTAGAAAACTATCACAATATTACAAGTGGAGTTTGTACTATTCGCTAAGGGGACTATTATACCGTATTCAATCGTATTGTCGGAGACTTGATTGCATTTTGAATTATAAACTCGATATTTTTAAAAGTCAACTATGGAATGGTGATTATAACCAATCGGATATACGAAGATCCAAGTCTGATAACAAAATATCTGAGAAATATAAATGGCGATGCCATTGGTTTTGTACAAAAAATATGTCAAAAAAATATTTATGTCTATCGTTTGAAGATGACAGAAACGCTAAATTCACCTACTTACTGATTTATGGAGTCAATAAGCCACCGGTAGTTAAATATTTTTCACAAATGGACCCAAACCATTTATCACAAAATGCATGTAAAGCCTCCGACATTTACAAGTTCTTAACTCCTTAATATTTACAATAATTTACAATCTTTAAACATTTACGTGATAAAGTTACCATTAAAACTAATTACTACAAAGAAGGGGCCAGATGTTTCAGTATTTTTCTTACAAATGGAACTTTTTCAAAAGTCATATTTATTTAACTATTTTTGGATAACGTATTGGAGATCACAAAAATATATTGTGTGTCTTCTAAAACTAGAAATTAGTTTATAATATGAAGTAAAGCTTAGAACTACATAACATAGTGTGATTTGGTGTAATAAGTGATTAATATCTAACAACGTTTGTACAATTGTTTAGTGGAGTGGATTTTGATATTAGCCTGCTATTTTATCAATATAGCAACCTTTACATTAAAAAATATCTAGACAGCAACACTGAGATGTGTTACATTAAAAAAAAATATTACTTTTAAAACATTACGTATCTAAACATACGTTTTCGGAGTATTATTTACTTAACGAACTACGTTTTAACTTAATTTCGACCAGTTTCCATGATTCACAGTCTAAGTTAAATTCAAAAAAATATTAATACTCATTTAATGTCCTTTGGGGACGTTGATTTTATCTTAAGAATATAAAAATATATGATTCCTAAGTTATAGCCACTGATGACGTTATGTACAACATATCAAAGAAGCTTTTGGAGAACTGTGAATTGGAGGCCTGTGTAGAAATAACGTTGATACTTTGATATGAACAACAGCTTTATTGTTTGTTTCAGAAAGTGAGTGTAAATATTTCACCAACTAGTTCCACCATCGTAATCTGTGCTATTTATTAAAACTTTATGCACAAGTAAATAAGACTGTATTTTTATGGTCGCTAAAGGCAGTAGTAGTCTTTGTCTCATTGCTCTTTGCCTTTAGGAAAGGCCTTCTTCTCAGTCAATTCAATTAGTAAAAATAATAAGGAATTAACAGAAAGGTAGGCCTTTGTTCGTTTTCAGATTCTTACAGAGTAAAAAGTTGCTAAGAATCACGACAGACATCGGTTCAGGACAACTTAGCCATTTCCAACCGCTCTTGCCACGTAAAAACGCAATGACTACACAGGCTGTTTCAAAGGGGCTGGTTATATTTAAGGTTGTTTTTTGCGGTCGGGGTTAAAAAAATGTTTTTTTTTTTGCTGCGTCACACTTATAATCGTATAACCTGAAATTGAGCCTGGGCCCTGTTTAATATAACTGATAATGCGACAAATTTGTCGAAAACCGACATAACTGTCACAATTTTGCGACGGGTGTTGTTTAATCAAACTACAAATTTGGGCGTTTACTTCATACATTCTCTGAAATAAACGTTCAAATGTGTAGTTTTGTCAGATTGTCGCCAGTCAGCCCCTGCAGAGGCCCCTTTTGCCGCAATCCAAAAGCCTCTTCCATTCACACAAAGACACAGCCACCCGGCTTCCTCTACCCGAAGTAGTAGGTCATGAAGGCCATGATGAGGATGCCGCACAGCAGCGCCGCGAGGTGCTTGAGCGACTGCAGGCGGTCCGGCTCGCGCAGCAGCTCGGGCAGCACGGTCACCAGCGCGATGTGCAGGAAGCCGCCCGCGGTGAATGGCACTATCCACGAGGTTTTGGCCTCTGAAAAAGAATAAGTTATACATTAGGGTTTAAAGGAATTTATACCATTTTTAGGGTTATGTTCCCGAAGGGTAACCAACGGAACCCTATTACTAAGCTTCCGCTGTATCTCGAGAACTGTAATAGGTAGAGAGTAGAAATTTTCACAGATTGTGTATTTCTATTGCCGCTACGACAAATAATAAAAATTAAGGTACGGAACCCTTCGTGAGCGAGTCCGACTCGCACTTGGCCGGTTTTCAATTCCTATTTACTTTATAGGTTTATTTTAGAAATAGTTTACATTGGTGAAGGGAAACCTCATGAGAAAAACTGGACGTTTACAAGGTGTTCCGAGAGCGCATGGTCATATTTAAGAATGATGTTGTGTTTCTGACATACAGTAAAGAAACAAAACCAAACTTTTTTTTTTCAAAAATGCCGCTAAAACGCCGGAAAAATTGCAAGCAATATAGGTAGCGTGCAGAAACTATAGGTGGCAGCACAAAAATGTCACTGTCAAGTATGTTTCAAGTATAAAATTCGAAATAGCTACGCTAGATGGCACAGTCTTCTTCGCGCACGTTCCCCTAAAGTGAGCGTGCAGGAACCACAGGTGGCAGCACAGAAGCATCAATGTCAAGTACCCTTAAAACTTCGAATATGCGACACTAGATGGCATAGTCAACGCCGCGCACGGTCCCTATCCACTTATCAAGCAGTCTGCTGCAAGTGGTGGCATCAAATCTATGACTGAACAATATGAATGTCGCCAAATGCATCAGACCTTTTGCCTTGCAGCGGGACAGTCAGTGGGAAACAAGTTAACGAATGCTTTTTGGCGAAAATCAAGATTGTAATTTAGTTAGTGATAATGCTTACCAATAGAGTTCCTGGCTCCGCTGAAAATAACAGCTGTCATGGCGCCGATCAGACCTGCTGCCGCCGTTGCCTGCAAGCAATATCACATTATGTTTTAGTCAAACCATGAGAATACAGATTTGTGGCTGTAGGCGTCTTTCGCAACTTAATAACTGGGGAAACAGGCGCGACTTTATTTTTAAAACTTACCAGTTGTGCTTTAGCTGCCTCCCACCGTGAGAACCCGCTCTTGAGTAGGATAGCAAAGTCTCCAACTTCGTGGGGAATTTCGTGCACTGAAAATGAAAGACATTAAATTAATATTATATTCAAATTTTGCTAGTAGATCATTAGCCGATTCTGTCGGTTCTTTTTTTACTTGAGTTGGGTTTTCTATTGGCTCTAGCCTAGGCCTGCCTAGGTCAGAGGTGACAGAGACAAAGTCGGCGATGGAGCGAGCTTACCCAAAAGAAGCCTGTTCACTCTAGCTTTGAAGAAATTTGGAATGAATTATGTGTTCAGAAACACGAATGCAGGCAGAAAGTTCCACTCCTTTGCTGTGCGCATTATAAAAGACGTTTGGAAATGCTTAGTGTGAACTGCTAGCACGAATATTTTGACTATAGTAACGTTAACGGAAGTAAATTTTGAACGTGAAAAACTACAACCCCATAGTATTTTAGTTTAATTTTATGGGACATACACAATTTAAATAATTCAAAAATATGAATGTAGTATCTAACTAAAATTAATATTATGTGCGAAACGAGTATTGTAGCTATGGTAAAATTTTACGTTACGTTACTATACGTTAAAAATAGTCGTGCCCTCTGCCTCTGGTGGAAAAGCAACAAGGTTGGCATGGCAACTTGCAGTGCGCCTAGATGTCCGATAAATATCTATATAAGGTGTAACTATTCATACACTAAATATTTTAAGACAATCATCTAACGGTTATAACGAAGTCATTTCAAAGGATTTTATTTTTTATCTAAGTATATTTTATAAAAAAAAATAATAATTTAAAATCACTTGACCCACAAATGGCCGCCAAAATCACGCCCGCGCATGACGGGCATCGCCCGTCGCCGTGTCATCGGCGGGGTGCGTCTCATTCATAGAATAGGGAGTAAACGTTTTATGCAAGATGTCTCAAGAAAATGTAAATTTCGTAAAAACAAAAACACTTACATAAAAATTTTTTTTTCGTTGAAATGGCTTCGTTATAACCGTTAGATGATTGTCTTAAAATATTTCGTGTATGAATAGTTACACCTTATATATATACTAATATATAAAGCTGAAGAGTTTGTTTGTTTGCTTGAACGCGCTAATCTCAGGAACTACTGGTCCGATTTGAAAAATTATTTCAGTGTTAAATAGTCCATTTATCGAGGAAGGCTATGGTCTATATATCATCACGCTAAGACCAATAGGAGCGGAGCAGTACTGAAAATTGTGACGCAGACGAAGTTGCGCGAGTCAACTAGTGTGTTACATGTATAGGTACCTAGTATAGCGAAGGTGGTGAGGACGCCCACTCGGAAGCCCACGAGGAAGGAGCCGCCCACCGCCAGCCCGTGCGTGAAGTTGTCGATGGAGTTCGCCATCAGGTTCAAGTAGCCTGCCACCTGGAACACAACCATCAACAGTGTTACGGGTTTTCTTAGTAACAATTATAGGTTCGATATCCTGTCAGGGTTGCGGGATTTGTTCGAAAGCGTCACTGCGGCCCTGGAACGTAAATGGCATTAGGAGGAACACGGATGGGCGCTCTGGGCTCGGCCCTGAGCGGGAGGAGTCATTTAATGATTTGATTTGATGAAAAAACAAAAAGGTTTGTCCAATTTGGGATTCGACGATACAGCCATAGTGTCTTATGACGAAGGTTTTGTAAGGATCATAACCCAATAATAGACCATGATCCGCATTAATGGTGACTGACCTGATGGCCTTAGGTAAAACTGGTGAGAGATTATTGTGGTGAATGGACTCCACTTTACGATCAAATAAATAAGCACACATAATAGGTTCTAACTTTTGGTGAATTTGGCCAAGCTGCTTCAGTAAAGTGAAGTGATAGTATTAAGTGAGAGACTCACGTCTTTCTTGTTGCTCTTCTCCTTGGTGGCCTTGAGCGCCTGCTCGCGAGCCTCCCGCAGCAGACAGCGGCCCATCCACCTGTTGCCCTTGCTGCTGCTGCTGCAGCCGCGCGCCGGCCCGCCGTTCTGACTCGCCACCGTGTTGCAGCACACTCCTGGAAAACGTGGTGAACATACAAAGGAATGCAGAATATACAGTCTGGCTGAGGCTGCTACAGAAATACCGCTACCATGAAAGGGGTAATTGTACTCATTGTTATGAACCACTTTTACTGTGGGAGTAATACTGAAAAAGCGAAAAATAAATCAGCTGTTTTGTCGAATAATGCAAACATATGTATTAATAGAATATAATACCCCGCCACGGCAATAATAATAGAATATCAATAAAATAATAATAATAGGTAGTAGAATATCTTATTTTCAGGTTTTGCCCTTTTCTGTTACAACTCCTTTTTTTTTGCGCTGGGAAAAATGCATTACGCATACACTCCCATCAGGGGAATGAGAGGGGTATGTGGGACTCCCCGGGCTGACCCGGTATACCCACTAAAATAACCCAGCGGCAATCCCATATCGTCCGAGTGGAAGAGGACTGGGAGATCGGCGCAGCCTTGGCGTCCGGTCCTCCTCCGACGACAACCCGCCTAAAACGGCGGGCCCCTCACGTCCTCCCCGTTAAGGGGGAGGGCTGGGAATGACCAGCGAAGGTGGTGTGGAGTGCAATGCGGGCGGAGGCGCCCCCGCGACTATCGCCCGCCCATCACCACCATGAGTAGGGAGAAGAAGACGTCTTCTCCGACCTCTTCTTCGCCTTCGGAGCGGCGCAGCGAGAGGGTCGTCCTCCCGCGCGCGCTCCGCCGCCTCCTTTTGTGAGATGACATCCTCGCAAAAAGAGGCGACAGCTGCCCAGGACCCCTCACTCTCCAGCATGGCGTTGACCACGCTGGGAAGTTCAGGTCCTGTCCGATCTCCGCAGTTAGACTGCGGCGCGGCTCAGACCAAGCCGGGCACACCTCGAGGGTGTGCTGAGCCGTGACCTCCGCCGCGCCGCAATCATGGCACGCCGGGGTCTCCTCCCTCCCGATCCGGTGCAGGTGCTTGCCGAAACAGCCGTGGCCTGACAACACCTGCACCAGACGGAATGAGAGGAAACCATGGGAGCGCTCGAGCCAGTCTCACAGGACCGGACCGAGCGCGTCCAAGGTACGGCGGCCAAAGGTGGCGGTGGCGAGGTCCTCCGTCCAATGGACGACGATAGCGTCCCTCGCCTCCTGCCGCACGGCCTCCCGCTCCTCCGCGACGGAGCGCTCGCCTAGAGCCTTTCGCCGCGCCGTCCACTCGTACACTCTGGCGAGCACCCACGCCTCCAACTCCCAAGGAGGGGTGCCCGCCAGAGCGCACGCCGCCGAGAAGCCCACCGAGCGGTAGGCCCTCGCCACCCGCAGTGCAATGGCCCTTTGGGGCCTGCGCATCACGGTCGCGTTCTCCCTCCTGTGGAGGGATTCCGCCCAGATGGGGGCCCCGTACAGGGCCATGCTCCGCAGGATGCCGGCACATAAACGCCGGCACCATGCATTCGGCCCCCCCAGATTTGGGAGGAGCCAAGCGTCCGCGGCTTTCAGCAGGCGCGTCGACAGCCCGCTGAAATGCGGGCCGAAGCGCCACCTGCTGTCCAACACCAGGCCCAGATACTTCATCTGGGCCTGGACGCCCACCCTGACGCCCTCCACCATAATGTGGGCGTCTGGAGGGCAGCGCTGCCGAGGCCCGTGAAAGAACACGGCCTCGGTCTTGTTCAGCGCCACCCTCAATCCCAGGCGGCGGATCCTCCCTGCCACCAAGGACCCGCCAGCCGAGGCCAGACAGGCCGCCTCCCCGAAGCTCTTCCCCCGGGCAGTAAGGAGAGTGTCATCCGCGTAGCAGATGACACTCGTGCCCTGGAGAAGAGCTCCCCTCAAGAGCCAGTCGAAACCGATGTTCCACAGGGGGGGAGGCTTAAGACTGACCCCTGCGGAACACCGGACTCCGCGGCGTATCTCCGCAACCTGGCCAGTTTGTCTACAAGGAGGACCTCTCGATCCTCCAAGTAGCTGGCCAGGAGGCTCCTCAAGTATTGGGGCACTCGTGATACCAGGGCGCCTCCAATATTGTAGAGTGGGGAACGGAGTTGAAGGCGTTGGCTATGTCGAATGACACCGCCAAAACTCCGTCCCCCGCCTCCACCGCCCCCTTCACCTGGCTCTTGAGTAGGGCCAGCGCGTCGATGGTCGAACGCCCCTGTCGGAAGCCGAACTGGGCGTCCGACAGGTCCGGCCCTACTCCCCGCAAATGGCTGTTGAGTCGATTTACCGACCTAATCGAGCAGAACGATGGGCCGGTATGCCGAGGGGGAATCCGCCGGGCGTCCCTCCTTTCGGAGAAGGCATAGCTGCCCCTCCTTCCACAGTTTCGGGAACCTTCCAGCCTTCCAGCGGAGGCTAAGAACCCCCGTGCGACATTCCTCCTCCGCTGGAGGCGCCGCCTGCGGTTCTGTTACAACTCCTAGTATTGTGCAGTTACTTCTCAGCTTGATGAACACAACCTTTAAGTGGGACATAATCATCCGACAACAAGCATTGGAGCAGTACCCCTCGGAGGACGATATTCCTACCAGACAGGTGATGGATGTAGTGGATCCATTACCCGTCTGGTTGGATATCCTCCTTTTCAAAAGAGGATCCTTATCCATTTGAGGAACTATCTACCCTGTCCCTCATACTTACCTCTAAACCTACAGTAAATCTACGCTTTAATTTAGTATGCCTGTAACTTTGACCGATTTACGCTAACTTGTATGACGTCAAATCCAACCAGTTATTTATAGAGCGGTCCACGTGTAAGGAATAATACCTTGACCGTCAGAAAAAAATCAATAACATAAGTCCTTGAAAAAGCATACTTATTTTTCAATGCCGGTTTAAAAAACAAAATTACTCGCATAACTCGGCAAAATGTAGGGAACAGCTGGTTTTTGTAGCAGTGTGTTTTTGCATAAATCGCAACTTTAAAGCATGCTTGGAAAAAGAAATTGACTGGTAATCCAAAAATAACTCTGAGAAAATGGGTTTAGGCAATAGGTACTTTATAGAAATCTATTCAGCAAAATATTATGCAACTACAATATCTGCTTTCTGCTTATAATAGTAACTAAACACAAACATAAACTAATATTATAAAGAGGTAAAATCGTTTCGTTAATTTTTCTGGAAAAGAATCTCTGGAAACACTGATATAAAGTGAAATCCGCAACGTTTTTACGTATCTATTGATACCTCATTCATCAAATCAGTTCAGTGGTTTAGGCGTTAGAGTGGAACATAAGCCCATACATACATAGACAGCTAAAATCATATATCGGGTAAATATTGATTCCCTGTTAGCATGCTACACTGTTAGCTAATTAGAATAAATCTGTAGGCTACTTTTCATCCCAGGAAAATACATTACTTTTGGTAAGAGAGGTCCATTATTAAATAACCTTTTAATTTTATTTGATTTATCTGGTAATAAATTGGAACTTAACCCATACGCACAAAACGTTTTGGGAACACATTCATAATGCGTACAGCTAAGGAGTGGAATTCCCTGCCGGTGTCTGTGTTTCCTGATAGCTACAACCTGGGAGTCTTTAAGTCAAGAGTGAATAGGTTACTTCTAGGCAAGCGTGCTCCATCTTCGACCACATCATCGCTTACCATCAGGTGAGATAGTGGTCAAACGCGTGCCTATCAATAGTAAAAAAAAAACTTAACGATGTGAGAGCTAGATAAATTAAATAAAGCCTTACCTTTAGTATTATTATTGAACACACAGGTATCATACAGCTGCTTAGCGGTGACGGTCCCATTCCCGTCACAGATGCCATCGCCGATACTTTTCCCTCGCTGCCTCCTCTCAACTGCTAGCAACTTCTCGATCTCCTCTATCTCTATCTGCTTGATCTTAGTGAAACCGTTCTGTTTCACGACCTCAGGCTCTTCTTGACTTTCCTTTTCTTCTTCCTCGTGTTCTGACGCAGCGAATAGCTTCTCGACCACGATGAATACTAGCATGCCGCAGAGGCACCATAGGCCGCTTTTGAGGGATACGTGTTCACCAGCTGGAATGAGAAAATTTGGGATTAAGACTTGGCATTCGAGAACATTTTATAACCTTGTGGAGAAGGAGAACCAAAAAAATAATGGATGGAAAATGTTTACAGATAATGCCTATATGTATACGAGGGGATGTATACCGATATATATCTAGAAAATAAGTCGTGTTATTCAATTGGTGAAGAGCCGTCTTTCTTTTTTTGATTATTTGTGATAATAATAATAATATAATAATAAATAAGGGTTTGATCTTGACTCTAGTCTATGTCAGAGATGACAGAGATAAAGTCTACGATGGAACGAGCTTACCCAGAAGGAGTCTGTTCACTCTAACTTTGAAGAGATTAGGGTTGTACGCGTTCGGAAACAGACGCAGGCAGAGTTACACTCCTTTGCTGTACGCAAACGCTTAGTGCAAATATAATCTCATTTCATTTACATTCTAAGATTTGCCTCTCCAGCTAGTTTAGAAGGATCGAACAGCTGATCACTTATGACGTTACGACTTTTAAGTAATGATTCTGCAAATAACAATTATAATATATCGACATTAAAATGGGGTAAATATTGTGAAATTATGTGAGTAAGGACAAGTATTACGTAATCGAACAAAATTAGATTCATTTATAATTACTTTATTGTATTCAGTTACACATTGTCGACAGCTGGTTAATTATAGATAGTCATTAGGTTTTTCTCATTATCTACGATTCATTTAATAATAATTCTTTTGTTGCAGTACCTATGTTTAAGTAACTTGTATTTTACAGTAAACTAGCGACCCGCCCCGGCTTCGCACGGGTGCAAAAGTTTATTTAGCCCAAACTAATAAGTGAAAATCTAATTCCTAGAATAATAATAATAGTCAATAATAGTGTGGTTTAACTGAAATAAAAAGTGCAATAGACAACCGTCAACGACATCTGCTCTCAGGTGTCTACCAGTTCGGGACATCTCTACCTCCGTTATAATTATTTGGTTGCGCGACTTACTTTAATTTTGAGATATCTCCTAAAATACTCATCCAAATTAAATGGTCTAAATGGCAATTTTGTTCTAAATTAAATACTCAAGATGACTAAGATAAGGATTCGTACTATATTGGTGAAAACACCTCTGCAATTAAGCAGTATTTTAATATCATAAAAATGGTTATTGTGAGTAGTCAACCATAAAAGATAGACTTATATGGTATCGTGGACTTTTTCGTAGGTATTGATGTGTTGTCTAAAACTTTAGTACATCGTTTTGTTCTTCATCGAATAGTTTTCGCACCGCACGCGATGTAAAGAATTTTTTAGTTCATTTTTTTCCGACTTCTTCAGTAATAATCTTCATATATCAGCCAATTTACACAAAACCTTGAAAAATTATATACTAAAACCTTCCTTTCCCAGAGAACTAGAACCACTCTTTCTATTTAAAAAACGCGCATCAAATCCGTTGCGCTGTTTTAAAGATCTAAGCATACGGACAGACAGACGCGGGAAGCGACTTTGTTTTATACTATGTAGTGACTAGCTTTTGCTCGCGATTTTGTACGCGTAATTTCAGGAAATCTTCTTTTAGTGCTCCCCTACACTCCTCAAGAAACCTACTTACCTCCACTTTGTACGACCGGTAGTTTCAGCTGTGCGTTGTCTGACAGTCACTCAGTAACGGTAGAATTTTATAAGGATTAAAAACAAAGTGTCGCATTTGAATCAGCATTGTCAGAAACGGTTCGTGTTAATTTCCTGCTTCCTGCATCCACGTTAATGTTTATCCTCAAACAATAGATTATCTGAAACTTGGCATTGGTCTCTCACTTTACACTCATTTATTCATGAAACTTAAGTTTTTAACATCAGACGTCTAGAGCCAATTGTATTTACGAACTTCAGGCTGGTTTCAAAGGTTCCTTTAGAATTGATTAGAGTTGGTTTCTTGTTAAAAATGCTCGCCATGCCGGTACTACCCAGTCTTACTTTTTTCAGACATGCGGCGTAGAGCTTCATGGTTTAGGTGAAATGACAGACTAAGACAGAACAGTACAAGTTATCGGTGCTAAACCGAACCTACAGGGATATTTATGGATAAGATAGTATCTCTGCTTAACACTTTTTCAATGAGATTTTTTCTGTATTATGAATTTTGAGTTAAGAAACTGTCAAACCTTCTTTTAATGTAAGTTTTAGCATCTGGAGTTTGCGGAAAAGGTCAGCAGCGCACCTGAAAAAATTTGTGTGGTTTACGCGCGCGGCGCGACACGCGACAACATGCAGGCCATTGGCCTGAACACTTTTGACATACAAACCCCATAGCCGCGTGAAGGAATACCTAAATCCATAACCCTCGGAGAAATCATTAACCGCATACTTTAAGATTCTCATTATAAAGTCATGCAACAAACACAAGCAATAATTACAATCGTAACGCATAGTTACCATGATTGATCGAGCATGTTCTGACTCACATATGTTTACTTTTAACTACCAGTACGCTACTATCAGTTGGAACACAAAACTTCCTAACGCTTTCAAACGATTTTATACTTTATGATGACGGTTTAAAGTACAGTTTGTATTGCAATGAGTGAGTGTTGACGCAAAACCTCAACCTCTGAATGGAAATGAGCGCTAGTGCGGCGCTTGTCATTGTTATATCACAATTAGTGGAATGTCCACTTTAGTGTGTGATAGTGGCGAGTCATGTTTGTTTTTATGCACTTTATGGGATATATAGCTTCAGCACATGGCTTCATTCGCGTTGATATAAATTTTCTGCAACCGTCTCCAGGGTCCCAATTCCCATCTATCTCTATGTATCTCTGTTCAGAGATTTAGGAGTGGAAGTATAACATGCAAACTCACTTTGGCATTCATAAAATATGTTTGGATTGCAGTCTTCTTGGAGGCCACGAATTTTCAAGGGTCGGTCAAAGAAAAGTTATCTTTCTCCTGTGGATCTCTAAAGGGGGATATTCCCAGGGCTAGTGGCCACATAACCGAACCGAACTACCTTTGAGGAGTATTCCCTACTACCTATGTCCCCACAGCTTTCAAAGTAAGCACGGCAGCCGCGCTGCTGTCGCGCTGCAGCCGCGCGGCACTAGGCTTTTATTGATTGTATGGATTAAGGGTTGTATATTTGCCAATAACCTTGTGCATACAATCGGAGCTAACTACACCTCGGCGCGCCACTTCGCTACCCGTGTTTTTAATATGTTATAATAAAACAAATACATATTTTTAAAAAGTAACAAAACCAAGTTATTTTCGTTTGTGTTGCACAGCAGTAGTTTTTTTTTTAAAGTCTTTTAAAAAATGAATGAGTAAAATGGTTTCATCTCAACGATTTGGTATTTTTTTTTCTATTATGTGATACCAATACATAAATTCTGGCTAAACCAGAATAGGTAATAATCATGTAGGTTACTACCTATTTTTTTCAGAAGTATTTCTCAGTAAATGCGGACGAAAAACTGCATCATCTGCACGCTATTTTTAAGCCTTTTCGAGAGAGCGCCCTTAACAAAGCAGCGCGACAGCCGCGCGGCACTTAGCGACTAATTTGAAGGCACTCTAAGAGTGAACGCATCTTCTGGGTTCGCAAGTTCCATCGTAGACCTCTTCATTCGATTTCGGTTACCATCAAACGAAATCGAGGTCAAATAAAAAAAAAAACACAACATTAGAGAGTTCATGACCCTAATACAATAAAATATCCATATCGAAAACCATAGTAATTATGTCGTAATCTTTTTGAAAACATTGTGTAATTAGCTACAATTAATGTGTATTTATTAAACATTTTGATATTGTCATGCAAATTATATCTACAACTGTAAATTTTTTGAGTCATACAACCCAAAAGCAACTTGTCAGCACACGATTTTTTTTAAACCCAAGCTTGTTTGATGTTTTTCATCATTCGTTGTACCGTGACATTTTAACGCTTCTATAACGTTCTCGTTGCTCTGTCCCGCGAAGTTAGAATGGTTGTTTAGAATCAATCCTTTATTTCCGGATGGGGAATCATCAAATAACTCCTCCCGCCCTGGGCGGAGAGGGAGTATCAGACTCTTACTGACTAAGACCCACCTGAGTTCCTTCAAATGCCTTTTGCGATCTAGGGCCGCGGTAGCATCTTTAGATCAATTCTGAAACACTGGCAGGTAGTGTCACCCCAAGGTACCTATTTAGCTCGCTCCTCCTATGGGATCAGCTTCCAAAACATGGTGATCGTTTAAGAGGTATGCGGAACAGAGAGTAAAGTCCCACACACCTCAATTGAAAAGGAGGATCCTCCAACCAGGCGGCTGTTGTGCCTGGCGGGCTACTGCCCCATAGTTGATATTCGGGCCGATGTATATGTTCAAATCGCACGGTAAACTCTGCTTGCGCGATGCAGGATTTCAACGTTGTAGTTCGCTGCTAGTCAGATAGATGGCGTCGCGGTTCTTTTTGTTGCGATGTAGATTTGCTCCGTAGGTTTTTCTTGTGGCGGTCTTGATGCCGCTACATCACTCCCCTCCGGAGACCGGAGGTCGATAGTGGATGAGTCGTCCATGCATCTTGAGATGCTTGCCAGGCCAGTGGAAGTTTGGTTCCAGTGAGTCGGAACCGGAAGTCGCAGAGTTCTCGGTGAGTCGGAACTATATGCGGTGCCCCAGTAAGTCGGGGTGATGAGATATCCCAGTGAGTCGGGATGATGCTGCAGGCTCCAGTGAGTCGGAACCGGATGTCGCAGAGTTCTCGGTGAGTCGGAACTATATGCGATGCCCCAGTGAGTCGGGGTGATGGGATCCCAGTGAGTCGGGATGATGCTGCTTGCTCCAGTGAGTCGGAGTGGTGCTGTTGCTGGCTCCAGTGAGTCGGAACCGGTAGTCGCAGAGTTCACGGTGAGTCGGAACTGTTTGCGGTACCCCAGTGAGTCGGGGTGATGAGATATCCCAGTGAGTCGGGATGATGCTGCTTGCTCCAGTGAGTCGGAGTGGTGCTGCTGTTGGCTCCAGTGAGTCGGAACCGGTAGTCGCAGAGTTCACAGTGAGTCGGAACTGTATGCGATGCCCCAGTGAGTCGGGGTGATGATTGAGGCTGAGGATGCTGAACAGGAATGCGCGGCTGCTGCATGCTGGTGGTCAGGATATCCGTAGAAGCCGTGGGTACTGGCTGGCTGTATGACTCGCTGCTCGAGAGCTTGAGGTCACGATGAGGAGAAATGATGATGACGTCACGCTGAAGTAGTTGCACGAAGGCTGCGCTGACGTTCAATGTCGAGGGTCACCAGTTTGGAGGTATGCGGAACAGAGAGTAAAGTCTCGCACACCTCAAATGGAAAGGAGGATCCTCCAACCAGGCGGCTGTTGTGCCTGGCGGGCTACTGCCCGATAGTTGATATTCGGGCCGATGTATATGTTCAAATCGCACGGTAAACTCTGCTTGCGCGATGCAGGATTTCAACGTTGTAGTTCGCTGCTAGTCAGATAGATGGCGTCGCGGTTCTTTTTGTTGCGATGTAGATTTGCTCCGTAGGTTTTTCTTGTGGCGGTCTTGATGCCGCTACAATCGTACTTGGAGGTAGAGGCGGGGCGGCGTTGCAATGGTCTCGAATAGAACAGGGAACTTCTATTGGGGTTAGATATCTTCACTGTGTCGGGGTTAAGATCGATTCTCCAACATCGTTTGTCCAAAATGTTTGCAGAATGACGATTGCAAGCGATAGAGTCAGGGTTGCAACTAGTATAGTAAATGCAGGTCGTGTCGTCAGCGAATAGCGCCAATTGAGCCTGTTTAATTTTGGGGATATCGCTGGTGTACAGCGTTAAGAATAGGGCATATAGAAAGGAGCCATCCCCATTCGAATGGGGATGACGAGGCCGACTCAAGTGCGGTATTTTATTTAGTGTCACAGTGCGCGCTGGACCATTATTCCATACGCTGCAGTTTAATTTTAGAGAAAATCGCGTCGCGACCAGTCGCAGTTATGACAAATCACAATTTTAAAATCACTAAGATTCACACTCCGAATCACAATTACAAAATCGTGGTGCGCACCAGTTCTAAAGCTGCTAATGAAGACTGACTAACAAGCTGCCGACCTCGTCTTCGTGTGCTGGTTGATTGGCTATGCAGTGCCCCTAGAAATTGGTGTCTCTTTACGACATCAATTTAGTGTCGTTCAACATTTATTGTACCAACTAGCTTGCAGTCATTTCTGCTTCAGTTACTAAAGATTTTCTATCGGAAAGTTTAATAAGATTTAGATCTCGACTAATGAAAAGCGATGGATGAGATCTATGATGGTACGAGCGAGCCCTGATGATGCCTTTTTATTCTTGCTTCTAATAATAATCGAATTTAATTAAAATGTTATTAATTAATATTTTTTTGTTAATTGTATTGATTGCTACGGGTTGGATGGTTCTGATAGGCCCGAAAACAACTTATTTTATTTTATTTTATTTAAGGCAATGCTTGAAGAAGCCTTTGTCAACTCTAAGCTTGAAAGTTTAAACTGTAGCAAAGATCCAGCTCAAAAATATGGGAGAACCGGCGAGGCATCATAATCATTGCTGCTGCAAGGCTTCCCTCAAGTATCGCCGTCTTCTAATTCGAGCATCCAACAGATTCCCGCGGCATCACAATAGTTCAGAATCATGGCCTAACCTAATAATTTCATACTTTGACCCGTATAAAGTAAGTAGGTACATTTTATTCATCCTACATAATAGTGTTCCCCTGACCGCAACCGCAAAGCAAATTTATACCAACAGTTAGCGACACGAAACCTCAACAACGTAAACAAACAATTAGAAATAGGACATCAATGTTTATTACTTTAAATAATGCATCCGTATCATAAGGAAAATGACAGCTTTTTTCTTAGAATGACGTCCAATATATCTTGATCTTTGAGGATGGCGCCACTGTCTATGTCAAATATCACGATGAGTACTGATTTGTTTGTAGTTCCATCTATCGCCGTATGTTTGTATTAGGTAAAGCAGTTATGCAATAATAGGTTATCATCGTGTGTCTGTGAGTCGGTGACATTGAACGGCGGTCGTTCTTAGGCCGTGTTTTGACGAGCAAGCAGAACAGTAGGAAATTAAGCGGAAATCCGACCTTCTCGTGTTACCTGCTTTGTCTCAATAGCTTTTCTAAGAATTTCCTTAACTTCGTTCTCTTTCTTATCTTTCCCGTCTGTTTGTGATCGTTCGCGAGTCTTTTTCTATACTGTTAACATGGTTTCAATGGACCCGTAGTTTCCCTCAATTCGTGTATCATTAACTTCTTTCCACATGTTTCTGTCTACCAGCCAGATTCAGTTTTGATTTCTAGTTGAAGGCTTGTGGTGAGTAAGGGTAACAAATTATACGCCAAACTGGTGTTCATATTAACGAGAACAGTACCTTTATTAATACATTTTCAGGCTTCCCGTTTAATCTATATACTAATATTATAAAGAGGTAAAGTTTGTGAGGTTGTAAGGGGTAATCTCTGGATCTTCTGAACCGATTTTGAAAATTCTTTTACCAAGTCACGTTATTTATGAGTGTCATAGGCTATTTATATTTTCCCGAAAAATACCGCCCAACGAAGTGGCCATAGGTCAGCTAGTCTGTTATATATTCAAATTCTCTTTGTTCATAATTATTTTTAGCCTCAGCAAAATCCACGTCCATTACTTGTCACCGCGGCCCTGGAACGCAAAGGGCTTTGGGAGGAACACGGGTGGGGTTTAGACAGTAAGAGTCCGACACTCCCTTCCGCTCCGCCCAGAGGAATCATTTTGATGATCCCAAAAAAGGCCTTTTCGGCTCTCAATTTAATTCAGTTATCAAAACCTTCAGCTGCTCTAATACTATACCTATACATATACTTGTGTCAAGCTCGTCAGCATTGACAATGGAATTAACACGCGTTATCTATTTGCATACAACTACCTACTATTTACGTACAGTCTACATAACTATGTCCACTATTTATTCAAATTAGCATTTCGAACATTGTTCGTAGTAATAGTTGTTAATGAAAATAGTTGAGTGGTTCTTGACCTTTTGACTTATTATTTCAGGCTGAACATTTCAATGCTATTTTTCAGGAAGTTGTCTTTGGTTGTTGTGTTGTGTTGTTGTTATTGTTGCTGGTGGTCCCGGCCGCCAAATGGCGATCGTCAAATAAACCATGTCAGAGGCCCTTGAGGCGGTTTAGAAACTCTGACACTAAGGTGTGTGGGGTCGTTAGACCTACTGCCCACACGTTAAGAAGAAGGGGAAGTTGTCCAGTGTAATAATTTTATTATGTATTATTTGTGTTTTACTTAACTAATTAAAACAAGAATAATGTATTTATTATGTAAGAAATTACTTCTACAAAGGTTCGATTCCTGAAAATCACATTCACAGGATTCCCAGTGTCGTGATATCCAGGCTCCATGGTTACATTAGTTATTGTTTTTGTAATCCACGTACGAGTACCATCATCCTATGGCTAGTGTTTAGTGGTCCAGAACTAGATTGTTTTATGCGTTTATTGATGGTGACATTATCTATACTAATGTTATATTATAAAGCTGAAGGAGCTCGTGGCTAGATAATAAATAACAGCCGCACGGGTCGATCTTCAAGTTTAAGCAACGGTTGCCAAAGTTGTTCTGTGGATGGGTGACCATCTTAACATACCGAGTTTCCTCCGTGCCTCGGAAAGCACGTTAAGCTGTTGGTCCCGGCTGTCATTTGTAGATCTTTGGCAGTCGTTACGGATTGTCAGAAGCCAGTAAATCTGACTCCAGTCTTGCCATGACGTACCGTGTTATCCAGATAATGGGTTGTGCAGGTCTGGTAGGCAGACGCTCCACGTAAAGTACTGGTATTCAGCTAAATCCGGCTTGACTGGAAGCCGACCCCAATATAGTTGGAAAAAGGCTAGGCAGATGATGATTATAAAGCTGAAGAGTCTGATGCGTTAACTAAACTCAGGAACTACTTACTGGTCCGAATTGAAAAATTATTTTAGTGTTACTTAGCTAATTTATCGAAGAATACTATAATATATAACATCACGCTACAACCAATAGGACCGGAGCTTTAATGAAAAAATGTTACGCAGACGAAGTTCTATATTTTCAGACTTGGGAAATCTTAGATAATATATCGATCTTCCCCTTTTGATTTTCGCGGATGAACATGAGATAATCGTTAAGTAAGATAAAAAGTTATTAAATGTGATTTGTAATGTGTACAATAACAGTACCTAACTACCTGTTCTATCTGTCTATCTGATCTTGACATTGCACTAACATTACGCATAGAGTAGGTACTATTCCGTAATCTGAGACTACATGTAGCAATATAATATGTATGTTACATGTATAACTAATGATATAAAAACATTACCTATGCTTTTGAAGCACATAATAACAGTTCTACTGAGTTTTGATCAAACTCTGGCCTTTCATGGAGAAATTCCTAACGGAAAAAACCTAATAACACTTTGGTCCGACCTAAGAATAGAACCCAGGACTGGAATACTGGGTTCTCTAGGTTCTAGGTTCCCTAGGTTCACTCAGCAGTCCCACTGAAGCACATAGCAACTAGACGTAGTGTTTCTGATAGGATCACCACGGACAATGCTCAAACTTAAGCATTGTTAGTAAACTTTAGTCAACTAGGAAGTGACAATGTCGTTGTTAGTGTTACCAAATCTATTGTTCCTTTTGAAGAGCAACAAAGTTTAGTAGTGTTGCAAGATCAGGAAGTCAAAACCTGTTTGCTTCTTGTTTTGATATAAAAACAGTAAGCATAGAAATGTTTTTATTAAGTGATTCATGATTTAGAGAAAAAATAAGTGGCTTAGAATGAAGTAAATCAAATGGCGCCTCTCAAACGTACACCAGTTATGAGCGTGGCAGTTCACAACAGCTACTTATGATAAAGGAGGATGGGAAATCATCAAATGACTCCTCCCGTTCTGGGCGACGCAGAAAGGAGTGTCAGACTCTTACTGACTAAAATCCATTCGGGTTCTTCCTCATGTCCTTTGCGTTTCAGAGCTGCGGTGACTCTTTCGAACAAGTTCAGAAACTCTGGCAAGCAATCTGCATGTCTATGTGCATATTAGTAGGTATTACACACATTGAAATCGCTATCTAAAATCTGCAAACGATTAAAATGGTCATTTACGTTAAATATTTGCATATAATTATGTAAATGAGTAGCAGTCTGTTATTTGCCAACGTTACATACAAACCTAATGTGTGGTAATAAGTTTGATTCGAACTTAACTTATTCAAGAGCTCGGTAATTATGTAATTCGGTCTTTGTTTGAAACAGTGAAAATCGACGGAATAACGGGTAAATGTCTTCCCACCAATAAAAAAGACGATTCTAATCGTTTTAACAACTGTTGCAGATTTTAGATCGCATTGCAATGTGTGTTGGTACCTATTAATAAATCGAGAATCGAATGAAACACTGGACAGCGGCAAGTGCACAATAAACACCTACCTATGTTACTTGACAGAACAAACAGATTGAGTATTACAGTACCTATATCTTATAACTAGTTGACTCGCGCAACTTCGTCTGCGTCACAATTTTCATTACTGCTCCGCTCCTATTGGTCTTAGCGTGATGATATATAACCTATAGCCTTCCTCGATAAATGGGCTATCTAACACTGAAAGAATTTTTCAAATCGGCTCAGTAGATCCTGAGATTAGCGCGTTCAAGTAAACAAACAAACAAAACATATGTATGTATACTAGCTGACCCGCGCGGCTTCGCTCCCGTCATCTGGCTACTCTACCTACCCTAACTACACTACCTACCCTACGGGAAACACAGTATCCTATGTCCGTCTCCTGGCTCTAAGCTACCTTTTTTTTTTTTTTTTAAAGTCTCTAATCTACCTAACCCACCAATTTTTAGCCATATCGGTACAGCCGTTCTTGAGTTATAAATAGTGTAACTAACACGACTTTCTTTTATATAATATATAGATTAGTATACATTTCAATAAATTGATTGAAAAAAAAATTGGCTAGACTGAAAGTCGACCCCGACATAGGTAGGAAAAGGCTAGGAAGATGATGATTGAAAAAATCAGACTTGCAACACGTCTAGCTCTGCGCGCGCTCGGACGAGCAGTCCAAGATGCTGTGGTCTTTCGACTAGATTATTTTGTCCTACTGCTGGACATTCTGCAAGAAATATATAAATAGGCCGCCAAGTCTACCCTTCGTTAGTTATAGGTAGAGTCGACCTCGTTCCGCCAACTTCGCCAGCCTTGGTCTGCCGCGATGTCGTTTGGCATGAGATGGGGCTCATTCGGTGAACGTCCTTGATTTTAATTTCTCCTGCCACGCTAGCCCAAGGCTTTGATTTTGAATAAAAGTTATGGACTTACGTTTAGTATTGTTGAGATCATTCTGCCACGCTTCTGGCAGCAAATGTAAGAATACGTCGCCCAGTAGACCGCCCACTGCGAAGCTCAGCAGTATCCTTAACATAGACGCTCCAGCTGCAACAAGAAAAAACTAACTTTAGAATTTAGAATATAATAGAATAGAATACTCTGTTTTATGTAAGTATACACCATATTAGATACAGAAAAGATAGATGAGGAAAACATTACATAGGGTGACACAATGGGCGGCATTATCGCTAAAAACGATCTTTTCAAGACAACCTTTGGATGGATTTTAAAGAGATGAGGAAAGACGATACTGGGGGGCTAAAAAATTCCACTTTAGGAGAATCATAATATTAATCACAAGACAATCTGTCAAATTTAATTTTCATCTTTATCGCTAACGCATTAGGTTCAAGGTGGATTGGGAAAATTTGACAGTGACGGTTAGCGTGATGTGCTCTCTGTTTCTGTGTGGCCTTTTTAGACCCGCTGTAGGTAGTCCTTAGGTGTACTATTTATACATTAACAATATTATTAGATTTATTAATTGAGGAACGTCGAACCTGCAAACAGTGTAAGATTAATCGGACCCTGTTAAGCGGAAAAGATCCAACCAACATTTTTTGTAAACTCGAGTTATCTACGTTAATAATTAATAATTTATATGTTTATGTTAATAACTTATATGTTATGGCCTATTACACTACTAACTTTCAAATAGATACTTTATGATACGATTTTTTACTCTCTGTCTAACGCTAAACTCATTTACTCAAAAGTAATGATAAGTTGGTTGGATCTTTTCTGCATAACAGGTCTATACTAATATTAGAAAAGCTGCAAATTTTGTGTGTTTGGTTGAACGCGCTAATCTCAGGAACTAGGTACTGGTCGTATTAAATATGTTGGATAGCTATTTATCGAGGAAGGCTATGACTTTATAACATCACGCTACGACCAATAGGAGCGCAGCATTAATATAAAATGTAACGTAGACGAAGTTGCGCCTGTTAGCTAGTAGCACAAAACCTCTAGGACCCAATCTATATCTGTACCAACATTCATACAAATCGGTTCAGTGGTTTAGACGTAAAAACGTAACAAACAAACTCATTTAAAGTATTAGTTAGGATACGATACTCAATGATTGCATCCATCCTTACAGCAGAACAGTAAATGAACTATCGAAGGTTAACAGATATGTTCTAGTGCTTCTTAGTAACAATACGGTCAATATCACGAGCTCAGTCCGCGGTATCTAATCAGCTGCGCGGTGGGACTGATACGCAAGGGTCAGTGCTTACAGGTTTAGCAAAGGCTCGGCCGTGGCCGGCTGTATGTCATTAGAACTAGGCTTATTATCATTGAAGCTGGCTCTATGATTTGTAGCAGTTTTATACTGTCTTTATGTAAAACCACAGTGTAAAACTTACGTTCAAAACTGACCAAGCGCATGTCGGACTCGCGTGCAAAGGGTTCCGAACCAATGCCATTTTTTAGCATGTTATTTTAACACAACAGACTTCTTATAGGTTTTCCTGTAATCTTTAGGTATAGAACTATAATATGCATTTTTTTCAAACTTTTAGGCTCAATAGTTTCGGAGATAAAGGGGGGGGAGGAATGGAAATTTTTGAAAGACTTTTTGGGTCAAAGAACACAGATAAGTATACCAAATTTTAACACAGATCTTTATCAAAAATCTGGAGCAAACTGGCTGTGACAGACGGACAGACAGACAGATACCCGAGTGGTCCTACAAGGGTTCCGTTTTATACGGATGTTCGGAACGCTAACAAGTGCTAGCTCTCAGCTTAATTTCACTTTTGAAAGTATGGTGAACTTGAATGTTGTCTATATTTTCCTGCCCTGCTCCCACCTAATTTGTTTTCTATTGGTTCATAACATTTTTCCTCCCGTAAACTTTTTATGCCGTAATACCACTCAGTTCTTTAATTCCTTCCTATCTCATCTTCGATGTTTCCCACCATTCATCTATCTTTTTTATTTGGCCCGCATTCTACCTTTTCTAAAGAGTTTCACATTGACTAATTAGCGCTATGACTAAATCGATGTTTTTTATTTACACCATTGTCTTAATTTTATTTAAAGCGAAGCAGATATCTGCTATATCCTGCTTGCAAATAAACAGACACGAAGGAACGGTGTGTCGGGTACAGAGAGCACAAAATGCATAAGTGGACTATCGGTTTCCACCGCTAGTCTACCGGATTTACTTACTCAAGATAACTACACACTCGCTGATAAATGTATACCTTATATTTTAATAATAGATAGGTAAGAAGCCAAGTTATCGTTTAAAATAGTTTACATTTTCATTGCAGCGTCTCAGAATATTATATGAGATAGGGCACGGCTAAACGAGGAGCTCGTGGCTAATGAATAACAGCCGCACAGGTCGACCTTCAAGATTAAGCAAAGCTTGCTTATTGATCTGTGGATGGGTGACCATCTTAACATAACGAGTTTCCTCCGTGCCTCAGAAAGCACGTTAAGCCGTTGGTCCCGGCTGTCATTTGTAGGACTTTGGCAGTCGTTACGGATTGTCAGAAGCCAGTAAATCTGAATCCAGCCTTGCCAAGAAATACCGTGTTACCAAGTTAATGGGTTGTGGAGGTCTGGTAGGCAGCCGCTCCGCGTAAAATACTGGTATTCAGCTGAATCCGGTTTGACTGGAAGCCGACCCCAATATAGTTGGGAAAAGGCTAGGCAGATGATGATAGATAAATAGATTTCACAGATTCTTTAATCCTTTTCATATACTGTTGGGAGTTATCAAACTCAGACAGACTATCTCACTCCTCAGTCCTCAGACATGTATTTTCTGGTATAATGAACAGTCCCATGAACTACAAGTGGTATTCGCTGATTGTTTCACTATTGTGTCTGCTATGTGGACAGTGAACCTGTTAATTGAAGATTGGCTGGTTGTATGTGTTAGTGTCATATAACTCGTCTGTTAGCAGTATGAAAACACCTTGCCGTTCACTATCTTCCTGCCCTTATCTGAAATCTATTTATCTATACTAATATATAAAGCTGAAGAGTTTGTTTGTTTACTTGAACGCGCTAATCTCAGGAATTACTGGTCCGATTTAATAATTATTTCGGTGTTAGATAGTTCATTCATCGAGGAAGGCTATAGGTTATATCATCACGTTAAGACCAGAAGGAGCGGAGCAGACGAAATTGCGCGGGTCAACTAGTAAGTTCATAATTTTCGCCGTGTCAGATATGTCAGATATCTGCACGCGTGTATTTTGGTTTTTTTTCGGAGGGCACGTTTAAGCCGGTGGTCCTGGCCGCCAAATGGGGATCGTCAAATAAACCATGTCAGAGGCCCTTGAGGTGGTTTAGAGAAACTCTGACACTAGGGTGTGTGGGGTCGTTAGACCTTACTGCCCACACGATAAGAAGAAGACCATAAACTCCATCTATACTAATATATAAAGCTAAAGAGTTTGTTTGTTTGCTTGAACGTGCCAATCTTAGGAACTACTGGTCCGATTTGAAAAATTATTTCAGTGTTAGATAGCCCATTTATCGAGGAAGGCTATAGGCTATATATCACGCTAAGACCAATAGGAGCGGAGCAGTAATGAAAATTGTGACGCAGACGAAGTTGCGCGGGTCAACTAGTACTAATATATAAAGCTGAAGAGTTTGTTTGTTTGTTTGCTTGAACGCGTTAAACTCAGGAACTACTGGTCCGATTAGAAAAAATGATCATCACGCTAAGACCATTAGGAGCGGAGCAGTAATGCATTTGATAAAAGGCTGACGAGAGTCTATCCAGCAGTATATCCAGAGGATCAAAAGGATCTGTGACATGATAATTTTCGTCGTGTCTGATATTTGTCACGCATGTTTACCAAGGCACTTAAGTTAACATTAAAAGATACGTTATCAAGTTGTATTGCTAGTTAATTAGTTGTCGATTACCGCTGTGATTGCTGATAAAGACGATTGCTTTTTTCATTAAATCAACGTTTACTTTTACGACTCAGTGTTAACGCGTCTTATCGTGTCAGCACTCAACGTAAAATATATTTTCTTCTTATAAACAATCAGAGATACTGTTTATTCTGCCAAACCCTGAATAACTGAATCTATAATGAACTGGAATGACGTCACTCCTTTTCTATTTACTTGACATGCTGTGCTAGCCCCCTTTATCCCCTTCTCTAAAGCTAGTGCGGTCAAGCAAAGGGCCAAGGGTGCCTCGAATTCTTATTTACAAGCCAACTGTCACAGTTCCACAAGAGGTAGATATTTTAGCGTTCATAAGTCAAGGGATTTGTAAATGAAGTGGCCACGGCTTCAGATTTCAGCAGGTTGTAAATATCATGTATACTTGGGCACATACTTTTGAAAAGGCCAGGGATTTCATACAATTACGAAATTCTCCTAATGCAGCTTAATGTGACTTAAGAATTGTGATATTAGAAATTGATTACCTGACTATTAGTGACTATTGTTAATCCTGTAAATTTGACTTTAAGATTAGTGATTATTATAGTGTTTAATGTTGCATGCCAATAGGTAGAATGTACTGGATCCACATGTCTTATTTTGCCATCAAAACTATGTTTTTGTTAACTACATTCTGTGCAAATAAATGATTTCTGATTCTGATTCTGAGGATTTGGAAAAAAACCATAAAAGGCTGTTATTTTACTGTTTAGAATCTGCAGCCGTTAAGATAAATTCTTACGACACTCTCTTTTGATAAAGTGATAAAAATATTTATAAGATAGACAATCGGGCAACTGTCAGCGTCTATGTCTTCAGTACGTACCTATAAATTCTTGTTATCGGCCATCGTACGTTATGTTCTGATAAAGGTAATAAAAACAATCGCCCCGTCTTCGGAGATACCGCGAGATGGATTACTGGGAAATCTGAAGAGCTTTTAGAAGGCACAGACAAAATGCATTGCCTTGTTTTTTGGTTTATACACACACGTGCAGTGTCTTTTTTATCTGATGATTTTGAAATACTTGCCAATGTCATCGTATCTGAAGATGTTGGTGAGGCGGTTATAAAAGGTCATTATTCTTTTGAAATCACATTGGAAGTTTTTGTACCCTTATTAAATAATGGTTCGAAGTTGAAAGAATGTTTATTCAAAATGACGTTAATTAATATCTAACACTGACAGCTTAGTAGCTGTCATTTGTAGATCTTTGGCAGCCGTTACGGATAGTCACAAGCCAGTAAATCCGACTCCAGTCTTGCCATGAAGTACCGTGTTACCCAGTTAATGGGTTGTGGAGGTCTGGTAGGCAGCCGACCCCAATATAGTTGGGAGAAGGCTAGGCAGATGATGATGACTGACAGCTTAGTACTTAAAGTTAACAACATGAAAATAGCTGTTGCATGTTGGGAAAAGGCTAAGCTTGCATTTGATGTTGATCTAGGCATGGCGTTTACCTTACTAGACGAACTTACAAAAACAGCATTATTGCCAAAGCTGATATCACGATCATCGGCAATGAGAAGCTCGTCGCGACGAATCTCCAAAGTCTTGAGCATCGACGACGAGTTGCTAGCCTGTCGGTTTTCTACCGGTTGAGTTTTGGGGAATGTGCGACGGAAGTGCATAATTTAATTCCGCCAAGCCCGTTCCATCATCGGACCACAAGACGGACGGCGATGCGCCACCGGTTTATGGTGGACATTCCACCCACGCGCACAAAACGTTTTGGGAACACATTCATAATGCGTACAGCTAAGGAGTGGAATTCCCTGCCGGAGTCTGTGTTTCCTGATAGCTACAACCTGGGAGTATTTAAGTCAAGAGCGAAAAGGTTACTTCTAGGCAGGCGTGCTACAGCTTCGACCACATCATCGCTTACCATCAGGTGAGATAATGGTCAAACGCGTGCCTATCAATAGTAAAAAAAAAAAAATAATAACAAGGTCGGAGATAAATATCAATTAGCAGAAAACCACAAAATACCGACACATTTTGTCACGCATACGAAAGTACATTCAATTTCTATCTTACCCCAGGCACAAGTATCAATAAAACAATTTTTTCGCCACGTGTGAGACTGTGAGCTGACCTATGATGCTGCGACTTCGGAGTGTATCTTCAACTGTCTGTTATCGGTACAAGCGACTCATCACGTAGAGATAAGGAGGATAACACAAGTAAGCGGTAAAGACAACCTGCTACTTTGTAGGGCCAGTCAACTCTTGTCACCGATACATTAATTTTCCGTTTAGCTTCCGCGTTCAACTACTTACATTGTAGATGTGAATTGCGTAAGGAAATGGTGTATCGTTGTGATTATCTCCAAGGGAACAGGGTTGAAGTTTTTTAATTAAAGTTATTGTTGGAAAATGGAAGAAGCGATTGAGTTATTAATTTGACGAGATCGCAACCCCGAAATTGTATCTAGGTGGAGAAATGCAATGGCTTCATGGGTTTTAGCCATAAAGCCTTGAAAGAATACAGACAGCAGGCAGATGTGTCTATGGATCCAGAACAACCATACTAATAGATTATAAGAAACTATAAAATTGGCATATCTATAAACGTATTCAGTTTTGATAGACTACATAGTAGTTAAGTATAGTAGTCGTAAATTATTTCAATAGGTATACGAAATTCAATAAATAATGAAAGAACTTGAACTAACGTGAACTTTTGATCGATAATCGAAAAATAACAGCTTTCTAGAGCGATGAAGTTAGTTCACGACGGTAAATGAATGGCTGCCACACATGCACGATATTGCAGTTAACATTATACACGGTAAATTGATAGAATGAGTTGTATTGTTACCGTTAATAAGCGAGCAAATTGACTGATTTGGTTTTGATTGGTTGCTGATAATTATTCTCATCAAATATGAGATTTGTGATGTCTGAGCTCTTGACCTCAATTTCGCCTGTTGGAAAGGTACGGATGAACAGGATGATGGAACGAACGAGCCCAGTAGATCCCTGTTCACTGCCTCTTCGAAGGAAAACGGGTTATTGGTGGTATAGAACATCAGACGCTGGTAGAGAGTTCCCCAAGACTAGTCAAAATAACAATAACGATTAAGAGACTAAGATCCAAACATGGTCCATCGGTGAGATGAGCAGACGTCATCGTTGCCATGGCGGGTAGAACCTACATGATTGGCACAAGAAAGAAGAGGCCTATGATGAGCAGCTACGGATGATGATAAAAGACCAACTAAACAGCTGAAGAGATGACTGTAGCACCATCGTCCATCATCCAAGCAAGTTTGAAATCCTTGTAAAGATTACGAATTAAGACTATAAAGTTATTCCTAGCATGTGGTCACGGTAAACCACATTAGACCGATAACAAACAATAAAAACGTTATATTTTTTCCTAGAACGCCGTCTGGCTTACTGATATGAATGAATGAATGCAAATAAATTAATAAGAACAATTGACTGGTAGTCGGTCGCACACCATACATTAATTTTGTAATTTATGGTATGTAACTGATATTCAATTTAAATGGTAAGCATTCGCTTAGTTGTCAAGTTAAAAACCCGCGCTTTTTTGTCTGTTGGCTGTTGTGTTCTGCGCAATTTTACGCTCTTTTTGCCATCGCGTTGGTCAAATGATATTGTGTCTTCTTATTTTATTATATGTTTTGCAAGTTGATCGAAACTTCGAGAAATTATGTTTAGCTTTAGTAGATTTCTATATTAAGTACTTATTATGTATATCAATTTTATTTTCAGCGAGAATCTTTTCAGCTAGGTTTTGTGATGTTCTTTTCATCCACAGCATGAAATTGATTAATTCTGTTGTAGATAAAATCACCTAGAGATAGATAGCCGATATGGCGTATGGTGGCGGTGCCGTAAAAGAATAACACCTTCCCATCACTTCCCGTGGGTGTCGTAAGAGGCGACTAAGGGACTCGCCAGAGAATGGGCAGCAGCGTTCTCTGTAAAACGCAACACCATGCACTGTGATCACCAACCCGCCTGACAAGGATGGCGATTATGGCAACCCTTTGGGGGAGGCCTGTGTCTAGCAGTAGACGTCTTCGGCTGTTATGATGATGAGAGATAGATAGATTGATAAATAGATGTACCATACTTATTTTATTATTAACCATAGCAAAACTCAACAAGGGTATAAAAAATAACAGGATGTAAAAATGAGCACTTCTAAAAAGCGATATTTACAGACAACTTGGATGGATTAGACAGACAAGGAAAAAAGATACGCAAGTAGTCTGTGGAATTTAATACTTAATCCCAGTGTAAACTTACAGTATAAGAAAATTTTTCTGCTCTAATTTCCTGAAATAACTTACATCGCGTTTCCGAACGGACGGCGATATTTGCATAATGTTAAAGTTTCATGTTCGTCTGAAGTTCGCTTACGAAAACTGATCGATAGAGAAAATAAGGACAAATATTTGTAAAGAAAATTGTAATACATTTAGAATTATCCGCTTTGTCTTAGAAAATCCTGGCTTACTGCCAAGTGTGTTATGATTTTATGATTTATTTGGAAAAACTGCACACGCGTTGACTTAGTAACCGACTTCCTAACGCAATGTTGTTCCTGTTTTATTGATATTTTAGTAGCTGTGCTAGTGTTGCCTAACGGAACAAAACAGAGTGAACAGGCTCCTTCTGGGTAGGCTCGCTCCATCGTAGACTTTGTCTCTGTCATCTCTGACATAGACTAAAGTCAAGAGCAAAACCATTGCAAATAAAAAAAAAAAAAAACAATATACTACCTGCTAAAATAATGAAATTCCTTCAGAATTTATTTAAGTCATAACTTGTGGTATCTGCTGCATTTTAAAATTGGTCCAGACCAAAGTAGGTAATGAGCGCCCTGACAGCCAGACAGAATCTTTGCTTTGTAATATCGACAAGAGAACATACCTACAAGAAGACGCTAATAAATGCTCGTCAATTTAAATGACCGCAACAAAAATTGCATATCTATACTAATATATAAAGCTGAAGAGTTTGTTTGTTTGTTTACTTGAACGCGCTAATCTCAGGAACATAAGAAAAAATGTCTAATTTTATGGACGAAGATTTGAAATCTATCTATATCTATCCTAATATATAAAGCTGAAGAGTTTGTTTGTTTGTACGTGATAATATCAAGAACTACTGGTCCGATTTAAAAAATTCTTTCAGTGTTAGATAGCCCATTTATCGAGGAAGGTTATAGGTTATATATCATCACGCTAAGACCATTAAGATCGGAGCAAACGAAGCTGCGCAGGTCAACTAGTACTTACCTAATGTAAAAGCTGAAGAGTTTATTTGTTTGCTTGCTTGAATTGAACACGCTAATCTCAGGAACTACTGGTCCGATTTGAAAAATTCTTTCAGTGTAAGATAGCCCATTTATCGAGGAAGACTATAGGCTATATATCATCACGCTAAGACCAATAGGAGCGGAGCAGTAATGAAAATTGTGACACAGACGAAGTTGCGCGGGAAAACTAGTTATACATTATACACATCTGCGTGAAAACTCTATTTATTTTCAAGCAACGTTCGCATTCGCATCTCAGTCACAATCAGTTAAAAACCTTATTTATAAATTTAATTATCATACATATTTGGTGGTGGAAGAGCTCAGTCACCCTTTTTCTGAATGATTTTATCACTTCGACCACATAATGCTTTAATGTTATGTTTATTTATTGAGAGATCAACGAACTAATAACCTAGGTTTAAAGACGGATAAGTGTCAGATAAACCCGATAAATACATACTAGTGAAATAAATAATGCTGCAGCTCAATTTTGATTCCAAGAAAGGGATATTCCGTTTGGCATTGCCATAATGTACAAAAATTATGTCCGACTGAGAGAAAGCCGTACCCAAGATCGCGGACACGAACTCAGCGACGCGGCGGTTGCATTTGAACGCGCCGCTGCAGCGCTGGTCGCGACAAATGCAGAGATGTATAATCAAGTATAATGTAACTACCCGCGCCGCCCGCCGCGCCGCGCCGCTGAGTTCGTGTCCGCGGCTTTAAGGGCGCTATTACAAAATCGAGCGCTTGCACCGGACTAAAGCTACAAACCGCGTTTCCCGAGATTTATAGTGATTGTAGCGCTGGATACAACAATTGCTTAAAAATATGAGTTAAATTTTAAATAGACCAATTTTTTTTACATGCATTATAACAATACCTCCTTAAATATTAAATATTTTTTATTTGAATTTGGATTATACTTTCATAGATAAAAATTATAGTTTCGTACGGAAAATTGACAATAATTCTCAGTTTTACAGAATTATTTTTCGTGTATTAGTGCATGAATCGTAGTAAATTGATTTGATCATTCCAAAGTAGAAGGTACAGTTGTATCATGGACATTTTTAAAAACTATTAAATTATTATATCTTCGATGTACCAAAGCGTCAAAAGATTCCCAAAAGCGTAATTTTATGAAACACCCTTTGCGGAGACAAGGAATTTACTGATGTACGTGAACAAATTGATATATTTATTTAGAACACTCCCTTCATCAACCATCAAACTTTCTTAGGCGTTTTTTTTTTGAGCTATATCTAAAGCATAATCAGACATCAAAATTCGAATCAAACGCTCAAATTTAAGAAAAATTGTGACAGCGCTCTTAATACTTATGAATCAATCAAATTTTCATCTTTCTAGACGGTTTCCGTGAATTTTTATCACATGTTATGTTATACGCGTAAAGTGCATTGTTATCAAGTTTATCTAACTACGTGTAAAGGTAGAGTGCAATATTATCAAGTTTAGTGTTAGTAGTCTACATTGTTCTACAATGTTACCTATCTTTAAATTGGCATTATCTTCTTACGTGCCAACCGCCGCAAGGATCGACTCATGAGTTAACTTACGAGTACCTATTACTATCAATTTACGTGTGAAGTACATTTTTATCGTTTTAATTAAACTTAATCTTATAGTACGTATTTATATACTTAATGAGTTTCTTCTTTTATGGTATGTGTCATACTTGTTGCAAATAAACACTTTTTCTTTCTAATTACGTATACTAATTGACCCGCGCAACTTCGTATGCTCCGCTCCTATTGGTCTTAGCGTGATGATATATAGCATATAGCCTTCCTCGATAAATGGGCTATCTAACACTGAAATAATTTTTTAAATCGGACCAGTAGTTCTTGATATTATCACGTAAAAACAAACAAACTCTTCAGCTTTATATATTAGTATATGTAGATATAGATAGATTTCAAATCTTCGTCCATAAAATTAGAATCAAAACTTCGATCAACAGGTAAGTTTGTTTGATTCCCAATTATTCTCACATGTCATATTACTACTGGAGAGAGAATAAATAAACAAATGTCATCAATTGGATTCTCCGGAATTACGAGCCAATCATATTGGTTATGTGGAATCAGGAAGCATCAATCAGCATCTAGACCAATACTAAAGCATTTACACGAATCTAGATATTTATGAGTTATAAACGCACTAACGACAGTGAATCACATAGGGAATCTAAACGATATAGCTCGGGGTAAATTACCTCTTATCTCGCGGACGCAGCTGGGACAAAAACGTATTGAAGCGCGAAATTGATAATAAACACAACGTACTAGCTACAGCCTCACAGGGGATTTATCCTAGAAAAGAGAACATATACAGTCAACAAAGCTATTGGGTATGCAGGCAGCTAACTTGAAACTAATTTTAAACGATGTTGTGAGTGTGCTGAGTAGACAATTTATTGTACAACACACTCGTATGTCAAAAGCTTAAAAAAAAAATTGCAAGATGTCTATTGATGCAAAGCAGGTTGTATTCAAACAACAATTTTTATTGAAAATGTTGGTTACAGGCTCCAAAATGACAACACTAACCAAAGCAAAGAGACATACAAGTTCAAATTCATCAAGATCCAATCACGAATCGGAAAAAGTAGTAGAAGCTATCATCTTCAAAGGAGAGCTGCATGAGAGTAGCCGAGGGTCGAAGTAAATGCCTTGCGATAAACGAGGCCTTTTTTTTTTCCGTGCGAAGAAAATGCCTAACGCATACCACATCACCCCGGGGAGACGACGTGGTTATGTGGGACTTGCACCCACTAAAAACTTCGCCTGTGCACCTACTTTCGCCTTGATGGGTGGGTCGCGAGGACTGCTACGCATGACAATCACGACGCGATAAACGAGGCCTATGTCAAGAATTTTTAACTTCGGTCAAATACCTAGCCAGAATGAAAAAGTCAAGCTGGACTTGTGACAAGGAAACCGACTAAGAATGATTCCTATCCGCTAAACATATCAGATTCACGACACCATCAATAAAAAAATCCACGAAGCAATATACGCAGCCGATGACCGAAATAAGTGGTAGCGATCGTCCAGATAATAATTCGTAGGGGCCATGTCATCAATAAGGAACATGACAAAAGGAGGAGGATGTCCAGCATTCGATGATATGGCGCTACAACATAGAAGCTATGACATATTTTATTCGTCTTCCATAAGTTTCCTTTTCCATATCCATCACCTATCGTATTATCGCAAAGCCCATTGCATTGTTATTGCATTCTGTAGTTGCCAACGTAATGTAGCATGTCCGGCTAGGACATTGCAATATTGTGCATCAACAATAACGGGTTATTCACCCCGTGTGCCCGCTTCAGATTGACCCATATCTAGGGCTCCGGGTGCATCCAATCTGGGATGTCTTTTCACACTTGTTTCTTTTGCAAGGTTGAATTATAGGACATTCGTCGAGAGAACAGCTTGTAGTCAAGATTATGTAAAGCAGGGGCGGATGTTTGGTTTTGCTAACAGTAACTCTGGTGTCTTTTTAGATATCAAACAACCGGTTCCAAGTTCAATGCCAACCAGTCTCCTAAAAGGAGTAGTGAATATAAACTGGTCAAATAACAACAAAGATAGTGTGTTGCCTTTTTCCTAGCCGAGCTTTGTACTGTATATAGATAGATCGCACACTGAATAAATTCAGCAGCAATAATATGCTCGGCTACAGGCACGGGCCTTACAGAAAACCTTGGCTGGCCACATAGTTATGCTGCCGGCGGGCCGCAGGTTGAATGGTATTTATCATAGAACATTAAATTTTCGCCATATATCTCTCATTCGTATCTCATGCATGAATAAAAGTTCTACGAACGAAAAAAGAGAAACTGTCGATATTCATACCAGCAGTTCATTTATTTTTAGGAAAATAAACGCCCCGATTTCATCAAAACATTTAATCTCGAGTGTCTTTTGTTACTCAGTCAATAACCCAGCATTGCTAAACAGTTTGAAGTTATTTCGTAAGATATCGACTAGCGCTGCAACAAGATTGGACACTTGTGATCTAAAATAAATCGCGTTATCGTCGCGTGATAAACACGACTCAGATACGAGGGTTTCCGAACTATGATCAATTGAACGTCGAAGTGAACTTTTATCTATGGGCACGAGAGTGAAAAACTGGAGATAATTTTGCGTCAATACTATTGCAGTAAGGAAAAAAATAATTATATTAACTTTGGCGAGAGAAGCTTAAATCTCCTGATTATTTCATCGATCCCTCGGAGAGAATCCCACCTGGGCACGCGTTGCCGTGGCCGACCTTGAAAACTCTAAATAGACACGCGCACTAAAGACAACCTCCTCAGGTGGGGGTTCTCGGATGGCTCCGATCTTTCAGTTTTTGTGTGGCGTCAACTCATAGTCCATGGCCCACCTTTTTGTCTTGCGTCACATGCTCTGTCACCTGAACTTGTGACTCTTGTGAGGACCTTATGGCTGCGTCAGCGAATGGTGTTACCTTTACTAAGTCTGGGCCAAACATACAATTTAATCACTCTATTTGCCATCGACACGCTAAAAAGAAGAATAACGAAAAAATGCCCATGGAAATATGATAAACCGCCAATATCTTAAAAACAGTTTTTTCCCAACCTTGATAGGGACTACGGGTTTGGCTGGCTAAAGTGTATTAGTATTCTACAACTATGAAAATCCCTCCATAATAAAACACACAGGTATTTCATGTTCAGAATATTAAGGGTAGTTTTTTCGGCTTGCAGTCTAGCCGAATGCAACTAAGTACTAGTATTTCAAATGGAGCGAGTTTCTATTTGACCTCTACAACCTCGTAACTGGGTAACTCGACACCCCTGGATAAGACTGTTTACAGATTCCTTGGCTCCCAACTACCTACCTATTACTGGAATCAAAAGTAGCTCACAATTTAGGACCCAATATAATACGTGGTGCTTGGCAACTGAGCTTAACCCAGTTGTATTTATGTCCCTTGGTGCATTGTCCTTGCACTATTTTGTCTCCTACTTGATAAGGAGGGAAGTGGAAATGATGTATTTTTTTTACTCCTCCGCTGTACTTTTCTGATTAATTTCGTAGCGAGATCTAAGACAGTTGAATCTCGGCATTTTTCTGGTGGTCGCCACTGTTGATTCTGGCTTTTAGGATTTAAAGTGGTTGGGAATGTGTGGTGGGCTTGTACTGCAAAGATTTGCAGATGACAGCCAGCTTCCTTCAATTCCTCCGAAACTGCAATGAATGCTATGGCATCATAGAAGTCAGTATTCGAAGACACAATAGCGTTTTATCACCACGGCCATACGTTGTCCTTTCAAAGTCAAGGGCTGAGTCAATCGATCACCTTGTTTTCTATCAAGTACAAATAAACGTTATTGTGCACGTTAAGATAACGATGATGCATTGAGACGCGCTTTCTGTGTTTTAAATGCAATTACTTTTTCCTTCACCTATGTGACTGGATTACCGACATAGCCCGAAGGATCACCAAACTGAAGTAGACTGAGTGGCAACTGCATACCGGAAGACGCAGCGGTGGAAGGCTTCGCACCGCACAAAATGGACAGATGACCTTGTGAGTTGTGAGGGACGTGGGTAACCGATGGATGCGGGAAGCACAACACACGGGTTGTGGCGACACTCGGGGGAGGCCTACGTCCAGCTGTAGACGTCTTTCGACTGCGACGGGATCTTTAATCAGCGTGAATGTCGTGGCAAAATACTACCCAGGCAGTTCATTCGTTGGCACAGCGTGGCTTTAAACTTACGAGTGAGCAGAGGTCCCATTTTTTCAAGAGCTTTCTGACCACCGTGGTTAAGATCAAATGTAGCCACAAAAAGGATGTTTAGGAGACTCGCAAAAGGATCTTTACGATGCTTTCAAATACGCTTGAGAGGATCTATCAGTAAAAGTTCAGTGACTGATCCATTCTACGGACGAGCGTGCAAAACCTGCCTGTTCTGTAAACATAATTACAACTGTAAAAAATTAGGTAAGGTAAACGTGATTTCATAATTATCTCCCCAAGCTAGGGGTTGACTCACTTTAATTACTTTTCACGGTGAGTTTTTACCGAATAACACTACAGATACACTTCTCTGTTATTGTCTGACTAACTAGTCGCCATTTACCGAGCATAGTGCACAGGAAAAGGTCGTTTGTCACATTGGCAAGCGGGGTGTTAATGCTGAGTGGCGTAAAGTGTTAGTCCAGCACTTGCAGTTTTTGATTAGAAGATGGGATGGAATCAATTTTTGCTTTGAAGTTGTGAGAATGCAACCCATGCGAGGTCGCAGGTCGCGTTTAGGTGCTGTAACTAAAGAAATTATTATGGGTTTTGGACAAAGGAGAATTTAACTAGAAATTCCTTAATATTTTATTGCATCAGTGGACACGGCTGAAAGATTCTCAGAATTAAATCAGAACCAATAGAGCGTGCAATTGCTGAAAGATGATGCGATTGGTTCAATAAACTCGTAGATAAATTAACCATGAACCTGTTTTAAGACGGTAGCTTGGTAGCTTCTAGAAATGCGTGCGAAACACGCAAAGTGATAGTTTATTTATTACTTTTAGTTTATCAGAAATCTTTATTTCTTTTTAGGTTTCCGTACCTAAAGGGTAACCAACGGAACCCTATTACTAACCCTCCGCTGTCTGTCTGTCTGTCAGCCGGCTGTATCTCAAGAACTGTACTGTTGAAATTTTCACTGACTGTGTATTTCTATTGCCGCTAAAACCACAAATAATAAAAATTAAAGGGGGCTTGTGAGAGTCCGACTCGCACCTGACAAGGTTTTTCTAGCTCATACGACACCCAAATAAAGAAATCTATCGCTTAGCCTTTTCCTAAATACCTGTTGGGATCGGCTTTCAGTCTATCGAATGGAGCAAAATCGTTATCTGACATCTGCAATCCAGTAACTGGGTTTTACAATGTCCATTGGCAAGAAATCAATATATAACATCATCATTTTACTTATTTATTTTGGAAAGAAAACTATTTCGAATCGTATATCAATGTTGTGTCTTTATCAAACAGTCATGTTCTATTTGACCTACAAAATAACCAGTTTTGTCGTCATAAAACCTGCGAAACCACATTAATACAATAATAATGAATCAAAAATAGTACTTTGATGAAAGTTTTAATGTTAATCCCATTTAAAATGTTTACCAAAAAAAATCTAAAACAGTTTTGAACCAGTCCATCACATAGAAGAACAATAAGACAATATTTGATGTAATACTTAACATAATAATGTCAAACCAAAGAAATGATGGACGGATGGTGTGAAAGAAGATTAAGAAAGTTGTCTATGCAGATGATGGCAAATAGAATATGGAAGAGGAAAAAATTCTGCATGAACCACTAATAAATTGGGGCAAGAGCAGGACGATCTTTTTCATGCAGATGGAGAAGTATTGTAGAGTACGGACTCCATTTTCCGCACTTTGACTATCTTTTGTTCCGTTGCTCGGTCAGGGCCTCAATTATTAGCTATTACAATAGTGTCAGAATGATCTATCATTGGTTTCATAATTGTTGATTTTGCAAGTTTGGTAATCTACTAATATAAAAGCGTCATTATGATTTTCCAATGGTCAACCACTGACTCTCCATTGAAAGAAATGGCATAGAATGGTAATCTCGTACCTACATAATGAAAAATGAATAAATAATACGTAAAAATATTATATATGAAATCTGGCATAATTTAATGCTCAAATTTAGTAGTAGTATTTCGAAAATCATGTCTACTAACGGGTTTTATAATAATTGCAAAAAAAAAATGTCTTTCTACCACGATTCTATTACTAGACCATTGACCGACCAGTGATCGATCATTATGAATTAGCAGATTACGAACTTTAAGCAAAATGACAATGGGATCGTGTTGGAAGAACGAATTTATAAAAAATAGCAGACTTGGGGCCCAGGTGTCCTGGCTAAATTAGTCAGCCTAGCTCGGCCCAGAACAGTTTCCTGGAAGCTACACAGGCTTAGACGTCAAAAAAGCCCCTCTTGCAGATAGAATGAACACAAGATCAACCTTCCACTATCATTTTAAGAGTTCTCTAGTGAGAACAAATGCCCGTAAATTACAAAATTGTGTCGTAACAAATTCTGATTGGGCATTTACACATCTGTCTGACTGATACAAGTAGATGTTATCATTACCAAAGTAAAAGACTAAACTAATAAACAACTCAGAAGGAAGGAAATGGCCTTTGATTCAACTATAAACAACAAACAAGAAAGTGTAGTAGCTATCACACAGACAAAACAATGGTTCACAACGGTGTAAACAATAGAGTCAATAGCCCCAGAACAGCCAGAACAGTGGTGTATTGTAAACATAGGCAGCTGGCTAGTTTGTATGTGTATTGTGTGTTATGTGTATTGTTTGTGGTACAGGATTAATGTGGGTGACCTTAGTGTTACATAATTTAAGCGCAATTTGGATAAAAACTTTTTAAGCTCCTATTGTCAGTTGTGTTGGTGTTCTATATTTTAATGCAGTTTTAAAGATACTCATCTGCCCAGCCTTTTCCCAACTATATTGGGGTCGGCTTCCAGTCAAGCCGGATTTAGCTGAATACCAGTATTTAACGAGGAGCGGCTGCCTACCAGACCTCCACAACCCATAAACTTGGTAACACGGTACTTCATGGCAAGACTGGAGTCAGATTTACTGGCTTCTGACTATCCGTAACGACTGCCAAAGATCTACAAATGATAGCCGGGACCAACAACTTAACGTGCTTTCCGAGGCACGGAGGAAACTCGTTATGTTAAGATGGTCACCGATCCAAAGACCAACCTTGGCAAGCGTCGCTTAACCTTGAAGACCGATCCGTGCGGCTGTTATTATCTAGCCACGAGCTCCTCAACAGCAACTTTAAAGATACTGGGCTGCAAATTTTATAATAATTTTATAAAAAAAATATATTTCTATACTGGGTAGCTTTTTCATAGAAATAACCGGTTTTTTTGGTAGGTATTTTTTATGTTATGATGGTTATTTGCTTGTAACCTTGTTTACAAAATAATAAATAAATCTATGATATATTTCCTTGGTAACACAATAAAATGCAAGTATTTAAATATCAGCATAAAAATATGTAGGCTCATACAAAAACATTTCATTCAGAAGACAGTAAATTCAATAATAAAAATAAACCAGTTCAATGACTCTTCCTTACTATAAAATGATAAACGTATTATTATTATTCTGTATGTACAGGAAGCTACTTTTATCAACTTCAACTTTTACCTTGACTTTATGTTGAATAATTACTATGCATACTTTACATGTCTTGAATTGTATGTTACATGGTGTACAGTTCCATCAAGGTAAGCATGTAAAGCATATTTTTAGGGTTCCGAACAAAAAACGGAACCCTTATAGGATCATCACTCGAGTGTCTGTCTGTCACAGCCAGTTTTCTCCGGATCCACTGGACCGATTTGGTTGAAATTTGGTACACATACGAACTTTTGTGACTCAAACACGGACATGTTACGTAAATTATTCAACTTTTAGTATGGGGGTCACTTTTGGGGGTCAAACTAGAAAATTAGAAAAATATCGTGTGATATATCAAATGAAAGGACTTACTGTGAGGATTTTGATTATATTTTTTCTTTATTTTAAAATAAATGGTTTTGAAGTTATTCATGAAATTAGAAGAAAAATGACCATTCCCCTTGTTATCTCTGAAACTACTGAGCCTAAAATTTGGAAAAAAAAATGGAGTTAGGATTCTATAGTGTTAAAATAACATGTTAAAGAAAAGAAATACGTTCGGAACCCTTTACACGCGAGTCCGACTCGCATTTGGCCAGCTTTTTTTTCTTTAGGGATGCCAATTGATTATTCTGGAATCAATAGGTAGAAGGAAAAGGCGACATATTTTAGAAATGGACAACAGAGATTTTCCCAAACAGGATTTTGCTCTGAAATGTGCAAATCACTTCATCATAATAATATCTGCTCACTAACAAATGATTGTAAGAATATTTGACTGTAACGGTTACTCTGTAGATTTAATTGGTGTACAGCACTTCAAACAATTTTTTATATAAAGTTCGAAATTGGAGTTTTAGTTTTAAAGTCCGGAATAGGCAACATCGTTACATTACCATATTTTTTTTGCTTAATTCATCTAAGAACACTTCAATTACTACACGGTGACGTATAAATTACTCGTGTAAACTTTTCCGTCGTGAAATTCTGATCATTCTTTGGTCGCGCAGAGTAAATATAGAGGATTTTTTTTGAAATCCCTCCCTTCCCTGCTGATGTCTGCACACGACATTGTAAGTACTTTCACGGGCAAGGCGAATCAATATATTTTCGGAATATATACCACATAATGGCGATGCAATTTTTGAATTACGAGATATATATGACTTTTTGGTGACGTCGAAATCGGTTCATCTTTATTTTGGTAAGTATCTATACCTTTTACACAGTCAATCTCGAACGCATTCCACAGTCAAAACCAATGGTATGATCCGTGGATCGCGTTCGAAATCTACTGTGTACGGGCGGTCTTAGGAATTAACGAACAAATTCGGTCGTTACGCGATCGTTATTTATGCCGAGACTGCAGGCCTTGGTTCGAAATAAATAAAGTAGTTTCTTAACTTAGTGGTTTGAACAAAAGCACCATTTATATAGCGCAATATAATGTTGTTCGAAGATGTATCTCGAACAACATCCTTGTCTCTAATAAGTTTACTTACATAGAAATAAGTTATCTTTTTGTTTACTAACCCTTATGGATGTTGCTTATCCGAATTAAAGATTATTTTATTTTATTTAGTGAAAAAAAAATTAAGCATGTTGTGCGAATTCCGTGTTCCTATCGTTGGCCTCCGTGTAACGCCTGCGCACTCGAGGAGTACGTGCGATACCATTTCCTCCTCCACGCATGCTCTCCTCAGTGGACTGTCCGTAATACCAACCAGTCGCAGAAGGCGCCTGGTCAGTCTCCTGTCTGGGCTTATCCCGTTATGCCAGGCCTCCTTGGACTGCCTGCAGCCTGGTGCCAAGGCCCACCAGCGTTCCGCTTATTTGTGGGTGTGTTCTTGCAGCCATGAGCATAGCTGGATGAAAGGGAGTGGTACTATGGGTTCGGGTCCAACAGCCACACGACCAGATCACCTCCTGGCCAGCTCATCAGCCGCGTCATTTCCCAGTAATCCGCTGCGTCCTTTTATCCACTGTAGCGTCACAAAGTTGCGTTTTGTCACCGTGACACGTTATAATGCATTGTGATATTCTTGTATGAATTTCGAGGTAGTTAAATTCTTCCTTAGGGATTGGAGAACTGAGGCGCTGTCGGAGAGTATATGAATGAATTTGGGTATCCGTGATTCTCCTGGCATCTATGGCACGGACCGATACCCACGCATTCCTCCAGGTAGACGCTCTTGAGTTTACCTAGCGGTCTAGATATTCTGATGTTGAGGTTATTGAAGTAAACTCAAACTCCCATTCCGGCACTTGTCTTTGATCTGTCAGTGTAAATTTTCAGCACTTTGGGACCTGTGTGGTTGTCCAATTCATGCGCAAAGACTATGCTGTAGTGCTTCTGGAAATGGTGCGTCTTTTGAGCTTTGTCGTTGGTTTATGTCATCACAGTTGGCCATTTAACAGCATCTTCCTTGATGCGCGTGTGTTTGATTCTAGTCTGTTCCTAAGGAGCGAGATATGCAGAACCTGAAAGCCATTAGGGCCGCTACCTCACGCCCAGCATGGCTTGCAGGGCCGTAGTGGGCGCAGTTATACAAAAATCGCGTGACTATCAAAAGTAAAAAAAAAAAATCTCATACTGCTAGTGATTGCCACAAAGGCAAGTCATTTCAGTTTTTTGAGGTCTTTCTGTGCCATCTAGAGTGACTGCTTGTTTGGTAGTCAATAGTCATTGTTTCTCCTAGATAGGTACTTTGTTAATAATTCCCTGTGCGAGTGCTGTCTTGCGGAGGGCACTTTGGACCATATTTTCTTCTCCTGTTCCTTAAACAATAAATCCTTTGAACTTTACCAAAAAATCTCCAAATGCAACATTCCTCTCCCAACCAACTTCCATTTCCTTCTCTCCCACTTCTCTCCTAAATTAATCCACATTTTGGCTACATTTTTAAAAGAAAAAGATTTGAAATTTTAATTGGTGCGTAACATAATTATGTAATTAGTATGTATATAGTTGTTGATGTTTAGTATTTATCATACCTGTATATAAATTTGTAAATTATTTATTTCTACTAACCCATGTGTTGTCCTTCCAGCTAGACTAACACCTACCACACTAATTCATCGTAGAAATCACATCTAAAATAAATACGTCTTCTCTATCAAACCAATTGAAAACTTCATACCTGCCTCTTACAAAATAACAAGTATTGTTGACACATGTTTCTCACTTACAAATTCTTATTTAGTTTTGACTGAAATAGAATACTTTAAACTTATGTAGTGATTCAGATAGCAAAAATAGAGGAACGTCGTCATATTAAAACAATTTTAGGTATTCATGTATTATTCTAATATGTATGAGCAAAATTTTCTTTGGCCAGCTACTTTACTTTTTGGTCCATTTTGTCAGATGCCCTTTATAGTATTTTTTTAATTGTACTGGATTTAATTTTGAACTGACTTCAAAAAAAGGAGGTGGTTCTCAATTTGGTTGTATTTTTTTTGTTCTTATTTATGATTTATATATTTAAGAATCATTTTCCACTGAACTATCTAACATATCAATTTCGATAATCCAGTAAATCACAGAGCTCCATTTTTTAAACTACAATTTCGATTTTTTGTGAAAAATGGGTCATATTTGATGTGCAAAGTATATCTCAATACCTGTAAAACCAATTCAACTGCATTTGCATTCTAAATGTAGTAAATTTTATCTACTTTAATAGTCCACTGATTGACTTTTTATGTACAATACACTGTTTAGAAGATATAAGTCATAGTCTGAAAAATGTTAAAGTTTTCCGAGCACCATGCTGTTAGCACAGGTCTTTCGAGGTTGAAAAATTGGGTATACACTACTGGCATTTACATAGCAAAAAATCAGGATGGTTTAAAATACTGCGACCTATGTCTTGTATGACTGGCCTATAATTCATATGCCAGACGGCACGTGCGCTGGCATCACAATAGACGACTGACATGATGACTTGGAAAATCTAAAAATAACAAACACTGGTCGAAAAAATAAACGCAAGTAAACATAAATACTTACGGCCATCGGTGAAGCTGTCTGTAGCGTCCAGTGGAATGATGAGCAGCGGGAATATGCCACTTAGACCAACCAGGATTGAGGCTAGCCCAGCAAATAGCCATGGATGCTCGTCAAGCTGATCCACATAAGTATACATGTATTCTGGTAAATAGCCCGCCATTGCTACTTTCCGAGTTCTCGCGGTTTTAAATAGTTATGAATAAAACGAGTTCCTTTTTCAAAAGTCCACAAGCCCGGTGAAACTTTGTTTTTATTCAACGTTCTATTAACTTGACAGTTCTACCGATACATTGTCTGAACAACCGACGGATACCGTTTCGCGCGATGAACTGAATATAGTCAGCACACTGGAGATGTTCGCATTTCCGAGTTATGAGATAAAGCAAGATGCCCGAGAGCAGACGAACTAATCTACACTGAGACTGAGCACGTCCGACCGATATTGTCCTAATCTTTCTCAGATATTTTTAAACAAAGGCTTGTATGTCGCCAACGTTTCACGAATAATATTTCGGTATTATGCGCACTAGTAGACTATTTTACGAAAATCATTGACACCCCGCCAAAGAACATAGCAAAATAAAGCGAAGAGCGAACGAGAATATTATGATGAACGAGTAACGACGACTAATCAACGAACGCACGTTCATCAAATCAATCAGCAATCAGCTGTCAACCTGACAGAGACAGCTGTGACATGAGTGAACAATGGTGAACAGGTGAACAGTGAACCGAGTGAACCTTGTGAACTCTAAGGAGTGAACAAAGAAGACAGGAGTGAATGAAAAATAGAATTGATGTTACCATCTGTATAAAGAAGTTTTGTACCTAGTTCTTCGTCTTGTTAGTTATTTTCTACCACAAAATTTAGCAAACTAGGTTTCTAGACTAATTTAATTGTTATTAGCTGATTATTACAACATGTGTATTTTTTAAAACGCACATACATATCAAAATCAATATGAAATTCAAAGTTAAACATTTTAGGTACGCTTAACTCATGTATAGCCTCTGCCTTGCGAAATAAATAATATTCCTACATTTAGGTACATGCGAGTAGAATCTGTCAAGCGAGTCGTGTCCACGACCATTTAGCTGATTTCTTTTAATGGCAATACCTTTTTCTGTCAAACGGATTTTCTCAAGTTCGTTTCAACATCAAATAGGCATTTTGATACTTTTAGCTCAACTACCTATCTAAATAGGTATTTATTTATTTTACTGTGATGTGATCACGATTTTAGATTTAGATTTAGCCGTCTCTTAGTCATAACATTGAATCTTACTTGGGCACATAATATTGATAGCCCCTTTAAGAGATTGCTGTTTGAACTAAAACTAACTGTTTTTCTGCATTTTTAATAACACACAACTTTTGGCAGCTGTCTTGAATGATGAAGTAATAAAAAGCACAATTGATAATTTAGTAAAGCAACTCATGGCCATAGATGACAGTAAAAATAATCTGAAACAGAGGACCTATCTGATCTGATTGTGACTAATACAACTACATTGAAATGCACTTTTTTAATTTACCCAAAGAATTTTTTAAGTGTCTACTAAAATAATTCATGTATCAAACAAGTTAAATAGCGTACAATATCAGTGTTGACACCGTAAGATTTTTAAATTTGCCGGCTTTTTCAAGGGAAACGACTCGCTTAGCAGACTCTAAATAAAGCGCTTATTACACTGCCCAATCTATCGGGCCCGATCTGCAGGGACAGTGTGGTGTAAGGGAGTTAGGGCCCTGCTCGCATCTCGCAGTGGTGGCGATTAGCACACTCGGCGATTATTATTTTGCTAAAAAATTCTATAAAATTATTAAAATTTACTTCCCTGTGTCTTTCAAGGGATTAAATCGTAATGTTACGCGCGGTATAGGATCAGACCAAGCGCAAAATTAATTCATATTAGGGAATAAGAAATTATAGAAATATATTTATATATCTTTGGATAGTACGAGTGTGTTGTCGTTGTCACCTTACTTCCTTGGTATAACTAAAATGCCGTTATCTGACATTTGGTCGATTTCTTACTTTTGGTGATACGTGATATATGTATTAATGAGTAAAAATATCTATCGATCTGTGTTTGCGAACTTCAAAGCTATTCAACACCTTAAATAGCCACGGCGTGCGGCAGCTTTGTGCTTAGCGTTGGCACACGGGGTGGCACCAGCCCCTCCACCCCCACTTTACGCCACCACTGCGTGAAACACTATCCACGTGACGGAGCGAGTTTGTAATAATCGGCTCTCTGCCGCAGGGACAGGGAGGGTGCCCTAGAAATCGGACCCGATAAATCGGGTAGTGTAATAAGCGTTTTAAACTAAAAACAGCAACCAAACACATGAATCAATACAAACATAATTCCTAATCATTTGGAAACAATCCAAAAGCAAAATGTAAAAGTCAATGAAAAACCATTCTAATAAGAATCAGATTGGACGTTTGATTAAAAATACGAACGCACTCAGCAAATTGATAAATTAACAGCATTTTTATGTTCACAGTTTCACGATTTCCTGCAAAAAGTTCTTAAATCTAAATAGCGTCGACATAGGATTGAATTAGTCGGCAGATGATGTTGGACGGTCTCGTACATCTATCGTAGCCCGTGGTTACTGTGACACGATTGCAATACGAATCTTCTTGGCAACCGCACCGTCTCACTGCGCCCAGTTGAAGCAAAATGCCGTACTTATTTTGGCCTGCCAATTTAAATATCTGACAGCATATAGGTACATCTTCTACAATATAACTACACAGCGGTTCGCATTTGTACCAGACGGTTAAGAAGGACAGACAGGCGACATGACGGGAAACTTGTGGAGTAGTTAACTAGTTCGAACTTTGTTATATGGAGTTTTCGCGCCAACTGGATTTGTGTGTGTTTTGGAGGACATAGTGATACGAAAAACTTTTTTGTTTGTGAAGAGTTCAATTAAACAGCAACCATGGATTCGTGGGGGATCTTGAATGTGGACAGCGCTGCGATGGCGATCACCAGGGATGACATGGGCTCCAGTTTTCGCCGTAAACAAATAATGGTAATTTTCGCAATAATAAACAATTAAAAAATTAAATACTCTGTACCAGAAACAATTATAGAAGTCATCCAAATAGACAAAAAAAAAGTGGAAAGAAAATAAAAGCTACATGTAGGTATTGGTCATTCCCTATTTAGCTTAGACTGTAATTAAAGACGACAGTGAAGAACAGAGTTTTAAATAATCTCTGTCTGGGTGACAGTCACTAATTGATTAGGGTGGAATTAGTTTATCTCGTGTTTTAAATTTTAGCACCCTCAATGTATTATTGTTCCAGTAATCTTCGTTTCAATTAGATGGAAATGTTTACCAAAATCGAGTCTAATATGGATCACTTGAACTACATAATAGTTAGGTATGTCTTATTAATTGTGATAGGCTGGTTAGGCTATATTTCCTTTATCGAATACCTTATCATAAAGGCAGTTATCCAAAAAATACTTACCATAGCCTTAAAGCAATGCTGCTGCCTTTCTTGTTGTCATAATATTTTTTTTTGCAATCACGGAAGTAGCCCTGGACCCACATTTACACGCACCTATTCTATACTACTCTGACTCCACAAGTTTCAATTCTTTGTTCCACTGATGAATTTTTATTTTCCTTATCATTCATTTCATAGCTAAAATACTCATTTATATACTCGTACCAATAGTGAAAACAGACACTTTAGCAGTTGTTTCTAAGCTTCCATAATAAAAAAATCCGGCCACGTGCAAGTCGGACTCGCACACGAAGGGTTCTGTACCATAAACCTTAGTTTTTAGGGTTCCGTACCCAAAGGGTATCCAACGGAACCCTATTACTAAGCCTCCGCTGTCCGTCCGTCCGTCCGTCACTCTGTCAGCGGGCTGTATCTCAAGAACCGTAATAGGTAGACAGTTTAAATTTTCACAGATTTTGTATATCTATTGCCGCTATAACAACAAATAATAAAAACTAAGGTTTATGGTACGGAACCCTTCGTGTTCGAGTCCGACAACCACTCGGCTGGTTTTTTACAATCTGTGAAAATTACATTATAACAGAACCCTAAAAACGCTTGAATTGTTATGACGTAAGCATGACTTTTCTGAATGAACATTAATTATGACTCATTGCTTAAATTTAATACTTATTTTGTTTACTGCACATTTTTGTACCAATAGAGACGATAAAATAAATCTAGTTTGCACATCAGTTATTATGGATATGGATTGAGTCCGTAATCTCATCAGATCATATGCAATGCATTAGAGTTCCTTAGACAGTGCATTTGTGTTCCTCGCTGACAGATGTTTGATCTATTTTGGTCTCAATGGCTTTAATATTCGCACACAAATGGAAGAGTCTGATTTATAAGATCAATGATCAAAGACCAACCTTCTACTTCAATGTCTACTTTATAGGTACATCCAGGAAATAAAGGGCGAGCCCTATGCCAATCAGGCCCAAATCTATCCTCCGGGCTGCTATGGCGAATTACCACATGACATAATCCAACAACACTTTGGCTGACACGGGAATCTCACCCAAGACCTCGTGTGTTTTGCAATCGCTCTTGCAAGCGCTAGGACAACGAAGCAGACCAGCGCTAAGAAATTTTACCGAAAGATTGTTTTCGTTCGTAAAAGCATGTTCAAATCTGTCTAGTCTTTTCCCGACAACGTTGGGGTTGAGTGACTAACTATGTGATCTCCACAACCCAGTTATTTGGTGAAAGCTAACACGGTAGGTACTCCTTGGCAAGACTGGTGTAAGATATTCTGGCGTCCGACTACCCGCAACGATGAGCAAAGATGTACAAAAGACAGCCGAGAAGGCTAAAACGTGCTTTCCGAAGCACGGCATAGTCGCAGTATGTAATGAGTATTCACTCATCTACAGTGCAACCTCGGCAAGCGTTGGTTAACTTATTATTTATTTGTTTGTAATGGGTTTGCTTGACTCTAGTCTATGTCAGAGATGACAGAGACAAAGTCTACGATGGAGCGAGCCTACCCAGAAGGAGCCTGTTCACTCTAACTTTGAAGAGATTAGGGTTGTAAGCGCTTGGAAACACAGACGCAGGCTGAGAGTTCCATTCCTTTGCTGTGCCTGTGCGCATTATAAAAGACGTTTGAAAACGCTTAGTGCGAGAAGAAACTTAAACTAGAAGATCGACACGTAAGCGGCTGGTGGATATTATTTAACCACGAACTCCTTTTATAAAAGCTTCTTTACTATGGAACATTTCTTCGTTTATAAAGTTAATATTTTATAAGCATAGAGCTCTTAAAAGAACTTCTTAGTCATGTCGGATGGTAAGCATGTTACTCATCGGAAATGACAGTCTATTTTTAGCTCCGTTTTTGGGGTTTATGGTTTTAATTAGCAAACGTGTTCTACTTCATTAAATTTCATCGTGTCGGTCTTTATCAAGAAGCATTTATGATTAACCAGCATGTCATATATAGATATATAGACATGTTATTACAGTTTGAGCTTTATTTTGTTTAATATGTATAAGTATCGTCATCGTATGTATTATACTGTCACATTGCCACGCCTGTATTCCTGTGAAGGAATAGGCTAAGCAGGATTGAACGTTGTATTAGTTAGAACGTTTAAGATTAAAAACGCGAAAATAGTGAAGGAGCATTGCCTCCACGTTTTACCAGATGGCTCTATAATGTATCTTTTGTAAATCGTCTTCATAAATCTATTCGGACATTGACTAATCGTAATGACTTCCAAATTCTACGTCTGCAGTTATAATAAACAACTAATATAAATAGTGGCCGTTTAATAACCAGTTACCACCATTAATTTTATTTAAGAAAATGGTATGCAAAAGTAACTGTTCAAAGGTGCACACTGCACCCGCTTTAGAAGTACTTAGTTAAAGGATGAGAAACTGTCCCCACGATGAAGAAGAAGATGAAGTGTAGAAAGACATTGAAGATACTTTACAGGTACCTACTATCGACAGTAACCACTAGAAGCGTGAGCGCGTATTTTAAGGTTAAATGGTAAAGCCATATAATAACGGATTTTAATTGCTTATTTTAGGTTTACGAACAATTATCTACACTGAATTCTTATAAGAAACACATGCCTTTTACTTAGTTTACAGTGAAGGTATAATTACTTAAAGGTAAACTCTACCGCATAAAATAAGAATCATTAATAATAAGCGCTAATCAACGTTATTAAACAAATTTCATAAAATTAAGAATCAAATTGAAATTGGTAACATTCGCATAAATAGATAATATCTTTTGATAACTAAATTTAAAATTGGTAAAAATAACATAACATATAACTCTTCTTCCACCTGGCGTTAATCCCGGCCATTGCCTGGTCCGCCTTCCTGCTGAGCTTCCTCCACTTTGCCCGATCTTGAACGTCCTTCTCAGTCAGGCCATTGGCTCTCATGTCGGACTTGACAACGTCCAGCCAGCGCTTGCGAGGGCGACCACGGGACCTAGCCTCAAGGACAGCCATATTCATGCATCTCCGACCAACGTACTGCATAGGGCGTTGCATGATGTGGCCATACCATCGCAGACGACACTCTTGCAGTTAACTCTAATACGACTAAAAATAGTATTTTGAAAAATAGGTAAATTTAAATTATAATAAAATTCATAACATTGATTAAATCCATGGATTACATACATTGATAAAATTTGATAAAATAATACAAAATTGATATAAAAAATATATATATAAAAATTTGATTGAAAATATGTCAAAACTAGTAAAAATAATAACTATAATGTGCAATTCAAATAATTGAACTATTAATAATGTTTTTCTTTTTCTAGCAAGAGTGTCAAAGTGGAGATCAATAACATCACTATAGCCATTCACTGTTTTACACATTCTTGCACAAGGCGAATTGGCTCCCAAAACGGTTCTTCTAAAAGTTGGGCAAAGAGGTGTAGGTAATAGCATTACTTGGGATTCTAGAGGGTACACGAAAATTGAAAAGGGCAAGCAGGCTGGGACTGTCTATTTCATGATTAAAAATTTTACAGGCAAACATTACGTCAAGTAAGTGTCTACATGATTCTAGAGATTTTATTTTGAAATGCTAAAGCCTACCGTTGTACGAGCGTATTTTTTTTGCGATATCATTGGAAAATGCCAGATGCTACGCGAAACGTTTCTGGACACGTTCAAGACGCAACAAATGCGAGGCATAGTGAGGGCGCCAAACCACACTATTGTATTCCAATATATGACGATATTACCACCTCCGTGATAGAAGACGTACTTACTAGGTAAGCAAGAATAGCCCAAGAAAAGAATATTGTAGAAACCATCTTTATTCGATAATAAATATGGTTTTTACTTACAACATTCTTTTAATAGTCCGATGACTATCAGCATAGAAACACGTCGTAACATAAGTGCGCCTCTAGTGTCTAGTACATATAGGGGAATGCCCCATCTCACTATATCAGTATACATAGCTAAGACCATGCTGGTTGACACCCTAAAAATAATCTGAGTGACAATGACAGACGATTGATTTGTGCCAAACAATTACTTGTTGTGATTATAAGCAGGCAATCAGTCGTGTGCAGCCATTAAGAAAAGTGCATAAACAGTAATAAATTATTCTATAATGCAGGATGAGGAAACACAAACGCTAGGTCACTATATACCGAAACCACCACCTACTCCACCAAGGAGAAAGGTAATGTTTGAACCATAGACAAGTGCAGGATGTGCAGTGATTGTGAATCGTTTGACTAGTGCAGAGACTTGAAAAAGGAATTGTTTTGGTCTTCATTCCAAACACGTATTGATGTACTCCCATTTTCATTCCTGAGTTTTCATCAGCCAGTATCTCTATCTAGAGGTAAATCGCTCAAGAATGCAGTTGAGTGTTTAGATTTTTCCATTCACTAACTTGCGTCATCTTCATCTATTAGTAGTTGAGACTTAAATCGTAGGAATAGGAATACATCTGTTCATTTCCAAATGGACGGATTAGGTCGGCGCCACTTTCATTACAACTTTGGCTTTTGGACGTCATAATATTGACGTACCATCGTCAGACATTCAATTCAAGTATCGCGAAATCATATTTATTTAGATCTGCAACATCCTTGCATTTGGCGAATTTTGTGTATTGTATCAAAGAATTATTAGAAGAAGAATGTAGAAACATGTTCAAAATAGTCAAGGGGTTCTTCTTTATTATATCTAATCAAAAGTTCCATTAAAAGTTCAAACATTTTTGGTTGCATTACTTCTTTGAAACTGCGTTATTAACTGAAACTATTAAAAGGCTTTTTGAAATCCATTAGCTTCATAGATGGAAACGTCAGGAATAGAACAAGACATAAATCCTTTTTCAAAATTTGTTTCATCATCTGTTCCACTCCATCAAGATAGCATGAACAGTTCGTCTGGCGTAATAATTAAAATGTTACAACTATATCCAAGAAACTAACGTGATTCTACAACGTGACATTTCAAATTAGGAATTTATGGCATGTCGCCGTGTTGCCGACAATTTGCTCCCAAATTTTTATTTAATCAACCTTAGCTCTTAGTAGCCAATTAATAAAAGTGATAGTTGTATAAACAGATGATTTATTTTTGTCTCAAGAATCGAACGACTCGCTAAACATAATATTATGTCAGCAATAAAATCAGCTGTGCGACTTGATTCAAGAGAATTAATGACTCAATAAAAAGACATTGTCCATATAAAAGATGATCTTTTGTTCATAAATGACCAAAATTTACACGTGCCGAGCAACAATACATTAACAGGAATTATACGTAAACACTTCGGCGCCTGAGTCACAATCCAGGAAATACCACCCTGCTTGCCAAGATATGTCTGCACAGACATACAGACAATACATTGTACATCGCCCAGCTCCATCTTTCCGCGGTGAAACCGTGCCGATAACCGACCATCTTGAGCTTCTTGGGGTTACATTAACATCTACTCTCAATTTTGGCCCTTACATAGAGGCAAAAGCTCAAGTGGCTGCAAAGAAGTTGGGGATTCTGGCTAAGGTGAGACGGTACTTCACGCCGGAACAGCTGCTCAAACTCTATCAAGCGCAAGTTCAATCGTGTATGGAATACTGCTCTCATCTTTGGGATGGGTCTGCCAGATACCAGCTTGATGCCCTTGAGTCAATTGAGAAACGAGCCAAGAGGATCATCGGCAATGAGAGGCTCGTCGCGTCGAAGCTCCAAAGTCTTGAACATCGACGACGAGTTGCTAGCCTGTCGGTCTTTTACCGGTTGCATTTTGGGGAATGTGCGACGGAATTGCATAATTTAATTCCGCCAAGCCCGTTCCATCATCGGACCACAAGACGAACGGCGATGCGCCACCGGTATATGGTGGACATCCCACCCATACGCACAAAACGTTTTGGGAACACATTCATAGTGCGTACAGCTAAGGAGTGGAATTCCCTGCCGGAGTCTGTGTTTCCTGATAGCTACAACCTGAAGGTCTTTAAATCAAGAGTGAATAGGTTATTTCTAGGCAAGCGTGCTCCATCTTCGACCACATCCTCGCTTACCATCAGGTGAGATAGTGGTCAAACGCGTGCCTATCAATAGTAAAAAAAAAAAAAAAAAAAAAACATAGCTATCGCTTGTGCGGGTTTGAGCTGCGGTGATCGAGGACGAAGAACGAATGACGAGTGATTGAGTGACAACAAGATAAAAGATAATTTTGAGATATTACAGATGTGTGGTGTTGATTAATTTGAAGGGTATATAAGATCAATTTTAGACACATGTGTAGACACGATAGTCTTTCAGATTCGACATCGTCTCTTCCCCCGTTCGACAATATTACTTTGAGTAACAAGATATCCCAGTTGTTACTCCAGTCCAACAGTCTTTAGACTGGCAGTATGTTTAAAGTAGTCCATCTGTCATCTCTATCCGTTAATGTAATCTATCATTAACAATTGGTTACCTTCTTTTTCTAATAGCGCTATATATATTCTATTTTCTGCTTTGTGCAAATAATGAAGAACGTTAAACAGTCGCCAGCGGGTCTAAAAAGGCCACTTTAGCAGAATCAGAAAGCAATTTATGCTATACGTCACTGTCAAATTTTCCCAATCAACCTTGAACCTAATTCGTTAGCGATGAAAATGAAACTTGAACGATTTTTGCGTGATTAATATTATGATCCTAATATGAGTCTCCTAAAGTGGCTTTAGCTCGCCTGAAGGCATGTAACCCATCTAATTCATCTGACTCTGTTTATGCTCTATGGTGTAGGTGTGACGCACTTGACTACCTAACACACGTAATGTAAGCAGAAGAAATCAGAAGGGGTGTCGCAACCAACTACTATTATTATCTATTTATAGAAGGCATTTCTTAGAGGCTAGCAGAGGAGTAATTTGCAACAAAAAAATCTTCAGCTGTTTTATTGCACCTTCAGACATCTGAATTCCAACACGCCAGCCTGTATAACTTTCAAATTTCCCGCTTCGCAATCATTTAAGAAATGTTTAAAAATATAAAAGCCGTCATGATTAATTTTAAAAATTACATCAACATTAGCAGCTGTACGCATTTCTCCAGTCATATCGTGTCATTTTATTTTAAAGAGTAAATAATCAACAAATTGCTGAAATACTTCGTACACGTGTACTTTCGCCCAATCCCGGATGATTCCAAAATTAACCTGAGCGTTCCATTTATGCGCTCGAGTCGAAGTTTACGTGCGTATCAAGTAAATCTGGAAAGATTTCTGCTAGAAAATCGTATATTTTAAATGTATTTTTGTGATTTATATAGTTTGTAGTATAAAAAATAGTTATGGATATCTCGACCGATATTTGGGGGCAGCTGGCTTTGGAAGCCAGTCAAGTCTACTTGACCGAGGACGGGAAAATCAGGAGCCCGTTTGCGAACACGGTAATGTTATAATGTTTTGTAAATGTGTTCTTGTTATTGTTTAGATTATGTTTACACATAATTTTAGGGACTATTTGTGCGTTTATTTAGCACTATAGACATTTAAACTTTGCTAATAGGGTGCAATAAATAATTCCAGTAAATATCAAATTCAAACTACATCACTGTACATGAGACTGCAGCTGTGGAATATAATCATTAATTTCTAATAGTTAAGTGCCAATATGTAGTCACAACGCTTGCCACAAACGAATGACAAATGATGAGGAGGACAAAATAACCTAACGAGCTTCCTATTTTGTTTCAGACTATAGAGAAATTGCCAGACAAAGTATTATTGAATATATTTTCGTATCTCACACATCGAGAAATATGTCGAATGGCCACGGTATGCAAAAGATGGCGCATGGTCGCCTACGACACAAAACTATGGACCCATGTCAGTTTACGACCAGAAATCTCAGGACTACATGTTGGTAAGTTCACAAACTATAAATAGAACCACTACATTGAGCTAAGAAATGGATCTAAAATTAGAACCTCATTGATTTAATAATATTCTACCATATAAGTCATGTTTTTGGTACGTTGCAACCCTGAGGATGAAGATTTATTGTTTTTGTTATCTGTGGTGTTTTACATTACAATTTAAAAAATCCTAATAGATGGCGGTAGTGGTTATACTAATACTGACATAAATTTTATGGCGCCAAAATCAAAACGCAATATCAGACCTGTCCCATAACATCTTTTGAGAAAAATATTGGTGCCCGCTTCCAGTCCAAACAGATGCAGTCATGCAGCTGTATATCAGCATATAATTTTCCCAATAGCTACTACGAATTTCTGCTCTAAGCTTCTTCATGATTTAATCTAAGAAATTTCTTATTTTCAGGTTCACTGGAGTCACTCCTAGCACTAATTTCCATCAGGTTTGGGCCTTCCCTGCGATACATTGAGCTGCCTATAGAACTGATCACCCATACCGTGTTACACGAGCTGGCTGCGAAGTGCCCCAACTTGACGCATATGCTACTCGACTTTAGTACTGGTTAGTCATCAATTCAGCAATTTAAACGTTACTAGCGGTCTGGACAAACGTTGTCCTGCCTGAAAGTAAAATTATCGTAAGAATAAAAAACCTAGATCCTAACGGGGCCACAAACTATTTATTTGTAGGATAGGAGGTATTATTATCATGTATTTACTTGAATTAAAAATAAGGGTTTGCTTACCAATGGTAAATAAAACATAGTCTGCACTTTGTACTCTAGTTTTTCGGCTTGATGTGTAGCAGAATGCAAGGGTTTCCGTGCCTCTTCAATTCCTGCGTGTGACAAAATGTACGCGACAAAACAAAATATACGCACGCCTACGAGGTGTTAGGTAGAAAAATACCGGGTGACAAGAATGATATCCTTTATATTTGACCCATTCTTATGTCAATTTCGTTGGCAGAATGCATGCCACATGCATTTTAAACTCCTTTTAGCGCCTCATCTATCTTTTTTAGAGCTCTTCAAAACCTAATTTTCTCATCTTCTAGCCATGCAGCTGCACGACTTCTCGGAGATGCAGGCGTTCCCCACGAAGCTGCGCTACCTCTGCATCTGCCTGTCCGAGGTCATCTTCATGGAGGGATTCATGAGGAAGATCTACAACTTCATCAACGGCCTCGAGATTCTGCATCTTATTGGTGAGGTCACTACCAGTTCCTATAAGCATGTCAAGCATGTCAACCTCGGGAAGACTAAGAAGTCGCAGGAGCTTTCTTCGATCTACACAGGCGATATGCCACCGTAAGGGAGATACTACAAACTTACCTACTACTTACTTTCCCACAGTTTGCAATGGCCCCCAGGTCGTGAATTGCAATGGCCTATACGGAAAGTGCTAAACCATTTGTGCACCCAGGTAGGCCGCTGCAAACATACTTGCCGAAATGGGGTTTTATAGACCCGACGGATACCCAACGTGCGTTATCCCTGTTCAGAGCATGAGCCACATCTTACAGTGCCCCAAATACCCATTCTCCTGTACTTTGGAATATTTAATGAATACCACCGATGCTGCATTAACGTAGCCATAGCCACCTACTGGGTCAGAAAAAGACACATACATCCCAAACCTCGACTAAGATTCGGCACAAGTTACATTCCTGAGGGATAGAGTTCCAATCGTTGAGATCCGAAGACGGTACGAACGTTTTTGACATCGGAAAACGATTTGCGGAACTAAAATGGAGCTGGGCAGGACAACTAGCAAGGCGCGGTGATGATACGTGGAGCGAGGACGTGACCGAGTGGCGTCCAAGGACTGGGAGAAGAAGTGTTGGTCGGCAGGCGGCGAGATGGACGGATGACATTGTTGCCATCGCGGGTAGAACTTGGATGCGGCTGGTACAGGAACGTGGGGATTGGTACAAGGAAAGAGAGGCCTATGCTCAGCAGTGGGCGAAGTCGGGCGTTTATTGACATACCTGCAGTGATCAAAGATGTTGAGATGTTGTGAGCATAGAGTGAGCTGTCAATCCAAGCATCGAGAATCGTCGAATCACTCGTAATGACAGCTCACCTCACATATTTTCAGTGTTCACCGTGAGATATTAACAGAATAGACCGGCTGACGACTGACGGTAATCCTGGATCCACCACTGACTGCTACGTCAGTCGTCAGCCGCGGATCCAGGATTACCGTTTGGGGGCTTGACCCCGCTGAGGGTATTTTGTACCAAAGTAAACAAAAAGCTCATTTCAAATTACTTTTCGTGAATTCCTTAATGACGTTTTTAGATTGTAGACTTCCAAAGATATCTCGGACTTTGGTTCATACTCATAACTACTGGTTTGTGATTTGTCGAGGTCAGATAGGCAGTCGTTTAATGTAAAATGCTGGTATTCAGCTGCATACGATTCAACTGGAAAAAAGAATACGCAGAAAGCCTGAAACTGACCTCAGTTTAAGCCTTTAGTAAGTCTGAGAGTAACTCATACGTATGTTACCAAAACTCTCTCTATCTCTTACAGGCACATACGAGAAAGTGGAGGAAGAAGAGGAGGAGATCTACGAGGTCATCAACGTGCACAAACTGAAGTCCGCCACCCCCAACCTGCGCGTCATCAACCTGTACGGCATCAACTTCGTGGACGACTCCCATATCGATGCGTTCAGTTCTAATTGTATTCAGGTGAGGGTATTAAAAAAATGCTAGATGAAAATTAAAACTTGGCAACAACAAAAAAGAAAACAGCTTTTATTTTGTTAGATTTTCAAGGTTTTTAAGGATGGGAAATCATCAAATGACTCCTCCCGCTCTGAGTGAAGCAGGAGGGAGTGTCAGACTCTTACTGACTAAAACCCATTCGTGTCCCTCCATGTGTGTGAAGCCCTTTGCGTTCCAGGGCTACGGTACCTCTTTCGAACAGATTCCGCAGCCCCAGCAGGCACTAGCCCCAGCGGCCCCGTCTTCAGTGCTGACAGCTGTTGGAGGCGCGCGAGGATCACAGCGCGCCGAGGACCGGGGCCTGGTTCTGATGCTCGAATGCTCGCCGTCCGCAGGCCCGCACAGATTCAAAACCCTAAGTATTTGTGCTTCGTTGTGTTCTACACAAAAATACAAGTAGTATGACCTACGGGCCGTACGGGTCGATCTTCAAGGTTAAGCAACGCTTGCCAAGGTTGGTCTGTGGATGGGTGATCATCTTTGTAGATCTTTGGCAGTCGTTACGGATAGTCAGAAGCCAGTAAATCTGACTCCAGTCTTGCCATGAAGTACCGTGTTACCCAGTTAATGGGTTGTGGAGGTCTGGTAGGCAGCCGCTCCGCGTAAAATACTGATATTCAGCTAAATCCGGTTTGACTGGAAGCTGACCCCAATGTAGTTGGGAAAAGGCTAGGCAGATGATGATGATGATGACTTATAGGACTCACTCGGGTGTCTGTCACAGACATTTTTTCTTCTTTTCGAGTCGATGGTAACCCCTAAACCGTTTGTGGCCAGTAGGTGGCACGTTTATAGCGATATCCGTAGTATTCTTTAAGTCATCAATAGTGCAAGTGTCTGGGCACATAGGGAACTCGAACAAATTAACTCAAATAAACTCTTTTTCTAACTTGGTCATGCTTTGGACAGTATAAATATACCTACACACCAAATCTACTTTTTTTTACAGCTGGAGTGCCTGGCAGTAAACTTCTGCAACAAGGTGACGGGCTCGACCATGAAGACCCTGTTCCAACGCTCCAGGAGACTCACCTGTCTGCTTATGAATGGATGCAGTAAGTTTTGCATGAGTAAAGCTCTCAGTCTATATTTGATCCTGGAGCACGAATTGTTGGAAAGCCTCCCACAAGGTGGACCTATGACCTGGTGAAGTCCGCGAGAGTCAGCTGCATGCTAGACGCACAGGACCGGTGGATGTGGCAACACTTGGGGCCTATGTCCAGCAGTGGATGTCTTTAGACTGAAATTATGGTATGGTGAAGTGAAGGTAATCGACGGTTAATGAAGTGTTATTTGCGTTGATCACTATTATTTAGTTGATGAGTTAATGATTGGTGCTGTCTTGACGGACTCTTCGCGAGCGAAGCTTAATATTTTGAGGACGCATCTTCATCATCCGCTACAACCTTTAAAGTAAAGAGTAAAGTCCCGCAGACCCCCATTGAAATGGGAGGACCCTCCGAGCAGACGGTTGTTCTGCCTGGCCGGCTACTGCCCGATAGTTAATATTCGGGCTGATGTATGTTCAAATCGCACGGTAAACTTTGCTTGCGCGATGCAGGATTTTAGTTCGCTGTTAGTTGGATAGATGGCGTTGCGGTTCTTTTGCTGCGATGTAGATTTGCTCCGTTGGTTTTTCTTGTGGCGGCATTGATGCCGCTACAAATCTAATTCTGAGTCATTCTCTTTCTTCTTCTCGTAAATTGGTCAATTTGAGAAAATTTTGGCACTAGATTGTTTTATTATCATTGATAGGCTCACGTGAACTCACGTTTCACCACAATGTCACCTGATGGAAAGAGATGATGTGCTCAACGATGGCGTATACTTGCCCAGAAGTTACCGATTCACTCTTGACCTAAATATCCCCAGGTTGTAGCTATCAGGAAATAAAGACCCGTGTTTAAACTCCAACCATTTCATCAGGTCTCCAATCTGAGTACGTGATGCAGGTGGAATGGGAGAAGTCTTCGATCCAGGAGTTGGACGTGACGGCCACGGACCTGTCGACCGAGTGCCTCATCGACATGCTGACCAGGACTCAGAACCTCAGGTTCTTGAGCGCGGGGCAGATCAACGGGTTCAATGATTCTGTGCTGAAGGCTTGGATGGAAGCTGGAACTGCTAGGTGAGATGACTGATGTAACAGAATACATAGTTTAAAAAAAAAAACTGCGGGAGTAACTTTATTATTTAAGTCGAATTGTATAATTGCAATGATACCATTTAGAGAGGCCTGATGAAGGATAAATTACGCATCAACTAAACAAAAAATGTGAACCTTGAACCTGGTCTGATAGAAGCAGTTTTGTAGGGTATTTTTTTTAAGGAACTTTTTAATTTGCAATTTAAATTTGCGCGGAGTTACTGGCAAAAAGGCTGGTCCACTTTTGTATGTGACTTACAAAAATCTTTTCTATCCAGCGTTCGGGGAATATTAATTATGCCCGATGTTATCTATTTTCAGAAACCTGGTAGGTCTGGACGTGGACTCATCGGACAACTTGACAGACGAGGCGCTGCACCGCTTCCTGTCGCGTCACGGCAGTCAGCTGCACGGGCTCGTGCTCAGCGGGATGCCGCACATCACTGACCAGCTGTGGCAGAGTGTGCTGCAGCTACTAGTTAACGCCAAGTGAGTGTACAACTTGACAGACGAGGCGCTGCACCGCTTCCTGTCGCGTCACGGCAGTCAGCTGCACGGGCTCGTGCTCAGCGGGATGCCGCACATCACTGACCAGCTGTGGCAGAGTGTGCTGCAGCTACTAGTTAACGCCAAGTGAGTGTACAACTTGACAGACGAGGCGCTGCACCGCTTCCTGTCGCGTCACGGCAGTCAGCTGCACGGGCTCGTGCTCAGCGGGATGCCGCACATCACTGACCAGCTGTGGCAGAGTGTGCTGCAGCTACTAGTTAACGCCAAGTGAGTGTACAACTTGACAGACGAGGCGCTGCACCGCTTCCTGTCGCGTCACGGCAGTCAGCTGCACGGGCTCGTGCTCAGCGGGATGCCGCACATCACTGACCAGCTGTGGCAGAGTGTGCTGCAGCTACTAGTTAACGCCAAGTGAGTGTACAACTTGACAGACGAGGCGCTGCACCGCTTCCTGTCGCGTCACGGCAGTCAGCTGCACGGGCTCGTGCTCAGCGGGATGCCGCACATCACTGACCAGCTGTGGCAGAGTGTGCTGCAGCTACTAGTTAACGCCAAGTGAGTGTACAACTTGACAGACGAGGCGCTGCACCGCTTCCTGTCGCGTCACGGCAGTCAGCTGCACGGGCTCGTGCTCAGCGGGATGCCGCACATCACTGACCAGCTGTGGCAGAGTGTGCTGCAGCTACTAGTTAACGCCAAGTGAGTGTACAACTTGACAGACGAGGCGCTGCACCGCTTCCTGTCGCGTCACGGCAGTCAGCTGCACGGGCTCGTGCTCAGCGGGATGCCGCACATCACTGACCAGCTGTGGCAGAGTGTGCTGCAGCTACTAGTTAACGCCAAGTGAGTGTACAACTTGACAGACGAGGCGCTGCACCGCTTCCTGTCGCGTCACGGCAGTCAGCTGCACGGGCTCGTGCTCAGCGGGATGCCGCACATCACTGACCAGCTGTGGCAGAGTGTGCTGCAGCTACTAGTTAACGCCAAGTGAGTGTACAATATTATATTCATAAATATTTCTTTCTTATCTTACGGTGGTCAGTCACCTGCAATCATCTGCCTTGCCTTTTCCCATCTATTTTGGGGTCGGCTCAGAGTCAAACCGGGTTCAATGATTACCAGTATTTTACGTGAAACAGCTGCCTAACAGACCTCTACAGCCCATTCCAGGGTAATACGGTGCTTCTTGGTCAGACTGGTGACAGATTTTCTGGCAATCCGTAAAGACTACCAAAGATCCACAAATGACAGCCGAGACCAACAGCCTACCTATCGTGCTTTCTAAGGCACGGAGGAATCTCGATATGTTAAGGTGGTCACCTATCCACCCTCGGCAAGCGTTGCTTTAACCTAGCCTAGTCTGTCTAGCCTTTTCCCAACTATGATGGGGTCGGCTTCCAGTCAAACCGGATTTAGCTGAATACCAGTATTTTATGCGGAGCGGCTGCCTACTAGACCTCCACAACCCAGTAACTGGGTAACACGGTACTTCATGGCAAGACTGGAGTCAGATTTACTGGCTTCTGACTATCCGTAACGACTGCCAAAGATCTACAAATGACAGCCAGGACCAACTACAACAAAGGACAACGACAAGGAAGTGGAAATTATATATATATTTTTTTCCTACTCCTCCGCTGTACTTTTCTGATTAATTTCGTTGCAGGATCCAAGACAGTTGAATCGCTTCTCCGGGACTCGTCGGGTTTCATTGGCTCGGCGTTTTTCTGGTGGTAGCCACTGTTGATTCTGGCTTTCAGGAGTTGCAGTGGTTGGGAATGTGTGGCGGGCTTGTCCCTAAAAAAAAAAAAAAGCCAGGACCAACGGCTTAACGTGTTTTCCGAAGCACGGAGGAAACTCGATATGTTATGATGGTCACCCATCCACAGACCAACCTTGGCAAGCTTTGCTTAACCTTGAAGATCAATCCATGCGGCTGTTATTATTTAGCTACGAGTTCTCAGGTCAGTGCACCTGTACCTACAATAATTAGCGTTATTTACATGGTGAAAGCGCCATATCTTCTCGGTTTGATTGCGTAAATATGTTAGCGTTTAAACGCCAAGCTGCGAAAATATAACTGTTGCAATGAAGGTAAAGCGAGTCAAATCTGAGAGTAGTAAATATAGACCAAAATGGATAATTGTTAATATTGCATCTTGTTCCAGAATTCTTATTATGGGCACACAAGAACGCCTTGGCGTCAATATCCACGTTGATCAAGTAAGTTTTCGCTCTTACATTATTATAACACCTATGCGAAATATTGCTTCAATAATTTCACAAGGAATTTAAGATATGAAATTACAATTTGAATGTGAGAACATTCTGACTTTGCTACACCTAAGCTTTGAGATAAAGACCAGGTAAAAGTTAAAACCTATCCAAATCGCTTAAAACATACTGTCTCTTCTTTCCAGTTGATGGACGGCATAGCAAACAGCTGCCCTAACTTGGAACGTCTGGAACTGCGCTGGGACCCGGAGAACTTGCGTTTCAGCGACAAGAGTCAGAAAGCCATTGATATTCTGCGCGTCAAGTGCGTGAAACTGAAATGTTTGGTGCTCAGGTGAGTAATGTTGCGTTGTCAAGATAAAAGAAATAGGCCTGATAGAATAGTTTTTCTAAATTACTTTTGTGTATTCTAAGCTACTATTATTATTCCAAATTCTATAATAAAACCAAGCAATTGAATTGAGACATACTTACGTCCGATTTGTTTGGAAAGGCAACTTATGATGCTTGCCACGGCATTCACGGAAAGGAATTATACCGTGATACAGTTTAAAATATGACTGAAGGCAACCAGGATTATTATTTTCTTCTTCCCAGTGACGGTCGCTATTACGAGATCGTGAAAGCCAACTTCGAGCGCGCCGATCGTACAACCGTCGTCCGCACTTCGACCAACTGCCATGTATCCAACTATTACCTCCTGTCAAACTACAAGGATCTTGTATTCAACTAAAGCGTTTGAGTTTGTACATCATGTATTTATAATGTTATTGTTTTTAAATAAATGTCTCTTTACATAGCAATTTTGTTGATTGTTTCTTCAGACGTTTATAAGAGGAATGAGTATGAAAATTACTTCGACCTGATACGTGCTATTGTTTTTTCATCAGGCGTTCCGCAAGGTGTTATTTTAGGTCCCTTGCTTATTCAAAAACTGCCATTTTATTACACAGAAAAATGCAATACATTACCTCACATAAATGTTTCCTCAGTCTGCGTAGCCAGCGGCCCGTGTATCAAATCCAAGACCCTCATTACGACACCGTAGGCACTCGAAATCAGATAGTCAATAATGCCGAACGAGAGGCTGTTTTTAATAAACAAAACCTTTGAGAGTTCAATGAATCTATATTTATCCTTATTCGGAGGGGTGAACAGGAAAGTCAAATATACAACACATTTTTGGATTTTTAAATAAAACTTCTGAGTGTTTTATTCAAATACTTAGAATATTCATATAGTCACAACGACCTTCAAAACCAGATCTGAATGCCCTTGCAGAGGCAAAGAGGAAGCCATAATTCCTAAGATGTTTCTTATATTATTCTGTGTTACTTTTTAGTTTAAGCTGATAACATAGCTATGTACACTCGGAGCAAAATTAAGAACTAGTTGTCAATTTTTTTTATTTTTTTTTATTGCATATCAGCTATACATGGGTCATCAGTACAGGACCAGTAATTGTAGTGGCGCTTAGAGAGGCCTACGTCCAGTAGTGGACATCTTTCGGAGCAACATGATTATGATGGATATAATTATGAATTTTACTGGCACTAAGCTACATAAGTTAAACAAAACTTCGCGAATATACCGGTTCCTAAAATTCTAAGTACCGTACTTAATTAAAAACATAATTGTGTTTGGTTAGGTGTGAAACTGTTGGCACAAAAATATTATTGACATTGTTGGACCTATGAGGTAGGTATCAATAATCTGTAGAATCAACCGAGTTGGGCCTTGTGTGCAAAAAATGGTGTGTAATTAAATTTAATTATATTTGTCGATAATTTCCTCATCCATGAAATACCTACCTAATGGGTTTTTCGGTACGATAACTTTGTTCCTACCTGAGTTCATTGCTTTCATTTGATAAGTTGGATTTTGTCCAATGCTTCAGCTGTTATTAAATTGATCCGAGTAGTAGTGGAGACCAATGTTTTTTTTTTTTTTCAATTTGTATCATTTTAGTTTTGCAAGATTTTTTATTCATTTATTTAGTACATGGAGGACTTGGAAAGGGCCTGCAACGCACCTGGAACCTCTGGTTAAGCAGACCATTTACTACTAGGTCTGCCGCCTGCTTTTTGCCAGTAATTAGGGTTTTCTACCCGAAGGGTAACCAACGGAAACCTATTACTAAGCCTCCGCTGCCCGTCCATCCGTCTGTCTGTCAGCGGGCTATATCTCAAGAACCGTAATAGGAAGAGAATTGCAATTTTCACAGAATGTGTGTTAATGTTGCCGCTATAACAACAAATAAAAAAATACGATGGTTCGGAATCCTTAATGCGCGAGTCCGACTGGCATCTGGCCGGTTTTTTTTAGCCAAATAAAAATGGCTGTTTGACTCATTTTCTATACAAATACGTCGCCTTATTTATTAATTCCTCAGGTAAGTTATCTGGCTATTGAAAAAAACAGCCTAAAAGCATGAAAAAGATAACCTAGATAGTATTCTGGAAATGAGGTAGACAGGAACGAATGTCAGTCCTACGGTTCAACATTCTACGCGAAAAGATTAAAGAAGCACATAGGCAAGATAAATACATATTCAATAATGTAAATTCGATGTATAACAACCTGGCTGTTGTAATATAGTTCAATAAGTGTGATAAAGTTCAATCGGCAAGGTCAACGACTTTTGTGTAAGGTCAACCATTGACTCGTGTTTTGATTTTTTTATCATCAAAACTATTGACGTTTTTGTACTGATTTATTTAATGAGTCTGATAACAGGACCGAGCTAAAAGGTAGGTTTTTCAAGTTAATAGGTAAGATAGGTTTTTTTTTTAGATAAGTTAGTTAGGTTTTAGCCGCACGGGTCGATCTTCAAGGTTAAGCAACGCTTGCCAAGGTTGGTCTGTGGATGGATGACCATCTTAACATACCGAGTTTCCTCCGTGCCTCGGAAAGCACGTTAAGCCGTTGGTCCCGGCTGTAATTTGTAGATCTTTGGCAGTCGTTACGGATAGTCCGAAGCCAGTAAATCTGACTCCAGTCTTGCCATGAAATACCGTGTTACCTACCCCAGTTAATGGGTTGTAGAGGTCTGGTAGGCAGCCGCTCCTCGTAAAATACTGGTATTCAGCTAAATCCAGCTTGACTGGAAGCCGACCCCAATATAGTTGGGAAAAGGCAATGGCAGATGATGAGGTAAGTTAGGTTTTTATATTGGCAAGTTTTGGAAGTCTAGAGTAAATTTTAATGTAAGATGTGGCGATCTTGCTGAAGTTAATGATATTATTATAATTAACTAGCTTATGTGACAGGTGGCTGTCTACAGCAAATATGGAATAGTTCCAGAATCTTAGGACAGAACAGTTTTCTGAATGAGTACCCATTGACGAACAAATATTTCAGAAATGGAGAAGTCGACAAAGGAGCAAGTAAGAAAGATCCAAATAGAACATTTATTTGACGTGTAGATGATGGGAATAGGATACATCAGAAGGATCCAGAGAAAATCAAAACCAGGAGAGTTATCGTGAAACAAAAGCGATTTCACACACTTATCGACATTTAATGCAGTAACCGAGACTTCTTTAAATCTATATTATATAGAAAAACAAATAACATACTTAAATGTGTAGTCACTCACACCAAGACTTTCCATAATATCATCATCGAGACACAATATGTACGTTGTACAAATAGAAAAAACACACTTACTACTAAAATAATAGTTTATTTACAGTTTATTATGGGAAAAAATTACTATTTTTATATTTTGTCATTTAAGTTACCTCCAAATATTATAAGCTATTTCTAAATACCTTAACTATTTACAAATAGCTTCATGTTTTTCGTCTAATATTTTCTAAGGCATTTCCAATATTAGGGTTTTTATCGAATACTTGCAATTTAAAAGTCTGGAACGTGTACATTACAGGAGACATCGACAAATGTAAGCATCGAGTAACCACTAAGCTTATACTAAGTAACCTCACACAGCATTATTGAGAAAAAACCATGCATCACAAGACAAAATTTAAACCTTAAATCACAGGTATATCGATCTGATTAAAAATATAAAAAAAAAACAATAACTTACTATACAAATCGAAAAAATACCACTCAAATTAATCGGTTTCCAAATTGATACTGAGTTTAATCTAAGTGGTACACTCTGTGGTCGCCTAGTCCCGAGCGAGTCATCTGACGCCCTCGCCCAGTAGCAGCTCTGGGTCTTCTTCCAGCAACAAGTTCTGGTTGTTAGTGTTCTCCTCGTTGCCCTCGCTTTCCTTGTTGACTTCAGTTTCTATTTTGTAGAGTATGTCGTGACACAGAGGACACCTGTCTTGCACGTACAACCACTTCCGTAAACAGACACCGTGGAAGTAGTGGTTGCAACGAGTAATCTTAGCTGAGTGCATTTCTTGATAACATATCGCGCATACGTCGTCTAATCTGTTCAGCTGGTCTGGTGAGGCCTCTCGTAACGAGTTGATCTTGTTGACGGCTGTTCGTCGCTTCATGAACACGGACCAGCCGGCGCGGGCCTCGCACCAGATGTTGAAGTAGGCGTGGATGCACATCATGACAGCGCGAATAGCTCCTCCAGACTCGAACAACAAGATCCAAGCACCGTTGAAGAACAAGAATATTCCGAAACAGAACTCTATAGTGTTTCCGAACGCTCGGATGTAGTACACGTAGTCGTCGAGTTGCTCCCAAAATGTACTTCGATACGCGTCGATTAAAAATAGTGAGTAAATCATGAGGCTGACGATCACTTTCACTATAACCTCTATGCTGAACGCGCTCACAGCTAAAAGCCACGTGGAAATTGTGTGCTGCGACCACAGGTATACAAGTAAAGAGATCGGAAACATTATTAGGAAGGCACATACTCCTAGAGCTCTGACGTGCCTGTGTGTACTGGGATTGTGCGATGCACTCAATGACATCAGCATTGGATTCACAATATTGTGTAAAAAGTGCAATAGAGCAGTGAATAACAGACAGAAGTTCCTACACAGGCGTATGAACCTCTTCTCAGGATTCAGTGATGTTAATCCTGTCTGCAGTGCAAGTATATAGAATAGGATTGCAGACACTGTTCCTATACTTTTGTCTTCTTCTTCGTCCGTTAACAGAATCCATTGGAAGAAGTTACCAATGTAGTGGCAAAAGAATGAGATCACAGAAGTCATGCCGAGCACGGCAGTTATTGTCTCGCATCCAGTTACTAGCAGCGATTTGGTCATCGAAGCTAGTGACTGAACAGCTAGTAAAGTAGAAACTTTCAGGCCTTCTTCGGCCTCTTCGTCATAGTTGTCCACGAGTAGCATCAGGGCGTGTTCAGCGACGCGCAACACCCAGAACACTCGTAACACGCACGGAACATTCAACCGCATCCATTCCGTTTCAACGAGCGCTGACAGTCCGTAGTTGCTGACGAACAGCCGGCCGTGTTGATACCCCGCGTACACCACCTGTATCACATTGTACGCTGACGACCATAGCACGTACTTCACCAACAAGAGCGGCAACAGCGCGGAGAACACCGGCGAGTGATGCAGGAGGTTCGGAGGAACTGGCAACATCGCTAGGAACGAGGGCGCCATGAAGCTGATCGGTAGAAGCTTCTGTGTGGTCGAATATCGGGGCCCGAGGTGGACGTACTTGAATATAACAGCCAACATGAACTGTATGGCGTAGTTTTGAATGACCAAAATACCTGGTCCATTGCCGTCGATGAGGTTCTTAACGTTTAAATTTAATATGTCTTCTAAGATGCTGGTGGAATGGTGAGGTGAGTTTCCGACTAGCGTTAAGGCCTGCACCTGTTTGATGGCCGAAACATTGGTCCAATAGGACACGAAGACTAGGCCGACAGACGTCAGGTAGAGGTACACGATGATTAGGTGCTTCGTGTACAGGACGAATATGCAGAGTGCTGACATGCATCCTGGAAAAGAAGAAAAGTCAAAAGTTAATACTTGGTAAAGACGAAGTGTGTAAGGTTTGGATCATTAATTTCAAGGAGCGTCATGTCATATATAATATGATCTACTAATCTTAAGACAAAAATCGTAAATAATGTTGTCACGATGGCTATTTATGACACGTTGATTTAATCATAAATTCACACCATTTAAATCAATGACAACAATAAATTATATTATTATGATGGTTATGTAATAGGCCTTAGATTTTGGTCTTAATTTAAACAGTCAACGATTAAGCTTATTAAGAGCATGCTTCGCTGAGCTAGCGCTGTTTTAGAGGTCATAACCTTATCTAAATGCGTAAATAAATTCTACAAATTCTTTAGAAGCCTCTAAAGAATTTGTATAATTTATTAGAAAGGAAGGCACGAATGGGATTAAAAAACATCTTCAATCCCAGTCATCTCCCGGTCCTGGAAAGATGCATGACAATCCAAGCTTCATCACTATCATTCCTCACAAAGATTCATATGAATGAGGAGTGAATATAACGTGCATGACGGCTGACAGGGAGACTGGAAGAATAAAATGTCTTGCGTCAGCCAAAAGCCTCATGGTAAAACAAGAGTAGGTAGTTGACAAACTCCTTTTTTTTAAGGATGGGAATCCTCAAATGAAATCTCCTGCTCTGGGCGGAGCAGAAAGGAGTGTCAGACTCTTACTGACTGAAACCCATCCGTGATACTCCTAATGCCCTTTGCGTTCCAGAGCCTGGTGACTCTTTAGCGTTATTTTATGTTATGATTTATTTTGTGGTTGTCTGGAAAATAGTTCTTATTTGTTAGAAGCCCAAAAGGCTGACCTTAGGACACATGGCCGGGTTCAGGGGGCTAGGGAGCTCAAGCCACCCTTCCCCCCCCAACGACCCAAATTTATGTGGTAGTCTACAACCTAACGAAGTCATTGATGAATCCACGAAAAGTAATCCAAAGAGGCTTTTTCTGCGTTAAGCAAAATAAAACGTTATGTACTTTTTATCGTTGTTGAATTTATTAAAACCCACCCGGTGGGGTCAAGCACCCCAAAACAATCCAGGATCCGCCCCTGTTAGCATATCAGTGTTCTATAATAACGAAATTGCCGAAGACAGCTTGCAACTCCTGCGCGTCAAGTTCTCATCCAGAAGTCAAGTCTTGAACCCTTTACTTTAAAAATAAATATTAATTATATAAAGTAAAGGGCAAGAATTTTATAATTTTTGTCTCATCGTCGTCTGGCAGTGACATAGTTTGGAGTTTCATAATTTGATGTGTTAATGACAGACTGTATTATAACTTCGAGGTCAAGGTACGTAATGGACCGTGTACTTTTATAAACATTTTAAACGAGAATATTATGTGAAACCAGTTCTAAAAAATCTCTGAAACCAGTTATAAAATACTTCTTGTTACTAAAACTGTGAACTAGTTCAAGGCTATAAAATATATTTATTTAGCCTTACACTGCTGATAAAAGAAAAAAATTGTAGGGAACGAATCCAGGGTTGCGGAATTTCTTCGAAAGTGACACCGCGGCCCTGGAGCGTAAAGGGCATTAGGAGGAATACGGATGGGTTTTAGTCAGTAAGAGTCTGACCTTCTGCTCCGCCCAGAGCGGGAGGAGTCATTTGATGATTTCCCATACTTAAAAAACCGGCCTAGTGCGAGTTGGACTCGCACACGAAGGGTTCCGTACCATAAACCTCAATTTTTATTATTTATTGTTATAATCTCTACCTATTACGGTTCTTCAGATACAGCCCGCTGACAGAAAGACGGACGGACGGACAGCGGAGTCTTAGTAATAGGGTTCAGTTGATCACCCTTCGGGTACGGAACCCTAAAAAGGGGGACGCTACGAATCTCAATAAAACCTACGTCGGTGTCGGTGCCATCGCAATAGACCTAGGCGAATTGGCGGGAAGAGTTTGACGACTACAGGAGTACTGGTGGATGCCAAGCTACACAGCTTGACTCATCGCCGTAAGGTTGCCTGCTTGTCGGTCTTCTACAGATTGTACTTCGGTAAGTCTGCCCAAGAACTCCACGACCTTATCCCACCGGCCCCTTCTACCATCGGACATCCAGACGCACTGCATCTTACCATCCCTACCTTGTAGCTATTCCACCAATTCGCACTAAGCGTTTCCAAACGTCTTTTATAATGCGCACAGCAAAGGAGTGGAACTCTCTGCCCGCGTCTATATTTCCAAAATCTTACAACCCTAACCTCTTCAAAGTTAGAGTAAACAGGCTCCTTCTAGGTAAGCTCGCTCCATCGAAGACTTGTCTCTGTCATCTCTGACATAGACTAGAGTCAAGAGTAAACCCATCAGTAATAAAAAAAAAGTACTGGCAGGATTACTCTAAGTCTACACTAGCGCGAAATGTGTTTGGAAGATTTTGTCTGCAAATATTTTGAACTCTGAATAATAAATACGTATCACTGATATTTATCAGCATTGCTTTGTATATAGACAAACTATCGTGTGGACGGTCCATTAGGCCAACAGTGGGATAGAATGGGCTGAAATTAAATCTATACAAACAAATAAAGGGGGTTCGAACATTTTTTCATAGTCACCAGCCATTTTAATTTTATTTCAAATGCGGCGCACGATGAAGCATGCATAGGTATACAGGTAGAGGACACATAAACAAAAAAAATGTCAGCGACATGTTGCCCTAATGTGCCACGTTACCGAGATATTTTGTAGTTAAGTCGGCATGTGAGAATAATGAAAATCATTAAAAATTAAGTAATTATGTGCTTACTAGTTGACCCACGCAACTTCGTCTGCGTCACAATTTTCATTACTGCTCCGCTCCTATTGGTTTTAGCGTGATGATATATAGTCTATAGACTTCCTCAATAAATGGGCTATGTAACACTGAAAAAGTTTTTCAAATCGGACCAGCAGTTCCTGAGATTAGCGCGTTCAAGTAAAACAAACACACTCATCAGCTTTATATATTAGTATAAGATATGCAGTAGATTGTATTCTAATAGTTCTCGGCTTGATTTGTCATGTGTTATTGACATGTTTCACCGTGCGCCACAATTTAGTAATAAAATCAAAATGGCGGCCGGTTAGCAATGCCACAAAGGTTCCATCCCCTGTGAAAATGTCTGTTTGTAGCATCAAAATAACTGCTTCTATAATACGATACTTATAACAAAAAAATATCTGCCTGTTAGTTTGTTTGTGCCGGGTAATCTCTGAAATGCTGGATAGATTTTGACGGGTCTTTCAATGACATAAATCTGATGCTAAATAGTAAAACACAAAAATTGTTAGGCGGACGAAGTTGCAGGCAAAAGCTAATAATGAATAAACAGAAACCGTTCAGCGGCTTCAAGAATGAAAAAAAAAAAAAATACATGACCCATTGTAGACCAGTCTGCGGTTCGCATGATTCAGAGTGATTGCTTTATCGAACCGGTAACACTAATTTTCGTTAACTATTTTTATCTTTATTTTATTGAACAAATATAATCTGGGAAATCCAGTTCCGATACTCATTTTTGATCTTAATATAGATAAGGAAATCACGTACCTACTAATTTTTATTTGTTGTTTTTTTATATGTTGTGGGTTTGCACACTTGACTCTAGTCTAGGTCAGAGATGACAGACACAAAGTCTACGATGGAGCGAGCCACAGAAATATAAAAAGTTTTTAACTTTTCACTCAAACTTTGAAGAGATTAGGGTTGTAAGCGTTTGGAAACACAGACGCAGGCAGCGAGTTCCACTCCTTGTTGTTTCACCAAAAATTACTTACAGACTAATTCAGTCAGAGAGACAGACACATGTGAAGGCTTGTCATACTGAAATTGTTCAGAAAAAATGTCACAAGAGCGCATCTACAAAATACTGGCGAAGATATCAAGGATACGGTATCTAGTCATTCAAAGAGTATCGCGACAGACCCTGGTAAATATGGTAGAACAAGTTTGATACTTTCTGGGGGCAAACACATCTAAACAGTATAAAACAATGTTAAACAACGCAACGGATTTTGAAACAGTTTTAATAAACGAGGAAACAGCCCGTTGTCAGACAAATGGACAGACGGACGTATGGACTGGCGGACGGACGGACAGCGGAGGCTTAGTTATAGGATGTCGTTAGTTACCCTTTGGGTACAGAAAAGGAAGAGAAGACTTTCCCTGCTGTAATGTAAAGCTAAAAATAAACCAACAATGATAAAAGTGAAAACGTTTCGATACCGAAACATGTTCGTTGTTTACTATTTTATTCAAGGTCCAACTTTCAAAACACGTTAACTCTTACGGATGTGGTAAATGATAAACGGATAACCCGTTCACCTTTGCGAATTCTTCTGCACGTGAATTTTAATGCAATTATTTCAGTATATTTTAAGACTTCAATTAGTCTGCTTTTCGGAGGCGCCAGCTCAGATAGTGGTCAAACGCGTGCCCATCAAAAACAACCCTTAGCAACGCGATGTTTTTTTTATAGAAGGTAAAGAGTGAATCATCATCATCTGCCTAGCCTTTTCCCAACTATATTTGGGGTCGGCTTCCAGTCAAGCCGGATTTAGCTGAATACCAGTATTTTACGAGGAGCGGCTGCCTATCAGACCTCCACAACCCATTAACTGGGTAACACGGTACTTCATGGCAAGACTGGAGTCAGATTTACTGGCTTCTAACTATCCGTAACGACTGCCAAAGATCTAAAAATGACAGCCGGGACCAACAGCTTAACGTGCTTTCCGAGGCACGGAGGAAACTCGGTATGATAAGATGGTCACCCATCCACAGACCAACCTTGGCAAGCGTTGCTTAACCTTAAAGATCGACCCGTGCGGCTTTTATTATCTAGCCACGAGCTCCTCAGAAGGTAAAGAGTGAATAATACTGTTAAATTAATCAAAAGAAGGAAGTGTTTGAACTCATTTTCTTTAGAAACAGCTTAAGCCACACTTATCTTTTTTACTAATATTGTAAATGCGAAAGTTTGATGGATGGATGTTTGTTATTCAATCACGTCAGAACGGTTAAACAGAACTTGATGAAATTTGGCACCGAGATAGATTTTAGTCTTAATACTTTTTATCCCGGGATAAATTTCGAGCGGGCGGAGTCACGGCCGGCAGCTAGTATTATTAGAGGTGTAAGTTATACCTCTCAAGATTAATATACTTCTCATGAATGAAACCGCAGGGAGAACCTAGGGTTATACCGTATAACCCTAGGTTCTACCTGCGGTTCCATTCACTCTTGAGAAGTGTTTAAGCATGCACAGAGAAAGTACTACCGTACCGTACGTACCGGGATAAAAAGTAACCTTAAAGTTCCTTGACCGAGTTTCAACCCAAATCCATTGACTGAGGAGCCGTGATTGATTCCCAAAGAACATAGGTAATGTACGTTCGTTTGGGAATGTATAAAGTTACTACTGTTTCTTATATCTATGGTTACTACCAATCAATAAAAGAACAGAACGTCTAGAAACCCAAGTACCTTTAAAATCAGCGAACAAGGCAAACATGGAATCGTATAAAATAAAACCATGACCTCAGACAATTTTATTAATAAAAACATTTTACATGTTAAAATTAAATATCGTTTCGAATCTAATAATAAGTCCGAGGCAGCTTAGTTTTGTACAGTTAGACGCAAAAACTATGTACCGTAACACGTGTGTTGTAAGATGAACCGTTACAGTTAGCTCGTGGTAACATCAGCAGGTATAATTGCAGAAAAACCACTGCATAATCCGCATGTTTGATGAAAAAGGTAATACTAATTAAAAAGAGGGTAGTCGACAAAAAAATGCGATAGTTAAATGACAACAAACATTTTTCTGACCTTTTCTTTCTTTTGTACGATAGCAATAAGTGAAGACGATTCAGTGCGTTGAGACTTCGCGTGACGTCACGTTTTGGTAAACTTTTTACCTAGAGGTGACTTCTAAAGCGCTCCTGAACTTTGATCCGTTGCATCTTTGGAACTTATTTATGGATTTTATAAAGCAAACAAAATAGTGTCCAATACTTTTTGATAATCTAGAAGACGGAATAAACAGGACCATATATTTTTTACCCAGAAAACATCCGCTGGGACTTCAGTGATGAAGATGGCACATGGGTCTCTATCGCAACAACTCTCTGTCTAGAATGACGGTCACAAAACATCACAATTTATAGTCAAATGTTTTGACATGTTCCATCGTCGACCACATCTTCGCTTCGCTCAGGTGAGATTGTGGCCAAACGCGAGCATATCATCTATAATAATGGAAAAAATACCTTTTTAAAAAAACCTTTTATTTAAATGCTCTAAAAAGAAGAAAATGAAAGCTTTATTTAAAAACGGTTTTTCAGCTTTTAATTTATTTTTTACTTTTAGTTATTTCGAGTTACTCTCAACAAGCTCTTTCATTTAATACCCATATTGTAGAAGTGCCTAAAAAATAACTATTCCGCCATCTTGGATGGTCCGCCACATATTGGATTTAGAATGACGTCACACAGTTTATCGTGTTTTGTTATCCAAACTAAACGTGTACACAAAATTTCAGCTCATTCGGTTGAAGATATCTGCTTCAAAATTGACTAGCAAGATTCCACCCGAACAAACATACATATGTATATACATACTTTTAAAATCACTTGTAATACGGCGTTTAGAGATCGAGGTAACACCAGATATTAACAAAAAATTTAATTTAAAAAATTTACGAGCGGTATTGAGAGTTGTACATGGTGGACACGAACGTATCCCCAAAACGTTTTGTGCGTATGGGTGACCTACAAAACGTTTTGGGTACACATTCATTGTGCGTACAGGCAAGAAGTGGAATCCCTGCCGGAGTCTGAGTTTCCTGATAGCTACAACCTGAGAGTCCTTAAGTCAAAAGTAAATAGGTTACTTCTAGGCAAGCGTGCCCCATCTTTGACCGCATCATCGCTTATCATGAGGTGAGATAGTGATCAAACGTGGGCCTATCAATAGCAATAAAAAGAAGTTGTCTGTGTCGATACAACTTTCATTGTTTCATTTAATCATAGTTACTATGTAATCGCGACGTTTGAGTCTTCTGAACTTGACTGTTTTGTGCTTGTGAACCAACATGATTGTTGACTAAAGTTTTTGTGGTCAGTCTTTACAAGTTTGTGCCGAATAGCCCTGAACTCGAGAGAATTATGAAAGTAGGTCCCAAAGTTTTCCTACCAGGAACCCTGGTAGGTTGCGAAATGTGTTCGAAACAGTCACCGGCGGCGCCTGGAACGCAAAGCTCAATAGGAGGAACACTGGGTTTTAGTCAGTAAAAGTCTGACAATCCTTTCTGCACCGCCCAGAGCGGGGGGAGTCATTTGATGATTTCGTGGTATTGGTATAATGGTTTTAAGTTAGAAAGGCTGGTTTCTTAAAGGAACTTACACAGAATCAGCGGAAAAAAAGAAGTTACGTTAAGCAAATTGACTTTACTAAGCAGAGGACAATTTTTTTCTTGGATTACTTTACGCTCAGAAAATAATAATTAATTAATGTGTATAAATAATTAACTATTGTGGTTCTTTTAATTAAATTCTTTTGGACGATCTTGGGAAAATATAATTTAGTACCAAATTATTTTTTAGGTCTTTTAATGATCAGGTAGTATGCTCGAAAGAGTAACCGCGGCCCTGGGACGAATCAAAGGTAAAGGGCAGGAGGAACACGGATGGGTTTTAGTCAGTAAGAGGCTGACATTCTTCTGCTCCGCCCAGAGCGAAATGACTCCTTGCATTTGATGAATTCCCATCCTTCAAAAAAATGCTTATAGTCATCACTTGAAATAAATTGTTCAAAACGCACTCTAGAAAGAGTCGCTTAAACTTCAACTTGAACTTACTCAAATACACATAAAATATTTCTGATGCCCTCCAGCTAATATGAAACAGTCTGCGTTCGCCTACGGTCATCGATCTTTAGTTCTTTGGCTAAGACGCTAAGTGCACTTCGAAATACAAATAGCGTTTTTTATTTAAGGTGGGTTTGCTCTTGAGTCTAGTCTAGGTCAGAGGTGACAAAGACAAAGTCAATGATGGAGTGAGCTTAACCAGAAGAAGCCTATCCACTCTCACTTGGAAGAGATTAGGATTGAATGCATACGGAAACAGACGCAGGAAGTTCTAAAACTACAAAATATAAAAACTGGCCAAGTGCGAGTCGGACTCTCACAGAAAGGGTTCCGTACAACTGAAAAAAAAAAACACGTATCTTGTATGGGAATCCCTTTTTATTTTAGTTTTTGTTATTTCAAGTTATACCTTCTTTCTGATTGGTCGAATGGTCGCGTGAACTATGTTCATAGAATGACATTAAAATGTTAAAACATGTCATAAATAACTTACGCACTATACCAACTTCACCGAGGATAGGCAATGTTTTAAAGTTCGCAAACAAACAAGAATCTTCGCAGTTTGTTCCTAGCTTTTTAGGTTTTAGAGCCACGAAATTAAATTATCTAAGTAAACGGTATGCGTAGGCGTGTCTAATTCTATTAGGATTTACCGAGAAACTGCGGTTTGACGTTGTTCAGTGGCCTTAGTGCGAGTTTTTTTACGTTCTCGATCGCGTTAGCGTACACGTCAATTTGTATTGAAACTGGATAAGCGCCGTCTGGTGACAGTAACGGAAAACCTTTTTTATTCTATACAATTTGACATAAGCGAACGTTTACGTTAACGCGATCGAGTGCGTTAAAAAACTAAGCCCTCAGATGGATATCACGCTAGACACACACAGTTGAGCTTGTCGGAAAACTACACACAAGTTGGCACTTACCTAAAAAAAACTGGCTAAGTGCGAGTTGGACTCACACACGAACGGGTTACGGGTTCCGTCCCAGGAACCGTACATTGTGCGCTACGCTACGCTCCGCTCATATCCTGTTTTTTCCCATTCCCGTTAGAATTTCGGGAAATCCTCTTATAATGCTCCTTTACGGATTGTAGGGAAGCTGCATGCTAAATTTCAGCTTTCTACACCCAGTACTTTTGGCTGCGCGTTGTTTGTCATTCACTCAGAAACGAAAGAATTTTATATAGGTACTCGTAGTACTAGTTGACCCGCGCAACTTTGTCTGCGTCACAATTTTCATTACTGCTCCGCTCCTATTGGTCTTAGCGTGATGATATATAGCCTATAGCCTTCCTCGATAAATGGGCTATCTAACACTGAAATAAATTTTCAAATCAGACCAGCAGTTCCTGAGATTAACGCGTTCAAGCAAACAAACAAACAAACTCTTCAGCTTTATATATTAGTTTAGATTAGTATATAGATAAGAATAACAGCCGCACGGGTCGATCTTGAAGGTTAAGCAACGCTTGCCAAGGTTGGTCTGTGGATGGGTGACCATCTTAACATACTGAGTTTCCTCCGTGCCTCGGAAAGCATGTTAAGCCGTTGGTCCCGGTTGTCATTTGTAGATCTTTGGCAGTTGTTACGGATTGTCAGAAGCCAGTATATATCTGACTCCAGTCTTTGCCAAGATGTACCGTGTTACCCAGTTAATGGGTTGTGAAGGTCTGGTAGGCAGCCGCCCCACGTAAAATACTGGTATTCAGCTGAATCCGGTTTGACTGGAAGCCGACCCCAATGTATTTGGAAAAAGGCTAGGCAGATGATGAAGGATTTTATTTGACTTCTTGTTGTTACAGCAGCAATAGAATTATAAACTCTGTTAATATTAACTGTCTATATTTCGGTTCATGAGATACAGCCAGCTGGCAGACAGAGGGTCGGGCGAATAGACACCGGAGGCTTAGTAATAGGGTTCAATTGGTAAGCCTTCGGGAATGGGACCTTAAAAACAGAGAATTGACCTGTTCATTTTTCAAAGTTAGAGTGAACAAGGCTCCTTCTGGGTAAGCTCGCTCCATCGTAGACTTTGTCTCTGTCATCTCTGACATAGACTAGAGTCAAGAGCAAACCCATTATTAATAAAAAAAGCAGTCTTGATAAAATAACAGTGTTATATTTCTGCAAATTACATTATATTTAACAGTAAGCATTGTTACAGTTATCAAATCGTATTTCGATACCGCTTGGGAACAGAACGTACACTGTATGTGAACTAGTGCTTTAGAAGTCATTTACCGATACCTAGAAAAAACCTACTCTAAAATACAAGTGGCTAGCGGTATCTACTCTGTACGCTTAGATCTTTCAAACAAAAATTAAGAGACTTTTTTCCGAAAGGGTAATATAAATAATACATAATAACTAAAATTTATAAATAGTGGATGTTTTGCAAAATGTCCAAAAACCGATTTTCGGGGGCACATCAGTAAATATTGCGAAGCCGGGGCGGGTCGCTAGTCAATCAATCAATATACAGGGTTATTTGTAAAACACCAGCAACCCTATAGGCAGTGAAAGTACACATTATTATTAGCAACTTTTACTTTGAGAAAACCCCGAAATCTCGAGAAAAATATCAGCTGTTTCATACAAAATGCAATATTTAGCCTATGAAAATGTATGAACAAAATAAAATTTTCCGTTACTAAAATATTGAGTGATTGATTGAGTAATTAAGTGATTGAGCTTCCGAGTAGTAGTTTCGGCTGTGCGTTGTCTGTCAGTCACTCACAGACAGACAGCGAACAGCCGAAACTACTAGTCGGAAGCTGAAATTTGGCATGAAGCTTCCAAGGAGAGGAACAAGAAAAAACGGGATATGCGCGTACGAAGTCGCGGGCAAAAGCTAGTGTATACTAATATTATACAGAGAGACGATTTTTTGTCTGTACCGAACAGGCTCTGAAACTATTGGACCGATTTTAACCATTTGTTCACCAATAGAAAGTTAACGGGAAGTAACACAGACTATAATTTATTTTCGAAAAAAAAAATTAGATTTAAAAACTGCAATAGTAAAAGCGCGCGAATGAAGTTGCGGGCGAAGTGCTAGTAGATAATAATTTTATGCCTGATTGTGCACCAAGAGTAGTATAGATAATGCATTGTTTTAATTAACAATGGCGGCCTTTATCGCTACTACGATATCTTGCAGACAGCCTTGGGATGGGCAGACAGGCCGTGAATTTATTTTAAATAATAATATGAGGGTAATTAGAGGTGCTATTTTTTTCATAGTTGACGTGTTTGAGCAAACTTTATACTAAAGTGAATTAATAACATCCCCGTCGATGGCTCATCTCTGCTAACATGGCCACCACGACGAAAATTTTGCTACAATTACGAGGTAGACCGATGACCTGGTGAGGATCGTGGATAGCCGATAGATGCGAGACGCACAGGAACTGTTGTTGTGGCGACATTTGGGGGAGGCCTATGTCCAGTAGTGGACGTCTTTCGGATGATAATTATGACTATACACAACTGAACAGAGGAGCAATTTTCGTACTTAATAGACCGCTAGAATTTCAACATCAGTCAAAAAAGTGTATATTTGTTTTGACATCAACCGTTGCCGAGTCCACAGGGCTGTTTCTACTATTTCTCTTAAACAACGTTTACTTTCGCATTTCAGTTGGAAACTCAAAAAAACCTCATTTTCCATACCTTTTTGACAGATTGCGTCTGAGCTGCAAATGCGAACATTGCTCGTTAATTAGTAGAACTGGCGCTTTGCTCAAATCATCGCTCTTAAAACTCGCCTAAATCCAAGTTGCAATTAGCAAAGGGGCTGTGCCCCGCAGAGCTGCGAATCTTCTCAGAGGATCTCAACATCTACATAGCCACACCATTGGGGGTCCACAACACAGTGTTCCAAGCTGAATGCATGGGCATTTCTCTGGCGGTATCAGTCATCCTAACCAGGGAAGTTAAGGACCACTCAATACACATACTCTCGGACAGCATGGCCGTCCGGCTAGTGTGAACACAGTGAACTCTGGGCTGATTCTCGAGTGTCACCAACGTCTCAATCAGGTTGGTAGACACAACAAAATAAATATTCAATGGTTCAAGGGACACAGCGAATCCCGAGGCAACGATGGGACCTGAACATCGTGCCGCTGACTTTAGGGTACCTACGTAAACTGGTAAGGAACCGCATCGGAGATAAACATCACAAGCTATAGCTTGACCATGGTGAGTGTAGCCAGGCCAAAGAGGCACTTCCCTCTATAGATGGCCGATTCACAAAACAAGCCCTAAGACTGACTAAACAACAGTTGCGTACAGTCACAGCCGTAACACTAACAACTGGCCACAGGCCTTTTAATAAACACCTGCACCATACCATATGAGTCACTGACAGGACAGCCCGCTATGCAGAGCCTGCATGGAGGAGAATGAGACAGCAGCACACCTGCTTCTAAGCTGCCCGGTATACGCGGATTACAGGGCTAAGTACTTCGGAAACCCAGGTACCCTCTGTGAGATAGTTGGTAATACTAAGGCGTTGCTGGCCTTCCTTAGGGAGCTGGGGTGGATCGAATGACACATTTGTCTCACCTGCACGCAAAATACGCGCTTAGTCGTGGATTTGCGGAAACCAGCCCGATTTACATACATGCATAAATACAAGTCGCAAATATCATCTCAGAGACAATCAATTTTTAACCGACTTCAAAAAAAGGAGGAGGTTCTCAATTCGGTTGTATTTTTTTTTAATGTTTGTTACTCATAACTCCGTCATTTATGAACCGATTTGAAAAATTTTTGTTTCATCTTAAAGGGTATACTCCTCGATTGGTCCCACTGTCACCATGTCAGAATCTGATGATGGGATCCCACGAAAATCGAGGGCAACCCTCAAATTTTATAGGCAGATACAATGTTTTTCATGAACTTTCTAACGCAATTCAGATATTTGTGCCTGGTAATCATCATCTCATGTTGCTGAGCTGATGATGAAAGGTATAAATTACGATCTGATGATAAGATCCCATGAAAAATGTTTGTTCAGCGATACTTTCGCCAATTGTCAGCTGACTTGGACGATTCTTTTTAGTTTGAAAGAGTATTTTCCTGGACTGGTCCCGTTTCAATTTGGTGAAGATCTGACGAAGAACTTCGGAGGTAGGCAACGGAACTCTTCATGATAGCAAAGGGATCGGGATTGCTGAAATGGCATGTTTTTTTAGTGTTTACACCAGTTCCTAGCATAACATTGCGCTGGTACGCTGTTAATGGGTACGCAGGTACCTAGGTACCACTAAAACGTGAAGAATAAAAACCTTTTTTACAAAAAATACAACCGACTTCCAAAAACAAAACACCTTCACCTGTTGATGCGATGAGGTACTACAAGGTACAAAGTTATTTTGTACCTTGTAGTACAAAATAACTTTGGAAGAAAGAAAAGAACTTTAATTTTGGAAGTGGGTGTCAAAAAACGAAAAAATAACCAAAAACATCGCATCAACAGGTGAGATAGTGGTCAAAAGTTTCCCTATCAATAGGAAAAAAAAACAACTCTATAGTCCAACAAGTTTCGAAGCATGAGATCGTTGCCATGTGTTGCACCCCTACCGATGCAGTTTTGAAGTGATTTTAGTTCTTGCTGATGCAAGAACATGCTTAGCTAGACAGGCTTGCCCACATTAAAAACTATCGAAATATTTTATCGAATCTAAATTTAGATTATTATGATAATATCATTATATGGTTATCCAAAGGTTACTGTTTGTATATAGTAGACGCCAGATAAATTTGCAGTAAAGTAGATTACCCTTTCCTTAATTTATCTGCGTAGACGTACGCGGAGAATAATAAATTATGAAGAGTTTTTCATTAATACAAAATCAGGAAAAGTGCGAGTCGGACTCGCACACGAAGGGTTCCGTACCATAAATCTTATTTTTTATTATATGTGGTAAAGCGGCAACAAGAATACACAACCTCAACTGTCTACCTATTACGGTTCTTGAGTTACAGCTCGCTGACAAACAGACAAACGGACGGACAGCGGAGGCTTAGTAACAGGGTACCGTTGGTTACCTTTTGGATACGGTACCCTAATAGGATTCCGTTGGTATTCTTTCGGTACGGCACCCTAAAAAGTAAAGGAACAAGATGGATATCGATTCAGGTCAGCTTCATGTCTTTTATCTGTTTGATAATAAGAAAGTCAATAAACGTATGTGGGTCAATGACCGTTATGGCACGTTTATCTGGCGCCTACCATAGCTATAATTAAGCATAACTGTTGCATTCAAATTACGACATTCATTCGTCGATTTATAAATAGATACAGCTGATTATGACGGTAATAAAATATTTCAAGATTGAATGTTGTTGGCGAATATCTGTCAAGGATCAAGTACGGTGACCGGGCGCTATTAGGACACAACGAGTTCAAGAAATAACTGCAATTGGTATTGCTGACAGAAAAGGAGGCCCTTACAAGCCAGGACAATTATTTTTACTACTTTTGCTCGAAACTTCGTACGCCCATATCCCGTTTTTTACCGCTCCTGTTTTGGGAATTTCGTGAAGTCTGCCTCAAGGATTTAGAGGTAAGCGGTACAGAGAGTAAGGTCCCGCAAACCCCCAATGAAAAGGAAGGATCCTCCGACCAGATAGTTGTTGTCTGGCGGGTAACTGCCCGATAGTTAACATTAATGTTCAAATCGCACGGTAAACTCTGCTTGCGCGATGCAGGATTTCGACAAATGTAAATCTGCCTTAATTCTAGACCGCTATCTGCCCAAGGAACGAGCAGAACAACTTTAGAGAGTCCCACCTGGGCGCCATTAGGCGCTGGTAACGAAAATCAATTGAAATACACTATATTTTTAGTAATAAGCGATATTGCTATTATTACATGCATAGACAGGTAAAAGGGAGACTGCAAGGTGTTGATATTTGCACTGTACACTCTTCGTAAGCAGGGAGCCCCCTGCAACGCCCTGAACCACGGACTTCGGGCTTAAAGAGTAGCCACTCTTTAAGCCCGAAGTCCGTAGTTCCGGGCGTATTCTACTCCGTATCACCTACGGGCTTGGGTTTCGGGACTAATCCTAAGTCCCGAAACCGAAGTAGGAATTAATGACAACACGATTTGACAGTAACTGTCTAGTCGTGTTGTCATTAATTCTTAGTGGTTATGTTATACGGTGTAGAATACGCCCGCGACTAAGCCCGAAACTACGGACTTCGGGCTTAGAGAGTAGCCCCCCAGAAGTGTCGCAGTGACAACGATCAATACCAAAAGGAAAGTATATCATTCAAATAAACAAAGCCATAACGGGTTAACTTTTGTATTTTTATTTCCATTTATATCTAAGAGATAACTTGTACAAAGAACAATAGATCAAAGTAACGGCGCTCTAGTTGCCAAGAGAATTACAGCGTCGTGGATTTATTTTTGCTGCTCATGGCGGCAATGTCTGGGAAAAATATAAATTAGAATCGGATTCTATGTTTTGTTTTTCTGGTATCCTAGTATATATTATCCTTTACACAATTTTAGATTATTCTAAAACCCCAAAATCAATAAATAATTCAGCAATTTTATGCATTAACCAAAAACATAATGACATCCATTAACAAACTGAATACCAACAAACATCTTATTTTTTTGGGTTGGCAATCATCAAATGACTCCTCCCGCTCTGGAAGGGAGTGTCAGACTCTAACTGATTAAAACCCAACTGTGTTCCTCATGATGCTCTTTGCGTTTCAGAGCCGCGGTAACTCTTGCGAAAAATTCAGCAGGCCTAGCCCAACAAACACTGAACTATTTCAAGAACCTATAGGGCAGACTAGATATCTCCAAGCTTCATATTTGAAACACACGCATCAACTAACAGCTGCTATTGTATCAGACCAAATAACAATTGCAATAATAATTAACGTGATCTAGTACCTCGTGTTGAACAGGGAATATGCATGAAAACATATTTATCATCTATACAGTTTATTTAAAAATATACAAAAATATAATATACTAACAGTGAAAATAGAATCAAAATTACTCGAAAAAACGAAGGAGATATAATTATTTTAAACAAATATATCTGTCCCTCTCACGAAAACGCTGTTTTCTATGGCAGCTGTATAGGTGTCATAGACGATGACGTCAAAGTTTACATCGGACTTCTCTTTCTTCGTAATCTTTGAAGCTTTATAACTTCATCGCTGATGAAGGTATTTAAAAAATAATTTCATGATTGTTTACTAGAGCTAATAAGTATTTCATTTTGCAAATAAAAAAATCGCATGCATATTCCCTATCGTGGCCAACTCCCTCTCATTTAAACGACATCAGAGTTTAGCGGGTCTAAAAAGGCCATTTTAGCAGAATCATAATATTAAGCACACAACAATCTGTCAAATTTCATTTTCATCTTTATCGCTAACGCATTAGGTTCAAGGTTGATTGGGAAAATTTGACAGTGACAGGTAGCGTGATGTGCTTTCTGATTCTGCTAAAGTGGCCTTTTTAAACCCCAGAGGTCCAATTCTACTAACTTTTAAGCAACATTCGCATCTCAGTCGCAATCTGTCAAAACAGCCTCCATTTCCATACATTTTCTCAGTTTTTTTTTCAGTTACTCCTGGGTAGTGCTTACTGGGTAGGCTCGCTCCATCGCAGACTTTGTCTCTGTCATCTCTGACATAGACTAGAGTCAAGAGCAAACCCACTACAAATAAAAAAAAAAAGAAATTGACAGTTTGCGACTGACATGCGAATGCGGAATTTGCTTATAAATAAATAGGATTGGCACTCTGACAGTAAGAACGATAAACGATGATTACGTTTTATTTTAAACTGAAATAAAAAATGAACGTACTACAATCAAAACTAGAGCGATTACACGAGTAGTAATTAGATGACGTCACACTTTGTCTGGCGCTACTAGGCGATGCCAATCGATAAGTTCGTGAACGCATTCGCGTATCTAGAATCTACACGTCTATAACGCAAATACTACAGCACTGTGTGTTGCACACGTCATACGTGGGGTTCTGTGGAGACCGGTAGAGGTGAGCTTCCACGGGGTACGATGCAATAGGGAAAATGCAAATACAGAATTTACGCTAAAAAAGTTTAAAATAAAGACCATTGCCACGTTTTTATTTTAGTTGATATCGATTTTAATAAAAATAATTGGTTAACGTAATGTGAAACGGAACGTATTTAATAACAACTATTAGCGTTTAGTGACGTCACTGCTATTGCACAACGAAAAGGCAACCTTATGTCTTTGGAGTTAAGACAGTTCGTGATATTATGTGTCAGACAGGAGTTACTCAACTTCCTTCTTCGGACAAAAATGTCAAACTGACAGTTTTAAACCGCAATTTTGAAAAGAAATAAAAGCGCTTAAATTTTTTTAATGTATGGTCTATTTCACATAAAATTCTTTAAAATGGAAGCAAGATGAAAATATTGCATGTGCTCTGTTTGCACGTACACTTTTATGTAACCTAACCTAACCTACGCACAAAACGAAGGCTGGTTTGAGGTGGCGCTAGAAAAAGATGCCTAGAAAGATATGGGGAAGGCCAGCATAGGAATACTATAGGCCAATATAAATTAAGCAACCTGGAATTTTCCCTTTTCATTACTTTTACTTTATCTGTACTTGCAACTTGTATAATTTTCGCCAGTCTATCTACTCGTAGACTCTTGATGAGTTAAATTCTTTTTCGTAATATTAAAGGAAGTGAGCAAATCAATCAATACATTGTGTTCAAGAAGAACACAATGTACTGGTTGATTTGCTCTTGATCCAGAAAACGCCAGAAAATCTCTCACATTCTGCTCCGATGCAGCTCGTCCCACGGAAACAAACCTTAAGCCATTTCAGGAGCTGCACTTTGTACGTGTATGTGTACAGTAAAAGGGTGAGTTATTGATCGCAATTTCGCAATGTGTGTCTGGTCTGGTATCAAGAGCTCTCATTAGTATTCTTGGGAGTTAATTTCATTTAAATATGGAGTCTTGAATTATGAGGAGCTTGTTGGTTGGGATGCGCTGGTGTTTCTAATTTTATTGTGGTGCTTTTACATTTATCAGCCTCAAACCTTTTTGACAATTGTCCTTTTTGTATTGTGTTTTAAGTTTAATGCTGCGTACCTATTTGTATTTAATTTATTTACAAACAAAACTGCGCTGTAAGTGCGCTGCACTGTTAACTGTGTTTGTTAAACCTAGGTTTTTCTCAGCGTGATAAAAGTCGAAAATTATCTTAAAGGAGCCCCTTAAAGAGCTTTAAGATAATTCTGGGGTGTTTGCGGGTTTAAGGAGATAAAATTACACAGGATTTCGTCTAGCCGTCTGCCATTTTTCACCTAAATCTGTTTAGCTATAATGACTTGAAAAGGAAACAGAAACACAGACATATTGAATTACTTTCGCATTTATAATATAGATAGTATATTATGGATCGATATTCTGGATTTGGTGCAAGTAACCATAAACATTTTTGAGACACGTGGCTCCTTCGAAACCAAATATATTTCTGTCACTATTTTTCTTAAAGTTTTTTGTCGTATCAGCACGCGGTGAAATTATTTTAAGTCTAGCACAAAAAGCTTTCTGCAATCGTCCACGCAAGTATTAAATCAATACAAATGTACAATGCTGAGTAGGCAGGAATAATTCGACTTGGTTTACACGTCTAGTCAGTCTGGCGACTACAATAGCGTGGGAGAGCGTTGATAAAAATAATGCGGTAAATGCTTTATTATGTCGTTATGTTTGAGGGTTTTTGCACTGTCATGTTTTCAAGTGAGAATGGTTATGATTGTTGTGAATATAAACTTTGCAAAAACACATGACTGGTCAAATAACTGTTTCATTTAAGTAAGGTCATCTCATCTGCCTAGCCTTTTCCCAACTATATTGGGGTCGACTTCCAGTCAAACCGGATTCAGCTGAATACCAGTATTTTACGTGAAGCGGCTGCCTACCAGACCTCCACAACCCATGAAATGGGTAACACGGTATTTCTTCGCAAGACTGGAGTCAGATTTACTGGCCTCTGACAATCCGTAACGACTGCCAAAGTTCTACAAATGACAGCCGGGACCAACGGCTTAACGTGCTTTCCGAGGCACGGAGGAAACTCGGTATGTTAAGATGGTCACCCATCCACAGACCAACCTTGGCAAGCGTTGCTTAACCTTGAAGATCGATCTGTGCGGCTGTTATTCTTTAGCCACGAGCTCCTCATTTAAGTAAGGTCACTTCTTCAAAGAGATGTGTGAGCACGGTAGACGGGGCCCGCTAGGACCAGTGCCTGCCTGGGTCGTGGAATTAGTTCGAAAGAGTCACCGCGGCCCTGAAACGCAAAGGGCGTTTGGAGGAACGCGGGTGGGTTTAAGTCAGTAAGAGTCTGTCACTCCCTCTCGTTCCCGAGTCATTTCATAATTTCCCATCCGCAAAAAAGCCCGCTTTCTGAGGTACTTTATCGGTCGTTTATCTAATAAACCTATGACGTAATGACAAATAGCGTTAACGGACAGATAAACGATCGATAAAAACCTCAGAAACCGCGCATATATCATTGCTTACCATTAGGTGAGATTGTGGCCAAGGTAAAAATTAGCATGAAAAAACAAGCATTAGATGTACCTACTCTCCAGTCATTGGCAACATTGTGTGCCAGCGATTCACTATGGACGAATTTTTTTTTAATTGACTAGCTCCATGAAAATGGCTACCTAAAAATGACTCCCGCTCTGGGCGGAGCAGAAGGGAGTGTCGGACTCTTACTGACTAATACCCATCCGTGTCCCTTCTATTGCCTTTTACGTTCCAGAGCTGCGGTGACTCCAGGGCCGCGGCAACATAATAAAGCTCTAAGATATATCGATTCTGTATGTATCATCTTTATCAGACTTTTTCAGAGCACCAACATACAAAGTCGTATTATCGTCTTAAAAAGCGTTTGTTTGGAAGTTTTTATACAAGATGTCTACACAAGATGATAATATCCTGAAGACCAACTCGTTTAAGATAATAATATCCCGGCCTACGTTTAAATCCCTTAGAGGTAATCCCTGGACACAAATCTTCAGAATGTACTCTTCAATGTAAAGGACGGGCACAGATGGTGAGCATCGTCTAGCGAAGAATGACTGCATGAAGGGAGAATCAAGGCCATCAGTAATACGCCGTGTCGATCTGTACGCGATAAACTGAAACTAACGAATGGGCGTAGTAATTAATTTGGAAGGTATAGTTGTATAAATAATTAATTAACGATTTGTGTACATTGGCTAAAATATGACGATCGATGGCTGTAGAACTTATAATATGCTCTGATACACGTGCGAAGCCGGGGCGGTATGCTAGTATCCTCACTTATACGATACGACGCGGCCATCAGTGCTGGTACCCCTATTCTGTAACAACATTTTCGTGTCTCGACAGCGGAATCCGAGGTGAGTATCAAATTACGTCAAACGTAAGACCTTTATGTTGTGTGCAATAAAGCTCACTTTGTGAGGTTTGTCACTCAGGTGAAGCTTATATATCGAAATGTTTACTTACAGATAGACTAGCTGACGATAGAAGAGGAGGAGCAATGATATCACGTGCATAAGTTTAGTCTACAAACTCTCATGGTCAAAACTGTGAGTGATAACCTCGATCGATTTTAACGTTTAAATATGTAAATATTTACATTAGGTATGAACACAGTTCAAAGTAGTAAATAAACACATTAACATGTGAATAAATTCGGACTTAAAGAATGTGGAAAAAATGTCTTTAAACAAAAGGACCTGAATCATTCATCATTATTATGGGAGCCAATGTTTTTTTTTTAAACAAATATTTTTTCAGATTTAGAATTTAGCAGTGATGATTGATTGATCCGATCGGAACTGAGAATTTTAGGAAGTTCATGACCTTTATGAATTTGGGCCTGACACGGGCAAATATTGCTTTTTTCTGCTTTTTAAGCTAATGCTCACATCTGCACAGTTAAATCTTCAAGGTTAAGCAACACTTGCTGAGGGCAATCCGTGGATGACCAATTGATCATACCGATACCCCTCCGTGCCTCATAAAGTTCGTTAGGCTTTTGGTCGCATCTGCGAAACGTATTCACTCTTGACTTAAAGGCCCTAGGTTATAGGAAACAGGAGATTGAGGAGCTCGTGGCTAGATAATAACAGCCGCACGGGTCGATCTTCAAGGTTAAGCAACGCTTGCCAAGGATGGGTGACCATCATAGATATAAGAAACAAGGACCATCTTAACATACCGAGTTTCCTCCGTGCCTCGGAAAGCACGTAAAGCCGTTGGTCCCGGCTGTCATTTGTAGAACTTTGGCAGTCGTTACGGATTGTCAGAAGCCAGCAAATCTGACTCCGGTCTTGCCATGAAGTACCGTGTTACCCAGTTAATGGGTTGTGGAGGTCTGGTAGGCAGCCGCTCCTCGTAAAATACTCGTATTCAGCTAAATCCGGCTTGACTGGAAGCCGACCCCAATATAGTTGGGAAAAGGCTAGGCAGATGATGATGATAGCTAACAGGAAACACAGACGTTGACAGAGAATTTATTTCAGAATGATCAACAATGATGTACGTTGTATGTTTGTTCTGTGTGTTGTTCTTTTAATTTATATCTTAGAACTTTTTTGATCATTTATTGGACGATGTCACGTCATGTTTACACACTAGATACAGACTTGTCTGTGCAGACTTTGAACTGAATAAAACAAATCACGCCGACAGATTTCTGCACAAACATTGTTGCACTGACAAAATTCAAATAATGGCAAAGGATTTAAATTTTTACCAAAGGACATTCAAACTTATCTAGTAGGAATACGACGTAAATAATGCCAAAGTTATAAATTGATTCCATGGCATCGAAAGGGATTTCTTGACAAGGTATTAGAGAACCCGCTAAGGGATCCCGCGGTGGGATGCGGCGGCACGTCGCGAGACGTCTTGGTAGGCCGCCGGAATGCTACATCCCGCCGCGGGATCTAAGCGGCTAGTGTGCGCTGACCGGTGGCAAAATCCTCTGCCATCCGGTGTGCGTAAGCCTTCAAAGTCTGTATCGTGTTGACGGTTCATGACAATTTGACAAGCGGATGTTGCAAAAACCACTAGTTTCAGGGACCAACGGAATTTTAGGGTTCTGTACCTAAAGGGTAACCAACGGAACCCTAATACTAAGCCTCCGCTGTCCGTCCGTCTGTCTGTCAGCGGGCTGTACCTATCTCAAGAACAGTAATAGGTAGACAGTTGAAATTTTCACACATTATGTATTTCTATTGCCACTATAACAACAAATAATAATGTTTGGGCATACCTCCAAACAGAGAGTAAAGTTCCGCAATTGAAAAAGAGGATCCTCCGAGCAAGCGGCTGTTCTGCCTGGCGGGCTTCTGCCCGATAGTTAATATTTGGGCTGATGTAAATGTTCAAATCGCACGCTAAACTTTGCTTGCGCGATGCAGGATTTTAGTTCGCAGCTAGTTGGATAGATGGCATTGCGGTTCTTTTTGCTGCGATCTAGATTTGCTTCGTTGGTTTTTCTTGTGGCGGCATTGATGCCGCTACATCACTCCCCTCCGGAGACCGGTGGTCGATAGTGGATGAGTCGTCCATGCATTTTGAGATGCTTGCCAGGCCTGTGGAAGGTTGGTTCCAGTGAGTCGGAACCGGAAGTCGCAGAGTTCGCGGTGAGTCGGAGCTGTTTGCGGTGCCCCAGTGAGTCGGGGTGATGAGATCTGATTCGGGATGCTGCTGCAGGCTCTAGTGTTTCGGAGTGGTGCTGCTGCTGGCTCCAGTGTGTCGGAATCGGTAGTCGCAGAGTTCACGGTGAGTCGGAACTGTATGCGTTGCCCCAGTGAGTCGGGGTGATGAGAGAGGCTGAGGATGCTGAACAGGAATGCGCGGCCGCTGCATGCTGGTGGTCAGGATATCCGTAGAAGCCGTGGGTAGGTACCGGCTGGCTGTATGACTCGCTGCTCGAGAGCTTGAGGTCACGGTGAGGAGAAGTGATGATGACGTCACGTTGAAGTAGTTGCACGAAGGCTGCGCTGACGTACAATGTCGAGGGTCACCAGTTTGGAGGTATGCGGAATAGAGAGTAAAGTCCCGCACACCTCAATTGAAAAGGAGGATCCTCCGAGCAAGCCGCTGTTGTGCCTGGCGGGCTACTGCCCGATAGTTAATATTTACGCTGATGTATAATGTTCAAATCGCAAGGTAAACTTTGCTTTCGCGTGATGCAGGATTTTAGTTCGCTGCTAGTTGCTGACAAAAAATCGCAAGAAGGTCTCAAGTCGATCCATATCTTTGTTTTTGAATATACGCAATACGTCATATTGGTAGCGTAAAGATTAATCGAGCATTGTCTTACGTGTTTTACTACTCACGATGACTAGCAATGTTTTTTTTAATGCTTTTAATCTAAAATGTGTTGATAACGACCTTGCAGTGTCATCATTGATATCCAATACCTGACCGACGGCTGATGTAATGACAAGAACGACACCATCAGCATTAGGTATTACAAGTGTTACAAGTGTACATGGAAATCCTTTAATAGGGATGAGAATTTATCGAACGTCTCCTTCCGCTCTGGGCGTGGTGAAAAACTTGCATTGCACAGACACAAGTGAATTTAAATTGTTATTGAATAAACTTTTGTGAAGGAGCAGAAATTCCTATGTGGACGTGGAGCTCCCGTCCCGGGGGCTAAGTTAAAAAGTTGACTTTGTCAAAAAACCCAAGTTAATTTTTTTATTTCATACATTTTAGCGAATTAATTTCTGGAATCGTCTCCTCGAGCCCTTTATCTTGATATCCCACTCGATAGGTTTTGAAAGTTACAATATTTTTGAAGACATAATATGTGCCAAAAATCGGCCATTTTAATGTTCATATACCCAGTGTCACTCTCACAATCAAGAGGAATCTAACGACACCTCTCAAGCTAAAATCCATCGAGCCGTTCAGGCCGCAGAGCGTGCCAAACAATTATAGGTACATACATATTATACTCTCGAAAAACATGACCCTTCTTCTGGCGCCGTTGGTTAAAAAAACCCGTCTGAGACTACGCATCAAAACGCTACTAAACATTTAACTTTTTTATTTCCATTGGCAGTCCATCCTCTTAACTTCAACGGTATTAACGGTATAAGTAAACCAGCAAAAACGCCGCTAAAAGTTTCGTTGCCTTTATTGATTTAACTGCCGTTTATTACGTCTGGTAACATTTTATGAATTAGCAGTATGTTACTAATGACTGCAACGTAATGTAAGTTCGCAAGGTGCGACCCAACATACAAGCGATCTATGATGATTTAATAAAAAAAAAAACATAAAATATTAGTTTTTAGTTACATTACATTACATTTAAAATAACAAAAACTGGTAGGTGTTGCAACCAGCACCCTTACTAAGTTACTGAATAACTTGTATTAAGGGTAGTGGTACAAGCCCATACATTCATATTCTTTACATAATAATTAAATGCAGGTAGAGCAAGTGCTTGTTAAAGCAAAGTTAACATAAGCATTGTTTGTCTATTTTAAAAATCACTACATATTATAAAACAAAGTTCTCCGCTGCGTCTGTCTGTCTGTTCGCGATAAACTCAATAACTTCTGCACCGATTTTCATGCTGTTTTCACCTATGGATAGAGCGGTTCAGTGGTTCGACGAGGAAGGTTCAGTATACGAACCACTGAACCGCTCTACAACAAATTATACGAGGAAGGTTCAGTATAATAATTTGTTAAGTTTTTGAATACATTGACTAAAATATACTTATATTTGTTGGAGGTGTCGGTACGGGATCAAAATTTCATGATTACTTTTGGGCGCGATAGTCTACATCCACGCTGGTGTAACCTCGGACATCAGCTAACCAGATATAAGCATTACGAGTTTTTAGGGTTCCGTACCCGAAGGGTAACCAACGGAACCCTATTACTAAGTCTCCGCTGTCCATCTGTCTGTCAGCGGGCTGATCTCAAGAAACGTAATAGGTAGACAGTTGAAATTTTTACAGATTAATGTATTTCTATCGCCGCTATAACAACAAATAAGTAATAAAAATTAAGATTTATGGTACGGAACCCTTCGTGTGCGTTCCGATTCGCACTTAGCTGGTTTTTGTTTAATTAAATCATCACTTACACTGCTGTACAAAATAACTTTTTTTTGTAGTCTTCTTGGTGATTTTAATACAGCACACCATTCTCAACGAGTGGTATATAATACAGGTTAAGGATTAGTATTTTTCCAAAGCATAGATAAGTATTTTAAATTCAAGTTGAACTTCCCAATCTTAAAAAAATACTAAATCATGATGACTCTTGCTTGACTGACGCATAGCGGCATAGCCATTGCCCATTACTCTTGGCAACGAATGGGCATTAAGAACACTACCAGGCTGATAGGAAAGATTCTGTTCTGTGACCGGGCTAGTGAAATTTACTTATGCTCCTTGCAGAACCGGATACAGGATTGCAGTTTGGGGGGCGGGGAGGGGCTTAACCCCGTTGAGGATGGGTCTTAGCAAAGTAAACAATGAACAAGCAATAAACATTTTATTTGGCTAAACGCATTTAACAAGCCTCCTTGGTTTACTTTTCGTAAATTCGTTAATGACTTCGTAAGGTCATAAACTACTACAGAAATCTGGGCCTTTTGGGAGAGGGGGAGGGACTTGAGCCCCTTAGCCCTCCCCCTAGATCCGCTCAAGGCTCCTTCTTACGGCTTATAGCACTGCCCACCTACTTAATACAACAGCTCAATAATACCTGTTACGTCCATTTCATAAACCTATTATTTAATACAGCGAACAAATTCAAACTGCTGGCCGGAACAGAGGGGGGAAGTCCAAATTAACGCGGACGTCGGTCAAATCGTATGTAACGCGATAGTTCAGGATGCGAGCGGTAATCGGCCCGGTTTCTTTGAATTAATGTTTCAAAATTAAAATGTGGTAATGCTGAAGTGTAGTTGGAAAATAAAGCCTTGGCGCTACCCTTGGGCGGTGTTAAAGAAGAGGACTATAGGCCGATTGAAACTTTAAACGCCTATGAAGTGCGCAGAACCTTATCCCATGATGATGTATGCGGAACAAGGTGTAAAACCCCGCAAACCTCCCTTGCAAAAGGAGGTTCCTTGTTGCAACAAATAATAAAAATTTAATGAAATTAAAAAATAAAGGGGCCGGATAAACCGAATAATGCACGTTTCCTAATATGGGAATATTAGGAAAAGTGATTATTCGGTTTATGGTACGGAACCCGTCGTGTGAGAGTCCGACTCGCACTTGGCCGGTTTTTGGTCAGCTTGGCGGTTACCGACGCAACGAAATAACGAAATATTTAAAAAACATCTTCACAAGGTAAAAATGTCATTTCATTTACTTTCCAGTTTGCCTTTTTTATTTTTATTTGTAATAAAAAAAAAAAGAAATATTTCGAGTAACGGAGACTCATATACTCAAAAAATACATAAAACGCATAAAATACAACACAGAAAACATAAAACACATATACATAAAAAACAGTTACAGACAGGACTAAGCAAAGACGAACGTGAACATTCACGCCGTAACAATATGCCTGCTACAGCATTGCCGGATGTAGGGGCAATCCAGTCTGTTAGCGATCATTGCCAGGAGGTGTTGGCGCTGCCCCGCACTCTGCGCACCAATGACGCGCACCGCTTGTGCATCGTCGCATGAAAGCAGTCGGTGCGCGCCCCCGCGAACATGCCCGAGGCGCTGCAGTGTCTCTAGTCTATGTCAGAGATGACAGAGACAAAGTCTACGATGGAGCGAGCCTACCAATCTTACAGACTACTTACATGGAGGAGCTCGTGGCTAGATAATAACAGCCGCACGGGTCGATCTTCAAGGTTAAGCAACGCTTGCCAAGGTTGGTCTGTGGATAGGTGACCATCTTAACATACCGAGTTTCCTCCGTGCCTCGGAAAGCACGTTAAGCCGTTGGTCCCGGCTGTCATTTGTAGATCTTTGGCAGTCGTTACGGATTGTCAGAAGTCAGTAAATCTGACTCCAGTCTTGCCATAAGTACCATGTTACCCAGTTAATGGGTTGTGGAGGTCTGGTAGGCAGTCGCTCCACGTAAAATACTGGTATTCAGCTAAATCCGGCTTGACTGGAAGCCGACCCCAATATAGTTGGGAAAAGGCTAGGCAGATGATGACAGATTACTTACATGCTTTTCATTTCTCGGGGGAATCCCTCGGATTACATTTGCCGCAGTCAATACAATCAAGGGGATCCCCAAGGCAATGAGAAACGAATAATGAATGAGAAAGAGACTCTCATTTTAAACTTACGGAATTATAATTATTCAATTACGAGTATGAAAGTGGTTTTGATTTTCTTTGACTAAAGTAACAGGCATCGGACCGTATGGTGTCGGCCGGTGCCGTACGGTGCCTTAAAATAATAATATCATCCTATCACTTCCCATGGGTGTCGTAAGAAGCGGCTAAGTGACTCGAAAGAGAATGGGCAGCAGCGTTCACTGTAAAACTGAACACCATACATTGCGATCGCCAACCCGCCAGCCAAGCGTGGCGATTATGGCAAACCTCCCCCCTTTTAGGGAAGGCCAGCAGTGGAATGTCCAGCAGTGGAAGTCTTTCGGCAAATATGATGAAAGTAACAGGCAGGCGAACTTATGAGTAGGTCCGGAACCAAAACGAGTTCTTAAGTTTGTGTAAATAATTTTATCAGAATAACCAATCAGAGAGAGACGAGACGAGAGGAGACAAGACTGTTGTAGACGTCTTTCGAGTGATTATGATGATGATGATGAACCAATAAAAAGTCTAAAGTCAAGGTTTTCCAAAGGTCGATGGAGCGTAGCGTTTTAGGTTTTATTCTCGGCCCACATCGGCGACGATGTTGCCAACAAGGCTGAAGTGGGATTGGGCGGATCATAGTATACTAATAATTATGTAAAATGCGCCCGTGGCGCTAAGAGGGGGGCGGGGGGAACCCATCCGTGTTCCTTCTAATGCCCTTTGCGTTCCAAGGTGACTCTTTTGAACAAATTCCGCAGCCCTGGCAGTATATGTATATATATATCTTTGTATTTATTAAATATCTTTTAATCGCGTTTCTTGCTCAAAATTGCACCTACCACTACTTGTCGCATCACCCAAGGGTTGACTGGTAGAAAATGCCTTTAACATTTTGATCGATAAAAAAAAATCAGGAAGTAAAGTCGATTTTGAAAGTATTTTAAGTTGTATGAGACTTGTGGGAACGTAATTTTTATGAAAATTTAACATTTCATTTACTAATCGGGTTTGACAGGGATATTATTGGATAGATTTATAATATGGCACTTATTTTTTTTTATATTAAATAAATACGTGAAAAACGGCTCGCGCACACCTCGCTAGTGTCCTGCCGGGAAAAGGGAAAAGGTGCTGTCGGGAGAAGCTGTACGTTTGTGTGCATGAAGTATGAAATAAATAAATAAATGCATCGCCTTTCAATTCGAGATCCGTTTGCTCGGCCTTGGACCCGTCGTCTTAAGTTCTAGTATCTTATGCACCTCCCTGAAAATAGCCCTGCCGGCGACTTGTTTAAAACATAATCGTCAAACCAATTGTTTCGTATTCAAATTGCACTGTTGACTCTAGGCTATGATGGTCAGGTTGATGAACTTTCGCGAATGTCAAACGTCATACGCATATTTATTTTTCTCAACTTTTGACCATTAAAGAATGTACTTATTGACGATGAGTCAATGAACCTTTTTAATAAAAATTAGGGTTTTTCCGTGGCATCATTCTCGTAGCTAATTCTACAAGAATCCTGCATCTTTCTGGGATATAACCATAATTGGTTGACTGTTAGAGAATGCTTGTGTATGTTTTGTGTTGCATTAAGTTTAAGTAAATATTTTTTTTTTTATATTCAGAAGTTGAGATTAGATATTCATTCAATAAGTGAAGTAATCAAAATTTGAATCTATTGTTGTTAAGAAAGATAATTGGGGCTAATGGTGTAAATACAGCCAATGACAGATCAGTGGTATGTGTGGCAATTTTGAACTGTTTTCAAAAAAAGGAGGAGATTCGCAATTTGGTTGTATTTTTTTTTCTTTCTTGAATTCATTTACTTAAGTGTGACTGTACAATGTTGATATAGGGGGTAACCAACGGAATCCTATTACTAAGCCTCCACTGTCACTGCAGGTGGCTGTCCACCTGTTATGGTTCATAAGATACAACATTATCTTATTCTGACTATATAAAATCTTCCCGAGCATAGTTGAAATTTTCGGTTTTTCTATTCTGCTAAGACAACACAACTAAAGTGGGCAACCATGCAAGAAACCTGTTTCTCAGTTATGGTATTGATGAACCCTTCATGCACAAGTCCGGTTTGTGGCCAGTATTTTAAATTATAGCTGCATACTTTACACAATGATTTGTTAGTAAGTACTGAAGGTCTTTAATTTAGTGATTGCAGTTACGACTATCATGACATCAAGATATGAACCTAATATCATGATTGAACTGAAAGAGAAGTTTATAAGAGGAAGTTATCTAACTTTCTCATCATCCTAGATAATTAGATACGGTATTTTTTTATGGAGGAATGGGCTTGCTCTTAACATCAATCACACCTTATGGAAAGCAATGGATGAGGTCTATGATGGAGCGAGCGTGCCCAGAAGACGCCATTCCTGTCTTGCTTTAGAGGCAGACGGGTTACATATGGAAGGGAACACAGACGTTGGTAGAGAGTTCCACACTTTGGCTGTGTCCATAATAAATGTGGAGGAGAAGTGCTGAGTTTTACTAGTTTTAGTCTACTTAGAATTCTAGATATATGTAACAAAGTATTAACTGAATTTAACAGGTTCACTGTCCACACAGCAGACACAATATGTAAACAATCAGCAAAGCCACTTGTTGTTCCTGGAACATTGAATTGGTTTACAATAACCTTGAATTTTTTTTCTTTCTTGAAATTTAAGCACTTAGTTGATGTTTAGGGAATTCATATTTGTGGTTTAATTGAAGATTTCTAAAATTTATCTTCAACCATGTTGAACTTCATGTTTTTTTACAAATTCAAAATAATTTAACATAGCATCAGTGTTTTTTTCACATAACAGACTGTCCCTAAGTCACCCTAGGCTGATAAAATTTTAGTTTTTCAAGAATTATCCTAATTGTTAAGGTCAGTCCCATCCGTAGATGGGAGGCAATTAGGATAATTCATGATAAACAAAAATTTTATCTGCCTCGGGTAACTTAGGAACAACCACATAATGAAATCACAAATAACTATCAATATAATTACGTACTTCAACATACCAGCGCGAGCATTCAGTCCACATTGTATGTAAATCAACAAACTTCACATGATTTGAATTTTTTCATTGTAATGAATAATAGTTTCAGACATTCTACCTGTTTCAACTCAATAACACTGTAGTTTTTAATTACTTAATGCTTTACTAGAAAAGTCTAGTATCAAAAGAATTTTGTTTATGCATAACATCAATTATTTGTAACTAGCTTCTGCCTGCCCCTTTACTGATACGAAATGATTATGTATGTATGTTATAACATAATAATTTACTACCGGTTTGATAAGTGTCCTATGTCCAGATCCAGGTCATCCCTGTGTCTAGTTCATCAAATTCTATTCAGCTTGTTTTGACATAAAAACATAACAGACGGACACTTTAACATTCATAATATTAGAATGGATGTGCTTTGTGGCCAGTATTTGAAGTAGATTATGTGTTTAAATTTTTAAATCAGGCTTTATTTGTCATCTCACCAGCCAAAAACATAACAAATTTCTCTGATATCTTGTGAGCTTTGCATGGAAACAAGTTTATTATTTGTTATGGTTTTCAATTGAAATCATATACTATTGAACATAAACTAAGTAGGCAACTACTAAGAGAATATATAAACTTGTAGTAGTCAATTAAACTATGTGCTGAGACTATGTAATATTAGGGTGAAAACTAAATATTTTGTACTGCAGCATAGTATTCTACCATGGCCAACCTTCGGTGAATATGAGCCTGGCCATGTTGCAACTAGAAAAGTACAAAATTAACAAAATATTCTTTACACATTATGACACGACAGAGTAAACATTAAAATTTCGAAAGGTACCCACTGTTTCGAAACAGTTCCAAAGGCTGAATGTTGCAATGTCAGTGCGTGTAAAAAAAAAGTAGTCGTTGTTGCTCACCTAAACAGCACACGAGGAATTTGACAATTGTGAAGAGGAACGCGTTGTAGAAATTCGCGTCGTAGTAATTGACATCTGGATCCGTCAGATCAACAGCGATGCCGTCCACTGTGATGTTGCCAAGCACCGATTCCTCGCCGGACGACACTGGGAGCCCCAGGCTGATCTTCAGGAACTCATCCACCACAAACAGAGGCGGCACCCTCAGCAGCACTTCCACTAGTGCCAGTGCCTTCGACCTCAACGACATTATTCATTTATGCAGACCTTTGCACACGTTACACTGATAATTTAGCACGCACAGCCGAAACGACGGGCTTACACTGTAAACTTTCACGGGATGCTTTGATTGATTTATTTTATATCTTTAAAAACTTATTCGATGTCACCAATAATAATGCGAAAATAATGACTGAAATTTTTGCGACAATAAAAATTTGACATTACAAATCTGGATGTTGCCAGCCTAGCAACATTGCCAGTGCAAGTTGCATATAGTTTCTACCAACTGCAATGAACACAGAAAAATAAAAAACCGGTCAAGAGCGAGTCGGACTCGTGCACCGCGGGTTCCGTACCTACCATCATATAAAACGTGATAATATGTTTTTAAGTTTTCATCGGCGAGGCTTCTCCGCCTCTACTGAAGCCTAACTGACGCTGTATTCATTAGAGAATTTTAACACTGCGGTGTATATTGCAGTTTTAGACCAGCGCCATCTCTTGACCGCTAAAGAAACTAATTTAGGTAATCTTTGTTGATTATTTATAAAAACTTGTGCTAATTATAGACATCGTTTTATTTTTCCTGTTATCTTTAGATATACTTCTATCACATAGATGACATAGAATAATTTCAGATTTTTCTCTATGCAAATTTCGGAGGAATGGTCAATTTTTGTAATTTTTCTTCAAAACTCGAAAACCGTGCAGATTAAAAAAAAAGAAAAAATGTTTGAGAGTGTGCAAATAGCGCTTTTTCATATTATACCTTCGCTATCACTATTATATCACGCCCTAGTAGTCCCACTTCGAATTTTTAAGAACCCCTTTCAGTCGCTGTTGCTAAAAAAATATAGGTACCTACATATTTATTTCTTTCTAATTTTCGAAATACATAGTTGAGCGAACGTCAATTAAAACGATTCCAAATTTCAAGTTGATAGCATTAGTAGTTCTTCAGATATCCAGCTGTGGCACCGGACAGACTTAGTCACACCTTATGGGTTCCTTTTTACCATTTTGGTCCGGAACCCTAAAACCGAAAAAAAATATTGATTTGAGACCATGTTTTGTTGTCTTTCATTATTATTTCTTTAATATTAATTTTATTATTGTACATTTTTAAATGAACCTTAAACGTCTTTCCAATTAAATTTAGTATTTTTCGTACGAATCACAGACATATAAACAGTAGGTACGAATTCATCTATTTATGCGTTTTAAGACAATAGGTGGTCGACCTCCGCGGTTCTAGCAAACATTTTGAAATTGAATGAGTGCGGCGACATCTATCTTCCTTATAATAGAACTACAGAGGCCGGTAGTAGGTAGCGACATCTGTATCTATTTGTGAAACTATTACTAGGATAAGGATGTATCAAGTTACTCCACCGACCATCCACCGATGGTCGTGGACCGATGTATGATGCTTATTGGTCCAGCTTAGAGCATTTAGCCTATGGAGATGGCAAGCGACGAATCATCGAACAAATTTTTCTGCCACTTTCTGCGGGGGCGGGGGGGGGGGGGAATTGACAATCACGCTAGTGACGTGAAACAATGAATGGAATTGCATTTTAATGCGTGAATGATGAACCATTCATTCGTTTTATTTTTTGGTACACTAACAAAATACACTTCCTACATTAAAATACGCAATATTATTTGTTAAGCCGTAAGTAGTAAAGACAAAAGAATTTATAGTACACTAGAAAAAGAACGGTTGTATTTTTTAGGCAATATTTCTTTTATAATTACATATATTTTTTATAAATTATAATTCAATTATGGTCCTGTGACTTTCCTAGAATGCCGCGACAGTTAAATGCCCAAAAACCCCATGCATGGTAGATGAACTGGGGATAGTAATTAAATTGTGGTATACACATATTATATAAACTCAGAATAGTTTGAAACTGTCACTGTTTTATTTAGAATCGGAATTCAGGCCCAATGTATACGTAAATTACCATCACAATGACCGCTTTTTGTTCAAATAATATATATTAGTGATTTTTCCTCTAAATTGTTAAGAAGTTCTTGTGGAGTATTGACCTTATTCTTCAAGTACCTCACTTTTTTGCTTGTAGCCTACGATTTTTATTTGTTTTTAACCGACTTCTTCAAAAAGGAGGAGGTTCTATGTTCGGCTATATGTATTTTTTTTTTATGTATGTACACCGATTTCTCCGCCAATTGTGGACCGATTTAAAAAAAATATTTCTTTATTCGAAAGCCTATACTCCTGAGGTGGTCCCATTGTCACCAAGTCAGAATCTGATGATGGAATCCCAAGAAAAGCGGGGGAAACCCTCAAAGGCACACGTTTTTGTTTTTCATGACATTTCTAACGCAATTCAGATATTTGTGCCTGGTAAGCATCACCTCATGTAGCTGAGCTGATGATGGAAGTTATAAGTCAGGATCTGATGATGGGATCCCATGAAAATTATTTGTTCAGCGATATTTTTGCCAATTGTTGCCCGATTTGGATGATTCTTTAATTGTTTGGAAGAGTATTTTTTTTTTTTTTTTTTTACTATTGATAGGCACGCGTTTGACCACTATCTCACCTGATGGTAAGCGAAGATGTGGTCGAAGATGGAGCACGCTTGCCTAGAAATAACCTGTTCACTCTTGTGAATATTCTCATATTATAATATTCTAGTATTTCTCGGACTGGTCCTATTTTAATTTGGTGAAGATCTGATGAAGAACTTTGGAGGTAGGCAACGGAACTCTTCAATCAATGATAGCAAATGGATCGGGATTTCTGAAATTGCATGTCTGTTGATTGTTTTCACCAGTTCATAACATAACATCACGCTGGTACGCTGTGTTTGTGGTTTCACTTTTTGGTGTTACGCAGGTATAACTAAAAAGTGAAAAATAAAAAACTTTTATACAAAAAATAAGTTAATAAGTTTTTTGAAACTAGACGGCGTAAAATTTTCTGAGCAAGTGTACTAGTACGCGTGGGTCTCCAAGTTACTGTATTATCGCAAAATATCCTCCATTTTTCTCTTGTTGTAGGATCTTTTGGAAATCTGTTGAAAAAAGAGCTAATATTATAAGTAATTCAATAAGTAGTTTTAATAAGTCCCTATAATCAGAATAATATGAAAGTCGGTTGAAAATTATGTATATTCTTTTCATTGTGTACCCACGTTCTGAATTTTTATAACAGCCTTAAGAAAACGTACTGGATAAAAAAATATAGAAAAACTTATAAACGAAACGAAGAAACTTAGGCACTTACTTTTTATTAGCCTAATCCTTAAAAGAAATCGACTAAAAAAAACTGAATTATGTTAGATTTATAAATTACTAGCTTCTGCCAGCGGCTTCGCCCGCGTGGTCCCTAGGTAACATATTCCCGGGATAAAAGTACCCTATGTCTTTTCTCAGGCTCTAAACTATCTCTGTACTAAATTTCATTTAAATCGGTTCAGTAGTTTTGGCGTGAAAGCGCGACAGACAGACAGAGTTACTTTCGCATTTATAATATTAAGTACCTAAGGATAATCGCTTTTTATTTCAACCTTACTTGTCACACATACACAAAAAATTTACTGAACATACTGATTGAAATAATCACTAATTTTATCAATCATTCAATCACGTTGTCCCAGCCCTACCCCAATCGCCGCTACCCTGTTAGCTCCTGTACCACGTTTGCACTACCAACGTACCACTGAATTTTTCTATCGTTATGATATTGACGATTATATTGTTATTGTTATTAAATAAAACTATGTTGATATATCATTTGTACTTAAATGTGGTAGGAAACACCATGGTTTCGCAAATTTGAAGTGGTAGATCGGTTCTTGCGACACAATACGATACACAATGACGGTGGTCGGCGAATGAACTAGTTTTATATACCGTGCATGGTCATATGGCCAGTCGATTTTGGCAGAGGCTCCATAGGCTAAATGCTCTAAGTGGTCCAGTTAATTTTTAGGGATCCGTATGTCATAAAGAAAAAAAACGGAAGGTTAATGGACAAACACTATTGGGTAATTTCATTGCGTAGAGAATTAAACCCATGAAATTTTGACAGAGGTACTTTTATATTTTCCAAAAGGCCACAATAAATATTATTTAATTCGTTATCAGGACATTTACGGATAATATATTATTTTATGCGAACATTCTTTTAAAAATCGCGATTATTGAAGTCATCAGATTTATCTACAGCTCACAATTTCTTCGATGGATTTGCCCATTTAATTTTAAGATCACGTTAAATAGTGGCCCTTTTTAGGGTTCCATACCTCAAAAGGAAAACAACGGAAACCTTATGGAATCACTTCGTTGTTCGTCTGTCGGTTTGTCACGACTCTTTTTCTCCGGAACGCGTGGAAGTATCATCATTGAAATTAATACCAAATACGTAAGTAAGGTTATGGCACAGATGGCCCCTTAGAGCTCTGAAAAGACCGGACAAGTGCGAGTCTGACTCACCCAGCGAGGGTTCCGTACAAAGTATGTACAGTCAACAAATCAATTTGGTATGCAGGCAGCTACCTTGCAAAGTTGCAACTACTTTTAAACAATGTTGTGAGTGTGCTGAGTAGACAATTATTGTACACCACACTCGTACATATGTCATAAGCTTAAAAAGTTAAATGCACACATTAGTAATTGGCAGTGCAGTGGAAAAATTAATATATATATTTTGCCTGTTTACCAAGTAGCTTTGTTGACTGTACATACTTTTAATAAAGATCGTATTTATTATAATTTAATTACAAATGTTTAGTTTTCAGACTTTTCCATAAGTATACTTTTAGTATAAGACGGTATAGTTCTATGTCAATGATAAATACCCTACTTTTGACTCCCTTGAGACACTCTCGAAAAAAGATAACTACGTTTTTTGTGACTTAAACGACCGTATCGTTTTTTTTTTACGTTAACTTAGTTTGATTTTTTCACAGCTGCAAGGAACTGTAGACCTGGGTATATGGTTCAAATTTCAACTTGACACCTCCACGCGTTCCCGAGATAATTAGGGTCTTGACAGACAGACGGACGGATGGACAGACGGACAACAATGTGATCCTGTACGTTTTCCGCTTTTTCCTTTCGAGGCACGTAACCCTAAAAATCAAGCTTTAAGAAGCTTTTTTTTATTTTATTGCGAGGTCCTAAGATCACGCAATGTGGGGAATTCCCCGCAGCTTGGGGAATACCCCACACGGTGGCCACGCTGGTCACTTCACAACTGAGTTAGGGCCGGATCGACCGACTAGTGCAATAAGAGACTCTCTAGTTAGGGGCCACGCCCACCCTTGCCACTGGGCCCTGAATACCGTGTAGCGCCTTAGGTATCACCCTAACCTTGTAATGTATGTAAATCGGGCTGGTTTCCGCAACTCCACGATAAGCGCGTATTTTGCGTGCAGGTGGGACAAATGTGTCATTCGATCCACCCCAGCTCCCTAAGGAACAACGCCTTCCTTGTTGGCCTTCCTTGGGGAGCTGGCAGCACACCTGCTTCTAAGCTGCCCGGTGGTCACCGGGCAGCTTAGAAGCAGCTACTAGCAGCTACTAGAAGCAGCTGCTGATTTCAGGGCTAAGTACGTCGGAAACTCAGGTACCCTCTGTGAGATAGTTGGTAACAGTACCAAGGCATTGTTGGCCTTCCTTGGGGAGGATCGAATGACACATTTAAGTACAAATGAAATATCAACATAGTTTTATTTAATTACAATAACAATATAATCGTCAATATCATAACGATAGAAAAATTCAGTGGTACGTTGGTAGCGCAAACGTGTTATAGGGGCTAACAGGGTAGCGATTGGGGTAGGGCTGGGACAACGTGATTGAATGATTGATAAAATTAGAGATTATTTCAATCAGTACGTTCAGTAACATTTTTTTTGTGTGTGTGTGACAAGGAAGGTTGAAATAAAAAGCGATTATCCTTACTTAATATTATAAATGCGAAAGTAACTCTGTCTGTCGCGGTTTCACGCCAAAACTACTGAACCGGTTTAAATGAAATTTGGTACAGAGATAGTCTAGATCCTGAGAAAGGACATAGGGTACTTTTTATCCCGGGAATGTGTTACCTAGGGACCACGCGGGCGAAGCCGCAGGCTGAAGCTAGTAGATAATTTATAAATCTATTAAAATTCAGTTTTTTGTAGTTGATTTCTTTAAGGTGAATGTTCCAGGGTAGCCCGCGAAATTCGCGTTACGGTCGCGGATCGCATTTGGTCCACATACAGCTTCACACTGACCGGCAAATTGCAAAAAACATAAAAATATTTGAATTTCGCGGGCTACCCTGGAGCATCCACCTTAAAGGAGTAGGCTACTAAAAAGTAAGTGCCTAAGTTTCTTCGTTTCGTTTATAAGTTTTTCAATTATTTTTTATCCAGTACGTTTTCTTAAGGCTGTTATAAAAATTCAGAACGTACACAATGAAAAGATTAGACATAATTTTCATATTATTCTGATTGTAGGTAAGTACTTATTAAAACTACTTATTGAATTACTTATAATATTAGCTCTTTTTTCAACAGATTTCCAAAAGATCCTATAACAAGAGAAAAATGGAGGATATTTTGCGATAATACAGAAACTTGGAGACCCACGCGTACTAGTACACTTGCTCAGCACACCTGCTTCTAAGTTGCCCGGTAGTCACCGGGCAGCTTAGAAGCAGGTGTGCTGCTGTCTCATTCTCCTCCATGCAGGCTCTGCATAGCGCGGGCTGTCAGTGACTCCTATAGCATGGTGCGTGGTGCAACAACTGGCCACGGGCCTTTTAATAAAAAAAGGCCCGTGGCCAGTTGTTACGGCTGTAACTATAAGCAACTGTTGTTTAGTCAGTCTAAGGGCTTGCCACCATAACCTTACAAATAAATGTCTGTGAAACCCGTGCTTGAGCTTGATATAGCACCAGTAGCTTATGTTTAAGAACTTTTAAAGTTCTTCGCTTTTTTCACCATAGGTACTTCATCTACTACTACTGTTTCAGTGCCGTCGAAGAATATGCCTCTATTATTTATCATAATTATCACTCACTCTAAAAAAAAGATAAGATCGTGCGTTGCAACCGCGCCGGTAGCTAGAACCTACAACGTGTAACAGAATAAAGGTAAAGCCTAAAAAACGGCTACTGTGGGTACTCGTTATTATTGAAAGAACTTTTACTAAGGAACCTAACCTGAAATCGTGAAAAAAAATCAGTTGTTCAGCAGATTGTGTCCAGACACGCAAACGGATTTTTTTGCGATTTGAGGGTTGGTCGTTGGTCCCATAACTCCTATTTTATCTAAGACTAGTTGACACGCGCAACTTCGTCTGCGTCACAATTTTCATTACTGTTCCGCTCCTGTTGGTCTTATCGTGATGACATAGAGCCTTCCTCGATAAATGGGCTATCTAACACTGAAATAATTTTTCAAATCGGACAGAAGTTCCTGCGATTAACGCGTTCAAGCAAACAAACTTTTCAGCTTTTTATCAATATAGAAGTATATATAGAAGATCACTCACTGCAATGAGATTTGTCATTAGAACTTTTGCCCACTTAAATAAGTTGACCTTGGAAAGTTAGGTGTGAGAGGCGCGTATTGTTCCACGCGCGCCCCTCGACGTTCGCTCGGGGAGTGAAACACCTCATTCTTCCAGCTTGACCAGTCGGGGGGCTACGTTGAAGATTGCGTAGCCCCCGGTGCAAGTATGCGAGGGAACACGAGGTGGTTTTAGTCTGTAGGAGTGTGATAGCCCTCCGTCCACCCCAGGGCGGAGAACATCCGTGAAGGATTTCCACCCCTTTACCAAAAAACCGGCCAAGTGCGAGTCGGACTCGCACACGAAGGGTTCCGTACCATAAACCTTAATTTTTATTATTACCTTAATTTTTATGGTTACCCTTCGGGTACGGAACCCTAAAAAAAGGGAAGCTAGGTGTGAACTTGACTTTCATTGCTACGGAGCAGCACGAGTCATCTAGTAAGTAATCAGGTATTATGATCACAAGTCACCAATCTTCACGTTTTCTTTCCAGACTAAACAAAACAAGAAAACCTTAGGTAATAAAGTAAGTAAGTAGGGGTAACTTAAAGAACCAAACGTTTATATAAGTTGTTCAATTCATGAATAATTCAATAGCCGCCGTCCTAACTTCGCGTACCATAAACAATATTCTTTAGAAATCCTTTTCCAAAGCGTGCAAACTTTTTATTAAAAAAAAAAAGTAAAAAACGCGAGGAATAAAAGAAAGCTAACCGGCAAACTTTGGAAAAGCGGGAGCCGCTGAATCGATATCAGTTCTAAGGCTCATAGGGCTTCAGCAGTTGCGAGGCAAATTAAAAAGACTCGTATACCGTTGATGTGTTGTTGGAAGCTTTCGAAGCTTTGCTGAGTTTTCTACACGATTGCGAAAGAAGGCAAATGTCTAGGTAAATGTTAAAGAAATGATATTAAATTTGAGATATATACCTACTCAGTTGTCAAGGGGATAAATCTATACTAATATTATAAAGAGGAAAGTAACGAATAAACTTCAAAACTACTGGACCGATTTGAAAAGTTCTTTCAGCAATGGATATTATGCTACATTATCAGCGAGTAACATAGGCTATATTCAATCCCCGTACTCTCACGGGAACGGGAACTACGCGGGTGAAACCGCGTGACGTCCGCTAGTAAGTATAATGTAAATAATGATCATGACTTTCAAAGTTTCAAGGGATAACATAATAATTATATTCCAAACGAAATAAGTCGTTCGTTCGTTCGTTCGTCTTTTCGAGTCAATGGCTAACTTCATAAAATGTTTGGGCCTAGTAGGTATCGGTGGCATTTATTAAGTCCCCTAAAGTATGTAGGTATTGGCCCTTGGGGGCACTCTAACGCGTGGTACATGTTCTGAACAGGGGGCCCCGCCAGAGGCAGATTAAAGGGGGAATTTTATCTGTTTGGAAAGGTTATTGAGAAAAAATGCTAGGCTTGACGTATAAACAATCAACAAGTACCTATGATGTGTATTTCTTACTATATTTTTTATGATTGTAACCTGTTGTAATTGCCTTGTTAATTAATAAATAAATAAACGAGCGTAGCGAGCACGAAATTTTAGGATCTTCTAGTTATAGTCGAGGATTATTGACCATTCGTACAGAAAACTGAAAAGGATTGAGTTTATCGATTTATTCGGAAATTCTACAAAAACCTACAAAATTCGCAGCGAATTCGAAAATGTTAACTAGTACGAGGACCCCGCCTCGGATCAGATTCGTCTAAACTACTCGTGCTTTAATAGTAGTTTTTTGTCAATCTATGCCTAAAAACCTGAGTAACAATGATGAGACTTTGAACACGCAGCTTCGGTAGATTAGAATTTTGGCTCAACTGTTGCTAAAACTTATAAGAGTGTCAGTGTCTTTGGTTGAGCGATTGGTTGCTGCGCAGCGTATCGCGGGTTCGATTCCCGCATATTTGTTCCGTGCTTACAGATAGTTGTTCCGGGTGTGGCTGTGTGTGTATGTGAGTTTATATGTTTGAGAACGCACCCTCGATACAGGAGAAATTGCTAGTGGGGTAACGTTTTTTTAACGCTACTGAAAATGACTAACAGAAAACAGAATGATAAATTGCCCAATTCGAGAATCGAATGCAGAATCCCACACTAAGCAGCCGTAGTTAGCGACTAATAAAGACTAACGAGACAGTCATGAACAAGAGAGAACTGTTGTGGATGCCGTAAAAAGCTTTTAGATTATCGGGCCATGTAGGAGTAATCAAGTACACGGGCGTATACTTTGGAAGCTCTTTACAAAGTATGATCTTTTAATTTATGTAAATATTTTTTTTTTCGACTGAATGTTCCTCGAGCGCCCCACTGTAATCTGGTGCCCCTAGGCACGTGCCTAATTTTGTTTGCAGCGCCTAGGTACCTGAGTTCGCTACCGTTTGAGTGCTTGTTGACAATGTTTTTCTCGCTTAATTCTCCTAAACTACCCAACGGATTTTGATTAAGACGGTTTCCAGTAATTAACGAGGTATATTTGGTTGTATGATTTCCACCCGTGTGAGCCCGAGTGGGCCTCTAGTTTATCATATAATATGAACTATTAATTAACCACAGAAGACACAATAATAAAAAGTGGGAGGGGCGTGCATTGTAAAAGGTTGGGTACCACTGGCTTATAAGGTACCCTCTGGTTTGTATCCAAGATTATTACCAAATGAGTACCTATCTACCTACCGTTAGGTAGTACGGTACGTTAGTTCCTACTTACTACCTTTCAAAAGAAGTACTAAGTTTTTGATTAAGAGTTAAAGGTACCCTTTTCTATTCAGTTCCTTTGCCTATTTAACGGCTCTACATTTAAATGTATTACCAAAGTAGATACTTAGCTAAATAACGCTTTCCCATCACATAACCATATAATTTTCTCACTTCTAAATCCATAAACACACCCGCTTAAAGATTACAACGTCGAAAATTACAATAATTACATTGCAAAGTGGTTTTACCGCCATTCTTGTGTGCGCGACAAAAAAATCAAAATGGCCGCTTATCTGTCGAGGCACGCGCGTGCCACGCGTCCCCTCAACCGATTAAATGTAAATCAATCGTAAGAAAGAAAGATGGGTAGTGGATCCGCAAAAACATATTGAGTTACAAGTTTTATCTTTTATTTGCGTTTCCGATTGAGACGTATCGTTTTACAGTGGCTGATTGCCTGTGTTATTATATGGTGGGATTGTTGGTTTTACAAATGGGTTTTTACGAGTGCAGTGAAGCTGGAGTAAGATCTGCTTATTGATTAGAATTTTAAGTAATTGCTTTGTTTTGTTTACGCAGATGGACAAGGGGAGCAGGGTGGACTCGATTGACTCTAAGTTATATGAGATGAAGCAAATTGGAACTCGTTACTGCTGCAACCCAAGAAGATGAAAGCAAAAGGTGAAATATGTAGGTATTACTTCGTAAATATTGGTAAAGAGCCCGTGGCTAAATAATAACAGCCGCACGGGTCGATCTTGAAGGTTAAGCAAAGCAAAGCTTGCCAAGGTTGGTCTGTGGATGGGTGCCTCGGAAAGCACGTTAAGCCGTTGGTCCCGGCTGTCATCTGTCGGTTAGTCAGAAGCCAGTTAATGACTCTGACTGACTCCAGTCTTGCCATGAAGTACCGTGTTACCCAGTTAATGGGTTGTGGAGGTCTGGTAGGCAGACGCTCCGCGTAAAATACTGGTATTCAGCTAAATCCGGTTTGACTGGAAGCCGACCCAAATATAGTTGCTAGGCAGATGATGATGACTTTGCAAATATTGGTATAAGCCGTATTTTATGAAGAACTAGCTTCTGCCAGCGGCTTCGCCCGTTTGGTCCCTAGGGAACATACTCTTGGGATAAAAAGTAGCTATGTCCTTTCTCTGGCTCTAGACTATCTGTGTACCAAATTTCATTTAAATCAGTAGTTTAGGCGTGAAAGCGCGACAGACAGACAGACAAACCGAGTTATTTTGCATTTATAATATTAGTAAGGATGATGATTTTTTGTATGTGCCGTTTAAGAATATAATCTTCTTTTTTTTTGTACTATTGATAGGCACGCGTTTGACCACTATCTCACCTGATGGTAAGTGATGATGTGGTCGAAGATGGAGCACGCTTGCCTTGAAATAACCTATTCACTCTTGATTTAAAGACTCCCAGGTTGTAGCTATCAGGAAACACAGACTCCGGTAGGGAATTCCACTCCTTGGCTGTACGCATTATGAATGTGTTCCCAAAACGTTTTGTGCGTATGGGTGGGATGTCCACCATGTACCGGTGGCGCATCGCAGTTCGTCTTGTGGTCCGATGATGGAACGGGCTTGGCGGAATTAAATTATGCAATTCCGTCGCACATTCCCCAAAATGCAACCGGTAAAAAACCGACAGGCTAGCAACTCGTCGTCGATGCTCAAGACTTTGGAGCTTCGACGCGACGAGCCTCTCATTGCCGATGATCCTCTTGGCTCGTTTCTCAATTGACTCAAGGGCATCAAGCTGGTATCTGGCAGATCCATCCCAAAGATGAGAGCAGTATTCCATACACGATCGAACTTGCGCTTAAATATTTTATTAGGCACATGTTTGACCACTATTTACTCATTTATCGATTTCTAAATATTCCTAGTTGCCTTACCCAACAAACCAATTCAATAGTCGAGATAAGCCAACACTAACCAAAGGAAGACCTAATAAAATAAAACACATTATCTCCCTTATTGAAACTACCCTCCTCAAAAAAAACTCGACTACCCACTAAACAAGCACGCGTTACCTGTCAGATCAAACAGTAACAATGCTGCCACACTTGCCACTGAGCCTAAGGGCAAATACAGGTGGCGGACTGTACTAAATTGTTATGTTTGCACTAGTAGATCATGCATGGTTTAGTTCGGTCCATTTTTATGAGCGCTAGTACACGGGAATTTAAACCTTATGCTGACTTAAAATAAAACTTGAATAATGTACTTGATTATTGTAATGATTATTTCAATGATCGTCTTTTGTTTGGTTAGACCGAATAATTAATTTAAGGGTGGAAGATATTTAGTTGGTTTGGGTTGTGTTGAAGATTTTTATCGTGATTTTTTTTTGGTGGATAGATTGTATTTAGATCTTGATAACTTGTGTGAAATTTTGTTGATGATTGATGCCGTGGGAAAATTCTTTGATATATAAAAGTTGCCACTGGTATGAGTAGGAAGCAGCTGTTGACCTCTTCATTCTCGATTTTAAATTGCTCAACTTTTACATAAAGTAGTTTAAGAGGAAGAGTAGGTACTTATCTAAGAGGAAGTTAAAAATTTTTTTATCGATGACAAAAGTTTTGTGTAAAAATCGAAGAAAAGGGGTGCCTTTTCTCCGATTTTTACTAAACACTCATAGTAGCTAGATACGAGCAAGAATAGGAAAAATTTTATGACTTCATGAGGAAAATTTTTTGTACATACCTAAGAATGTCGGGTGAACTGAGTGATGTTATACGAAGAAAGGGGGTGACTTTTGACCCAAAATTCTTAATTTTTGATAAGGACAAAATAATGTAAGTAAATCTACACTAACTTTTACTGTAAAGTAAAAATACAGTAGTGTGTTTGCGGTAATGACGCGCGTTGTAGTAGCGATGGTAGCTTCCAAAAGTTCCCATCCAGTCTTTATTTCTCCGTTCAATCAATTAACCGTCTCTTAGATACCTACTTGTCTCACCGCCGGCGAGGAAGCGAGTAGCTATCGGCCATTTGCTCGCTGAGGAAAAGGACAATATCAGTATAGGAGACACATGCATTCACACTCGATGGCTAGCTGTTCATACTACCGGCGAGCGGCTCTTACCTCTAGTTGATCGCAGCGAAAAGAGCTGTTAAAGATTGTACTCGCTCAGCGACACTCGCTCGTCGATGCTTGCTTGTCGGTCAGAACAACCAAACTGCGGTTCTTTCAGCGAGAAAATGGTCGAAAAAAAGGAGTAAAGCTTCAAACTCGAAACAGCGAGCAGCGAGTGAAAAGTTTCGATAGTTTTGACGCTCGGCTTTCAGCGAGTGCTTTAGTGCGACAGGCTTTTACTCGCAATACTCGTTCCGGCCGGCACTATAGATAGAAATGAACGCAGTTTGGTTGTTCTGACCGCCAAGTGAGCATCGCCGAGCGAGTGTCGCTGAGCGAGTACAATCTTAATAGCTCTTGTTGCTGCGATCAACTAGAGGTAAGAGCCGCCCGCCAGCAGTGTGAACAGCCAGCTATCGACTATGAATGTATGTGTCTCTTTTACTCACACGAGATCTATATATATCTTTTGTCCCTTTTCTCAGCGAGCAAACGGTCGATAGCTACTCGCTTCCTCGCTGGCGGTGAGACAAGCGCCTTATATCCGGTATAAAATATTCACAGAGCCTCATCGACGCAGCGGTGTGTCGATATGTCAAAGGGAGCATCCTCGCTCTCCGGTCTCCGGTTACCGGACAACCGGACACGACACCCGACACTTCCCGTTCCGAACGATCGACTTTCCGACAGGTGAGCGTCGCCGCCGGATCGATGGATTTGAATTTTTATTAAGGTGTTAGAGGTCTTTGTAAAAGGTTTATGGTAATTGTTATGAGTTATGTACTTTCCATTATACGTAACTAGTTTTTACCCGCGACTTGGTACGTGCATATCCCGGTATTTGTCGTTCCCGTAAGAATTTCAGGAACCTATATGCCCAATTTCAGCTTACTACGGCCAGTAGTTTTGGCTGTGCGTAGTGTGTCAGTCAGTAACCGAAGAATGTTTTACATATTAGCTACTCGTTTTAGGATATAAGGATTTCAAGTGATGTAGGAACCTACTAAATTTTCTTGCCTCATGGAAGCCTACAATAAACCAAAAAGATTTTATTTTAATGGTCTCAAATTTAACTTTAATATAAAGTTCATGACTCGCCAGACTTTGCAGTTTTAGTTGTTGGTATATTGCTTCAAAAACTTTAGAACCAAACAAGTACTAACGGTAAAGAAAAATACTTAGTCTTTGTTAACCGAATGAAATGGCAATATTTTTCTTGGCAGGTTTCAAGGCGAGAGCGTCGCGCGGGTGCTGTTGCTACGCGCTACGAGCTACGAGCTTTATTTTCTAAGTACCTACAGTCTCCAACAGCTTTAATCAGTAGTTTGAATTATTATCATTACAAGAAAAACGTAGGTATTTAATTTTTTGGATATACAGTAACAAAAATAAAAATACCGCCACAAAGAGAAGACATTTTTATTTTAGCAGTATGTTTGCTTTTCAGATTACTTGTAGGTTCACCCTAAGGTTCACGATACGCCTACGCCGATAAACTCGAAACGCAAAAATATTTGTGAAATAGAGCAGACTTGACGAAGCTAAAACACAGGAACAACTAAGTACAAACCATTGAAACAGCCTACTTTGCAACTACTTTTAAACAATGTTGTGAGTGTGCTAAGTATGTCAATAATTGTACACCACACTTGCAAGTATGTCATAAGCTTAAAAAGTTAAAATGCACACATTAGAAATACATTTTGGCAGTCCAGTAGAAAAATTAATATTTTTGCATGTATACCAAATAGCTTTGTTGACTGTACAAACTGTTGTTACATCGTGAGCCCTAAGCTCTCTTATTTCTGTCCTTGGATTCAATTCCCATTTATCACATTATCCTGCTTGATCAATTTATTTTCGAACCAGCTAGTCTATTCTGTAAGTAACCATTTCGATATCGAGCTTGACCTGAGTGAGATAGCTCACAAAGTGAACTTTATTACGCACAACATAAAGGTGTTACGTTTATACTCACCTCGGATTCCGCTGTCGAGACACGAAAATGTTGTTACAGAATAGCACTACAGCAAGGCTATTCTGTAAGTAACCATTTCGATATCGAGCTTCACCTGAGTGAGATAGCTCACAAAGTGAACTTTATTGCACACAGCATAGAGGTCTTATGTTTATACTCACCTCGGATTCCGCTGTCGAGACACGAAAATGTTGTTACAGAATAGCACTACAGCAAGCGGTATATCATCCTAACCCAACGCCCAAAGATCGATATCGATAGGTAAGTAAGTACTAGAGACAACAGTGAAATGGGTCGAATAATGTGATGTGGGCAATTCTATAGACACCTTAATCATCTACAAGGCTGCCCTGTTCGTCCGTCACGTCCGAACGTCCGTCTGTCTGTCCGTAGGGGCTGTATCTCAAGAACAAGATAGGTAGACAGTTTTAGAGTGTGTAGATAGGTTGCCGCTATACCAATAAATAATAAAAAAATATTTAATTAAAAATTAAGGGGGCTACCGTATAAAAAGGTATTAAAAAAGAATATGATCCTAGTCATCCAGTTACTATGATGTAAATAAATACGTTCTGCAGTAGGTACGAAGGTACTTACCATAGAAATATAATATCTATGGTACTTACATTGTGTCACTGTATTGTGAACGAGTGGAGAAAGGGTGGGGCAAACAAACGTCGACAGTAGATAAAATAGGTCAAAAAACAGACGGACAGACAGACACCCGAGTGATCCTATAAGGGTTCCGTTTTTTGTTCGGAGCCCTAAAAATTGCAAGTCTTACCTTCGAGAACGTTCGATCCCCGAGCTCTAGACTCCCTGTGTGGGCCGGACCACCTCGTCGATCGGCAGCTCGGCATCACTGTTCACTGGGCCGCGTACCCACAGCCTGGCACAACCTGTTTCCAATCTCTCACGGTGTGACTTTCCCTGAACATATCGCGCGCCAAAAATGTCCGCCATTTTTTGTTGATTCCTACTGCGTCCGGTGGTGTGAGGCTTCTTTGAATTTGGTTTTTTGGGCATATTTTAGGTTTTTATGAGGTGCTAGCATAGAATATGTCTTGTCATCCATATTAGTATTATACCAAAGGAAGGAACTCGACCTGTCTGTCTATGTTTTTGTTGCATCATGATGTAATGTCTGAATGGGTTTCGATGAATCTTGGCACAAATAAATAGGACCAACTATACCATGTCCTGGATTAGGACATACGATATCGTTGGCACTGTAGCCCGGAAGTATGTTCCCTTCGGATAATATCCGACTTTCACGGGGCTTTTTAGGGTTCTGTACCGAAAGGGTAGCCTATGGAACCCTATTACTAAGCCTCCGCTGTCCGTCCGTCTGTCTGTCAGCGGGCTGTATTTCACGAACTGTAATAGGTAGCCAGTTGAAATTTTTACAGATTATGTATTTCTATTGTCACTATAGCAACAAAAATTAAGGTCTATGGTACGGAATCTTCGTGTGCGAGTCCGATTTGCACATGGCCGGTTTTCCCAATGTCTTCGCTCATTGGAAAAAGCTAGAACCTATGCGCATTTGATTTGTGATTATTTTCATAGAGTTTGTGGAATAAGGGAAGTATATTTGTTTTCATGTGTACATTAGGTCCATTTTGGCAATGTTCACATTGCCCGTGGAGTTTCGTGTTCGTTCGACTCCATAAGCCTATACAGATCTACGCATTCCATAATTTTATGTACATATAGGCCTTACCTTCCCTTGGTCAAAATTTAAAGTGTATAAATCACCATCATCATCATATCAGCCGAAAGACGTCCACTGCTGGACATAGGCCTCCCCCAAGCGTCGGCTATAGGATATAATAGCTGTCGACTGGAAGTGAGCCCAAAAGACTGGCGGCATAGTATGGCAATGCTAATCCTCTGTCCGAGGTAAAAGCCAGCCCTTGGGTCACACGAACTGTCAACTAAACGTTTAGCTAGCTCTTTAAATAAAACGTGAGCACTCGGACCCCACGGTCCAAGAGTTTCAACTAACAGTGAAAATATAATCAAAATTACTCTAAAAACGAAGAAGATATAATTATTTTAAACAAATATATCTTTCCCTCTCGCGAAAACGCTGTTTCCTATGGCAGCTGTATAGGCGTCATAGATGATGACGTCAAATTTTTCAACGGACTTCTCTTTCTAATTGTAATCTTTGAAGCTTTATGACTTGATCGCTGATGAAGGTATTTAATAATTTATTTTACGTTTGTTTACTAGAGCTAATAAGTATTTTATTTTGCAAATAAAATCGTATGCATATTCCCTATTGTTCAAGTACATTCGTGTACTTATTAGTTTATTCATTTGAGTATATATTATAATATTTTATTGTAAGTATGTAAAGTTTATATATATATATTTATCTTTGTATTAATATATTAATCGCGTTTCTTATTTTTTTCCACTTTGCACCTGCCACTATTAGGTATTCTTTGTCTGTTCTGGGAAAATAAATAAATATCTGCATTGGTTATGTCACCGGATATATTGTTATCTGTAAGATCGAAATAAATCTGATGATTAAGGGCGAATTTCACCAATGAAACTGAACGTGATCAGATTATCAGAATACTAATCACATTTACAGGTTTACAATTCGTTATTTTCTGTGAAATATTGACACTGACAGCACTTGAACGCAGTCGCGTTCAGTTTCATTGGTGAAATCCGCACACAAACTCTGAAGAGTTCTAAAGAGTAAATGTTCGTAATATAGGTAAATATTACGAAAATTTTGAGATCAATTCTAACACAGTAAATGCTATGTAAATTCGATAGTTTACAATATATCAGCGTGTTATTGTGTCGATACTCTTGCGCCATCCCATCTTCCTAGCTCGTCGCGTCGTGCTGTGCTGGTTCTGCCGCTGCGGCTGCTGAGAACCTCAAACGGCGGATATATAATAGCCTTGTTGGCAATTATATTTTTGCGCCGTTCGGGGTTGAAACTCTTGGACCGTGGGGTCCGAGTGCTCACGTTTTATTTAAAGAGCTAGCTAAACGTTTTTTAGTTGACAGTTCGTGTGACCCAAGGGCTGGCTTTTACTCGGACAGAGGATTAGCATTGCCATACTATGCCGTCTTTTGGGCTCACTTCCAGTCGACAGCTATTATATCCTATAGCCGACGCTTGAGGGAGGCCTATGTCCAGCAGTGGACGTCTTTCGGCTGATATGATGATGATGGTGATTTATACACTTTAAATTTTGACCAAGGGAAGGTAAGGCCTATATGTAGGTACATAAAATTATGGAATGCGTAGATCTGTATAGGCTTATGGAGTCGAACGAACACGAAACTCCATGGGCAATGTGAACATTGCCAAAATGGACATAATATACACATGAAAACAAATATACTTCCCTTATTCCACAAACTCTATGTAAAATAATCACAAATCAAATGCGCATAGGTTCTAGGTTGCGCATAGGTTGATTTTGACAAGTTTTGTAATCTACTAATTATATGAAAGCGTCATTCTGACTTTCCAATGGTCAACAACTGACACTCCATTGAAAGAAATGGCATGGAATGGTAATCTCGTACATAATGACAAATAAATAAATCATATGTAAAAATATATATAAAAGAAATCTGGCATAACTTAATGTTCAAATTTAGTAGTAGTTTATGAAAATCATTTCTACTAACAAAAATTTTTTATAATAATGACAATACGAAAATGTCTTTCTACCACGATTCTTTTACGAGACCATTGACCGACCAGTGATCGACCATAATGAATTAGCAGATTACGAACTTTTAACAAAATGAACGGGATCTTGTTGGAATGACGAATTTATAAAAAATAGCAGACTCGGGGCCCTGTTTTTCTGTGGAATGCGCTTCCTCAGGAAATAAGGATGACAACCAACCGATTTTTTAACCTTTGAAATTAAGGGTCGAGAGCATATTCGTAAGAAGTTAGCAGTAGTATCGTCCCAGAAGACAGGCGCTATTTTTTACTCAATATTTGTTAACATAATTGGCAAAATGCATGAAAAACATATTTATCTTCTATGCAGTTTATCTAAAAATAAAGTGATCCTATAAGGGTTCCGTTTTTTCCTTTTGAGGTACGGAACCCTAAAAAGAACTGTGAATGAAATCAGTACGGTGAGATGGACAGTGAAGAAGATTATGGGTTTAGCGTAGATTTCTATTGTAGTTGGCGCAAATGTAGTTGTTGGAAATGAGGGGCTAGATAACTAGAGGAATTGGGAGAGTCAAGAAATGAGAACAAGGTAGTTAGCGCCCTTTGCTCTCTGCGCTCGCGTGTGGGCAACCACTTAGAAGCGGGCGGTGCTCAGAGACATGATCATATTTGCGTAGATTGAAAACAAATCGAATGTAGTAATATAGAAGGCGGTAAAGTTTGTTGAGGAGATCTGCATTCAGGTCAAAACTCTGAAAACTCAATCAGAAAACAGCTCTAGATACCCCAAAGCTACGGTCCCACGCGACATATGACCCTCAATCTACCTGCAAATAAGCGAAGTTCAATCAATTTGAAACAATGGCGTGCGAGACAGGCCGGCTCCGGATGGGCCACGTGACAGCTACCTGGGTGGCCCAGCATGGCCCAGCGCACTAATTGGTATTGATATTTGTATCATGTTCGTAATGCCAAAGGATGGATATGTCAATAACGATTTTGGATGTTAGGTTTGTAAATTAACGAAAATGCAGGTACACACCTAAGTACGTAGTAATACGATAGGTAAATTAATGATAGAAATAAAAGATGATTGCTTATGATTTTGAAAAGTCAGCCCAAACAGCATTATTCTTGAAAAATAACATTATTTTTCCCTAGCAAGCGCATATATCTATAGATTTACCACCTACATAAGTGTTAAATTTCTGAAAAGCCGACACGTCTATACCGATTCAGTACGCATACGTACTTAACTCACGTTTCTACAGTAGCTATAACTCTAACAGCATGCAAAACTAAAAGCTCATAAAGTGAAGAACTACAAATTAATTACATAAACAGAATTAATTACCTCATTACTTATCTAAACATCATCGCACCGCTAAACGATTCTCACCACAGTGATAAGCTTCCGCACGGCCGGCCATGTTAACCCGATACGTTGACAGCGACTTTCCCGCGCACAATATGTCATGTTTTTTTTTCAGACGAGGGGTTGGATACAAACAGCCAATTACGGTAGGGGCGGGAGTGCACTTAGCACACTTGAAAGATAGTTTAGTCACCATCAACGTGGTGTAAGGGATCGTCCACTGCCTAAAAATTTATTTAAAAAGTAATTTATATTTTTTAAACGCCCGCTGGTGTTGCCATGGCGCACGCTTCGACCGCTACGTTTAATTTAATTAGTGAAAGGAGGTTTTGTGTGAAACTGTGATTTGTGATGTGTTCCAATATATTTTCCTGTTATTAGTGCCTTTTCAGTGAATTTTCTTGGATATTTATTTTTTAAAAGGTGTGTATATTTGTTTATTGAAGGAATATGCTGTTGTTAGTTTTTGTTTAGTGCGAATAGGTAATTTAATTAATATTGACAGGTTGTAGCACGAACACAGCAAACATGTTTAGAAAATAAATATTCAACAATGGAGTTTCTTAACAGTTTAATAGTAGATAGGTACAGAAAAAACAAACGAACTGGATTCCTATAAGATGTTTCATAAATTTGCGCAAGCTTTTAGTCTCGGACTCGAAAAGTGAAGGTATGTTTTTACATTCACACTACATGGCATAATGTACCTATAGTAAAATAAAACTGAAAAGTGTTGTTATCAAATTAATAGTCTAGGAAGAGCTGTCGATTTGGTATTTTATTCCAAGTGGTTTTTAACGCAAACATATGGCGATGAATAAACAAAAGTATCAGCAAAAATAGACTACTCCTTATTTCTCATCTCTTAAGCGGCCAATGTAAATTATGTAGCCAAAGGAAAGGTTCACCTAGTTACTCTTTCCTCTATTCCTGCCACCTATTTGGGGAAAAAGATTTCATGACTAGGAATAAATTGTTGACAGTCAAATTTTGATAGTGACATATTAACTAAGGTTTTTGAATGTTTATAATGCGGTAACACCTTTATATTTAAACTGGCTTTTGCTCACGACTTCGTACGTGCATACCTCGTTTTTCCCCGTTCCCGTAGGAACTTCTGGAAATTCTCTCTTAGCGCTCCCCTACGGAGTGTAGAGATGCCACATGCCAAATTACCAGTACGACCAGTAGTTTCGGCTGTGCGTTGTCTGTTAGTCAGTCACTAACTCACTCACTCACTCAGTAACGGAAGAATTTTATATAGGTACATATATATGTTAGGATACCTACCTACCTTTTTCGAAAATCTATCATAAGTACTTATGTTGTTGCTATGTCGTACGAGGGTGACTTGACTTCCAAAAGAAAGCGAGCGAAGCTTGCTCTACAATTTAACACGTCGCTTCGGATAGATTAATTGACAGACCAGAAATTACGGGGCGTAGCCTATATGAGCTTGCACAGTAGCGCTTGTCTCAAGAACACAAGGCTGGAAGTTCATCGCCCCGGGACATGGCGTTCTTGGCCCGAGGTTAAATACGTTATATACTGTGTTCCGGTTTAACTTCGGGAGACAGTTAGGTTGACAATACCCAGAGAAGAACATCATCATCTTTTTTTATTATTCTTGACTCTAGTCTTAGTAAGTGATGACAGAGACAAAGTCTACGATGGAGCGAGCTTACCCAGAATGAGCTTTCACTTTAACTTTGAAGAGATTAGGGTTGTAAGCTTTAGGAAACACAGACGCAGGCAGAGAGTACCACTCCTTTGCTGTGCGCATTATAAAAGACGTTTGGAAACGCTTAGTGCGAATAAGTGGAACAAGGTAGGTCATCTTCCTGCTTTTGTCCCATGTTACTCGGGAGCGGTGCAACACGTGTTCTTCTATTCCGTCCTGTCGACATTGTCTGTCACTGACTTATATTTCTCTCATATCATTTGTCTCCCTCTTCATCAATACATACCCTTACTAATATTATAAACGCATAGCAAAACGAGGAGCTTGTGGCTAGATAATAACAGCCACACGGGTCGATCTTTAAGGTTAAGCAACGCTTGCCAAGGTTGGTCTGTGGATGGGTGACCATCTTAACATACCGAGTTTTGAGTTACGGATAGTTAGAAACCAGTAAATCTGACTCTCCAGTCTAGCCATGAAGTACCGTGTTACCCAGTTAATGGGTTGTGAAGGTCAGGTAGGCAGCCGCTCCTTGTAAAATACTGGTATTTAGCTGAATCCGGCTTGACTGGAAGCCGACCCCAACATAGTTGGGAAAAGGCTAGGCAGATGATGACTAATATTATAAACGCAAAACCGAGTTCCAGCATTGGGGTAGACCATGCCCAGGACTAAGGATGGTTTTCGGAGCGCGTTCCCTTGGGATGAACTTAGTTTTTTTGGCCCATGTATTTCATACCTCATCTTAACGAATAGAAGTATAGAACATCATACCTTTCACAACAAAATATTATATGAGGCGTAACAAACGAGTGAACTCGCGATGCATAGCTAGTAATATCGATCACAATAAGGCTATTCTGCATTCATTTGCTGTTCAATCCGCTTACTCCGGTGCCCGCTAGACAGGATTACGAGGCTAATTCCTTACTTGCCACATAACGAATAATATTATAAATACATTCGATATCGACATTAAATCCATCGGCGCTTAAAAGCATTGAACATTACCTACGCGCCTAATGATAACTGAAGAGCATAATAGTAAGGACTTGCGATTTCGTTTTTAGTATTGTGGATATGCCCAAAATTAAAAATTAAAACCCAATGTACTTAACATATTTCGATTTCTTTCTGCCCACTTCTCTGGCCCCTTCGCTGGTCCGACCTTCAGAATTAATCGAAGTCTTGAAGAAGAAGCTGGTCTTCAGCACCTACTGCGTGGCCATCCTGGTCTTTCTGTCACACCTGTGGCCTTAGTGCGAGTTTTTTGACGTTCTAGACAGCGCTTATTCAGTTTCAATACAAATTGACGTTTACGCTTACGCGATCGAGAACGTTTAAAAACTCGCACTAAGGCCACTGGTCTTTCGGCCACATTCGGCACAAACGATCTACATAATCCCAGTTTACTGTGCAGAATTTAAGACTTTAGGAAGGCGCTTGAAGTTGTGTCGTCTGCTTCAATTTGTTATGAGTTTTTGCCACGAATATGTAAATTGTATTGTATTTACCGAGTAATGACTAGTAAACAGTAGTACATATCCAGGCTGCAAAAATTTTGAGCAAAGTTTACATTCGCATGTCAGTTGCAATCTGTCAAAAGGAGCCTCTACTTTCATACATTTGGGACAGGTTGCGACTGACGTGCGAAAGCGAATGTTACTTGAAAATTTAGTAGTATAATTAGCACTGAGAAATGAACTTAAAATTAGCTGGCTTGTCTTAAGTTTTATCCGTTAAAATCAGTTTTAACTGAAATCCGAAAAAACCGAATTTGAGTCTTATAATCCGGATTTTTCAGTTATTTTTAAATTTCGAAATCGAAGTATCGGGATTGTAATCCCTAAGATTGACACATGTCTTCGAAATCATCATCATCGATCGACAATCAATGCGAATGTTGCTTGAAAATTGAGTATTATAATTAGCACTGAGAAATGAACTTAAAATTAGCTGGCTTGTCTTAAGTTAAAAAAAAACAAGTACCCAATACCATGAGTAGTTAGAATTGGCCCTCGACTTTCATTTGACAAACTGATGCTTTAGACAAGTGACATGACAGTGACAGTGTTGAGTTAGGCAGTTGTCAGAACATCAAAAATATAAGAGATTGACTAGGGATCGCAAAATCCGCTTTTTTTAGTAATCCGGATTTCTGAAATTTCGTTATATTAAAATCCGGACTATCCGGATTTTTCGAACTTTAAGTTGATTTGATAAAAGTGCATTAAAATAGCATAAATTATTCAAAATCAACCTTTATTTGCTCAATTCACAACGATAGAATAAAATCAGCTACAATAAACAACATAACTTTGGGAATAAGTCATTTTGAATAAAATGCAGTCTCAAGAAAGTAGTAATGTTAGTCAGTTACAAATATGAAAAGAATGACTAAATAAATTAGATTTCTATTCTATCTAATCAGTCAGTCATATTATAATAGTACCTAATACGTATTTAATCGGTCTTCTTTAAAAAACGAGATCTTAAAATCATGAACGCGTCAAGTGTCTCATCGTTAAGGCGCGATGTTATATTATTACAAAACATTCCAGCAGTGGAAAAAGCTCTTTCGGGCTCAACACTGGTCAGATCTTTTTTTAGGATTTCTCCACGACCTACACCGTTTTCAGATAACGCCATTTCAACGTGCATCATTGAATGTAAATCATTTGTTTTGATCACACTCGTTAACTGGTGATGAAGTCACTACCCACACTTGCAAGAGAAAGTTGACGATAGAGATTTTCTTTAAAACTGAGCGAAGATGGATCGGAACCAAATTCACACAATGTCTCAATAGACTTCATATTCAGCTTGATAGAACACTAATAAAAATAATCCTACCAATTCAAATATTGTTCGGATTTGCTTATTGGAGGAGGTACTGTCGACCTACCGATTACTTATGTGTATAAATACAATTTTTTTCCGTTAAAATCAGTTTTGACTGAAATCCGAAAAAACCGAAAATTTCGAAGAATCGGGATTGATCCCTAAGATTGACACATGTCTTCGAAATCATCATCATCATCTGCCTAGCCTTTTCCCAACTACATTGGGGTCGGCTCCCAGTCAAGCCGGATTTAGCTGAATACCAGTATTTTACGAGGAGCGACTGCCTACCAGACCTCCACTACCCATTAACTGGGTAACACGGTACTTCATAGCAACACAATCCCGCCATCTCCTTCGTGGCCTGCCAAGACAGTTTTAGGGCTACTAGCTCACTGTGTTGGCAGGCATTTTGTCTAAAAAATATTTGATACCTTTGAGACAGCTACGCCACTGAAATTAAAACTAATCTACTTATGCACATAATTTCATTATTCGTATCAGCTTGCTGCTATGCCTGTCCTCGATCCAAACATTGTCAATTTGTCATTGTCTCTGTCTGTCTTGTGTCTCGTTTCTAGTTCTTACTCTAGAAAAGCTAAAATTAAAATAGATCCGTTTCTGAAGCTAGAGGCCAACTAGGCATGCTTAAAAAAATGCATCGAATGAACAACATTTTGAAGGAGAGGCACCCTTCAATAATTGTAGACATCTTCACCTGGAACAAAAAAAAAATTAACGAAAGACCCTCGGAGTCAGGATTACAGACCGTATAAGGAACAATATAGTTCCTTCGAAAACTCAAATAGCAGATGTAGGCAACACAGCTGCCATATTGAAGTGGAACTGGGTAGGCCGTATCTGCCGCAAGCCACAAGAGAACTGGGCGAAAATAACCACGGATTGGGTCCTGAACATCAGGAACCGGCGACGCGGTAGATCCAAAAGGAGATGCTGGCAAGACGAGCTGTAATCCTTCCCTAAAGGATTGGGCTTAGATTGCTCAATACAGATTGAGGTGGAAAGAACGAAGTAAGGTCTTTGCCCTGCAGTTGGACAGTACGGCCTTATTACAATAATTCACCTGTAGGTAAACCAGATCCAACACAACTACTGACATGGGCGCCGTACTACTTTCAGGGGGACGCATCTTCAAAACTCCGCCTCAAATAGGATAGGTTTTCTATACCATTTATAAATACCTCTAGAACTAACTTTGTCGACTTGTGCAGACAAGCTTGAGTACTCAAGAAGACGGTTGCAATGGCGAGCCAAACGAGCTCAAAAACCTCAACTAGCATATCCTGCATAGAACCTACCATATTTATTCACAAAATCCACCGCTCTTTAACCATTTTACTTAAAAGAAATAAACCGATCTTACAGCCAATTACCGAATATGACAGGCCGAATATGCCAGGCTATCTTGTATTAGGTACATTATTTTTTGCCATTACTCTTATTTTTTAATTTCGTATGTTGTAGTATGTTTATTAAAACTTGCACTCCCGGCACCCATTACTACTGAGCGTGAAGCTAAATAACCAAATAATCAATTTAAGCCTTTTTAGGGTTCCGTACCCAAAGGGTATCTAACGGAACCCTATTACTAAGCCTCCGCTGTACATCAGTCCGTCTGTCTGTCAGCGGGCTATATCTCAAAAACCGTAATAGGTAGACAGATCAAATTTGCACAGATTGTGTATATCTTTTGCTGCTATAACAACAAATAATAAAAACCAACGTTTGTGGTACGGAACCCTTCGTTTGCGAGCCCGACTCACACTTGGCCGGTTTTACCAACTGTGTGTACCTACCAGCATTTTAATAGAGCAACTGCGTGTCTAACCTCTACAACCCAGTAATTGGGAAACACGTTACTCCTTGGTAAGACAATGTGCTTCTTGGCTTCTGAGTACCTACCTTTTGTTTTTTGAGTGGGATATCATCAAATCACTTCTTCTGCTCTGGGCGGAGCAAAAGAGAGTATCACTCTTAATAACTAAAACCTAACCATGTTCCTCCAAATGCCCTTTGCGTGCTACCGCGGTTACTCTTTCGAACAAATTTCGCAACTCTGGCAGGCATGGCCCTAGTGCTCCTTCTGAGTACCTAGGTACCGTTTAGGACAGTCAAAGATCTACAAATGACAGCCGGAAACATCATCAACCATAGAGCTTAACGTGTTTTCTGAGGCACAGAGGAATCTCGGTCCAACTACAGCGTTGCTTCATCTTGTCGGTCGATCCACGCAGCTGATATTTTTTAGCCACGATCTAATCTTTAGCATAATAACCAAATGATGAGGGTTACATTTAGTCTCAGGTTCTGGTTACGGTAGCAATGTTGTGGTAAGAAATATTACGGTGAAAGCTGATACGCTCAGTGATGAGCTCCTACAAAGGTGTATTAAGTACAGTACCTACCTGCACAGCCTCGGTGCCTCCGTGTGTTAAGCTTCGTAAAATACCCTGAGTACCATGTTGTAGGTATTGTCTAGTTCATCGTGTATGGCTGAATGTTTGTTGCGTATTATTTCATACCAATTTAAGTGTGGTCATGTTTTTTTTATTCATAATTATCACAAACAAAATCTTTTCATTGATTTACCTCCTTTCGTAGTTCAGCCTTCTTATGTTTTGCGTGTCACTCCTACTACGCTTCCCTATTGCAAATTGGTAGAGCAGAGGTTTTCCAGGGTTGAGGAATTTGTTCGAAAGAGTCACCACGGCCCTGGAACGCAAAGGGCATTAATTAAAGGAACACGTCTATAGATGTGTTTTAGTCAGAATCTGCCGGTCGATTCTGTAAGCAAATCGAAGTGATGGCTTGGGTGAAGTGATCACGAAAAGAGCTGTCACTCCATCTTGATTACTTGGATTGACAGGTCATTTCGTGATCACTTCCCCCATGCCTTCTCTTCGAAATGTTTACAGAATTGCACTGCTGACACTCCCTTGTCATCAAAAACTCCCTCCCTCTTCGGGAGGAGTTTTTGATGATTTCCCTTTCAAAAAAATAGGGATGCTACAGCCAATTTTGTCACCATAAATCGGTTGTAGCATCCACCACTATTTACTGTTTCTGTGACATGAAACGTAAAGCAGGTCTACGAAATCTATGCTTTTCTGGATTCAAAATAATAACCTTGACAGGAAATACAATTGCATTAATTATTATAGGTACCTATTTGTTTTTCTAAGCACATCGGTTATTAGCAGAGTTAAGAATGTATTATCAGTTTCCTTTTCCATCCGCCGGCAAAATGCCGTCGGGCAGTTGTCGAAAATTATTTATTTTCCTCAATCATGTTCGAAAGTTCACAATGGCGTCTCTTTCAAACTTTCTGTAGCAGGTAAATCAATATAGTCACCTAAAATATTCCTCTAAGAGTAAAAAAACATAACGATCATCATCAATAGAGAAAATCATGATCAAATAGCAAAATCGAAAAACTAAACTTCAGTGCTAATTCCACACAGTCATAAACTTCATCACTAAGTTTCATGACATCCTACTCAATTGTTTTTCATATTTTTGCATTCAACTGTCATACCTCAGAACTGTACCTAAACCTAACCTAAAAAATTCCAGCATGCCAACGCGCGACTACAAGCGACGGAAACTGAGCCACTGAGATCGTCGAACAATGAGCGAAATCTCCGCCCCTGCGCTGTAGAGATGCGCGAAACAAGGCGGGGCGATGGATTGCTACGTCCCGAACAACCCGCAATTCGGGTTGGTCGAGTATTGCCCGGCAGACCACGGGCTTTGCTGCGACCCTCTACAGTGTACCTGCGTCGAGAACCCCTTGAGAGAGTTTCCGGAGGAGTGCTGTCAGGTGTGTTGATAAAGAACCTGATTTTTGTGTGTGGTTTTTGTGTAGTTGGATGCTGGATGCTGAATGCTGTGAAGGTAAACATTTAACGGTTTTTGGAGATTTGCCTTTTTAATATTTATAAACGAAATAACGTGTTATCAATAGGGTATTGAGAAAATTATAACAACTTATCCGCTCAGATGGTTTGTAACATTAAGATGAAGATTAAGAATAAATTATTTTAATTACACGCATCATATTTGTGCAGAGACTAATAAGTACTAAACTAAATTTTTGATTTGGATTTTCAAACTGGGACCCAATTTGGGCGCCAAGATTAATCAAAAAGAAGTTATTAACTTACAATTATTTATTTTTTTACCTTGTTTGCCTTTTTAAAACTAGATGGCAGAGGTGTTAAACAGATTTTGTTGAGGGTAGAGTTGTAGTAGGTTTTTTAGGGTTGCGTACCCAAAGGGTAACCAAAGGAACCCTATTACTAAGCATCCGTTGTCCGTCCGTCCGTCCATCTGTCTGTCAGCGGGCTGTATCTCAAGAACCGTAATAGGTAGACAGTTCAAATTTTCACAGATTGTGTACTTCTATCGCAGAAACAGAAAACTAGCTTGATATTACATAAAGATATTACATAGCTTGGTATAAATTACTAACATAGTGTATAATTGCTATCTGATCTAGATAAGTATTACTCTTTCAATTTTGTTCTCTAATTTTGCCATCTCCCTAGTTGTCCAAAGTGTCTTCGAATAAATCCAGGCCAAGAAAGGATGGGATTCCAATCAACCTAGTTGTACATATTTAGGTTGTATGTGGGTTTGTTAGAAGCTTGCTTCAGAAATTAAATTACTAGTTGACCCGCGAAACTTCGTCTGCTCCGCTTCTATTGGTTTTAGCGTGATGATATATAGCCTATAGCCTTCCTCGATATACAGGCTAACACAGAAAACAAACTCTTCAGCTTTATATAGTAGTACTAGTTGACCCGCGCTACTTCGTCTGCGTCACAATTTTCATTACTGCTCCGCTCCTATTGGTCTTAGCGTGGTGATATATAGCCTATAGCCTTCCTCGATAAATGGGTTATCTATCACTGAAATACTTTTTCAAATCGGACTAGTAGTTCCTGAGATTAGCGCGTTCAAGTAAACAAACAAACTCTTTAAGCAAAGGTCGCTGTGCTAAAGCATAATAAATGTAGCCCTAGACTTCAATTTTAACCCGTTATTTCTCTTTACAGCAGGAAAACGAGAACTGCTGTCCAGAAAATGGCGAAGAGCTAAACGCGTTAGGCGATACTATCGCTTGCTCGGCGCTGTCCTCGGACGAGGCGTGGCCGCCCGAGGACATGGGGTCCTTCTCGCTGCCCCCGCTAGACCTGGAGCCGCTGCCGTCACTGTTCCCCTTCTCACCATGCTCGGGATACAAGTAGGTCCAGGTGTACCTACTATTTATTAGTTAATTGTACTAGTGCCGTCCTCGGACGAGGACACACGGTTTCTCGCTGCCCCGGCCTGATCTAGAGCCGCTGCCGTCACTGTTCCCCTTCTCACCATGCTCGGGATACAAGCAGGTCTAGGTGTACCTACTCTTTATTAGTTAATTGTACTAGTGCCGTCCTCGGACGAGGACATACGGTCTCTCGCTGCCCCAGTTTGATCAGAGTCACTACTGTCACTGTTTCCCTTCTCACGATGCTCGGAATGGAAGCATTTCTCGTATACTGTTAGCGATACAAGCGCTTGCTGTCCTCGGACGAGGATACCTTCTTGGTGCCCTAGCCTGATATTTTATAGAGCTGCTGCCGTCACTATTTCCCTTCTGACCACGCTCGGGATACAAATAGCTCTCGTTTACTAACGATATTAATGCTTTGTTGTCCTCGAACGAGAACGTGGGGCCTTCTCGCTGCTTGGTTCGGGATACAAGTAAGTCCGCCCGCCACACTGTTACCAAGCATTACCACTTCTGAGAGCCAGAGTCAACAATGGCGAACAGCAGAAACTCGCGAAATTCAATGAAACTCGACGAGTCCTAAAGAAACAATTCAATTGTCTTGGACCCGGCAACGAAATGAATCAGAAATTAACAGCGGATGAGTAAGAAATGCATATATCACTGCCTTAATTGTTATCAATCTGGAGACAGAACAGAGCTATGCCAATAGGCGTCAAGGAACATTTACAACTGGGATAAGCCCAGTTGCCAAGCACGGATTAAAAAAATACAATAATATTTTGATTAGTCTTGCTAATGGGTAACACAGTTACGGGGTTATTGATGGGTTTAGACAGGCAGTTACCAACTTTGCTCCTTGAAAAATACTGGTAGTGGTCCCTAAGAAACAACGTAACCGTATAGTTGGAAAAAGGCAGTGTTGGCTACAACTTTTGTAAAAGAAATAATAATTAAAGAAAACTAAGTCGGTAACTGCCGTTACCACTGGACCACCGCTGACCGAAGCCTACTCAGGTTGCCTGTAGTTTTGCGACTATTAATGTATTAATGCTGAAGTCAAAACTCAAATTACTTTTGCAAATTTTGGCATAAATCTAATCTACTGATGACTAATTACTTTATTTAAATAACAAACTATACACACTGACAATAGAAAATAAAACTCCTAACTAAGTATAACATGGCGTCAAAAAATTCATCCGCATCGCTGTCGACTGGAAGTGAGCCCAAAAGACTGGCGGCATTGCTACGTTGTATGGCAATGCTTATCCTCTGTCCGAGGTGAAAGCCAGCCCTTGGGTCACGCGAAGTGTCAACTAAACGTAATGACTGAAATACATCATCATCTTCCTGCCCTTATCCCATGTTACTTGGGGTCGGCGTAACACGTTTTATTCTTCCATTCTGTTCTATCAGTCGTCACTCTATCACTAACTCCCTTTTCTTTCATATCACTCCTCACACAATCCATCCATCTTTTCTTTGACCTTCCTCTCCCTTTCCATCCATCCACATTTCAGTCAAACGTAATGACTGAAATACAATCAATATAAATTATGTATGGTGCAATCGTAATTACTGTAATTCTTTTCTACTGTTTCTTGTATTAGTCAGGATTTTTATGAAGGCATCATGTATCTCGATTTTGTTTTAATGACAAACAGAGACATAATTGATTAAATTCTCGCTTTTACTCTTTATATTTTTTCATCCAACAAGAATATAGCAGCATGTGCTGAGATAGGGACCTTTTTAGGGTTTCATACCTCAAAAGGAAAAACAGAATCCTTATAGGATCACTTTCTTGTCCGTCCTTCAGTCCGTCTGTCTGTCAAATATCTACCCCTTATTTCAAGAACGCGTGGATGTATCGAATTGAAATTAAAACCAATTAGAACCATATATTAGTCCCTTGAAACTGTGAAATATCAAACTTATTCTAAGTTAACGTTAAAAAAGATACGATCTTCTATTGTAATTAAATCATACAAAATATAATCTTTATTTAAAATAATATGTACCTACGGTAGTAACAGTAGTAAATATTTGTACGGAACCCTCGGTGTGCGAGCCTGACTCACACTTGTCTGGTTTTTTGAGCTTTAATTAATTAATTTCATCACATACTGTTCGTTTTTAAATTATTTTACTTTTTTAATTGTGTTGTACGGGGCTCAAATAAACATTTTTCTTTCTTTAATATCGCATAGTGCCATGCTCGTTTTGCTCGTGGATAAAGAATAACAGCCGCACAGGTCAATCTTCGAGGTTAAGCAATGCTTGCCAAGGTTGGTCTGTGGATGGGACCATCTTAAAATACCGAGTTTCCTCGGTGCCTCGGATAACACGTTAGGCTGTTGGTCCTGAACTTTGGCAGTCGTTACAGGTTGTCAGAAGCCAGTAAATCTGACTCCAGTCTTGCCAAGAAATACTTTGTTACCCATTTTTAACCGACTTCTTCAAAAAGGAGGAGGTTCTATGTTCGGCTGTATGTATCTTTTTTTTATGTGTATTCACTGATTTCTCCGCCAATTTTGGAACGATTTTAAAAGTTATTTTTTTATTCGATTGCCTTTCACTTTTTAGTGGTCTACGCAGGTACCACTAAAAAGTGAAAAATAAAAAAACTTGTTAACAAAAAAAAAATTACTTTAATTTCGGAAGTCGTTGTTATTGGTTATTTCGTTTTTAAACACCGACTTTCCGAAATGAAAGTTATTTTTTACTTTGTAGTGTTTTGTTTTTGGAAGTTGGTTTTTATGGGTTGTGGAGGTCTGGTAGGCAGCCGCTCCACGTAAAATACTGGTATTCAACTAAATCCGGTTTGACTGGAAGCTGACCCCAGTATAGTTGGGAAAAGGCTAGGTAGATGATGAGTTGCCATGCTCATTAAAAAATCTTCATTCGCAATTTTGGCAAAGCGAAGTTTAGTTACGACGTGACATCGTAGGTGTTGCTTTTTGTAATGCAATTTTAGTTAGGAGCTTATATCAAAGACTAGGAGCCGCGCAATTTCGTCTGCTCAGCTCTTATTGGCCTTAGCGTGATGATATTGTTTTTTTTTTATGTTTTATCGATTAATATTTTTGACTATGAATTATTATTGATTATTGTTTCATTGACTATTACTTTTCGATTGTTAATATGTACTTGATTATTGATTGTGTTCCTGGTGTTAAATGACTGTTTTTGAAATTCAATTTTTAAATTAATTAATGCACGAAATATTAAAATACAATGAAAATTGTTATATGAATAAATAAATGAATGAATTAATGAATGGATGTATAGTCTTTTTCAAATCGGACCAGTAGTTCCTGAGATTAGCGCGTTTAAGCAAACAAACAAACAAATTCTTTAGCTTTTTATATTACTATAGATATGTCAGTTCAGTTCATCGTATACTTTTACTGATTAAGCTTTAAAAATAAAAAATTGCAGGCATCTAACTAAGTTTATTTTTCTTCATTTTCCATTGAGAAACAAAAGGCAAAAACCAGGCTTACCTTAGCATCTCTATTACATAATAAAATTATAATTTTAGCGTAGCGCGAGCGTGTATATAGGTACAGTAAACTGCTACGAACAGCGCGCGAGGGGGTCGCGTAGCCTTCGTAGCGCGTCGTAGCACCCCGTAGACGCCTACGCGCCTATTAATCACGTTTGATTTGATGCAAAATAACCATTTAAAAAAACCGGCTAAGTGCGAGTGGCGCGCAAATGAACAAATCATGTTTTTTTTAATGTTGTTTTGAAAACATACACTTTTTATACGCTTTCCTATAATCTACGTAAGTATAAGTAGTTGTCGTTTTGGATATAATGGTGAATTTAGATCTATTTCTGCCTTTTTTAAACCTTTAGTGTAGGAAGCTCTTGTGCCATCCCTTGTTCCTTGCTTTTCGTGCTGTGCTGGCGCTGCCGCTGTGGCTGCGGAGAACCACAAGCGGCGGAAATATATAATAACCTCATTGGTACTGGTAGTTATATTATATTTTCGGGCCGTTTATGGTTGAAACACTCTGGTGATGGGTCCGAGGGTTCATAAGTTGTTTAAAGATCTGTCAAGATGCTTAGTTGACACTTCGCGTGACTCAAGGACTGGCTTTTATCTCGGATTAAAGACAAGCCAGCCTTTTGGGCACATTACCAGTAGCCAGCGATGCGGAGGAATTTTTCAACGCCGCATATTTTAGATCATTTTTAGTTTTACTAACCCATAACTAACTAAGTTATGAGTTTTAGTATTTAAGTGTAAATATAGTAATAGTTGTACATACAATAAAGTGTTACTATATACATCATCATCATCATCTGCCTAGCCTTTTCCCAACTACATTGGGGTCGGCTTCCAGTCAAACCGGATTCAGCTGAATACCAGTGTTTTACGTGGAGCGGCTGCCTACCAGACCTCCACAACCCAATAACTGGGTAACACGGCACTTCTTGGCAAGACTGGAGTCAGATTTACTGGCATCTGACAATCCGTAACGACTGCCAAAGATCTATAAATGACAGCCGAGACCAACGGCTTAACGTGCTTTCCGAGGCACGGAGGAAACTCGCTATGTTAAGATGGTCACCCATCCACAGACCAACCTTGGCAAGCGTTACTTAACCTTCAAGATCGACCCGTGCGGCTGTTATTATTTAGCCACGGACTCCTCAAAGTGTTACTATATACATAAGTACAATATTATAAGCGTTTAATTGAAAAAGCTAGATCTTAGGTTTCTTAGAAGATTGGAAAAGTAGTAAGAAAAGAGTATTGCAGCATGAGGATTACCCAGCTCCGATATTAACTAGCAATACTGACGTTGATAATCATGATTATCGACGTCAGTTTTCTTATGAGCGTGGTGTGTCTTTTGTTCCACCGCAGGGCAAAACCACCCTTCACCTGACCTGCGTAGCTAATTAAAGCCCATTCCTTTTTAGGGTTCCCAACCCAAAGGGTAACCCTATAACTAAGCCTCCGCCGTCCGTCCGTCCGTGCCGTCTGTCAGCGGTTTGTATCTCAGAAACCGTAATAGGTAGACAGTTGAAAATTTCCCAGAGCGTGTATTTCTATTGCCGCTATAACAACAAATAATAAAAATTAAATTAAATGGGTATTTAGTAACTGAAAAAAAAAACACGTTTCTGTTTGTTTTTTTCGGTTTGTAGTATGGAATCCTTCGAGTGCGAGTCCAACTCGCACTTTGCTGGTATTTTTTATTCTTGATAGAGGTTTCGTTATAAATAAATAAATAATTAAAATAAATAAATAATTTTTATTAATGCTTCAGTGTATACAGTGGTTAGTGTTTGGAGCCTCCTTTTAAGCAAATAATGCCTGTGTTAGGAGACTCCGCTCTTCCCATAATATAACAATAATTAATAAAATTAGAATTACAAGTACCTAACTATATGTCTACAAATAACAAAAAATAATACAAAACACAGAAAAAAAATATTGAGGGTATGTGCGAAATTGAACAGGAGGGTGGTTGAGTGTGTAAGGGTGGATGTGAGAGTGTGTGTGGGAGAAACATTTGCTAGTGTGTATGCTATAGAAGTGCCTCCGTATCATCATAGGTAAGTGTCATAAGCCAATTGGTTAAGATTTATTTACATTCAAATCTTGTTTTGTTGTATAAGTCATTGATTTTGTTTATTTTGTGGCCTGAATGGACTACAGGCTTAAGCTGGTGGGCTGAACGCCCGACAGGCTCTGGCCGCTGGCTAGAAGGAACCACGGGCTTCAGTTGTTGACTTGAACACAGCGAAGGCTCTGGCCGCTGGCCTGATAAGATCAATTTCATTTAGAACATTTCTTGAGGGGACTCTACTACTCATAAAATTTTTGGGTACAATATGCCGAAGTGTTTTAAAAATCCAACTCAATCTCCTAACTCTATTTGTGACTTGTTCAAGATGTGGAAACCAAGATAGCCGCTGGTCAACAATTATACCAAGATTTTAGTCTGTGTTACTTTTTGAATGCATGAACAATCTACAGTTTCGGTTTTTGGCATCTCCACATGTGTGTATCAGTGTTGCCAACTTAGCCCTTTCGGGGCTAGATCTAGCCCTTTTTATGCTTTCTCAGCCCTTAAAATAATTATTTAGCACCTAAAAGAAAAATATAAATTTAAATTGAGCAAGATTGACCCTAATAAAGCAGAGGCTCAACCTCAACCATCAACTTCGTCAGCATCAGCACAAAGTGAAAGTGAAATATTGTGTGACGAAGAATCTTCTGATGAGGACATTTAAGCTGTTTTTTAGATTGTTTTTCTTTAATTTTTGGTTGTGTGTTTATGTGATAAGTAAACAACAGTTAACAAAACTCACTTCTTTTATTGATTTTTATTAAAAGCAGTTTAGCCCTATTTTGAATTTATTGGGCGAATCTAGCCCTTTTTAAAACTCTATTTAGCCCGAAAACCTGACACCGAGTTGGCAACACTGGTGTGTATTATGGACCAGTATCTCACATGAAAAGCAATGATGTGGTCGTCAATGGAGCACGCTTGCCTTGAAGTAAACCTACGTGAAAACTCAGCTATGTATGATCCTAATAATGTAAAGTAGCGCTTCATTACGAATAAGTGTTGTTTATAAAATTTTAAATGCCGTGGTAGGTACAGTTGCCTTTCCCAAACTTCATTTGGAACAGCTTTTAGTCTAATCGAATGCAACAACATAATTATACAGATAGAGCGCTATTCTATTAGCAATGATTAAAGTCGAAATGCCAACACATAAGGGACTGATCACGTGACATTACCCATAGCTTTATTTTTTCTAGGATGGGTAATCATCAAATGACTCCTCCCGCTCTGGGTGAAGCAGGAGGGAGTATCAGACTCTTACTGACCAAAACCCATCCGAGTTCCTCCTAGTGCCCTTTGCGTTCCAGGACAACGGTGCCTCTTTCGAACGGATTCCGCACCCCAGCAGGCACTGGCCCTAGCGGGCACCGTCTCTGGGCCTGGTTCTGATCGAACGGCGGACCCATACCTACATTTGTAACTTTATGACAATCGGCTTCGTCACGCTACTCCTGGTACTTGTCTCCACTAGAAAGGTTTATGTACCTACTAATATAAAGGTAAAAAATCTTGGTGTAACTTTGACTCGGTGGAACGTAGAGCTCATCGGCGACGTAAAACTGGTGGATGCCAAGCTACATAGCTTGGCTCATCGCCGTAAGGTTGCCTGCTTTTCGGTCTTCTACAGACTGTACTTCGGTGAGTGTGCCCAAGAACTCCACGACCTCATCCCACAGACCCCCTTCTACCATCGGACATCCAGACGCACTGCATCTTACCTATACCTTGTTGCTATTCCACCAATTGGCACTAAGCGTTTCCAAACGTCTATTATAATGTACGCAGCAAAGGAGTGGAACTCTCTGCCTGCGTCTGTGTTTCCGAACGCTTACAACCCTTCAAAGTTAGAGTGAACAGGCTCCTTCTGGGTAGGCTAGCTCCGTCGCGTCCTAGACTTTGTCTCTATCATCTCTCACCTACACAAGAGTCAAGAGCAAACCCATTACAAATTAAAAAAAAAATATGGCTACAAAGAAAGAAAGAAATAAAAACAAAGTGTGGTTTTAAATCATTTTTATTTAAAAAATCAGTTTAAAAATAAAATGCAACTAAAAACCAATTTAAATACTACAATGACGATTACTAAATAAATGTGTTTTTGTAAATAGAAACATCAAGACTGTTAACCTTCAACCACCTAAACCTTAGAGTCACTTGAAGAATTTGACTCGTACGTCTGGTAATATTAATTTTCCACAAGCAAAGTTTAGGGGCATTAGTACCTATTAACCTTATACTAATATATAAAGCTGAAGAGTTTGTTTGTTTACTTGAACGCGCTAATCTCAGGAACTACTGGTCCGATTTGAAAATTTCTTTCAGTGTTAGATAACCCATTTATCGAGGAAGGTTATAGGCTATATCATCACGCTATGACCAAAAGGAGCGGAGCAGTAATGAAAATTGTGACGCAGACGAAGTTGCGTAGGTCAACTAGTTTTTTATAAAAATACTAGCACTTCGCCCGCGACTTCGTTCGCGTGGGTTTAGTTGGTACTCCACGGACTTTATCTCCCATCTATCCTCATATAGGGTATATAGAAATTGCTTATTATTAGACTAAACGTAGGGCAGTTCGTTCACTCGCAAGATTTTTCTTAGTTAGAGTATTTTTAAAACCGTCGTAACTTTTAAACAAAAGCTCCGATTTGGATAATTTAAAGTTTAATTTACATAACCAACCTTAATTATTAATCAATTTAAATAGATAAGGATTATCATCATGAAACTAAAATCACCACTATTCCATTTCACCCGGGTTTTGATTCGTAATTTGAACAAAAAGCGGTCATTGTGACTAACGATAATAATTAGATACAGACCCTCGCAGACTTTTTTGTAGATATTCATGTCCTCTATAAAACTGTAGCACATTTTTTTGCTCTATTGTCAACAGTTTCAACAGCGTACGCGATATAAGGATCTTTTTTGGTATTTTTTTCACACCTTGGGTTACATTATCGAAGTTTTCATACGGATCCCTAACTTTTTTGAAATTATTCTATAGCCCATGCTCATAATAATAAATAAGCCTAAGATTGAGTGTGCAGTCACTCCCTGCCATTTTAAAGCCGTTTTAATTGTCAATGGTCAGGCAGGGGCCAATAGTCCTTCCATAGTAAACGATTATTAGTCCACTAAACCAGCCTTCAAACCCATAGCGTTTCATCTTTTGTTTCTATATTCTGCAATAGTCCTGCTCCAACCGGGGATTGTCCTTGGGTATACTTTCACAGTGCATACAGGGATAATCGTCGGTTGGTGTCCCATTCCATTTGAAATGTCTAAAGAGGCCTCTGCGAGTTGGCTTCGGCCCCTCGTACGCCTACCAAAGGACCGGGTCTCTAGGATGAGGGACCCGAGAAAGTAAAAACCATTAAAAAAAATAATGATTGATTGATTTTGATAATGTTGGGTTCAATTGGTGAAAGAATTTTTCAAATCCAGTAGTTTCGGAGCCTATTCAATTCAAACATACAAAAATCTTTCCTCTTTATAATATTATAATGGAATGGTTTATTTGTAATAAAAAATGCTTTGAATTATATAGTGTAGACTACCTTTACCCTAAGCTTTTACCACATACTTTTTGACCCAGTTTCATAAATAGGCTGATTTCATAATTATTCTGCAGTGTTGTGAGAAGCGGTCGACTCCACCGCTAGTTAACTAAAGTTAGTGTAGTCGTTTAACCTACGAATCAATGTTTTGATGTATGGATCATTGTAATTTGATTTAAATAAATGAAAAATATTTATTTTTAACTGCTTTCCTAAGTAGGTATCATTATTTTTTATCAGGTTCTGGCATCTTCTCTATTAAAGCACGTATTAGGTAATATGAATAACAGACAGCTATCTGCTTGCTGTGTTCAAACACCTAGGTAAACCAAATGCTTTCTCAGTAAGGATCTACTTCAACGAATCCTGTATGGATTCCAGAAGCATGGCATTCGGTTCGCAAAAAAGTGATATTTAACCAACTTCTTTTATTTGCAAGATTAAACGAAAAATATCTACAGAAACTTTATGAATTTATGGACCTTAACAACAATATGAATCACAATACTTACGCCTTTACATATAACCTATGTAAATGTAATTCATTACATACATTACATTATATTATATTATATTATATTACAGCCAAACCCACATAAACATAATAATTACCCTTTACAATACCAACATTACAACAACTACCTAATCTAAGCTTAACAAAACGATGCGATTCACCACATCCCTTTCTTCCCGCAGGAATGGCGCGGGCGAGTGCAGGGAGCGGAGCGGGGGGGACGCGGCCGATGTGCTCCTCTCGCTCAAACACGCCGTCGTGCACGGGGACTGCGCCGCCGAGGCCGTGCACCCACAGGTAATGACATCTCTTTTACTCTAACTTACTTCTCCTTTAGCGGAACAAGGACGTCATCGTCCATACCATACGTCTCACTGTTCTAATTTGTATTAGAAAAATCATCTCTTTCACGCTAACTAACTTCTCCTTAAGCGAAACAAAGATGGATATATAGGTCTCCCTGTTCATTTAGTAGAAAACGAGACGTTTAACATGTCTCGTTTTCTCTTCAAGGATTTTGTGTTTTGTTTCTGTCTAACAAACGGGGTGTTTTGGAGGGAAAATTTTGTATGGAAAACCGTGGAAACGGGTTCCCGCCCTTTGAGGGCTTCGATATGAAATAATTGTAATTAATACGGCATCTTGGATTATTATCGGCTTCCCTTTATAGAATGTTTTGTGAGGCTTCACGGGATTTATTGAAATTAGAATTTTGATGGATTATTTATTAATATTCGTTTTAAGTTGTGTTTTTATTTAGGAGAAAAGGAAAAAGACAGCTATATAGTGAGTATAGCTGTCGTTTTTCGCTGTCTTTCCGACGAACGTTGCTTTTGCAGTAAAGTTTCCTAAAGGGGTTCATAAAAATAACTTCGTAGGGTTCAATAATCCCACCTACCGAAAAACGTACCGGTACTAATATAATACTAATGTTTGGTTTAAATACATTTTAACTGCTTTTAAGGCACTTCTCAGGAAGAGTAGATATTTAAATTGAAAACTTATGACGCTCATGCCAATTTGGTAAAACTGTTTGAACCAGCCTCATCATCTGCCTAGCCTTTTCCCAACTATTTTGGGGTCGGCTTCCAGTCAAACCGGATTCAGCTGAATCTAAGTGTTTTACGTGGAGCGGCTGCCTACCAGACCTCCACAACCCATTAACTAGGTAACACGGTACTTCTTGGCAAGACTGGAGTCAGATTTACTGGCTTCTGACAATCCGTAACGACTGGAAACTCGGTATGTTAAGATGGTCACCCATCCACAGACCAACCTTGGCAAGCGTTGCTTAACCTTAAAGATCGACCCGTGCGGCTGTTATTATTTAGGCACGAGCTCTTCACTGTTTGAACCAGCCTGTTTGATCAAATTATTTGAACGTGTATGGCCCGCATTAGCATTTATTATAGATTTATAGTTAGTAACTTATTGTACCAACAGACCTTCAAATTAATAACATTTGAGTACCTAGGTATATAGAGGTACATAGATGAACATCAAATCGAGTGAATAAATCCTATGGAAAAAACTTTGCGGTAAATATCCGTGAAAAGCAATTGGTTTCGGGTTTCGGGTGATACCTATAATTTTCTACATACTTATTATAATACTTAGGTACATAATACGTCTTTAGTGTAGCCGGTCGAGAAAATGATTGTTGTTTGCAAAGTGAGTCGGGGACAAAGGGAGTTGGCTTGTTCAAGTAACAGAGGAGAACTTACAATACATTGTGTGTTACAAGAATTTTATTATTTTAAGAAAGAATGACTAGTAAAAGTAATCTATACTAATATTATAAAGCCGAAGAGTTTGTTTGTTTGGTTAATCGCGATAATCTCAGGAACTTCTGGTTCTAATTGAATTTTAGTGTTGGATAACCCATTCAATGAGAATGTCTATATGCTAGATAACATCGCGCTACGACCAATAACAGCGGAGTACTAATGAAAAATATATCGCAGACGAAGTTGCGCGGGTCAGCTAGTCATAATAATATATGTGTTACGGCTAAAGACGAGTGCAAAAATAAACATTACATTAGCTGGCTAATTTTAAGTTTATTGCTACAGCCGTAAATTATGCAAATCATAAAATTCATTCTAGTAATTACGATCTTTACGTTACAATAAGGGCCTGTTTCACGATCTCCGAGTAACCACTACTCACCGAATAAATTCGAAAATGGAACATAATCTGCCAAGTAAATTAACGGGAACTTAATCGTAGGTGGTGAAACAGGCACTAATTCTAAAAACTCTTTAAAGTTTTCTTGTGTGCTACGCCATGGCTACGCCGTAGACATTGTGTAGCACAGCGCGTAGCGGACGTAGCGGTTTAGCGAGGCTTTTCGAAAATTTATGTGTCAATGCGAATCTATTAAATTATACCTAAATGAAATGTTCTTAGTTCAAGACTTACTTGTAATACCTTGAGGACGGAACGAAACTTCGCCTCCGCCTGCTGTGGTACATTCACACAAACCTCTATTATTTTTATTCTGTGTATTTTGAGCAAACAGAACTAAAGAATCACAGGCCGTCGGGTAACACGTAAAGGTCTCGTACCTGCGCCCACTGCCCGACGGCTTGTGTTTGGGGCGGTGCCTTGGCTGCTACCTTCCCAAGTAAACTTTTATAAGTTAATATCCATAGCGACGCGTTAGCAAATAATTAATTGTTTTAACTTGAACCTATTTATTACACAGGCATGTCCAACACACGTAGTATTACCACGAAGATTTTGTTTCACGGTGCAATGTCAACAACGTATAATTTTTTTTACAAATAAATAAAACCGACTTCCAAAAACAAAACACGACAAAGTATAAAAAAACTTTAATTTCGGAAGTCGGTGTCAAAAAACGAAATAACCAAAAACACCGACTTCCGAAATTAAAGATGTTTTTATTTTTCACTTTTTAGTGAGACCTGCGTACCCATTTATAACGTAGGTACCGGCGTGATGTTATGTTATGAATTGGTGTACACAATCAACAGACATGCGATCTCAGAAATCCCGATCGATTTGCTATCATTTATTGAAGAGTTCCGTTGTCTACCTCCGACGTTCTTCATCAGATCTTCATCAAATTGAAATGTGACCTGTCCGGGAAAATATTCTTCCAAACAAAAAAAGAATCATCCAAATTGGTTAACAATTGGCAAAAAATATCACTTAACAAACATTTTACATGGGATCCCATCATCAGATCCTGACTTATACCTTCCATCATCAGCTCAGCATCATGAGATGATGATTACCAGGCAGAAATATCTGAATTGCGTTTGAAAGTTTATGAAAAACATTGTATGTGCTTATAAAATTTGAGGGTTTCCTTCGATTTTCATGGGATCCCATGGCGGCGACTTAAGAGTTGTAGGTCGTAGGTTCGAACCCAGCCAGGCGCTTTACTTTGTGTAAATTATTTCAAAACGGTGAAGGAAAACATCGTGAAGAAACCGGCATGTCCTAGAACCAAAAATTCGAAGACATGTGACATCTACCTACCCGCACTGGGCCCGCGTGGTGGATTACGGCCCACTCCCTCTCACCGAGAGGAGGCCTGTGTCCCAGCAGTGGGAACATTATAGGCTGATTATGTGACATATTACCCGAGAATGCGCGCGGATGCGCAAGTATGCGCTAAACTGCGCATACTCGTCACACCGTCGTCACTCGTTTTGCGAGTCCAAACGTTTACGACTGGAAACGAATGCTCGGAGTAACCCGCATGCTCGCGCTGTCGCGTTCCTGAGGGCTTACTGTGAGTTTTTTAACGTTCTCGATCGCGTCAGCGTAAACGCAAATTTGTAATGAAATTGAATAAGCGCCGTCTGGTGACAATAACTTTTTTTTTTCTATACAATTTGACGTAGGTGAACGTTTACGTTAACGAGATCGAGAACGTTAAAAAACTCACACTGAGCCCTCAGCTCGCTAACTTCGCATGTAGTCGATTCGATGCTCTTCAGGAATGAATTGTTGTGATAATTGTTTTTTATATTATTTCAATGAGGACAATGTCGATAATAGTTTGCAGCGAAAACTGCTCTGTGCTGCGTTCCATCATATGAGCGCCCGCCTTTAGAGAGCTGTTAATAGACTCTATCTGCTTCTAATGTTCTTCCTACTGGCCAGATGATGGTGAACAACGGCGGCTACCCGTACTACGAGCACTACGGCGGCGCGCCGCTCTTCCCCACCATGTCAGTCAATGTGTCTATGAACATGACCATGCACGGCTGCCCTCCGGAACAGCTGTGTTCTCAGGTAAGTCTAATTGTTACCTAGAAGTGCTATTCTGTAAATATTTTATCATGAATTTAGGTGAAGCGAGCTAGAAGTGGTGGATACAGACTTCCATCAATTATGGAATTTTGTTTACGCAACAAAGTCGGTATTGTGTACTTGTGTAGACCCACTATAAACAACATGTATTATAATAAAAGGAATACCGATTAAGGGTTCATTGTACAACATTATGAACAACTTTTACTGCGAAACCAACACCGAAATCGCAAACAAATCAGTTGTTCATTACATTTTGTCGAGTTATGCGCACTTAAGTGTATGGGGCAGTTGATTTTTTTTAGCGATTTCATGGTTGTTCCCATAGTCCCAAACTTGTTCATAATGATGAGTACAATGACCCCTTAAGAGGTACAGCGTTTATTCTGTTACAGGTTGTATAATATTTCTACAGCCAAATACTTGCCGACTTGGCATGTGCCACGACTGTTTCAAAGTAATGTAAGTTCGATGTAATGATGCACAACATACACCTCTTCCCCAGATGCAATGGAACCAGAACGCTTCAACGCCGTCAGTCAACGTGGTCTACCCACAAACACAGAACGTGATCAGCTCATCCACCTACCCTTCAGCCACCTACTCCTTCACAGCGGACTTCAGAACACCTAATCAGAGCGACCCTCTGATCACAGCCACGTCAACCTTCAAGCCATTGCTGCAGAACCCTCAAAAACCAAACCCGAACTATTCCTTATTCCAGCAGAAGCCAAATTACTCGAACCAGAAGAGTTTGGGTCAGACCTTGAAGAGACCTCCTGCGAAACTTTACGCCCAGGAGGCGCAAAAAGATCAGAATATGGGGAGCGGGTATATTGTCAATCAGGGACAGATGCATCCGCATCCTCAGGAGTATGGGTATGCTGCGTGTGTTAATTCTTCGGGGAAAGTTCCGGTAAGGGCTGTTTTGGATATATATTTCTTATTCCGAACCGTTTTGATTCGACTTACCGAGTTTCATGGTTCATTTCACATGACTTGACAAGTATTCAATTGCACTTTTTAATTTAATACGCAACTTAGATACTTTTTGTTGTAATTAAGAAAATAAATACATAAATGAGAAATATTTTTACATCAGTTAAAATTAACTAAACATTATAAGTAAAATATAGTATCCTTAACTAAATTATAGCATAAAAAATACGTCCTCACTGCTGTCAATTACTGAAATGTGCCCAAGAGACTGCCGGCTAGAGATGAGACGTATATACTGGAACAGATCCAAGGACTAGGTATTTAAAGAGACTAGGTCGCATCTATTCCAATTATAAAAATACTCGATCCACCTAGTCTCTGTAGGGGGCGTTCAGAAACTGTAGGTGGCAGCACAGAAATGACACTGTCAAGTATGTTTAAAGCAAAGAATTCGAAATAGCTACGCTAGATGACACAATCTTTTTCGCGCACGTTCCCCTAAACTGAGCGTGCAGGTATCACGGGTGGCAGCACAGAAGCGACAATGTCAAGTATTCTGACCCTTAAAAATTCGAATATGCGACACTAGATGGCATAGTCAACGCCGTGCACGGTCTCTATAAAGTCTCACAGTGCGTAAGCGGCGCACGGCATACTCGTAGCCCGCCTGCATCGAACAAAGTAGGTACCGGCGCAGCGTAGCGAGATGGCGAGTCTGCTTTGCCGCTCACACGTATTTGCCTAAATCATTCGTGAGTCGTATGCCAGTCATTTGAACTTGAATCATTTTTCAATAGACATAAAATCAACGCGAAATGCAATCATGTTCTGCAAGTATATATTCTGTCTTTTTTTAACTACACTATGCCGCAGTCTTTCCATCTTTGTCTGCCATTTCTGCCAATACAAACCTAGTGTCGAGACACTAGGTAGGTACTTGTAAATACTACTTGCTAATAAATGAAGACCTTAGACTAGGACTAGATGCAATGTGCAGTTAAGAGTCAAGTTCGGACCAGTGCGGACTCGTGCGAATATGATCTCGGAGGATGCCCCAACGCGTCTTGACGTTTTGTGATATTCTACCTACTCGACGCTGCAATTGGATACGCGATACTTTGGGAACTATTTTGCAATTGGTTTTCGTACCAAATTTTTAAAAACCTTTTGATTTCATTTTGTATTACGATATTGTTTTAAAGGAAGTAGTGTCGCTTTGGATCATTTTACGGACAAAGGGCAACAAAAGTATGAAGGGAAGATTACAATTAATTACTAGTACGTACCGGTGCGCAAAGCCCAAGAAAACTTTAAAGTATGCGTACTAGGTCAGACTAGTTGGAACAGGTATTTGGATCGAGTATTTGTACGGACTAGGACTAGGTGCACCTAGTACAAAATTTACCTAGTACGACTCGTCTCTACTGGCGGCCAGCCTCCAACCTCTATCCAAAGTAAAAGATAGCCCTTGGGCTCAAAGCAAGCAGCTCGTGTGCAAATTTTGGAAACGGCTGGAGGACACTTCCCACAACATGTAACTAAAAGTTTTAAATGTTATCACCATATCAGTAACATAAAATATATACCTTTTATTTAACTCCATCACCTCCATACAGCCATGACACATTCTTGTTAACTATCTCGCTTAAACGTATGTAGACTGTAATCAACAATACACCTAATAGGACCTATTTCCTCCAAGGTGGGAGCCCTAAGCACTTGCTCCGAAGACGACGAACAGAAGCCCAACCTGTGTCGTATCTGCGGCAAGACGTACGCCAGGCCCAGCACCCTGAAGACACACCTTCGGACACATTCTGGAGAAAGGCCTTACAGATGTGGGGACTGTAATAAAAGCTTCTCGCAAGCTGCCAACTTGACTGCTCATGTGAGGACGCATACCGGTCAGAAGCCATTTCGGTAAGTTGCGAAAAAAATAGACCCAAAAAAAATGATTCTGCTGTGAGAAAGAGACGGAGAATACAAGACGAATACGTGGTTTATTCGCTCTACCCTTTTTACAACGGGTATCACGATGAAATTGACGCGTCCATGGAGCTGGAGGGATGTACAAAGATCTACCTCCTTTATCTAGAGGTCTGAGCATCTTCTAAGATGCTCAGACCTCTTTAAAATAAAAGGTATCCTTGGGTTTGCAGACTCCTTTTGGTATTCACGTCACCATCTAGAGATCACACAATATCAAAAATCAGATGTAAAAATATTATAGAATCTCGAAGATATCTTCTAGCACAGGTTGGATGGTGAAAAATATGCTTTTAACGAAAAACTTAAATACCATCGACGTGATCGAAGTCTTCAATTTGTAAAAACCTGATGTAAATTATCTTCTCTCTCTACTCTTCCCCTCTTCTAGGTGTCCAATATGTGATCGGCGGTTCAGCCAGAGCTCCAGCGTGACTACACACATGAGGACACATTCAGGAGAACGACCGTATCAGTAAGAGATTCTACTAAATATAATTCTCACTCTGCTTACCCTATAACCTAACCTACCTTTTTTTAAGGATTATTATTCATCAAAATGAAATGATTCCTTCCGCTCTGGGCGAAGCGGAAGGGATTTTCAGACTCTTACTGAATAAAACCATCCGTGTTCTTCCAACTGCCCTTTGCGTTTCAGGGCCGCGGTGATCTCGATTCTTTCGAACAATGCCGTAACCAAAGGAGCAATGTTTGGGAAAGCGATGGAGGAAGATTTTGCAGAGGCTACAAAATGATGATCAATAAAATATAGAATTTGAGTTATAGAAGAGAAACATTTTTTATTGTGTCTGGAAGGATATGGGGGAGGGAGGCATTTGACTTCGATCAAATTCCGCAACAGCCCGTATACTTACTTACCCGTACCTACCTTTAATAAAATGCAGACCGAAAGGAAAAACTTTGTCTTGTTTCAAATATTATTTTAACAAAGTTTTGATCTACGGCTGTTTGTGGTGTTTCCCGAAATAAACTTTGGAAGACGGAGTGTTAAGGTTTACCCTGTTTCCTGTTGTCGAACTTTTTTTGGGACAGACACCGCTGTTTTGTAAATCAGGATTATTGTTATCGTGATAATTAACGATAGATGACGAGAACTAAGGCCCAGCCGAAGGATCGCCAAAGTGAAGTGGCAGTGGACAGGGCACATTGCTCGCAGAACAGACAACCGCGGGATGCAAGACGCACAGGACTGGTTGTTGTGGCGACATTTGGGGGAGGCCTATGTCCAGCAATGGACGTCTTTGGGCTGGTATGATGACGATGAATTAACGATGTATTTATTTCTTTCTTATCAGGTGCAGATCTTGCAAGAAAGCGTTCTCAGACAGCTCCACCCTGACGAAGCATTTACGTATCCACTCAGGGGAAAAGCCCTACCAATGTAAATTGTGTTTATTGAGGTAAGAACCGTTTTTATCCACTTTCCATGATCCATCTCAAGTTTCATATCGTCTCAGCGCCTAACATGGGCTCCGGGAGGCGGTTGCAAGGGTTGCACTTGCACCCCCCTGGCTTTTAATGGTTAAAATTTCATCATCATCTGCCTAGCCTTTTCCCAACTATATTGGGGTCGGCTTCCAGTCAAACCGGATTCAGCTGAATACCAGTGTTTTACGTGGAGCGGCTGCCTACCAGACCTCCACAACCCATTAACTGGGTAACACGGTACTTCATGGCAAATGGCATGGTTAAAATTTAATATACGAAAACATAAAGAAGTAAAAAAACATTGGTACATTTGACAAGCGGAATGTAGTAAAAGATAATCCAGCTAAACCGAGGCGAGGTCGGTACTTCGAGCTGTCTTCGCTATGAGCGAATCGGCCAAATAAAACCTATCCTGTTCGTGACGGGGTTTTGAAGATGCACCCCTCTGAAAATAGTCCTGCAGGCGTTCATGGCGCGTAATGTTCTTTTCTCCAAATGTCCTTTCTCAAAATGTCCCTTTCTCAATATGTTCTTTTTACCTAATGAGAACATTTTATAGATAATATTTATTTATTTTGTTTTACACAATTGAAATAACATACATAAGTAATAAAATTTGCTAATTACAAGCTTCCACATTTAAAAAAACTACTTAGTTATAAGGTGCTTGTGTTGACCAATTACAGCGCAGGTAATCAAACATTTTACAATGTCCATAAGGGATTTCGAGATAGGTACTAGGTTAATTATGTCTTGTCTTGTTTCCCCAGGTTCTCCCAATCCGGTAATCTGAACCGCCACATGAGGGTTCACGGCAACATGTCAGGAGGGATGCTCGGCTGACACTTGCAGAGGTGCGGCCTCTCCGCCGTCTACTATTGAACTACGGGACTACGATACTACCAGTCTACAACTACGGCAACCAAGTGTGGTTTGAAAAGAAGACAGAGACTTTTTGATAATGTGTTTTTAGTCATGTAATTCTAAGAATAGGTACTTATAATTAAGTCTGTGGTGAAAGAAAAAGTGTTAAAAGGTTGCCAAAATCAGCCGATCGCGATTTTTACCAGGTGGATGCTCCAGGGTAGCCCGCGAAATTCAAATATTTTTATGTTTTTTGCAAAGAATGATTATTTCTGAAATATTCATTCTTTCGAACTACATGAACTTATCCACCTTAAGGTGAATGCTCCAGGGTAGCCCGCGAAATTCAAATAATTTTATGTTTTTTGCAATTTGCCGGTCAGTGTGAAGCTGTATGTGGACCAAATGCGATCTGCGACCGTAACGCGTATTTATCTAAAGAATTATAACCATTTTAATCATCAATATAGCCCTCTAAGTTCATGTAGTTCGAAAGAATGATTATTTCTGAAATATTCATTATTTCGAACTACATGAACTTAGAGGGCTATATAGCATAAAAATATTTGAATTTCGCGGGCCACCCTGGAGCATCCACCTTAAGCTAAATATTTCCAATCAACCTTGAACCTAATGCCATACCATTAAAGTTAAAAATTTTAACGATCGTTTCAGCTTGATATGCTGGTGTCTGTACCTTCTAAAATAATACACACAGTGTGTTGTGTGTTTAATACATAATCGTAACTAAAATCAATGGTTAATACAGATATACTAAGTTTGTCTTATATTTCCATTTTGAAAACTATATTGTAAATATGACAAAATTACCTAACCAATGCGAAAATGTTTGTACATAACTATTGTAGGTTAAGATTTAAGTGAATAGCCAACATTTCAGTATTCAATTGATCTAGTCATTATAATGAATAGCATTTTTATAACATTAACATTGTAATGAAGGGAATTTTTGAAATTCTTTTAAGCTAATTGTCAATCCAGTTGGCCCTGTGAATAGAAAGATTAATTTTAGATTTAATGTTGCACTTGTCAGTCACCTCTATCAGTATTATTATTATAGCATAGCTTTGTAAATGAAATTGTGAAATAAAATCAATAAATAAATTCATCAAAAATATTTTGTCTTATTTTTTGTGTATAACCGCACTTTCATCTACCTCCTATTTGAAAATGGCGCGATAGTTCAGTGTTGTCAGTCACGAAAGATAGTTTTCTAACACGAATTTGCAAAATAATCTCTTTTGTAATAAAAAATGTAACTAAAGGAGCTCAATAACAATATAATCTCAGTTGACTATAATGCAATGCGTACCACAATATGCCTTACATAAAACAACAAGTTTATAAATTGCAAAGAGAAGTGTAACAAATCTGTTACTAGCATTATTTTATTTCTGAACGCATTGATAACATTCTCATTTCTCATTCATTTCATTTCCCAAGAAGCTAATGAGTTTTTTGCAGGTCACGTATTTTCACTTCTCTAAATTTGGATTGTAATTAATTTTAAGGCGTGATTATGATACCAACAATGACTGTTTAATGAAGTGCTGTATATTTTTTTAAATTAATTGTGCCGATTTCTTTAGTGAACGACCGATTCAATAGCTTATTGGTAACTCCTAAAGCAGACACTAAACGAACTCATCAGTTTGACACATAATGATATCTCTGACTCCGAGAGATTTCCTCGTCGGGAATAAAGTAATTCTATAATTTGTGCCTGATACGTTTCAACCGGTGCTTTATAGCTAAGAATTTGATAATACAGTTATTTACACTCTCTGTCTGTTAGTGAGGCGGTGTCGATTGTGTAAATATCCTATTACTACTACGAAATTTATTCCATCGGTCAGTTACATTTGGAGGTGTAAATCGTCAATTTACTTGTAAATATGACTGAAACTTCACCGGATGAGCCGAATTCTCATCGGAAAGACTTCATTTGCGGGGTTGTTGAAGGTAATTGTTGTTATTTTTACGTGAAAGTATGTGTTATAGGTCTGTTGTAGTTATACATCTTCTATCTAAGTTTGTAACGGAGTGAATGACCTAAGCTTGACTATTACAGGCTTTTACGGACGGCCGTGGACTACTGAACAAAGGAAAGATTTGTTTCAAAAGTGAGTATTCTTTCTAATAACCTAATTATGTTGATAAGATGAACTAAATTATAGATGCTCACATTTTGTATAATTTATTTAATTGGACTTCAAAGTCTATGGTCGGTCAGATGTTTGTTTTCGTAGATAAAGAGCAGTATTTGCTAGATATTTTTTGATTTGCATACAATATTTACCACTTAAAAGGATCAGAACTTGGATTAGGATGTACTTTAACCTAGTTACACACTTCAAGAATATAGCCAATGGTTTTATAAGCGAAATAAAGATCATCTAACAACCAGATGTTTCTAAACTACCACAGTATTCAAGTTACTTGAAATCAATGCTTTCACTAACATTATTTACAGATTATGTACATTATTATTGGTTATGATTATCTTAATCATACATCTGCATAATTCTTGTTGCTCGTGACTTAATTACCAGCTGTTTACCCATCACCTTTAAATGTAGGTTAAAGTTTAATGAACTTTATTATTTTTTATTGTACACTAATCACAATATTGCACTGCTGTTGAATGAATGTGTCATGGACAAAGGTATGCTCTACTGCAAAATGGAAATTTCTCCAACAATCCTTGAGAGTGAAAGGGTCAGAGTGGACTTCCAAATATAGAATAGAATGTGAGGGTATATTTTATTACATAACTTTTTAATTTTGTTCAGAATTAATAAATGTGTGGATTATTGATTTAAGGGTGGTGGCATTTTCAAAATCGGTTCAGATCCAGAGATTATCCCCTAGAATCTCACAAACTTTATAATATTAGTATAGATAGAGATTATTATTTGTTTTTGAAACAAATCATAATCTCTCTCTAAGCAAGCGTAAGCAAATTTTTTTTGTTGTTTCTCAGGATATTTGTATACCTAATATGTTTACTGTCTACACTGTGGTGGATACGGTTCTAGGGTTAATGGCATTCTACACTCATGTATGTACATGCATTATCTAAGTAAACATCAGTAATGATGTTGTAATAGATAAATTGTTACAACCACATAAACAATAATATACTTCAGTATGTGTTTACTTGTTCAGATTAAATCATAATTATGTTATTTGTGGGATTTATTAGGTTTAGTACTTAGTAAATATAAAGTGCATTGATGAGCTATAGTTATTAATGTGCAAGATAAGCAATTGCAAAATAGGATAAATAGGTAGTGAAATATGTATTAGAAAACTACCTTTTTACATAAAAAAACAATACCTTTTATTTTTTAAATTGAACACCACTATTTGTCTCTGTAGCACCATTAAAAATTCCTGTCAGTGGCAAACAATGTCAAAGCATTTAAAGTGATTTGAACTGAGCATCTTCACAACATGGCTTGGCAACAAAAAGGATTCTAATTAGCTGCCTAAGCTAATTTGACTCTTTTTTTGTAGTCAAGCCATGTATTTGTTTTGTTAACTACTTAAAACAGAAACCTATAAGAATCTTTATAGTTGGAAGAAAGAGTTTGCATTTTTTTTTTAGTTTTTGTATTATGAATTTTGGTTAACCTATAATTGGAAATTGTGTAAGTTTGAGGCTTTTGTAACTTATACCTAAGAAATGCTGTATACAGAAGCTTGTTGGTAAACCTTTATAAATATAACTAGTTGACCCACGCAACTTCGTTTGCGTCACAATTTTCATTACTGCTCCGCTCCTATTGGTCTTAGCGTGGTGATATATTGCCTGTAGCCTTTTTCGATAAATGGGCTGTCTAACACTAAAAGAATTTTTCAAATCGGAACAGTAGTTCCTGAGATTAGCGCATTCAAGTAAACAAACAAACTCTTCAGCTTTATATATTAGTATAGATAGATAAGCAGTGGAACTATTTAAAAATATCACAATTACCGAGGTATATTATTCCAAACAGACAGATAGATATATTTTTCAACATGCAGATATAACCTGTTACGTATGTGTCCCAACACTATTGTTGTATTGTCTATGCCACCAATACACACACGTCGTCTCAAGAGTTCTGCCGGTTTTATTTTAAAATATAATGTGATATCGCCTGCGCTGCCGCTCCTCCTAGCCATCAAGTATGGGCCTGCGGACGGCGATCATTGGTCTGATCAGAACCAGGCCCGGGTCATCGGCGCGCTGTGTTCCACGCGCGCCTCAAAGAGCTGTCAGCATAAAAGACAGGGCCCGTCAGGGCCCCTGACCCTGGAACTCAAAGTGCACTAGGAGGAACACGGATGGGTTTTAATTTGTAAGAGTCTGACACTCCCTTCTGCTTCACCCAAAGTGGGAGGAGTCATTAGATGATTTCCCATCCTTAAAAAAAGGCTGCTAGTATAAAATAACTGCTAAAATTCAACAGACTTAAAAAATGGGGCATGGACATGTACGTCTACGCACCGAAGGACGACTACAAGCACCGAGCATACTGGAGAGAACTATACACCGTGGAAGAAGCCGAGCACCTGACCTCGCTCATAACAGCTGCGAAGGCTCAGGGCATCATATTCTGCTATGCGCTGTCTCCGGGACTGGATATTACTTACAGTAGTCAGAAAGAGATTACTACTTTGAAAAGGAAATTGGAACAGGTAAAATTAAGTCATTTTCTTGTATCTGTTATTCGTTTGTTTCAGAGACCGTAAAGAGTTAAAAATCTTACCCGTTTTATAATAAACACTAATTTTGTAAGATTTTGAACTCTTATTAATTTATTTATTCTTAATTTCTTATTTTTTTTTTTATTTATTTTTTTCAATTTATATACACACATTTAATAAGAAGATAAGAAGAAAGAAACAGAAAAATAGGCACAAAGGTGATGCCTTATTTGTATAGAAATCTCTACCAGCATACCTGCGAAAGGAGAGTAGAGTAAAAAGAGATGTAGACATAGTGTAGTGTAGTGTACTCTTCTCGATAAGACACGGATATATTGTAAACCATCGAACTTGGAGGTATTTATTTAATTATAATTATATAAATTTTGCATTGTTCATAATTTAATAATATAGAGAGTACATAATGTAATCAAGATTTATTACTGTCTTAGGTAATAATTTGGTGACATTATACAACAAGTTTTGGCATCTGTAACTTTGCGAATTAATTGTAATGAATACTCTTCTTTTCATCTATATTAATCATACGTACGTTATACATGTCTGCAATAGCTACTTTCTAAAATTATCATAAAACGCATTTCTTATATTGACTAACCAATTTATTATGCTACGAGTATCAGTAAAAAGCAAAACGATAATTACAGACTTTCTTCACATTTCTTTTGTTTTAGGTCTTGAAATAATACGCTACATATTTTCCTTGTAACCCATTAGTATTGTTACAATAATTTAATGTTTTTATTCATTTTAAACTAGCTTTCGCCCATCTCTGCGCTCGCGTTTATATCGAAATAAGCAAAAAAAAAGGATCTTTAACCATCTTCAGGGTTCTTCAAGGTCTATCTCTGTAACAAAATATATGAAAATCACTTTCGCATGAATAAATAATATTGAATTCTGATTTATAATTATGATATCACGGTAACTTAAAAGTTGATGGCAAAAAAAAAGAATTTCAATAAATGCCATAAAATATTGAGGAGCTTGTGGCTAAAGCATACTAGCCGCACGTATCGATCTTTTTGGTTAAGCAACGCTTGTCAAGGTTTGTCTGTGGATGGGTGGCCATCTTAACATACCGACGTTTCCTCCGTGCCTCGGAAAGCACGTTAAGCCGTTGGTCCCGGCTGTCATTTAGATCTTTGGTAGTCGTTACGGATTGTCAGAAGCCAGTAAATCTGACCCCAGTCTTGCCAAGAACTACCGAGTTACCCAGTTGATAGGTTGTGGAGTTCTAGAAGGTAGCCGCTCCACATAAAAGACTGGTATTCAACTGAATCCGGTCTGACTGGTAGCCGACCCCATGTAGTTGGGAGAAACCTAGGCAGATGATGAAATGCCATGAAACAGTCAATTTTAAATTTTCTTTATTTTTTAGGTGTCCCAGTTTGGCTGTACATGTTTCGCCCTCCTGTTCGATGACATTGAGCCCGAGATGAGTGAGGCTGACAAACAGATATTCCAGAGCTTTGCACATGCACAAGTGAGTATAAAATACATTACATTACAAGAAGTAACTCTTTTTTTGTGGATGGGGAAGTCATCAAATGACTGCATCCACTCTAAATGGAGCAGGAGGGAGTGTAAGACTCTGACTGACTAAAACGCCCACCAAGCTACATTACATTAACCGTAGGTTCTAGTGTCAAGTTTCGGACATTTAATAATCTGAGTGCATCAATTACATAATCCTTAGGTACTTGTCTCACCGCCAGCGAGGATGCGAGTAGCCATTGACCATTTGCTCCCTGGAAAAAGGGACAAAAGATATAGATCTCGTGTGAGTAAAAGAGACATACATTCATAGTCGACAGCTGACTGTTCACTGCTCTTATCTCTAGTTGATCGCAGCGAGACGAGTTATTAAAGATTGTAATCGCTCAGCCTACAAGTGCCTAAAGTTTCAATAGTAGTTTAAAACAAACATCGATGTTGTACCAACCCATGCATGACTGCTAGACTCGGATAAGTGGCAGGCATCGTGCTAACGGCCTTCAGAATCACTAGCTCGCCTCACTGCGCAGCCTAGCCGATTTATGTGTTATCTGCGGTTATATTTGTTGATAAGAATGTGCCGTTGCCATGGTTACAAGCCACTTGGATTTGCTTTTGTTTTGAGGTGGTTTTTTATTTTCTGAGATTTTCGCACATGATCTAAAGAAACTTTGCGAGGTAAAATGCATCACTTTGATAACTTTGTAGGAACCTTTTATAGATTCGATATAATAAAAATATGTGTCCAATCCCAGCTAACACTAAAGCGTTAAAAAAACCTATATAAGACTCGTATTTCAGTTCCCTTTGAGTATAAAAGTGTTAACGCATACCTGTGCAACTGAGTTAGAACATGCTCTAACTAACTTATAACCACGAAAGAGGCCCACAGTTTTACAGGTAAAAGTTTTAGAAAGCCTATAGTACGATGTCACAATTATATTAAAGCTGCACAAGAGCGCTTATTCATCGTCAGCTACTACTTTAATCTGTATTACCGTTGTAAAATAGAGTTGGGAACTTTACAAAAGTGAGGTTAGTGTTAATAACGACCCATACTTTCGTTGTTTGACACCAATACATTTAGAACGTCTGTAAAAGAGTACTGCCTAACACAATAAGCTTTAGTTAAACCCTTTATTACAGGTTAAACCTAGATAGAGGAGTTGTTTGACACCTTTAGTTTCTCGTGTTACTAAACTCTCGATAAGCTCTATTTTATAGCCTATGTCTGCGATAACAGTCAATGTAGCACCTTAAGTGGTATAAAAGAGTTCATTGCAATAACTACACAACAATAAGTGTTAAGAGGTGTCGGCGAAATTTTTATAAAGACTTGGGTGTCACAGAAATGTTAAAGCTATAACGTATTAAGTATACTTACTGCTACTAGCGCGCCATTATAACTCTCAAAGCTGTATTACGTCGTCCATTAAAGCTTTAGTGCTGCGATTGGGGCTAAAACTTGTTTGTTAACTCCTCTATATCGTCTTTAGTAATAACTGATATAATTATAACCCTGTTATATTACTTAAAGTCATAAAAATGCCTGTAACTGACTAATATTTTTGTATAATCTAAGTGACGGAAGTTTTTGAAGTGAAAACTTCTTTAGGCGCGTTGAAGACTTTTTGGGTGTACAAAAACTCATGGAACTCGCATCATCGTCACCGTAAGCTTTCCATGAGCTCGATATAATTCACAAGTTACTAAGTTTTCACTACTATTAAGTTTTCACTACTATCGGCAGTCCCCAAGGACTGCCCCACATGTTTTTTGTTTTTATCCAGAAAACGGTTTTAATAATTAAGGTCATGCATTATCTATCTTTCAACTACCTCCTTGGTTTCGTGGTCGCAACCGCGACTGCTGAGCTTAGCTTAGCTTAGGGTCCCAGGTTCGAATCCCAGGTCGGGCAGAAAAGTCTGGCTGGCTTTTCCTTTAGGAATTTCTCAGTAGTAGCCCGGTGTTTGGAAGTTGGTGTGACATCCCCGTGCATCGGAATGCACGTAAAGCCATTGGTCCAGAGCCTGATCTCTCCCCGGTCGTGTCGGATTGCCGTCCCACTGGAACGGAGAGTGCACTTGTGTTTGCGCACACACTTGTGCAATGTGCATTTATTACATCATCATCTGCCTAGCCTTTTCCCAACTATATTGGGATCGGCTTCCAGTCAGTCCAGTATATTTAGCTGAATAGGTACCAGTATTTTACGAGGAGCGGCTGCCTACCAGACCTCCACAACCCATTAACTGGGTAACACGGTACTTCATGGCAAGACTGGAGTCAGATTTACTGGCTTCTGACTAATGTGCATTTATTACATCTCCTGAGTATATTTTCTACAATTGTTACCCTGTTTATCCCAATAATACAAGCTATGTGATACAATCATAGTGTACAACATGATGCGATAGACACAGCTTCCAAAAACAAAATTTAACATCAATAAAATCGCAATAACTAAAAAAAAAAGAATAATTAATTAATTTTCTATTTTTTGGTATATTGTGTGTGTGTACATAAATAAATTAATAATAATAGTGCAGATATGATACAATTAGTGGGTAGTTATAGAAACACAGTAGATACAAAAATGATAAGAAAAAAAATACAACCGAATTGAGAACGTTCTCCTTTTTTGGAAGTCAGTTAAAATGCAAAAAAGTCAATACGGTGGTTACTCTGGATACCGCGTTTGAATTTTCGAAGTGTTACATTGATATACAGGGTTATTTGTAAAACACCAGCAACCTCTTAGGCAGTGAAAGTACACATGATTACAAGCAACTTTTACTTTGGGAAAATCTCGATAAAAATATCAGCTGTTTCATACAAAATGCAATATTTAGCCAATGAAAATGTATGAAACAGCTGATATTTTTCTCGAGATTTCAGGGTTTTCTCAAAGTAAAAGTTGCTTATAATAATATGTAATTTCACTGCTTAAAAGGTTGCTGGTGTTTTACAAATAACCCTGTATATACCACCATTATTAAAAAACCTGCAAATTCTGGGGATGGGGGAGTTGGATCCTGACACAGCTTTGTAGAATGGGGTACGCTGTTCTGCGTTAAGATTGACCGCCGTGTTCGAAAATTTAGTTTAGCTCCCAAATTATTTTATGCCGTCGTCAACGATCCACTTTTTCTTCAACTGTAACCCTGTCTCCGTTCCGCAGGTGTCAGTAACGAACGAGATCCACCAGCACCTGGGCTGTCCCCGCTTCCTGCTGTGTCCCACTCAGTACTGCTCCACGCGCGCCGTGCCCTCCGTCAACAGCTCCGAGTACCTCAACACGCTGGGCACCAAGCTGTCGCAGCAGATTGACATTATGTGGACGGGTATGTACAGCTTTCTTCTACTCCCATACAAGGTATAACATAATAAAGGCATTATTGCGTTTTTAATGACTTGAGAGCCAATACACACTTTATACACTCCAATGAATATACGGTACGCGAGAACACTGAGCGTGTGAGAGACTGCCCATGACCATGCTAAGTACCCTATATTATATTGTAGTCTGTGAGACTGACTCGTCACTGCTACCCGCATATACTATAGTGTTTTTTCTGTTACGTTTATAAGAACAGGCTATCTTTACAAATTCAACAAATCGCCAACATGACGGCGCTGTGTTCGGAACAACGAGGCGAGCTACAATTTTAATTAGTACTACTACTAGCGCATACGCATACTAGCTTTGTCCGCGCATATCCCCTTTTTCCCGATGCCGTTGGGATATCGGTAAATATTTTCTTAGTGCTCTCCTACACTCCCCAAGGAAACTACGTGCCAAATTTTAGCTTTCAACGGACAGTATATTCGGCTGTGCCTTGCCTGTCTATCAGTCACTCATCAGTAACGAAAGAATTTTATATATTAGGATTAATATGTAGATGTAAAACCTACCATAGAGAAGTCTTTTTCTATTCTATTCTATATTTTTATATGGCAAACAAAGCCGATGTCAACTATTCTGCCAATGTCTTAAAGTGGGTTAATAATATAATAATAATAATAATAATAATCGTTTATTTGTACATTTCAATTGAGCATCTAAAACACAATTACAGACAAAATGTTGTACATTGAGACACAAACAAAAGCGAACTACTGCCTCCTAAACTAGGCCAAGAGCCTGTGTTTTAGGAGCCAATGTTCCTCCAAAAACAGTTAAGCGCGGGCAGACAACATTGCAAGCAAATAGTTAACGTAATACTCAATACAATAGGTACAATGTATCATTTGAACAATATTTGTTGAAGTATCATTACCAAATTAATAAGTAAAAACATATTATTATTAAATTAGATTTTTATATAAGATAAGGAATTAAATTATTATTGCAATTACAGATTTCATAAAAATTAAAATTCAAGGTTACATAATTAATAGATTCAATAAATAGTTTATAGATTCAATAATAAGAAAATAAAATATTTAAGAAACGATTGTAATAAGTTTTTCCGTTTCGTCATAAGTCAACTGCTGCAACCATTTAGAAAGTTTGATCTTAACTTCTCGTTTGGTAAGAGGATATATGGAGATGATTTTATTAATTTTATTGTAGAGGCGGGAGCTAGTTGCCAGATACTGACGGCTAGCAAACTTTCAACGGCATTGTACTGTGTCGCATACGGGAAGCCCTCTGCGTCTTTTTAGCCTGTCCATGTCTAGGTGCAGCATGGAGTGTTTCCGAAGCACAGCGCGGAGACAATGTGTGCTCGACACAGATCATTGATATAGAGCAAGAAGAGAGGAGGCCCAAGGATGCTACCCTGCGGAACACCAAAACGAATAAATTGTTCACCACTCGTTGTGCAGTCGATTTTAATACATTGGGTTCGATTCGAGAGATAATCCCTGAATATGTCCAATGCTAGGCCACGAATTCCAACGCTTTCCATTTTTGTGATCAGGGTGGGAACAGAGACCGTGTCAAATGCCCTGGATAAGTCGAGAAAGATACCGTAGCATTTCATACCTTTGTCTAAGTGATTAACTAGAGTTTTGGTAAGATTAGCCACAGCATCTTCCGTTGAGACTCCAGATCTAAATCCATACTGGTTGTCCGCAATGATTTTATGTTTGGAGAGATATGCAATAAGGCTGTTGTTAAGTATCCTTTCCAGGATCTTCGAGAGAGAGCTAAGTACGGAGATCGGACGATAGTTCGCTACATCGGTTCTATCCCCACCCTTGAAAATCGGATGAACAACAGCTTTTTTAAAGCAGTTGGGAAAGGTTCCGGAAACAATAGCACGATTGAAAATGTGCGTGATGGGGGATGCTAAAACGGATCTAGATTGTATTAGCACTTTTGCTGGTATGTTATCATGGCCAGTTGCGCAATCAGAACGCAAGGAGCCAATCAACGTTTCTACCTGCATTTCATCAACTGGGAGTATGACTAGAGACTCGCATGGAGGCGCTTGATACGGGATTCTCGCGTCCTGGTTAGCTCTAGAAAGGGGAGCAACTTGAGAGGCCAGTTCACGACCTATACTAGTGAAAAAACAATTGACATGGTTTACAGAAGCTATAGGATCGTCAGTGATTTGAAGAAGCTCTTTAGCGGGTTGCGGTTGCAAAGTGGAGCTTGTTATAGTCTTAACTGCCTTCCAAGTAGCTTTAGAGTTGTTCTTTGCCTTTTGCAGTAAATTTTTATCCTGAGCTCGCTTTAGTTTTTTTAATAAGGAGTTAAGGTAATTACGATATCTTCTGTAAGTGATTTGGAGAACCACATTATCAGGATTTCCTTTCAATCTGAGGTGCATCCCGTCACGATTCCGGATACATCTAACTAGGCCCTGAGTCATCCATGGCTTAATAACACGAATCTTGCTTTGGAACCGAATACTCAGGGTATGTGAAGCGATAGTTTCCTGAACTATTTTAATAAAAAATTCTGCCGCCAAGTTCGGGTCCGCCTCATTCAAAACTGGACTAAAATCAGTACCGTCTAAGCTTTGTTTAATTGCTGTGTAGTCATAGCGCACAGATGTAGAACAGCGAATTTTGTTGCTCAAACCCCTGATCTTCAGGGCCAGAATGACTGGTAGGTGATCAGTGATGTATGTTTGAACTACTATAACACTTGCTGAATTTCTAGTCTTCAGTAGAACATGATCTAAGCAGTTTCCAGATCTAGTAGGGAGAAGGTGCGCTGGAAGAAGTCCAAGAGAGGCAGTTAGTGTTAGATACTGATCAGAGTTCCTGTCGTGGTTACCACGTTTGATGTCGACATTTAGGTCACCAATAAGAACGACATTTTGAGAGTGATTCAAAGAACTCACCAGACTGGTTAGGCTTTCGTAAAATAAGTCCAAGTTGGAGTACGAGGGGGAACGGTACAAACAAATAATAGATGTATCACCTGTAGTGCAAACAAGGCAGTTAGCTTCAAGAAACGTTGGTTCAAACACGGTACATTGTAGGGAAGTTCTAGTGTACACTACGACTCCGTCGTTTTGTGAGTTATTATTAACACTGGCATGACAGATATAGCCCTGCATAGTAGGAATAGGTCCTGACAGTTTAAGCCAGCACTCACTAAGCACTATGACATCAAAATCAATTTTAGTGATGGATATCATAGTGATAAATTGTTCGACGTTCTTTTTAATACTTCTAATATTAATATGGATTACTTTTAAGTTATTGATGGGATTGCCTATGAACTCTGAGCATCCGTCGGGTGGGCATTCATACGATGATGCTATGGAAAAGTCGTCAAGTTCGTCGGTTATATCATGTATGTCAGCCATTGAAAGTCAGGAGAGCCATAGAAACAATTTCGAAAGAAAAGATCAAACTGTATAACAAAAGTATCCATATATCAATAAGATCTAGTTTACTATGTCTACTTATAAATTTAATAAATAAATGAATAGTTGATTTGAAATTTTTTGAACATAAGACTAGGTTGCGGTAGTTTATGTTATTACTATCATTAAGAGCATTTAGATTAAAATAAACCTTACGAGAATGAGCAGTTGTATTGCAATTTTTATAAAATTTCGTAAATGTAAGAAATAAAAGAAATAAAAGAAGGGTTTTATCCCAACTAAAATTAAAACAATTTGTGGCATGCATGGCTACAGTAAATATAAAGTGCAAATCAATAGATAAAAAAGATGACATGCAGGATAGTCATTGATTTTTAGAAAGAGAGAGAAGACATTTTTCCGACCTTATTTGTATTGGCTTCTCGTTTGGGTTATTAGGATCTCTTCGAATGAAAACCCTTCCATTAGAATTCCAGCAAGAGAACTTGTTGGCTTTTGCTACCGCCCGAGTGTCGTAGAAAAGTTTTTTCTTAGAAGGCATAAGATGTTCGTCCACGTAGACTGGCTTTTTCTCTCCCACCAAACCTATGGTGTGCGTGTTCAGCTTATCAATAACTGGACGCTGTTTATTAAAGGCACGAACGGATGAGAGAAATTTGTTCCTTTTCACTACCGATTTAAATTCAGCTACGATAGGTCTTGGAGCACTTGACGTTCCTGGAAGGCGATACAGGTCACGGAAGCTGTCCTTTCGTACTTCAACGTTAACAGCCTTACCCACTGCTGTAACAACAGATAGGAGGTCCACCGAGTTTTCCTTTGCTTTCAGTGGAATGTTTCTGAGCTCAACAGTTGAGGGGCGAGACAGAAGCTGTAGGTCTTGAATTTGCTTCTCCATCTGCTCGATGCGATCAAAACTTTCTTTCTTTTGCTTTTCTAAAATAGCCAATCCCGTTTTCATCTCCTCGTAGCATTTATCCGTAAATTTTACGCTTTGTTCAATTTCCGTGTGTGATTTCCGGATCTCTGCACATTGAATTTTCAGCTCGCTCATGTCTCTAACCAAGCCTTTTAACACCGCATCGTGATCTGCTTTCCAGGAAGATAGTCGGTCATCGTTATCGGCTTTCCAAGATGCAAGCATCTGCATAATATCATTTTTAAACTCGTTAAAGGTACAAGCGAACTGGTTTGTATCAGTATCTAGGGGGTCTTCGGTGTTTGGAGGGTTGTCAGCATTTGGAGAGTCCCCCATGCGTGGGCGCTTGAATCTTTGGGTTATATTTTGATTCGTCAAGACCACTGACTCTAAGGTGGCTGACAAGTCAGGTTCAGATACCGGTTGCTCAGGTCGAGGTGGCGGGTTTGCAGCTTTTGGAGGGGTCCGCTGGGTACTCATTGTTAAATATTGATCAGCGAAAACCGGGATGAAGCATAAATATGTCCTCTTTATCTTAGGTTACAGCAGAAAAGGCTTATATGTTTCAAAGTAAGAAATAAATAAAAAAAGTAAAAATATAAATTGCAAAAAGTATCCTTCCTTAGCAGTGGGAATCGAACTTGCGACTCAACGCACGACAGCCCACACAAATTTGCACTGTGCTATTAAGCCAGTAGTGCTTTGCATAAAATGTTGTTTCTATACAAGCCGTGACTCGCCACAAGTTAAATAGGTGGGGTGACCTTTTGGCGCCGTCAAAGTCACGGTAGCAATCCAAAAACACTTGCACCCACTTTTTTAAATTGTTATTTTGTTTCTTGATTTTGGTTTTGATTAATTTAGAAGTAATTGATCGTATTATTGTAGTTGTTTTTCATAGTTCTAAACGTGACATTTATGGCACACTAATGAATTGTATTGCACGGTAGTATACGCAGATTTTACACCACTTTTCGATTTTTAAACAGACACGCTGCGAATACGTCTGACTTGCACGGTCGCGAAAGCGAGGAACCAAGAACTAATGAATATTTCCTATTTATTATTTATTTATTTTATTTTGAAATATTCATTCTTTCGAACTACATGAACTTAGAGGGATATATTGATGATTAAAATGGTTATAATTCTTTAGATAAATACGCGTTACGGTCGCGGATCGCATTTGGTCCACATACAGCTTCACACTGACCGGCAAATTGCAAAAAACATAAAAATATTTGAATTTCGCGGGCTACCCTGGAGCATTCACCTTAAACATTTTTTTTTATTATAAGCCACATCCACACAAACAGTGATTTGAAGTCGTATATGACTCATAATTTGATTTTATTGTGACGGATGAAAATCGTCAGCGCCACAAGCAGTTCTGGAGAGAGGTCTTTTTATTAACCTAGGTAGACGTTGACTAAGCCTTGACTACAAGGCTTTATGTACCGTCAGTATGTAATGCCTTGTTGCAGTTATTCCATCTATGTACCGCTACTGTACGTTTAAATAAATAAATAACTAACTTCCCGCCCGCGGCCCCGTCCACATAAAAGTCCTTAATTATCTCAGTCTAGTGAAATTATCACTTCCATTCAATTAATTGTGTCCAGCGTCAGCGTAGGCTCTCGTCACGTTTATAATCTGCGCGTACGCAACGGCACAATACCCCGTCAACGTTAGTCATCATTTGCCTAGCCTTTTCCCAACTATATTGGGGTCGGCTTCCAGTCAAACCCGATTTAGCTGAATACCAGTATTTTACGCGGAGCGGCTGCCTAGCAGGCCTCCACAACCCAGTAACTGGGTTACACGGTACTTCATGGCAAGACCGGAGTCAGATTAACTGGCTTCTGACTATCCGTAACGATTGCCGAAGACAGCTGAGACCGACGGCTTAACGTGCTTTCCGAGGCATGGTGGAAACTCGGTATGTTAAGATGGTCATCCATCCACAGACTAACCTTAGCAAGCGTTGCTTAACCTTGAAGATCGACCCGTGCGGCTGTTATTTTCGAGCCACGAGCTCCTCTTGACCCCGTCAACGTTAGTATAAGATCAAATTTACATAATGCTAGACAGTACGTAGTGTCTACGCGGTGGCAACGCCCCGTCAATCACTAAGGACGCACTTTTGCTTGTTGCCATAACTTTTGTTGTTGTAAAATAAACTGGCAGAGTGCGGCAATAGGACTATACCTACAATCTGAAAATTACAACTGTCTACCTATTTCGGTTCTTGAGATACAGCCCGTTAACAGACACGAACAGCGGAGGCTTAGTAACAGGGTTACGTTTGTTACCATTTGGGTACGGGACCCTAAGTAACGTCGCCCCACCCTAGGAATAATTCCTGAGTGTGTGTGTGCTAGGAATTATTAGTTAAAATCAATCCATAAAAGTATTTTTTCATTAACAAAATCCAACAAGCCTACATACATAAAATAGCGTGCATACCGCAAACCACAATACTCGTAAATAATAAACAACGATCTGCAACTAATAACCGCGTGGGCGCGAACTGAATGAAAAAGGTTGTCTGCCAGTTCTACTAACATGTTTAGTATACATCACTTGATCTAATGACGTCATCAGTAACTAGCGAAAGATGCGAGTGAGTCTGGATGAAGTGGAAGATCTTGATCTGTTTAAAATGTGGCCTGGTATGAGTTTTTTTTCGTTATTATTATTGACTAGTGACCCGTCCCGGCTTTGCACGGGTGCAAATTATATACTAAAACCCTTCCTCGAGAATCACTCTATTTACTAAAAAAAACCCCATCAATTTCCGTTGCGAAGTTTTAAAGATCTAAGCATTCATAGGGACAGATAGACAGCAAAAGCGACTTTGTTTTATACAATATTACTGCTCCGCTCCTATTGGCCTTAGCGTGATGATATAGCCTATAGCCTTCCTCAATAAAAGGGCTATCTAACACTGAAATAATTTTTCAAATCGGACCAGTAGTTCCTGAGATTAGCGCGTTCAAGCAAACAAACAAACAAACTCTTCAGCTTTATATATTAGTAAATATGTAGTGATAGGCCAGCGTTTGACCTCAATCTCACCTGGTGGTGATGGTAAGCGATCATGTGGTCGACGATGAAGCACGCTGGCTTAGAAGTAACATATTCACTCTTGACTCAAGTCCTCCAGGATGTAGCTATCAGGAGTATGCAGGAGACAGATTCCGGCTGGGAATTCTACTCCTCAGCTAATTAATAGCATTAACTGTGTTATGTGACGGACATTACTTTTTACTTTCCCTATCCAGTTTTATTCAATTTGTGCCACAGTGGCTTTCTAGGTTTTGGAAAGCAACACAGTGTTCTGAACATGTTCGTTAATAAATCTTGGATTGTGAATAGTGGAAGAATTAGGGATGCCTTTGCCCAGGAGTGTGACAAAATCGAGGTGTGAAATCTTAACGAACCAACTCATTTTCGTATAATATATCATCTGCCTAGCCTTTTCCCAACTATATTGGGGTCGGCTTCTAGTCAAACCGGATTTAGCTGAATACCAGTATTTTACGCAGAGCGGCTGCCTACCAGTCCTCCACAACCTATTGACTGGGTAACACGGTACTTCATGGCAAGACTGGAGTCAGATTAACTAGCTTCTGACTATCCGTCCCGTTCCCGTGGGAGTACGGGGATAAAATATACCCTATGTTACTCGCTGATAATGTAGCTATACATTGCTGAAAGATTTTTCAAATCGGTCCAGTAGTTTTTAAGTTTATTCGTTATATACAAAAATACAAATCTTTCCTCTTTATAATATTAGTATAGCATATAGAAGCATAGATTACCAACCACATAAAAGCCCTAATGTCAATATCGGCAACGTATTAACCGCAACGTATGCTAAGTATAAATACATGCCATTCTCCGCAGGTCGAGTTTTCCATTGATTACTCATAGTTTGATTATTACACATAATGTTTACGATGTGAACTGGACATGTGGGTAGTTTCCATGTTGTGTTCTATTGTTTTTGTCCGAGGTTAGTACACCTGTGCGGTAGGTGGGTGACCTTTTAAATGTTGTTTGATGAATGTCATTTGCTTAGTTTAAGTACTGATAAATAGATTCCTTTTTTTTTCTTTCTTTATTAATTTTTAGGAGAGTTTGAATTTGTAATTTTTTTTTTCATAAATAAGCCCGTTTTAGTACGGACGGACGGACGAACAGCGGAGGCTTAGTAATAGGGTTCCATTGGTTACCCTTTGGATACGGAACCTTAAAAATACTCCCGTACGAGAAACGTGTTTTTTTTTTTCGATTTTTGGTACGGTACCCCTCGTGTGCAATTCCCTTTTGCATGGCTTTTTTTTTGTTTAAATTAAATATCTCAACCTAGAAATAGACAACTCCTTTGTCACTCTATTTTATTTTGTGTTTTTTGTATCTGATGGACTATCGTCTAATTAATGTTTTTTTCGTTCTTCTTTCTAACAATGTCAAAAGATAGCGAAGTTGTATGCGTTCAATGCTAATTACTAGCTGACTCGCGGAACTTCGTCTGCGTCACATTTTTCATTAATGCTCCGTTCCTATTGCTCTTAGTGTGATGTTATATACAGGGTGTCCCAGAAATCAACGTCAAGCCGAAATCGAGCATTAGGCCAAGTCGTAACAGTTATCAGAAGAATATGAAAAAAAATCTTGGTCATGTACTTTTCAAATTATAAGGATTCAAAAATAAATCTTAAAAACTGACACCATGTGATGATCTTTCAAGTCCTGTGACTGCGAATATTAACTTTTCTTCAGTTTTTTTTCTGTAATGTAACTACGAATAACCTTTCTATCAATTACAGTTAAAAGTTAAAACATGACTGCCTCAGTTTCAAAGAAAATCTTAGATTTTTACCCAACATTGAATTCAAAATAATTACATCACCCAACTTTAACCGACTGTACTGTAAAAAAAATGTACTACACTATTTTGGCAAGTAACATTAAAAGATGGCGCGTTTAGTCTGGATTCCAAAATGGTATGACACTTACTAATTGCTTCTTCATAATTAAGGAAAAAAAAATTTTATGAATGTGACGTGACTTACTGCTTTAATAAGAGTGAGCGAGATAGATAGTGACGGTACCTTGATCAAAGGGTACCACTACTTAAAAAAGTAATTTGTTAGCTTTAGGTGCATTTGAAATAAAATTTAGTCGTTGGGTTTCCTTATGATTTTTATTCAATCAGATTTAATGTTCAATGTAGCAAATGTTCAAACTGTTTGCCTTCAGCTGCAATGCAAGCTCTCACCTCTTTAAAAATGATCGCGTGATAAGACGGGCGTATCTTTTCGAGTTGATGTATTCAGCGGCTTCTGAAATTCTTTCGCGCAGTTCATCTAAATCTTGGATAGGTTTACAGTACACTTTCTCCTTTATCGTACCCCAGTAAAAGAAATCTATGGGGTTTAAGTCTGGTGAACGGGCCGGCCACGAAATTGTACCGCCCCGCCCAATCCACCTATCGGGGTATTCTCGATTGAGAAACTCTCGTACTGTGAGAGCATAATGCGCTGGGCAGCCATCTTGTTGATACCACATGTTGCCGTAAATGTTCAGTGGCACTTCTTCCAATAAATCTGGTAATTGGTTCTGTAAGAAGTCCAAATAAGCCTGGGCATTTAAGTTCTCCGGCAGCTCGATTGGACCAATAACTTTACCATTTAAAATTCCCGTCCACATGTTTACTTTAAACCGGTACTGCGATCTGTCCTCCCGCATCAAATTTGGATTTTCCACGTGCCATTCGTGCAAATTGTGGAGGTTCATGTAACCGTCCTTTTTAAATGTTGATTCATCGGACCGTAGAATTTTTTCAAAGAATCGCGGATCCTCTCGGTACTTCTGCAACATCGTTCGACAAAATCGCACTCTCTCTGGGTGGTCTTGGGGTAGCAGACTTTGTACTCGTTGTACATGGTATGGATGAAACTCGTTTTTTTTTTAAAATACGATGAGCAGTACTTTTGGGTACTCCAATGCTCTGTTGAATTCCACGTACTGAGATAGTTGGGTCTTCTTCAACTGCTTGCAAGACTTCGTCCTCGTAGGGCATGACGGGTCTTCCCTCGCTTACCATTTGAGTAGGGAATCGACCCTCTGATAATGACCGATGCAAATTAATAAAAACCCGATGATCGGGATAACGCTCAGCGTTTGGGTATCTCTCACGATACATTCTAGCTGCAGCATTGGCATTGCATAAGCATTCTCCATAAATGAGATGCATGTTGGCGTATTCCCGTGCGGCATATCGAGATGGCATGATAATACACTACAAAAACACGGGATCACGATTAAAACAATTCAGGAGTCGTAAGGAACCGAGCAGATAAAACCAAATCACAATGCTAATCAAGTCCAATAAACAAAGCCACAGTTGTAAGTACGAAGTCAAGGAACCGAGCAGATAAATCCAAATCACAATGCAAATCAAGTCCAATAAACAAAGCCACAGTTGTAAGTACGAAGTCAATACGAATACAGAAAGATGCGCAGTAAACGAAAGAGCGTAACGTACTGCAGTATTGCACAATGTGTCTACGCATCCCTGTTTTGCCAGATTAGCGTCTCTATCTGTTTCACTTACACATACGAAATAATAATAATAATAATAATAATAATTCCTAAAATAATAAATAATTCTTCAGCTTTAAAATAATAAAAGCTGGCAACACTCAATGTCAACACTTGTTTATTTTCGTGCAAGCACATTTGAATTTAAAATAACAATTTTTGAACATTTCTTTCGCCCGACACCCCCAAAAACAAACAAATAGTAATAATAAGAACTTTCGCAAATCATAAAGCACATAAAACGTTTACATAATGGAAGAAAATATAAAATGCTGACGGATGACATATGTCACAATGAAAAAATGACTACAACGACGAAAATGAAATTACGAGTATGAGTATGATAACACGAGCAGCTTCGAGACGCGCACGCCCACCATCCCCGGACCCGTCGCTGAGCTCCGCCTCGCCGCCGCCGGACAGCGGATCACCAGTGTCGCCGGCGGTTGCAGTTGCGTCGAGCTCCAGCGACGAGTATTTCTCTCCGCCGACGTCGCCAACACCTGTACGTCGGCAGGGGAGAGGCCGGCCACCGAGGGGCTTGGGACCTAGGGGCCAACCGGCCCCGAGCCGGGTCCCCGCTGCCGGTGGTTGTGTGCAGCGCATAAGATGGAGTCAATCCATGAACGAGAACGTTATGCGCGCATACTATGGGTCTACAGAGGGGGGAACTAACCTTACTGCGTACCGTGTCAGGATGCTGTCTCTGTTTCAGGACCTGGAACCAACCGTGAACGTCTCGGCCCAACGATTGTCGGATCAGGTGCGGGTTATCCAACGTAGTCACAGGTTGGACGATGCTGCACTTGATAGGCTGCGCTCAGAGGTACTGAGCAACTTTATCATCTCAACTCCGACACAGGCCGCGGTTCAGGCGCCAGCTAGTGGCGCAATCATACCGCGGCCCAACAACGTCAGTGATGAGGTAGATGATAGGGTTGTCACGGTAAGTAGCCAGTGCAACGATAGACTGAGGAGCGCACTGGAGGATGCGCTTCGGGAGTATAGATCAATTCCGACCGAACTTAGGCCCCGTTTACCACGGTTACCCATGCACAAAAAAAATAGGGCGCTGGTGTGTGCCCTGGACTCGCTGCTGCAGAACATCTTTGAAAGCAGCGAGAGCCTCCTTGATACGCACTCAATCCTGTATTGCGGGGCTGTTGCGGCATGTCGTTTAGCAAATATTAGGTTAAATACTAGTGATGAAGCTATTCGACCAAAACCTGCTGTACCAGCCTGGCAGTGCAGGATCGAGCGGCGGATCGATGAGGCTAGGGCACTCATCGGCAAACTATACTGCTTCAGGGAGGGTAACACACGACCACGCGTGATGCGCTTTGTGAGACGGGCGTTTTCGGGGACTGGTATCAGCCCTCGAGATTACACGTCCCGTGTCACGGAGCGCATTGACTTCCTGAAGCAGAAAGTTTATGCATGGGCGAACCGTATTCGGCGGTATAAGCGGCGGGTTGATCGATACTCACAGAATCGCATGTTCCAAAGCGATGAGAGGTGGGTATATAGAGCTTGGGAGCGACCTGAACAAAGTGTGACGGATGTGTGCCGCCCGGATGATATCGCCACGAATACATTCTGGCGAAGCATCTGGTCGGTGCCCGTCTGTCATACCGAGGATGGCTGGATGCGCGATGTCGAGCGCGTGTGTGATGCTATGCCACAAATGGAAAAAATTATCATCTCCACATTAGATGTAGCCAAAGCAGTCCGTCCGTTACCGAACTGGAAATCTCCAGGACCGGACGGACTGCATAACTTCTGGCTCAAATGGTATAGCAGCTCACACGCGCTCCTGGCAACTCAATTCCAGTCATCCTTAGAGTCTGGGTCGCTACCACAGTTTCTAACAACTGGCGTTACCCACCTGCTCCATAAGACCGGTAGTCCCGCGGAACCCAAGAACTATAGACCAATTACTTGTTTGTCGACGGTCTATAAACTTCTTACATCCATTCTGAGAGTGAAGATCAATGAACACATTGAGACTAATTCAATTATGTCCACCTCTCAGAATGGATGTAGGAAGGGGTCCCGCGGCACTAAGGAGCTTCTCCTCATAGACATGGCTATAAGCCAACAGGTCCGTCGATCCCGCAAGGATCTGTCGACATGTTGGATAGACTACAAGAAGGCCTACGACTCTGTGCCACATACATGGCTCATGAGGGTGTTGGAGTTGTACAAAATAGATGCAACTCTACGCACCTTTCTTGAGTCATGTATGAGGCAATGGAAAACAGTCCTTCGCTATCCAGGATGTCGACCAATTCAGGGGGACAATGAGCCTGTGTGGATTAAACGGGGAATATTTCAGGGTGACAGTTTGAGTCCGCTTTGGTTTTGCTTAGCTCTGAATCCTCTAAGCACATTGCTGGAGGGTTCAGGTCTAGGCTATCGGTTGAGAAGAGGTGGTCAGGCCATATCTCACCTTCTTTACATGGATGATCTGAAACTCTTTGCCCCCAACAATTCGCGACTGATGGAGCTACTGAAGTTGACTGAAACCTTCAGTAGTGCCATCAGGATGGAATTTGGTGTGGACAAATGTGCAGTCATGCATGTAAAGAAAGGGGAGATCATGGAATCTGAGAGAATTCAACTCTCGTATTCCATACAGGTTAGATCACTCAGCTCGACCGAAACCTATAAGTATTTGGGTATATCGGAAGCGTTGGGCATTAATGTTACTGACATGAAGCAATCGTTGAAGGAACGCTTCTTTGGCCGCCTAAAAAAGGTTTTGAATAGCCTTTTGTCGGGCGGAAATAAGGTGCGCGCCTTCAACGGTTGGGTCATGCCGGTATTAATGTACTCTTTCGGCATACTCAAATGGACTCAAACTGAGCTTGACGCCCTGGATAGGAGAGTACGTACACTGCTGACCGCAAACCGGATGCATCACCCACGATCGTCGGTGATGAGACTGTACATTCCGCGGAAGTGTGGAGGTCGAGGCTTTTTAAACGCCAAGACTCTCCACAACCGCGAGATGTGCAGTCTCAGAGAATATTTCCTCACAGCTGATGTGGGTATGCACCGAGATGTGGTCGCAGTGGACAAGGGTCTCACCCCGTTGTCCATGGCTAAGGAGAACTGGCGCAAACCTGTGATACTTACCACGGATGACCGCAAGGAGGTATGGAAAGGCAAGGAGCTTCACGGGCGCTTCTATCGGGCTCTTCATGGGTCTGATGTAGATTTTTCAGCGTCCGTGGCCTGGCTACGTTTCAGTGATCTCTTCGGGGAAACTGAAGGTTTTGTCTGTGCGATTATGGATGAAGTTATCTTGACGAATAACTACCGGAGGCATATTATGAAGGATGGAACGGTGGACGTGTGTCGGGCATGCCACCGTCCGGGTGAGTCCATCAGACATATTATCTCTGGTTGTTCTCGGCTGGCTAACGGCGAGTACTTGCACAGGCACAACCAAGTGGCCAGGATTATCCATCAGCAACTTGCTTTGAAATATAAACTTGTGGATTCTGAGGTACCGTATTACAAGTATGTGCCCGACCCAGTTCTCGAAAATGACCATGTCACGTTGTACTGGGATCGGTCTATCATCACTGATAGGACTATTGTTGCCAATAAGCCTGACATAGTGGTGATAGACCGATTAGCGCGCCGCACAATGATAATTGATGTTACCATCCCGCATGACGAGAACCTTGTGAAGGCCGAGAAAGAGAAACAAATCAAGTATCTCGACTTAGCGCACGAGGTTGTCGACATGTGGAATGTGGACTCAGCTATCATTGTGCCGATAGTCATTACGGCCAATGGCCTGATGGCCAAAAGCTTCGACGAACATCTGTCGAAGCTGGCGTTACGCGGTTGGGTAAAGGGCCTGATACAGAAGGCAGTACTCCTCGATACGGCTCGTATTGTTAGGAGGTTCCTTTCTCTGGAGCCCTAACCACCGGTAGCTTGGACCCTGCTCCCGACACCGGCGGACTACTACTTTTATATTTTTAAATGTATTTTTTATGGTTTTTTAGAGATATATTTAAAAATATACTTTGTATGTAAATAAGAATAAATAAACGAAATAATAATAAAACTAAGCAATGCGGAACTAATGGAAAAACAAAATTACAATATGAAAATAAAATGTTGACACGACGCCGAGCACGACTACAAGCCGCACCAACACCATCTTCGGGTTCGTCGCTGAGCTCCGCCTCGCAGCCGCCGGGTCCTGCGCCAGCCGCGAGTCCAGAGATTCCGGTAGCTGCAGTTGCGTCGAGCTCGAGCGACGAATACTTCTCGCCGCCGACGACACCACCACCTGCGCGTCGGCGCGGACGAGGCCGACCACCGGCCAGCTTAGGACCTCGAGGCCCACCGGTCTCTGACAGGGTCCCCGCTATCGGTGGAAGTGTGCAGCGTATAAAATGGACACAAGCCATGAACGAGAATGTTATACGCTCATACTTTGGGGCTACAGAGGGGGGAACTAACCTGACTGCGTACCGTGGTCGGATGCTCTCTCTGTTTCAGGTACTTGAGCCAGCTGTCAACGTTTCAGCCCAACGATTGTCGGATCAGGTGCGGGTTATCCAGCGTAACCGTATGTTGGATGACGCCGTACTTGATAGACTGCGTCTGGAATCACGGAGCAGCCGCGTCTCACCTACTTCGCCACTGGCCGCGGTGCAAATACAACCCAGTGCAAGTGTTTCACCGCGACCCAACTACGTCGGTGAAGATGATGATGACGGGGCCACATCCGTGAGTACCCAATGCAATGAGCGATTGAGGAGCGCTTTGGAGGATGCCTTCCGAGAGTATCGCTCCACACCGCCTGGGCTTAGACCTCGTCTACCTCGTTTGCCCATGCATAACAAAAATAGGGCGTTGGTGTGTGCTCTAGATTCGCAGCTAACAAGTTATTTTGATAGCAGCGAAGACCTTGTCGATACCCACTCGATCTTGTACTGTGCGGCTGCAGCGGCATGTCGTGTAGCTCATGTCAAATTTCCTAGTAGTGATAGAGTTACACGACCGGCTGTACCAGCTTGGCAGTGCAGGATCGAGCGTCGTATCGGTGAGGCTAGAGCACTCATTGGCAAACTAATCTGCTTCAGGGAGGGCAACACTCGCCGCAGAGTGATGCGCTTTGTGAGGCGGGCGTTCTCGGGGACTGATATTAGTCCTCGAAATTATCTGACCCGCGTCACAGAGCGTATCGACTTCCTGAAGCAGAAAGTCTATGCATGGGCAAACCGTATACGTCGGTACAAGCGGCGAGTGGAGCGATACACTCAGAATCGCACATTCCAAAGCAATGAGAGGTGGGTTTATAGGGCTTGGGAGCGACCAGACCAAGGTGTGACTGATACGCGCCTACCGGATGATGATGCCATGTGTTCATTCTGGCGCAGCATCTGGTCGGTGCCTGTCAGTCATACCGAGGGCGATTGGACTCGGGAGGTTGAGTGCGCGTGCGATCCGATACCAGAAATGGGGGCAATTAACATCAGCCCCCAAGACGTAGCTCGTGCAGTCCGTCCGTTGCCTAACTGGAAATCTCCGGGACCGGACGGGCTGCACAACTTTTGGATTAAATGGTTCAAAAGATCGCACGCTCGCTTGGCATCTCAATTCCAGTCTGCGTTAGAGTCAGGGTCGCTGCCCCAGTTCCTAACTACAGGAATAACCCACCTGCTCCATAAATCAGGTAGTACCGCGGAGCCTAAAAATTATAGACCGATCACGTGTTTACCGACGGTCTATAAAGTTCTTACATCCATTTTGAGAGGAAAGATTAACCATCATATTGATAGTAATTCAATAATGTCTTCTTCTCAGAATGGATGTAGGAACGGGTCCCGCGGTACTAAGGAGCTGCTCCTCATCGACATAGCCATTAGCCAACAGGTTCGACGTTCCCGAAGAGATCTTTCGACATGCTGGATAGATTATAAGAAGGCCTATGACTCAGTGCCACATACATGGCTCATGAGGGTGCTGGAGCTGTACAAAGTTGATGCAATTTTACGCACCTTCCTGATGTCGTGTATGGGGCAGTGGAGGACGGTTCTTCACTATCCAGGGTGTCGACAGACCCAGGCGAACAGCGAACCGATAAGGATCGAACGTGGCATATTTCAGGGTGACAGTCTGAGTCCACTGTGGTTTTGTCTGGCCCTCAACCCTCTCAGTACATTGTTGGAGGGTTCGGGCCAAGGCTACCGGTTGAGAAGAGGTGGTCAGGTCATATCGCACCTCCTTTACATGGATGACTTGAAACTCTTTGCTCCTAACAACTTGCAACTGATGAAGCTACTGAAGGTAACAGAAACCTTCAGTGGCGCCATCAGGATGGAATTTGGTTTGGACAAATGTGCGGTCATGCATGTAAAGCGAGGGGAGATTATGGAATCCGTGGGAACACAACTCTCGGATTCCATAGACCTTAGGTCCCTCTCCTCAACCGAAACTTACAAGTATTTGGGTATGTCGGAAGCGTTAGGCATCAGTGCTACGGACATGAAACAATCATTGAAGGAGCGCTTCTTTGGCCGCCTGAACAAAGTACTTAACAGTCTTTTATCAGGCGGAAACAAGGTGCGCGCCTTCAACGGTTGGGTCATGCCGGTTTTGATGTATTCTTTCGGCATACTCAAATGGGCTCAGACGGAACTTGACGCCCTGGATAGGAGGGTACGTTCACTGCTTACCGCAAATCGGATGCATCACCCACGGTCATCGGTGATGAGGCTGTATATCCCGCGGAAGTGCGGGGGTCGTGGCTTCTTAAATGCTAAGACCCTGCACAACCGCGAGGTATGCAGCCTTAGGGAGTACTTCCTAGAGGCCGACGTGGGTATGCATCGAGATGTGGTAGCGGTGGACAAAGGCCTCACCGCGCTCTCCTTGGCTAACGAGAACTGGCGCAAACCTGTGGTATTAGATACTAACGACCGCAGGGAGGTATGGCAGAGCAAGGAGCTGCACGGACGCTTTTATCGGGTCCTACATGGGCCCGATGTAGACTTCTTAGCGTCCGTAGCCTGGCTTCGTTTTGGTGACCTCTTCGGGGAAACCGAAGGTTTTGTCTGTGCAATTATGGACGAAGTTATGATGACTAATAACTACCGGAAATACATTGTGAAGGACGGTACGGTTGACATATGTCGGGCATGTCACCGGCCCGGGGAATCCATCCGCCACATTATTTCCGGTTGTTCTAGTCTGGCTAATGGAGACTATTTGCACAGGCACAACCTTGTAGCCAGGATTATCCACCAGCAACTTGCTCTTAAATACAATCTTGTGGAATCGGAAGTACCGTACTATAGGTATGTGCCCGACCCAGTTCTCGAAAGTGGTAGCTGCACATTGTATTGGGATCGGTCTATCATCACTGACAGGACTATTGTTGCCAATAAGCCTGATATAGTGGTGATAGACCGACTAGAGCGTCGCGCAATGATTGTTGATATAGCAGTCCCTCATGACGAGAACCTCGTGAAGTCAGAGAAAGATAAACAAACGAAGTATCTTGACTTGGCTCGCGAGGTTGTCGACATGTGGGATGTGAACACAGCAGTTATTGTGCCGATAATCGTGACGGCCAATGGCATTATTGCCAAGAGCCTCGACCAACATCTCAAGAGGCTCTCGTTGGGCAGCTGGATCAAGGGCTTGATCCAGAAAGCAGTACTCCTGGACACGGCGCGCATCGTTAGGAGGTTCCTCTCTCAGAAGCCCTGACCACCGGTAGCTTGGACCCTGTTCCCGATACCGGTGGGTTACTATTTTTTATATTTTTAAATGTTTTTTGTATTTTTATAGAAATATTTAAAAATGTAATTTGTATGTATATATAAATAAATAAATGGAATAATAATAAATTTGTAATGTATCAATACGTCTCGCTCTTAGATAGAAGTAGCGTCACTATCTATCTCGCTCACACTTGATAAAGTAGCGTCACCATCTGTCTCGCTCACACTTGATAAAGTAGCGTCACCATCTGTCTTGCTCACACTAGTCAAAATAACGTCCCTCTTCTGGTCGCTAATCACGCTGCAATCTATCAACTCAACTGAGAGAGACAGTGCTCTAAAAAGAAACGGGATGGATAAATTCCTCTCTTTTCTTTGTAGAGCGGTGTCTCTCTCAGTTGAGTTGATAGATTGCGACGTCTGTAAGCAGCATTCATCTCGGTCGACATTGTATGAAATCCGACTTTATTCAAAAGTTTTTTTTTATTTTTTTTAATTAAGAAGTAGCAATTAGTGTCATACCATTTTGGAATCCAGACTAAACGCGCCATCTTTTAATGTTACTTGCCAAAATAGTGTAGCACATTTTTTTTACAGTACAGTCGGTTAAAGTTGGGTGATGTAATTATTTTGAATTCAATGTTGGGTAAAAATCTAAGATTTTCTTTGAAACTGAGGCAGTCATGTTTTAACTTTTAACTGTAATTGATAGAAAGGTTATTCGTAGTTACATTACAGAAAAAAAACTGAAGAAAAGTTAATATTCGCAGTCACAGGACTTGAAAGATCATCACATGGTGTCAGTTTTTAAGATTTATTTTTGAATCCTTATAATTTGAAAAGTACATGACCAAGATTTTTTTTCATATTTTTCTGATAACTGTTACGACTTGGCCTAATGCTCGATTTCGGCTTGACGTTGATTTCTGGGACACCCTGTATATCCTATAGCTTTCCTCGAAAAATGGGCTCTCCAAAAATTAAGATTTTTTCAATTCTAACCAGTTGTTCCTGAGATTTGGGCGTTCAACCAAATAAGCAAACAAGCTCTTCAGCTTTATAATATTAATATAGAATGACAATGGCGAGACCAGGATAGAAATAAAACTTCAAAAAGGTGCAGCTTTTCCATTTTTGCACCGATTATAATAATTGTTTTCAGTATTTTGATGTATTTTTATTTTGTTTTATCCTAGGTCCTAAGGTGATATCGAAGGTGCTTACAACAGAAGCGATAGAGGAGATAACGCAGGTGCTGCGCCGTCCGCCAGTCATATGGGACAACCTACACGCCAACGACTATGATCAGAAACGAATCTTTTTGGGTAAGTCTTTTGTCAGCATGAAATAAAAGATCATCATCATCTGCCTAGCCTTTTCCCAACTATAATGGGGTCGGCTTCCAGTCAAACCGTATTTACCGGAATACCAGTATTTTACGTGGAGCGGCTGCTTACCAGACCTCCACAACCCATTAACTGGGTAACACGGTACTTCATGGCAAGACTGGAGTCAGATTTACTAGCTTCTGACTATCCGTAACGACTACCTAAGATCTTCAAATGACAACCGGGACCAACGGCTTAACGTACTCTCCGTGGCACGGAGGAAACTCGGTATGTTAAGACGATTACCCACACGACCAACCTTGGCAAGCATTTCTTAACCTTGTGGATCGACTTTTGCGGCTGTTATTATCTAGCCTACAGAAATAGGGTGTAGTAGCCGGCACGAGTCGTGAGCACAAATGAATGCAGCGGGGTGATCTCGCCAATGTACGGTGGGCGAACGAAACTTGCAAGCGCAATAGTCGATGAGCGTTGACTGACGAACCAATAACGTGAAGCCTGAGAGAGCTGGCGTCCTCATATCGACTAATGGAGAGTGTACTCACGACTCGTGCCGGTCATTATAACATTCACGAATTATTTTAATATAGTAATTTTAAGTTTCTATATTAAAATATCCATGCATTAAATTTATTATTGTAGATTTGAGACCATTTTCAATATCAGCATCATGATGTAGAGACATTAACACAAGGTCTTTATTCAAAACTTTCTTCCATTGGAAAATGGTTTATAAATCGTGTGTATTTTCAGGTCCATATTGCGGCCGATCACCCGAACTGATCCCCCTGTTACGTGGGGTACTGACAAACCCCAACTGCGAGTACAATGCTAACATGATACCGATCTGGACGCTCGCGCACTGGGCGAGTTGTAGCTTAGATGCGCCTGCACATAGTAAGTGTCATGTTTATGTTTATTATTAGTTACAGAATTGTGGGGTGCAAACCCTAATTTGCTGTGATCGCTATCAGTATTGACCCAATGTGATTGTTAAGTTCCATAATAACGTTTTCCTGCTTGCAGTGGAAGCTGTATCCTGGGACATAAAGCTAGAAAGAGAAAGTGAACAAGGTGTTTGTGAAGACGAAGCGCCTCTCACTTTAGGAAAGCATGTGTATCATCATAGACAAGCGCTCAGGTAAACTTTTTTCTTATAAGCGAAAATATCATCAGAAAATATAATGTAAAAGCCTTAAAGTGTGCTCACTTACGTTTCGGTTTTAAAGCAAAGCTCAAATAAATCTTTGTATCTATAACTCTTTCCTTCATTTTCTCTAAATCTTCTCTTGATAAACTCTATTATATTCGATTTCACAGAATATTTAGCTAACAGAAACTTTGCTAAGCATTAAATTCAATTCTTGTCTCTACTTATTTATCATCTCTGTACATAAAATCAACGTTTTGATATTACAGACAGGCGATAAACGAATGGCTACCAGAATTTTCTATCCTTAAAAGCGCTCAAGGCCCTGTGATCAAACCACAACCTACTATCACAGGTAAGTTATAAAATATAATGAATACAAAAAAATCGTGGTACCCTTTCACCACAGTCTGAATTTTGCAAAGCCTTTGATAAGGTGAAACATGCTTCGGAAGTTCAAGACGGGGTATTTTTCTATCCCTAGTTTACCACGTCGCCCTTATTATAGATCAATATCCTTATTATTATGTTTTATTTTAGTAAATAACAGTTGGAATGTTTAGCGAAATTCATAGTATAACAAAGAGTTCCACAAGGCACTTCATTGGGTCCTACACTTTTATAAAAATAAATTCAAAAATCCCACCAATTTTGGCTATGTATTGTTTTTTGTTGATTTAATGATATATTTTGTTACAGTACCGCCAGTTCCAATCATCCCGATCCTTCCATCAGTGAACACGTGCATGTCTCTGATGACGGCCACCTCCAACACTTCCACCACCAGCACGGCAGACATGGCGCCCGGGATCCCCACGGTCAACACGTCACAGCTGCAGGCTCTCGCTGACGGCTGTGCCTCAGGGTCCAATGATCGACCTATACTGTCTACCAGGGTAAGCCAGCCTTAGAGCTCAACATAAGACGTCCGCTGCTGAACGAAGGTCAAGCGTCGCCGTTATAAATTAGAAACATAAAATTAATTACTATTTAACTATTTTTAGAGTGTGTATATCTCACCCAAGGCTTTTGAAAGTACGAAAAAACTCATTCGAGACTAAAAATGAAATGATGAACTAAGCCAACACTTTTTGCCCACAGGTATCACCAATAGAAACATTCAACCCCGTACCAAATCCAGTCATGAATTCCCTAGTTTCTCCTACGAAAGTCATCCTAAACGAGTCCATACCTAACCCTATCATCCCCATAGCGTCTTCCAACATTTCCTTACCCTCAGAAATCCCTGTTTCAACCCTCCCCGTGCCCATACTAGGGTTGAAAGCTTTGGAGGGGAATATTAATAAGAATAACCATGATATGGAGAAGGAGAGTGAAAGTGGGGGGTTGATCAGTGACGGAGTTTTGGGGGGTTTCGAGATGAAGAAAGATAAAGAGGGGGAGGTGGAGGATGCTGATCAGATTATTGTGGATGATGTGGAGCCTGCTGTAGAGGAGCAGCAGAGGAATGGGGATATGAGTGTTGGGGGTGAGCTTTTCTTTTCTTTTCTGTATTTTCTTAGTTTAGTTTTTTTTTTTGTTATGGCCAGAATGCGAATATTGATTTTGTTTTTTTTTTGCTTTCTGATTGAAGTATAGCTAGTTATTATTCGAATTATTGCAATTCTAATTATTATGTAAAAAAAAGAATTATGGTTTAAAAATAGCCTACGTAATTATTATTATTTTCATTGATCAGCTTTCATTCACATGCAGTAATCTGAGTATTTTTCTGAGATTAACTTTCTGAGGCTCTGATACGATATTTTTCTTTACTGTACTTTTCTGTTTTTTTTTTTTTTATCTTCTTTATTATTTTTATTTTCACAAGACTAGTCTATGCTTCCATCACTAAGTAACAGAACAGCCCTATAAAATATACAAAAGTTTACATCTTCTGTAACCCAGACACGCCGCAGACACTAAGTCCCAGTCGACGCTCCATCACTGAAGCCGGCGGAGAGCCCTTGGATGTAGACCCGCCTTCCACTGCTGCCACGGACCCTGATGTTGTGATGAACGACGGCATGAGTGAGGTAAGTAATATAGAACAGCTCACATCTTCAGTAGACCGTCCATCACTGAAGCTGACGGAGAGCCCTTGGATGTAGACCCGCCTTCCACTGCTGCCACGGACCCTGATGTTGTGATGAACGACGGCATGAGTGAGGTAAGTAATATAGAACAGCTCACATCTTCAGTAGACCGTCCATCACTGAAGCTGACGGAGAGCCCTTGGATGTAGACCCGCCTTCCACTGCTGCTATGGACCCTGATGTTGTGATGAACGATGGCATGAGTGAGGTAAGTAATATAGAACAGGTCACATCTTCTGTTGCTCAGATACTGGGTCCTAGTAGATGCTGTGTAATCGGATGCGCTACCTTAAAAATATTGTTTGTGTCTTCTGGTACCCACAGACAAACCCTCTGTAGCGGCATCAATGCCATATAAGAAAAACCAACGTAGCAAAATCTACATTGCAACTAAAAGAACCGAAACGCTATCTATCTCGCCAGCAGTGATCTACTAACGAAATTTTTCATCGCGGTATCAGAGTTCTGCGTGCCATTTGAACATATAAATATCTAATATCAAATATCGGGCTGTTGCCCACCGGACACAACAACCGCCCGGTTAGAGGACCCTCCCTTTACAATGGAGGCTTGTGGGAATTTACTCACTGAACCGCATATTATTTAAACCAGCAAAAAATGGAAAACTGGACATTATTGCATTTGTACCTATTATTTTACAAAAATTAAAATATCAACTTTTTTCAGAATGGTTCTATGCAGGTAGAACCAAGTCACAGTCCACTGAGTACCGACATGATGGTAGAACCTGCAGAGCCTACTGAAGTTGTCGACGAGTAAGTATACATACGTACTTTTTCACCTCTCATATGATATAATCTATACTAATATACAACGTTGATACGACAGAGGGGCTTTCCTTTAAACTGCCTATACTAGGTACCATTTTCAAGCTCTGTACCAAAAATAAATTAATTAGGAGCAGTAGTTTAGTCGCAAATGATTTTTAAAGTTTTTGCACGGTTTGAACACGATGTATCTTTTCTAACGGCTGATTATCGTCTAAGCATAGGTCATGCAACTTACAACGATAAATCTACGATGCGTTGTTGCCGCTCTGACGCATGTCGAAGGACATTCACTAAAAATTGGCAATGCAAACAAGGAAGCAATCAATACACACACACTTGCACTTTCACTACGAAAGCGACTAACATAAAGCGAGCGAAAGAAATAGAAATAGGTCAGTTTGTTGCATCCTTGTTTTTTGCGATCGGTAAGTCCCTCACTCCCTCAGTGCGCCGACGCTTGTTTTTCGGAAGGTACGGTTTGTGAAATTCGCGCGCAAACAATTGTAATTTTATTTTGTTATTGTGAGAGGACACGTAACTTGGGTATATTATTATTTAGTATTAGTGTTTTTTTTTGTGATTGACTGTTTTTTATGGTGATAGGACACGTAACTTGGGATTATTATTATTTAGTATTAGTATCTCCGGACCTCACTCCCATGGATTTCTTTTTGTGGGGTTACATTAAGGGTGAAGTGTATGCCTCAGAGGTAAATACAATTGATGAGTTAAAAAATAGGATTATTTTAGCATTTCACAAATTAAAGTGCTTAGCAACGGACAGTGATCTAATTAGAAAAATAAATAACAATATTCTCCGTCGGTATAATTTGTGCATCAATGTGAATGGAGGACACATCAAAAATTTAAAAATTTAGTGTGTTTGTTTTTGTGCGCGTACTTCGAAACGTTACCTAACATAAAAGCCAGTGCGAGCGGAGGCCTAAGTCGCCGGCCGCCCCCCCGGCCCGGCCCCCGCCGAGCACACGAGATACCGCACACCGCGCTCCAAGGCGCGCGCGACGTTGCCGCTTTGGTGTCTAGCGGTATCTAAGGTCAGTGTCTTTTTTTTACAAAGGGTGGTTGCGTTTTATTCGGATTTGCAAGCTACCTATTTAGTTTGTTTGAAAAAAATATTTTCTCATTTATGGCGCTTTTTGTTTTTGTACCGTATCGAATTAATACTGAACACGTATAGTATACGTAGTTTAATTTAATGCCCCTCTGTCGTATCAACTCTGTATAAAGCTGAAGAGTTTGTTTGTTTGTTTACTTGAACGCGCTAATCTCAGGAACTTCTGGTCCGATTTGAAAAATTCTTTCAGTGTTAGATAGCCTATTTATCGAGGAAGGCTATAGACTATATATCATCACGCTAAGACCAATAGGAGCGGAGCAGTATTGAAAATTGTGACGCATATGAAGTTGCGTGGGTCAACTAGTAATAATATATCATTTAATTCAGGTAACGAAGACCCATAACATATATACCTTACAGGCTATCATACATATTATTTATAAAAACCTTAAAAATTAACTATTGTACACAAAGTGACAGCGTCGTGTTGCACTGCGTGGTGTCGCGTAGTCCTCCGCGAAATCGCCGATGCACGATATGATGAGTCGATACTCGCACCACGAACGACTTGAAATTCGTGTTATGGCGCGAGATCCAACTTCTCGACCCTCAAGGTCCAGCTAGTCTTCGCTCGAACATACTCCACGATCTCCTCAACCTTCGTGGTGTGATGTAGCCGGGACACATAGAGCTGCGTGGAAGGTGTTGCAGGACGCAGCATATTAGGTCCTGTCAGCGCTGAGGAGGCTTCTTACTCTTCTTCCTCTCCATCTTCACGAAGCCATCCTTGTCACACGTGCCTGTAACTGGCCCTAGCTGTTTCGAATCTCTGTCGGTAGGTTCACAGCAACTTCTCGTCTCCCCCTTTCTGGTCTGCCACACAGAATTGTGCGTGGCGACGACATCAGCGTAGGCACGTTTGGGGTCGACGTACCTACACGAGTCACTACCTCGGTCGCATGTTGCACCGCGTGCAATATTGACAGCAGGTGACGCAGTGGAGCTCGCCGACTCAGAACTGCCGATGGTAGCGTTTCTCGCTCCGCTACTTGTGCTCACGTTGGAGGCATCAGGCAACCTATTTACGTTAAAAACGTTGCGCAACAACACTACTTCGGCACTTAGTTTACCAATGGTGTTATTCGACACCTCCAACCGAGACTGTACTTTGGCCAGGCTTGCCTTGAGAGTTTGTAATGTCCTTCAGCAACCTGGTGACGTCGACGTGGTCAAACGTGACTGGGGGCAGCTTATGTAGTTCCTTCGCCACAAAAGTGGGCACTTCATCCGGGTCGGAACTCTTCATCAATGTGGTGATGTCCTGCACACACTTCTGGCCGCCATCCCTCCGGCGGGACTGCATCTGCTCAAATTTGCCGAGCGATTGTAACAGCATCAGCTTGGCACTGCTGATCTCCTCTTACTTGAAACTGGACTTGCAGATCTGCAAGATGCTGACTTCGTCCATATAGTCGATGGCATGATTGATAAATGCCAGTACCTCGTTGACTATGCGCGGTTGTGAACTCATAGCGACGTTAACCGGGCAGCGACTAAAGCCGCGCGGCACGCGAATAAAATAATATTCGTATCAGCGCAAACACGTCCGTACTCGACCGTGCATTGCTGCGTGCATATGCTATACTTCCTGGGTTGGTAGAGAGCCACATGCTGAATTAGCATGGAATCATCGAAAATTTCTCTTACACAAATGTTGAAATCGTTTCACGATTTGACTCCTGAATATTTCTCTGATCTAATTTTTTTTTTTCCGTCAGGCCTGTAGAAAATGAAGACCCTTCAGTAGACCCCAACGCCTTAGTAGCAGACGACCTGCTTCTGCTATGCGACCTGTTCTACCTTCCATTCGAGCACGGCTCGCGCGGCTTGAGGCTGCTGCATGACTTCAACTGGCTGACCACGCATGCTGCCAGTCTACTGCCCAGAGGGAACAAGCCTGAGGTATGTACTATGTAGTTCTGTTCTACTGCAAAGACTAACATTTAAATGCATATTTTTATGACCCTGTGTAAATAGTGATTCTAGAGAATGTCTTTCTCCCACAGACAAGTGAATGGCGTCGCCGGCGCAGTCGTTTCGCGTGGTGGATGTGTCGCACGCGCCGCCTAGCGCGACGACTCGCCGCCGCCAACAACCAGGAGCTACATGCGGAGCTGCAGCCCTACGTGTGGGAGCTGTGCGCGGTGCTAGCGCTGCTGGACGGCTTCCTGAGGTGGCTAGGTTAGTGCAGTACTTATAGACAACAAGCAGGAGCTACATGCGGAGCTGCAGCCCTACGTGTGGGAGCTGTGCGCGGTGCTAGCGCTGCTGGACGGCTTCCTGAGGTAGCTAGGTTAGTGCAGTACTTATAGACAACAAGCAGGAGCTACATGCGGAGCTGCAGCCCTACGTGTGGGAGCTGTGCGCGGTGCTAGCGCTGCTGGACGGCTTCCTGAGGTGGCTAGGTTAGTGCAGTACTTATAGACAACAAGCAGGAGCTACATGCGGAGCTGCAGCCCTACGTGTGGGAGCTGTACGCGGTGCTAGCGCTGCTGGACGGCTTCCTGAGGTGGCTAGGTTAGTGCAGTACTTATAGACAACAAGTAGGAGCTACATGCGGAGCTGCAGCCCTACGTGTGGGAGCTGTGCGCGATGCTAGCGCTGCTGGACGGCTTCCTGAGGAGGCTAGGTTAGTGCAGTACTTATAGACAACAAGCAGGAGCTACATGCGGAGCTGCAGCCCTACGTGTGGGAGCTGTGCGCGGTGCTAGCGCTTATCCCATGTTACTTGGGGTCGGCGCAACACGTTTTATTCTTCCATTCTGTTCTATCAGTCGTCACTCTATCACTAACTCCCTTTTCTTTCATATCGCTCCTCACACAATCCATCCATCTTTTCTTTGGCCTTCCTCTCCCTCTCCATCCATCCACATTTATGTTCATAACTCTTCAAGTTATATGCGTTTCATCCCTCCTCTTCACATGACCATACCAGGACACTAGTCAAACATGATAGCCTGTAAATAAAAAAGCGTGGTCTATCTTCGGAACTTCTCGGATATCTTCTACCGGTTGTGTTAACTTAGCTATAACCTGATTCTGTCCGCACGCGTTTACTGTATTAATGACAAAAATATTGTTTCCATTTATAATAATTAGATCTCATTTTGTTTCAGAACTTGGCAAATATCCCACAAACATTGCAACAAACACACAAGGAAGTTATACATGTAAGTTTTTATTTGCTTTCTACAACACACTTGATATTTTAAATCAAAATACACCCTATTTCCATACAAATATGATGTATTTAGCAAAGTAATGAAATTCTTGCACACAACAAATCAATTTTATGCCAAAATCTCATTATGAATGTCACACGATACATTTTCATTCACAGGGTTTTCAAAAGGATGGCGTGAAGCTTTCGAGAGCGGTTGCCAAGAACCTTGGGTGTTCCGGGGCGGCCTGACAGCAGACTTGCGAAGGTTACTGCCGGTGGAATGTACCAGTGACGCGTTGAGAACATTACCACCCCCCACCATACTGCCACTCACGATAAGGCCTTATTCTAATGCTGATGAAGAAGCGGTAAGTCTTACGGAATTATTCGGTTGTTGTCGGCTGTTTTCGTCAGCGAACACGGTTCGCGTTGAGAACGTTACCACCGCCCACAATACTTCCACTCACGCTGAGTCCTTATTCTAATGCTGATGCAGAAGCGGTAAGTTTTCGGAAATATTCGGTCATTTTCGGCTGTTTTTCGTCATATTGATGTTTGCTTGCGACATGAAGCGGTAATAGCTTCGAAAATGTTCGGCCAGTTTCAGCTGTTGTCGTCAGCTAGCGTTTTAAAACAGTAGCTTTCGAGAGCGATTGCCAAGAACCCTGGGTGTTCCGAGGAGATCTCACAGCAGACTCACCTAGAAAAAGTATGTATGTGAAACCGACGCGTTAAGACCATTAGTTCAACTTCAATTTATTAGAAAAACATTAAATTCATTGTATTTTTTCAACAAAACTATGTCTACCGAAACAAACACTTAGTCTAGGTTATAATTATTACTGTTAAAATGTTTTAGTTGAGATACTTTGTTAAAGGTTTGCGCGATATGCCACAAGACGTGTCGAGACGGGTCCGACTGTAGCGATCTATTCCCTAGCGATCTACAAACGTTACCAGCTGACAGGTAAGTGCAATATTTATTTATTATATTACTAGTTGACCCGCGAAACTTCGTCTGCTCCGCTCCTATTGGTCTTAGCGTGATGATATAGCCTATATATAGCCTTACTCGATAAATGTGCTATCTAACACTGAAATATTTTTTTAAATCGGACCGGTACTTTCTGAGATTAGCGCGTTGAAGCAAACAAACAAACTCTTCAGCTTTATATATTAGTATAGATTATGAGCCTGTACTGTCCCATTGCAGGGCAAACACCTCCGTTCCCTCCTTCCACTTTCTCCGGTCTTCTGCAATTCTGGGCCAGTCCTTCAAAAAGGAGTCCGGCTCATCTCGCCATCTCTTTTTGGGCCTGCCGCGTTACAAACTCTTTTTATGTATGTTTTTAGGGTTCCGTACCTAAAGGGTAACCAACGGAACCCTATTACTAAGCCTCCGCTGTCCGTCTATTTGTCAGCGGGCTGTATCTTAAGAACCGTAATAGGTAGACAGTTGTAATTCGCTACAATCTCACCTGATATAGAGCGATGATGTGGTACACGCTTGCCTAGACCTATTCACTCTTGACTTAAAAGGGGCTTAAGTTGGAGCCTATGTTGTTCAGAACCAATGAGATAATGTTGCAAGTGCTATTTCCTAGTTTTATCGAAAATGATCATGATTATCAACAAAGTAGCATGAGTTTTAAGATGATTATATTAAATCAGAAACTTTAAAATAAAACGAGTCTTAGCAATATTTCTCCAGGTATTTCCTCAAAAATACGTAAATAAATAAATTAATTTACTTTCCCAGGCTAGTAGCACCATTCCTGACGTTAGTTCCCGAGCTATGTATGGTGATAGAAGACGACGAAGAATTTATTCCTCAAGAGGTAGACCAGTCAGGCGATGACGATGATAAGCGGACCATCGAACCTCGGGTTAACGGTAAGTCATAGTTCAGAATGAGCGTTGGGTGGCTCGCCGTCCGATCAGAACCAGGCCTAGGTCGACGGCGCGTTGTGTTCCACGCGCGCCTCAAAAAAATGTCAGCATAGTAGGGGTCTCGCTAGGGCCAGTGCCTGCCAGGGTACTGGAATTTGTTCGAAAGAGTCACCGCGGCCCTGGAACGCACAGGGCATTAGGAAGAACATGGATGGGTTTTAATAAAGAGTCTGACACTCCCTTCCGCTCCGCTTCCGCCCAGAGCGGGAGACCTGATTGATTGATTGATGAAGAGATTTGATGATTACCCGCGAATTTTCGATCAGGTCACGTGTCATGACGCGAGTTTAACATTTTACCTATCACAAGAAAAGTGCACATCGCCGCTAAAGAAGTTTGCAGGATACGTGACCGTCTTACGAATTTTCGATCAGGTCACGTGTCCTGACGCGGGTTTAACATTTTTACCCATCACAAAAAAGTGCACAACGCCGCTAAAGAAGTTGTTAGATGACCAATTTCACGAAATTCGTTCTAATAAAATCTCTGCGGGGTAGTTTCCCTATAAAAAGCAAGTGAATTGGGTATTCCTTATCAAATACTAGTTGACCTGCGCAACTTCGTCTGCGTCACAATTTCATTACTGTTCCGCTCCTATTGGTCTTAGCGTGATGATATATAGCCTATAGCCTTCCTCGATAAATGAGCTATCTAACACTGAAATCATTTTTCAAATCGGACCAGTTGTTCCTGAGACTAGCGCGTTCAAGTAAACAAACAAACAAACTCTTCAGCTTTATATATTAGTATAGATAGATATCTATGTGGCAAAGTTGACAGAAGCATATCTGTGGCAATCACCGAACAGTTTTAATTGAACTGCTTGTCCAACCAACTTGTTAAACCAGTCAAAACAAAACAAATATTCTCCCACAGGTATGAAACCGGAAATAGTAGGCTACGCGTGCGCGGTACTGAACAGCAAGGAGTTCTACAAGCGACAGGAAGTGGCGTGGATACCGGAGATGTGCACCAAGTATCCCGAGCAGCTGACCGAGAGACAAGACCTCAGTCAGGCCGCTAAGGTAATATGTCAAATAACAGCTGGTAGTTTTGTTTAAATTTTACTCTGAGTTTAACTTTGTACCAATTCTTAGCTTCCCGGTTAGCTTCCCGTCTAACCGAATGCATCTAAATACCAGTATTTGTATGCACTTCGTTTTTTTTGTTTTTTTTTTTTTTTCATTTATTTTTAAACCATCAACAGTGTGTCGATTATGTACATGCAGCAGCGTTATTTACATCAATAAGATGGTTTTCATGACTATTTATTAAAAAAATACAGATATCGTCAGCGAATAACACCATATTAAGTTTATCTTGTAATATATAGGCAGCTTCTCAAGGACCGTAAGCCCCAATTGGGGCCAAATGGTATTGTCATTTTAAATAACTCCGTCTAGAATAGACCGTTACATAAATAAAAAATTAAAACGCTTTAATTGATTGCTTAAATTGCGTTTTTAAACAGACAGCTTCCAGAACTTCTTATTTTCTCAGTAAGAAAATGTGTGGAATATAATAATTTTAGTATGTAGGTACTTTGAACATTCGCTTACCTGGTAGTTTGGGTTGACGCAACCGCCCGTTTGTAAGTATCATCAGCAGATGCTAGCTATAAAACGACTAGATAATTTTCACGATTTTCACAAACTACATATTCTTAGATATTAGTAATTTAGTAAAATTTTAAAGACTAATTAGTCATTGTAATATTGTAAGATCTGATCGCTATCTCCACTGAAAATTTAGATCCTATTCACAAGTATCTTTTCGACATAGTTTATTTACTAAGTATAAAAAGAAAACTGCAAAACTACCTCCTATAGACTTATGAAATATGTCATACCTACATACATCACTAACAAAACAATTGCCCATACTTATTATGCGTATGTTGAAATTACACTGGCACTCCTCGTATTCAACATAGTTTATTTACTAAGTATAAAAAGAAAACTGCAAAACTACCTCCTATAGACTTATGAAATATGTCATACCTACATACATCACTAACAAAATAATTGCCCATACTTATTATGCGTATGTTGAATTTACACTGGCACTCCTCGTATTCAACATAGTTTATTTACTAAGTATAAAAAGAAAACTGCTAAACTACCTCCTATAGACTTATGAAATATGTCATACCTACATACATCACTAACAAAACAATTGCCCATACTTATTATGCGTATGTTGAAATTACACTGGCACTCCTCGTATTCAAATATCACGAGTGACGTCACCAGACGCTGATTGTTGTATTAAAACACGTTTCGTTTCACGTTACTTTAAATTTGTATTGTTAAAAATCAATATTAACTGGAATAAAACGTTGCACTGGCCCGCCTTCTTTTATGCTTTTTTTACATTTTAGTCACAAAATATTGATAAATATTAAGTCTGCATCTTCTCTATTGTCTTGCGTGATCGGTGCCTGACGCGTTAATCATGCATCTTCCTGCCCTTAACACGTGTTACTTGGCGTCGGCGCAACATGTTTTCTTTTTCATCCTGTCAGCTGTCACGCTATCATTAACTCCCTTTTCCTTCATATCACTCTCACACCATCCATCTTTTTTGCCTCTAATCTAACTCCCTCTCCCACTAAAACCAAAACAAGAAGGGACCCAAAATTGCGCCCTGTGGTACCCCTATTTTTACGTTTAATCCCGTTGAATTGTTGCCGTTTACATAAACTAGCTGCTGTCTAATATTCAAATACGATTTTACTAAGTTCAAGGCTGTTATATTTAGCCCGTAATGCTCTAGTTTGAGATGTAATCTTTTTTGGCATACACAATCAAACGCCTTGGACAGTTCGCAGAAGATACCTATGGCATCTTGAGCCTCTTTCCACGCATTAAAAAATTATTTAAATGAAGTTACAGAAGTTTATTTTGTTTATTATTTACTGGTTGACCCTCGCAACTTCGTTTGCGTCACAATTTTCATTACTGCTCCGCCCCTATTGATCTTAACGTGATGATATATAGCCTATAGCCTTTCTCGATAAATGGGGTATCTACCACTGAAATAATTTTTCAAATCGGACCAGTAGATTCGGAGATTAGCGCGTTCAAGTAAACAAACTAACTCTTCAGCTTCATGCACACCATTGTACAGAAGCGGACTTAATGCCTCAGGTATCTTCTATATCAATCTACCTTAGGGCGATGCAGGAAAACACGTAGTATAAAGTGGTCTTACTTAATAAGATTTCGTTTCCCAGGCGTGCGTCCAACACTTCCATCAGTTCAGCAAGTGCGAGCGTGCGCCGGAGAGCGTGATGCACGCGCACCCCGCACTGCTGACGTGCTGCGTGCTGCCCGCCTGCCGCGACCCGCTGGCGCCGGCCCGGCTGCTGACTTGTGTGCTAGCCGCGCTTAGAGCTCATGGTGAGTCAGAGGACTTCTTCCCAGGAGAGCGTGATGCACGCGCACCCCGCACTGCTGACGTGCTGCGTGCTGCCCGCCTGCCGCGACCCGCTGGCGCCGGCCCGGCTGCTGACTTGTGTGCTAGCCGCGCTTAGAGCTCATGGTGAGTCAGAGGACTTCCTCCCAGGAGAGCGTGATGCACGCGCACCCCGCACTGCTGACGTGCTGCGTGCTGCCCGCCTGCCGCGACCCGCTGGCGCCGGCCCGGCTGCTGACTTGTGTGCTAGCCGCGCTTAGAGCTCATGGTGAGTCAGAGGACTTCCTCCCAGGAGAGCGTGATGCACGCGCACCCCGCACTGCTGACGTGCTGCGTGCTGCCCGCCTGCCGCGACCCGCTGGCGCCGGCCCGGCTGCTGACTTGTGTGCTAGCCGCGCTTAGAGCTCATGGTGAGTCAGAGGACTTCCTCCCAGGAGAGCGTGATGCACGCGCACCCCGCACTGCTGACGTGCTGCGTGCTGCCCGCCTGCCGCGACCCGCTGGCGCCGGCCCGGCTGCTGACTTGTGTGCTAGCCGCGCTTAGAGCTCATGGTGAGTCAGAGGACTTCCTCCCAGGAGAGCGTGATGCACGCGCACCCCGCACTGCTGACGTGCTGCGTGCTGCCCGCCTGCCGCGACCCGCTGGCGCCGGCCCGGCTGCTGACTTGTGTGCTAGCCGCGCTTAGAGCTCATGGTGAGTCAGAGGACTTCCTCCCAGGAGAGCGTGATGCACGCGCACCCCGCACTGCTGACGTGCTGCGTGCTGCCCGCCTGCCGCGACCCGCTGGCGCCGGCCCGGCTGCTGACTTGTGTGCTAGCCGCGCTTAGAGCTCATGGTGAGTCAGAGGACTTCCTCCCAGGAGAGCGTGATGCACGCGCACCCCGCACTGCTGACGTGCTGCGTGCTGCCCGCCTGCCGCGACCCGCTGGCGCCGGCCCGGCTGCTGACTTGTGTGCTAGCCGCGCTTAGAGCTCATGGTGAGTCAGAGGACTTCCTCCCAGGAGAGCGTGATGCACGCGCACCCCGCACTGCTGACGTGCTGCGTGCTGCCCGCCTGCCGCGACCCGCTGGCGACGGCCCGGCTGCTGACTTGTGTGCTAGCCGCGCTTAGAGCTCATGGTGAGTCAGAGGACTTCCTCCCAGGAGAGCGTGATGCACGCGCACCCCGCACTGCTGACGTGCTGCGTGCTGCCCGCCTGCCGCGACCCGCTGGCGCCGGCCCGGCTGCTGACTTGTGTGCTAGCCGCGCTTAGAGCTCATGGTGAGTCAGAGGACTTCCTCCCAGGAGAGCGTGATGCACGCGCACCCCGCACTGCTGACGTGCTGCGTGCTGCCCGCCTGCCGCGACCCGCTGGCGCCGGCCCGGCTGCTGACTTGTGTGCTAGCCGCGCTTAGAGCTCATGGTGAGTCAGAGGACTTCCTCCCAGGAGAGCGTGATGCACGCGCACCCCGCACTGCTGACGTGCTGCGTGCTGCCCGCCTGCCGCGACCCGCTGGCGACGGCCCGGCTGCTGACTTGTGTGCTAGCCGCGCTTAGAGCTCATGGTGAGTCAGAGGACTTCCTCCCAGGAGAGCGTGATGCACGCGCACCCCGCACTGCTGACGTGCTGCGTGCTGCCCGCCTGCCGCGACCCGCTGGCGCCGGCCCGGCTGCTGACTTGTGTGCTAGCCGCGCTTAGAGCTCATGGTGAGTCAGAGGACTTCCTCCCAGGAGAGCGTGATGCACGCGCACCCCGCACTGCTGACGTGCTGCGTGCTGCCCGCCTGCCGCGACCCGCTGGCGCCGGCCCGGCTGCTGACTTGTGTGCTAGCCGCGCTTAGAGCTCATGGTGAGTCAGAGGACTTCCTCCCAGGAGAGCGTGATGCACGCGCACCCCGCACTGCTGACGTGCTGCGTGCTGCCCGCCTGCCGCGACCCGCTGGCGCCGGCCCGGCTGCTGACTTGTGTGCTAGCCGCGCTTAGAGCTCATGGTGAGTCAGAGGACTTCCTCCCAGGAGAGCGTGATGCACGCGCACCCCGCACTGCTGACGTGCTGCGTGCTGCCCGCCTGCCGCGACCCGCTGGCGACGGCCCGGCTGCTGACTTGTGTGCTAGCCGCGCTTAGAGCTCATGGTGAGTCAGAGGACTTCCTCCCAGGAGAGCGTGATGCACGCGCACCCCGCACTGCTGACGTGCTGCGTGCTGCCCGCCTGCCGCGACCCGCTGGCGCCGGCCCGGCTGCTGACTTGTGTGCTAGCCGCGCTTAGAGCTCATGGTGAGTCAGAGGACTTCCTCCCAGGAGAGCGTGATGCACGCGCACCCCGCACTGCTGACGTGCTGCGTGCTGCCCGCCTGCCGCGACCCGCTGGCGCCGGCCCGGCTGCTGACTTGTGTGCTAGCCGCGCTTAGAGCTCATGGTGAGTCAGAGGACTTCCTCCCAGGAGAGCGTGATGCACGCGCACCCCGCACTGCTGACGTGCTGCGTGCTGCCCGCCTGCCGCGACCCGCTGGCGACGGCCCGGCTGCTGACTTGTGTGCTAGCCGCGCTTAGAGCTCATGGTGAGTCAGAGGACTTCCTCCCAGGAGAGCGTGATGCACGCGCACCCCGCACTGCTGACGTGCTGCGTGCTGCCCGCCTGCCGCGACCCGCTGGCGCCGGCCCGGCTGCTGACTTGTGTGCTAGCCGCGCTTAGAGCTCATGGTGAGTCAGAGGACTTCCTCCCAGGAGAGCGTGATGCACGCGCACCCCGCACTGCTGACGTGCTGCGTGCTGCCCGCCTGCCGCGACCCGCTGGCGCCGGCCCGGCTGCTGACTTGTGTGCTAGCCGCGCTTAGAGCTCATGGTGAGTCAGAGGACTTCCTCCCAGGAGAGCGTGATGCACGCGCACCCCGCGCTGCTGACGTGCTGCCGTGTCGATTTGATGATATCCCAGTTAGTCGAGATTATGCTGCAGGCTTCAGTGGTTCGGAGTGGTGCTGATGGGCTCCAGTAGGTCGGAGTAACGTTGCGAAACACCTTTACATGTTTATCTGGGTTTGGGGAACCTTCTCACATCATCAAAACCGTGTATCCCCAGGTGCAAGCGGTGTGCACGCCTGCATAAACGCGACGGACCACTACCTACACCAGTTCTACAGCAAGCTGGGCTTCGTGGAGGTGCAGCGCGGCGTGTGCGGCCGACTGTACATGACGCGCTCCTTCTAGCGCCCGCCCGCCCCGCACGCCCCGCCCGCCCCGTGCGCGCCCCCCGCCCCGCACGCCCCGCCCGCCCCGTGCGCGCCCCCCGCCCCGCACGCCCCGCCCGCCCCGCGCGCGCCCCCCGCCCCCCGCCACCCACCCGCACGTCGGCGGCGGCGGAAACGCTGACATTCGGAGCTCATTTAATTCTTAAGGCAGGTTAAAATGCTTCCATTATCATCATCATCACAGTGGTCTTTGAACTGTAGCCTGTAGTAATTCTCACAATAGTAAACATCACCCCGTGAAAACTTCAAGAGGAATCCATCAAATTACAGTGTTTAAAAGGCTGAGATACAGTGCTGATATAGACACACTACGGATGGTCTACCTTTCACTCTGCCAGTCAATATTAACATTTGGCATAACAGTCTGGGGTGGCGCTCCAAAGACATGTATGATACAGCTGGAAAGGGCACAAAGAGCTGTTCTCAAGGTCATGACTTTTAAACATTTTCGTTATAGTACTGCACAATTGTATAATGAATGTCAAGTCCTGACAGTGCGACAGCTCTTTGTCCTAAACTGTACGTTGCGCAAACATACTCTTTTACAATTTGATCTCGATCTCTTGACGAAGCGTAGGAACATGAACGTTTGTCCCATAGAGAGACACAGAAGTAAACTTGCAAAACGCCATTTTTTAATTCTAGGTAGTCGTATTTACAACTATGTCAACAAACAATGTAACATTTACAAAATGAACAAATCTGACTGCAAAGCTAAAGTCAGCAAATGGATCATCACCCTTGGTTATGAGGAGGTTGAAAGAATCATTGCTTATACGTAGTAGCTACATACCTCTCCCGCTGTTTAACTATCCCCAGTACCACTTATCCCTCAACACACATATACACCACACACCCTTCACATATTTTATCACAAAACATAAACACAACACCTACACAGTTGGTTAACTTTGCATGGATTAATTAATTATTATTTTTTTATTTTATTTTTTATTTTATCAACATATTAAAATTTTTGCCCTAAAGTCTGTTTTCTGTATAGTATACTGAAACTCCGGATATACATGTTTTTGTCTTTTGTCAACCTAGAGAGCCCTGACACCCATACCACAAGTTCAATCTTAGCTTGGGTGTCAGAGGTGTATAATAATGTGTAAATTTACAATTTTGGATAAAATTTATGTTTTGTTAACAACATAGTGATTACTAATTGTAATTTGGGAAATAAAATTATTATTATTATTATTATTATCAAATCAACGTGGAATGACAGTTCTCTGACAGCTCACTTCGGCTCGTGTTCCGAAATATAAAACAGTATACTGGCCAATGCTCATGACGTCATTAATCGACGCCATACTGTTGAGTCGTTCCGTAGTATACTGGCCAGTGCGTTGACGTCATAAATTTACGCCATATTGAAAAATTCCTCAGTATGATACACACATCCCCGTTTGACGTTTGATTACTACTAATACGTCACATTTGACATTTGTCTCACCAGATCATGACGTCATGAGCACTGGCCAGTTTACTGTTTTATATTTCGGAACACAGCTTTCATCTTAGCTATGGATTGACAGCTCACTTCTTGTTCACTACACTAAGACTACACCTAAGTTTTTATGCTGAGATTTTGACAAAATAAATAGTACAGATAAATACCATGCTTCAGCTACAAAACTTTTTTTTTAAACTTTCGTACTGAATTTCGTGTGGACTTGATTCATTTCGCATTTTCTTGATATGGAGTATATACTTTAAGGGTGATAGCACACTATCCTCGACCGATGACTTTGATAAACATCGGCCAATCGATTGGTGTGGTAACTTTTGGATTGTACTGGAAACTGAGAACTGTTAAATGATTAATTCTACCGTACCAGCAGGCATTGTTCGACGATCGATCGATTGGTTTGATAACACCCTTAGAAATACGTGTAAAATAATCGGCAACGCCAGAGTCATCTCCTACTGCATTTTTGGATGGATCACCCAATTTGTCAACGTTCCAGAGTATTTTTTTTTTAATCATAGTTATTTATGGAAACTAACGCAATAAAACTGCCAAGATTTGTAGTATCTTTGTGTATTATAATTTTACGGTGCATGAGTACTTGTGACCTTCGGCCTCCGGGCAGTGAACCGATAATCCTACATTCGTAGTTACTGAGGCATATGGAATAAAACTTATGTAAAAATAAATAATAGAGGTGCAAACAAATAAAAAATATTTCTAGTATTGCCTACGATATTTTATTACTTTTTTTTTGTCATAGTTTACCTAGCACTTCCCAGTTATTGATGTGTGGCTTGTGTCCCAAAACTGGGAAGTGCTAGGTAACTTCCCAGTTTTGGGACACAAGCCACACATCTCTGAAATTTGGGTGTAAATTAGCCTATAATCTAGGCTGTTCCCATCCCACAATATAGACTTATTTACAACCAAATTTCGCAAGTTATATGGAACCCAACTATTAAAATGTGGGTCTAACTTTTGTATGCTACGTTACCTAAAATTACGATAACGATGACGCAGTTCCTGGGTGATAAATTAACCGTCATTTGTCGTTAAAGCGAATACATGATGCTTGTTAAGAACCAGTAGAATCTCTTCATTTAACTAGGAACCGTTTAAGTATTACGAAAGCACCAATGGGGGTGGGGGAGGTTGGGTTCTTTACTTTGGTTATTTTTGATGACATGGGGGACCGGGGGTGTCTGAATGGTGATTACGTCAGCATCCTATTTACTTCTTTACCATTCTTAGTAGATTTGATTTGACACAATTATGGCTAATTAGTTGATTTTACTCAAACACGCGCGATGTTTCATAGTTAGGTGATAAATAACATAAGTAGTCCCGCACTAGTAAAAACTTACCAATGCTTAAGTAAGCATAGGAAGGAGGAGTAAGAGCTGTGTTTACTATCGCTGACCAGAGAGGGGGTCTTAAAATGACTAAAATTCTGCTTACGTAATATTTGAACGGTCCCCTAGCTTCGTTCAGCGCAAGCGATTCTAGTAATTACAAACGCATCCGTCGCTACGCATCTTCGCAAATCTCTGATGGAAACGCAGCGTTACCGTTAACTTACTTTTAAGTATTGTAGCACACGTTTTACACACATTTTAGCTCAAGCATGTAACTAAATTGGTTTATAATATTTTCCTATGGCAACTATCCAGTTTATTTTTTTAATATTGCAATGATCTGATGTTCATATCAAACTATAACTAATAGTGTTCGATTCTAAGCCGCATTGTATAAGTAGAATAACGTATTTTAAAATATAAATAGTAGTTTATGAATTGTATATTTAGCTTTCAACGCTTTATAAATATCCCAAGTTCAATATTTTGTTTTTGAATAAGTTTGTGGCTATTGAATTATGTTTTTATGGTTGAAGAAATGACAAATAGTACCATGATAAAATCCCAAATGTTTTTTCTTTAATCTTATGGTATTTATTAACGACTGTATTTTATATGTGAGCCTAGTGCGAGTTACTTACTCGATCGCGAGAACGTATTCGTATTTTTTTTTTTTACTATACTACTGAATAAGCGCCGTCTGGTGACGATGTCGGAAAACTTCTTTATTTTTTCATACGATTTGATATTGGTAAGTCACACTAAGACCTCTCAAGGAGAGACAATGCGTGTGTTCCGAAATATAACCCAGTATACTGGCCAGTGCTCATAACATCATGAAACCGACGCCATATTGACGTCATGAGCACTGACCAGTATACTGGGTTATATTTTCGGAACACACGCAATGTCGCGTCTTGGCGGGGGCACTACCGTGCTCCCAGATTTTTATTTTGTCATAACTATTTTATACCTAAAAATCGCATTTTAATTTAGTAAGAAATACGCACTTAATTTCTTTTTCCAATAAAATTAAAATCAAAGCTTGATTCTATATTTATTTTGAAGAATGGTTTTCGAAGAGAGGGTGAGGGATTAATGGCACACAGCAAATTTATTAAAATGTTGCCAATTATTTTAGCCAAATAACTGCCTTCCATAAGTTTGAAAAGCGAAATAGTAGTAAGAGCTGTAAGTTTTGGCAGAGAAAGAAATAAAAACACGCGGGCGAAACTGCTATAGGAAATTCATACGCCTAAAAACATCATCATATCAGCCAATAGACGTCCACTGCTGGACATAGGCTTCCCCCAAGCGTCGCCATAACGACCGGTCCTGCGCGTCTCGCATTCATCGGCTACCTGCGACCTTCACCAGGTCATCGGTCCACCTTGTGAGGCTTTCCGAACGTTGCGTCTTCCGATACGCCACTAGAACTTTTTAGCCCCGTCGACCATCTGTTCTGCGAGCAATATGCCCTGCCCACTGCCACTTTAGTTTGGCGATCCTTCAGGCTATGTCGGTAACCTTGGTTCTCTTGCGGATATCATCATTCCTGATTCGATCACGCAAGGAAACTCCAAGTATTGCCCTCTCCATTGCACTTTGAGTGACTGAGCCTTCTGATGAGCCCCATTGTGAGCGACCAAGTTTCAGTTCCATATGTCATCACTGGCAACACGCACTGATCATAGACTTTCGTCTTGAGACACTGTGATTATAAACATTATCATATTGTTCATACCTTTTCTACCAACCTGCACTGGACCCACTCTGATAGGGATCGTCACCATATCACTTTTTGCCTCGCCGTCACACAGGCCGCGGGTCGTGAGCTTGTTCCGAGGCGAGGCGAGGTGATTGCGTTACGATTCCGTTTAAGTGTGCGTTGCAGTGGGGAGTTCCTTACAAATAATAATAATACACGGCTCGAGTTGATTAACGATCCCGTTCAGAGTTGATATGTGTGCTTAACCTTGACTCTCCCAGCGGGGTTTCCTGTGATCCAAAAGGGGTTAAAGGCGGTTTTTTTAAATAAGTCCATTCTGTCCCACTGTTGGGCTATGTTCTTCCAGGAATTCTTATCCTGCGCCATCTTGTACCAGACCTCGCGTCAACAAGTTCAGAAAATGATTGTATTTTGGCATGTGAATTTCAACCCTAGTCAAGTGTTAGTAAAGACTGAGTAAAGGGACTGGTATGAAATCGGTGTGTGTATAGTTGTGATAAATATGTAACTTCGTAAGATAGTATGGTTGTAGTTATCTCAGAAACGGCTGAGCTGATCATGATTTCTATTCAGTTGGTTAGTGATATGGAATAAGTCTTGGTATGGAAATAGTATGTTTGGATGTGAACTTGGCTACTACTTAGAAATTGAAGAAAATTCTTTGTAAGGAAAGTAACTAATATTAATTTCCTAGAACGTTAATTGTCCTTAGCTATCAAAACGTTGTTTAAGATCGAATGTTACTTAGACCACATTTACAATTCGGTTTTTTTTTCTTTCTATATAGAAATAAAACGCGTAATTGTAAAATGGCAAATGACTTCGATTGGTCACTGAGTTGCTACATCGTTGTTAGATTTTACAATTAATCACCAAAGGCAAAGGGTTTCGTGTCAACTTTCTACATTGATGACTGCCATGTCTAGCTATTTTCGTCACAACTCAGTGCATTTAAAAACTTCAATTTCAGTTACTAAGTAATGTTTTATAAATAGTTATAAGCATGTGATCAATACATTGTGTATGTTAAAAAATAGTTTCAGAAAGCAACTGCATGAATAGAAATGTTCGAATAAATAAATTTAAAAAGCTCTACCTTGATTGGTTAAAACTTGCAGTCCTATTTTGTAAAATTATTTTTTTTAAACAAAGAGCATTTTTTTAACAAATGTCTTAATCTGGATCTTGGGTGAAATGTTTGTATGTATTTCAAATTTCTCACTTATACAAGTGTATATAAATAAATTGGAAATACATACTTACATGCTCAAATATTTTTTTAAGTTTGGTCTGACTGCATTTTCCAAATAAACAGTTTATTTGGAAAATGTCATTTCGTTTAATATAAAAGTTACTTATAAATTCTTGGATTTCTTGGCAACAATCTCGCTGTTATTTAGCTCCTTATTTTATAATCAATAAAAAAATATAAATATGCAAAATATATTTAATTTAATTTTTTATGATTTAGGTACGTCCTAAAGTATTTTATTGCACAATTTTGCATTTAATTTGCTTTCAGTATCATTATAGAAATAAGTCCTATGTTTATATTTACTCGACTGCTCCAGAAGGAGGGTAATGTTTTTTTTTTTTAATTTTGTCTCTTCAAACTATCAGTGCCACAGTATTATAAAAACAAAAAAGATTTTTGTAAATTGTTCAACAGTTTTTGGTGCACATCAAACTGCCCAAAACAAAATGAAAAACATAGTAATTTTTTAACAGAACGTTTAGTCACTAATTAAGATTTTTATATGTGTAATAAAATTATAAATATAATATGATGTATAATTAAATTTTTTGTTCCTTTTGTAATATTTTAGTTGTCCATGCGTCGTTCTGACAACATAGCCCAAGAATCATGGTAAGCTTGGTCAATATTGCTCAAGACAAATTTAGTCAACAATTTCCATGTATCTGGGCAGATTTGATCAACATTGCTCAAGGCAAAGTTAGTCAACAATATCCATGTAACTGGGCAAAAATGGTCAACATTGCTCTAGATAAAATTATTCAAAAATGGCCATGTAAGCAATGCTTGCTTAAGGCCTAATTTAGTCGACAATGACCACGTACCAGCGTTTTCAAACGTCTTTTATAATGCGCACAGCAAAGGAGTGGAACTCTCTGCCTGCGTCTGTGTTTCCAAAAGCTTACAACCCTAATCTCTTCAAAGTTAGAGTGAACAGGCTCCTTCTGGGAAGGCTCGCTCCATCGTAGACTTTGTCTCTGTCATCTCTGACATAGACTAGAGTCAAGAGCAAACCCATTACAAACAAATAAAATAATAATTATAGTATCTGGGCAAAGTTGGTCCACATTGCTTAAGGCAAAATTGGTTAACATGGTCCACGCATCTGGGCCAAGTTGGTCATCATTGCCCAAATATCTGGGCAAAGTTGTCAAACGGTTGTTAGTTTTATGTAATGGTTAAGTACTTTTAAAACGGCGTAATGTGTGTAACCATGTTTATTTTAACATTAGTGTCAGTTCTTTTTGTGTTATTTATATGTGTTTATTACGGCTATTTTGACGATCAATCGGTAATAAAAACATTAAAAATCATATATTGCTTTTTATTTCCGAAACCTTGAGAAACTGTTTTTCCTAGCAATAAAACTAAACTATAAATAAAATAAAATACTCCTCATAGTAAAATGTTCGTTTAGCCGTTCATTCATTCAGCTTCTACAGATCTAGTGTTGGTCGACGAAAGTTCCATCAGCTTTTGCTTTATTTCAGAGATCTGGAAAAAAAAAACAAACGGTTTAGACAACAGACAAAAATAAGATGATACTAGGTGATCGCATCGTCTTGGACATTTTGAGGAATAGACATTATGCGAATTTGACATTTTAAGAAGTTGACATTGTGAGAAGTGGACATTTTGCGATCGGTTGTCATTTTGCGAAGTTGACATTCTGAGCTGATACGTTGAGATGAAGCACCGGGGCACTGCAAAAATGAGATTAGGCTAGGCAAAGATTGGTGCATTGTGTTTCACGCGCGACTCAAAGAAATGTCAGCATAGTAGATGGGACCTGTTTGTCCGTTAGGGCCAGTGCCTGCTAGGGTACAGGAATTTTTCGTAAGAATAACCGCGGCCCTGGAACGCACAGGGCTTTAGACACGGATGGGTTTTAGTCAGTAAGAGTCTGACACTCCCTTCTGCTCCACTCCGAGAGGAGTCATTTGATGATTACCCAAAATTAAAAAAAATGCGGCTAGGCAAAGAAGAATACCTTTTGAATCTCATTCAGCAGCATTTTCTGCTCCGTCCTCGGAGTCATATCTTTCCGATTCAAATCAATGGCTTCCAAATTTTCAAACAACTGTTTTATCTTTAAAGCTAAATGTACATCGTTGTTACTCTTTCTAGGTACCGTTGGCTTGCATCTTCGTATCAAGTTCTTTCTATACTTGTCGGGCAAATCTTTCTCTAAGTCCTCTCTATTCAATAAGGTCATGTAGTCAGGATGAGTGTCGTAAGGATAATCCTTTTGGTCCAATTTGTATGAACTATTCGCTTTGCTTTTATTGTTAGTGTAATCTTTTCGCCAGTTTTTTAGTTGTTCTAGGTTTCTGGAAGATGTAAATGTGTTAGAGGAAAAATGTCGTTTGGAAGATAAATAATAAAAATGATTTAAAAAATTCAATTTTTTTAAATTGTTCTAATTTATTTGGAAATTTAAACCTAACTGTATAGCCAGTTTTAGACTAGCAACCAAAAACAAAAATCTGACCAGAGTGAAAAAAAAATTGCGGTATGTGGGTAGATAGAAAATGATTATAGAAAAAGAACACACTTTCTCCCTTGCAGAATCTTGTCTCTCGTCGCTAGTAAGTCTTTATGCTTCTTTATAGCCAAATCTCTCAAATAACTTTGTTTTATTTTTGACTCAAATGCGATTTTCCCATCCGACCTCGATGGCTTAACATATTTGGAACTTTGGTAGAACGTCGGCATAGTATAACGACTCTTTGCTAACTTCGGGCACTTTCCTTTCATTCTCGCATACAACTCTTCGTCTGAATCGTCCAAATCTTTCTCATTGAATTGAACAGTCATATTTTTTTTCAATTTGGCCATATCGATAACTGAATTGTAGCTCCGGGCGCCTTGGCTATAGTTTTCAGGGCTGATTCGGCTTGTGCTTACCGTAACTTCGGAGATATCAGAGCGGGAGGTGTTTTCAAACATTTCCTCAATGAAATTGTGGTTTAGAAATTGTTTAATGCTTAAAACTCCCGCGTTTATGACTTCTCTTGGTGGGTACATGAGCGGGTTCCCGCTTAGTTGAAGGACTTTCAAGCTAAGGACAGTTCCTAGTTCGTTCGGTAGTGATGTTAGTTTGTTGTTTGATAACAATAGGTGCGTGAGAGTCGGGTGATGTTTGATGGATTTTGGTATATCAGTTATTTGATTGTCTCTCAAATCTATGTACATGATATACCGTAAAGTGGGAAATAGTTCATCAGGTAAGGTTTTAAATCCGTTGTTTTGAAGGTATAGAATCTGTAATGAAAACATGTACCTATGTTAAATTGCAAAACTAAAAGCTCTATTCTACTTAATTGGTTTATTTCCTTAGTATACTTAATCCATCATGGTTCCTCTGCTCGTCTTATACCGGGTAATAACAAAAACAATCAGGGTAGACCGCGAAATTCAAATATTTTTATGCAATTTGCCGGTCAGTGTGAAGCTGTACGTTGAACAAAATACGATTCGCGGCCGTAACGCGTATTCATCTATAGAATTATAACCATTGAAATCATCTATACTTATAGCCTTCTAAGTTCATAAAACCCTATAGAACGGTTATTTCATGAAAAAGTCATTCTGTCGGGCTTCATGAACTTAAGAGCAATAAAACTACTAGGGCCAGGTAACCCGAAAGAATGACTATTTCATGAAATCTTGACATTTTAGGATTACCTATACCGTCTTATGGAGTTATTTTACTGATTTTAATGGTTATAATTCTGAAGATACATGATTCTTACTCCCGCGAATCATACTTTAATCAACATAACCTAATACTAACTTGCAAAAAATGAAAGAAAATTTGAATTTCGCGGGCTACCGTGAGGGCATTTAAAACTCAATCCACACATATGCGGGTCGTGTTAAGCGTCTATGTCCCAGGCACGGCCTGGACAGGCTTGTGTGAGCGATTAATCTAAAATGTACCTACGCACCGATAATTTTTAGAGTTCAGTTTTGAAAATTTCGACTGTCTACCTACGGTTTTTGAAACAGCCCGCTAACAGACAGACGCAGACGAACAACAGAGGTTTAGTAAAGTTCAAAAATAAGACGAGGGATTTAATTTATAAAAAAACGTGTATTTCTTTTCAGTTTACGGTACGGAACCCTTCGTATGAGAGACCGACTCGCACTTGGCCTTTTTTATGGGTGTTCCTGACCGATCAGAAGACGTGGACGGACCATGGTCCGTCAGGAGGTCAAGACAATATTACAAGGTCCGTTCACTTCCCGGGCACGACCCGAATATGTCTAGTGAGCGAATGTAACTACCAACGTAGTTAGTAGTTACACAGTACAGTCAACAAAGCCATTAGGTAGGTATGCAAGCAGCTTACTTGCAACTACTTTTACAATGTTGTGAGTGTGCTGAGTAGATTATTATAGTACAACACACTCGTAAGTATGTCAAAAGCTTAAAAAAATATGATGCACACATTAGAAATAAACATTGGCAGTGCTGTGCAAATATTAATATTTTTGCCTGTATAGGTACCGAATAGCTTTGTTGACTGTAGACATACTAGAAGAATTTAATCAGAGCTCACACATAAATGGGGATTTTTAATTTCGGGAACTTTACTCAGTCCTTGGGATGAAAGATCCAGTGTTGTTTCTTCATTTATTTCCTCTTCATAAATATTCAAAGGTACGGATTCGTCTGATGCTTCAGACATTGTTTGCAGGATTATTGTAGAGCTTGTGAATAAAATGAGTACAGTAATTCCTCAGATTATGGAACAAAATTTCCAAAAGGTACCTAGTAACGGAAGTTTTGTTCAATAATCTGAGGGCGATGTTTGAATGTTTGATCAATAAAAATAATAATACAATCAAGACAAAAAAACAAATATGGCGCGTAAAACTCCGTTGTCAATGGTTACTAACGTTTTAATTGTTTATCCAAGACTGCGAGAATATCATTGACTAAAATGATGTTTGGATAAAAGTTGGATAAGCAAATGTCTAAGATATGGAGCATGCGGAAACTACAGGTGGCAATACATAAATGTTACTGTCAAGTATGTTTCGAGTATAAAATTCGAAATAGCTACGCTAGATGGCACACTCTTCTTCGTGCACGTTAACCTAAACTGAGCGTGCAGGAACTACGGGCGGCAGCACAGAAGCGTCGATTTCAAGTATTCTGACCCTTAAAATTTCGAATATGCGACACTAGATGGCATAGTCAACCAATACGTCTGTGTAGTCAACGCCGTGCACGGTCCCCATAATAATATAAAGTTTTACTTCTCAGCTTGAAGAAATTGATATATTAAAATCTAAAAATAACAATAAGTTTTAGACTACCTAATTCTTTTGTCGTCAGATATTTTGCAACTCAAGAATAATGTCCATTTGATATATTTTCTATACTATCCCTACAAATTCTGTAAAACCTCCATTTTTAGGGTTCCGTACCCAAAGGGTTAAACCACTTTGTCCCTGTGGCCAGGGACCGAATTACCGTTACGTTAACGATAAAAAAGTAACGATTTAAAACGAAACCTATGAGGTAATTAATATTATCTAAGACCAGTTTTAGTAGCGATAAAAATTATAATTGTCACACTATATAGTAAGTAAGCCCCTTAGCCCCGCCTAACGCACTGCGCGCGTTTCGGTTTGGCAACGAACGTCGCACCAGACGCTGATAGATGTTAGCGAAATAACGCTATTAGTTTCGCTATTTAAATACCGGTAAATCCTTTAGCGTAACAGAACGAAATGTTTTGATAATTTTATCACTATTTTTTGGTAACGGTAACCGTCTCTGCGTTTGGCAAACGACTACAATGTTTGAAATCGCTTTTTCAATCATACATATAGTTAGCGAGAATATCATCCTACATAGACAAATTGATGAACTTGCTAGAGTTGCTTTTTAAAGAGAATGTGTTGATTATATCGATGCGCCTGGCTGCTGGAGTAAAAAATGGACTTTACCAAACAAATAAAATTTCGCTAATTTTATTTTAGGTTATTTAGTATATACAAATTAATTTACAAGTTTTAATCAAGTAATTTAAGTCTTGAAAATTAGTTTTAAAAGAAAAAATATTTTATCGATCTTCGTTCTGAAGTATGCTCAAGAGACACATGGCGAATACGTCACTATCTCAGTTGCAAGATGGCGAACGTTCGGGATAGTGACACATCTTTGTGGCTCCACAATAAACTCGGTACTTCGAATGATTCGTGGACAAGCGGCTCAATTTGTACACAATTAAATGCCGAAGTGTTGAAAAACATCAAGGACTGTTTTCCAGATTTGCAAACGCAAGTGAAATTGAAATTATTGCTAAGTTTCTTTCATATCCCGCGCAGAAATGTTGAGGAGGTAACTTTTCTCTTTGATGTTCTATGGTTTTGCGTAACTGTATTGTTTTGTGTCTCTTTCCTTCCGTATTAATAACGATGAGTAAGAATGAGATGCAGTATCACGCATGTATGTATTAGTTTTATTTGTTGTCATGTATTGAATTTACATGCTCAAAATTTGTGTTAAATTTGATTTTAATTGCATTTTTAAAGCCTATCAATAGGAGTTACATTCTTTTGTACGATTAGCGGTTTCTGCCTGTTTTAAATTTTCCATATAACTTGGGATAAAAAATTACTAGCTATTTACGTTTGTGAAATTACGAAACAAATACTGTTTTATTAGTGTACTATGATAAGAGTGCAATAGAAACTTCAGTTTATGACTGTTGCTATGTTTACACTAGCCCTCGAAATACATATAACCTTTACTATCAATTTGAGACTAATGTTGTGAAATGGATTTTCAAGGACCTTCATATTACATTAGTGCAATAGGCAAAGACATTGATAAATAGTCTAAGAAACAAGTAGATTTCAATTACATTTTTAGATTGGATTTCTTCTCTGCACAAATTTACACTCATTTAATAATGTTGGGAAAAATATGATATAACATATTTTCACATGTATTTAAGCTTATTGGTATATAATTATTTATAGATTTTCGTAAACAAACAACAGTAATAAATCTTTCAGTAGCCTTTAAATGTTTTTTTTTTACTATGATTAGAAAATGTTGAACATAGCTTGCACTGAAATTGTTAAAACATCATTAATAAATCTATTGAAACAATACTCATGTCAAAAAGAAAGTTGATATTTTGGAGGCATAATTATTATGGTACAGACATGCACTGTCTGATGCAAAAAATTGTACATATTAATATTGTAATAGAATGAAACACAGTCCTCATGCATTCTGTTGGAATAAATTGGTAGTAAGATTGCAACATTGCGTGTAACACTGTACTGCAATGTTTTAAGTCACACATGATCCAAGGAACACTGTTGTTAATTCTTTTTTACCACAATTAATAAATTTTTGGGCAATTATTTTTAAAACAGACTGTTGAAATAAGCTATAATCTTGCTTTTCCACTTAAGACCAACAGAAAAATTATATGAACAGAAACATTGCAAAGCAGCAGATGCTGTGAGCAAGATGTCTAAATCTGAGCTCAGTGGATGACATTAGGTTTACCTCCTATAAAATGAGACCATCAATTTATGGATGCAAAACATACCACTGCCAAAACTCTCAGGGACTTTTTTTCAAATCTTGCCTCATTTTATTAATTTCTCCAGTATTGTGGGAGCTTTAATAAACATAGCATGGACATAATATGTTACATTATTTTTAAATCCCAACAAGCTTGTATTAGACTTCATTCAGCACAATACAAGCGACAATGTGAACAATATTGTCACTCACTTGTCCAAATGACAGTGAACTTACAAGAATGACTGACACCTTGGGTTGTAGGTTCTTGTAATGAATACTGTGTGCAGTATTATTAGAGTAACTGCTTGTTATCATGAGTTAATGTCTCTGTGTTGTTTAACTATGTCTATATGATCATGGACTTGCATTTTTGGCCTCCACGACACAGGGAATCCTAGTGTGGAGACCAGTAATTTATCTGTTTTAATTTGTGTATATTCCTGAACAATATAGATTATTATTATTATTTAAGTTGTTCTGAAGAATTTAATATTATTGTGTGTAATGGAAGATCAGTACATGATTTACCAAGTGTGATACTGTATATCACTTCATTATTATAAAACCAAGTCCTCCGCCGCATCTGTCTGTCTGTCTGTTCAAGATAAACTCAGAAACTACTGCACCTATTTTCATGCTGTATTCACCAATGGATAGAGTGGTACTTTAAGATGGTTTTAATAAAAAAATTGTCTAGAAAATAGATCAGGGATCTTTAAGAAAATTGCAGCGTGGACGAAGTTGTGGGCGAAGTACTAGTGCAAATATAAATATCTTATTTCTATGTTGGTTTGTAGTAACTGTTTATTAAAAGACCCAAACTACGATAAAAAAAAGACTGCAGCACAGCACAATAATAACAGGGGCTGCGTCAATATTAGTTCTCAGACCACTCGGATATAGAGCCACATAATTCCAAACATATTTTATTCTCTTTTTCCAGTGGCGAAATGAACTGGAAGAGATTATCGAAGTGGCAGCCGTGGACTCAGACCTCTGGGTGGCCATGCTGGCAGAGACCCTCAAAACATTCCCCTCAGCGGGCACCCTCAACACCGAGATAGCAGAGTTTGATGAGACCAGGCCGATCTTCAGCGATATGATCAGTGAACTGAGGCGGGCATTAGCAAAACATTCAGACCTAGGACTGTTACCACTTGAGTGCCTGTATTTGAATAAGAATGCCTTAGTTTCTGTGGTAAGTTCATAATCATCTACCTGACCTTGTCCTACATGGGACAGTGCAACACATTGTTTTTCTCTTCTGTCAACCTAATGCTATCATTCACTCATATCATTGCTCTATCCTAACTTGATATTATTTATTTTGTTGAGGGAAATAACATGCTTGATAATATTGGTCTGTATCTGATAAGAAGCCTATCTCTCCCTAAATAGTGAAGCATGACTTCAAGTCTGCACCCTCGTAATGAGCGCATACTGTTTTTATTTTCTGCTGTTTTGCACTGACACCTACTATCATGCACTCAGTGCAGGTGAAGCTTCTAACAGTGAAACATTGTAATCAGACAATTGTTTTTTTTAGTTCTCAGACCTAGAGTTTTAGGCTGTGCAGTGTCAGTTTGTTAAAAAAATCAATTAAAAACCAAATAATTTATTTCAGGTGGGCCAACAACCCAACCCTGTGAAGCACTTCACGTTGAAACGCAAGCCGAAGTCCGTAGCCCTACGCAGCGAGCTACTGGCCAAGGCTACGGAGGTGCAAGCCAATCAGAAGAAGGCTCAGGCTCCTACTGTGCCTGTGCGCAGTAGGGGCATGCCTAGGAAAATGACTGATACTAGTAAGTGTATTTATTTATGTCATACTAGTTTTGTCAGTATTTGCGACTGCGGCGTGGTCCTTCAAATGTCCTATTCGTTTCTGGGCCTCGGTAACTTTTTCGAACAATTCCACAACTTAGTTAGGCTTATGTTTCCAGATGTCAGCATAGCTTGTCTAGAAAGATGACTGGTACTAGTGAGTGTTTTTATTTATGTTCTACTAGTTTTGTCAGCATTTGCGACTGCTGCGTGGTCTTTCAAATACCCTTTGCGTTCCAGGACCTTGGTAACTTTTTTTTATTTACTATTGATAGGCACGCGTTTGACCACTATCTCACCTGATGGTAAACTTTTTCGAACAATTCCGCAACTGTGTTAGGCCCATGTTTTCAGATGTCAGCATACTTGACGAAGCCTGGTAGGGCCAGTGCCCTAATGGGCCCCGTTAACTAAGTTGAAATCTCTTTCGAGGTGCGCGTGGAACAACACGCCGTCGCGTCGACTCGGGCCTAGTCCTTATCGGACGGCGAGCCACCTATCGCTCGCTGTCCGCAGGCCCGCGACTACGGGGCCGGGAATCGCCCTGCAGTCCTTGACGCCCAGGGCGTTTCCTTTGAAAGTTACCCTAATGGTACGGCTACACTATCGCTATAACGCGAAATATTCCTCGCGCGCTGTCTGTTGCACAGCAAGACGTTCAGCTGTGTGCGAGAGAGAGAGCGCGCGAAAAAAAGTTCGCATTATCGAGATAGTGTAGCCGTAGCTTAAGATGCAGTTATGTGTCCACCACCACCATGTACACTAGTTGTGTTTGTCTAACACACGATGTCGCCCACAGCTCCACTCAAAGGCCTGCCGTCCCGCTTCGGAGGCGCGCGCGGCGGCACGTGGCGCGGCGCCGCGCGCCCCCCCCCGCGCGCCGGCATCAAGCTGCTGGACATCACCGAGCAGCCCGCCACACACGCGCAGATCAAGAAGAGGAGGAAGCTTGGTACGTACTCACTCAGCTAACATTATATAGGACTCATGGGGAGCACGTGCCCCCGCGCCCCCCCCCGCGCGCCGGCATCAAGCTGCTGGACATCACCGAGCAGCCCGCCACACACGCGCAGATCAAGAAGAGGAGGAAGCTTGGTACGTACTCACTCAGCTAACATTATATAGGACTCATGGGGAGCACGTGCCCCCGCGCCCCCCCCCGCGCGCCGGCATCAAGCTGCTGGACATCACCGAGCAGCCCGCCACACACGCGCAGATCAAGAAGAGGAGGAAGCTTGGTACGTACTCACTCAGCTAACATTATATAGGACTCATGGGGAGCACGTGCCCCCGCGCCCCCCCCCGCGCGCCGGCATCAAGCTGCTGGATATCACCGAGCAGCCCGCCACACACGCGCAGATCAAGAAGAGGAGGAAGCTTGGTACGTACTCACTCAGCTAACATTATATAGGACTCATGGGGAGCACGTGCCCCCGCGCCCCCCCCCGCGCGCCGGCATCAAGCTGCTGGACATCACCGAGCAGCCCGCCACACACGCGCAGATCAAGAAGAGGAGGAAGCTTGGTACGTACTCACTCAGCTAACATTATATAGGACTCATGGGGAGCACGTGCCCCCGCGCCCCCCCCCGCGCGCCGGCATCAAGCTGCTGGACATCACCGAGCAGCCCGCCACACACGCGCAGATCAAGAAGAGGAGGAAGCTTGGTACGTACTCACTCAGCTAACATTATATAGGACTCATGGGGAGCACGTGCCCCCGCGCCCCCCCCCGCGCGCCGGCATCAAGCTGCTGGATATCACCGAGCAGCCCGCCACACACGCGCAGATCAAGAAGAGGAGGAAGCTTGGTACGTACTCACTCAGCTAACATTATATAGGACTCATGGGGAGCACGTGCCCCCGCGCCCCCCCCCGCGCGCCGGCATCAAGCTGCTGGACATCACCGAGCAGCCCGCCACACACGCGCAGATCAAGAAGAGGAGGAAGCTTGGTACGTACTCACTCAGCTAACATTATATAGGACTCATGGGGAGCACGTGCCCCCGCGCCCCCCCCCGCGCGCCGGCATCAAGCTGCTGGACATCACCGAGCAGCCCGCCACACACGCGCAGATCAAGAAGAGGAGGAAGCTTGGTACGTACTCACTCAGCTAACATTATATAGGACTCATGGGGAGCACGTGCCCCCGCGCCCCCCCCCGCGCGCCGGCATCAAGCTGCTGGACATCACCGAGCAGCCCGCCACACACGCGCAGATCAAGAAGAGGAGGAAGCTTGGTACGTACTCACTCAGCTAACATTATATAGGAGTCATGGGGAGCACGTGCCCCCGCGCCCCCCCCCG